>CM037880.1:135596563-136912546 GCA_021292165.1 Shinisaurus crocodilurus
CGAAGCGAAGCGAGGCGAGGTGGGGGGAGGCGGCGCGGGGGGGAGGCGGCGCAGAGGCGAGGTGAAGCGAAGCGAGGCGAGGCGAGGTGGGGGGGAGGCGGCGGCGAGGCAAGGCGAGGTGGGAGGCGGCGCGGAGGCGAGGCAAGGTGGGGGGGAGGCGCCCAGGCTCGGCCCCACCACTACTCCGGGCGCACTGACCTGGCTTTCACGGAGAGGCGGGCGGGCGGGCGGCAGGGCAGGGCAGGAGCGCGCCGGCAGCGAAGAGGAGCGCAGCGTTCTGCGCCCTCTTACGCTACGCGCCCTAGGCAACAGCCTAGTTGGCCTAGCGGTAGCGCCGGCCCTGCATATCTCCCCTCAGTCTTCTCTTCTGAAGGCTAAACATGCCCAGTTCTTTCATTCTCTCCTCATAGGGCTTTGTTTCCAGTCCCCTGATCATCTTTGTTGTCCTCCTCTCAACCCTTTCCAGTTTGTCTACAGCCTTCTTAAAGTGTGGGGCCCAGAACTGGACACAGTACTCAAGATGAGGCCTGACCAGTGCTGAGTAGAGGCGAACTAGTACTTCATGTGATTTGGAAGCTATACGTCTATTAATGTAGCCCAAAATAGCATTTGACTTGTTTGCAGCCACATCACATTGCTGGCTCTTTTTCAGCTTGTGATCTACAACAATTCCAAGATCCTTCTCATTTGTAGGATTGTTGAGCCAGGTATCCCCCATCCTGTAACTGTGCATTAGGTTTCTTTTTCCTAGGTGCAGAACTTGGCATTTATCCTTATTAAATTCCATTCTGTTGTTTTCAGCCCAGTGCTCCAGCCTATTGAGATTACTTTGAATTTTGTTTCTGTCTTCCAGAGTATTAGCTATTCCACCCAATGTTGTGTCATCTGCAAATTTGATAAGCATTCCCTGTACCTCCTCATCTAAGTCATTAATAAAAATGTTGAAGAGCACTGGGCCCAGGACTGAGCCCTGCGGTACCCCGCTCGTTACCTCTCCCCAGTTTGAGAAGGTACCACTGATAAGCATTCTTTGAGTCCGATTCTGTAGCCAACTGTGGATTCACCTGATAGTTGTTCCATCTAGCCCACTTTTAGCTAGCTTGCTAAGCAGGATATCATGAGGCAGGCTTGAATCTAATGTCTTCATAACTGCCTGGGATGATTCAAGTTGGAGCCTGTGGCGGAGTGACAGGCAGAAGCCCAGGGAGGGCCAACCTGAACATTCCAGAGGTTCTGATTGGTTTAAGCAGAGAGCATAGAACCACAGGGAGTTGGCAGTTAAGAGGAGTCGGTTGTGAGTTGGGGAGAGAGTGGGTTGGAGTGAGGGAGGGAGTGGGAGGTTAATAGAGTAGGTAGGGAAAGGTGGTACTGAAGGAAAGAGTTCAGACAGGAAATACTAAGTTGTGAGAAAGCAAACGTGAAGGTGTTAGTAGAGAACAGTTCACAGGAGTTTCCGCTTAGGGAGTGAGGAAGAAGGTGAAGCTCTGGACTAGTGAGAGGGACAGTTAAGTTCACTGGTCTGATACAAGATACAAGCCAAGTTGATACAAAGAGCACTGTATAACATCTGCCTGCCTTTTAACCTGAATCTAAGCAAAAAATAAGTTTGAATTAACTGTTGAAAATCCAAGTTATCTGTGCCTGAGTTGAATATTTTTATTTATTTATTTATTTATATTTATTTATTATATTTATACCCCACCTTTTTTCCTGAAAGGAACCCAAGGCAGCTTACATAATCCTCCTCCTCCTCTCCATTTTATCCTCACAACAACCCTGTGAGGTAGGTTAGGCTGAGAGTCAGTGACTGGCCCAAAGTCACCCAGTGAGTTTCATGGCCGAGCGGGGACTAGAACCCGGATCTCCCAAGTCCCAGTCCAACCTTTTTATTCAAAGTTCTAAGTGTCCAGAGTCTGACTGGTGGACAGGAAAGTAAGAAGGGAATTAACGGAGGGGCACCCTACTTCAAGTAATCAAATAAAACAAACTGCTCTTAATAAAGACAAGCAAACATGGGTGAACAGCTACATATAAGGCCTAAGACATATCATCGGCTAACGCAGTTTAAGAAGACAGCTTAAAGTCTGAAGTGACCAATACAGTACAAGGTAGCACTTGGTGAGAGCGAAGTACACATCGAGGGTGTGGGCTTTGGAGTAAGGGGTCCCATCCGCTACATAGCCCTCCAGCTATCCTATGCCCTGCTGGCTAGAGCAAGGCGGGGTGAGAGGATGGAGGCAATCTCACCTCCGTTCCTCCGTTTAAATTGCAAAAAGCAGCTAGATGGGCCTCTGTCTGAGCTGGTCTAGCCGACTTAGCTTTCTGTGGGCAGGGAGGGGACTGGAGAGGCCATAGGAGTCTGGGTATCTCATCTTCTCCTCACCGTCCACCAGCATGCTCCCTTTTCATAGATCACAGAGTTGGAAGGAGCCAACAAGGCTATCGAGTCCAACCCCCTGCTCAATGCAGGAAACTAGAGGAGGGAGCTCATTGTTGCAAACTTTGCAGCGAGGACTGCCAAGGAATGTTCCTCTCTCAACAGCTCCAGTGTTGCTTTGTATGAGAAAGGTTGGGAAACACCAGTTTACATGAAGCTGCTGGGAGAGGTTGTCCAAACATTTATGCTACAGAAGAATCAGGTTTGCCATCTGGGAGTAACTGCTTTTAGAAACGATGAGTGCTTTTTTACCAGCCCCAGCTGGTAAATCAGTCACATCCATTCTTGGAGAAGTCAGATTATCCACACTTTAGCAAACTCCATATTGACTATTGTAATGCACTCTATGACTGGGTTGGGTTCACACAACATGACAACCCATATACTCAAGGGTTGATTATGGGATGTCATTGAACCATGGGTTGTGTTGTATGAACCCAGCCGTGCCAACAAACCATGGTTTGTTAACCACAAACAACCCACAGTTTACAACCCAACAATGAACTATGGGTTCTCTTTGTGGCTTGCTCGTAGTTAACAAACATGGTTTGTTAGCATGGCTGGATTCACACACAGAACAACCCACATTTCAACAACAATCCATGGTTCAACTGCAACCCATACTTGGCCTTGAGTATGGCTTGTCAGGCTGGGTTCAAACAACAGGTGTGGCTGCCTTTGAAACGTGCATGAATTTCAGTTCACCAGATTGCTGGCTGATTAGCTCATACTATTTGATCTGCAATGGCAGTTTGTTTTTTCTGAACTCAGTTCAGCATTCTGGCTCTGTCTTAACTATAAAGCCCTAAAGAGCTTGTGCGCTGAGCCCAATCCTCTCTGCTGCACCACCCACAGCGGGAGTGTAGGCAAATGAGAGGAGCCACTGCCTTTTCTTGCTCACTCACCCTCCATTTCTTGGTAGTGTAGCAGGGAGAATTGAGCAAGCTATGGTTTTAGGAGAGGCCACTGCTACTTCCAACAGGTTGCCTGCCCTCTCATTCTGGTGACCTCTACCTGCTCATTCGTCCTCTCTCTTTGGGCAGTGTGGTGGAGAGGATAGGGCCCAGCAGGCAGAGGTGTTGCTAGGCCTGGGCCCATGAGGTCCTAGTTCCAAATCTATTTCCCAGGGCCCTTGATCTATTCCCGAGTTCTGAATGTCCACCAGTGCCAGTGGAAGGTTATTTTCTCAGCTTAATTGCCATGCATGGGGCAACTTTCAAGGGGGTTGCAGCTGGGGAGATAAGGGGTTAACTCTTCCTTTCCCACATGCTGCAACACCCTCTCCCCACTGCCCCACAATATATATATATATATATATATATATATTCCCATGCATAGGCAATTAAGCTTAGAAAAAACTTTTTCCATTGGTTTGGGAGGATCTGGATCAGGGTGCAAATTAATTGAATAATTTGTTTTATTTGAGATTATTTGGAGGAGAAATTAATTGTCTGGCTTTGCCTCCTGATAATTTAAATAAACCCTAGTCATTATTTCTAAATTTGCACATATAGATATACATTTGCATATGTAGGTTCGTATCCTATGGGCCTGGGCCCCGAATCTCTTAAGTGCCCAGCAGGGCTCCCACAAGCGAGTGAGTGGAAACTGCCCCTGCAGGGTTGGCGCAGCATGGAGGATAGGGTTTGCTGCGCGCGCCTAATCCCCCCCCCTCGCATGCATCTCCCACAGGGGAAGTGGAGTGGGCTAATGGGAAGTTCAGGCGGTTGCTCCTTGCGCGAACAGCCGCCTCTGCCCACTTGCACCTCTGTTTCCCCCCCTCTATGCCCAACTCTCCTTACTGCGCCACCGGGGGAGGGGGGTAAGCAGAGGCGGCAGCTCTTCCGGCTCTCTTTCTCTAGACAGCACCACGGAGCCCCAAGCCGCCAAGTTCAGCTGCCCAAGTCGCAGCGCCCCCTCCGCCACCTTGCGCGCGCCCCCTCTTGTGGACACAGGGCGGGGAGGCACGGACTGACTAAGGGGGGGCCAGGAGATGCCCCCTCCTTCTGAAGGGCTGCTTTGGGGTGCCCTCGACACCCAAAACGTGATGGCGGCGGCGGCGGCCGTGCCTTCTGGAGACTAAGAAGGCTCCATGCGGGGCAAGGCAGCTTCCACTTGGCAGCGTCTGACGTCAAGCAGAATGAGCCATCCGGGAGAGTCTCGTCGTCACCCGAGAGGGGCTTTCGCTTTCTGCCAGCGGCTTCTTCCTCTGTCTCTGACTTCTCTTAAGAACTCCACCCGTTAAGACAGTGTTCTCCAACCTTGGGTCCCCAGGACCTAAGGTTGGAGAACACTGCTGTAAGAGAAGCTTTCTGCCTCAGCGGGGAGGGGGAGGGAAGATTCATGATGGGCTCTCGTCCTCTGTACTCACAGTTCTGTCTATGGAGAAAGGGGAGGAGATCCGCAGCATCCCTATGGCACCCCAGTCACCGTCTAGGGGGCACAGGATTGCGCTCTCAGTAATAAATAATTGTTCGCATACTCAATGGATAACTGATCAAAGTGTGAACACATTGTCACCGCATATCCTTGGTCACACGTGCAGGCATGCATGTATACATGTATACCCGCGTACCCAACCGACTTGTATTTTAGGATTTTGAACCTAGAGTTATGGTGCACCAGGGGGAGGTCACACTTTATACTTGTCCCAAGGGGAGATTAGAAATAGGGTACATATCAAGCCTTAGATCAAAGGACACTAATTTTATTACAGAACGTTAAGAGATACATTAATTAATGTGCAACTTTGTACAGAATAGAAATATTGGTTAGATAAGCAGCATTCAACTTGGACAAGCAGCTTCTATAGTGGAAGGAAGGAAGATAAAGACAAGTGGCATGCCAAGTGAGGCTGAAAGGCATACACGGACACCAAATATGTTTGTAGAAGGGTGCTAGGAAACTTGAAGGACACATTTTTGTGTCTGACCCCTTCCTCCATGAGAAAGAAATTCCAGTATTTCTAAAGAGCACTTCGTTCATTCCCTCCAGCTCTATTTACAGCCATAGCTGCAGTATACTTTTTCTTCCACTGTGGTTCCCTTCTCCCTCACCCTTTCTGGTTCCACCGAGGACAAAAACTTCTCAGAACTCAAATGAATAGTTAACAGGATACAACACATATGAAGAACTAATTGCAACAGGGCAACTTGATATATAGGTGACTGTCAAGGTTCCGCTACTGCAGGGACCCCTTGATCTGCCTTTGGGAGATCTCTGCCTCTTCCCAAAGCCTCTCCCTCTCTAGGAGATCAAGTCCTTTGCCTGCTTCCAGTAACGTGGGTGTAGGCTTTAGACGTGGTGAATAAGTCACTCCAACAAACCAGGGTAAACAACAGCACTTTACTTATTATACTAGGGTCTTTACTTAATAGAGTGGTTATAATTCAAAAGCAAGTATGAAAAAAACAAACAAACAACCAATCCAATGTTCTCTAGTTTAACTTCAGACTACCTATCTCCTCTGCAGCCAGTCTCTCTCTCTCTGCTTCTAGCTCTCTCTGCTGTTTCTCTGCTTCTCTCTCAGCACTAACTGCTCTCTCTGCTTCTGCAGTCAGGCTCCCTCTGCTGCTAGCTGACCACACCCCACACATATATAGCCTTCCCAGGAATGGAAGGTTATAATCATGTGACTTTGAATAGGAGATATAATTCTTAACTTCTATTGGGTAAACTAAAACTCTCAAACTCCCCCTCCCATCCTGGAGTGTTTGGGCCTTCAGGCTTCAACAAACTTAAGCCTGTATAGGCCTCAACAAACCCAATCCTGTATAGGCCTCAATCCCTCACATCTTCCCCCCCTTCTCCTCAAGTGGAACAATTTCCCTTTTACAGAAAAGAATTGTGAAACGTTAACCTACACAAAAAGCAACTGTTTTTTGGTTATTTCCTAGACAAAGCATCGACTATCACATTCTCCTTCCCAGGCACATGTTCAATGTTCATTTGAAATTCCTGCAATTTCCAAGACCATCTCTGAAGCTTGGAGTTGGTATTTTGCATTGTTTGTATCCATTGCAAGGCATGATGGTCAGTCCATAAAGTAAATTCTTGCCCAAAAACATAAGGCTTGAGCTTGTCCAGAGCCCACACTACTGCCAGACATTCCTTTTGGATCGTAGACAGGTTTCTCTCCCTGGGTAGAAGCTTCCTTCTCAGGTGGGCTACTGGATGTTTAACAGTCATAGTCTTGTAACAATACTGCACCTATGCCAGTCTCAGAGGCATCTGTAGCTACAATAAAGGTTTTTTCAAAGTCAGGTGCTCTTAACACAGGCTTTGAGCTTAAAATGTCCTTTAGTCTATCAAAAGCTCTTTGACATTCATCAGTCCACACAATTTTGTCGGGTTTACATTTCTTGGTTAGATCAGTCAAAGGTCCAGCAATTTCACCAAAATGGGGAACAAATCTCCTGTAATACCCAGCAAATCCCAAGAATGACCTGACCTGTTTCTTGGTTGTAGGTATGTCCCAGGTTCTGATAGCTTCAACCTTGTCCCATAAAGGTGTGATATGACCATTTCCAACCCTGTGCCCTAAGTATACTACCTCTGGCACCTTCAGCACCTGTAAAACTACTCCACTCCTCTCATAGTGTGGCTTCATCATATTTACATGTACTACCCTGGGACTTTTTTCAGATTTTTCTTTAACCACTACATAGGTTAAATCATCCATTTTCTCTCTGACGGTGTAGGGGCCTTCCTAAGCAGCCTTAAGCTTGTCTTTGTGCAGGGGAAGAAATATCATTACCTGATCCCCTACCTCAAATACTCTAGAGCGTGCCTTTTGATCATACCAGAACTTTTGCACCTCTTGGGCTTTGGTTACATTGGCTTGAACTAGTTTACAGAGTGTATCAAGGGTTTGTCTAAGTTTTAACACATAATCCACCACAGAGGTTTTGTTTTCTACGAGTTTACCTTCCCAGTTTTCCCTCAGGAGATCAAGAGGGCCTCTCACTCTTCTGCCATACAACAGCTCGAAAGGTGAGAATCCCGTTGATTCCTGTGGAACTTCCCTGTAGGCAAAAAGTAGGTGTTGCAGTTTGTCATCCCAGTCATTTGGGTGTGTGTTTACATAAGCTCTAATCAATCCTTTGAGTGTGGCGTTAAATCTTTCCACCATTCCATTGCATTGAGGGTGATAAGGAGTGGTTTTCAAGTGTTTTACCCCACAACACTTCCACAGACATTCCATTATCTCGGAGAGAAAATTTGACCCACAATCTGTTAAGATTTCAGAGGGAAATCCAGTTCTGCAAAATATAGTTAGCAAAGCCTCAGCTATGGATGGAGCATCTATAGAGGCTAGTGCTACAGCTTCTGGGTATCTTGTGGCAAAATCCACCACTGTGAGGATGTACTTTTTTCCCTTGCAGGTGGGTTTAGTGAAAGGCCCTACGATATCCATGCCCACCCTGAAGAAAGCTTCTCCTATAATAGGCAGAGGCTGCAAAGGGGCTTTACTGTGATGCCCTGCCTTCCCCACACGCTGACAGGTTTTACAAGACCTGCAGTACTCTGCTACTTGCTTAGCAATTCCAGGCCAAAAGAAGTTTGCCATGAGCCTTTGTTTAGTCTTGTTTTTCCCCAAGTGCCCTGCGCATGGCACATCATGGGCTAGTTCTAGCAACCTTAGCCGGAATTGGTTAGGTACTACCAGTTGCTTTAGTGGTTCCCAGGTTAACTCTTGGGTTTTTGGTAACCACAGCCTATACAGCAATCCTTTCTCCCAAATAATCTGCTCCCTTCTTTCCTCAGAGAAGGGTCTCTCTTGAGGGAGAGCAACTCTTTTCAGAGGCTCCAAACTAGGATCACTGAGGACTTCCTGCTTGAATTCCTCTACTCCTCTTAAATCAGGAAAAGGGGTCTCTAGCGCCTTTTCCTCTACAGAACCACCTGCCTCGGTTGTTTCACTGGCTTTCAGGTCTACAGGTTGCATGGAGGCTTGTTCTGTTGTTTTGGGTTGGGGAGGGTCTGGGGTTGGTTTTAGACCTTCCGGAATCACTGTGGGTTGTACCTCTAGTACCTTTTCTTTTACCCCATCAGCTTTTACCTGGTCTTGTCTTGAAAGTTCCTCCCTTTCCTTTTGCTTGCGGTTACCACACATATTTGAGCTTCTGGTCCCATTATATCCCTTCCCACAATGATAGGGGCAAATTGAGTTGGAGGTTCCATCACCCCAACTTCATACAGACCCCTCCATCCCCTCCATTCTATGGATAACCTTGCTACTGGGACTGGATCACTCCCTGGATCTCAATAGACATTCCTGGTACCAAATCTTCAGGTGTCACCAAATCTGCTCGGATCAGAGAAACATCAGCTCCAGAATCCAACATTGCCATAATGGTCTTATCCTTTACATAAACAGGTTCTTTAAACTGATTATTAACCTCTTCCCTGTTGGTGATCACAAATCCACAATTATAAGGTTTTTTAATGCTTGCTACACCTTGTGGCTTGGTTTGTTCGGGTTTAGGACTACCTAGGTTAGCTGGTGTTATTGCTTGTAACTTGGGGCAGCTACTCCTGATGTGGCCTGTCTGACCACACGAATAGCAGGCACGGTCTCTGGGGTGAGAAGGATCAAAAGGAGGTTTTTTGAACTCCTTTTTACTTGGGGCTTCCCATTTCCCCCCCTTCTTCTCAGACTCAATCCTGGGGCCTAACCCTTCCCGGTTTTCAATCAGTTTGTCAGCCATTTCTGCAGCTTGGTTTACAGTTTCAGGATCTTTATCCTTAACCTTCAGTTTTATTTCTCTGGGCAACCGGAAATAAAACTGATCCAGAGCCATAAGCTCTAACACCTTTTCCCTGTTGTCAGCTTTTGCTTCATCCACCCATTTTAGTAGCAGGTTTTTTAATTTTGTTGCAAACTCTACCGTAGATTTACCAGGTTGAGGTGTTAACCCTCTGAACTTTTTCCTAAAGTGCTCAGGGCCTAACCTGAACCTTTTAAACACCGTTTCTTTGAATTGAGCATAGGAAACAGCCTCCCCCTCTGGCATGCTATTATAAATCTCTGCCAGCTCCCCTTTGATTAAATTAGGCACAAACTTCATATAATCCCCCTCCTGCAGTCCCCGCTTCTGTGCTGCCCTTTCAAAAGTGGTCAGGAACACTTGTGGGTCTTCTCCTGGGGTGTATGCTGTAAAGTCCTTCGGGGTAACTCTGACAGGCTGCTCCTGTTTCAATTGCATCATCCTTTCCTCGTGTCTGCGTTGCTCTTCTCGGGCCTTTTCCTCGTGTCTGCGTTGTTCCTCTCGGGCCTTTTCCTCGTGTCTGCGTTGTTCCTCTTGGGCTTGAAGTTTCTCCTGGTGCAGCCTTTCCTCATGTCTGCATTGCTCTTCCTGGGCCTTAAGCTGTTCCTGCTGCAGACGAAGCCGCTCCCACTCCAACCGGGTCTCCTCTTCCTTCTGCTTTGCCACTAGCCGCAGTTCCTGTTCACGGAGCTCCCATTCTTTTGTTTGGCGTCCTGCTACACTACGGCTAGAGGGTGCAGCTCCTTCTATTGCCGCCTGGGAGATCAGCATAACTTTCAGTTCTTCTGCTGTTTTCTCCTCCCATGGCAAATTGTCCTTTTTACACTGCTCAATCAGGGCAGTTTTGTTCATGGAGAGATATTGGCTCATCCTAATTGCCTCACTGGGTCCCTATTCTGCAGTCCTGAAGTTAAAACATACACTGCTTTTGCCAGCTCTATTAGTAAAAAACCCAATTTCTGTTTGGAGTGCTTAATCTCACTGTTCAGGATCGCTCCGCTGCCACCATCTGCCAAGGTTCCACTACTGCAGGGACCCCTTGATCTGCCTTTGGGAGATCTCTGCCTCTTCTCAAAGCCTCTCCCTCTCTAGGAGATCAAGTCCTTTGCCTGCTTCCAGTAACGTGGGTGTAGGCTTTAGACGTGGTGAATAAGTCACTCCAACAAACCAGGGTAAACAACAGCACTTTACTTATTATACTAGGGTCTTTACTTAATAGAGTGGTTATAATTCAAAAGCAAGTATGAAAAAAACAAACAAACAACCAATCCAATGTTCTCTAGTTTAACTTCAGACTACCTATCTCCTCTGCAGCCAGTCTCTCTCTCTCTGCTTCTAGCTCTCTCTGCTGTTTCTCTGCTTCTCTCTCAGCACTAACTGCTCTCTCTGCTTCTGCAGTCAGGCTCCCTCTGCTGCTAGCTGACCACACCCCACACATATATAGCCTTCCCAGGAATGGAAGGTTATAATCATGTGACTTTGAATAGGAGATATAATTCTTAACTTCTATTGAGTAAACTAAAACTCTCAAACTCCCCCTCCCATCCTGGAGTGTTTGGGCCTTCAGGCTTCAACAAACTTAAGCCTGTATAGGCCTCAACAAACCCAATCCTGTGTAGGCCTCAATCCCTCACAGTGACATAGAACTTGGGGTGGTGCTGAGAGAAAAAGCTGCAGGCTGGAGTGAGCGGGGGGGGGGGGATAATGAATCAACACAAATATTACCTTTCAGATCAAGGGAAGAGAGTGGTTTTCCTTCTCTAGGGGACTTCTGCAGATCTTAGGCACAAGGACATCTGGGGCATTGTATGTGATCCTTGTTGGGGGAACTAGGAGGCAAGTGGAGCCCTGCAGATCCATGAAGCTATATATTGTGGGGTGTTTTCTATGCAGGACCGGTGCAAGGCAGTTTGGTGCCCTAGGCAAGATCAGATATTTAGCGCCCCCCCCCCTTGAGAGCGCTGTATTTTTTTTTCAAGGTGTTTCTGGCTCCCTCTTTAGCCCGGTGCCCTAGGCAGCTGCCTAGCTGGCCTAATGGTAGCACCGGCCGTGTTTCTATGAAAGTGGTTTGAAGCTGGGAGTGTAAAATGGTGCATTCCCTTGGAACCCTAACACAATCTAGTTCAAAATAACAAAAACAGAGATGGGAGAGGAACACAAAGTGAAAGGGATAAAGAAGGGTAGAGCTGACTAGTAAGATGATGGAGCAATCTGCTTTGATCTTGAAATTGGACCTAAGCTGAAGTTGACCGGACTGAACACTGAGGTTCAGAAAGGGAATATCTTTTATAAGTTGAGTTACTTGAGGGGGTGGGCTTCCCTGAATGAAAAGAGTGGGTTTTCGGTGATATGGATAAAGGGGAAAGAAAAATCTAGGCTCCTAAGCTCTCTCGCCATAAGTGCCTTTTGCAAAATTGATTATCTAGGCTGACTTTGGATTCAAGAAGAAATCTTGTGTGCAAAACCTGGGTGGAGGTTCCTAACCACAATGATAATTAATTACTGCTAATATATTTACCAGTAATAGTGATGCTTCAGCTATGGAGTTTTTCCCTCATCAGGGCTCTGGATTGGCCAATCCAGGATGTTCCAGGAGGAGGGTGTTAAAGTTAGTGATCAGGTGACTACGGTACGTGCACGTTCTCTGCAGTTCCCGCACCTTTGCATACAAGTGAGCATCACTCCTAGGGATTTCACTAGGTTAGAGGTCAGCAAGTACTAATCGCAACTTCAGCCCTATGCGTGCAGTCACCTGCTCATGTGGGGGCTAAAATTGGGGAGGGGGCGCACACACAAGCCCTGCACATAAGCTGCACCCCCAACTTCCCTGACCGTATCATGTTGAGAAGAAGGTCTGCAGGGGGCTTCTATCTGTGTTTGCTTGAATGCAAGTAGGCCCCTTGGCACAATCAGGAATCCGTATCAGACTTCCCAATCACGCAGAGACTTGTATTCACATTCAAGCTGAGCTCCTCAGTAACAACATGCTAACATCCTTTTCTAGAAGCGTTATTGCTTATCTAGACAAATCACAGAATGCTATGATTCTGCATGTTTAGAGACATTAAAAACCTGACGTTTAATTAACACGGTTTGAATTCTATAGCCTTATTTTCTGTAAGCAAGGCTACCTTAATTTTGCAGGATAGTGAAATTGTGCAACTTTTAAATAAAAAAAGCAGGAATTTCTATCCTCACCAGTTTGAATTGGAAAGTAGTGAACAACGAAGTTGGGGGCAGGGTGGGGAAGAGACAGGAGAAATAAAGACATGAAGGGCTCTGCTCACAGGAAACAGTCATGAGGTCACATATTCATAGAATGGCCTTCACCAACGTGGTTCCTCTAGATGTGTTGGGCTACAACATGGCTGGCTGGGGAATGCTGGGAGTTGGAGTTCAGCACATCTGGAGGGCACCAGGTTCGGGAAGGCTGTCATAGAATTTCAACCCAGGCCAGGAATGCTCAGATCTGGCATAGGGAAGAGCCTCCCCTAATCCATAAGGACAGAAGGGGTAAGGTGGTGACCAAGTCAGGGTGTGCTAAAGCAGATCAACTATATCACTGTTCTGTACCCATGTGCCAGGCCTGAACCCACTCAGCCTTAGCAAGGAGGCCACAGACATACTTCAGTGCCAGCAATCATTCCACCATTAACTGTGTTAAAATACTTTGATTTCCATTTATAATTTTTCCCAATAGATAATCTTTTCTAAAACCCTCTAATCTGTACAAAAATGCAGCTTCACTACACTGACCCAATCTCCATCTGGTGATAAGGGTTGAGAAGGGTGAATTGCAGGCTGTGCCGCCCCACACAGATGGCTTTCTATTAATACGCATGAATGATCCCAAAGAGGCATTTTATTTTAAAAGTAAAAATGCTGCATCTTGTTGATAGATCAGAGGGCTTTTGCCATTTGAGCTTTTGGAAGATCCAGGCTGTTAATTAGGAATTCCAGATGCCAGTTATATTTCATGGCATATTGGTGTATTCTTGAATTCTAGATTCTCTTGGTGAAATGCATACTTGGCCAATAAAGTTTGGAATAGTCTTAATATATAAGGATTGAAGATTTGTGTGGGGTTTGTTGTTTTTTTGACATATGCAGCTATGCCTTGATTTAGCAAAGGACATGAGAGAAGTTTGGGTTTTGGCTCTGACTTGTTCTCTAGGTTGTGACATGCCTCAGTAGGGAGGGAAATGTGTGACATGACTAACTTTTCTGAGAGGCATGCCACATGTCTCAGACTGCTGTAGCTTAATCTCACATTTTTGTACATTCCATTTTCCATTCTGTTGTATGTGTGGTTTCACACATTGTGTTCTTGTACTTAACAAGAAAGTACATTTCATCTTCATCTTGTTTTGCTTTGCTTTACGTCTTGTCACATACACTACAAGACAAAGATTCCTTGAATGGTTTCAAGTTGTGCCTCTCCCTGTCGATTTCCTTCGTCAACTCACATAATGAGTCTCAAACTAATCCACAGCAGACACTTGACTATCATAGTAGCCTTTGCTAATTCTGAGTTTGGCTTAGTGCAACAAATATTACATTCTCTATGAGGGCTATCTCTTCATTCTTCCTACTGAAACCTATGGCCTTTTCCCAAAGAAATATCACTTTGTGGAATGTACTATTTCTGACTGACGGATGAGGCTCCATATCTCTGCCTAGTTGCATCTGTCATAGTGTGCCAGCAGTCACTGGTGGTGGTGCAGATATGTTTTATTGTTTTAATATCAATTGTTGTTATATATGTTTTCTTAGCTGCTTTGAGGTTCCTTTTTAGGGCTGAAGATGCAGAATATAAATCAACTTATAAATAAATAAAATGTAGTGGCTTATTTGCTTTCCATCCATCCATCATCTATAATGACTCTAGTCTTAGTGAAGAGCATGCGGTTGGCAGGCTTTGAGACAGGAGTCCTCTGTCTATTGAACAGTTGCATCAAAGGTGTAGTGACGTAATGCATGGCTGTTCTTCAACTTAAATAGGGTAAACCTTTCAATGAATATTCACAGAGGACATTAAGTGTATTAAGGTACAGCCATTCACTCAAGTTACCATGCTGATCACCTACATTCCATAAATGTACAAATGTACTCCTAATAAGACATGCTATTGGTCTCTTCTAACACAAGCTGCCGAAACATCTGTGGTGATGCTAAAGAAAACATGGGAATAAGGGTGGGAAAACCTGGAGATGAACATTTCAGCAGAAACATGGGAAGAAATGCAATGCTACTCACTCTCAACCTTCTGTACTGCGTTCCATAAATTAACACAATATACATTTATAATTTTATATAACTTTACACCACACAGGCTTAAACAAAACACATCTTCAGTGCTTAGCTGTGTGTAGTAAGTGTAAGTGAGTGGTATGTTTATCCAATTTCTGTGGACTACTAGAGAACAAAATATACTTTTGTGAAATAATGAATGCATTAAGTAGCCCTCAGCAAGTTAGATTGTTGTGAGACTAAAATGATGCTCTGAGTCCTTGAGGGCAGAGATATGGAGCCTCATCCGTCAGTCAGAAATAGTACATTCCACAAAGTGATATTTCTTTGGGAAAAGGCCATAGGTTTCAGTAGGAAGAATGAAGAGATAGCCCTCATAGAGAATGTAATATTTGTTGCACTAAGCCAAACTCAGAATTAGCAAAGGCTACTATGATAGTCAAGTGTCTGCTGTGGATTAGTTTGAGACTCATTATGTGAGTTGACGAAGGAAATCGACAGGGAGAGGCACAACTTGAAACCATTCAAGGAATCTTGAATACCAATGAAACACATGGATAAACAAACTAATATTGACAGGTAGGAATTGCTACAGGATCAAATCTAAAACAGGTGCCTATCTGAAATAGAAGACCTCAGTATAGCAAGACTCTTGGACCTTCCCCTGGAACATGCGCAGCTGTGGGCGGAGAGAAATTTGTGAGCGTGGGGGAAGGAGTTTATTTATTTATTTACATTTCTTAATCACCCATCTGGCCGGCAACCGGCCACCCTGGGCGATATACAAATAAAATACATTTAACAAGATAAAATACATTTAAAACAAGATAAAATACATTTAAAACAGTATTAAAATTTTTTTAAATCTTAACCCACCCCATATTCCTGCCTGAACACCCAGGTTTTTAATGAGCGGCGGAAGCTCAGCAGAGAGGGGGCATGGCAGAGGTCACTCGGGAGAGAGTTCCACAGTACGGGGGCTGCCACAGAAAAGGCCCTCTTCCTCGTCCCCACCAGTCTAGCTGCTCTGGCTGAAGGGACAAGGAGAAGGCCGTCTGTGGCAGATCTTGTTGAGCGGCCTACTTGGTGTTGCTGGAGACACTCCTTGAGATAGACTAGACCAGAGCCGTATAGGGTTTTAAAGGTCAAAACCAACACCTTGAATTTGGCTCGGCAAGCAACTGGTAGCCAGTGCAGCTCCTTGAGCACTGGCATGATGTGATCCCGCCGGCGGCTGCCTTTAACCAAGCAAGCCGCCGCGTTCTGTACCAGCTGTAGCTTCCAAACCGTCTTCAAGGGTAACCCCACGTAGAGCACATTACAGTAGTCTAGGCGAGAGGAGACCAAGGCATGAACCACTGATGGGAGCAGGTGATTAGGAAGGAGTTGAGACTTACCGGTCGACGCAGGTATCCCATCAGGAAAGGGGTGGGGCTACATGAGCTAATATTAGGCCTGGCAGCCCCACCCACACCCTCTTTGACTGAGCAGGCGCTTGTCCCTCTCTGTGGCGGGTAAGTGCGGGTTAGGGTATTGATAGGGTAAGGTGAGCATCCCTGGCACCATTCAGGTGACAGGCAGTTTCAGGATGCCTCATGTTGCTGGGTCCTTAGGCTTGGACAGCTGAGGATCAGGAACGCCTGTGATGCCTTTGTTCTCGCCAAGCTTGTTGTCTTGAGACTCCGAGAGGAGGCGATGCAACAAAGGGTCCCAACACTGGAAAGTGGAAAATGGGGCGGTGGCATCATCATCGCCACCTCCCGGTTTTGGATGCTCCGCCCAATTGCACAACGTATCGGCCTCGGGGGCCGGATTAGAATAACCCGCACTCCATCCCTTTGCAGTTCATTGTATGTAAATAAATGTGGCCCAGTTAAACACCAGCAAATTGTCTCGACTCTTCATTTTCCTCCTACGTTCGCAAGTGTGACTCTCTGGAAGGGGCAGGGCTAACCTGAGCAGGGGAAGATATAAAGAACAAGACACAAAGGCCTGAGCAATTAGGGCTGAACAGTGAGGTGGCCATGTTTGCTGATGACAACACTTTATTTATGGTGGTGAAAACAAAAAGAGGTTGTGAAAAGCTCCAAAACGATCTCTCCAAACTAGCAGAATGGGCATTAAAATGGCAAATGCAGTTCAATATAAGCAAGTGGATAAAGGGTAAATGGATGCACACTGGGGTAAAAAATCCCAAGTTCACATAGTACATTGCTGGGGTCTGAACTGACAGTGACTGACCAGGGAAGGGATCTTGGAGTTATGGCGGATAGTTCAATGAAAAGGTTGACCCAGTCTGTGACTGCTGTGAAGAAAAGGCAAATTTCATGTTGGAGATCATTAGGAAAGGAATACAAAATGAAACAAATGGCAACCAAAATTATCAAGGGGCTGGGACAACTTCCCCGTGAGGAAAAGTTACAATGTCTGGGGTGTTAGCTTAGAAAAAAGGCAAGCAATGGGGGACAGGATAGGGGTGTATAAAATTATGCATGGTGTTGGGAGAGTGGATAGCCCTTTCTCATGAACCTGGCTGGGGTCATCCCATGAAACTCATTCAGGGAGATTCAGGACACATAAAAGGAAGTACTTCTTCACATAGCATGTGGTTAAACTATGGAATTTGCTTTGACAAGATGTAGTGTTGGCTGCCAACTTGGATGGCTTTAAAAGGGGATTAGGCAAATTCATGGACAATAAGCCAATCAATGGCTACTAGTTATGAAGGCTATAATATTAACTCCAGTATCAGAGGCAGCATGCTGGTGCTGAATACCAGTTGCTAGGGAATATGATCAGGAGGGTGCTCTTGCACTCAGGCCCTACTTGTGGGCTTCCCAGGCATCTGGTTGGCCATTGTAGGAACACAATGTTGGACTAGATGCTCTTTGTCTTCTCCAGCATGTACTTATGGAGCTAAGGACTCACCAGTAGAAGAACCCTTCTCATAGTCTCACACACATGTGGGCAACCTGTGGGTCATGATCCACTTGTAGCCTTCAGCTAAGTTCCATGTGGCCTACGGGCCTCTCCCTATTACCCAGCTGATGCCCCTCCTTTTCCCCAGCTGAAGGGCACTGGAAATAGATGCACACAGATTGGTGCGCTCATCAGCTGTTTCTAGTCCCAATCAGCTGCGCAGCAGGGAGACGCAATGGGATCCCATGCCAGGGGGGAAGGGTAAGTGGGAGCAAGGGAGGAGGGTTTGTGAGGGAGATGGGGGGATGGAGACCCCAGCTCTTGCCCAATGCCAGCTCTGGCCCCATGCATGCAGCCCCTGGCCCACCCCTGCATGTAGTCTAGGAGGCAAAAGGTTGCTTACCCCTGGTCTCATAAATCATTATATTTTCAGAACCTGATCTGTACTGGCAATGGGATTTGGTTCTTTAAGCATTAGTATCTGAAATTTTACTGTATGTATATGGCAAGCTGAATCTTTTGAGTTGCTGAATATTCCCAATTAAACCACTGCGCAATTTCCTTATTTAGATTCTGGTAGAGCCTAGCTTTATATAGTTCTATATCTGTCAATGTTATCCTAAAACAATTCCTTGGAACTATATTCCATTAATCTCGTTAGGATTACTTCCAAGTAAATGTGCTTTAAGATTGCACTCTTAGAATAATTGTTTGCCTCTTTAATTGCTTTTATCAGCCCCAGAAAGTTACAGATAATCTGATGTATGTTTATTTTTATGAAGAGTCACTCATTTAAATTAATCAGATAATCCATTCTGAATTAGGGGCAAGCAGGAACAAATAGTGGCTATATAAGTCCACTAAAAGTTCAGTAGTTTGTGTGTCAGCTCTAATGTTTATCCATTTGCCTTTGGTGTGCAAATTTCAGACATACCAGTTCTCCCAGTGGGGATGTAGTATTTCCTGGCTTAAACTGGGCTGGAATATTGTATGTCCTTTCTCAACATTTACATATTTATTCTTCCTCTTTCTGTCAGTCCCTGAAAATGCAGAGATGCACCATGATTTATGTGAAGGACTGCCAACCGGTCCTTTACTCAAGACCAGAGATCAAAGGTGCAAAACTGCCAGGCTTAGCTCTGCCGTAGAGCCTCATTATCACGGGGACCACAAAACATGTGTGCTATAAAATAAACTATTTGGTATACTTACAAACTAAAAAGTGTACATTCTTTAGTTTTTATTTAAACAATAATTACAAATTCACCCAGTGTTACAAATGAAGCTGCAAGCTGTTGCACTTTAAACATATATTTTTGCCAGTTGGGATTATATATACGGTATATATATATATATATATATATATATATCAATCAGCATTTTAGTAAACAAGATGGAGTATTATAATATTTGACCTTAGAAAAAGCATGCAGACCTCAATGTTATTACACAGAGAAATAGAATAAAATTATGGATCTTGAAAAACAGCTCAGAAATGAAATTCTGATAATGCAATTAACATAATTTCACTGATAGAGAAACTCTTTCATATGACTTTATCAGCACTGTCATATGTATGTTTTCTTAGACGTAAGCCCCATTGAATTCAATGAGACTTACTCTCAGGTAAGTGTGTATAGGATAGTTATATCCTTAATGTTCCCCCCCTCCCCCCCCCAAAAAAATCTGATTGTAATATGCTGGGTCTTGGAAAACTGATACACCCCCCCCCCCAAGTTACTCCAACTTTTTTCTTTGGTTTTATATCTGTTAACCAGCCTATTTAGATTAGAAGTGGCAGTAGTAGAGAATAGATTTAGGTGGGTAGGGATAAGAAAGTGCTTTACTATGTCATTTCAGACCTAGTACATACAAACATGTTTTGAAAAAATGTGCATATACTGGTGATGCCTAAGGTTCAATTAGTGCTATGATACTGTAGTTCAGGCCTGCCAAAGTCATGGCCTCCCAGACTATACATAAAATAATAGCCTTGCGCTGTGGCCATCAGGTGTGTAAGAAACTCCCTGGGTTGGACCCAGGTTTGGTTGTACTTAGAGTAGACCCATTGAAATGAATGAAACTTAAGTTATGACTTGTCCCACTGATTTCAGCAGGTCTACTCTAAGTATGACTAAGTCTGGATCCAAATCCCTGTTTCTGTAATCCATGTGAGATTGATAGTCACGCTAACCACAGAACATGACTACAGTCCAGCGCAGTGGCTGTGAGTTTGACAGGCCAGCTGTGTTGTTGTTGTTCTTGTTATTGTTAATGTTCTTGTTGTTGTTATCATCATCATCATCATCATCATCATCATCATCATTTACATTTATTTATCGTCCATCTGGCCGGCAAACCGGCCACCTTGGGCGATGTACACAAGATAAAAACAGGATAAAATACATTTAAAACAGTATAAAATTTTAAAATCTTAGCTCACCCCATATTCCCGCCTGAAAAGCCAAGTTTTTAATGACTAGTCGAAATGATCTATCAACCCAAGGATACCTTCCAGCAAGCTGTACTCACACATGCTAAATAACTCTGGCAGTACTATGTCCACTCTAATTATAGGTTGCTGATACTTGAATGGATCATGTAACTGGATAGCGAGGAGGTACAGCTAGTTTGGATAAATAGTGGTCTTGGATAAATGAGTCAGCTCTAGCAACCTTTTTTTAAATTCACAACCTCCCTTGTCAATATATCCTAACTATTTGGGACATTATATTTTTTTTTAATGTACCCTGAAAAACACAGAAAGCTAAAGAACATTCCTGCAAGAAACTTCACTAGAATTCACAGACATTTTAAAAAGAAACTAGTCTGCTGGGAGCTGAACTATATTTAGTTTTCTAATGAAGAAAGCAGCTGTATTTTAATAAGCAAGGCAGTGTGTTACATGAAGAGTCTATGGCCATGTTCACCATTCCTGATGTTTATGGGGCACTAGAGAAGTGAAGTCTTTGAGATTTTACAAGCTAAGGAAGCATGTCTTATTCGAAACTAGGCATTCCAGATACTTGCACACAGTTTAATGAGTAAATGGTTTCAGGCTTTTAGATCTAAACTTTGTCATAGTGAGCATTCATTGAAACAAACAAACACACACACACACACACACACACACACAAACAGATTGTTTCCCTTAACCAAGATGAGAAACCTGGACCTCTCTCAATGGAAGTCTACTTTACTGGAAGTCTACTTTTTGAATGGACAGCTATCTAGTTTATATTACTACATCTCACAGTTCGATGAAAAATTAAAAATTCCCACTTGGCCTTTGGCCAAGTGGGAAGTACCTTTTTCTGTGGTCTGATGATGATCATCTTAGATGATCTTTTGGGGGCAATAAATGCACAGTTGTTGCTGAGATACCACATTATTCCAATACTTAAAAGTGCATTATGTTGTTGTTGGGAAAATGTTATTCTGCCTTTGTTAGCATATCCACTGCTGTCATGAGTGCTTTGTGCACTGGTTACATGAACTCTATTTATTTATTTATTTCATTTTTATACCGCCCAATAGCTGAAGCTCTCTGGGCGGTTTACAACAATTAACAAGACAGTCCCTGCCCGCAGGTTTACAATCTAAAAAGACACGACACACAAGGAAAAAAGAAGGGGGAGGGAAGAAGGGGGAATATTAATACTCCTGGCAGGGCTGGTGGAATGGCCCTGCGCTCCCTCTCATCTCCCTCCTTTCAGCCTGCTGGAATGGCTGGTGGCTGTGGTGGTAACAGTTATGGGGGGAGGAGCCTTCAGGAGGGCGGCCTTTCAGCAGGGCTGGTGGAATGGCCCTGCACTCCCTCTCATCTCCCTCCTCTCAGCCTGCTAACTCTATTAGCATCATGGATCAATACCTATGACATCACTAGTGATGAGTGATATATAACTCCTTTCCCTGTGTCTGCACCATGGTGTGATGGATTGGATCAAGCTGCTGCAGCCCCGATCCAGCAGCATCACCTCACATGTTGCAGGGGATAGTGTGCTGCCCTCCAATGGTTAGAGTGCAAAACGTAGAGCAGTGTTCTCCAACCTTGGGTCCCCGGATGTTTTTGGCCTACAACTCCCAGCATGCCCCAGGCAGCATGCTGGGAGTTGTAGGCCAAAAACATCCGGGGACCCAAGGTTGGAGAACACTGATGCAGAGGCGTAGCGTGGGGGGTGCAGGGGGGGCCGGCCGCACCGGGCGCAACATCTGGGGGGAGCGCGCTCGCACTCGCAGCTCTCTGCCCCTGCCTGGCTCACTCACTCTCTCTGCAGTGCTGGCTGTCCTGCCCTTAATGTAAAGTGCCAAGGGAAACGCGCACATTTAAAAAAAAAAAAAAATAGGGACTTCCAAGGGAAGACAACGGGGGCGGGGGGAGCCCTTATCACAACAGAATGTAACTTGTTTTCACGCCGCTCTGTATAATAACAAGCAGGAGTCGTCCCCTTGGCTAGAATATGAACAGTTCAGGCTTGTGTTTGGTTATCGAAAAGGGACGGTAAGAAAGAGATGAAGTGTGTGTATGTGTATGAGTGTGCGCGCGCGTGCCCGCCCGTGTGTGTGTGTGTGTTGTAGGGAGCGCACACACACACACACACACAAACAAACACACACACCAGTTACTGTCGGCAGGACAACCCAGTTTGCCCCTTTATCTCCGGGGCTCCCTGAAGCGTTGATGGAAGCGCTCTGACAGAAACAAAGCCCAAGGGCAGCCAGGCTCCTGTCAGCACCGCCGAGAGAGAGAGAGCGTCAGTCCGTCCAGAAGGGGGAAGCGAGCACCGCGGGTGGAGGAGGAGGAGGAGGAGGAGGAGGGGAGGGACAAAGGGCGGGAGGCAACTTCGGCGCAGGTGACACCAAGTTCGGCTTCTACAGCCCTTGTGTGCGTTTCTGTATTACCTCAGACGTTTTTCTCCTTCCCGCCTCCTTCAAAAAAAAAAAACAAAAAAAAAAACAAGCAACAACCAAACCGAAAATCCGAGGCGCTAGAATGCACCTGAAAGACAAAGTGGCTCTGGTAACCGGGGCAGCGCAGGGCATAGGCAAAGCCTTCGTCCAAGTGCTGCTGGACAAGGGCTGCAAGCTAAGTGCGGGGAGGGGTCGCTGTCACCGGACCGAGGGTCGTCGCGGTTTCTTGCTCGCTCGCCTCCTCCCTCACCTGCGCCTGAGGGAGCTGACACAGAAGCCTTTCTCAGAGTATGCAGGATCAACCCGGCACCTCCTTTTTACTCACACTGCACCTACCTGGAAGCTACTGGTTTTCCTCTCCCTCCCCCCCCCCCGCATTTACTGTAAACTGCGCAGCTTTGTGTGTGTATGGGGGGGGGGGGAAGAGAGAGAATTATACCTGTTTCAAAGAATGGTGTCTTTGTGTGTGTAAACACACACACGTGCATATGAATGTGTGTATGCGCGCACACAGCATGGCTGTGCCTGTATTCATAAGTACTGTTGAAAATTATTCATATGTGTATGTATGAAAGCATCGTTGCAGTCTGTATGCATCTTTCTATAGTGTGAAATGGGTCATGTATGTGTATGTGGGCATACCTGTATCTATAGAAACACCAGGATAGATAGACTTGCAGTGCAATCCTATACATGTCCCACTAAATTCAACAGGACTTACTTCCTGGGAAGTGGGCTTTTCCCCTTCTTACTGCAATCCAACCCCTGCTTACTGTGGACGACATATAATAGCATGGCCCATGCTAGGTTACTACATTTGTAGATTTGTATTCATAGACCTGCTGAAAATGTGGAGAATGTGTAATGCATGTTCGCACTCAATAAAGTGTTTGAAAATAAACTTGTATTTAGATGCATTTTACTTTAATTACATCAGTATTTTCATAACAAACAATACATGTGCTTAGGGGGTAAGGGTTTCTTTAACTAATCTAGTGGAAGAGACTCGAGTGCTAAAATCCACGGGTTAGGGGGCGCAAATTACTTGCCTTGCCCCGGGTGCTGACAACCCACGCTACGCCACTGCACTGATGTAGAGAGCAGAACTGACTGGCTTGCCATCCAGGATGGCTAAAGGCAGAAACAGCTGCAGAACATCCACCTCAAAGGCATGGAGACAAGGAGAAGCGGGTCCCTTTAAAATGTATTATATTTAGTTCTTTGACAGTTAAGCACTCCTCCTCTCCAACACTGAGTACATTTATCCTGATTTTATTTTTGTTTTAAAGTGGCAAATAACTATGCTGTTGAAGCAAAGCTTCTTTCCCCATCCATTACATGATAAAGTACGGTATGTAATCTGCATTTTTCACC
This sequence comes from Shinisaurus crocodilurus, assembly GCA_021292165.1. Classification (NCBI taxonomy): domain Eukaryota; kingdom Metazoa; phylum Chordata; class Lepidosauria; order Squamata; family Shinisauridae; genus Shinisaurus; species Shinisaurus crocodilurus. The sequence goes on from CM037880.1 coordinate 135,620,225, forward strand.
AGAAAAAAAGAACACTATTTATGCTTTCATTTAATCAATACAAAACAACAAGATATTATCTTACCATTACATACACCATAATAAAGTACATCTGTCTCTTTCTATAAAATCTGGGTCTCCATGTTTTTCAGAGGTAAAAGCCAATTCTCCATTCCCGGAATCTTTCGAACTGCAGTTTGTACATTATTTAAAAATGTCTATGCTTTTAAAAAATATTCTCAAGGCGTAACTACAGTGATTGAGAATGCTACAAAGAAGCATTTACCATTTTCCCTGCTACCTGACTCTCAGCAGGTTTTCTTAGATATCCGTGAAGCTTTAAAGTGAAACAGATTTACCTGCTGACGCAGTCAAAAGCCGAAGTGCAACTATTACAAGTATGCCAACCTGCTATTTATTTAAGTTTTAAAAAATGTTTAAGAAGAAAGTGCAAAATTTGAGGAAAGAAGGTTCCTGAAGGCCAGAACAAGGCCATAGTTCTTTAAGCTGCTATGTTGGGATCCTCAGAGCAGCAATCATCAACAAACACAGCCAGAAATAAAAGACGGCACTCACTCTTCCCCTCTGCACCCTCCAGTAAAATCCCATAAATGAAGCAGGGCAGTTGCACAACAAAAGCCTCACCTGGAAGCATCCCTGGAAAGCAACTTAAGGGCAAACGTAGTACATTGGCTATCATTTATTTATTTGTTGTATTTATGAATCGCCCATCTGGCCGGCTGGATCACCTAAAAAGATCCATCTAGTTTTCAACAGTAGCACCAAACATATTTATCCCGAAATATGGAATGAGCTCCCTGACAAGGCCTGCCTGCCTCCAACATTGTTATTTTTTTCGATGCCAGGGTAAGACCTTCTCTTCTCTCAGGCATTTGGCAGTGTGGCGTAGTGGTGAGAGTGTTGGACTGGGACTCGGGAGATCTGGGTTCTAGTCCCCGCACCACCATGAAACTCACTGGGTGACTTTGGGTCAGTCACTGCCTCTCAGCCTAACCTACCTCACAGGGTTGTTGTGAGGATAAAATGGAGAGGAGGAGGAGGATTATGTAAGCTGCCTTGAGTTCCTTGCAGGAAAAAAGGCGGGGTATAAAATGTAATAAATAAATAAATAAATAAATATGATGAGGTTTTAATCAGGTCCTGGGTTTTTCTTATTGTTGATTATTTAACATATGTGTGTCTGTCTATGTGCTGTTTGTATGTTGTTGTTTTTTAATACAAAGAGTAATGTATTTTTAATGGTTTTTAATCTTTGTAAACCTCCCAGAGAGCTTCGGTTATTGAGCGGTATAGAAATGTAATAAATGAAATAAATGAAAGGAAGAGTTGGGCCTTGAAGTTGCCCATCAGCAGGACCCGGACAAGCAAGGCACACAGGTCACCTGGTCACAAACATCCACACTATGATGAGATGTACTGTTGCAAAAATATGCTCAGAATTCTTTCCTGGAGGGACCAATGCTCAGCAAAAGAGAAGCAGCACACCAGAGTGAGTTGAACTTAGATTTATTCTGCGCAGAAGGACCAACTCCAGAGACTCACGCCACAATCAGGAGCTGATCAAAGGAACAAAGGACAGGCCCAGACTTTTATACACTTTACATGTGTTGGATCATTCATCCTAACCAATCAAATACATTTGTTTGATCATTCCAACAAATCAAATACATTCGCTTGATCATTCCAGCCAATTGAATACATTTGTTTGATCATTCTCATTAAGCACTGTAAATCATCCCAATAAATCAGTCCTTAATCATAGTCATATCCTCCCTTCAGGTGGACTTGACAGTAGAGGCACTTCATCATCTTCTCCCTTCAGGTCGGCTTGCCAAGCCCATGACCCCTGGGTTACATGAGGTAGGAGATATTCCCAAGAATTCGCTCATCTCAGCACCTCTTATCTGCTCGTTAGGCCTCATAGAGCTTCCAATTAGTGCATTAGTGAGCTAGCAGCAGAATAAACACATCTGGGGTGAAACTTCGGCTAAGGAAGGGGGGACATGGCATGGCACCAGGCATGCAATTCTACAAAAAGCAGAACAGTTTCAAGCTCCTTTGGTTAGAATAGCAAGGCTAATGGACAAGTTAGTTAGGCCGGGGGGGACGGGACGGGACAGAGAGACTTTTCTAACAGTACTGAATTTCTATTTAAATTATAATAATTATTTCTAATCTAATTTTATTTAACATATAAATTAGCATATGCAAAATCTTATGCAAATCGGTGTCTCTTTTTTGGCAATTCACAAGTGGCCACCCTATTTACAAGAAAAACCTTTGGCTGACTTGAAAAAATGATGACTGGTATCCTTTTGATCCCTTTATTTAAGCTTCTGTTTCTGGCTGCTTGATTTATATTTATAGCCAGACATACACAAGTGACAAATACCCTTTCAGTGCTGTTCCCTGTCTCTGGGATCTAGCATTAGTTCTTCTATGCACTATGGAGACCAGAGGCCTATCTCACTTACTCACATCTGTTCCAAGGCTTGTAAATCCTATCGGCAGCACTGGCTCCCACTGGCCCAAGGATCTTAATGTCTGATTACCACCATGGTACTTGCATCTCCCTTCTCCTGCCAGTTGCGTGCCACACCCTGCTGGCTCTTCCTGCCTGTGCAGAGCACATTGCTTGACAAAACATGTTACAGAGAGGGAGGCACACATCTCTATCACTCAAATGAGAAGATCAGATCTATTATATAGAATTTGCTGAACAAGCCTCTCTGTTTTATAGAAAACAACAACAAAGACTAACAACTTTAAAGACCATAGTCTCCAATTGCCCCCCAAATGCCAGGACCATCACGAAAACCCTTAAGCCATCACGGCTTCTCACTTTGTCATGCAGAGTCCCGAATTCCCCTGCCTCCCGCAGAATTCCCCTGCCTCCCACAACTGCGAGCTACTGAAAGGGGCCATGGGCAAAATTGCAGCTAGCTAAGCTTGCAGTTTTAGCTTAGCTGCAATTTTTCCCATGGCCCCTTTAAGAGTAGCTCTGCTGCTAAGCTGGGAGGGCCAGGGAAGGGTGTGTGTGTGTGTGTGCGCGCGCATGCACGCATGCACGTGTGCACACACACTCTACCTGCTGCCTCTGCTGCACGTTGCTGTGGGAAAGGGATTAGCTGGGTGAAAGCCTGGACCAAGGGAGAGGTGAATGAGGGAATTTATCACATGATTCCTATCTTTATATTGCCAAAGATTTTATTTCCTAACAGAGCTGACTCACTCTGTGCCTCTAACAGGTGAGTTTACAGTGTCAGAAGGAAATGCCAGAAACTTCCTATTCTCTCTGAAGCTCCATGTTTGGGGGTGAATGGGTGGGTGGGTGGGTAAGCTTCCTGACAATTTTAAAACAAAAGTGTGCCAATACTGACAATTTTAAAACAAAAAGAAAGAAATTGCCCTGCAAGCACTGACCCGCCCCATGAAAAACACCAGATATCAACCATTAAGGGTTTAAGTAAGGTAAAGAAAATATTACAAAAGCCACTTATAAAATATTATAAAATAATATATAATATAATAATGTAATAATTATAATATATACGAGTTTGTGTGTTTCCTCTAATAACTTTTGCACTTGATCATGCCCTTTGGTTGCCTGGCCATACCCTTGGCCACCCCCTCATGTTGCCTGGCCACACCCTCTTGATCACAGCTTCATGTTGCTTAACCATATCTCTTACAAAATCACATGTGTACCCCTATTTTCATCTGTAAAATGTTGAGGGTATGAAAGACTAACAAATTTATTTTGGCATGAGCTTTTGTGAACTATAGCCCACCGCATCAGATGTACTGTGGCCTGTGCTTTTGAATAAAGGACATGATGTAGTATTGTGGATAATAATATGCATGCAACATGGATCAATGACTCTGACCTGTTTTGCAAAAATTGCATATCCTCTTTTGTGGATAAGTATCTCATGCAGGTGATACAAGCATGTGGGAAGGCAGAACTATTTATAAAAATAAAATGTAACAGGTTTTACACAGCCATAGCAGAAGCTGGTACAGCTTGCAAAGTAATAATAACTTAATATGACTAACTTCTGTTTACTATAACTTCCTTTCCTCAAAGAAGGTAATAGTTTGCAATAGCAATTATATTTACAGCTTTATCAAGTTACGGTACCTATATTTTTAGAAAAATGGTTCAGGCGTGGGGCCTTTTGTTTGCTTTTACTTTTTTTATAACTAGGTATTTTAAAAAAACAACAACCAAGCACAGTCATTAATTCCACGGTCTCTAAAGTGTTGTTCAAATGTCTTTTGTGAATACATCTCAGCAGAAAAGAATCATGTTTTATGTCAAGCTATAAAATCCTGCCTTAACTGTGTAACAAGAAATACAGTTTTCTACTTTTACAGGGTTTTTTATCTTCACATAAAAATAGTTATGGGTTGGATCCAGACTTAAGACGTGATGACAGTAGACCCATTGAAATCAATGGGACAAGTTAGTCATGACTAACTTAAGCTCCATTGATTTGAATGGGTCTACTCTATGTATGACTAATTCTGGATCCAGCCCAGTGACTTGGCTGCTTTCAGTACATGCTCTTGCTTTTTGTGCAAGCTTTTGATTGGTGGGATGTATGTCTGAAAGCGGTGGATCAACACTACTCCATACCGTTTTTCTTCCCAATTACTCCAGGGATGAAGGAAGCAGCTATCACTGTTTCTTCCAACACACCACATGCAATGGAAGGAACTCTAATTAATCAAGAGCTCTGTGTGTTATGGTTGTTGCTTTTTTAAAAAAACCTACATTCATTACCTTAGATAGGCGGTGTTGGTGAAGTTCACAATTCATTACAAATGCCCTGCAACCTATCTTAAAACCTGTAACTTATGAATAAGTAGAAATGATGAGAAGAAAGTATAAAATACAGTTTAAAATACATGTAAGGAAATCAAGGTGCCCACAAGTTAAATTATACACCCCCCAAATGATGGAACAGTAATATTTTGAATATAAGTGCCTTGGGAGAGGGACCCCCATTCTTTTCTTTCTTTCTTTTTTTGCTTATGTTGCTATCTAAAGTGTTACTGATGGCAACAACAAGAACAAATACACCTGAAATTATTTTACGGAACCCAGAACTAGTAATATTTTTTTAAAAAACACCTAGGCATCAGAGCCCCAAGAATGAATTTCACAGAACTAGCTTTCTATCCTTAAAAGGGACCAATAAACAGTATGATCCTTCCCTACCTGAGAGGTGCTACTAACTATATGCAACAGTAGCACAGGCCCTGCTACATTTGTATGAAGGAGGGGCAGTTAGAAGGTGAATGAACCTTTTGCTCACAGCCTCCTCCCCCTTCGAGTTGTCTTTTTCCCTGCTGGAGCTTATTTCCAGTCTTAAAGCCCAAGTTGGAGAAAAAATGTCTGGAGGTAAAGCTGCAAGTGAAAAGTAGCAGGAGGGAAAGGGTTGAGCACTACCTCCTGCCCACTGCTTCAAATTGCTCCACCTTCAGCGCTTGCCTTATATGCATTTGGGGCAGTGACTCATACGCTAATTATACATGGGTCTGGTGCCATCACATGTTGTTAGCCCCTAAGCGGCAACCTGCTGTCTGTTGAAAAGATCCTCAGACCTTCCTAGACTTTTGGTTGCCAGGGTAACCCAATTCCTTCCTCTGCCTTGCTTTTGTGGTACTCACATAGCACATCTCAACTCTCTTCTGCCATTCCTCTCCCCCTATTTCAATTTCTTCCCTCTCAATCTACATCAAGCATGACTGAAAATGTGCCAAGTAATTTAGTGCATTCCCCTTTCTCCTCTCTCTGCCCCAAGTCTAAAGACCTATGATGCCCCATCCTGCTATTGTATTATGGCACCAGCACCTGGCATCCTTGGGCAGCTGCCAGGGACCCAACTCCCTGGCAGGGTCAACCAGAAATGCCTGCCCTAGGCCCTCCATTAATTTTTTTCTGGTGCTCTGATCAGTACCAGGTGGCTGGGTCTAGCTGCCATTTTAATTTACATAAAATTACATTGGGGGTATTTTGGGGAATTAAAATGTCAACTAGATCCAGAAGCTCACTGCTGCTCGGAGCACCACTTCTCCCCATCAGGTAAACCCACCAAAGCCTACCAGTGGAGGAGCAGGGCACAACAGAGGGCACTTTGCCTAGGGCCTCTTCAGCCCTGGAGCCAGACTGCATAGGACATATATACTAAGCCCCTGCCTTTAAACTCAAGCATTCCCCCTCCCTTTCCTCTATTTTCTATTAAGGGCAAAACTAAGGGATATTGGATTCCTTTATCCTTCTACCCAAGATATGTTTGTGTCTCGTGGGGATAGAGTGACATACAGTAATACCTTGGATTGCAAGTAACTTGGCTTGAGAGCGTTTTGCAAGACAAGCAAATTTTTAAATATTTATTTTAAAAAAATTGACTTGATATACAAGCGGCGTCTTGCAATACAAGTACTGTAGTACGGCTTAAATTAAAAAATCTCTGTACAAATTTTTTGGGGGGAATTTCATTTTGATATAAGAGTGTTTTGGATTACAAGCATGTTTCCAGAACGAATTATGCTCTCAATCCAAGGCATGACTGTATAACATTGCCGGTTTGAGCATCTGCTCACCAAGCTTACAATGGAGGTTTTAGCCTAATTTAAGTTGCATTCAAATTCAATAGTTTCTTGTATCATGGGTTTATGTAAACAAATCCAGATGAGATTATTAACTGTGACTTTAGAATAACTTTAGAATAACAATCTGGGCATCACTAATCATATACCTGAACCATGGCAAATGTCATTTTATCTTGCTTTTCAGTTTGTCTAATCCAGGGCTCTCCAACCTTGGGGCCCCAGATGTTGCTGGCCTACAGCTCCCAGCATACTCAGCCAGCATGGCTAATATTCAAGCCTGTTTGTATAATCAGCAAATTAAGCTTTTCCTGGACTGGACCACTTTCATCCATGTTTTCAGTTGATCAGCACTGCACAAATGGTTATCAACTTCATCATGTCAAATATCTGTAAATAAATCTGATTTGCTTTGTTGACCCCCATGATTTTTGAAGTTCAGTAAAACCATCACGTCATCTGACTGGGTTTCTAGACCTGTGTGATCTTATTCATGGTCACTGTTGCCAAGCATGGATGATTACAATTGTTCACCAACTCATTCACTTGCTTATTCATTACTCACACTCTTTATATAGTTTACTCACTTGCTTACTCCTATAATATAAATAGTAATAATTTACACTTATATAATGATTTGTATTGCTCCCTTACTATGCAATTTAGGACTTAGTAATATATATGCTTTACTGGTAACTGGTTTATTGGTTAGTCATCTACTAACTTACATGCTTACTCACTTTGCTCACGTTACTCATTTATTCCCTTTTTTTCACTTAATGCCTCACATACTCACTTGCTTCCCACAATAATTTCGCAGACACCCAGTATAAGAGGGTGAAAACTTTATTGAACCAGAGCAGGGCTTCTCCTGCCCTGGCAAAAAATAACAATAAAAAATAAATATCCTCATTCTTATATTATAAAAAGATGTCTGGCAAAGGCTATCTACTGCACACATCTGCATCTAAATGCAATCCACCTGGCCAGAATGAAATCTCATACCAATAATGTCAGGCTGATTTCAGAACTCACCATTCTGAAAATAAGGCTCAAATTTTAGATCTGTGGATGGAATGATACATGGAATGATTGAACAGAAAAATGTGAAAATGTAAACACAGAAACAAATAGATAATTGACCTAAGCAACTGGACACTGTACAATATGAATATAAAGGTTGCAGCAATTTACACTGCAGGGTGCAGTCCTATGGGGATCATGCCTGCAATCCTCAGAATTCACAGGATTACAGGCATCCTATGCAGAGTGGGAGGAGTGTGGAGGCTCTCTGCACTCCTCCCGCGCTGCATAACAGCTAGACAGCCGATTTTGGCTGTCTAACTGCAGCACTTTGGAGGGGGAGGGAAAGAGGCTGAGGCAGGATACGTCATATCCTGGTGGACACAGTCTCCTCCCCTCCCCACTCCCTCCGAAATGCCCCCTAAATCCCGGAGAAGCAGCCAGTGTGGTTCTTTCTGCACCGGCTGCAAGGGGGGAGGGGATTTGAGTATGGATCCCCAACTCCGAGGTTTGTAGCTGGGAATCCAAACAATCCTATGGCCCCTAGGTGCTATCTAGGGGCCATAAGATTGCTCTGTCCAGTTACCAATAAAGCATATATAGTACTAAGTCCTAAATTGCACCCACCAAAAACTTCCACCAGTCCAAACTAATTAAAGCGTGCTACATTCCCAACTATAGAGCAGTTTGGCCTAAAGATTGAGGAAGAAATACTTATAGCTACCTATCCTAAGCAGAGGAGACAAGCTCATGTGGGCTGAGATGGGAGTGGAGGGAAAATAATCCAGGTGGAAATTGGGGGGGGGGGGAAGGTTTCAAAAAGTATAGTAGTGATGTTTGAGCCTCACAAGAGAATAAAAAAAATAAAATAAGAAATGTTATATTAAAGCAACAATAACACTACAGAAGCTGAATCCATTCCAAATTATTCATGAGTTCAGCATCTAGTCCAAAAGGCTGGCTCAGAAAAGAAGGCTAAGAGCAGTTTCAAAAGCTTTAGGAGGGACATGGTCAAAGTAAGAAATCCCTTCTCTCTGCTCTCTTTTTCTCTCTCTGTCTCTCTCAAAGAGAAGATAAAAAAAGGCAAATTGGGATCCAAAACTTCCCAGAACAAGTAACAATCTGCTAACAAACTGAAGCTAAGCAAAAAAAAAGTAAAATTAAGTGAGAAGAGAGGAGTTGAGCAGAGGTGCAGTTGCTTTTTAATCCATTGACATGCCTCAATTTTCCTGCCTTCTGACTGCCCTCTCCTCTTTCTTCCCAGTTCCAGTTGCCAATGGGAAATTTGGTTCTGGATTGATTAATGGTAGTTGAAGGGCAGAAACCCACAGGGACAGTTTTCCATTGCTTCACTGGTATGCTCCCAAATTTTATCAGGGTACCAAGGTACATGCAAGGTCTATGAAAATCACCCAGAGCAGCTGGACATGACTGCTATACTTTGTATCTTCTTCCACGCAGATCCATTGTTTTAGCTCCTAACTTTCTGCTTTATCAGTATTTCTATTTTTTGTCTTTCCCACATACCAAATTTCAGACAGATGTCCATTCTCAAGAAAGACCAGCTTGCTTTGCTAACCAAGCTAGGATCCAGACTTGCTATTGACAAAAGTTTTTCTTCCATTCTATTCCATAGCTCCTATAGTCCTCTATTCTCTGAATTCCCCAAAAGGGGCCTGAGTAACACACTCCATCTGACATGAGGTCATTGTAGGCACTAGTTTATGTTCACCAAGCCATGCAAATAATGACTTGTGGTCTGTGAGGTCATGAATGTATACTCTTACTAATTGCAATGGAACTGCTGGACCCCAAAGAGAATTGTTCAATTCTCTTTATCTAGTGAGAATAATTTATCGCTATATCCCTGTTGCAGGAAGCAAATCCAAATGGCTTCTCTGAGTCATCTGGATATCCATGGGGCAAAACTGCACTCATTCCAAACAGGGAGATATATCAGCACCATTGGCAGACTAGAGTCAAAGTGGATCAATACCTTTGAAGATCACCTCAATATTTTTGAAATCCAGAATGCAACCTTTTGAGTCACCACCCATTTCAATGGGACATTTCTATTCCATAACCATTCTTGCAACATGACCAGTATTGCAGACAAATTGGGCAAAACTCAATGCTCAACACATATTTGTGCCTCCTGAATGCACAGGAAGAGTTTTAGAACCCGCAGAAATAATGGTTAGAGGCTCGCTCTTTCTTCTTCTTCTTCTTCTTCTTCTTCTTCTTCTTCTTCTTCTTCTTCTTCTTCTTCTTCTTCTTCTTCTTCTTCAAATAAAATAAAATAAAATAAAATATGCTTTGAGCTCAAATACTGTTAGAGGTGGTGGGACACCTGCAATTGGCTTTACCTTATTATGGATCAGGCAAAGGCTACCTTCATCAATAAAACATCTCAGATATTGTACAGGGAAGACCATCAAAGAACATTTACTCCTATATATCTTTAACACGCTTTAAATCTTATACACACTGCCTGCACTCTCTTAGTGGGATTCCTGATCTGCCCTTGATCTCAAAATACCACCTACACAGCCAAGAACAGTGAGAATCCCCCTAATACCTTTTCCAATCCTTTTTGAAAAATTTCCAGGGCCAAAGCCATCTCAAAATAGAGGCAGCTATATTTAAATACTACCACTACCACTACCATGTGTCATGTGTGTTAATGGTTTAGCAGTTCCTCACCGAGCCATGGTGATAATGACTCTGGGTGCTTCCAGCTGAAGCTTTTATTGTACAATCGCCCTGCCTCATTCATAGAATTTTACTGGGGGTCCCAGATGTCTTTGTCTTCCACTTATAACACTCCTGTGTAACACTTTCCACCACTTCTTCCATATGGTAGAAAATCCTTTTAAGGAGGAAAAGATGGAATAGGTGCACAATGCTTTTTGACTGGTGGCGCTACAAGTTCTCCATCTGGAAACATCCTTAGATGTTAGATTCAATGTGAAGAATACTGTCTCTCCCACTTGGCTAAGGATGCAATTAGTTCTTAAATTTGGGGCGGCAAGGGACATGGATCCAGTTTTGTGATCTTGTTGAGAGTCACTCTATAATTCCTGCAAAAGAATTAGAGCCAGTGTGGCGTAGTGGTGAGAGTGCTGGACTGGGACTCGGGAGATCTGGGTTCTATTCCCCGCTCGGCCATGAAACTCACTGGGTGACATTGGGCCAGTCACTGCCTCTAAGCCTAACCTACCTCCCAGGGTTGTTGTGAGGATAAAATGGAGAGGAGGAGGAGGACTATGTAAGCCGCCTTGGGTTCCTTGCAGGAAAAAAGGCGGGGTATAAATATAATAAATAAATAAATAAATAAAACCTTACAAACTCATTTGCCTTAACGACTGGTACAATCAGGGTGGCCCAGTAAGAAAGCTGGACTGCCTCCAGAATATCTTCTTCCTCCAGAGACTGTATCTCTGCTTCTACAATATTGCACAAGCCATATGGCATTGGGTGGGATTTGAAAAAATGAAGCTTTGCATCTGGACTGATGTGTATCTTGGAGGTCACCCTGCATTGGAGTACAAATCTCCTGCTTGCTCCAAGAGTTCCTCCAACGACCCCAAGCAGAGTAAACAAATGTGCTGCCAATCCAATCTCAATTCTTGTAGCCAGTTCTGGCCCATCAAGGTTAAGCCCTTTCCTTGCATCACCTACAAAAATAAATTTTTGCATGTATATGCTGACAGGAGCACTCTGCAGGTCAGGGGAATAGTCTCTCTCTCCTGCATAGGTTTGTTTGAAGCTGTGCCCTTGCAGGTTGTTGGGGTGGTGGTATGGGTGGAGCCTTTAGTCTGAGAAAAGTGGCCTCCTCTGTTTTGGAAAATGCAGTCCTGGTGTCCACTTATGTGTTCAGGGTGTTACAATGGTCATATGCCTGTATTGGTGGTGAACGGTACATATGACTTTGAGCTTTTCTATTTGAGGTATTTGTTGTGTGATCATTCCCTACTCATGGTTGTTTATGGGTTCTTTAGATGATGACATGACCCGCCAGTTTAGCTTCTGTTTTTAAACAGCACTTTGGTGAGGTTATTTTAGAGCAGGGAAAATATGGTATTATTTGTGAAAGTGAAAGAAATACTTTTTTTTCACTTGACACTATACTACAGTGCAACCTAGAGGTTATGTAGCAGAACGCTCTTCACGTAGTGCTCAAATCCCAATTCTGCGACTTTCCTCTCCTACATGGTCCCAACAACAAAAAAACACTTACAAAACTTTTATTAGTCCTGGACAGGGGGAAAGGTCCCATTGACACCAATGAGAGTTCCCTTTCTAGGGCAATAGCAGCTTCAGGGGGCAATTTTCATTGGGACCATGGCAGAAGAGGAAAGGGATAAACACCTCCTCCTCATGTATTGAGGTATAGTCTCCAATTGCCACGAAAATGTGGGACCGTCATGAAAACCCTTAAGCCATTGCGGCTTCTCACTTTGTCATGCAGAGTCCCAAATTCCCAGCTACTTTAAGCTGCTCTTAAAGGGGCCATGGGCAAAATTCAATTGCAGCTAAACTTGCAGTTTCAGCTTAGCTGCAATTTTTCCCATGGCCCCTTTAAGAGTAGCTCTGCTTAGGCTCGAACAGCTGCAGGGTCTCCATGGAGAGACAGACATTGCTAAGCTGGGAGGGCCAGGCGAGGATGTGTGTGTGTGTGTGCGTGCGTGCATGCGTGCGCGCGCGCATGTTCTACCTGCTGCCTCTGCTGCAAGTTGCTGTGAGGAAGGGATTAGCTAGGTGAAAAGAAAATGAGGTGGAGGCTGTACCTGCTGGCCTGGACCGAGGGAGAGGTGAATGAGGGAATTTATTACATGATTCCTATCTTTATATTGACAAAGATTTTATTTCCTAACAGAGCTGACTCACTCTGTGCCTCTAACAGGTGAGTTTACAGTGGCAGAAGGAAATGCAAGAAACTTCCCCTTCTCTCTGAAGCTCCATGTTTGGGGGTGTGGGGTGGGTGGGTAAGCTTCACCTGTTGAATTTGTGCCAATCCTGACAATTTTAAAACAAAAAGAGATTGCCCTTGCAAGCACTGACCCCCCCCCCCATGAAAAATACTAGATATCAAAAATTAAGGGTTTAAGTAAGGTAAAAAATTTTTTTTACAAAAGCCAGTTATAAAATATTATATTATATAATAATGTAATAATTATAATATATAAGATATTATATAATAATATAATTCTGGAAAAGTCATCCTAGCACTGCTGCTGCTACCTCTTCTTCTAGCAAGGAGCAGCATTTCACAATTATCCCTCAATTACACGATACTTCTTCACACAATGCATAATCAATTTGCTGCTATAAGATGTGATGGTCAGAGTTGTAGATTGCTTTAAAACATGGAGCTTCAGTGTTTAATACTGGATATATGTGCTCAAATGCAAGATATATGAACTGTGGGGAGGAAAAATATTTATTAACCTCTAAACATGAATTTAAAAAAAAGAATAAAGGTTGAAATATTTTGTCCCAGAATACATTTACATTTAAGGCCTTTCTCCATAATAATAATTTTAAAAACCTGTTAGGCCTTCTGAGTCTTTTAACAAAGCATAGTCAATACCGGTGGCCTTCCTTGACAACTTATTACTGAATTTACCTATATCTAATAGTGTGATTCAATTGTATACTTACTTGGGAGTAAGCCCTATTGAATTCCGTGGGACATACTTCTGAGTGATCATGCCTAGGATTGTGCTATAAGGCAGCAGTATTCTGGCCACTTCCTGAGTAAAGCCCCATTGAAAGAAGTGAGAGTAGCTTTTGAAATAACATTTATAGCATCAGGCTGTAAAACTAGACTTTGCTCCTATCGGAACTCCAGGAATAGCCCTTGCTGGTCAGAGACTTATAATGGGCATGCAGCTTCCAAACATACCCAAAAGGAAGGACATCTTCATGCAAACCAAGTCCCTGCATGCACTTAAGCAACCTGGGTTTGTATATAGGGACTGGGCTTGCATCTTCTTGTAAGACAAGGTGTTCCTGCCTTCCTCTTCTTGCTAGGTTAAGACCATAAGACCATAAAAAGAGCCCTACTGGAAAGGCCTATCTGGTCCAACATCCTGCTTCCCACAGTGACCAACCAGATGCTCTAGAAAGCTCTCAAGCAGGACATGAGGGTAACAGTACGCTCCCACTCATGTTCCCCAGCAACTGGTATTCAGAGGCCTGGTGTCTCCAGTCCTGGAGGTGCTATGTAGCCATCATGACTAATCCATTGATAGCCTTATCGGTAATATAATGCTTTGAGAAGGGAAACTAGATACTAACCTCCATGAATTTGTCTACTCCTAGTTGGCAGCCATCGCTACATCTCGTGGCAGTGAATTCCACAGTTTAACCATGCACTATGCAAAGAAATACTTCATTTTGTTCGTCCCAAATGTGCCACCATTTAGCTTTAGTGGATAACCCCAGGTTCTCGGTGAGAGGGAGAAAATACTGCAGTTTTGTGTGTTTCCTCTAATCACTTTTGTACTTGACCATGCCCTTTGGTTGCCTGGCCACACCCTCTTGATCACACCTTCATGTTGCTTAAACACACCTCTTACAAATTCACATGTGTGTCCCTATTTTCATCTGTGAAATGTTAGAGCAGTGATGGCGAACCTATGGCATGGGTGCCACAGCTGGCACGCAGGGTCCTCTCTGTGGGCACTTGAGCCATTGGTCACCAGATCGCGAAAAGACTGTCCCCTTCTGCAAAACACTAATGATCTTGTTCTTTCTCACAGTGTGGAACAGAATGATTTTATTCTAGAATTCCTGTTACAGAATTCTTTTCTACATTGTTATCACATTTAAAAGATTTTGAAGAATGATGCACAGAGCATGGCTTGGATGTAAAACTCTAACAGTTGACCTGAGTGCTGCATGTGTTGCTCTCAAACTAACGGAGTATGAGCCAACAAGGTTTGACAAATTATCAGCATGCATGCAAGAGCAAAAATCATATTAATTGTGCAAAAGCATGCCCAATGCAAACTTTTACCTAATGCACTGTTTGCAGTCCAAGATATAAAGTGTTTAAAATGTGTTAAGCACATTTAGTACTATAATAATTTTTTGAGTTGATTTTTTTCCCAAAAACTGTTCGTATCATTAAAAGCTCTGTTATTGTGTTTTTCTTTTAAGACAAAAGATGTTAATTAGTTCGGATAACTGTATGAGTTGTTTTTCTAAAACTAAAACCTCGGTATTCAGGTTTAATTGCAGTGTTGGCACTTTGAAATAAATAAGTTGGTTTTGTGTTGCAGTTTGGGCACTCGGGCTCAAAAAGGTTTGCCATCACTGTGTTAGAGGGTATGTTGAGGTACTGGTGAAAATCTGCCCTCCTGACTTGCTATTAACTTTTTTTTTTTATTAACCCAACTGCAAATTACACCTTTAGTGACATGTCTCATTTGGCCTTTAGTATCTGTTGATCATTCAAAGCAATGTTCTCCAACCATGGGTCCCCAGATGTTTTTGGCCTACAACTCCCAGCATGCCCCAGTCAGCATAGCTGGCTGGGGCATGCTGGGAGTTGTAGGCCAAAAACATCTGGGGTCCCAAGGCTGGAGAACACTGATTCAAATCGTTAGGACAGAAACAGCAGCCTGTCATGTTGTGCAACAGAGCATGACATCACCGGCCCCCAACCAGGAAGCTGCAATGTCAGCACCACAGAGGACTGGTTTGTGACCATTAAGTTTAGTCCTCCTTCTTACATGTAAATCGTGGACTTTTGGGGCTGCCATTTTCATAGATAAAGCAGTCCACTGCCATTTTAAAATCATGTTGTTTCTTTTCCAGTAGGCAGTATTCTATTGTCCGATCTATTACTCCTGCTGCCACAAGCCTGTA
The DNA here is from genome assembly GCA_021292165.1 of Shinisaurus crocodilurus. Classification (NCBI taxonomy): domain Eukaryota; kingdom Metazoa; phylum Chordata; class Lepidosauria; order Squamata; family Shinisauridae; genus Shinisaurus; species Shinisaurus crocodilurus. Next base: position 135,635,744 of record CM037880.1, read on the forward strand.
GCACAACATATGGTTTTAGGCATATCCAAATTCACAAAATTCTGGCAAATGGCATGGTTCATCCACAAAATCAGAAATTACTCCCCCCCCCCCCCGGCTGTCATCAGCTGTGGAATTTGAGGGACTGTATCGTTCTGCAGAGTACGCAATTCTTTCACACTTTTCTTCCCTGCCTTTTGTGGTGCCACCAGCTTCCATAACAGAACACACGACACAAGTCCATTGCCCACAAACTTCAAAAGCATAGAGCCTTCCTGGTGTGTGTCCTTAATCCTGTTCGCGTTCAAATAATATTCTAGCCTCTCCACATACCCTGACCACTCACTCTGTCAAATCCTGGTATTGCACCATACATCACCATGCTCACTGTAATTTTACTCTAGGTACCAGTTCCTCAGGCACCCAGGATAAGAGGATGAAAACTTAAGTGGAACCAGAGCAAGGACTGCTTGGACAAAAGTAAAAGGTAAAACTATGAGCAGCAAAAATGGAAAGTGAAACTAGAAAAAAGTAACTCCTTTGAGGTTGTCTTGGGATTCCTACTCATTGCAACAGGAGAACATCACCAGAATTCCAGTTGCCAACAGCAATTACTCTGTATGACACAACACTTTCTCACATGCTTACTCGTTCAGAAAGACTATGGCCTAGTTCTCACAAACAAACAGCATATGAAGTGGTAAGCCTCTGTCTGGACTGTACTAGCTGGGGCTGATCTAAGTGAATGCTCCTCCATACGAAAAACTCCCTGCACAGAGAAACCTAGATGACAGGGAGAAGGGTTCTAGTCTAGCATTCTACCTGACATGCTCATTTTCTACCAATAGGAAACTTTGTCCATGAGGGAACATTGCTACCAATAGGACACTTTGTCCATGGGGGAGCATTGCATCATGTCAACCCCCACCTGTAGTCTGATGTAGGTCTGTCCAGACACAGATTTATCTCCTTATTTACTGTGTGAGAACTAGGCCTAAGAGCAGCCTTCCCCAGCCTGGTGTCTTCCAGATGTTTTGGACAACAACTCCCAGGATTCCTAATCATTGGCCATGCTGGCTTAGGCTGATGGGAGTTGAAATCCAAAACATCTGGAGGGCACCAGGCTGGGGAAGGCTGCTTTAGAGATTAGTCATTGTACAAAGGAGAAAGCCAGCTGTCCAGCAGAGACAAATCTGCAGCATCAAGGAGTGTGTGAAGTGATGTCTGCATCACAGCAGACTGGAATGGAGTGCAGCACCTTCATCATAATAAACACATGATGACCATTTGATAGCCAAGTCTGTCATGCTGAGCATGAGATTGCATATTTGCACTAGAGTCAAGAGGACACCAAAACTAATATATGAAACAGCATGCAACACACACATCACTGTCACTATACATTTTTCATGTACTCTGAACTTCAGATAGCAAAACTGCCCTCCCTGTGATAAATCACATTTCTTTTACAGCAAATCTGAAACTGTGCAAGAATATATACATAATTCTGCATTCCTGATTACAAAACATAATATATGCAATTATTCATATTAAATAAATATTAAATGATTCATATGAAACCATACTGAACAAGGCTAAGTAAGGGGTGGTAACCTAAAAGCTCATAGTAAATTCTTTTCCTGGAAATCCTATACGTCAGCATTCGCTGAGGTTCTGGCTCTGAGTAAAGGTTAGATTTCTCTTTATTCTGTATTTTCATTAAGGTTAATATTTAAGCCCTGCCGGCCGCTGGTGTATTCAAGAGAACAGTTGGTCCTTGCACAGCTATAAATGGCAGAGAGGGAGCCCTGGGTCTGCCAGAGCATGTCTTTCAGCTGTTTGAACAGGGCAAGCCCCCTGAAGCTGCTGGCCTTGGAGTGTGTGCCCTTCCACAGCCCTCATGGCATTTATTTCTACCAGCTCTGTGATTGGCTGAGGCTGCCGTCTTCCCTGCATCCTCTAGCGACTGCTGCTGACAGGGTATCTCTGCTCAGCTGAGATTACTGCTGTGTATGACCTACTTTGAAAATGGTGTGAACCAAGGTTCACAAATTGCCTTGGAAGGGTGCCATGGAGCGGGTGTGCAAAGAGAAGTCATCCAAGAGGCAGTTGCCAGAACGAAATGAAATACACACACACACATAGACGTGGAAATAAGGCTGGGCGCGCTGCCTGAGCCTTATTTCGCCCCCCGCCCCCTCCCCGCCTCGTTTTTTCGAGCGGCGCTCTTTGTACAACCCTACCACACACACCAGATGCAATGTGTGCGTTCTTTTCCATGGGGTCTTGGCTTGACAGTTTATCGTTGTGTTCTTCATGAGCGCAACACATTGATTTTGCTGTGCAGGCCTGCAAAATTAGACAGCCTCTGGCCAATTAAAGGAAGGACAAGTCCCACTGCTTAACTCCTCTCAGAAAAGCCAAAGTACGGATGAAAATGAATTCAGGCTTTCAGACTGAGCTACCTAGGCATGGTATTGCTGTAGTTTATCAGGAACCCATGACGTCTTCACTAAAATCAGTATTGTTACATACACAGTTCATCCGATGACTAAATTGTGTTCTTTGTTCTGTGTGGCTGAGGCTCTCATCACTATCAGAAGAGATCACTTGGACACCCCAGTCCCTCCAAAATACCAAGTGCAGTGAAAAATACAAAGCGATTGCCTGGAACGCTCCGAGTCAAGATTGCATTTTCCTCTTCTCTTCTTTGTGCATTTGGTTTGCATTGAATCCAAAGGCGGATGGAGTTGCCTTGGAGCTGTAAATCAGCTTTAAAAAACATTTGTGTCCCCCCCTTCCCACTTTCTGGGACTAACGCATTTCATTCGGAACAGAGCCACGTTTGTGTTTGCTATCTGATCAGATAATTAGCATCAGTTACAAGGTAAAGTGGCTGTATTTGTACAGGGCAGTGCTGCTGTACATCAGTAGAATTAAACAGTTTGCTCATCAGGCTGCTTCTCATAGAGAAGGATTTTCTTTCCTGGCCTTTAGGTCACAAAGCTCTGTAATAAATTAGCAATGCAAATAAATTTTAATGTATATCCTTACAATATGAAACATTTCATGGCACGGATAAAGGTTTTTTTTAAAAAAAATTCACCACACAGTTTTTATCAGTGATCCATAAGCAACAACCATGCCAAATTTCACCTTTCTAGCTTGACGGGAAATAGGAGATACATTGATGAGTCAGGGTTTTCGCTTTTATATATATTGATTAACTTTCGCTATTAGCTCTGCTCTCACCAGAGTCCACCAGGCTGCTCCAAAATTTGTGTAAGGCTCTGGCCTTGGCCCTAGCCAGATATCATTATGCATGGTGTGGAGAACGTGGATGGGGAGCTTTTCATCCCTCTCTCAAAATGCTAGAACGTGGTGTCATCCAATGAAGCTGATTTAGGACAGATAAAAGGAAGTACTTCTTCGCGGCATACATTTAAACTATGGAATTCACTTCCACAAGATGTTGTGATAGCCATCAACTTGGCCGGTTTTAAAAGGAGTTAGACAAATCAATGTAGAATAAAACTACCAATGGCTCCTAGTCATGATAGCTGCATATTACCTCCAGTATCAGAGGCAATATACCTCTGCATTCCAGTTGCTGGGGAACATGAGTGGGAGGGTGCTGTTGCACTCATGTCCTGTTTGCGGGCTTCCCACAGACATCTGGTTGGCCACTGTGGGAACAGAATGCTGGACTAGATAAGCCTTTGGCGTGATCCAGCAAGGCTCTTTTTACGTTCTTATGGTCTTATCAGATTTGTTTGCATTTATTGATAAGGCTAGCAACCTTATCATAAGAGCTAAATAGATTTATGCTAAAACAACAAAAAGGCTATAGTATAATAGTAATCAAGTCCAACACAACTGGCTGGGAATTATAGGAGTTGTAATCTAGAGGGCACCAGGTTGGGGAAGGCTGCACTGCACTGATTCTTTACCAGTTTCACTGGTTACCAATTTGCTTCCGGGCTCAATGTGAGGTGCTGGTTTTGCCCTGTAAACAGCCTAAGACCAGAATATATCAGGAATCACCTTTCCCCATATGGTCTGATTGAGATACAACTCTGCTGCACTTTGAAAGCCCATCTTAGAGTTTCCCTGCCTTCTGAGGTGGGTACTATAAAAGGGACACCCAAGATTTGGAATGGCCCTCTTCTAATTAAGTAGACCTGGCCTCATCACCACAGCCTACTTTGATACTATAGGCAGAAAGACAGAACTTTATGCAGCTGTGTTTTTAATGTGCTGTTTAAATCTGTTCTACTTCTTTAAATATTTTCTAGGGCTTTTTTTGGAGGGGTGTAGCTTTATACCAGGGGTGGGCAGAAGGTAGATCTGAATCTATGGTAGGTCTCTGAGTGATTTACAGTAGATCTGCAAGTATTTCTGACTCCCAATTGTTCAACAATGGTGGCAGCAGATTGGCTTTCCCTGCCATACTAAATTATATTGCTGAAAGAAAGCTTGGATTGAAAACCAGGAGTGATTTTTCTAAAAAAATATATTATTATTATTTGGGCAGAATGCCTGTGAGCTTCATTAATTTCTGTTACTCAAAGCAAATTTCTGGGCTCAGATTTAATTAATTCTAAGTGTATGTCTTTTGCACCAGGCTCTAGTTGGTGGATCTTGGGGTTCTAGTAAAGAAAAGCAAGTAGATAGATTCCACAAGACCGAAGTCTGCCCATCTTTGCTAAACACTGTGCATTTCTTTGTGTTTCATAGATTTCATAGATCATAGAGTTGGAAGGAGCCTACAAGGCTATCAAGTCCAACCCCCTGCTCGATGCAGGAAACTAGAGGAGGATGGTGGGGTACAAATTAGTGGATAATAATGAAAAAAATAAAAATAAAACCCTATTTGCAGCCTAATAAAAAGTTTAAGGAGTTTCTCACAAAGACTTGCCTTAGACTGTACTCTGCAGATAGATTGCCCATTAGGGAAGCGTTCTACTATTAGCAAGCAATGGGCGTAAACAAAAGATTATCACCCAACAGTCTGCCTTTTGGAGGCCAATGGCCATCACCCTGGGAATATCAATTTAGCAGTGTGCTCACAGTGCAGTTATAGCGCTTAAAGCTAGCCTGTGATGGTTTAAAAATAGAAGACCTTTAATAATTCTACTATTGGAGGGTTATCTATTGCAGATAGTATTGATACATATCAGGGACAGTGTCTTTGCCAGTTGCTAAACAGCTAAAAGCCTCACAGAGGTCACTGGAGAAGAAGGGGTGGTACTGCTTGGGGAGGGGGGAAGGATATGAAACAGGAGCTTGGCTTTTGATGGTTATGAGCCCAGCTCATTAAGTTATTGGCCCAGAATCAAGATGGCTTTGCTGTCACTGACTGACCAGCCTCCGCTGAGAGATACTCTGCTGCAAAGGATTCTAGTCGAACAGATGTATTTGCCACTCTGCTGACAGTCTGGGCTGGCAGGGTCATTCATAAGTCTAAGATGGCAGTGTACATTTTAATGAAAACTGTTTGCTTAAGTGATTTTTGTGTGTGTGTTAAGACCCAGGGAGGTAGAGACTAGAGACAATAAATAAGGGGGTGCTTTTTATTCTACAACTTCTGTGTAAGTTTTTACACAAGTTGGAGAATGAAAAATATCCCCTTATTTCACATAGGTTTTTGTGTTTTCCACACAAGTTTTTCATTCTCTAGTGTGTCAAGTTTCCGGGCTATTTCATGTAAATCATGCTTTGGAAATCACCCAGCCCTGCCACTGAGGTTTGTTTCTTCTGTGAGGAAAAAATGCCACAGGCCACAGCAACATCAATATGGTCAATGCAGTATTGATTTTACTGTGGAAATGAATTAGATAGCATTATCTGTTAAAAAGGATACCTGAAGCAGAGAAGGCAGAAGGGGCCCTTAGGCATTTCTCTGCACCAACCTGGGATTCATTTAAATGTATTTACGTATTTATTTATAATAAATATAGCTGAAGCTCTCTGGGAGGCTTGGCTGAAATGGAGGTAACCACAACTTGGGGAAGGCATCAGCAGATAGCTCCTGTCATCCTAAAATAGCTTCCAAATTTGCTGTGACTCACTTTTTGTTATTTTCTCACAGGTGGCCAGGTTCTAAAATCAAATAGCCATAAGAGCTTCAGAGTTGAGGAGCAATTGCTCACTGGCAGTAAGAGGTTATCAGTGGGTGGAGGAGACCATGTTCTTCCCAAAAACATTGCTCAAGGCACTTCCCACCCCCACCCCTGTGAAACCATGGCCAGGGACTGAATCCAGGACCTCTTATGTACTGTGTTTCTACTGCTGTTCCACTGGGTTACTCTAGCCCCTATTCAGCCCTTTCAGTCCAGTCCACAGAACTGTGCATCCTGGGTGCTGTGCATGAGACAGGGAGATGGAAGAGAAGAGCGGTGTTCTGGGCTGGGCCCCTGAAAGACCACCAACCCTCCTCCTGTGTCTGTCTTCTGTCTGCTCCTGTGGCTGTGCAGTTAGTGAGTTATTGTGTAGAATAGGAGTCTTGGGTTCTAATACTTCTGCCACTCCCTTGCATCTAAAATAACGGTTGCTGGCATCACAGCCGAACAGTGAGGTTTGTCTGTTATACAGGTCATTTCCATATATCTCCCCATGGTAGGACTCACTGCAGAATTCTATTCCACTGAGCTGCCAGGTGGCTCTTCCACATGCTGGTCCCTGAGAACTTCCAGTGTGATTCCTTTTCCTCTTTGTCCATGTGCCCCCCCCTCTCTCTCTTGTAAGAACCTTGCACCCCTCTATACATCTGCCTAGGGTGGCCAATACAACTGTCTACAGAGGACAGTGCTCTATTTGAAGAGCTGTCAGAGGAGAGTCCTCAGTTTGCAGTCATCCTCTAGTTGAAGGGCTGTCCAGGCCAAGACCAGCTGAAAAATATAAAGAAGCATAAAAGGGAGAGCAGGGGCCAACATAACATAATGTCTCCTAACCCCAAACCTGATAATCGAGACAGAAGGATACTGTAGTTGTGTCTCACCACTTTCCTGGTAGAACCACCCTGGATGAGACGTCAGAGGAGGATACTGTTACTACTGTTTGTGGGGGTCAAGGGGAGTCAGAGATGCCAATAGCCATCCTGAGACCATCACCCAGGACCATCATTCAAGGCGGCAATAGTTTTGGAAGAACCAAAGTGGCCTGACTGGTCCCATCCCCTCACTCCATACCCAGCAGGATCATCCCAGGACCCCAAGGGTAAAGGCAGCAGCATGTTCTGACAGAGGCACAGAGACAGAGGCACAGTGCTCATCTGGCAGCATGCCCAATATTCCTGAGCCCTTCTAATGAGGAGGAAGCAGGCTGTGGATTGTGGCCATAATGACAAGCCAGGAAGGGGGAGGGCAGCTACATCAGCTATAAAACTGCTCAGTTGGAGTCTAGCCATTGCTGAAACAACATCTACAGGCCTGTGGCTTACGCTGGCTCAGCTTGTCTGAGTGTGGAAAGCTAAGCAGGGTCAAGCCTGGTTATTACTTGGATGGGAGACCCCTCTAGTTTCCTGCATTGAGCAGGGGGTTGGACTCAATAGCCTTGTAGGCTCCTTCCAACTCTATGATCTATGAAATCTATGAACTCTCTCTTATTGTGCCCCATGCTGGACAGTTCCTCTGCTAACCTGTATTACCTTATCCTTGACCCGTAGGACTACTCCTGGTAAGGCAGAATTTGACCCGGCTGGCAGGAATGGGACAGTGAGTTGTGTATTACCAACCCATCAGTCACACTCTCTTCATGGAAAACATGCAGACATATTTTGTTAAAATCTAGAATACTGTTACCTGCCCCAAACAAGAGATTGCCTTTAGAACAAATGGCCTGACAAGTGGAGGTCTCCAGAATTTAGCTCATAGCTGGCGCTATGAAACAGATTTTCTTGTCAGCAGGTTGTAAACTGATTTTCTTATAAAGAAATAAATAGTCTGTATGGTGCAAGGCTGTCAACAGTTTTATTAGACCCAGTCTCAATGAAAAGATTGCCCTATTTCCAAGTCATGGCACTACAGAAAACATTCAAAAAGCAAATATTGTAAAGCATTTGAAGCGTTCCCCTATGATCAAAAAGCTGGGTGGGATTTTTTTTTTTTTTTAATTGAACCTGACTCTAAGTAAGTAAAAGTGCTTTGTAATCACTGTGCTATTCAAAGAAAGCCAGAAACATTCTTTTAATATTGGAGCTGTATGATAGACAAACTTGGATCCTATGGGGAATCATGGCAAATCAGTTTGGCAGAAATGTAGCTTCAGGGGAAAACAAAGAGTCATAAGAATTAACTCAGATGAACAAGGCTATCAACATTAAATGTACATGTGTTCTCTGGATTGCAGCCAAGTATTGGAGGAGAGAAGAGCACAGCGAACTGAGCAGCTGGTGAATGGGTAAGGGAAGAGAGAACAAGAAACTGAGACAGGTATGGGGAGTAGATCAACAGGGCTTTAGGGCCAGGAAGCCTACAACGGAGGGACAAGGCGACTGCATCCAAGTATGGCTCTGGAAAGCCACGGATATAGGATGGGTGCAATGAAAGATGCAATGTTTTAAGGCCCATCTATGTTGTCCAGAAACCTGGACCAGCACCGAGATCACAACCGAGTTAATCATTGGTTATGTAAGGGCAGCCTGCCACCCGGTTATAATGTCCCTCCAGTCACATCTAAGCACATTGTTTTGCAACCTAGAAGATAAACATGGAACCAGATGCACTGGGAGGACATGAGGAACGAAAACAGTGCTAGAAGACATGTAGAGAGCAGAGTTTGACTAGGACACTGCAGCAGGCAACAGTGAGTGAGTGGAGGCACATGTTTCTAACCATGCAGGGATACAGCCAGGGATGTGCACCAGAGAGTTGAAACATACTAAAGCATGAACTGGGCCTTTATGGGCACAATCCTATGCAGGTTTAGACAGAAAAAGGCCTATAACTCCCAGCATTCCCCAGCTAGCCATGCTGGGAGTTGTAGGCCTTTTTCTGTCTAAACATGCATAGGATTGCATCCTAAACCTCTGTTGAGAGAAACACTGGCTGTACCAGTCTGGTATCAGGGTCAAATGTAGTCCAAGGAAGCCCATATGAATAAAATACTTGGTGGAAGTTATTAAGCATGAGACCATTCAGAAGTTTACAAATCATGCCTTTATTGACACCTCCCCTTTCCCAGTAAGACAACATAATTGCACATAAGTGATCAGTGTCAAGAATAAGTCACAATGTAAACTACAAAAGCCTGCACAAATGGTATGTGGGGGGTGGAACTGACTCCATGGTTCTTAAAAAATTTATTAAAATATTGTGCCATTAGCACACATATAAATATAACTGTTGCACCATTATAATCATGCGTTGTTTATGTGGGATATTTAAAGTGCAGTCAAAACCAATGGCTCATGTTTCACCAGTTAGGTGCATGAAAGGGTTAAGGCCACTGGTCTCTTCTCAGATGGATTTCCTAGAAGAGACTCAGTATGATGTTTACCTGTGGCCTAGCAGGAAGTGGGCGTAGCTCATTGTTCTTCTCTTCCTGCTTGGACGCAGACAGAGTCGCTTGCTTGCTGTAATACTAACAACACCATGTAACAAGAGTTGCTGGTCTGAACTCCATAAGTTCAGACCCCAAGTAATACCAAATGAACCTTTTACAACTGTAAGTGGTGAGAGTGTTAGACTGGGACTCAGGAGATCCAGGTTCTAGTCCCCACTGGGCCATGAAACTCACTTTGGGCCAGTCACTGACTCTCACCCTAACCTACCTCACAGGGTTGTTGTGGGGATAAAATGGAGAGGAGGAGGAGGATTATGTAAGCCGCCTTGGGTTCCTTGCAGGAAAAAAGGTGGGGTATAAATATAATAAATAAATAAATAAAATTTTAAGTCTGCCTGAATGAAACTGCAAGATCTGAATGAGTAAATGTTATTTTTGACTTTTACAAGACTGTATCTCTGATTATTGTTTTGCGGGAGAAAAAAGGGGGCAAAACCAGGGAAATCCAGTCTGCCTTAAAGCATCCTGGATCACCAAATGCTAATTGGCTAACACTAGCCAAATCTAAGCTTCTTTTAAGCTGGAAAGGGACTCTACTCTGCTGATCTCACTAAGGTGAGATAGGAAGGATACTATTCAACAATATATCCTCTCCTAGCATCTTATTCAAGTCCCAACAGTTTATTACTTACTGGTAACAACAACAACAACAACAACAACAAATCTCCTTGCAACCATAAAACATGCTACCTGAGCAGCCTATGCACAATCCCCACATGTCACAACTGCATGAGTAGGACAGCCAAAATGGTTACATGGAGCATAGTTGCTGCAATTTTCTGTCATTTTGTCAGCTGCAAAGATGACACCTTCTCCTTTTCCCAGTGTTAGCAGTCACAGCTCCTACCAGTTCTGAGGCTGCCTCTCGTGACATCCCAGGCAAGCTGGCAGTGGCTATATGTCTAGTAGCCTCAACCCAGGATTTGATCAACTCTAGATCCTACTAGGATGAAACGCTTTCTGGGATGTTCACACTATTATGAGTTATTCCTCTTCCTCAATATAGGCATTTAAACAGGCAGTGTCCACATATATGAAGGACAAATACCATCAGACACCGTTTAATTATGTTTTTGGAAGTGTATGTGGAGAGACCATCTGGTCACGTGTATCCACGCCACCTTAAGTTTTATTATCATAAAGAATGATCTTAGGCTTGGAATTCTGGTCTGAGATTGCTGCGTCATTATGAATTGAAGAAAGGAGAAAAACTTCCTTTCTTTGACTTTCAAGTGTGAAATCTTACCTACAAGTACAATAACTTACAAGTGTGAAATATTATTGAGAACCAGAAAAAGCTGTTGTTGACACTTCTGGATTTATGGGCAAGGGACTCTGTGAAATTTCTGGGTTTTTTGTTCGTTCCCATTGTGCCAAATACAGTAATCATCTTAAAAAAAAAAAAAGACAAAATAATGTTTTTTTCACCCTGCATGCTCTTTTCTCACAAGAAATGGAAAGAACAGGTTCTGGGCTAAGTATTTGAGGAAGGCCTGTGGCTTACGCTGGCTCAGCTTGTCTGAGTGTGGAAAGCTAAGCAGGGTCAGGCCTGGTTATTACTAGGATGGGAGACCCCTCCTCTAGTTTCCTGCATTGAGCAGGGGGTTAGACTTGATAGCATTATAGGCTCCTTCCAACGCTATGATCTATGAAATCTATATACATGAGTAACTAAGGATGCAATCCTATGCAAGTTTAGACAGAAAAAATGCCTACAACTCCCAGCATGCCCCAGCCGGCTACAAGTCCGGCTGGGGCATGCTGGGAATTCTAGGCATTCCCCCCCCCGCCTAAACATACATAGGATTGTGACTTAATAAATTTAAACATAATTTTATGGGGTCACTTTGACCCATATGTGCATGGCTTTTCATTTCTCTCAGTCCTTCCAATGACTAGGGGTAGAATTGACGCACAAAAAGTTGTAGGAATAAAAACATTGACATAAAAGTTTTATGATTCCCAAAGTCTCCCCCAATGCTGCCTGGATGCAGTTGAGCCAACCTCTTGAAGGAGGATTAAAATAAATTAGCATAATTACAATGAAGAAAGACTTTTGTTCCAAATCAACTCTAACTCCAGATGAAAACAGACTGGTACTGGCTCAGTGAGGCTTAATTATAAAAGCCCACAAATCAAAGGCACTTAATGTTATGTTTGACCAATGCTATGTGATGTTATACCAAATATGAGATAAGCTTCCAACATGCTTTGTTTCATGCCAAGTCCCTGGTGGGTGAAAGGCTTCCCCTTTTTCCTGTAAAATGATGTGAAAGCTTGAAGGAGGTCTTCTGGAGATCAGTGCAATTAGGTTCCTGTTAAGAGCCCATATTGGTCTTTTCTGACACAGCTGTTTCTCTGGTCACCCTTTCATTTTGGGGGATTCCCTGGAACTGTAGGTAAGGGCAACGATTGTGGCATTTGACCTCTGACTATTTTTCTGACAAAATATGGCCCATTACTCTGCAAACATAACTATTCCCTTGCCTACATGAAAAAAAAGAAGTGTGTGTGTGCAATCTCACTATGTCTATAAAATTATTTTTAAAATGAAAATACACCATATTCAGTTTCCAAAGAAATGGCCTCTTTTGGTTCATGAAATATCCTTTGGAATCTGTAAATGTCGCAGCAGGGAGATAAAATAAAAAATATTCCCTCCTGGAAGCAGAGTTGCAGTGGTATTGGCCCAGTGGAGTAGGCTAGTCCATGAAAAGTAAAATACACAAACCAAGTTCTCTTTAGTAAACGGTTTACTAAGGTTTGGCTTGATCAGGAACAGAGCATACACAGAGAGCAAAATATCAGAAACATAGAGCATAGCCAGCCAGCCAGCCAGCCAGAAAGAATGACTGCCCAACAACATCATCATCATTATTACCAACTTATATACACATATATACAAGACATTCCTATTACATGAAGTAATGCACACCTGCAAGTAATTGAACCACTGCACCAGTCTCCACTAATCTATATGTCCTTGGAACACAATAGAAAAAATGTTAACTGGCACACAGAGGAGTGAAAGATCAGATACATCCTTGGACACTTTGCTGCACCTGTATCGAAGGCTAGCTTTCTGCCTCGAAGGCAAACCTGAATATATGAAAATATTCTGATAGTAAAGAGCATCTTTATTATACTTCTTGTTTGAGACTGTGCACCATTGTGCACCATTGTCAGCTCCAAGGCTCTGGAGATTCCAGAAGTCTATAAATATTGTTAGAAACCATCACAACCCCAGACTTCTGTATTTGGACATCATAATAAACAACACAGGGACAGGACATCAAGGGGTTGTTTAGCTCTGCCTGGTTGCAGCAGGAGTGATTGAGAGACAAGAACCAGCACGCTCACTTGCTCACACTTTTCTCTCACAACAACCCAGGGTTTAAAAAAACATCTGAATTGGGTCTTTGGCTGATTCCTTGGAACAATAGCATACTGACAATGAGCTATGTCAAGCAAGTTTGGGAATCCACACCAAAAAATGACTGGGTTTGCATGACACGACAACCCATCGTGGGTTGCTTCCCAGGATGGGTTGTTGTGTTGTGTGATTTCCCCAGGGTGGCTTGCGCGTGGACAACAAGCCACCCCAACAACCCATGGATTGTTTTAGGGGTTGTTGTACCCAACAACTGGATGACTACACCATTGTGGGTACGGAGAATCGGTTAGTGAGCCCTATGGCAAGAGTGGCAAAAAAAACCTTGCCGCTCTTCTTGCCATGGGGCTTCCGGGCGAGTGCCAGTGCCAGCTGACCCCAAAGTGGACAAGCAGTACTTCAAGGCAGCTACCCCTCCCCCACCGCAGCTGTGAGCTGTTTTGGGCTTGCAGAAGCTTTTTTCTCCTTTAAAACATTTTTTGGGTGAAGGTCGCGAAAGCCTGCTGTGTCAAGCCAGCTTTTGCACTCCCTGTTTGGACAGCCACAAGCAGTCCCTTCAAAGTGCCTCAGTGGCATGTTGGTTGGAAGGGCTGCCCATGGTTGCCCAGCCTTCTTCTTTTTTTAATTGGAGCAAAAAGATTTGTGCCAAAAAATTAATTTTAATTTTTTAAACATTTTAGCTGCACTTGCACAACTGTGAACTTTCACAGTTGCCCGAGTGTGGGGATCTGAAGCCTCAGCTGCTGTAATGTCCAGGGGGGTGCCTGCTGCCAAGGGGCAGCAGGTGCCAACTCTGGACATTGCCTAGAAGAGGATCCAAATACATCCCCCCCCCCGGTTTGGTTTTTCTTGACAGCTGTCAGAAGGTGAGCTGTCAAGAAAAACCAAAGGCGCAAGGGATCTTTGGCTGTGAAAAGGGTTTGGGGGGGGGATTTACACACCCTTTGCAGTAAAATCCTCATCTCCCCCCCCTTTAGTTAGCATGAGGATGCACATTTTGCACTTTGTCCTGAACCTCAGGAAAATGTAAAGTGCACCCCACCCCCTTTTTCTAGGGAAAAAGGAGTTCTGAAAGCTAAATTTCTTTTTCCCTAGAAAAAGGACTCTGGGTCCCTTTAAAAAGGGGGTTTTGAATAGGAAATGGGTGGTTTTGGACTGGGACATATGTCTGGGGGTTTGCTAAAAAAAACAAAAAACCCTTGGCAACCACAGGCAGCCCCTCCAAGGTGCTCCTGGGGCACTTTGTTGGGACTGCCTGTAGCTGTCAAAACAGGGATTGCAAAACCCAGCCAGTTTTCACAATCTTCACCAAAAAAAGGGGAAAAAAACCAAAATGTGGCAATGGCTCACATTGTGACTTATTGCCAGGGCGGGTTGTTGTGACGTGTGAATGTGCCCAATGAGGTTTGCATACATTCCAGTATGCATAATATTACAGATTTGTCATACAAATAAATGGTGTTGGTTGTGGAAAACAAATCAAATGTTTATGTTTCAGACTCATTCTAGAACTCAAATACAAGGGTACTCACCCTCCTATCTCCTATGTTAAGTTTCTGGTGTGGGATGGCTCCTTTCATTCTTGTCTCTTGGACAGAAAATACAGTATCTCCATGAACTACATGATTAGTATAGTATTCCTTGTTTTCAGTGAAATCCTTTAGGACATTGTCAGAACTAACACCAGATCAGCCAAGCTACAAACAACACCAGATCAGAGAACCCACCAAAAACGTACTAAGCACTCTAAATGGGTGGTGGTGGTGAAGTAAAGAGCAAATAGAAATAATGAATGAAACTGGACAGAGCCTGAAGAGGAAGTGATTTGAACTGAAAATTGACTCAAAACTTAAAAGAATACAAAACATGCACACTGAATATGAGACTGCTGGTTGAAAAGCTATGTCAAATTATCACCCAACTCAAAAGCTTCTGGCAAATTGCTTGTGGTTAGCGCATCATGGAAGTCATCGCACATTCCCACACCATCATGAATTAACGTATCAAATCCCTCCTGCCCCTGTTTAGCTTTACCTGGCTTCTGTTGTGTACTGCTTCACAGTGCTTTCTCTCCCACCCACCTCATGTAGATGTAACCCAGATGTACAGCTCTTTAAGTTACAGAAAGGAAGTGGGAGGAAAACTTTGGAGTTGCAGGTGCTCAGTAGGGTGTTAATTTGTTTGACTGGCTTCCTGGTTGTTTTGTCACTATATACTTGTTGCTGATGGAGTTGCGGACCTAGTTAGGTGGAAGTACCTGAAAGAGATATTTAAGCCCAGAACAGCTTGTAAGCGATATTTTTAGAAATCTAAATATTGGTGGGTAATACTTTTTTGAGCTTGTTTGAGTGAGCATATCCTGTCAAGTGTTGTTGCTTTAATTGTTGCATGGTTTCTTCTGTCATCTTATATCTTCTTGGTCCATTGCCTTAAGAAAAAGTGTGAACTGTGTTTTTATTAAACCTTACAAGATATAGACAGAGACTGGGGTCTTTCTAGATCACATGTGGGCAACCTGCGGCCTATGGGCCGCATGCTGTCCTCGGGGGTCTCTTCTGCAGCCCACCAAGTGTCCCAGCTTTCCCTGAAGCTGCTGCTGTCACTGATTTGCCACTGATTTTACTGCCACCGCCAATTTTAGCTTGGAGAACATGGAGAGGGTGACACTCTAGCAGCCATGCTCTCTGTGTTCGGCCCTCTGAAGGTGGCTAGAGCATCTCTAGAAGCTGCATTTAGAGGGCCAACCATAGAGCGCATGACTGCTAGAACATCATCCTTTGCATGTTCTCCAAGTTAACATTGGCAGTGGTGGGAACTTTTACTAAGCTTTCTGGAGTGGAGGAGAGCAGTTTTCTTAGGCATCGCAGGGGAGAGGGAAGGAAAGCCCCCTGGGTGTGAGAGAGATGGGGAGGTGGAAGGTTGTCTGTCTGTATGCCTGTGGGAGGCAGGAAGGATGTGTGTCTCTCTATGTGTCTGTTGCAAATACCTGCAGGAGACCTTGTTATCAAGAGAGTGTTTATAATTATTGTTAGTATAAATATGCATATGTGGTGTTTCTTCTCCAATTGACTCTTGAGTCCACTTTAACATTAATCTCTATAACTTTGACCCTGGCAGAAAAAGAGATTACATAGACATAGGGCAAAATTATGTCCTAGGTTGGACTCTTAGGAAAGGGGAGCAGACAAATGTATGAAGGTTACAGATGGCCACGCTGGCTAGGAGTTATGGGATTTTCAGTCCAGCACATCTGGAGGGCACCAGGTTGGGGAAGGTTGATTTGAAGCATTTTACCCTGATCTTCAGCCACAAAGAATATGGAGTAAAGTTCATATTCCACTCGCAGAAAAGCAATAATTGTGTGCCACTAAAGCACCCAGGTCTGGAAGCACCAACGGTGTGTGCCAGAATGTAGACCAAAGTCCACTATTGGGAAGGAGAAGCAGATAGTCTAGGTGCAAAGTTGTATCTATTAAAAACAGCTGACTCAGAAGTACCATGTCTGGGCAAGATTTTTTAAAAAAATACCTGACAAGTCTCTTTCTTTCTTTCTTTCTTTCTTTTTGAAAGCATGAGAGCACTTACTGTGCAAAAACACACAGGGGTCATTTATTACTGGAGGACCATTTAGCTCTTGGGACTCAAAAACAGGGTTTGCCATCTCATCATGGCCCAGTCATAGCCCAGCCCCCAATGACAAATTGTTGCTGCTGCTTTAATCTCCAATATTAAAAGCCCATCAGTTATCCATGAACACATTTAGAAGCTATTACTGCTGCAAATTGTGGCCGTTTACAAACCAAAAAATAAGGAGAATGTGTCTGCAATGGAAATTAACCGCATTACTTATTTTGGTCTCTAGGTGGCAGCAAGCCAAGATTGTTCTGTGCATAGTTTAATAAATCTGAACTCTTGTGTCCACTGCCAATCTGGGTTTGATGTTACAGCATTGACTGTCAGAGTCTCTTATGATCACTTTGTTATCTTCTTGACTTTAAAGTTTAGGTTTTCCAAAACACTTAGTTTTATCTTGCCTGCAAACCCTTTAGTACACTAAAAAAAGAAAAGAAAAAACAGTTGAAAATCCTAGTAGATTCTACACAGCTTTGTTTCACAGATTTACCCTTGAAAATATTGGTGATATATTTCTTTCTAGCATTAGCTAGCCACTGCCTGGATAGCTGTAAAATCTATTATGAGTGTTTATCCCTGTTTATTTTTCACTCATGAAGTAGTAAACCCTGCATTGAATTTTCAGATTTCAGATTCAGGAAATTTGAATTTCATAAATAAAAAACCCAATCATTTCAATGTTTCACCAGAAAAACCTTAATTTTTTGAAATATAACCTTTGAATTCTTCAAAGGATAGAAGCCATATGAGTCTACTTTCATATGTTTTAAAATTATCAGAGTAAAGGCATTAGCTTTCACTAGTTATATCTGCTTAGTGTTTGGCAGCCTTTAACTTATCTTGGAATTTACCCTGTTACCTAGAAGTAGGACGATAGATATTCAGCCTCTTTGTGCAGAAGTTTAGTTTTAATGATAGTAGATACCCATGGTGTAGTAACTGTTAGCCAATCAGATCAAAGCTCTAATCCAAAGCATTTTCATTAGGTCTAATAATAAATGCTGAAATCTGGAGTTAAGGCAGCATACAAAGATACTCTTTAATGCATACAATTTGGATTATATTTGGAACTCTATATCCAATCTACAATGACTGTATTGTTTCCTTCCCTCTTTTTCCTCCTTCCCGGTTATTTTTAATTCCACAAAAGTATAAAAGAGCATCATTCTAGAAGCAGCAGTTTGAAGTGGAACTGCAGAGGATTTCAATGGAAAGTTGATTTATTTCAGGGGATTATGAGAGCCCAGGGATAAAGCTGGCACCCTGCCATAGGGAGAGCCCTTGACCTAGAAGCAAGGAACAGTTACAAAGCTGTTCGTGTACATAACTGAACAGAACACTTTAATTTTGTGCAGAGCGTAACCTGAATTCTTTCTCCAAGGGAAGATGAAAGAAACAAGCTCCGCTGCTTAGTAGGACATTGGACGCTGTATCCAAGGCTCTTTGCCTTCTTTACATCTTACTTGGCAGGATTGCAAGAAGCAATTGTTTGTGACAAAGGGCATTTTGTTATTATCTTTTTTAAAAAAAAATGGTGGAAAATTAATTAAGATGCCACTCATAATACCAGATCTGGATGCAGAATTCATTCAGTGTTCCAATCGGCAAAAGAAAAACTAACCAGCTGCAAAGCCATCCCAGGTAGCTCTGCATTAATGCATGAAGCCTAATTTCTCTCTCTTTCGGCCTTGAGCTGTAATTATAAAGACTTCACATCTCCCTGGTGACATCAGATAGTTAACAAAATGTGAATTAGGGAAGGGAAGCAACCGGTAGTCTCCTTGCTGTAGCTTTGTTCACATTTCAGAAAAGACCTTTTTTTTTTCTTCATAAGATATCATTCCAGCACTGTAGCTTACTACTTTTTGTGGTTACGGTACTTTTCTGTAAGCCTTGCATCACTCAGGATTCAAAGAAACAATCTTGCACCACAGACAACGAGTGTACAGCATAATAACACAGTGGCAGACTGTATTCCTGCAAAATCATATTACGAGACATTTACTAAGGCTTCACACTAAATCAGACATGCCATAGTAATTACATTTACCTTCTTTAACCATCTTTAAGATTAACAGAAGTAGTTTTTCCTTCCCTGAAAAGAGCCTTCACAAAATATGCCTTTTATTTCACCACTGAAGGTTGTCCCATTAAAAGCTAGTTCACCTGATCACTTTTTGGGGGGATCCCATCCTCTGTCAACAATCTAAACCAGATGTTTCAGCTATGGAGCAGCAGTGCCTCCTCCAACAGAGCAAGAAGGCAGGATCTGGCCTTTAGTGCTATCTGGTCTTGGGCATACACTGTTGTGAAGAAAGGTGTCGAGCAACCCCTGTAAGACAGGCTGCTAGCTGCTTTGCTTTTTTCGTAACAGCCAGTGGCGTAGCGTGGGTTGTCAGCACCCGGGGCAAGGCAAGTAATTTGCGCCCCCTAACCCGTGGATTTTAGCACTCGAGTCTAAACTGTATCATGTCTCTCCCTTTTGGCATCCTTGTAGCAGCAAAATCCAGACGTTAATTATACATTAAAGGTGCAATCCTATGTAAGTTTAGACAGAAAAAAGGCCTACAACTCCCACCATGCCTCAGCCAGCTATGCTGGGAAATGTAGGCCTTTTTTTCCTGTCTAAACTTGCAGAGGATCGCACCCTAAGAGATGTTTACCAGTCCTCCTCTCTTCTCCATGCAAAGCAACTTGGACCGCACTAAAGTGCATTGGGGAGCATGCTGTTGCAAAATCATCTGATAATTAAGTATCATGCCTTATCGTATCAAAATGATGACCCAGAATAACTTGTGCTACACAATGATTAAAACAAACAACAAATCAAAATGCAACTAAAACACAGCAGAAAAGATGGGGGTGAGTGGGTTTGAACAACTGAAACTAAATCAGAAGCAATAAAAACCAGTAAAGGCATTTTTTAAAAAAAAGAAAGAAAACTAACCAAAGGCAGAAGCAGAACCCAGAAGCAATCCCCCTCTCCCTGCAAAAAGGGCAGAACCAACACCAACACCAACACCAACTCAGCCCAACGTGTCTTTTGAAACAGGCAGGATTTTGCATGCCGCCTGAAAGCATCTCATGTCTGGAGTTTGGCGGGGATTATGATTAACAAATACGTAGCTTTCTTTAACTCCCCCCCCTCCCCAGTTCAAATATAATAATTTCAGACTGGCCGTTCAGCCTTGGAAATCCTGGTGTAGTTTTTTGTTGTTGGTGGTGTGGGTTTTGTTTCTCGTGCACCTCTGGGACGTGTCATTGGAACAAACGCAAACCCGAAGTGACCTTGGCTGGTTTTGACCTGTGTTACTACAGATTAGGGTTAGGAATTGGGGTGGGTGGCAGTGTCGTAGGGTGGTGGCGGGCACGGAAGTCTCAGCTTCGAGGTCATTCCTACAGTACATTTGTGGCTTCGGCAAAGCCTGGCTGCTCTCTCCGTGAGAGATTGGAAGGAGTGCATTCAGCGACAGGTGGCGGCGCGGGGATGCTTTGCGCCACAGTTTCACTTTTCTTTTAAATTACTTTTCCCCTCCGCTGTTTCAAGTTCCTGGAATTCCCCCGCTGTTTCGTGCAGGGGGTGGGGGGGTGGGAGAGAAGGGCTTATCAGGCCGATGCAGCTCAACAGCCTCGCAACGTCTGCGCGCCCCTCCCTTTCCCAACCTCGTTCGAACGAAACTGCCAACGCAGCTCGCAAATACCTTCCGGGCCAGATGCCCCCTAACAGGCCTCATGGGGTGGGTGGGAAGATTCGCTGGCTTCGGGTGGCTGGGGAAAAAAAATGCACCCACCGCACCGCACGCCTGGCACCCCCCCCCCCTCCACAGTGGGCGGCGACCCGGCGGCTCTGATCGGATTCGCACAGCCAGCACTGCAGAGAGAGTGAGTGAGCCAGGCAGAGGCAGAGAGCTGCGAGTGCGAGCGCGCCCCCCCAGATGTTGCGCCCGGTGCGGCCGGCCCCCCCTGCACCCCCCACGCTACGCCTCTGGTAACAGCTGCCACTTCCCTTCTGCTCCTTTCATGGCTTTTAGGGAGAACAGAATTCTGAACGTTGTGGGTTTATATTTGGAAAGGCAACTTTTAGCGAACTCTCCCCATTGCTGTGTGACAGAGCATAATAGGTCGTCCGTCCCCTTCTCTGTTTGGAGACCAAAGTGTGTAGCCTGAATGACCAGGCAATCTAGCACGGAGGAGCGTATTCCCTGGGTGATCAAATTATGCAGTAATCAATTTGTATGCCACAATTTACCCGCCCCTGCACTGAGGAGAAAGCAAGCACTATCCTGGGATGCTCTGAATGTGACAGGAGAGAATGCTTGGAATGGAGGTGCTTATACAGAGATTGTTAAAAACGCAGGGTCTGTGTGGTCAGCCTGTCTTTTATTTATTTATTTATTATATTTATACCCCGCCTTTTTTCCTGCAAGGAACCCAAGGTGGCTTACATAGTCCTCCTCCTCTCCATTTTATCCTCACAACAACCCTGTGAGGTAGGTTAGGCTGGGAGTCAGTGACTGGCCCAAAGTCACCCAGTGAGTTTCATGGCCGAGCGGGGACTAGAATCTTGATCTCCTGAGTCCCAGCCCAGCACTCTCACCACTACGCCACACTGTGTGGTCAGCCTGCCTTCACAATTATCTATATTGGGTAGGCAGTGTGGTGCCCACAGGCACCAATGTGCCTCAGAAACCTTCATAGATTTGATTGATCACAGAGTTGGAAGGAGCCTACAAGGCTATCAAGTCCAACCACCTGCTCAATGCAGGAAACTAGAGGAGGGGTCTCCCATCCAAGTAATAACCAGGCCTGACCCTGCTTTGCTTTCTATACTCAGACAAGCTGAGCCAGCGTAAGCCACAGGCCTGTTGTTCCTTGGTGCCCACTGAGACACCCTAATCTTCCCAACGTTTATTTTAAAATGTTTTTATATTTTCTTTAAGGCAGCTGGGATTGCTTAACACAAAGTGAGAGCCTCTAGCTCAGTGTTCTCCAACCTTGGGTCCCCAGATGTTTTTGGCTTACAACTCCCAGCATGCCCCAGCCAGCATGCTGGGAGTTGTAGGTCAAAAACATCTGGGGACCCAAGGTTGGAGAACACTGCTCTAGCTGCTGCCATCTTAATTCCCCATGAATGCCTCTGGGCAGGATACTTGTCCTTTTGGACTAGCTATGCCCACAAATCACAGCCATTTTATGGTTGTGCCCAGGACAGTTTCTCAAGTTTTCAGATATGCCTACTGGCCCCAAAGGTTGCCTCCCCTTGCTCTACATGCTTGGATTTTGAAACATTACTTCCATTTTGCTGGTTCCTCATATTAGAGAGCTGGTGCAGTGTGGTGATTAAGAGATTGAGTTACACGACAGGAAGTCACTGGGATGAATCTCAGTGCTGTTAGGAACTTCCTGGCTGGCCTTAGGCACGCCTCTCCCTCTGTTCCTCAGCACACCCACCTGTAATGTGGGAATAATTATACTGTCCTACTTTATAGGTTTGTTGTAAGGTTTATGTGAAGTTCTTTGAACAGTCTAGACTCTAAAGCACCTATTTAGTAAATGCTAAATGCGAATTACTCTACTGGTGCTTGTGGTTTATGTTGCTTCTTATGTTTTATCTATACAGAATAGATACAAATACAAATGTGGGTTCAATTACTTTCAAAGTGCAAATCCTTCCAAGTTAGCTGCCCCCTCTATAAGAAAAGTTGCTTGTGATTATAAATAGTTATTAATATAGTTATATATATTGTCCCAGTGTGAGACAGTGTGTCCCAGAGAGCCAGTGTGGCGTAGTGGTTAGAGTGTTAGACTGGGACTCAGGAGATCCGGGTTCTAGTCCCCGCTCGGCCATGAAACTCACTGGGTGACTTTGGGCCAGTCACTGACTCTCAGCCTAACCTACCTCACAGGGTTGTTGTGAGGATAAGATGGAGAGGAGGAGGAGGAGGATGAGGATTATGTAAACCGCCTTGGGTTCCTTGCGGGGAAAAAAGGTGGGGTATAAATATAATAAATAAATAAATAAATAAATATATTATAAAGGAATAAGTGCTTAACTGTGCTGTACAAATGAACTCCAGAGAGGGGGTGGGGGAAATATTAACATTTTTGTGCTGGCCATGGTTGCCCCAATTGAGGGTGGCCGATACACCAAAAAGAAACTAGAATTTATTATCTTCTTCCATGAATCCCCACTTATGCACTTCCTGACATTGTCTGGGCATGTGACATCACAAATACCAGAAGTCTCATTTGCAAACCTTGGAATCCAGGGTATTGTGAATAACTGAGAATTTATCCTTCTGTAAAGCTTTCAGTGAATTAGGAAGCAACTGAAGGACTTCCTGAGGGAGAAGGGGAAGGAAAAGGTATCATTAAAAGATCAGAGTAGGCTTGTGCATTGAATGCACTCTGTGGTTGGAGGAGTGCTCAGTACAGAATTGAGTGCTTTAAACTCTACAGTGCTTCTAACTTTGAAACTGCCCTTCTTGGCATTCAAATTTCTAAGCTTCCCATTGAATTACAAGGCAGCTATACCAGGAGGGCAACCTTGTCATTTTTAACTCATGTCCTTATCTGATACCTCCGGTGGTGTGTGTGTGTGTGTGTGTGTGTGTGTACACACCCAAGTACATAATATTTGGGGAAATGTTGTAGTTAGACTTCATAGGCCGCGATCCTATGCGCACGTACCTTGGAGTAAACCCCAAGGCTGCGATCCTATACGCACGTACCTTGGAGTAAACCCCATTTAACTCCCTGGGGATCAAATACTTACATCTATGTAGGTATGTATAAGATTGTACTGTTAGTAGTTGTAAATCTTTGCCTGGCATCTTCTTTTTAACAATTAACAAAATATTTCCATTTGCTCTGGTACTTATTTCTTGTAGTTAATTAATATTCATGGCTCTGGGTCATCCAGTGGCAATGCTGGTAACTGAAAGAAAGTGAACATTCTTGCCACTGAGTCATGTAGCCGTTGAATAGCCCCCCACTACTCAGCCTGCCACTCTGTTGAAGCAGTCAATTTTCAGCATTATTTGCTTCTGCTCCCTTTCTCTCCCCCTTCCTACAATGCAGGGAATGCTTTCTTTCAGCAGTTAACAATAACCCCCTCTCTCCACCAACATCCAGGTTCTTCTGAATATCTTCAACAAGCCCCAGGAGCTGCTTTGAATGTCTATTGATTTTTGATCTAGGGTTTGTATTTATTTTAATTATTTCAATATTTATATCCCATCTCTTGGCCCTTCACAGCCCCCCCCCCACAACCCACGTGGTTCACAGCATTAATTAAAACACTATACAGTATATAAAACAATACAACCAGAACCCCCCCCCCAATTTTTTTTATCAAGCTACAAATCAGCAGTTAGATATTAAAATTACAGAAGTGGGAGGAACCAAACCAAAGGGGTGACGGAACAAAAAGGAGCTGGCATTATGGCCAAACACCAATAATAGAGCCAGTGTGGCGTAGTGGTGAGAGTGTTGGACTGGGACTCAGGAGATCCGGGTTCCAGTCCCCGCTCAGCCATGAAACTCACTGGGTGACTTTGGGCCAGTCACTGACTCTCAGCCTAACCTACCTCACAGGGTTGTTGTGAGGATAAAATGGAGAGGAGGAGGATGATTATGTAAGCTGCCTTGGGTTCCTTGCAGGAAGAAAGGCGGGGTATAAATATAATAAATAAATAAATAAATGGGCCAATTGAGCCTTCCGGATAAGGGAGTGGCAACTGAACCTGCCAAGGTAGGGTGCTACAACTGAAAAGGCCCTGGTTTCCCACTCAATCAGACCGATGATGATGATGATGATGATGATGATGATGATGATGATGATGAATTTATTTCTTACCCGCCTCTCCACTTAGATCGAGGCGGGGAACAACCATAACATAAAATACATAAGTAGTTAAAAACACAGCAAATATTATTAAAATATTCTTTAAAACCTTTAAAAGTATCCTAAAAACTCTTAAAAACTCTTAAAATTCCACTGGATAGGCCTGTCGGAAGAGGTCAGTCTTTATGGCCTTTTTAAAGGCCAAAAGACTGTCTAGTTGACGAGTCTCCTCTGACAGGCCATTCCACAGTCTGGGAGCAGCATAATACACAGTCTGGGAGCAGCATAATATGGCAATGGCAATTGATGGCATTGATGGCAATGGGACACCAAACATGGCCTCTGATGACAATCACAGTTGGTATGCAGGTTCATGTAGGAGAAGGCAGACTTCACAATCTTGGCTCTAGATCTTTTATGACTTAATAAGTAATAACTAGCATTTTGAATTGTGCTCTGAAATAAACTGGTAAACGCTGAAGTTTGAACAAAATTCAGATGTATCCTTGAAAAAACAGGCCTCAGAGCCTTTCTACATTTATTGTGCGACCATGCTTCCTCTCTCACGGTATTTTTCAGGTGCATTAAACAATGTCATCATCCTCCATGGCCTCTCCCATTCTTTTCAACCATTTCCATGGCTTTTTTTTTTTAGATCGAGAAAAGTCTGGTATTACCTGCGAATGGTGGCATGAAACCCTTGTGTATTTGCGCAATTCTGCTCTACCACAGCACCACCTAGTGGTTATGTAATGGAACATCTAGAAAGGCAGGGAAAGAAACCCCCTGGAAAAAATACGTATAAAGTAGCCAATCTTAATCCTGCAAAGATTCCAGAAGCAGAAGCCTCGGTAAAGTGGCAGGTTAAAAGCCTCATGGAGATAAGCCCCCAGTCACAAACTCGGCTGCCACATGTTGCATCAGCTGAAGTTTCCAAATGTTTTTCAGAAGCATTTCCTCATAGAGTATGTTGCAGTAATCTAATCTGGATGTGCTCAAGCATCCTTTCCTGAGCTCAGCTCCTAGACATTAGTGTTGAAGGGCATTCTTGCCCAGGTTTATTTATTTATTTATTTAATATGCCGCCCAATAGCCGAAGCTCTCTGTGCGGTTTACAACAATCAATAAAAAACACATAATACAGTATAAAATATAAATAATAAAAACAATATAATTTTTTTTAACCAAATTTAAAATTTAAAATTTAAATGACACAAATAGCTAAAACAAGTTAATGCAACGTGACCAGTAAAAAAAGTTAAAAAATAACCACCCCGCCATGCACTATTTAGAGTTGTTAAAAGCCTCAACATAGAGGGCAGTCTTAACCTGGCGCCGAAAGGATTGTAGAGTTGGCACCAGGCGGGCCTCAGGGGGGAGCTTGTTCCAGAGTTGGGGGGCTACCACAGAGAAGGCTCTCCCTCTTGTTTCCACCCTCCGAGCCTCCCTCGGAGGTGGCAATCGGAGGAAGGCCCCAGATGTTGAGCGTAGTGTACAGGAATAGGTAATCCCTGTACCTATCCCTCGTTAAAAGGACAAATTCTCATGTTTATTTTTATTTTGGTGGCTAATATACCCAGGTATAATCTACACGTGCACCCATCAAGTCTGAAGGGTGTATGGGTATCTTTTTTCTTCTTTGTTCCCTTTTGAACATATGCTGCAGAGACACTATCTGGGTACAATCACTGCTGACATTTTAAAGAGAGCATGGCAATACACACATGCATGCATATATACATACAGGTTGTGCAGCATGCATGCTTCAAACTTGTCAGCTGCAGGTGTATTTTGTATTTGGGTATCTTTATCTTTATACCAGACTTGGACTGGACAGCCTTTCAAATAGAGGGCACCTTCAAAATAGAGGACAGTAGTCTTCTGGCAGCCATTCAAAGAGAGGACTGTCCTCTGTAAAAGAGGACACCTGGCCACCCTACGACAACAACAATTTATGTACGCTTCTTGGCCTTACCTGCCAAAAACTTGAGAGATTAATGGAAGAGGCTCAACAAGGCACACATGTATTTTGTTCTCGGGGATATCTATTCAAGTAGAAATGGGAATTGCCCCACAATCAACTTCACAGAACCCCCCTGTATACCCCCAATCACCTCCTCTTAAGGCTGGTTCCTGCTCGGGCCCGAACCTGCTCTGTGTCTACTGATCTGCCTCTCTCTTGGCACAATGCTTGATTGCAGCTTGGTCTCATGCCTCTGGACTCTCTGCCCCATGCCATTGTTCTACACTTGGCTTGTGTCTTGCTCTGACCATTTGAAAGAGGGCCAGCCCTCTTATTACTACCAGCCTTCTCCACCAGTCCTGATTTTGCAGCCACCAGTCATTTGTTTTTCCTCCATTTGATTTACAAACATTCC
Organism: Shinisaurus crocodilurus; assembly: GCA_021292165.1. Classification (NCBI taxonomy): domain Eukaryota; kingdom Metazoa; phylum Chordata; class Lepidosauria; order Squamata; family Shinisauridae; genus Shinisaurus; species Shinisaurus crocodilurus. Next base: position 135,662,535 of record CM037880.1, read on the forward strand.
TGGCTGATGAGACTTCCCATTCTGTGCATTCATTTTCTACTTAGGGAAGGATTGTTTGTAATTTACAGTTTAAGTTGGCATGCTGTTATTTTATGCTGTCAAAAAACCATCTGTTGCAGTCGCTGTCTCTTTGTGCTGTACAGACTTAAAATAAATCAACCCCGCAACATTAGCAGCCAATATTGCGAGCACCAAAGGCTGCTCAAAAGTTTACTAAAGTATCTTTAGGAGAGTGACCTACAAAGCTGTGCAACCTTCTAGGATGCTATATATGAAAGTTGCATACGCTCCAACATTTCACAGATGAAAATAGGGACACACATGTGAATTTGTAAGAGGTATGGTTAAGCAACATGAAGGTGTGTGATGAAGAGGGTATGGCCAAGGGTATAGCCACCCACCCCAGGATGCTCTAACCGTTTAAGGGCTCTGACCACTCTGAAACCACTTTGATCTCCAGACCCATGATGCTGATGCTGATTGCTGTTGTTGTCATTATTATTATTGTACCATCAATCTGCATGGTGCTTTACTGAGTATAAGAGAACAGTTCCCTGCCCCAAAGAGCTTACAATCCAAAATGTAATATAGAGGCGACAACAAATGGTAGGAAGGGGTAAACTGGGGAGGAATATGCCATTATTTCAGTCAAACATAACTTTCAGCCTACTTTCCCCACATTGTGCAGGGAACTCCTTGTTTTAAAGATCTCCCTCCTACTTTAAAAATGGATCAAATCCCTCCATGGTGGCTTTGTTCTCATCAGTAGTTTGCCAAAGAAATAATAATATTTAACATTTAGATATCTCTAAGTGTGCAAAGTGTTTCACAGGCCCACCCTGCAAGCCCCTATTTTCTCCACTCAGAAAAAAACCATGTGGGCTCTATTGTACTTTATTAAAAATAAAACAACAACAACACTGTGATTGAACAATAATGCCAAAATGGAATGATGATGTTTGTTGCTGCTATTTGAGGTAGTTGGGATTTTTTCTTTCTCTTAAGGAGGGTGTGTTTTCTGCTAAAAATTTAAATTTTTAAAATGTCTAATGCATTTTTTAAAAAAACAATCCAAAATCCCTGCAGAATAATCCTAATCATTACTATAGAGAGCTTTCTCCATGGCACTACAGCATGTGTTAGAAAAAGACTTTCACATGGGGTACACAGGTAGAGCCAAGTAAAATTTACCACTGCTCCGAAAACAGAGTAACAGTGCAATCCTATGCATGTGTAGTCAGAAGTAAGTCCTATTACATTAAATGGACTTACTCACGGGAAAGTGTGTGTACATGGGGGGGGGGGTGTCAGTGCTTGCAGGGCAATCCCTTTCTTTTTGTTTTAAAATTGTCAGTATTGGCACAAATTCAACAGGTGAAGCTTACCCACCCACCCACCCCACACACCCCAAACATGGAGCTTCAGAGAGAAGAGAAACTTTCTTGCATTTCCTTCTGACACTGCAAACTTACCAGTTAGAGGCAACAGCCGCCTTCTTTTCTTTTCGGGCACGTACACACACACACACGCACGCACACACGTGTGCGCGCACACACACACACACCCTCGCGTCTGTTCCCTCCCTGCTTACTGTTTCTTAAAGGGGCCATCAGTAAAATTGCAGCTAAGCTAAAAGTTTAAAGCAGTTTGCAGGAGGTACCAGAAAATTCGGGACTTTGCATAACAAAGGGAGAAGCCATGATGGCTTAAGGGTATTCGTGAAGGTCCCGGATAATCAGGGCAGTTGGAGGGTATGATGTTAACTGTAAGCAGTTAACTATACAGCCATGTTCATGTACCAGCACCGCATCCATCCTGATTATATGGAACTGAATCCAAACAGACATAAAGCAAAAGGTTCATGATGGACAGTACAGTGTATAGTGCTGCATGTTTGTTTCACATCTCTTTTAATTAAGATAGAATTCTTTTGTTCTGGGGTTATGAGATATCCTGGAGTTGTATTTTTAAACTAAAAAAAATGTCAGTTGATGTATATCCCAAACTAACTCCATACTGAAATGATTTGAGGCCAAATACTTTATGTACACAAAAGAAGATAATTGGTATTTTATAGAGAGATTAAAACACTAAGGGCACAATCCTATGGGATTGCTGCCCATTAAATGGAAGCCTCCAAGCCTTCCGAAAATCCTATGCCTTGCTGTGCTGTTGCCGGCAGGGCGGGAGGAGGACAGAGGCAATTTCCCATTCCTTCTCCAAAAAAAGGGGGGGGGGAACAGCTAGAAAGGCCTCTGAGCCTGTCCAGCTCACCTACCAACCATGGGCAGGGACTGGCGATGGGAAGGCCACAGGATTCTGCAGAACCTGGGTTCTCCTCTCCCCCTGCTTTCCTTGCCCACTGGAATGCCCCCTTTTCAACCTCTATGAGGTCATCTGAGGTCGACCTCAAAAAGCAGCCGGCGTGGCTCATTCCATGATGGCTGTGCAGGGGGGTGGGGGGGATGATGTGAGGAGGGATCCGATGTCACAAAATTGAACTTTAAAACTTCACATGTTAGGATGTACACTAAATTTAAAAACAGCTCCCTTATTTGTCTGCCTCACATTCACAAGTAGCACGTCCAAGACTAAAAGGCATTGTTGGAATCACTTGTGAGAATGCCCTAAGCACGTGTGGGTGTTGTTTGGTTTCTGCAATCCTCCTAGACTACTTTCTTAAATCTCTCATGGGAATTATACATTCATGTATTGTGATAATGCCTGCTCTTCATTAAGCAAATTTCTAAGATTGCATAGCTGTAGAAAGTATAAACAGAAAAAAGGCCTAAAATTTACAAATCCTGGCTTTTTGAACCAGGGTGTCGACAAGGAAATGTAGAGCTTTTCTACACAAGGCATTTATTGTGTGCTCATCATTATTCACGGCTGTTTACAGGTTCTTTAGACAATATTGTAACGTAACCCTCTAGTTTTGCTTCTGTTTTTAAAGAGCACGTTTGTTGTTGTTTTCAGAGTGGGGGAAATGGAGTGTTTGTGAAAGTGAAAGAAAATTATTTTCCTACTTGTGTAATTGTGTTATTCTGCTATAGCACAGCACCACCTAAAGGTTATGTAATGGAAAAGCAGGAAAGGAAAAGCACTTTGTATAGAGCTGGAATCTCAATTCTGCTACACAACCAAAAGTAGATACAGATGATTAGCAGCCTCGTGTAGAAAAGTTTGTAGAGGTGGTTGGGATGGGCAGGGAAGCATATAAGACTGTTAATACTAGATATATTCTATAGCCAGCTGTTGCGATCTGATTTGTGTGATTTCAGTCGACATACTTTTTAATTGTACAATATTGTTACAGTGTGCCCCTGTCAGAACAGTACAATTTTCAGCATGGTAACACCGCACCAACACAAACTCTTACAGTGTAATTCTGTGTCAACTGCAAATCAAGCCCCATGGAATTCTGTGGGACCTATTCCCAGGTAGGTGCATATAGGATTGCGGTCTTAGATATTTTCATTGCCATGAATGCAGATCAAGCCTAGAAAATTATCTGGGAACAACAGATGCTGCAGCATAACTGAGGACTTGCTCAGTAATGCCAAACTTGTATCTTGCTCTTACATGAGGCTCCCAGATTACTGATTATCTGGGATTGTTACATCAATCAGCTGCAGGCTTCAAGGATGGCCCCCACGTGGACTGCTGAGTGCTGAAGCAATATATCCAGAATGTTTCATGATACTATCTCTAGCACTGCAGGTGGAAACTGAATCCAACATTCATAGGCCAGAAAGCATTTTCGCTGAGCAATCGGCTTCCTCTGATTTATCACAGCCAGACATTTGCACAGACTTGGATCTCCTGCAGAGCAGCATACAGGAGAGAGGGCAATGTTATCCAGAACACTATCTAGAGACTTTATTTGTGACCTCTACCTTCTATGGCTAGTCATTAAAAAATTCTTATGTAATTTTGTTTTCATTATCTGCAGTCTTGGAGTGGTGGAGGATAATTGTCCTTTTATTTATTTATTTATTTATTATATTTATATCCCACCTTTTTTCCTGCAAGGAACCCAAGGCGGCATACATAATCCTCCTCCTCCTTTCCATTTTATCTTCACAACAACAACCCTGTGAGGTAGGTTAGGCTGAGAGTCAATGACTGGCTCAAAGTCACCCAGTGAGCTTCATAGCCATGTGGGGACTAGAACCCAGGTCCCCCAAGTCTCAGTCCAGCACTCTAACCACTATGCCACACTGGCTTTCAATTATGGATACTTTTCAATTTGTGCAGCCCAAGGATGTAGACAAAAGACTTGGAGGTGTGAGGGCGATGCTTGAATTCCTGACCTTTCCCCATCTTGGCTTGTGCAGGTAGTCAGAGGACGCTTGGTTCAGTGGGCCATGCATATGGTTAATACCGCCCTAGAGGAGGATGTAGCTCTATCCAGACTTAAACTGGCTGTAGTAAGACCATTAATGAAGAAACTCTCTGGATCCCACTATTTTGGATAATTTGTGGCCAGCCTCTAATATTCCTTTCTCAATACAGATCATTGGGTGACCCAATTTTTTGCACACTCCGTTGGGAGAACTGTCCACTTATTCCTACCTTCTGTTTCTGTTCTTCATTGAGCAGCAGACTATGCCAAGAAACTGGGAAGCAGATGAGGAGGAGCCTGGACCCTCAGGGGAGATGCCTGCAGGTCCATTGCTGCAAGAGAAGGGGAATTCTACTTCGGAGGCTGAGTGACCACCAGTCCTCAAGAGCATTGTTGTCTCAAGAAACAGGTCAGAACAATTGCTGTGAGGAGGCATGCCCATTTGCAAAGGAAGGCTCCTTATGAGTAAAGGACTCCTTGTGAGAAGGGCCTTCCTCACAAGGAGGACTTCTTCCAGAAGCTCTGGAAGCTTCACCTTATAAGCCTCAGCCCTAGGCAGGAACAACACCTCTATTTCAGCTCCCAGTACCTAGCTTTCTTGACCTTGCTTCTTCTTTGGACTGATCTCTTATGCTGCTGACTCCTGATAAGGCTCTGTTTCTTGGACTGTGCTTTTGAACTGCCTTTCTTCTTGACCAGTGCCTCTAATATCTCCCTGCTTTCTGACTTTGCTGAATGGATTTGCCCCATAGTTTGAGCCAGTGTAGTGGTTCAAGTGTTGGACTGGGACTTGGGAGACCTGGGTTCTAGTCCCCTCTTGGCCATGAAACTCACTGGGTGACTTTGGGCCAGTCACTGACTCTCAGCCTAACCTACCTCACAAGGTAGATAAAATGGAGAGGAGGAGAATCATGTATGCCACCTTGGGTTCCTTGGAGGAAAGGTGGGATATAAGTTTGTCCCAGGACTGAGCAGGCCTGTGGCTTACGCTGGCTCAGCTTGTCTGAGCGTGGAAAGCTAAGCAGGGTCAGGCCTGGTTATTACTTGGATGGGAGACCCCTCCACTAGTTTCCTGCATTGAGCAGGGGGTTGGACTCGATGGCCTTGTAGGCCCCTTCCAACTCTATGATCTATGAAATATATGAAATCTATGACCCAGCTATAGCAGGACATTATGGGAACTGGGCAGCTCAAACTGACCAATCAGTAGCATGGGAGGACCTGATGGTGCATCCTCCCGGTGATTTCTGCAGTGCCTGCGTGTATGTGAGCTGAGTTCGTGTATACAAAGGCAGATTTTGGAGTCTATCATAGGCTGCCTGCCAGGCATGTTCTTTGTTAGACATCTTTCCCGGGAGGAAGGGTGAGGGAAGGTTTGGTTCATCAGACCTCCCGTCTGGTCAGCTTCATGACCTACTGTTCTAGTGCACAGTCATTTAGGATATGTATATAAGCCCTACAAGTATTTTTCCATTTACCACAATTAAAATTGTAAATATTCTGCAGCCATTTATTATGGAGGGTTGATATAACAAAATTTATTCAAAGGCATGTTTTTCTAAGGTTTCTGTGTCTGTGCTTAAATCTTTAACAACTGTCTTAATTTTGAGTGTTGATCTTGGGCTGTCGTATTTTCTCCTTCACATTCCATCTTCTGCCTGCCCAGTTTTAGAAAGGACTGCCGTTTTGTTTTCCACGCACATTCTGGCATGCTGCTGTTGTGTAACAACATATAGTATGTAGAAGAAAACACCCTTCTTATTATAGCATAGCTGAAAGACCTGCCAGTGTTTCCATTTGAAATTCCTTTTTTCAGGGACTTGCTACAGAGCTGTAACAAATTGCAGGCAGGATATCTGGCACTCCTCAGCCTAGGAGCAAATTCTTTTACCAGCTCACAATAAATAAAATTAATTAGTATTAATGGCATGTCCTTCCAGCAACCAAAGCAAAGGAGAGTTATTTATATTTCTCTGAGACAAACACTGAAAGAATAAGAAAAGTAAGTGCTTTAAGTATCTATGCACAAATATAAGGAGCATGGGAAATAGGCCAAGAGTAATGTTTCTGAATGAGGAAAGTTATTTATCCTTCGGGTATTACTGAAAGAAGATAAACTGCTTCTTGTAAGAGGGATATTGGTATCTATGAGCACTGATCAATAGATAGGAGACATAAAACAGAAGCAGGAAAAGGGGAGTCTGTTTATCAAAAGTATTTCTAACGCCAGCAAGCAGCATTTGACAATGGGAATGGGTGAAGGTGAAATTCTTTGTGTGAGGTTAAACCAGTGCTTCTCAAATAGTGGGGCGGGCCCCCCAGGGGGGGCGCGAGGCTCCGTAAAGGGGGGGTCGTTTGACCTCAGTTAAAAGTTTTTTTTAATATTGTGTTCCTTTAAATCCTGTGCTCCTTTAAATCTTTTCTGCTACAGTTAATAAAGCTATTCTTTGTTGTAAATTGATCCACATTTCTTTTTTTTATTCTCTTATACGTTAATAAGGATACAGTGTTATGCAGAGGTATACTTATAACAATTTTATAGACAAATGATACTATTTACAGTCGCGCGGGGCGCGCGAAATGTTTTCTTCTTCCTAGGGGGGGCATGACAGAAAATAATTGAGAAGCACTGGGTTAAACGAACTGGAGAGCAACAAAGAAACATCTGTTGTGGATCAGTGTGGATGAGGAAGTTCTGGATCTCAATAATCCAATCATGGGGGAGATAGATAGCTAGCTAGATAGATAGATAGATAGATGTAATCCAAATCATCTGCATATATAGAGCCAACTAAAAAAATGCACACTTAGAAGTTCCAACTGTCACTAAAATATATATCTGGGATCGAGAATGCAGATTCTTAAAGAGCACCTGAGCTGAGCACTGCTGAGAATGCACCAATGCAGGGGCAGTGAAATTGTTTTCTTGCATTTGCTAAGCATATAGCAAGTTTAGGATGATGGTTTGTCTAGCAGGGGGTGGATATCCATTAATAATTCACATGTCTGGGGCACTGTTTGCCACCTATAGCCCTGAATCTTTGGGCTCTGATATGAGAAGCAATAACCCCCAGCAAACCAATTATCTTCTGCTACATATAGGCATAGAAACAACCCTCCAGTGTTATTGGCTACTAATCACTTTTTCTTTTTTTTTTTAATGACTTACCAGAGCACAGTGCTGGATTCAGAGATGAGCCAGGATTTTTCAGAGTGAGGGAGCAGAGAAAAATAAAACAAAAACAGAGCAGTTCAGTAAGTGTGGAGCACTTTAAAAGTATGGCTATAGTCATCCATCATCTAATGACCATCATGTCACATGGTTTTCATCACATTTAGGAAATCAATGTGCCTCCCAAATTGGTCACAGCTTACAGCCAATCTTTGGCTAGTTTGGGCTGCATAAGAGTTCCCAGTCTGAAAAATCTGCCTAATGAAGGCTTATTTCAAACAACCAGTCTAGCCAGCTTGGGGTAATGATGTCACGGTCTAGGGAAAAAATGCCGGGGGGGGGGGAGGGAATAGTTTTTTCCAGCCCTTTCATATCTCTAGTTTTGGACCATCTGGTATGCTCTCTCTTTCTCTCTCTCTCCACATACACACACCCCATTTTTGGAAAAGAGGAGTGAAAGCACATTTTCCTACCCCATCCAGTTTTCCTAAAGCAATTTTAAATTTTGTTTATTTTCCTGGTGTATATGCCATGCTGCACCCAGCTTTCATGTTCTGGCCTGAGTTTTCCCATTGTAAGTGTCAAGGTGGAGCGTGCTGCAGCTATTGAGCTGACACCTAGCCCATGCCAGCCAGCTATGGAGAAAAGATGAGAAACAGGCTAAAGCAGCCAGGACGTGGGTGGGGAGAGTCCATTCGTAAATGTTTTGTAGATAATTTTCCTTGAACATACAAGGCATATTGCATACGCATGCATATTGTCACTTGACCTGTAGTCTGTGCCTGGTTTCACTTTTGTGAGTGATCTGCACTGCATTTATTTTGAATTCTGTGCTGTTGCTTCACTGATAGTCCTTGGGACTGCTCTCAGGCGGGCCTCAATATTTCCATCTGTAAAATGGGTAGGTTTTCTATGATGTCTTCTAAATGCTTAATAATATAATAAATAATATATTGTATACTAATGATACTATTAAATCCTTAATAGTATGCCGCCTGTATGTGTATTATACATATGACTTGGTGTGTATAGTCTGTGGCTGGCCTCACGGGCTTGAGATATCTGCTCTTCATGCATTAGTAATTCTTTCATTGTGCTTATGGACAGTTACAATCTGGACTGTGTTAGACCTGGGGTCCCCAGTGTTGGAATATGGCATCTGCATATTCTAAGGTTTGCCTTCGAGCTAGAAGGAATCTGCCTGGAAACAGCAGATCTGTCCCAAGGTCACTGGGATGAGAGCATGTCACCTTTGGCCCAGTGTAGAAGGGCGTACAATTTTTTATTTGTTGGCTCCAAGATTACATTGGTGCCGGGTCCGATAGATTGTTTTCAGCTGGCATTACATCATTATGTGGGGTGCAGCTGGCATTACATCATCTATGGGTGTAACTGTACAGATAGGTATAAAAGGTGGTCAATGTCTCTATGTTCTTGTTGGGGGGAAAAGGAGTTTATTGTAAGAAGGAGTTTATTGGTTATATGAGTAGAGCATTGTGTAAGTATAGAGATAGTTTATGTATGTCCAGACTGTACATTGTTTTTTGTCTGACATACTGTTCTCTTGCACTTTTGTAATTAGCACTCTGTATATGTTCTGTTCCTGTTTTACAAGTCTTAGTTTTAGTAAACCTTTTGCTAAAGAAACAGACTTGTATTTTGCTTTTTACCTACTGGACTAGCATTACCCACACCATGTTCTCAACACTGCTACACCTGCAGCTGCTGGCGTACACAGTTGCTGAACTTTGTTTTCCCCCCCAGCGGCGCAGAATTCCAACACCCAGCACAGTGCGCATGGGCATTTCCAATGGTGCCCGTGAAGGGGTCCTCAACATGGTGCCTGCTGGCACCCTGTAAAAATGGTTTTTTATTTTTTATCTTTTTTATTTTTTCCTGGTTTTTAATATGCATTCATGGATTTGTATGAAATGCATACAACTTTCTAGCAATTATACATAGACTTCAACAAAAGCCGAACAAATATTCAAATAAGTATAGATTTGAAGTTGGTGTCTATATGCCAGCCGTTCATATATCGAAAGCGTTGTAAGATCCTCAATCCGTTGCATTATAGGAGGTGAGTGTTTATCCTTCCAATTCTGTAATATGTCTTTTAGCTATCACAAGGGTGCAGAGAATCCATTTCCCCTTCCATTTCTTAATTTCAAGAAGCAGGTAAATAATTTAAAAGAGCATGTACATCAGTGGATATTAAAGAGTGTTCCAGTACAAAATTTATTTGTGTAATAACCTGCATATATATGAAATTGCAACTTACTAGCAATTATACATAGGCTTCAAGAAAAGCAGACCAGATATCCAAGTAAGTATCCATTCGAAGGTGGTGTCTATATGCCACCGTTCAAATGTTGAAAGCATTATAAAATCCTCAATCCACTGCATTATAGGAGATGAGCATTTATCCTGCCCATGTTGTAATATCAGTCTTTTAGCTGTCAGGAGGCCACAGAGAATTCATTTACACTGACCATTCATTAATTTCCATGAAGCAGGTAAATAATTTAAAAGAGCATGTACATCGGTGAATATTAAAGACTGTTCCAGTACAAAATTTATCTGTATCCTTTTTGGGAGGAAAAGATAAGTAGTTGCTTCTTTTTTCCTCCCCAAAAGAAGCAACTACTGGACATTGCCAAAACATATGCTTAAAAGAAGCATTAGTTGTATTGCACCACCAGCAATTAGCTGAATTAGACAATCACTTATTAAAGAGATGTTGCAGTGTCCAACAGACATGAAACAAAAAAAAAATGCTGAATAAGACACAGCTTAAGATCCACAGATGTGGCAAGTAGATCCCAAACTGTTGATCCACTGAGGAGGCATTTTGTGGTGGTGCCTTCAGTGGATTGGCTCCCTCTCTCTGGAACTCCCTGCCTGTTGATGTCAGGCAGGCACTGACATTTCATTTTTGGCGACTACTGAAGACATTTTTATATAAACAAGCCTTCCCTGACTGACCATCCATGTTTTATTGGTATAATTTTGTTTTAAAGATTTTAATTCTGTATTTTGATTCATCCCCCCCCCTCCTTTTTTAAATTCTTCACCACTCAGGAATTTCATTGGATATAGAGCGGTATGTATAAAGATTGAAAATAAAATAAATACATGGGAAGTTGTTTCTGCTACCTAGAAAAGGATTCCCAGATTGAGAATGATAGCAAAATAGGAGAAGTTGCCACTGTGACCACGGACTGTGAGTTTTGCAACGTGATATGCACAAGCTGCAACAGTTCGGTGTAATAGCTTCCTGGAAATTAAATGATGAGGAAGTATAATATGCAAATAATATGAAGGGTCATGTTCAAAAATGTGTTGGTTTTTTACTCATATATAATGTAGTAGGATTTACAACCATGATTCTCAAAGTGGGAGACACACGAAGAAAGGAGAAATTCTGCTCCTATTGCTCCAAGCCGAGGCCCAGTAGTCCTACTTAGCAATGACAGCCAGGTCGTAAGTTTGATCTATGGCTACAGTATGGCAAAAAATCTGGGCCACTTCTGTTTCCTATTTTCACATCACTCTAGAAAGCAAAAATGTAGGTGTCAAAAATGTAGGATAAGACTTAGAAAAGAGTACTCTTGCCAGCTAATCTTGATTTTTAAAATACACAACAACTAAGAAGTATATATGAAAAAGCTGAGGGGTGTTTCAGAGATTGAAATAAATTTGAATTAAAATGCTGCAGTGCATATCTTACAAAAAATACTTGAATATGTAAACTGGTGTAGCTAAGAGTTATTTCATGGGGATCTGTTTTAAGGAGGCAAAAAAGAGAGTACAGGTAAACAGCAACATGACCTTGAAGAGGGAGATGCATCAAGATAAAAACAGTGAAGGCTTTGTTTTGCATGTTCATTAGTGATCTCGGAAAGATCTTGGTTGGACAAGACAATGAGATGTGGAGATTGTGCCAGATTGTTAGGATTTGAAAAGCCAGTGAATATTACTCAGTCAAGAACCTTCAAGAGGAGGCAAAGATTCGGCAGTGCAGAATGATGAGTTACATGATCAGCTTGTGTTTGGTACACAAACAGGCTGAATTATACAATCAGTCTTTACAACCAGGGCCGTCATCAAGGGTAGGCATGGTTGCGCACCTGCCGAGTGCGCATACGTCAGCAGGTGCGCACTACCAAGAGCACCATTGACTTGCACCTCCTCTTTATCAGCGCAACCTGCTTGTTCACCTGCCTCTCGCTCTTGCCTGGACAATGCTGGTGGTGAGATGGAGGAGCAGTAGATGCCACTGCCTGCTTGCTCACTGGCTCTCTGCCTGTCAAGTAAGCAAGTGGTGGCAATGAGAGAGAGGATGATGGGCAATAGCAGCTGGTGACCGTGGCAGTGAGAAGGTGTTTTGCTCAAGGCAAGGGTCCTCCAAAACCTGGAGGCAGCACTGTTTACAACAGAGAATCTTGTGGAACAAACCTTGAAGACTAACAAATGTATTTTGGCACTAGCTTCCATAGACTATAGTCCACTTCATCAGATGCATGGAGTATTATGTAGAGTTTCAGTTTTTTATACCATACATGTGGTGGAGTGTGTGTGTGTGTGTGTGTGAGAAGAATTCTAAACAGTGAAGTCAGAAGGAAATTCATTGCAGAAAGTACTGCTGGTGACAATCACATTATTAATGTTATTAATCACGTTATTGATTGGTTGTGATTGACACCATAGAATATTGGAGAGAGTGAGGAAAAGAGTCAGTTGGTGACAGTTGGGGAAGCTGAGAAGAGACAGCTGAAGAGAGAGACCTGAGGGAGAGGAGAAAGAGAAAAAAAGAAAGCAGATACAATACACTGGAAAGTAGAGAAAGAGTGAATGCAAGCTGCAGGAATTAGATACTGACAGAACTATATATAAAAACTGATATTCAACCAATAACAACTAACTGGCAACATGCATGTAATCAATAGTGGTTTGGGGCTGGGGAATCTATGTTCTGTTGTTCATTTGTTTGTTAGCTGTCATTTATTGTTAATTGGTTTTATTGTCCAAGATAAACATTCCACAGATTCCTTGAATTCCAGAACTGGTTCTACCTTGCCTCATCTCATCCATAGTAAACAAAAACAGTGTGCATTACAGATCAATTTAATAAGTTATATATGTGCATAAGGACGTTGGGGGATTCCTTCTATGATGTTAATTGTTTTATTTATTTATCTTTTACCATTAATTCTTTTGGCAAAAATAAATTCCTAACGCAAAAATGAGCTCTAAATATAAAAGAATCTCTTTTTAAGGAAGGGTTCCATTTTACAAAGAGAGAATAAATGGTTTAAAAAAACCCCAGAAAAATTACAATTGTGCGACTTAAACATAATATTGAAAATCAGCTACAACACACACTGTTAAAAATATTGACATTCTCTTCCTCTGCCCTTGCAGAGAAAAATGATTGTTATTGTTAATGTCCACTTTAGCTATATTGAGAAACAGAGAACAAAGAGAAACTGATCACATGTGAGCATAACTGGAATAGACCTCTATCCATCACTCAGAAGCTTTTCTATCACCAACTTGTAGCTAGCATTCAGCGCTCTAGCAAACAGTTGCAAAACACATTTGAATGAACAAAAAGCCTTCCTCAAATGTGTTCATTTCATTTGTGCCTTTGCTTAAAATAGGTTTGTTAACACTGGCTGTAAAAACTGCAGAAAGAATTTATATATGTGCACCTTTCATGGTGATGGTATTCTAATCAGGTTGGATTAGATTGATATTCAGATCATATATGCTCATGCAGAGCAATTTAGGCATATTTACTTGGAAGGAATCCCCTACTATCTGGGTGCAATCCTATACTAAACTTATACTGGCTGGAGAGCCTTGGGGTGTGGCATAGGTCCCCTATGCTGGCATATCTTGAGATGCCACCCCGGGAACCCTACACAAGTGGAGGGGCCATAAAGAGATGGCAATTATTTATTTATTATATTTATGAATCGCCCATCTGGCCAGACATCCGGCCACTCTGAGTGATGTACAATCCAATAAAATACAAGAGGGGACGGGAAACACACACACAGTATAAAACACAATTAAAAACAGTACAAAACTTAAAAATCCTAACCCACCCCATATTCCCGCCTGAAAAGCCACGTTTTTAATGCACGGCAGAAGCTAATCAAGGAAGGGGCATGGCGGAGGATTACTGGGGAGAGAGTTCCATAAATTGGGGGCTGCCACAGAAAAGGTCCTCCTCCTAGTCCCCACCAGCCTGGTTTCTCTGGCTGATGGGACAGGGAGAAGGCCGTCCGTGGCAGATCTTGTTGAGCGGCCTACTTGATGTTGCTGGAGGTGCTCCTTGAGATAAACTGGACCGGAGCCGTACAGGGTTTTAAAGATCAACGCCAACACCTTGAATTCGGCTCGGCAAACAACTGGTAGCCAGTGCAACTCTTTGAGCACTGGAGTGATGTGATCACGCCGGCGGCGGCCTTTAACCAGGCGAGCTGCTGCATTCTGCACCAGCTGCAACTTCCGAACCGTCTTCCAGGGTAACCCCACGTAGAGCGCATTACAGTAGTCTAGGCGAGAGGAGACCAAGGCATGAACCACTGATGGGAGCAGATGATTAAGAAGGTAGGGGCGCCACTGCCGTATCAGATGGAGCTGATACAATGATGCAATGGGCATGTTGGGGGAGAAGGAGGCTTAGTGTAAATCCTAAACTCTCCTAAACCCTGATTCCCACCTCTACACTAGCATAATGTTATGCCAGCAGAAGAGGTGGTGCAAGTCAAAATATTCCCACTGGACTGGATGAAGTGCTATAAGACTTGCCCCCCCCCCCCGTCTCCTCCTGTTCTGCTCAAACTGCCACTATGGATTATAGGTGGAAGCGAATCCTGCATTCAATTGCAGCACACCCACAGCAGTACAGTATATAAACCCCTGCCTGGGATCCCTTTACAATAGGTGAGTGGCATGGGCTATATCTGGCCTCTGGCATCATATGAGGACCATAGGAAGCTACCTTATACTGAGTCAGACCATTGGTCCACCTAACTCAGTGTTGCCTACAATGACTTGAGCTGCTCTCCAGGGTTCCAGATAGGAGTCTTTCCCAGTCCTACCTAGAGCTGCCAGGAATTGAATCTGGGACATTTTGAGCGAAAAACACATGCTGTACTGAATTACAGCTCTTCCCCTCCGACCACACAAGAGAGAACTCTGGAGATGGGAACTTTGCGAAAAACAGCCTGGCCTCAGAAGGCATGTAAAGAAGAGCACATTGCTAACACTTCTCAGAATCCTTACAGTTCTCTACCGCCAATACAAACATCCAAAAGCAATTCCCACTCACCCTTACAGCTGGGGTTGCTGAGACAAAGCATCCCACACAGCCAGGTAAGCAAAGGATCTGATAAGCCTTTGAATATGACTGTTTCAGAAGCATCCCATGATGCTCCCCTTCCCTTGCCCTCACTTAACTATGAAGAACTGTGTCTTAGCTAAACTGTCTTGGTCCTTCCTCACTCAATAACTAAGAGCTTTGTCTCTCACCCAGAAGAAACAAGGGTAAATATTCATTGTGCAGCAGGGGAGGGCCTGGTGGCCATGAACCACTTCACTCATTGCTGCTGCTGGTGGTGGTCAAACACTCATGGTAACTTTTGCCTTGCATGATCACATTGAGCAGAATAAAGAAGCATTGTCCGCACAGAGTTCCACAGGAACACCATACTATGGAAGTGTAGGCAATGTCTCAGCCCCTACATACTATGCATTGGTTTGTGCCACTTGATTGCATTATAAAATGTTACCAAATGTCCTCTCTAGATGTGTGTACACACATTCAGAGATACACCCATCTACAGGACTTTTGAACTTTTGTTGTAGCACATTTTGGCAGACACACACAGGCCTCTTTGAAAGCAGGGATTTTCATGAGAATCAAAAAATATACACCGTGATTACACCTTGGGAATTAACTGGTTGGCAATAGGCACTATATGAATTCTAGAATGAACTCAATCAGTTCACAAATTACAAACACACCTAGACAGATTAGGCAAATGCAGTAAAAGGCGAAATGGAAAATGTAGACATCAATGTAGAGGGTTCAAGTGGTGGGGAAATTAGCTAAAAATCCACTTGGCATCTAAACTGAGGGGTGTGGTGCACAGACAAATAGGTGTCATGGACATGTGTGGAGCATCAAGGTTGGACTGGGAACTTTTCTACACGAGGCTGTTAATCCGCTGTATCTACTTTTGGTTTCATTGTAGAATTGAGATCCGATCTCTACACAAAGAGCTTTTCCTTTCCTGCTTTTCCACTAATAACCTATAGGTGGCATGGTGCTATAGTGGAATAATGCAATTACACAAGCAGGAAATACATTTTCTTTCACTTTAAAAAAATAATATTCTATTTCCCCCACTTTAACACCCACCCACTCCCAGGAAAGTGTTCTTAAAAAACAGAAGTGAAACTGGAGTGCATTATAAAATGTTACCAAATGTCCTCTCTAGATGTGTGTACACACATTCAGAGATACACCCATCTACAGGACTTTTGAACTTTTGTTGTAGCACATTTTGGCAGACACACAAGGTCGTCCAACGAACCCATAAACAACCATGAGTGAGGAAGGATGAGCGCACAATAAATGCCTCATGTAGGAAAGTTCTGGGTTGGTCTATAACTCTGAAGGCTTCAGAGTTTGGGGCTAAGCAAATTGGGGGCCCTAACACTGGAGAGATAGAAAGAGAAAGATATTCAGGGCTGAGATTGCATGAGTGGCGAGAAGAAAAGAGCTCCTGGAGGATTGTCTTTAGCAGCAGGCAGTGCACAAGGGCAGTCACAGTGACGGACGGGAAGGGAAGGACTTGGGTTACTTACATTTAAGTCACACACTCACTTCAGTTTCCAGCACCTTCAGTGCATCTCACTTCTTGTCTTCTCTTTAGGGAAATAGGTTCGCACCCACCAACCCACCCTCCCTTCTAGAGGACTTGGCTGACCACAATAGACTCAGGGTTGAAGGGAAGACAAAGAGGACAACAATACAAGGAAGCCTGTTCATGATCCTTCCCACTGGACAACCAGGGCAAGGCTACACTAAGGTGGCCAGGCTTCTGACCAAAGCCTGATTAAAAATAGACCAAATTGCTACACACTCACACCAGCACATGATAGGACAGTGGGTATGGGGTGGAGGCTAGAATTTGCAGATGGAGGACTTCCAGAAGATGGGACAGGGCCTGAAAGATACCTTTCCTGGGATCTCGTTAGATTCTTCCAGCAGACAGCACTGTGGTGTGGTGAAACTCCTGAGGTTTCAGCAAAAGGAAGGAATCCTTGAAAGAGGCTGCAGGTAGATCATTGCCTCAGCATAAACAGGGCAGACAGAGCATGTGCTCTGGGAGAAGGGGTGTGACGAGACTCAGACTTACCCCTGTGGTTTTTGAGTGATTTCCGTGTAGCTAGAGCCAATAGAAGCAACCAGGACTAACTGGGTGCAACTGAGTGATTTCAGGAAAAGGTGCCTGCAGAGGCCTGTGGCTTATGCTGGCTCAGCTTGTCTGAGCGTGGAAAGCTAAGCAGGGTCAGGCCTTGTTATTACTTGGATGGGAGACCACTCCTCTAGTTTCCTGCATTGAGCAGGGGGTTGGACTCGATAGCCTTGTAGGCTCCTTCCAGCTCTATGATCTATGAATCTAAGATTGGTTGGTCAAGATGCTGGAGCTGGCAGAGATGGCCAAACTCACATCATTAATCAGAGAAAGGACAACATCCACCTTTATTATTGAGTGGAAACCTCTAATTGACTTTTTGCAGAGACTGGAAAATAATGATTTGTTTGTTTGTGGATTTATGGAATAATAAGTGAATTTGGGACAATGGGAAGAAAGATTTCTCATTCTGATTATCGAGTAAGAAAAAATATTGTTACCTATATTTGCTGTAGAAGAAAATCGGAGGTCTATTTTGTTTTGTTAATTGTTATATGTTTGATATTATGTGTTTGTTTTATATAGAAATAAAATTTAAAACTTCAGAAAAAGGTGCCTGCCTTGGGTGGCCAGGACCTGAGAGATCTCAGCAGTAAAGTAGTAGCTTGCCTTGGAGTAGCCAGGAACAAGGTGGACCAGAAGTCCAGGATTTTTATAGGGGTTAAATGAAGTCTACAGAGGGATCCGGGGCCAATGAAGACCATAAAACAAAAGAAGGGAGAAGGCTCTTGAGCAGAGTCATGACTGTTTTTGGACAACCATACAAAAGATTGAGGTGATTTGTTGCTAAAGCTATCAAGGATCCTGAAAGGACTAGTTTGGGGTGGGTAAAATCTAATCAGGACAGTGCTGTGCCCAAAGTTGCAGTGCTTAAGATTGGGAAATTTCTGTCAATGATTGTTACACGTGAAGGGAAGTCACTCTGAGCCTGGGTTGCATGTGTATCTACTTCCCTGATTGCTGTGCCCAATCTAATTATGGGGCACTTAATCTACTGCTGTTTGATTAGGTGGTATTGCTAAATCTGGACCTGGGTATGTGACTCAGCACTGCTGCCCTTATGGAAAGGTTGTTTGCTAAATTGCCCTGTAATGCCTCCAAGCTTTGACTTGCTCCATTCTAGGCTGAGTTCCTTAAAGTGAACACAGCATATTCTGCTAAATACTGGGGTGGACTGTCTGTGCATGCTCTGTGTCAAGCAGCTTGCCAACAAAATACAGTGGATACTATGCTGTATTCATTAACATGTGACCAGAGCAGCAGTTGCATGTGAAAAAAATACCAGCACAGGAGTGCCTCACAAACAAAAGGGTAAACTCTACCCAAGTCTCTCTCCCTACTCTGCTTTTGATCGATGGGAATACTGTTCTTCAGCTATTACTTGGCTGAAACCTTATTTAAGGTTCACAGGAAGTAAGAAGTTATCTTCAAACTGGCAAATATGTGTGTGTGGGTTGAGGGAATACGGCAGGTATATAACTTCACCATCTATGGGCTGTACTGAACCTCTTCACTGTTCTTCCCATCATGGAAACAGACCAGCTTCACTTGGCCTCCTTCTGCCTCCCCACTTTATGCCCCATGAGATTTTAAATCAGGGGTGCACAACCTTTTGTGCACATCAAGTGTCTGCTGGGGTGGTGGGGGTCCACAAATGTGTACACACACAATGCACACAGATGTGCATGTACATTCACATTCTCTCTCTCTCTCTCTCTCTCTGTAACACACACACACACACACACACACACACACCACTCACTCACTCACTGCAGTTATCATGTATACATTTTAATACTGTACTTTAAAACTTTCAATTAAAGGAAGGGATGGGTAACCTTTGCTACATTCCCTTAGGGGTAGTCTGTCAGCTCAAAGTTGTGAGTGCTCACCCAGGCAGCAGCGGACACGGTGCCCTCTTGCCCTTGGGATAGGATCCCTTACAGCTTTTACATCTGTACGTCTACAAACTGGTCTCTTGTGCTTTCCAAAGTCATTGTACTCCCAGCAAATTTGGTTGCTGGTGTCCTTGCCTGGGGAGGCTTCATGTGAGCCCCCTTGGGCACCCTTTTGTCAGCATGTGGCCACTATTGGCCCTATTTCCTGGTGAGGCCCAGTCCATAGACATTGCAACCGGCCACATCTCTGATTGCTTTATGTCCCAACAGAGGGTTGTGTCTGTGGTGGCTCTCATTCAAAATTGTTCAACGCATTGAAGCCAATGTGGCAATGAACTGTAAGTGCCATGTTATGGTGTCTGACATTCTACAGTTTTCCCTATGGCAAAACAAGCCATGCATGTTAGACAGTTAGAAGTTTTATGCATCTCTCTCTCTCTCTCTCTCTCTCTCTCTCTGTGTGTCCGTGTCCGCTAACATACAGTACACAATACACACCTAGCCTGATCCCTCTCAGGTTTATTACTTTATTTACAATGCCACATAGAACTTGATGTCATTCCACAAAAGCCAATGCATCTAACTTAGGTCTTTACCAGTGGGGAAAAAAATATATCAAATTAAAAGCTGTTTATTTTGCTTCACTCATAAAAGCCATAAAAGCCTCTATTCAAGTATCAGTCAGGAACTTCTCCTATTTCAGGCTGCAGCATACAGCATGATGATATAAATACCAAAAAGCACAGACCAATCTTGCAAAATGTTTCTATCATTTGCTGGATACTCTTGAATTTTTACAACAACAAAACTCAAGTCCTCTCTCTCTCTCTTCAAAAAAATCCCTATATTTGTTGCACAAAAGTTTTCTGGGATCCCAAAATAAACATCAAGCTCAAAAGACTTAAAATAATCACTCTTTGTTTAAAGAAAACTATTTGCAAATTCAAGTATACAAAGTATACATTTAAGTTTACATTTAAAAAGTGAAAAGGAAAAGCACAATGTATACAATAAACATTAACAGAGAATAAACATTAAAAAGCTATAGTATCATAAAACATTTGTGTATATTTAAGAGTGCTTGATTCATTCATATCCAATTTAAAAGCAGTATTCTCATCGAAAGCTCACAAATGGCTCACGCTCCTTTCTTATTCTTGCCCAAACACACTTTTAAACTCAACCACATGGATGCCACCCCAAAGATCCCATTTTCCAGATATCTTCCAGATCCTTTCTCTTCACAAAAGAGAAATCTTATTACACAAACCAGGATAAGCTATAAGGGGATAGCAGCAGGACTGCACATCACACAGGCTGCATTTGGATGTCACACTAATCCATGATAAGACTGTGCCAGAACAAACCTTGGCCTTGCAGACTCACTCCCATCTCCTGTGGCGTGGCTGCGAGGAGAAGTTCAGGCGCTTTTGCTTCTGGTTTAGATTATCTACAGCTTGTCATGTCATCCAAACTCAACACACTGTGGTTAAACTCAACTATAGTTTGTTTGAAACAAGTCAACTTCAAACATGGGTTATCAAGCTGTCTTCTTTCAACAAACCATAGTTAACATTGACCACAGTTTAGAGTTTGGATGAAGGGCTAAAGTGTGATAATTTGAAATCAGAAGTAAAAGCTTCTGAACTCACAGCTATGTTGGAGTAGTGGGGCGGGGGGAACATGCAGTCCTGAGGTTCATAGATTTCATAGATCATAGAGTTGGAAGGAGCCTACAAGGCTACCAAGTCCAACCCCCTGTTCTATTCAGGAAACTAGAGGAGGGGTCTCCCATCCAAGTAATAACCAGGCTCTTGACCCTGCTTAGCTTTCCACACTCAGACAAGCTGAGTCAGCATAAGCCAGAGGCCTGTTCATTCTTGTCATGGTAAACTGTAGTTTAGTGTGACATCTGAACACAGCCACACGTTGCTGTTTCCTCTCTGTTGTCAGTTTTCACTCTCTTCTCTGTCACTGGACATTTGGAAGGAGGATTGGTAGATTCTTACTTTAAAATTTCCATACAGCCTCACTCTTATAAAGAGTTTTCCAAGGGTAATGTTTTATTGCTTACAACAGCAAAGACTCACTCAAACACACATATACATAGGCAAAGCCACAAATTTACACAAATATCTCTTCAATAACCATGCTGCAAGAGGGGAAACCTTTTCGATCCCCAGCCTTTCCCAGTGTTCTGTTATTTTAAAAGAAATCGACTACAGAATGATTTTCCTGGAGGAATATTCAAGTCGTCTAATAATAATAATAATAATAATAATAATAATAATAATAATAATAATAATAATAAATCAGCACAAAGTGCCGTTTTGATTAGCCAAATGTTGGGACACACCCTTCTCATGATCAGAAGAAAAGCCTTGATGGATCAGGCCAAAGGCCATCTAGACCAGGAGTGTGGAGAAAGTAGATCTCCAGAAGTTTGGAACTCCCAGCATTCCTGACCATTGACCATACTGACAGGGACTTCTGGGTGCTGAAGTCCAAATCTTCTGGAGATCTACCTACTCCTCATCCCTGATAGAAACCAAATTCTTGTTTCCCAGAATTGGAAGCTCTCAGCGGGGCATAATCACAATATTCCTGTGCTTGCTCCTCAAAAACTGGTATTCAAAGGCATGCTACCTCAGAGCACAGAGGTTCGTATGTATGTATGTATGTGTGTATGTATATATATCTATGTACTTAAAACATTTACATCCTGGCATTTATTTTTATTAGGGATTTCAAAGTAGTTTACAAAAATTAAAACCACAAGTAAAGCAACAATATATACAAACAAAGCAACCAAGAAATACAAGCAAAATTAAAAGTTGGAGAGTTTAAAATATTTTAGATATTAAATGTTTTGAAATGCTTTGGTGAATAAAAATGTTCTGGTCTGGCACCTAAAAGATGGCAAAGTGAGCAGCAGGTGTACCTCCCTGGGGAGGACATTATTCCATAGCTGGGATGTCATTGCCAAGAAAGCCCTCTCCCTTCTTGTAACAAACTTCACCTCTAATGGAGATGGTATTTGGAGAAGGGCATCAGCCAGTGACAGTGTGTGGGAATGTTGGTATGAGTTGGTGCCCCTTAAAGTACTTGGGTCCCAAGCTATTTAGGGCTTCAAAAGTGAGCACCAGTACTTTGAATTGGGTCCAGAAGTGAATAAACAGACAGTGAAGTTCTTTTAAAACTGGCAAGATTTGATCTGAACAAGCTGTGCCTGTCAAAATTCTGGCTGCTACATTCTACACTAACTGAAGCTGCCAAATTGTTTTCAGAGGCAATCCTCTGAAATAATGCATCACAGTAATCCAGACAGGATTTACCAGAGCATGGATATCTGTGGCCCAGGGTATCTCTGTCCAGAAAGGTTGAAGCTGGAGAAATAGCCAAAGCTGGGTAAAGGCATACTTCACATATTCCAAGGGGCTGAGTAGCAATCCTTCAGTGCAACTCTCTGGAAATTACTCTGTAAGCAGGAACAGAACCACTGTACAACATCATGATATCATGACTCCTACTCACAGAGCTAATCTAGTAAAATTATTTATTTATTTACAGAATTTGTATACTGCTCTATATCTAGACAGATTCCGGAGTGGTGAACAATGAAAAGATAAAACAGATACCATGGTTAATGACATCAAAAGCTGCCAAAAGGTCAAGGGTAATCAAAAGAGTCTCATTCCCATGTCTTTCTCCCAATAGAGGTCATCCATCAGGGTGACCAAAGCTGTTTATGTGCTGAAATTAGTGTTCTGCTGGGCCCAGAGGCGTAGCGTGGGGGGTGCAGGGGGGCCCGGCCGCACCGGGCGCAACATCTGGGGGGGCGCTCGTACTCGCAGCTCTCTGCCCCTGCCTGGCTCACTCACTCTCTCGGAGTCCCGGAATAGCTTTCATGTCGTGTTTCCCTGCCTAGCCGTCCCCTCCCCAGCCGAGCGGCAGGTGAGGTCAGGCAGCTAAAATTAAACCCGGTTTTGGCTAGGAAGGAACAGCATCCTCTTGCCAAATGGACTCTTCGATCTGCTGGAGACCGGGGTGGTGGTGGTGATGATGGAGGCATTGGAAAAAGGGGGATGGCTCCCTCCGCATCTAAGGTGGGGCGGGGGCGGGGGGAAGCCGAGGAAGGAGCTGGAGTGGAGGCTGTAGTTCCTTTGGTCTTATCCCGCCTAGCCCTTAACCTGCCAGCCAGAGAGAGCTACAGGGAAATGAAGACAGTTGCAGATAAGATCGCTGCTACCCCTCAAGGCCCTAAGAGGGATTGGCTACAATATCTATGATGAATTTAATAGGGGAGGGGTTTTCATAAAGGCAGATAGCAAAGCTGCCATTAAAGGACTGTGTTCAAAAAGCAGAGAGAGCTAGCGAAAGTGGAGAAGACATGCTAGGCTGGACACCTAGAAAGTCACTGGCCAGCTTTGTGGAGAGGACTAATTTTTCAAAGCAGGAGCTGTGAAGTTCCCTGATATTTCCCCTGCTGTAAGGGATGGTTGTCCATTGTAGGACTAGAATTTCCTCCTTTTAAAATCTCCTTTTGTAAATTTTATCCTGGAAGACAATCTTACTTGGTCACGAGTGATCGCCTGATGATGATGATGATGATGACGACGACGACATACACAAAAAAGTGGCCATCAGCTGGTGAACACTGGTGATATTAAAACCTGGGTGTCCAGGGTTTTTCCTTTGTGGATGAAAGAGCAATATGTGTGTGTGTGGGTTGGGAGTTGAGTAAATTGGCAGGAGAGGAAAGAGTTAGGCAGCTGCTTCTCCCAGTGTTCCTCCACTCATACTTGCAGCCTTTCCAAATTGACCCACAATCCATGTCTATAAATACTTATTACTGGTGAATAAATAGGATATACAGGGTCTTAAGCAGGAATGGAATAGGGAACTGGATTGCCCCATTTTGCCTAATCAATGGATCACTGCCTTGGTGTCTGTATCTGATGTGTCTATGGATCTCAGGTTGCATCTTATTAAGCAAAAACATTTGTTTCATCTCTTTTGGATGCTGTAATGTCTCTTTAATAAGGGTTTGTCTAAGTCGGCTTAATTTTTTCTTTTCAGCATATGTTTTGGCAATGCTTTGGGTTCTGAACAGCTACCTTGTGCTCAAAGGATTTGGGTGTACTTAGTAGGATTTTGACTCCCCCCCCCTTGAATATCAGATCCCTATGCCATATCAGAAATTGCTTTTGAATGTCCCTCAGTTTCAAAAGCAGGTAGTAAGCCAGTAGTGAATGGTAGTACCTCCTGTCAAATCACCCCCCCCTCACCCCCCTGAATGATTTATGGCCATGATTTATGGCCCTTAAGCCCAGCCCCACCGGAAGACCCGCCTCAACCGGAAGACCCCGCCTCAACCGGAAGACCCACCTCCGGAAGATCTGGTCAGGTGACCGGAGGTCACCTGATGGGGGTCATGTGACCCCTCTACGAACTCACGTGACCACTGCGGACCAATAGGGAGCAGTTTTAGACCCCTGGCATGCACAGGAACAAAGATGGCCGCAGGCCATCTCCGGCCCCTCTCCGGGTTGGTCTAGCGGGGTCATGTGACCCCTCTACGAACTCACCTGACCGCCGCGGACCAATAGGAAATGGTTTTAGAGGCCTGACGCACGCAGGGTCCCTGTAGAAAAACGACCTTTCCCACCAGGCGGGGCAGAACAGGGTCAGATCGAGGCAGCCTTCTCCCTTGCCCGGGCAAGTTCCCCAGCACAGACGGCATGGCAAAGAAAGAAGAGCTATATATGGGGCCTTATGGTTTTACGGACCCCCCTTACCCCTTGGGCTACCAACGCCGAGAACGGGCATACCCTAAGATTTCACAGGAGGAGAGTGCTCCTGAGAATCTAATAAAAAAGAGTTCTGCGGCAACAAAGAGCTCAGCTTCAACTATATTTCACTTTGGACCGAACCCACCCCCTGAACCTCTATCTCAGGCCGATTGGAGCATGGATTGCACCGAGCAGTGGTCTGATACGGAGTGCGATTGTGGCTGCGATCCAAAAGCTGCATTCCTAAAGGCAAAAATGGCACAACTTTCTGCATCCGTGCGGCCTGCCGACGGCGTGGATGGCGGGGCACTCACGAAAACAGCCCAGCTGACTGTTGAGAAAATGGCTCAGGATGACCATGGCATGGACTGGTCTGCTTACCTACCGTCGCTCGAGGGGGTGAATGAGACGGAGGACACAACAGTGAAAGGCGACACATCAGTAAGTGTTTCATTTTGAAACTTGTTCTTAGTGCGTATTGTATGATGGTTTGACGGTGACACAGCACTTACTAAAAGCTTTTTGTTTTGTTTTACATAGGACTATGACATGTGCGAGGATTTTGAGAGCTTGAGCTTCAGAGGTTCACCAGCAGTCAACATTTCATGCATGTCATGTATCTTGCCAGACCGGTGCATTGAAAAGTAATAATAACCATTTTGTTTTTATTAATAATAAAATAAAATTATATAATTTTATATACTTATAAAAGTAATAATAACCATTGTTTTTGTACCAATAAAAGCTGTTTTCTATAACCTTGTATATCTATTCTTGTGTTAACCTGTGAAAATGGCAGAACACTCAGAAATCTTAAAGAAGATTTATTATACACCGGGGGGTGTTGGGAGTTTTGGTGGGGTGGACCCCTTATTTCAGGAAGCCAAAAAACAGTGCAAAACGCTAGTCAGAGGGGAGGTTATCAAATGGCTGGCAGATCAAGATGCTTATACATTGCATAAACCCGCAAGGATCCATTTTAAAAGGAATAAGACCATCGTGTCTGAAGTGGATGCGCAATGGCAGGCTGATTTAGTCGACATGCAGCAATTTTCTAAATACAACGATGGCTACAGGTACATTTTAACAGTGATAGACATTCTTTCTAAATATGCCTGGGCGCGAGTTCTAAAAGGCAAAACGGGTAGAGAGGTGTCAGGCGCTTTTAAAGCAATTTTCACACAAGATGGAAGACAGCCTGTCAAAATGCAGACTGACCGAGGCAGCGAGTTCCTGAACAGGGATGTGAGTCGGCTATTAAAAAAACACCGGGTACAACATTTTGTTACTAATAATGAAGTCAAGGCGGGTGTTGTGGAGCGATTCAACAGAACATTAAAAACAAAAATGTGGCGGTATTTCACAGCTAACAACACCTTTACCTATATAGATGTGCTACAACCGTTCCTAAAAAGTTATAACCATAGTTTTCACAGAACCATCCAAGCCAGGCCTGTGGATGTTAATCAGTCAAATTCCCTGGCCGTTTGGAACGTGGTTTACGGTGTAAAAAGAAAGCAGGATGGGCTACTGTTCAGAAAAGGGGATCATGTGCGGGTTTCTAAAAGCAAGGGTGTCTTTGCCAAGGGTTATGAGCAGAATTTTTCTACTGAGTTATTTATAGTGGACCAAGTCATCAGAAGCGAGCACCCAGCTGTTGAACTTGCTAGGCCAGCCTAACCATTTCACTAGGTGTGTCTTTCTCCTACCCCGACCTTTTGTAGCTAGGATCTCTTCAATCTGGTGCACCCTATCCCCCCTGGCATTGACCTTCTGTAATTCTTCAGGATAGAAGGTACCCACAACGACGTCTCCCTCGTAATCTTTTAACTGATATACAGGCCTCTCTGCTCTTCTGATGACTTGGTCCACTATAAATAACTCAGTAGAAAAATTCTGCTCATAACCCTTGGCAAAGACACCCTTGCTTTTAGAAACCCGCACATGATCCCCTTTTCTGAACAGTAGCCCATCCTGCTTTCTTTTTACACCGTAAACCACGTTCCAAACGGCCAGGGAATTTGACTGATTAACATCCACAGGCCTGGCTTGGATGGTTCTGTGAAAACTATGGTTATAACTTTTTAGGAACGGTTGTAGCACATCTATATAGGTAAAGGTGTTGTTAGCTGTGAAATACCGCCACATTTTTGTTTTTAATGTTCTGTTGAATCGCTCCACAACACCCGCCTTGACTTCATTATTAGTAACAAAATGTTGTACCCGGTGTTTTTTTAATAGCCGACTCACATCCCTGTTCAGGAACTCGCTGCCTCGGTCAGTCTGCATTTTGACAGGCTGTCTTCCATCTTGTGTGAAAATTGCTTTAAAAGCGCCTGACACCTCTCTACCCGTTTTGCCTTTTAGAACTCGCGCCCAGGCATATTTAGAAAGAATGTCTATCACTGTTAAAATGTACCTGTAGCCATCGTTGTATTTAGAAAATTGCTGCATGTCGACTAAATCAGCCTGCCATTGCGCATCCACTTCAGACACGATGGTCTTATTCCTTTTAAAATGGATCCTTGCGGGTTTATGCAATGTATAAGCATCTTGATCTGCCAGCCATTTGATAACCTCCCCTCTGACTAGCGTTTTGCACTGTTTTTTGGCTTCCTGAAATAAGGGGTCCACCCCACCAAAACTCCCAACACCCCCCGGTGTATAATAAATCTTCTTTAAGATTTCTGAGTGTTCTGCCATTTTCACAGGTTAACACAAGAATAGATATACAAGGTTATAGAAAACAGCTTTATTGGTACAAAAACAATGGTTATTATTACTTTTATAAGTATATAAAATTATATAATTTTATTTTATTATTAATAAAAACAAAATGGTTATTATTACTTTTCAATGCACCGGTCTGGCAAGATACATGACATGCATGAAATGTTGACTGCTGGTGAACCTCTGAAGCTCAAGCTCTCAAAATCCTCGCACATGTCATAGTCCTATGTAAAACAAAACAAAAAGCTTTTAGTAAGTGCTGTGTCACCGTCAACCATCATACAATACGCACTAAGAACAAGTTTCAAAATGAAACACTTACTGATGTGTCGCCTTTCACTGTTGTGTCCTCCGTCTCATTCACCCCCTCGAGCGACGGTAGGTAAGCAGACCAGTCCATGCCATGGTCATCCTGAGCCATTTTCTCAACAGTCAGCTGGGCTGTTTTCGTGAGTGCCCCGCCATCCACGCCGTCGGCAGGCCGCACGGATGCAGAAAGTTGTGCCATTTTTGCCTTTAGGAATGCAGCTTTTGGATCGCAGCCACAATCGCACTCCGTATCAGACCACTGCTCGGTGCAATCCATGCTCCAATCGGCCTGAGATAGAGGTTCAGGGGGTGGGTTCGGTCCAAAGTGAAATATAGTTGAAGCTGAGCTCTTTGTTGCCGCAGAACTCTTTTTATTAGATTCTCAGGAGCACTCTCCCTCCTGTGAAATCTTAGGGTATGCCCGTTCTCGGCGTTGGTAGCCCAAGGGGTAAGGGGGGTCCGTAAAACCATAAGGCCCCATATATAGCTCTTCTTTCTTTGCCATGCCGTCTGTGCTGGGGAACTTGCCCGGGCAAGGGAGAAGGCTGCCTCGATCTGACCCTGTTCTGCCCCGCCTGGTGGGAAAGGTCGTTTTTCTACAGGGACCCTGCGTGCGTCAGGCCTCTAAAACCATTTCCTATTGGTCCGCGGCGGTCAGGTGAGTTCGTAGAGGGGTCACATGACCCCCCTGGGCCAATCCAGAGAGGGGTCGGTGGTGGCCGGGACCACCTCCTTTCTGGGGGGCGTCAGGGGTCTAAAACCGCTCCCTATTGGTCCGCGGTGGTCAGGTGAGTTCATAGAGGGGTCACATGACCCCGCTGGACCAACCCGGAGAGGGGCCGGAGATGGCCTGAGGCCATCTTTGTTCCTGTGCATGCCAGGGGTCTAAAACCGCTCCCTATTGGTCCGCGGGGGTCAGGTGAGTTCGTAGAGGGGTCACATGACCCCGCTAGACCAACCCGGAGAGGGGCCGGAGATGGCCTGCGGCCATCTTTGTTCCTGTGCATGCCAGGGGTCTAAAACTGCTCCCTATTGGTCCGCAGTGGTCACGTGAGTTCGTAGAGGGGTCACATGACCCCCATCAGGTGACCTCCGGTCACCTGACCAGATCTTCCGGAGGTGGGTCTTCCGGTTGAGGCGGGGTCTTCCGGTTGAGGCGGGTCTTCCGGTGGGGCTGGGCTTAAGGGCCATAAATCATGGCCATAAATCATTCAGGGGGGTGAGGGGGGGGTGATTTGACAGGAGGTACTACCATTCACTACTACTTAAGCCATATGGCATAGAGGATATTAAAATGTAAGCACGGAGACCCCTTTTGCATGTGGAACTAGCTGTGCTATTCTTTGGATCCTAGTCATATAGTCTACCTGCTTCTGCCCCAAAATGTGTGAGATGGTTAACCCATCCCTTTTCACCATGTGTTCACCTCAGAAACATGCTGCAATTGCCCCTAGCGCCCCAACTTGTGAATCCACACATTTTTGGCTAGAACTGGGTACAGGGCAGGCCGCATTTTAGCATGTACCCACATTTACTGTAATGTGTGAAGCAGCCCTTAGGATGTGGAAATTCAGGACAGGATAACCAGTAATCTACCTGGTATCCTCCTCCTCCTCCTCCTCCTCCTCCTCCTCCTCCTCCTCCTCCTCCTCCTCCTCCTCCTCCTCCTCAGTACTTGCCTTATTTTGAGAGGATTTCATGGAGGAAAAGCAAAAACCAGGGACAACTCTGAACCATTTGGGATTTTTCTTTTTTGCTCCTTAACTATTATTCCTCATATTTGTGTTCCCCTCTGCTGCCCCTTTCTTCCAAGTAGTTCACAGCAGCATTTATCATCCCAAGAATCCTGTAAGATCAGTTAGAGTGAGAGGTGGTGGTGGTGAACCCAAGGTGATCCATTGAGCTTTATGTCTGAGAAGGCACTTGAACCCAGGTCTCTTTGGTCCAACTCCAGCACTTTATCCACTGCACCACACAGATAAGAGGCTTGGAAAACAGGAATGTGTAATGCATGTTCGCACTCAATAAAGTGTTTGAAAATAAACTTGTATTTAGATGCATTTTACTTTAATTACATCAGTATTTTCATAACAAACAATACATGTGCTTAGGGGGTAAGGGTTTCTTTAACTAATCTAGTGGAAGAGACTCAAGTGCTAAAATCCACGGGTTAGGGGGCGCAAATTACTTGCCTTGCCCCGGGTGCTGACAACCCACGCTACGCCACTGGCTGGGCCTAGAAGATAATATGTCTAGATCAGGGGTAGGCAACTGTTTTGGCCTGTGGGCACATCTGGCATGTGAAATTGTCTTGGGCCCCACTACAAAATGGATGCCATGGGAGGCATGACAAAGGACAAGTAACCTGCCCAAAGACTGAATACAAGGCAGAGGTGGGATCTGAGCCCCGACACATAACTAAACAACTCATCTGAACCCATAGTTTTCAGCATGAACAGAAACCTATCTCACAGCAATCAAGCTGCCATCAAGAAAATATGTTAATTATTATTTTTTAAGTGGTAGGGCCCTTTGGCAGGCACCAAGTGTCCGGGTGTGCATTGGTGTCTGCAGGGACTACATTGCCTACCCCAGTAATATGATTATATGTTTGCTAGATAATATGTCTGTTCCATGAGAGCCTGAAGTTGCACTGATGCAACCTCTTGGATCCACCCAGACAATCTCCTTATGATGCTAGATGTAACCAGCCATGTTGGGCAAGAGTCAAGCAACAGGAAGTTGGATGAACCCATCCAAGCACCTTATCAACATCATTGGACCACAACAATTGAAATTCATCCTATAATCTCAAACAAGATTGTCCACTGAGTCTGCCTTTGCTACAGCGTCCAGGTCAAAGTGGATGTGAACAATTTTATACTTGAAATGTCTAGCAAATTATCACAACAGGCTCTTGTGGTATCTTGCATTTCACCCATAGGGCCTAACTGAAGAAGACCCTGCACCACTCAGAACAGTTCTTGGGATGGCTTCCCAAGGATGCAATGGTGGCAGAGAAATATTGATTTTTATCAATATTTCTCTGCCAGTGTGGCGTAGTGGTGAGAGTGTTGGACTGGGACTCGGGAGATCTGGGTTCTAGTCCCTGCTCAACCATGAAACTC
Organism: Shinisaurus crocodilurus; assembly: GCA_021292165.1. Classification (NCBI taxonomy): domain Eukaryota; kingdom Metazoa; phylum Chordata; class Lepidosauria; order Squamata; family Shinisauridae; genus Shinisaurus; species Shinisaurus crocodilurus. The sequence goes on from CM037880.1 coordinate 135,693,409, forward strand.
ACTGTGTGACTTTGGGCCAGTCACTGACTCTCAGCCTAACCTACCTCAGAGGGTTGTTGTGAGGATAAAATAGAGAGGAGGATGAGGATGATTATGTAAGCCGCTTTGGGTTCCTTGCAGGAAAAAAGGCAGGGTATGTATGTATGTATGAATGTATAAATAAATAAATAAATAAATAAAATACTCCCTTCACCACCACACTGTAGCCCTGATAATGAGCTCTTGTGTTCAGTCATATTAAATATGAGTCTTTCACCACTTGCATTCAAGTCATATTCCGTCTTGCTTCATTGCCTGCAATACTCCCATAAATTAGGTAGCCGGATGGGCTCTGCATGGTGGGAGAAGACATTTGGAGCAGTGGTGTCAACCAAGCTTCCAACTCACTGTTCAATAGCGAGACTAGGGCTTTGAAAGTGGTCCAGTCATGCCTACTGGAAACTCCCTGAGGGCATTCAGGATTCCACCAGATTCCATATTCTTCTGGGGTGAGGGACCATCCTAACTGGTACACCACCACTGTGGAGGGTAACAGCCATTGTCAGTTTTAAACTACACCACAAAATGGTCTGACCATGACAGTGGGATAAATGAAAGCTCCCTCACTTCCAAACCATTAACCCCTGCTTAGTCAAGAATACCAGGTCTAATGTATGGCCTGACATCCATTGGGGTGCTGATATTCTAGTACAACTCCAAGGTTGTTATGGCAGCCATGAAGTCCTGAGCTGGCCCCATCATGGCAGGCTCAGCATAGATGTTGAGATGCCCCAGAACAATCATCCTGTGAGTCGCCAACACAAAACTGGAAACCACCTCTGCCAGCTCAGATAGGGAGGCTGTTGGGCTAACATAATCCCCAACCTGCCCCTGAGGCCCAACACCAAGTACAGACATTCAATACCTGAGTCTGATTGAACAGGTGGTTTGGAGAGAGAGAGAGAGAGAGAGAGAGAGAGAGAGAGAGAGAGAGAGAGAGAGAGAGAGAATCCCTATAGGCCACTGATCCCCCACTTCTCAATCCTCAGGCCTATGTTGATGCAGCATGAGTAGCCAAGTGGATAAAGCTGAGAGAGATATCTCTCCTTCAGTTCATCCACCCATGTCTCAGTAATGCATACCAGATTGGCTGTTCCATCCAGAATCAACTCTTGCATGATAGATGTTTTGTTATGCACTGACCTGGCATTAAAAAGCAGCATCTCAAGGCCTGAGGGTAAGTTGACAAATCAATCCAAGTACCATTGGATGAGGGAGAGATTGTAGATGTCTTCACTGCTCTTCCCCTCACCTGGCCCATCCATCCTTCAGTGACATCTCTCCCTCTGCCCATCATGACTGTAATAAGGGTGCCCCACTCTCTCCTAGCACGGACTAGAAGACCCAGGGACATTTAGTTATCAAATAGCCAGTAGTCTTGAAGTGTTTGGCAGACTTTGATAATCATAAACATTATTTACTTCAGGAAACTCTGGGAAAATAGACTATCCATGCTCATGAACAATTGGAAGCCTTTGATGATATATTGGTATAGAAATAAAGCTTACAAAAGAGTATGTCTGGAAATATTGAACACATGTGGGAGAGGATTCCAGAGGGTGGGTGCCACTACTGAGAAGGACTGCTTGTGTGTCATTACATGACAATGCACTGTTAGTCATGGGATGACCAATAAGTCCTCATAGAAGGATCTCAAGGGTCATATGGTGTATACAGGGGAAGATAGTTGGTTAGGTATCCTGGTTCTAAGTTGTTTAGGGCTTTGAATGTCAGCAACATAACCTTGAACATGGCTCGATAGTTAATAGGCAGCCAGTGCAGTTCTTTGAATACAGGTGTAATGTATGTATAGCAAGGTGCTCTACTAAACCATCCTAGCTGCTGCATTCTGCACTGGCTGCAGCTTCTAAACCAGGTGCAAGGGCAAGCCCCACATAGAGCACATGAAAGTTGTCTAATCATGAGATTACCAGTCCATGGTTCACTGTGGGTACTGGCTATCGCTATCCAGGAACAAGTGTTGTTGGCCCACCAACTGAAGCTGGTAATGGGCGCTCTGGGCCACTGAGGTCACCTGGGCCTCCAGTGACAAGGATGGATCCAGGAGCACCCCCAAACTATGTACCTGCTCCTTCAGAGGGAGTGCAGTCCCAACCAGAACAGGCAAACGACCCAATTCTCAGACCTGGAAGCAGGCAGCCCACCCATAGGATCTGTCTTATCAGGCGTCAGCTTCAATTTATTAGCCTCCTCCAAGGCACTGGTTCAGAATGTGCACGGCTTCTCCCAATTCAAATGTCACAGAGAAATATTTATTTATTTATTTATTTTATTTTATAGCGCTGGGTGTCATCAGCATACTGCCGACACTTTGCCCCACTGCCCAGATCTCCTAATGACTGCTCCCAACAGCTTCGTACAGTTATTAAATAACATTGGGGACAAAATTGTGCCCTATAGGTCCTCACAGTTCAGCTGCCAGGGGGCCAAGGCACAGTTACTTAATGCTATTCTCTGGAACCAAGTAAGAGCTGAACCACTGTAAAACAGTGCCTCGAACTCCCAACTCACAGAGGCGGCCCAGGAGGATCCTGTGGTCAACAGTATCAAAAGCCACCAAGAGGTCAAGAAGAAGTAACAGGGTCACACTCCTCCTGTCCAAAGAAGATGATCCATCAGGGTGACAGTGGAAGACCGACAACCTGGTCTTCTGCGCGGGTTCAATGCTAAGGGGGTAGCGAGTCCTGGGGGCGGGCCTTCTCCGAGGTCCCCCAGCGACTATCACCCTTAGCCCAGAACAAAGGGATAACTTATAGCCACAAAAGTATCTTTTAAAAACAAGTTTATTTACAAAATTACCTTCACCAACCCAGACACACGCCAGCAATACAGCTTATCAGCACGGTACAAAGTAGCAAGCAAGAGGTCTCAAGGACACCGTGATTTCAGGGCTCTCAGCTAGTTAGTTCAGCTCGGGCTCCAGCAGAGGCCCGGTCAACCGCATGCTGCTAGCTGGGTTCCCGGCGGAGGTCCGGTCTACCCAAGCGGCTAGCTGGGTTCCTGGCGGAGGTCCGGTCTACCCAAGCGGCTTGTGAGTGATTTCAGCTTGGTTTCCCGGGGGTCTGGTCAACCCAAGCGGCCAGTGATTTCAGCTTGATTTCCCGGGGGTCCGGTCAACCCAAGCGGCCAGTGATTTCAGCTAGCTGGAGCACGCCGGGTGCTGCTACCCGGGGTTGCCGATCCCTTCGTTCCCTTACCCCAAGCATGGGGCAAGATTGCTGATCAGGTCCAACAACTCAGTTCCCTTGCGCAGGGTGTTTTATACCTTGGGTTTCAGGTAGCCCTTCCCTCTGCAATCAGGTGGGTGGCCAATCAGGTGGGTTGCCACCCTCCTCAGGTGGGTGGCCAATCAGGTGGGTTGCCACCCTCCTCAGGTGGGTGGCCAATCAGGTGGGTTGCCACCCTCCTCAGGTGGGTGGCCAATCAGGTGGGTTGCCACCTTCCCCCTGTGGGGTGGGGTCCCTTTGAAGCCACCTGCTTAATGGTCCCATCTTGTGGTGTTGAATGGTCTTTTCTTATGGGTGCCGAAGTGTCTGCTCTGGCAAGGCATTCAAGTCTTATGTAGATGGGGGCTGATATACAAGAGCATTGACGAACCTGGGGATGCTTCCTGCCTTCCCCCCTGGGGTGATTCTATGCAGATGTTGTTTGTCCCCTTTGGTCTCTGTGGAGACTGGCTGTCTCCCCCCCCGGGTCTCCTTCCCCCCTCCTTGGTGAGTGTGTGTGTGTCAGACAGGGGTTTTAGGTTGGCTTTCTCCACAGTGACCAAGGTGGATTCCATTCCAAAAGTGGGCCTGAACCCAGATTGGAATGGATTTTTTTTTCTGGTAAGAAAAAGGACAGAAGAAATAATGGGAAACCAGGGAAGACAACAACATCTGGACTCACCCCTGCCCCCATAAAATTCTGTGAATGAGGCAGTGCAATTCCACAATAAAAGGCTCAATGGAAACACCATTGAAGTTGGGAGGGAAGTTTGGGAATGGGGCAGGAGCATTTGACTCTCATCTGCCCTTTGTCCATCCTTGGTCTCTCACAGGTGGTGATGGAGTCAGACAGTCCATCTGCAACCCACTTTTTTCCGTGCACACTGCCTCATCACCATCTGTCAGGGGGTGGGCTATCTATTTACAGCAATGGGGGAGGAGAGTTGTGTATCGAATGGGTGAAGGCAGCAGAACAGCTTAGATTTGCAGGAAAGTGAACAGTCAAAACTATGGGAAAAAGTAGGGAGGGAGCACAAAGAGCTGGTGAAAAAGAAAAGGTTGTACCATCGGCCTTCAACACTGTCAACTCAATGCGCTTTGGCAAATAAGTCGGAGATACTGATTTGGGTTATTTAACCCACAAATTGCTGAAGTGATCTGGCTGAAGTGATCAAGCATGCTACCTTGGGCACACTAGTTGCTTGCACTTTCAATTAGCAACCTATGATAGCCCTGTTTGTAGGTTGTATGGCCTAAGTATCCATCACTGTTCTTCTTCCATTCTCACTGAAAAATCCTTGGCTATTGCAGCAGCTTCAATGCTGGTCTTCCATCTTGTAGCCCTGTGCCCAAGAGCAGCCTTCCTCCCTGTGGCAGTCTTGCAAATTCCTGTTTAATTGATTGGTGTATCAGTTATCATAACATTGGGTCAGCGTGGAGGACTGTCACTTCTTTATACTGCATAACCTAGAACTTTTCCCTCTATCCTGCCAGCAAATTCAAGCCACTACTTGATCCTGAGCTAATCTCTCATAACCTGTGTTTGACAATGTTATTGTCAAGGATACAGAAAATTGGAATGAGGAGAACCAGATAAATTCTTAACAAACTTATAAATACTGTGGCAAATTACATCTGTTGGGTCCTTGTGGCACCTGATTTCTTGTCTCAGCAAATTATTAAGACACATTTTGCACACAGTTTCCATCCTATTGTTCTGAATCCAGAGATCCACTTCCAGCAGAAGGGTCTCACTTTGACAGGCTGGGCTACATGTTGCCTGTTCATAGGCATGAACTGGGGCGGGGGGGACCCATTTGCATGTAATGCTGGCAAATCATAGGTTGATTAGCCCCTGATTTGCCAGGTCACATGCCACTGCTGTTTTGAATATGCAGCCTTGAATATGCATAGGTTGTTCTGTGACATGCGAACCTGGACACTATGGGTATTATTTGTGGGTTAAACAACCCAGTTAACCTAAGAATTAATTGTAGGTTAACTTTGGATTGTGTAACCCATGAATAACCCATAGTGACTGGGTTGACACGTCACAGGGCAACCTATGAATGGGCTGATCAAAATGGCAGCAGCACACGCACAGAAACCCTACGATTTGTGACTGTTACCTGCAGACTGGGTCACTGCATGTGTGTGTGAAATCCACCAACCACATGCTGGCTCTCTGTTTCCTTTCAGACTGCATAGAGCAGTATCAGTATCACTAGAACATATGTTGTGGAGTTGGTGAGAGAGGCCACCACAACCGCAGTTGCTGCACATCTTGGAGGTAAGTGTTCAAGGGAAGATGGTAGCAATGGTAGTCCCATTTAAAGCAGGAATTTTAAAGTAGAACCTGGCAGGGAGATTTCCACCTGAACCACATTGGGTGAGCCTGCTGCCGCTCATGACCACAACTGAATGCAGGTGCAACAATTAGAAGGAGAAAAGAACCAGCCCTTCTAGCATCGAGGAGGAGGCAGCAGCACAATTACACTAGTTTTCCAGAAGCACTGATAATGTATGAAGTTTCCCTTATTCCTCATAAAGGTCAGGAGAAGTTTGATAGGGTGACATAGAAATCTTTAAAATAAATAAGTAAAATAAATAGTTCAATAAGGAGATTAGTTTTTATTCCAAAGAATGTACTTTAAAAAAACAAACAAACAAAAAACTTGATAGCGAACAAAATGGTATACTCTATACCAGGGCTCTCCAACCTTGGGTCCCCAGATGTTACTGGCCTACAGCTCCCAGCATACCCAGCCAGCATGGCTAATGGCAAGGGATTCTGGGAGCTGTAGTCCAGCAACATCTGGGGACCCAAGGTTGGAGAGCCCTGCTCTACACCTTCTTTGTTTATATATCTTGTTTCTTATTTTATGCCCTAGTAGTTTATTTTCTTTTAGATAATTCCATGGTTTGTGTTTATATTGGTCTAAATAAACAAATTTCATAATTCATGACTCGTGCATATAAAGTATTTAGTTCAGTTCAGTTAAAATGCAGCTATTGATCTGATGGTTGAGCATCATCAATTATTAGATCCTGGCATAGTATTCACCATAGAAACTATTTCTCAAGTGTTCATCATTAGAAGCCAGATGGATGTGTGATAAAGGCTATGTACAGATGTTATTGCTGTATTGGAATTACACCACATCCTGTAAAATATGTTCTGCAATTATTAATTCTGTATGCAAAAATCAAGCTCTAAATAGAATTCAACATACAGTAACAAAATGTTCTTCCTAGGGGCCCTAGACATCACCTGGGGGGACCACAGAATAATTCCGATTCCCAGATCCGAGGTTGGAAACAGAGCTCTGACCTTGGAGCTGGGAATCCGTGCTCCAATTCCCTTCCCTTGCAGCTGGCTGCACTAACCATGTCGGCTGCCTCTCCGAGGTCAGAAAATCAACCTTGGAGAGGGGGTAAAGATGGTGAGGGAGGGGAGGAGACTGGAGAGGCCAGGATACAATTTATCCTGAGCCTCCTCCAGCCTCCTTCCCTCCCACTCCAAAGCACGCTTGGCGAAAAGCCTGTGTAGGGGGAAATGAAGGAAACCGGAGGACAGAGAGGCAAAGATCGCCTCTGCTGCTCCTCCCACCTTACTGGCTTCTCCACACCAGCCGCAAGGGTTCTGATCTCCGACTCCCCTTTCTGAGGTCGGAGTGCTGTCTCCAAGCTCAGAAGGAGTTTTCAGAGCCATCCAATGATCCCTGGGATGCTCACCCAGGATTGCTTTCTCAGGTGCTGTAAGTGGCGAGCTACTGAAGTATTGTATATAAATAAACTTGGGCAGTGTGGAGACTGCAGAGCCTGTATCTACCATCAACTCAATGTCCAGGAATTCCTTACTGCAGGGACAGACAGTGTAACAATGTATGTCATTCTATCCACTGTAGTAGCTTCAGCATGGTCTTCCACACTTGAAACAGTAACTTCTTCTGGTACAGCAACTGCACTTGTAGATTGTTTAGTCTGGGTACTCCGACATCCCCTAGCAAAATGTCCTTTCCTTCTGCACTGAGCCTCCCTTGCAGGGCAGTGAGCATAATTTGCTATATGGTGTGTTGATCCACAATAATAGCATAGTGTCTGTGCACATTTTGCCGGCTATGAGCACTTATTTGCACCATCTTTAAACTTGTCCAAAGACCTTGGGACTATTTGGAAAAGCTGCACAGCCTGCACTGGTTCTATCTTGCCTTGATCCGTTATCTTTGCTTCTGCCCCTGGAGTTTCTATCTGGCTGGCAATTGTCATGGCTTTCTGCAAAGGAAGATCAGTTTCTAGCAAGAGGCGTTCCCTGATGCGAGGCATCACTGCCTTCTCCACCAACTGATCCTGAATCATTTCCTCTGCCATATCCCCAAAATTACAAGTAACAACCATTTCCCTCAAAGCAGCAGTATATTGATCTGTAGTTTCTCCGCTGGTGAAATTTATAGCATTCTGCCACAATATTAACTTTAGGCACAAAAAAGTTCCTTACCTTTAAGCAGCCAGTTTTATCATCCACAACAGGTAAGTTGTAGAAGATTCTCTGAGCTGCTGCTCCCAAGCAATGGATGAGTAATGCATGCTTCCTTGCTGTGGGTCCTCATCATGAATAGCCAGCACATCGGTATCAAACATTCTAGTCCAAGAAGTAGATGGAATCCCAGGCTCACCTGGGGTTTGGAGGAAAGATGCTGGTGGAGCCAAAGGCAGAAGAGCCTTCCCACCTTTGTCACCAAATTGTTGTATTGCAAGAATCCGAAGACACCAGCAGAGACAGATACTTAAAAGCTTCTTTATTCTAGGCCTTTACTAAAACTGAAACTAAAGCAAACACCATCACCCTGAAATCACCCTGACTCTTTCCTCCACTTTCTCTTCCAGTTACTTTTCATGCCTCTACTTCAACTCCCAACATGCAATTCACCTACCACAATACCTCAAACTCTTCCATTAAATATACACATTTTGCTGTGAAAAAGGATGTTTTACCATTAAAAAAAACAACATTTTGACTGTTATCCTCTCCACCACTGAATAAGGGATAAGCAGTGTAAGGATGGGCAGTGCCAGCATTCTTGAGTAGGGTAGGGCTGTACTTATGATTCCTGATTCAGTGATGAGACCAATGCATGCCGTTCTGGAAGGCTGATGCAACTTGGAGTCATATGCATAGCACACATTTGTAAGTACAGTTCCTAATTAAATAGGGGGTATGTGTGCATCATTCTAGCTCAGGAGGAGGCAACCTTTTGGGCCCATTTGGAAATTTGAGAAACTCTCCTGGGCACAACCACAAAATAGCTGCTATGCATAGGCATGGCTACTCACAAAGGGCAAGTATCCTGCCCAGAGGCATTCATGGGAAATTAAGACGGTGGTAGCAAGAGGCTCCCACTTCACTCCAAAGCAATCCCAGCTGCCAGTAAGAAAATATACACGTAATATTTAAATAAAAATTAGGAAGTCTAGTGTGTCTCAGTGGGCACCATGGGCACCACATTACCTAACCCTGCTCTAGCTAGATAGGGACGCATGTCTTTCAAGTCTGGATTGTGTCAGGTTACAGTCACAGGCACAACAAGGCCTTCTGCAACTGTGCTAACCTTCAGAAGCAAACATAATGGCATATATTTAGGAAAGAAGTCTCAGACTCAGGGAACCCTTTAAAAATAAGTTTAATTTTAATGTTTTAGAATAAATATAATCAAGGAGTGGGGGAACCTAATAAAAGGTGATCTATTGGGTCACTTTCAAGCTTACAGTAAATACGTTATTTTTGTTTTCTTTCCAATAGGATTTTTTCTTTATTATTACTTATTATTACATTACATTTATATCCCACCTTTTTTCCTCTTGTGAGGAACCTGAGGTGGCTTACATGGTCCTCCTCCTCTCCATTTTTATCCTCACAACAACCCTGTGAGGTAGGTTAGGCTGAAATCCAGTGACTGGCCAAAGTCACCCAGTGAGCTTCATGGCTGAGTAGAGACTAGAACCCGGACCTCCCGAGTCCCAGTCCAACACTCTAACCACTACACCACACTGGCTTTCTTATTTTATTTAAAATAAAAACACTTTATTTTAAATTTTAAAAAAAACATTTATGGGATTGCTCAGTAAAACAAATAATAAATAATAAATATTACAATAATACCTTGGATTGCAAGTAACTTGGTCTGAGAGCATTTTGCAAGACAAGCAAAAACTGTTTTAATAAATTTTGACTTGATAAACAAGCAAGGTCTTGCAAGACAAGTAGTGTAGGGATGTAACCGCTCGCCTTGAGCGGGCGTAGCGGGCCAAAATCGGCCCCGCTTACATCCGCCAGAGACTCGCTTTGATATAAGAGTGTTTTGGATTACAAGCACGGTTCCGGAACGAATTATGCTTGCAATCCAAGGTATTACTGTAATTAAAGCCAGTGTGGCGTAGTGGTGAGAGTGCTGGACTGGGACTCGGGAGATCCGGGTTCTAGTCCCCGCTCAGCCATGAAACTCACTGGGTGACTTTGGGCCAGTCACTGGATTTCAGCCTAACCTACCTCACAGGGAGCGTGTGTGGCAGTGGCGACCGGTCTGAAGATGCTGCGTGGTGGGCGAGGCCGGCTTGGCAGCGGGGAAAGTGGCTGCCGGCGGCGGCCGGGGGGGTGGGGTGGGGCGCTGGGCAAGCAGGCATTTCCCGGTTGCTTTGCTCCGGAGATCCCCCAGCACGAGAGGGGGGGCGCTAAATATAACTTTGCCTAGGGCGCCAAACTGCCCTGCACCAGTCCTGGGTTGTTTTGAGGATAAGATGGAGAGGAGGAGGAGGAGGAGGAGGATTATATAAGCCGCCTTGGGTTCCTTGCAGGAAAAAAGGCGGGGTATAAATATAATAAATAAATAAATGTATAGATCCAGAATGACTACATTTCCTCTCTTGTAACAACAGATGGAAAATCTGAAGATCCAGACCCCTTTCCACACCCCCCCCAGGTAATTATTAGTGCTATCAGAATGCACACGTTTGATTTTATTGATGTTAATTCTGTAACTAGAATTTCCTGAGAGTAGCGACTATTTGAGAAAGCCTGCTTTGTCTGAAGTAGGAAAGAGAAACTGCAAAAGAATGTGCTCAAATGCTGGGAGTATAGACTTGGACTGACCTGCCACAACTGGACTCAAGGGTAGTGGCCTGAAATAGAGCTGTGGGTGTGTGAATTGCCCCAAGCAGAACTATTCCAAAGGTAATTGGCCGGACTCCAAAGCCATTGGTTTGAGCTTTCTGTAGAGACAGAGCATGTGTGATTGCTTTGAGAAATACTGTAGATCACTCTTGTCCACTAGAGGCTGTAGTGAGACCAATGATGTTATTTTTATGGCAGGCCTGACATGCAGACAGTCATCAATTACTTTAGAATATAATATTCGAAGGCCATGGAAAGTAATTGGCAAAATATTCCTTTTCAGTGAGCTGATGTTCAGATAGCATATATAAATTTAAACACTCTTTTGTGTCTTTCTGTTGTCACGAATAGAGGTGTAATACATATATAGTGGATGACACATGACCCCATGTGTCTCCATGGATTGTCTTCTGGACATTTCTCTCTCTCTGTGTGTGTGTGTGTGTGAGTGAGTGTGTGTGTTTACAATGTCAAAATGAGTCATATCTTATGCTCATGAATTCATGTAGGAAAAAAATAATACGTACTACACAGCAAGTACACTAACTAAAGTGGATGCATCTTTTCAAGTAACCACTCTTCTCCTGGCACCTTAATTTTGCACTTTTGTCAATGCCCTGGACAAGTCAGTAAGACTTTTGCTGGAATAAAGGCAGAGAGAGTTAGCTGGGATTTATTAAGGAATATGTGAGCCTTGTGCTAAGCTCAGACCTTTAAGCTTTATGTCTTCCTAACACAGAAGCTGACACGTGTTGGCACAGACTAGCTTCAAGTGTCACAGCTGAGTTATTGGGAGGCACAGAAGGTACATCCATTCTACCCATGCTGTGTAAGCTTCCAGTTGTTATGTTTTCCCAATGCATGGGGTCAGGAATCGTCAGGCATATCCATAAAGGGTTTTTTGGGGGGATCAGATCTGGTGTGGCATGTTCCAGCAGGTCAGCTGATCATACCTTGGATTTTTCTAGTGACCCATAGAATGGTGGTGTCACACAAGTGGAACAGTCCATTTGGGTGTGTCGAGCAAAATGTGTATGACATGCGGCTCTGCTGCTTCCTTTAGAGAGCCTGCTGTGGCGCTCCATTAAGGACCCCACTTTCCAGAGAGGCTTTTCAGGGTGAGCCATTGGCTGCAGGGGTGAGCAAGGGGTGGGAAAAATCCCTTCAGTTCTCCCTGCTCCCTGCCATCACACGCATTTGCCCCACAGCCCTCCGCCCTGCACGGCCTCCCAGTAGCTTATCAGGTGCTTGCAGAAAAGAATTCCTTTCTTCCCCTTTTTAAAAAACATCCCCCCCCCCCCCGGCTGGGAAGTACAGCACCTACCGAAGCGCCAGCCACCCATGATCTTTATTTGCCCAGAGTGTGTCTAGGCCCATGTGGGACCCCACATGGGGCAAAAAGTACTCTGTGCAAATTAAGATTGTGGGCGGCGTGAGCCTGGGCAAGCGCTGTACTTCACAGTGCAACCATCCACCCTGGGAAAAAGAGGAAGGGGCAGGAGAGCCACATGGGTGCTGTGCGACAGGGTTTTCACAAATGCCATGTTGGGGAAGCCTGAACTAAAGGTACTTCCCTCCTCGTCTTCTGATCTCATTACGCTTCCAATCTCCTTCTGGGTTGCTGCTGTTCTGTTTGCCCTGTGGATGCTGTCGCTTGATTTGCTCTGATGTCATCGTGGCCCTGCAATACTCTTGCACACAAGGCAGCTTCCCTGGCTAATATATCTGAGGGCTTTGGGCATCACACGGATGCTATTGGCTTAGCTGCTCTGAAGGAACAGAGGGGCATGTATGCTTAGAGCCAAACGACTGCTGGGGGACAAGCTTCAAAGTCTGAGTTCTACAAGTAACTTTCACTGTACTATACACATCCTAGGAGGACTGCACCATGTGCTTTCTCCAAAATCCCTCCTAATAGTGATTGTGTTAGGCTATACATCAAGTTGCCCATCCTTTTAAAACAGTGATTACAAGGCTTCAATTTCTATTTTAAAAAAATATTTTAGAGGTGGGCTTTACCAAGGTTTGTTACAGAGTAAGCCCATTTTTGGAAAATAAAATGCTAAGCAGTCGTTCCCTCAGCTCATAACAGGGAGTTGGTTCCCATCTCTGCTTCTCTCTTGGCTAAGGCTCAGTTTCAATTATGGTTACCAATGCCATACAATAAGGGCACAATCTAGCCCCCTAGATTGCTCCTCCAGGTGCAATCCTATGCATCTTTAGACAGAAAGGAGTCCTACACTCACAGCATGCCCCAGCCAGCATCCCCCATGGCTGGCTGGGGAATGCTGGGAATTGTAGGGCTTCCCCCCCCTGCCTAAACATGCATAGGATTGTGCCTGGGGGGGCATAGGATACTGGGAATTCCTCCCTCTGAGCTTGGAGACAGCACTCTGACCTTGGAAGAGGGAGCTGGAGATCTGACCCCACCCCCACCCCTTGTGGTTGGTGCTGAAAGAACCATGCCAGCTGCTCTCCAAGGTCAGAAAAGTGACCTCGGAAAGGGGGCATTTTGGTGGGCAGGGAGGGGAGGAGACTGGAAAGGCCAGGATACAAGCTATCCTGAGGCCTCCTCCAGCCTCCTTCACTCCCCCTCTGAAGCACCACTGCTAGATGGGCAGAAAAGCCTGTCTCGCCAAAAATGCAGGACGGGAGGACTGGGAGGTGAAGATCACCTCCGCTGCTCCTCCTGCCCTGGATGATCAGAAGCCTCTGATTTCAGGGGTTTCTGAACATTGAGGGTGCAATTGATAGGATTGTGCCCTAAGTAACTAAAGAGGCTTCCTCCATACAGGTTTATGGAGCAGACATAAAGTATCCTTGTCTTCAGTTTTCAGAGTTGTATGTGGCGTCGAGAGCACATAATGCAGGCCACATGCTGAAGCTAAGCAGGTATGAGCCGGGTCAGTTCTTGGATGGGTGACTGCCAGGGCTGCCCACCCATATCTGTTCTCCTGCATTGAGCAGGGGGTTGGACTCGATGGCCTTATAGGCCCCTACCAACTCTACTATTCTATGATTCCTTTCAATAACAGAAAAACCTTGAGTTGGCAACTGACTTTTTCAGCACATCAACTTACTGTCATTTGGAAGGGACAAAATGCTTCAGCAGCTGATTCTTTACCATTAGGGCCTTTCCCAAGTATATCCCCGCACCAGCATGCATGCACATGCACATGCACATACATGCACACACACACACACACACACAATAAATGCATGCTTGTTACTGATTTGTTGTGCGGGACTCCATCTTTCTTCAAGGAAGAATGTATTGTAGGAATTTATTTATTTAAAGTATTTTTATCCTGCCCTTCAGCCAAAAAGGACTCCGCAGTGGCTTACATAGTCAGTTAACAAGACAGTCCCTGCCCACAGGCTTAAAATCTAAAAAGACATAACCCAAAAAGAAAAGAATGAGGAGGGAAGAGGAAAAAAGTTTTTCAGCAGGGCTGGTGGAATAGCCCTGCTTCCCCCTCTCATCTCCCTCAATACAGCCTGCTGGAATAGCTTGCATTCCATAAATATCACATAAATATCACATTTCCCCATAGCTCAAACATAAATATTTTGCTGAGAATATGTATTGTTCCCCTACATGCCAATAATAGTAGTGAAGTACAGTGTGAAATTTGTTTGGGTACCTGTTGTGGGCACCTATTGGGTAACTTTCATATTACTAATGACATATGACAAAATCCCCCCAATGCCTGTGCTATTTCATGAATGCTTAAAAAGTGTTCTCCTATTTTTTAAATGTTCAGACAGTGAGCAGTCCCTCAGTATACCACTCAGGCCTAGCATGAGTATACACTGGGTTTATGCACACTTAGGAGCAAGGCCCGTTGAACTCAATAAAAGTTCTGAGTAAATATGCATAAGATCAGGCTATAAGGATTTAAATATATATATATCAGGTGGGTTTTTTTTAATAGTGTAGAATGAATGGCCTTTACAGTGCAACCCTATTAACATGTCTACTCCCAGGTAAGCGGGTATGGGATTGCAGTCTTAAAGAATTTAATATTTTCTTCACATCTGTGAATGCTACCAAAATGATAACGGTGGCATAATAAGTGTGTGTGTGTGTGTGTGTGTTTAATTCGGGTTTAGGTGCGGCGATGAAGGGGGGAAATAGTCTCAAAGGTATCTTGTAATAAAAACAAAAATCCAAATTCCTTCCTGAAAGCTGAGAAGGAACCCTGGAAAGGGTTAAGGCTGGCCAGGCTCTGTTGTGCGTATGCAATAATCTGTGTGGCTCTCTTGGCCGCCTGACAAAGTGTTGCCTCCTTCTCCTCCCCCCCCCCCACTCCTCCCCTTTGCATGAAGTAGGATCCTTGAGCTGATGCAGAGGCAGCCAACTGCTCCATATTTGGCTTCTATTACACATTTACATACTGGAGAAGAGAGGAGCGAAGCTTCTATACCGCAGACATCAGTTCTACTACCGTTGGTGAGGAGACATTCGTATCACAGCGAGGGGGAAGAGAAATTAAAAAAAACAACATTTTTTAAAAAAGCCTAAGCAGTCCTTGCGATCAGCTGGCAAGACCTTGTGAGTCTCTCTCTCTCTCTTTTCTCTCCTGTCCGCACCCCTCCCCTGACACTTTATACAAAGTAAGTGGCTTTTAAAAAAATAAATCCTCCTCTGCTTTCGCTGCTCTCTCTCCCCACCCTCTTGAAAACCTCCAGCGATTTCCAGCTGGAAAAACACATGTAGGGCTGCTGGAAGAGGAGAGGGGGGGAGGGTAATGGAACGTCCTGTCATCTCTCAAGGGTTTGAGGTCTCCCTTACTAGAACCCAATCATTGCATCTTTTCTCCGTCTTTCTCTCTCCCCCCCCCCCCCCATCCTGTGCCGTGGAAGCTGGAGGTGTAGGAGGAAGGGGAAACCAGGCCAGGAAATGGTGTGTGTGTGTTTTGCCATGGGGGTGGTACTGGCTGGAATTCTTTGCACTTTGTGTGTGTGCATTCGAGAAATGTCCTCCTTATGCAAGCAAATAAGCATAAAGTAAAGACGGGGTGGTTGTAAGAGTCACCCACCCGACCCCGGGCGCGCGCGTATGTGGCTTGTTTGCTCGCTTCCCTTCCTCTCAGACGAGCTGGAGTAACCCCGCTGCCTACGTGCATTGGTGTTAGGAAGGCTGGCTGTGCCTGGGCGCCTTCCCCTCGCGCTTTGCCATATTGCGTGGCTGCGTCCTGAGAGAGAGATTGGCGAACAACTCGGGCGACGACGAGTGTGTAGAGCTCGCCCAGGCCCCGGGTTTTTGTGTGTCCCGAAGCAACGCCCTCCGCCGGTTGCGCCGCCGCCGTCTGGCTTGAGCTGCGTCCGTCTTGCTGCTGCTGCTGCTGAAGGCCGGCTCGGCTGCTGTGAGCGAGCGGAGCAGCGCGCGCCCTGCCTCGCCTCCCCCCCCCCCCCGCCGGCTTCATAGTAGGGAGGGCCAGTCTTCGCTGCACTGTGTAGTACGGGGCTGGGTGGTTGCCGGAGGGGTGAATGAAGCGAGGAGGCGGAGGAGGAGGAGGCGGCGCTGGGACTGGGATGTGCCCAGCAGCAGCAGCAGCGGCGGCGGCGACGGCGGCAGCTCCTCCACTATGCTCCTACGTCCAGGGCCCAGGTCGGCTGGAGACTCCTCCGGACACTTCAGCAAGGAGTCAGTGAGTGAGTGAAGGCCACTGCTGGGCACCAGGACAAGGAGGTAGGGGGTCCACTGGAGTGGGAGGCCTGCGCTGCCCCTTCACCTTGACACCATCCTCCAAGCTAGCTTCTGCTTTTTACCTTCCTCCAATCTTCCTCAGCGAGCAGATAAGCACAGACCAGTTTCTCCAAGGCATTGCCAAGAGTCTCTTGGTTTTCAGGAGCTGATGGGCTTATCTCCAGATATTACAGGATTCCCCATCTTTTCTTTTTCTTTTTTTAACGGGAAGCAGGGAGAGAATGCTGAGACTGACACTGTTTTTAATTTGTTACATGCCTCCGGTGCTCTCTAGCCTCCCCTCTCCCATTCACAATTATTTTTCAAAGTTACCTTATTTTAATTTGCCAGAACCTTAATAATCTGCATGCATAAGGTAATTGCATATCTCCTAAGAACGTTAGAAGCAATTAAGATTTTTTTTTAGATATGTTGGCTTCCACTGAAATACTGTATTAATAAGAATAATAGTAATAACAGGAATAATAACAGCAACGTAATGTTAAAAAAGCAGCCTTGAAGGTGTTGGGAGTTTTGTAAAAAGAGTAGGCACGGCAATCAGAAAGCAATGATAGAAAAGAGAGCAAATTGAAAGCTTGTTATATAATGCCACACTATGTGGATAACAAGAACAAGCTATTTTTATTTTGTTTACCGTATGGTATGCAATAGGGACTCCTCCAAAATAATATTTCTTCTCAGTGTTTCTGGTCTGGACCCCCATTACAATTAGAGGAAGGAGGAAACCCACAAGGTGGCATATTATGCATAATATTGCTTTGTACAATTTTCTGTTTATATGCGCGTGCACACACACTTATGCAGATGCATGCCTTGAGTTTGTGGATCCTTCTTTCTGTCATAAATATGGATAAGAAGCCTGTCATGACGCAGATAATTAAATATTTAGTCATTCCTGTTATATTTTATGCAGTTAATAGTTAGTTACATATGTTTGAATGTAGCCAATTACTTTGCTGACATTTGAGGCAGTTCGTTTCAGTTGCTGATAAAACCCTTAACAGCAAATTCAGATTTCATCTGTGAATGTGGAATTGTTTGTCTGGCTGGTGGGGACAGCCTAGTTTTATTGCTCTCAGGAATAGGGCTTATGAATGAGGAAGAGATAATTGAAAGAGGGGAGAGCGATTATATTGCTGGAGTTATAGGTTATTATGGGTTATATTTTTATCTTCTTTTTTAAAGCAATATTTTACAGGTCATAGTTCTGTTGAATAGGTGCTTTTAATCTCATCTGTGTAATGTAACACAGAATACTGATAGGTTTTTCACAGCTGTGTGTGTGTGTGTGTGTGTGTGAGAGAGATCGAGAGAGAGATCATGCAGAGACATGTCAGTGGTGTAGGTTTTCAGTGCACTCACTGTAGCCCTGATCAGTCATGTAATTAGATCGGGCTGCCATGGTAACAGACAGTATTCATCGTCCATTCAGGTGCGTTTTCTTGTGACTGGGATGCCTCAAATGGTGCCCTTACTGCAGGGATGGACAACTTGTTAAGCTGCGTGTATTGTTTATTGTGTGCTGCAGCGTGTTTGGATTTGATTTACATAATTTGCATGTAATTTGAAATGGAAATTATCAGTGGCCGCTGCACATAACAACACTTCTGTGATATCAGTAGTAGACTTTCTACTCTACTAGAAGTTTCAATTCTTAAGATTTTTTTGTGCAGCTGATTAGTAATTATTTGAGGTTTTTGTTTACAGTGCTTTAGCAGTGGTCACTGTGCCAAAGAGAAAAATTAGGTTAAGCTTGTTGCCCCACGTTTACTTATTTTTAGTTCTTTTCAGAGACTGGTAAAATTCTGGGTGGAGATAGTGGTCTCTTCTCCCAAACACACACCCCCCCCACATTAGCTTTGTGGGTCAGTTGGTTCCCTTTGCAGTAGATACATTAGCTAAAGTGTTTGCTAAGAGCAGATAGCATTCCGTATTGTCTTTTAAGAAGCTTCTTTTTAACTTCAGCCACACTTCCTCTGCAGTTGCCGTCTATCTTTCATAATTGGCATTTTACTTTGAAAAAACCCTTCGTGGCATCTTTGGAGGCGTGGGAAGGCCTTCCTTGCTGCCTACATCTTCTATTCAATGGGGTCACTCAAGCATACTTCAGATGACAGCAGCACTTTCATACAACTCAAAACGTGACAACAGATCTTTAATAGCATGAAATTTGAAAACAATAAAAATAGGATTTTTTATTTGACTTAATTTTTTTTAGTCTTGAATTAAATGCTAATTAATTATGTTTTCAAGTTTTTCTGCCCTATCTTGGATTCCCTTCATCCCCAATGTAACATGAGATTGTTAGGATTTTAACTAGATTGGACCAAGGATAGGCAACCTGATGCCCTTCAGACGTTTTAGACTACAACTCCCATCATCCCCAGTAAGCATCTCCAATGGTCAGGTATTACAGGAGTTGTAGTCCAAAAAAACTGGAGGGAACGAGGTTGCCTACCTCTAACAAAAGTGCCCCAGGAAGTGGGGTACAGCTTGCATGTGGTATGTGCGTTACTGATTACTCATCTTTGCATTACAACTGTGCCTAAAATATTCAAAGCATCCAACTACTGTAGGAATGTAAGGTTCCAGTCCTCAAAAAATCTTGCAAGGCATAAGCTTCCTCGACTGAGTCTTCTGGCCATGCTCTTGTTTGATGAATGGCTGCTACATCCCAGTTTCTAAAATTTGCACCATTTTTGACAATAGTGTGCAAGCTTGTAAGTAATTTGTGCTTTTGATATAACATGCTTGTTGTCTTTGGTTCCTGGTCACTGAAAACTTAAGGAAGTTAATCATGAATCATATAATGTCAGTAGATTTTCCCCACAAATAGATTATGTCTAGATAGTAAAGCTTGCATACAAATAAGGGTGTGTGTGTTATTTGCATAGAAATAAGGGGGGTGCCAATGGTTGCAGCTTTTTAAAGCTTCTTCAGAGTTTGTCTCAAAAAAGTTCTATTGTAATCTGGTGCTTTTGGTTGGGTATTTAACTATTTGAAGGCAAGACTTGCATGTGAAGCTTCAAAAGTTTTCCAAATTTAAAGAGGCTGATATTTTAGTTTGTAAATTTGCAAAAAATATGCACATATTTAACCTTCGCTGTATCAGCTGTTGCAATTCAAAATGACAGAACTTAATTATCAGGTTTAAAGTTAAATGCATTGTGGCGTTAATGAGATCCTGTTTTATTCTAGATATTTGTCATCTTAGAAAAAGCTTTAGAGAAAATAAAACCAATGGAACTTAAAATTATATTCTCATTAATGGTTCCGGTAATTAGTCAATAGTTTTTTTAATATTTAGTTTCACTACTTTTAATCAAAGTGAGGGAACAGCAGAGGCCTCTTACTGTTAAGTTAATGCATTTTTAATGTAAAATAAAAGCACCTTGATATTGCAAATGGCTCACATTGCCATTTCCAGCATATTTTAGCAGACATATTTTAGCAGACTTAAAAGTTGGGTTACCATGTTGTTAAAAAATTTGTTCAGAAGTAAAAACAAAACAACCCACCCAACCATTAATAGTGTTGAGACTCGAAATGGGTATAGTATGAGTGATACTCCCCCCCCCCATTTTTTCCTTTAGTATTTTAGATCATGCATTGCAAGTATGTTCATAGTGTCCCATGTAGTGATACTACACGGGAACTGGCAGGCTTCTTTCTGTCTGCCAAGCCTCAGCTTCTCTTCTCCTGCTAGTTTTTGGGAGCATTTTCTCACAAACTGAGAAAGCTGAGCTCTTTCATGCAGTGAGCCAGCCTGGGCACTGCTTTTATGGAAGGCGGTAGTTAGTTTCCAGTCTGCACCACATTCTGTCCAACTTTTGTTTTGGGTCAGTGTGTCCAGGCCACAAGTCTGAAAACAGAAGGCAGATAGGAACATAGTGGGTAAAGTGAAATGGCTACATAAAATTAATAGTATAGCATGTGAGTCTGTCTTGCATCATGGTCTTGATACATATTGTTATATGCTGATTTGTTTATAATGTGAGGTTTTATGTGCTTCCAGGAATGCTTTATATGTGCGATTGAGATGTCTGAAGAACCAATTTTCCCCCAGGAATTTGTTATGTAAAAACTTAGCAAAGTGGCTTTACTTTAAAGGATATTTTATAAAACAGCTTCTCCGCTTATGACTTCTTAAATCATATAGAATGTTCTTTATTTTAGTATTTTACAGTAGAATAAGCTATCTTGTGCAATAAAACACATGATCTAGTTCTTTGCTCTCTGACAGCCAGAGGCAATACTTACTTACATTGGTGTCTGGGGGAGCAAAAACAGGCTTTTTGTTTCGTTTCATTTCTTATACTTTGCTGCCATAATAGTAAATGTTGTCTGAAATGTTTACTGGTTTCAGGCGTAATTTGGAAAGAGACAGTTTCTATGAGACATGCACTGAGAACATCCTTGAGCAGCTAGCTGACCCTAAGAACTGTTGAATGATTAACTGTTTAGGTACAATTCATGCATGTAGTTCTAATAGATTTAGGGTGCAATCCTATGCATGTTTGGACAGAAAAAATCCTACAATTCCCAGCATGCCCCAGCCAGAATGGCTGGGCTGGAGAGAATCTGGGAGTTGTAGGACTTTTTTTTCTGTCTAAACATGCATAGGGTTATGCCCTTAGACTGTAGTCCTATACCCAATTATCTGGGAGTAAGCCCATTGAAGTAGTACTTACTTCTGAGTAGACGTATATAGGATTGTGCTGTAAGTTGGGCCTTTTATTAGGGACTGAGGTAACAAGACATAAATCATAAACAAACTCCCATCACCAAATTATGACAATTGGATAGTAGATGGAAAGTATTTCATACTTCCCAAAGGGAGCTGTCCTGTGAAGTTAACTGGAAAAAAATGAAGCGCCAAACCTTTTCCAGTTACTTAAGGTATAACTTTGAGGCCACCTTTACCTAAATGTTAAAATATTTATTTTTCAATATTATAATTTATTCCTTTAGATGCAATTACTTGTAAATATAAGCACACCGTATCAAAACTGCATTGATATGTCTGGAAAATTTGATATGATATGTTTGATATATTTTCATTCAGAATTTAGGATTTGTTTTGTTTAAGATAACAAGATTGTAGTTGAAATCTGTATAGGGTTTAAAAAACAGAGTTCAGCAGACCGAATTGTTCACTGGAGTTTAAAGTACTGGTTTTTATAATGCGAATATCTAAATTAATGAAAGGTGAATAAATTCCACATTTTTGCAGGGGGTGATGGTTTAATGATCCACTGGATCTTTCCAGTATGATTTTATTGAGAATACCAATAATTATGGGCACAATCCACCAGTGAAGTTTTCTTACACAAGCTTTTTAAAATGGGCCTTGCACAGAAGGATTTTCCTGGTAGATTGTGCCTCATGTGATTAATCCCTCTGCTTAATTTGACTTAAAGTTAAGCAAGGGTGTAAAAATTGGAGGGGTGTGTGTGTGTGTATGTATGTATGTATGTTTGCAGACCCATACACTATTTCAAGAGCAAAAAGTTTAGCTTCTTTCTATCAAGCTTATGCGATTGAGATAAACATTGTGTGTGTGTTCTAAAATAGTGTGGCCCTCAAAAAGGAGGAACAATGTAACATGTTTACATTTCTGAGAGTTTGTACTGTGAATGTTGGGTGTAATGTGTCAGGAATAACATGGTAAATTGTAGATATGGGAAAGAAATGATGTAGCTCATAGCTGGTCCTTGGTTTCCTCTTGCAAAACACATTTTCCTTTTGTATTATTTTTGAAGCTAGAGTTTTAAAAATTACAGTTTCAGCTGAAAGGTTGGCAAATAGTGCATCCCAACAGAGAAGCAAATGCCTTTTAATTTGTTGTTTTTTAATTATTAATTGCTCTGTTATTGGGGGTTCTAATTATATTTTCGAATAAGGTGGGTTAGGATTTTTAATTTTTTAAATATATATATACGGTACATATGTGCTTATACAGTTGTACTGTAATGCAAAGGCTCCTCCTGCATCCCTTCTTTTCTAAGACAAGATGCTGGTATCTTGGCCCTATAGGCATAGCTGCTGTTGTGCTGTCCCTGCAGTGGTATCCTGCAACTGGTGCAAGTCCTTTCGGTGAGGCTCTTTGTAATTCACAATCCCATCAGAATTGATCACTTACAGTAATGCAGGCAAATACTTGTTAGTGAGGTTAATTCTGTGGTGGCCAAAATGCCTTTAAGAGAATTTGTAGGTTAATTTTCCCTATTGTCACATCCACTGTTCCCCCTCGCTGCCTAACTATGCACTGACTGACTGGGTTCGTATAACATGATAACCCACACCCAAGGGTTGAGTATGGGTTGTTGTTGAACTGTGGGTTGTTGTTGAACTGTGGGTTATAGTGTTGTCTGAACCCAGCCGTGCTAACAAACCATGGTTTGTTAACCACGAACAACCCACAGTTCACAACCCAACAACAAACCATGGGTTCTCTTCTTGGGTTGTTCATGGTTTGTTAGCGCGGCTGGGTTCAGACAGCACGATAACCCATGTTTCTCCAGCAACCCACAGTTCAACGACAACCCACACTCAACCCATACTCAGCCCTTGAGTGTGGGTCATTGTGTTGTTAGACACTGGCTGGGTTCAGACAAGTTTGCATGGCAGTGCTGTGTGGCATCTGGAAATATTGGCTGTTGTTTGCTGGGGGAATATGAATGCACCTCTGCCCCTGTGTTGCATTCTGACTTGCAGGTCACTTTGGTTTGTACTGTGTCATGTCTTCAGGGCTTTATGTATGGCCTTTGAGGGAGTGAAAGAACTATGTTTTAATTTCATTAAAATCTGGATTAAAATATGCCAAAAAAGGAGTCTGTCATGCCTCTAAAAACCTGAGTGGTGTAAAGGCGAGGAAATGAGAAATGAATATACGGTAGAGTTCTGCTTATCATACATTTCATTTGGCTTAGGAGTCCTGAATCATTAACAATGCAGTTACAATGCAGTCTGGCTTTTAAGCTATTTTCTTCAATTATCTACAAAAAACCCCATTGCTTTCTAAGGTTGGTTTTGTACCGTTTTAACGAATCTAGTTTTTCTCACTCTGTGTGTGTGTGTGTGTGTGAGAGAGAGAGAGGCAGACAGACAGGGACAGTTTTCCAGAAATACTTCTGGATTACTTTTTGAAAGTGAAATTTGTCCAGACACAGTTTATTACAAAGTAACAATATATCATATGATATCTAATAATGATGGTGGTGGTGGTGTCAGTTCAATTTCAAGGTGGTTAATCTGTTGCAGCAAATATAACAAAGAGCCTTTGGCAACTTAAATACTAACAGTATATTCCTATGCAAGTCTACTCAGAAGTAAGCCCCATTGAGTTCAATGGGACTTATCCTAGGGTATATCCTATAGATTGCTGCCTTGTAGTGGCATAAACTTTTGTGGACTACAGTCCACTTCAGTTAAAGTTATTCTGCCCTGTTCAAAACAGGCTTCATATTTTTCCTAGGAGTGTTCTAGCACTTTGTAAAGAGTGATTTTTGTTTGTTTGTTTTTCCCTTCTCTTCAGTTTTTGGATCAACAGACGCAGCAACCTAAGCAGGCAATCTAAGCACTGAGTTTCTTCTTCACCTCTCTAAGAGAAACCATCATCACAATTTTTATTTTCATTGATGAATAGTGCTGTGTGAATAAGGTGAGAATTTAAAACCTCTTCTGTTCATGTATTGTATCTTTCAGAAAAGTTTATTTTGAGGTGGGCTTGCTGTACTTTATAAGTTTTTATGTACCTCCTATTGGCAAGGGAATAATGTGCTTCTGTATACAAAATAATTTTTACTACCTACTCAGTCCTGGAAAACAGACACACATGAGAGAGAGAGAGAGAGAGAGAGAGAGAGAGAGAGAGACTGCAGCCTCATATCTTTGACATTTTTTTCAGCTACTGATTCTTTCCAAGCAAATTTAAACCTTTAAGATTTTGTTGTTGCTGTTAAGAGGTAATGTGGTCACTTGTTATGAGAGTGGGTAAAATAATTTCTTCTAGTTTGCATAAACATACTAACTTGAATAGGCCCACATTTTGAATTGTTTGTTCATCTCCTGGAGGCTGAACTAAAAAAACCCAAACCATCCTCTGTAATGATGGCAGTCATAGAAAGAGATCAGAAACCTGCTCAATCACAAATACTAAAGTATGAATGGGGTGGGGGTTGCAGTATTTGACTTGTATAGCATGAAACATGAATAACCAAAATCTTATCTGTGATTTTTATTGGCTTTAAAAAAAAAAAGAACACCACCGTTGTATAGATACCACAGCAAAGAACTATTCCAACTTCCTGTTTTGGTTTATAATCTCACCCAATCTGTAACTGTTAGCAGACATTCCTCTCTTCCTACCCGTCCCCCTTTAATATGGTTTAACTAACATGAAAAAAATAAAAAGTTACAATAGTTTCTTGAATAGTAATACAAAGTACTGAAGCATGAAGAATATGTATAAATCCAGAAAATTACATTACTGTATTTTGCTCATGAAAATCTGATAAAGATGTCCTTGGAAGAGCTTGGGTGTTGCACTTTAAAGGAGAATAATTTCACGAACTTGTTGCATGTAAAAACATGCAACCTACAGTCCACATTGTCTGCCTGGAATGGATAAGGCATGTTTAAATAATGTCACTTAGCAATATTACTTTTTCTGAATGATTAATGCCAGACAAAATACTGTAATACTTGCACATTTATATCCTTCATTGTTTTTGGAAGGAAGATTAGGTGGGATAAGTTGTGTTATAATATTTATTTATTCATTCATTTTCTATACCGCCCAATAGCCGAAGCTCTCTGGGCGGTGTACAACAATCAATTAAAAAGCACAAAATAAAATACAGTTAAAATATAAACAATAAAAACATTAGAAAAATTTAAAACCAGTTTGAAAAATATCACAGAACAAGTTAATAAAACACGACCGCTGAAAACAATTTACCACCCCGCCATATACCATCTAATTATTAAAAGCCTCAACGCAGAGGGAAATCTTAACCTGGCTCCGAAAAGATTATAGAGTTGGCGCCAAGCGGGCCTCGGGGGGGGGCTTGTTCCACAGTTGAGGGGCTACCACAGAAAAGGCCCTCCCCCTTGTCGCTGCCCTCCGAACCTCACGTGGAGATTGCAGTCGGAGGAAGGCCCCAGATGTTTTTATGTCACATAATAGCACTAATGTTTATTTGGAGCCAGTAGCAGTATGTGTATGATGCCCACTGCAGTTACTAGCCATCAGTACTGTGCTAAGGGTGAGTGGGAAGGCCCTGGTTCTCACACTGGAGGCACTGCTATGCTGCACCTGCACAGAGTCCTATACAGTCATGCCTTGGATTGAGAGCATAATTTGTTCTGGAAACGTGCTTGTAATCCAAAACACTTGTATATCAAAACGAAATTCCCCCCAAAAAATTTGTACAGAGATTTTTAATCTAAGTCGTACTACAGTACTATTGCAAGACATCGCTTGTATATCAAGTCAATTTTTTTAAAAAATAAATATTTAAAAATTTGCTTGTCTTGCAAAATGCTTGCAAACCAAGTTACTTGCAATCCGAGGCATGACTGTAGTAGCTTATACAAAATGATGATGTCCTTTGTTCACAATGATACAGACCTTCATATACTTCCATACAAATTCAGTGTGAGCTCTCATGCTCCCAATTACCCAACCAGCTGATCTGCAAGTTAGGATTTTACAGTGTGTGTTGTAGAGTAAGTTTTGTCTGACCACACTTGAGACAGAGGATAGTTGTAAGCTTTAAACAGGACCTTCACTTAACAGGCATCTTCTTGTTACAACTAAAATATATAAATGGAGAGGAGGAGGATTATGTAAGCCGCCTTGGGTTCCTTGCAGGAAAAAAGGCGGGGTATAAATATAATAAATAAATAAATAAATAAAACAGGCAAAGTAAACCCCCCCCCAACTCCCTACATGCATTAGCCATGGGCAGCACAATCCAACGAGGCTGCCTGTAACCCTCCGAATTTGGAGGATTATGGGCATCCTATGGAGGGTGGAAGGAGCGCAGAGGCAAAGGCCGCCTCTGTGCTTCTCCCGCCCTGCCCAAGACTCCCATCTCTGCGGTCACTCTTGTGACCTCGGAGCCGCAACCACTGCGGTTCTTTCCATGCCGGCTGCGAGGGCGACGGGAGAGCGCTCCGAGTTCGGAGTCCCAGCTCCAACCTCAGAGTGAGTTTCCAAGGCTGGAGCTGGGACTCCAAATACTCCTATGGCCATCTAGGCTCTGTCTAGCAGCCATAGGATTGCGCCCTTAGTGGCTTTTCAACCAGTTATTTCTTCTCTATACAGTGGGTTTTAACTAATAGCTGTTGCTTATTCCAACAGGATTCACCACTACACAGGTTGCTGATGCTTGGAGCGTATATTTGTGGAATTATCATAGCAATGTTTTTATTTATTGGGATGGTTGCTCTAGCAAATGATCATATTTAATAGATGAAATTATTTCTCATAATCAAACCTAAGTGAGTTGAGAAAGCCTACTGTGTGGAAATGTACTACAATGTCACATTTAGTATTCCCATTTCCTGCATCTTATACCAATTTTGTAAACATTAAGAAAATATTTTCAAAGGCTAGTTTAATTTTGTGGGGCAACGCATCGGTAGTAGGGATGGCATTTCTAAAGAGATGGGTGGAATTGGGATTGTGTCTGTACAATTGATCATACATGTTCCTACTAATTCTTGTAGAGAGACCTGAGAAGAATATAGTAATGGTTAGTACAGTTCTGGGTATTCTATAACTCCTGAAGAGTTTGCACAGTGCTTGGTGTCATTGTTGCCCTGATCTAGGAAAGAGAAACGCATGGTTAAAAAACAAAACTACCAAATGTGTTCAGTTAGGGTTGTGTGTAATGCCTCTTGTTTGATTGGGACTGTATTTATACACATATGTTGAATAGAGATGGTCAGCATTGGTAGCTTTGGCAGTGCTGATCACCTGTGTAAGTGTGTCTGATCTGGATAGAATCAATCAGTTCTCCATTTTGTAGAAATTACAGGCAGTCCCCAGGTTACGAATGAGTTCCGTTCTTAAGAATGTCTTTAAGTCGAATTTGTATGTAAGGTGGAACAGCATAGTGTTCTATACATTAAAATCTGCATTTACGCAAATTGCGTAAATTACACAAATTGCGTAGTATACTACGCTATGTACTCTACGTAAACGATGTAGCACTGGGGGACCGAGAAGTCTGTTCTTAAGTATGGGTTGTCTGTAAGTCGGATGTCCTTAACTCGGGGACTGCCTGTATTAGCCTCTGTGGAATTTCATTATCTATGTGTGTATCACAATGTATTTTGAACTTATTGCTATATGTGGTGATTATTGATAGTTGTGTGGTAATCTATAAAATGGAGATTTTTGCTACTGTAGGGAAGATATTAGTGCCCCCTGCTGTCTGTTTGAGAGCAGTATTTGTCTTTCTTAGCAGCAGTATTTTGTTATGCCATCAACTTTGCATACATATGTCCTGAAGTTGAAAAACAAGTTCTGAAAATTTTATTGAACTGAAAGTATGAGGAGAATGAATTCCAATTTGATTTCAGTGTAATCAGATTATAATTAGAAAAAGCATCAATTCTTTTAAAAATATAAGTTTAGTACTGAAGTATAAAAGTAAATTTAATCTGCTTGGAACTGATATAGTGTTGGTGCTGTAGTACTGTACTTCGTGTGATTCAAATTCCTAATCATTACTGGCTTTAAAATAACATTTTAGAAATTAATCTTTAATTTATGAGTTCAAGTCCTTAAACCACATTTGGTTTGTGTATCTCTCCCCCCTCCCCCTCCTGTCACATTGGGGAGTGAAATTAACCCACTTTGGTATGAGAATTGAGATTTTCAAGTATATCTTTTTATGATCTAGACTGGAACTGGGGGTGGGAAGGGCATTCAGTCTTTTTAGCTCTCTAGATCAAATGTCATCAGCGGTCTCTTATTGTGTGAACACAGTGCTCTTTCCCCCTCTAGCCTATGTCTTCCAATAACAAAGGATAGAATTTTACCCTGGGTGCACTTTTCATTGCAGAATTTACACAGAAGTGGACCTACAACATATCATAGTTGTTCTAGGGACAGTGATGGCGAACCTTTTTGAGCCCGAGTGCCCAAACTGCAACACAAAACCAACTTATTTATTTCAAAGTGCCAACACTGCAATTAAACCTGAATACCGGGGTTTTAGTTTAGTAAAAACAACTCATACAGCTGTCTGAACTAATTAACATCTTTTGTCTTAAAAGAAAAACACAATAACAGGGCTTTCAATGATACAAACAGTTTTTTATTGAAAAAAACATCAACTCAAATTTTTTTAATAGTACTACATTGTACACATAGCCTGAAGGTAATTTAGATACACTTTTTAAATAATTAGGCGCATGTATTTTTGGATAAGGGATTCTCAACTTGTAATATGATTATATGCCAGGCTGAAATTGTATGGGGCAAGCTTTACTCTGGGTCCTTTCCCTGCTTCTACAGGTGTCGGATTAGTAAAAGTAAAAGTCAACCTGTACTAGGATGAGCAAGATAAACAAGAAAACTAAACGTGCTTAACACATTTTAAACAACCTTTATGTCTTGGACTGCAAACACTGCATTAGGTAAAAGTTTTGCATTGGGCATGCAATTTTTCAGGCTGTAGAAAGTTTATAGTTCTTATTTATGCTAAAAATGATTAGTGGTTTATAATTCATGTATAAATAAATGTAAATAAACGGGAGAGGGAAGATATCTGGAGGGGAGAGGAGAAGACCTCAGACGTTTGGAGGAAAGAGGGGGGGGATTGTGATGAAGCCAGGGAGAATGTGGGGAAAGGAGAAGAAGGTGCTGGCTAGGAGGGAATGAGGCGGCTGGGGGGCAAGACGCGAGGGAAATGAAAAAAGAAGAAAGGGATGTAATACGAGCTTTACCTGGGCTCGATGGTCTCCGCCGCTTGCTCCTGTGTGGCGGCGGTGGCGGCCCGATCTCGTTCTTCTGAGCGGCGCAGAGCGTTCCCCGCACCGCTCAAGCCACCGCCTCTGGACCCACTGCCGGACCCGTCGCCGCCCGTCGCGTCATGTCCGGCGCGCTGGACCTCCGCGCTATGTTTTTGGCGGGGGGAACCAGGGCAACAGGGCTTAAACAGCCCTGTTGCCCTGGTTTCCCCCACCAGAAACATAGCGCGGGGGACCAGTGCGACGGACATGATGCGACGGACCGGCACGGGCGGCAAGGAGGCAACAGGTAGGCCCTTCAGCCCTGCCCGCCGCGTCACGGCCTGAGCCCGGGCGCGCAGCATGATGCTGCCTCACGCCGCTGCTGGGGAGTGTTGGCGCCAGGGGGTGACTCTGCCAGGCCTGCCCGCCCCGCCCCAGGAGGACCTTTTCAGCCCTTCCCCAGCAGAGGAGGCGGCCTGCGGGATGCCGGGCGACACGGAGCAGGCAGGAGTGGCCGCTTCCCCCCCCTGCTCTTGAGCTCTGTTCGAGCTCTGTGCCCCTGGCGACCTATGGCTCGCGTGTCAGCAGAGCGGTCCCCACGTGCCAGCTGTGGCACGTGTGCCATAGGTTCGCCATCACTGTTCTAGGATATTATCACCTACACGGTATTAAACACTGTCTCCAAAGTTCAGTGAGTTACTATTTACAGTTTTCTTTCTGTTTACAAAAAGTGCCTGGAACAAAAAATAATCCAGAAAACCCAGCTGATTCCAGTGTTCGGGGTCCTTTTTTGTCCCACCCAATGGAATGTGTTGGGCTGAAATATTTCCAACAAAAACTGAGCCAGGGAATTAGATTTAATGCCCATACAGAGTTTTCTTTCTGAAAACCAAAAATAAGACTATGACAAAAATACCACAGGAAATCGATTGATTTTTAACATTGGAGTATGTTTATGTCCCAGCCAGTGGTAAGTATTGGGATAAGAAAAAGGGCTCATTGGGGTGGAAAAAAAAGAAGCTCCTACAATACAGGAAAGCAGAATTAAGTGCTTTCATTTGTAACCACACACATGGTATTGTGTTTGGGATACTTAACTATCTCAAGGTACATTTGAATGTGGCTCAGGATAGTAGAATACTCCCGAAACCATTTGTCAGTTCCTTTGTTTTTGTTTATGAGACAGCCACATGTGTATTATAGATGTATACATACAAAGTAAATGATGGCTTTGAAGTGATTGAGCACTAGAATCTAATCCTCTTGGAAATGAATGATAATATATCCTTTTGGGGGGCTAACACTTACCCAAAATATTTTGGAACATAGTTGCAACTAACATATGTTTTTATTTCTTAGATATCTAATAAACCACAGATTTCAGACACATGGTTGCAGAAATAGGCCTGATTCAGCCAACGTTAAATGCCCTTAAGTACCAGTGACTTCAGTGGGAGAGTTAAGCATATGCTTAGATCACACACAGTGAGATTTAGGGTGCAATTCTATGGCCTCCCAACCTTGCCTGGCAGGCCATAGGATAGGTCAGAGTCCCTGCTGTGACCTCGGAAATGCCTTCTGAGGTCGCAGGCTCGCAGCTGGAACTCCGCCTGTGGAGCACCCTCCTCCCCTTTTGCAGCCGGCACGGTTCTTTCCGTGCTGGCTGGGCTCTGAAGATGGAAGACCATCTTCGGAACTGGGGGGGGGGGGCGTTCCCGGGTGTGGGGAGGGGAAGAGCAAGGCTCCACCATCCTCTGAGGAATCCAGGTGGTGCCTCAGCCTCTCCTCCTTGCAAGGAGGGGGAAAACATTTAGACAGCTGAAACCCGCCATCTAAATGTTTTGTAGGGCAAGGGGAGTGCGGCAGCAATCCAAGACGCCATGCTGCTCCCGTCTTCCATTGGATCCCTGTAATCCTCCGAGTTCGGAGGGTTACATGCACATTGGATGGGGGTGTTAAAATGCTTAATTTTAATTAGATTGGACAAAATGTGAACATAGTAGAATTCAAAAAAAAAATCAGGGCATCTGAAGATGACCTTGGCTCCCCCTCCCCTCCAAAACGGGTATTTCTCAGTAGTGCTTTTTCATGTCGATGTCAGGCTATAGTTAATCCAGCGAGGAGTCTCTTTAGAGAAAATAATTGTCTGGCAATTCTCCAAATGTTTTGGAATCCTGACTTTAGAGGTGAAGGCCAATTTATCCTGTAGTGCAATTACCCATGTAGGGTTATATAAGTTTTCCTTATGTTTTAGCATTGGCCTGGTTAGCACGCAATGGTTAGCACGCATTGGTTAGCATGCAATGACAACCCAGAGTATGGGTTGTCATTCAGTTGTGGGTTGTCATTATGTGCGAATCCTGCACTAGGTTTAACTGTGGGTTAAACATGAACAACCCATGAAGAGAACCCATGGTTTGTTGTTGGGTTGTGAACTCTGGATTGTTCAGGGTTAACAATCAATTGTTAAACCATAATGCAGGATTCACACATCATGACAATCCACGATTCAGCAACAACCCATGATTCAATGACAACTCATACTCAATTTGTACTCTCGGTTGTCATTACAGTACATGCGAACCAGGTCATTGTGTTGTAATTAAGAACAGAGAGTTGCATCCAATGTTTGTCTTGACTAACTTAAGTCCCATTTATTTCTGTGGGTGTACTCTAAGTAGGGCAAGCATTGGATACCACCCAGAAGAAGAGCCTTGCTGGATCATGCCAAAACGTCCATCTACTCCAGCAACTTGTTTCCCACAGTCATCAACCAGATGCCCCAATGGGAAGCCCACAAGCGGCATGAATGCAAAAGTTATCTCCTGTTGCTGCTTCCCAGCAACTGGTATTCAGTGGCATATTGTCCCTGAACATGGAGCTTCCATATAGTTGCCATGACTAGTAGTGATACTTATCCTCCATGAATTGTCTAAGCCCCTTTTAAAGTGATCTAAAGGCAGTATCCAGTGCTACTGCTGCGCTAGTGGAAACAGCTACTAGTGCAATGGGAAGCTAGTGCAACTACCAGTTCCAGCAAGAGACAAGTCAGCAGAGCAATTGCAGCATTTGTTAGTATCTAGGTTTGGCCCAGCTGCTTTTACAGCAGCAGAGTCTCTGACATTGTAAGAAGCACTTATTTAGGCTGGTCAGGCAAAGCAACCCATGAGCCATGTCTATAAATACTTGTTCTTGGTGAATAAATATGATTAATATATATGGTAAATAAAACAGGGTTTTAAGCAGGAATGGAATGGGGAATTGGATTGTCCCATTCTGCCTAATCAGTGGATTGCTGTGTTGGCATCTATACCTGTCACATCTGTGGATCTTAGGCTGCCTCTTATTCAACAAAAACATTTAGTTCATGTATGTTAGATGCCCCAATGTCTCTTTAATAAGAGATTGCCTAATTCAGCTAATTGCTGGTGGTACAATACAGCTAATGCTTCTTTTAAGCATATGTTTTGGCAATGTCCCAATAGTTACGTACTTCTTTTTGGGTGGAGGTTATTACACAGATAAATTTTGTACTGGAACATTCTTTAATATTCACTGTTGTACATGCGCTTTAAAATTATTTACCTGCTTCATGGAAATTAATGAATGGTCAGTGTAAATGAATTCTCTGCGGCCTCTTGACAGCTAAAAGACTGATATTACAACATGGGCAGGATAAATGCTCATCTCCTATAATGCAGTGGATTGAGGACTTTATAATGCTTTCAACATTTGAACAGTGGCATATAGATACCACCGTCAAATGGTCCACTTTTGTTGAAACCTGTGCATAATTCCTGGTAAGTTTCATTTTCTTATATATGCATTTCATATGTATTAATTGCTATGGATATATAAAAAATTGTGTATGTATTAAAATTTATGTATTAAAAAAAAATTAAAAGTCAGCAAAGCTCCCTTCTGTACCTCTGCTGACTTTTCCTATTCTGAGAGTGGTTGTTTTGACTATTTTCCTGGGTTGCACTAGCAAGTGCTAGTTTCCCGTTGCGCTAGCAGTCATTCCCACTAGTGCAGTGGTCCCCAACCTTTTTCGAGTCGCGACCCCCTTTTGTAATGGCAAAGTAACCGGGGACCCCTCACCACATTTGCATAAATTTGCATTTTGGTGGGGTAAAGAAAACACATGAAAAATAGATTTTTCAGAATATAATTTAATTTAACCTAATATTCATTAAAGGTGGTAAAGCCAAATTTAAGGTAATCTTCTGAATCTTTCCGTTTTTTCTCCATGGGTACAGATTTCCGAAAATATAAATAAAAAATCTTTTTTGAGGAAAAACAATTTCTTTTTGTATTTCTATTGTTGTACTTGCTCACCTGCCCTTCCTCTCTTTGGACTCTGGATGTTAGTGGAAATAGGGCCCAACAGGGAGCAGGCAAGTGAGCGGATTTATTTGACTAGCAGCCAGCTTTGTATCAGAAAGGAGAAGACATGTTTATTTGTTTATTTATTTTATTTGTTATATTTATACCCCACCTTTTTTCCTGCAAGGAACCCAAGGGGGCTTACATAATCCTCCTCCTCCTCTCCACTTTATCCTCACAACAACCCTGTGAGGTAGGTTAGGCTGAGAGTAAATGACTGGCTCAAAGTAACCCAGTGAGTTTCATGGCCAAGTGGGGACTAGAACCCGGATATCCCAAGTCCCAGTCCAACACTCTCACAATTACGCCACACTGGCTCTCTGTTCTGCTGGAGACAGCTAAAAATAGTTCTGCAATAGCCACAGAAGCAAGTGAAATGAAATTCATTCACACAGTCTCTCTCACTCTCTCTCTCACACACACACACTTCATTTTCACTCAGAAGAAGCCATAGTTCAGTGAAACTCTTCCCAATGAGTGTGTCAAAAAATACCATAACGTGAGCTCTCCAAGTGGTGTTAAGTACCTTCTCCCAACAGAATTATAGCCAGCAGCACGCCTCACTGCTTTGCATTGGGGCTGCCAAAATCTCGAAGGGTTAAGGAGGAAGTAAGCACACTTGCCTTTGTGCAAATAATCAAGTCGCCCAGGTCGTCCTCGTGCTGCCGCTCCCCCTCCCCCAGCTGGCTGCGTCTGAGAAGGAAGGGCTGGGTGGAATGCCCTCCACCCTCCCCTCACCCCTGGATGCTGCCGCGACCACCTCCCCTTTCCAGCCCAACAACAGCTCAATCTGCCCCCTCCTCCAACTCGTTCTTACAGAGATCTTCAACAGCAGCAGCAGCAGCAGGAGGAAGAAGCGCGTGTTGGCGGCAACTGCAGGCAGCGTCGTCTCCTCTCTCTCTCTCTCTCTCTCACACACACACACACCAGCATGAGGAGGAGGAGGCGAGATGTTGGCGGCAACTGCAGGCAGCGACTCACTCACTCACTCACTCACTCCAGCACAAGGAGGAGAAGCACGAGGCGAAGGAGGTGCTTGGCGGCAACTGCAGGCAGCGGCTCCTTCTCAAGGCTCACGTGCCTGTTACCCATAAAGCACCAGTGTAGGCGCGCGCGCACTCTCCTTCTCCAGCAATTGGATTGCAAGCGCCTGGTGCTGTAGGAAAATACCTCCCCCTCCCTCCCTCCTTCCAGTATAGCTGGCGACCCCCCAGAAAGCATGTCGCGACCCCCTTGGGGGTCCCGACCCCCAGGTTGGAGAACGTTGCACTAGTGCAATGTGTTTAGGACCATCTTCTATCTGGTAACCTGTGTCCTCACTGTGGGAAGCTGTGTGGATCTAGAATTGGCCTCCACAGTCACTTACGGACCCATCGCTAGAGTCTACACAATCTTCTTTAGAATTTCCTCCTTTTATCCCGGAAGACAATCTTACTCGGTCACGAGTGATCGCCTGATGGATGATGGATGATGGTTTAGAACTGGTGAATTGCTAGCAATGGACACTGCCATAAGCTACTGGCCATCACCACATCTTGTGGCAGCAAACCTATTTATTAAATACATTTATATACTGCTATCCATATTTAAAATACCTCTATTTAAAATGTATGGTGTAAAGAAGTATTTTCTTCTCTCCTGAATTTCCTGCCAATTAGATGTCCTGTGATTTCTAGTATTATGAGAGAAAGAGAAACTTCCCTCTCTCCACTTTCTTCACATCATGCTTAATTTTATAAACTTCTATTTTGTCTTTTATTTTCTAAATTAAAATGCACCAAATGTTGTAGCCTTCCCTCATATGGAAGTAATTCTAGTCCCTTGATCATTTTTTGGGTACCTTTTGTACAATATTCTTTTTGAGATGGGCTGACCAGAACTATACATACTATTCCAATAAGACCTGTATAAGAGCATTATGATACTATCAGTCTTGTTTTCAGTCCCTGGAATTCACCTTTTTTCCACAGCTGACAGATATTGCTAACTACAGTGACATACCTGTGTATGCTCAGCCCTGTTGAGGTATCACAGCCTTGCTGCAATTAATTCTATTTTCCTGTCTCCCACACTGAAATCTTCCTATTTCCCTCAGATTCCAGTTACCCACTTCTGGAAATTCAGTAATCAGGCGGTGGATTCTTATCTCTAGGCTCTAGACCTGTTATGACATAAGAGCTGAATCCCTAAGTAAAACAGTAGCACAAGCTGAGAACAACACTGCCATTTCCTCCAGGAATGTATGTTCTTACATAAGACAAACATAAGAAGAGCTGTGCTGGATCAGGCCAAGGGTCCATGTAGTCCAGCATTCTGTTCACACAGTGGCCAACCAGCTTCCCGCGGGATCCCACAAGCAGGACATGAGTGCAACAGCACCCTCCTGCCCATGTTCCCCAGCAGCTGGTGTACATAGGCATACTGCCTCTGATACTGCATATAGCAAAAGGACTGGTAGCCATTGATAGCCTTATCCCAGGGCTCTCCAACCTTGGGTCCCCAGGTGTTGCTGGCCTACAGCTCCCAGCATACCCAGCCAGCATGGCTAATGGCAAGGGATTGTGGGAGCTGTAGTCCAGCAACATCTGGGGACCCAAGGTTGGATAGCCCTGCCTTACCCTCTGTGAATTTGTCTAATCCCCTTTTAGAGCCATCCTAGTTGGTGGTCATCACTACTTCTTATGGGAATGAATTCTGTAGTTCAACTATGCACTGTGTAAAGAAGCACTTACTTTTATCTGGCCTGAATCTCCCAACAATCAGCTTCATGGAATGACCCAGGGTACTAGTATTATGAGAGAAGGAGAAAAATGTCTCCCTATCCACTTTCTCCATACCATACATAATTTTGTAGACCTCTGTTATGTCTCTCCTCCTTACTCACTTTTTTCTAAGCTAAACAATCCCAGCTGTTGTAACCTTTGCTCATAGGGGAGTTGATCCAGCCCCTTGATCATTTTAGTTGCCCTTATCTGCTCTTTTTCCAGTTCCACACTATCCTCTTTTAGGTGCGGTGACCAGAACTGTACACAGTATTCCAAGTGTGGTTGCATCATAGATTTGTATGAGGGGAGAATGATCTTTTCTGTTTTATTTTCAATTCCTTTGGCTAACATGGAATTTACCTTTTTCACAGCAGCTGCATGCTGGGTCGACATTTTTTCATAGATCATAGAGTTGGAAGGGGCCTACAAGGCCATCGGGTTCCACCCCCTGCTCAATGCAGGAAACTAGAGGAGGGGTCTCCCATCCAAGTAATAACCAGGCCTGACCCTGCTTAGCTTTCCACACTCAGACAAGCTGAGCCAGCATAAGCCACAGGCCTCATTGAGCAGTCCACCATAACCCCAAGCGCTCTTTCTTGTTCAGTCACTGCTTACTCCAATCCCATCAGCTTATACTTGAAGTTATAATTTTGATAAATTGGGTAGGTTCACCTATGACTGGTTGGGGCATATGAGTGCCCAGTGTCTTGATCATATGAATGACCTTCTCACACTGCTGATAAATACCTGATGTGGAGATCTTATGAATGTCCCGTTTGGTTCAGTTGGGAAGGTATCTATGAAGGAAAGAGCTGGAAAACCTAAGCATTTGGATGCAGCAGTTTCTATTTTGGGTGGGGTGACCCTAGGAAAAACATTTGTGCTGTAACAATATCCTAAAGTATACTGGATTATTTGACACAACTGAATTTCAGGTTTATTACCAATGTGTCAGTAGTGATTAAAATGTTACAGTTCTAATCCTATGCAGTATTTTATTTACAGATGAGAAAGCTCTGGTTCTGACATATGACTAAAAGAGAGCCCCTCCTTTTAGCAGTTGCATGTCATCTTCTTCAAAGAAATAATTACTTGGCAATTCCCATTTGATAATTCCCTCTTTATTTTCTGATGAGTTACTTAATAGTGATGGGATTGTTGAGCAGACTGCATTTAATCTGAGCTTCAGAAGATCAGAAGTCTGGATATGGGGATATAGTTGTATGTGTTTTTTATGCTGTTTAGTCTTGCCATAAGAATACTCAGACTGCTGCAAGACAAGTGAACACTTGATGATGGTGAATAATAGCTTTTAATGAATAATCATTCTCTTAACTCAGAGCTGGGTTTTTAATTTTTTTGGTCTTATTCCACATGTGTTTTAAACATATTGCATAAAATGTAAATGGGCTCCAAGCAGGATTTTTAAAAATAATTAAGCATCCAAGGCAATAAGTAAGATATTAAAGAGGTCATACTACTTGTATATTGAGAAATACAAATCGCATCATAACTGTAGCTTTTCATCTATATTCAGATTCTGAGCCTTCCTGCTTCCCTACCCCATCCCAAATTATTGGTAACTTGGCAGATTTTACAACACTTTTGCAGTATAAAAGATTACTTGATCCATTAGCATTTGTTTTCTCTGATATCATTGCTTTTTTCTCATTCTGTTGTTAGAACCAGCCAGGTTCATTTCTGCTTGAGGAATGAATAATGGTTTGCAGGTCCCTCATTGCATGCAAGGCTCCCAGAGAGTACGAGGTCAGCATTTTTATGACTGTTTTGCCAAGTTAATTTATTTTAAATGGAGTCCTGTGTTTGCAATGTGTTCCAGTGATAAAAAAAAATTATGTATGCAGAGATTAGCTACTTTTATTTGATGGGGGTTTACCTCTTGAAAAAAAACCCCAAAAAACCCTGAGCAATTTGATTATTCTGTTAACACAAAAGTTTGATTATTCTGTTAACACAGAAGAAAGTATATTCTGTGAATTGGCTTATATCACATTTTATCATTTGACAGATCAGATGTTTACTAAGCATTGCCATGGCCATGGGCTCAGTTGTGTCCAGTAAATATAAAATCCTTTAACTGTTGACTTGCAGTTCGCTGGTCCTTTTTTTCTCTCTCCTGAAATTTGTGGTAGGAGCAGTGAGTCACAAATTTTGTTCACTCGACGTGTATTTATTCATTAGTTAAATATTAACCTATAAAGGCATAATTAAAGTTGGCATACTATTATGGAAGGAGTACTAATAAAACCTTTTCGGCACATTTGTTTCTGTAGTTCTGATATGTTTTATTATTTATTTATTTATTTATTATATTTATACCCCGTCTTTTTTCCTTCAAGGAACCCAAGGCGGCTTACATAATCCTCCTTTCATTCAAGAAAACAAAAGTAGTAAAAGTGTATGATTTTAGTAAATCTCGTTCGATCCTGACACTCTCTTGCAGATCGAAAAGCTCCATATGGTACTTTCTACAACTTGCTTGGCTTGCTTCTTGACCAGGGATGCTGCTGGCATACTAAAAGATGGAGAGACATCTGGGGTGGTTTCTACTTCATGCTAGGAAGAGTGAGTTGCTGGGTCTGACAACGTGCCTCTTTGCTTGGGCAGCGCTACTCCCTAACAAACTTGCTCTCAAAATGAGAGTGAATTTTTCTCCTTTAAGGTTGCCAACTCTTGGGGAAAAAAGGAAGTACCTGGACAAGGGCTGGGGACAGAGCTTTCTGGATCAGAGGGAACAACCCAGCATTTTTTCTGGTGCTAAAGACAGTACAAAACGTGTATATTTAAGGTCTACAGTCTTTTTTTCTTTTTTTTTTAAAGTCTGAGCAGGGGAAAATACCCTTGTCCCGTGTGTTTGGCAACTGCCCTAAAAACAGCAAGCAAACAAATGATGTTTTTTCCTGGTCCATTTGCAACCTTTCACACTGGGAAAGCACTGAAAACTCCAACTGGGGAATGAACCCTCCACAACCAAACTTCTTTGGAGGGTAGTCCAGGGATGTATGAAAATTTCGTTTTTGTTCGCAAATCATACAAACATGTCCTGTTCACAATCCTGAATGTGAACATGAGCAGGAAAGCTGTCTGGGGAGAAATGCTTGCAAATTTGTGTTACAAATGCTTGTTTAAAAAAGTGTTTTCATGCTTTAGCCGATAGGGGAAAGTGCACACTTTTGAAAAATATGCACAGAAATGTGCACTTTGCCCGTTCAAACAAGCTGAAAAACAGGTTGAAAATTTAAATGGGAGCGAATTGAATAAAACTTTGAGTCAGTTGTTTTATCATACAAGTAGACAGTATAACAATTGATAGAGAAGGTTTCTTTGTAAACTGAAAACAGAAAAATTAAGAGCCTAGTTTAGAAAATATTATTGGACCACTGAAAGTTATCTTCGGAATTCGATCTTGAGACATATTTGGACTAAAGCAAATCTGTGACTTAGAATCATAGAATAGTAGAGGATTTGTATTAGCTGTGTGTTCATGTGCAGTTTGGTCATGAGACCTGTATAATAGACTGGTATCTGCAGAGGTCAATGTCAGTATTGGTGTTAGAGTGTCCATGATTTTTAGAGGTACTATCTACTTTGCATCACATTGCTTTGCTTCTTGATGCATCCAACCTGCAGCTGTGGTGTGTATGGCCACCTTGCCATGTGGCTCTGAGCAAATCAGTGTCAAAGGGTTGCCCAGTTCCACAAAATTGGAATAATAAAGTTTTCATAGGATTGTTATGATGTTAAGTAGCATTGTAAAATATTTTGTATATTGTGTTGATTAGCTTAATTGCAGCCTTTACCGTTTCTGTTTTATAAGGTTCTGTGCAACCCAAATGGAAACTGTGTTTTTCTGTGTTCTTAACATTTTCTGTGCTGTTAAAAGACCACAACTCTGCCTAGGAATCTAGCTTTCTATTAGAAAAGTAATACTCAAACCCAATTAATATAGCCACCCCTTAAATGGTATTTTATCTTCTGAGCATCCACTAACCTGTATGCAAAGAAATAAAATAATAATAATAATACAACTTTGCTCGGGTGCAACCATGCTCGCTGAAGATCTATGACTAACCTTAGAGAGTAGCACCTGTGGTATTTTCCTCTACATTCGTGTACACACACTTTTAGTGGAGCAAATCAGTGGAGCTATAACTCTACCAACACATATGTTATTTCAGGTGATACAATTCTGATCTTCGTTGTTCTGTTTTCTCAGCACCAGTGGTATATGAGCAGCTTTGGACTGTGTTGTTTAGTTGCATGTATACTCTTGAAAGGAGCTCATAGATCAGCCTACCTCAACTTAGCACCCTCCAGATGTGTTGGACAACAACTCCCAGCATATCCCAGCCAGCATGGCTGGGTGGGAGATGCTTTGGGTTGTAGTCCAACACATCTGGACGGCACCAGGTTGGAGAAGACTGTCATAAATTATATACTGTACCAGTGGCGATAAAAGTACGATCAGATAATGGATCTGAGGCCTGTGTGGTTCAAAAGCTTGTGAAAAAATCTTAATCTGATGTGGTTTTCAGAAACATAATGGCTGTGAACAATAGGTTCTGTGTGTTTTGATTTGCACAAAAGTTATTCCCTAATATTACATTGAATAGGTTATCCTCTGATCTCTCAGAGCACTGTGTTTACCCAGAGGTACTAAAATAGGGCAAGCATCTTATGTGTGTCTTCAACTTTCTAGCTGGATAAGCTATAAATCTTCGATGTGTTTCAGAAGAATGCAGGATAAGTGAATTAAAATAGTTGGATTGTATTGCATTTCCTGTCAGATAGCACTGTGTATATTATGTTAAAGTCAAGAATATGTTTTTAATAACAGAAATAGACATAGAAAAAGCTGCTTCTTCCTCTTCTTCTTCTTTGCATTAAACATTACCAGACAATATACTCCCTTGTCAGGAGTTCAACTTATGTGGAATGCGTTTTAGAAGAAAAGGAATGGGAGAAATGCAAACCAAGTGACACCTCTCCAACATTTATAACAGCCAGGCATACTGGAAAGTGCTTAGTGCTTTTTAAAATAGCTGTTGCTTGCAAGAGTATCCTAACAAATAGTTTTGTGTTCCATATCATAGAATCATAGAATCATAGAAAAGTAGAGTTGGAAGGGGCCTACAAGGCCATCGAGTCCAACCCCCTGCTCAATGCAGGAATCCAGGTCAAGCATCTCTGACAGATGTCTGTCCAGCTGCACCTTGAATGCCTCCAGAGTGGGAGAGCCCACCACCTCCCTAGGTAGTTGATTCTATTGTCTTATTGCTCTGACAGTCAGGAAATTTTTCCTGATGTTTAGGTGGAATCTAGGTTCCTGTAACTTGAGCCCATTATTCTGTGTCCTGCAAACTGGGATGATCGAGAAGAGATCCTGGCCCTCCTCTGTGTGACATCCCTTCAAATACTGGAAGAGTGCGATCATATCTCCCCTCAGTCTCCTCTTCTGAAGGCTAAACATGCCCAGTTCTTTCAGTCTCTCCTCATAGGGCCTTGTTTCCAGTCCCTTTATCATCCTTGTTGCCCTCCTCTGAACCCTCTCCAGTTTGTCTATGTCCTTCTTAAAGTGAGGTGCTCAGAACTGGACGCAGTACTCAAGATGAGGCCTAACCAGTGCCGAGTAAAGGGGAATTATCACTTCCCGCGATTTGGAAGCTATACTTCTATTAATACAGCCCAAAATTGCATTTGCCTTCTTTGCAGCCACATCGCATTGCTGGCTCATATTCAGTTTGTGATCTACCACAATTCCAAGATCCTTCTCACTTGTAGTATTGTTGAGCCAAGTGTCCCCCATTCTGTAACTGTGCATTTGGTTTCCTCTCCCTAGGTGCAGCACTTGGCATTTATCCCTATTAAATTTCATTCTGTTGTTTTCGGCCCAGCGCTCCAGCCTATCGAGGTCACTTTGAATTTTGTTTCTGTCTTCCAGAGTATTAGCTGTTCCACCCAACTTTGTGTCATCTGCAAATTTGATAAGCTTTCCCTGTACCTCCTGATCCAAGTCATTAATAAAAATGTTGAAGAGCACCGGGCCCAGGACCGAGCCCTGTGGTACCCCGCTTGTTACCTCTCCTTAGTTTGAGAAGGAACCATTGATAAGCACTGTTGCACTTTGAGTCCGATTCTGTAGCCAATTG
Organism: Shinisaurus crocodilurus; assembly: GCA_021292165.1. Taxonomy (NCBI): domain Eukaryota; kingdom Metazoa; phylum Chordata; class Lepidosauria; order Squamata; family Shinisauridae; genus Shinisaurus; species Shinisaurus crocodilurus. The sequence goes on from CM037880.1 coordinate 135,735,849, forward strand.
TGGATCCACCTGATAGTTGTTCCATCTAGCCCACTCTTAGCTAGCTTACTAATCAGGATATCATGAGGCACTTTGTCGAAAGCTTTGCTGAAGTCCAGATATATAATGTCCACAGCATTCCCACAGTCCACGAGGGAGGTTACCCGATCAAAAAATGAGATCAGATTAGTCTGACAGGATTTGTTCTTGACAAATCCATGCTGGCTTCTAGTAATCACTGCATTGTTTTCAAGGTGCTTGCAGACTGACTTCTTTATAATCTGCTCCAAAATCTTCCTGGGGATTGATGTCAGACTGACTGGCCTATAGTTCCCAGGTTTCTCCTTCTTGCCCTTTTTGAAGATGGGAACAACATTTGCCCTCCTCCAGTCGTCTGGCACTTCACCTGTCCTCCATGATTTCTCAAAGATAATAGACAGTGGTTCTGAGAGTTCTTCTGCCAGTTCCTTTATTACTCTAGGATGCAGCTCGTCAGGCCCTGGAGATTTAAACTCGTTCAGAGCAATCAGGTGTTCCTCGACCATTTGCCTATCAATCTCAAGCTGCAATCCTGCCCCTTCAGTCTGCACTTCAGGTTTGCCAGGGGGGTCATAGACCCTCTTTTGGGAAAAGACCGAGCCAAAGTAGGAATTGAACACTTCTGCCTTTTCTTTGTCTTCTGTTATCAATTTGCCATCCTCATTGCGTAGTTGAAGCACCAGTTCTTTCTTCTGTCTTTTACTGTGCATGTATCTGAAGAAAGCTTTTTTGTTGCTTTTAGCATTCCTCGCTAACCTTAGCTCATTCTCAGCTTTAGCCTTCCTGACACTACTCCTGCATTTCTGTGCTACCTGCCTGTACTCTTCACCTGTAGCCTGTCCTTCCTTCCACTTCCTATACGTGTCCTTTTTTGTTTTCAGGTCATCTTTGAGTTTATTGTGAAGCCACATTGGCTTCTTCTGTTGCCCTCTGCCTTTTTTCCTTGTGGGAATTGTTTGCAATTGTGCCTTTAAAATTTCCTTTTTTAAAAACTCCCACCCCTCCTGGGCTCCCTTTCTCATGAGAGTCGCTTGCCATGGGATCTTACTAATCATTGTTCTGAGTTTGTTAAAATTGGCTTTCCTAAAATCCAGGGTACGTGTTTGGCTACACTCCGCTTTTGCTCCCCTTAGAATCAAGAACTCAAGTATAACATGGTCACTTTCCCCCAGAGTTCCCGAAACTGCCACTTTATCCACTAACTCGTCTCTGTTGGTTAGAATCAGGTCAAGGATAGCCGATCCTCTAGTTCCTTCCTCCACTTTCTGTAGGAGGAAGTTATCAGCAGCACAGCTCAGGAATTTCTTGGAGGGGCCATGTTTGGCTGAATAAGTCTCCCAACAGATATCAGGGAAATTGAAGTCACCCATTACTACCACATCGTGCCTCCTTGAAACAATGGCAATTTGCTTTTCAAAAGTTCCATCCTCGTCTTCTCCTTGATTAGGTGGTCGGTAGTAGACTCCAACCGCCATGTTCGTTTTATTCTTTGCCCCCTTTATTTTAACCCAGATGCTCTCAATGGGGCTGCCAAGCTCCTCTTCCTGTATCTCTGTGCAGAGATACGTATTTTTAACATACAGTGCAACTCCACCTCCCTTTCTGTTGCTTCTGTTCCTTTTGAACAAGTTATACCCTTCAATTGCTGTATTCCAGTCATGGGAGTCATCCCACCAGGTTTCAGTTATCCCTATCAAGTCGTACTTGCCCTCATGTATCAAGAGTTCAAGTTCGTCTTGTTTGTTGCCCATACTCTGGGCATTAGTATAGAGACATCAAAGACTATGTGCTTTATAGTCTGACTTTTCCCCTACATTTTGTGGTAGACTATCAATGGGCACCGCTGGAGCTGTTCTCTCCATTGTGGCATAGAGGCCTTCTTCCACTGGTACCCCCGAGTTTATGTCTCCCTCCCCTGTTGGATTCAGTTTAGCCCTCCTGATTAAGTTCCTCATGCTGTGGCCAAACACATTCTTCCCAGTCCTTGTGAGATGCAACCCATCCTTTGCCAGCAGTCCATCTTCCAGGAAGTGTAGCCCGTGGTCCCAGAATCCAAATCCCTCACGTCGGCTCCACCTTCGTAGCCAGTCATTCACTCGGAGTATTTTTCTTTCCCTTTCTATGCCTCTTCCAAGTACTAGAAGGATGGATGAGAAAACTATCTGGGCCCCGAAGTTCTTGAGTTCCCTTCCCAGCTCTTCAAAGTCTGCCGTGATTTCTTTGTAACTCCGCTTGGCAGTATCATTTGTACCCACGTGGAAGAGAAGAAAGGGGTATGCGTCGGTGGGCTGCATGAGCCTCGGCAGCTGCTCTGTCACATCCTTAATCCGTGCCCCGGGGAGACAGCACACCTGGTGGGTCCATGGGTCTCCGTGACATACTTTGGCTTCAATCCCCCACAGGAGGGAGTCTCCCACTACGAGTACGCTTCTCTTCCTCTTGCTGTAGGCCTTGGTTTGATTGCCTCCACTTGACTGACCCTCAGCCTCTTGCTCGCTGTCACGTTGGGTGCCCGGTAATCCGTCCTCTGCAGGCTGTCCTCTGCTCTCGTCCTCAAGTACATGGAAGCGGTTCCATAGCTCCACTGCTTCCACAGGCGCAGAATGTCTTCTAGTTCTTCTGCTCCTAACAGTCACCCTTTTCCAGGGAGTTCTCCCTACGTTATTTTCCCTTGCCGCAGCAGTCTCCGACTCCGCCTCATCCTGCCATTGCCCTTCTGGCTCCTATTCTACACTTTGGTGCTGTAGATTCACCGTTCTGTCTAAGAACTCCTCACTTTCTCTTATGCTCCTGAGGGTCACTTGCTGCTCCAGTCCTCTGACCTTTTCTTCCAACAGCGTGACCAGCTTGCACTTGTTGCACGTGTAGGCCATGTTGCCCTCAGGCAGGAAAACAAACATTGCACACACATTGCAGGTCACCACCACTGCGGAGTCCTTTCCTTCCATAGTGCTCTGTTCCCTTTATGTTTCTGCCTTTCTTTTCGTACTGGAATGGCTGGTGCCTTATCCTGTCTTCCCTGAATGTTAATAACAGAGTCCCCCTGGTCTATAAGTGTGAGGTATTGGAACAAAACAAACAAACAAATCCAGAAAATTTCTTAGGGACCTCCCCTGCCGAACTCTGCTGCCAAACTCCTGTTTGCTCTCCCTGTGCGCTCACTCTGTTCGCTCGCTCTCTGGGAGCCTGCTTGCCTTATCACAGTCCCAAAAACAGCTGGAGCCTCTCTCCTGTTGTGCTCCTGCTCAGCTGGGAGTCAGGAACAGTATGTTGTACCTACTAAAGCCTTCTCCTTATTTTCCATAATGTGTTTTGTGTACCTTCTAAGATGGTAAGCTCATAGATAGCATTAAATGCCAGAAACTAGTTTAATTGCTGTAGGCTTACTCTGCTAGGCTAAGGACCGGTGCTGATAAAAGGAGGCAGCAGTGCACTGTGGGAATGGTGAACCTCCACTAGAACCAAAATCTCTGTTGGGAGCCAGCCTGTCCTGGTTTATAGGAAAAATGAATGGATTGCAGTTTTACCTGGTGGCTTGGAAATAATAATTGTTACCTGTTCATGAACATCTTTGCTTTTTCTCCCTGTCTCACTGATACAGAAGATGTTTGTTTCACTTGGTGAAACTGTTCAAAGTGTGGGTTGAGGAGACATGGTGATATCTTATTGTTCCTCTCTGCAGTTTTCCACATTTGGTATCCCATTGCTAACAAATTATTCTCATTTTCTGGGATTTCTCTCTGCAGAGCACTGTCCCTGTGTATCATGATCGAATCCCTGCTTTTTTCAGGGTCATTACTTTTGTAGTGTGTTGCATCCTCTCTCTCTTTTTTCTGGCCTTGTCTGTGACCCCTTGTTAGTTGAAGGATTTGTAAAGCTGTCAGCATTTCTGTAGAACTGCATGCAGTGATATCCCCCCCCCCCTTTTTGGGTAACTGCCTTCCTTCCTTATTAGTCATAAATGAGTTCCCAGTCTCTGCAGTTCATATGATTTGTCTGAAGTAGACTTTCATTCCAAGAACCCTCCCCTGCCCCCCCCCCCACTTCACTCATGGGAAAATCTTTATATATACACATTCCTCTGAAACGTACTGGGATTTTAAAAATCTTGCGTGTCTCTGCCAGCCCTTTTCTTTCTTCCAGTTGCAGTCCTTTTTAATATCTGCTAGTTTTTAACATGAAAGTGGATAAAGTGCAACTCATCATTTACATTGTAGACAGTTAAAAATAATGCAGCTGCTTTTTCTATATTAGTGCCTCATCAGGGAGGAACATTTAGTTCACCGGTTTTAAGGAATGCTGTTAGATTAAATGCTTGCAAATCCTACATTGTAAGGCTCCAAACTTGTGTGGTGTAGTAAGCAATTGATGATGGTTCTGTGTGCTGTTTCTTTATACTAGAAGCAACAACATTAGGGTTACCCATGATATTAGGACTTTTTGTTTGTTGTAATAGTATAAATCATGGGTGATAAAGCTACAAAATGGGTTTTGCAAGTAGCACAGGTAGCAGGGATTTGTGGCACTTCTGTACAAGAGCAGGAGGGCAGTGGGCCTTGTTATGTTATTGTAAGGCCTATATTCTGTCCCTTTCTCTCAGACAGTGTTACTACTCCCTATTCCCTGGCTCAGTAGAACTAGAGGCAAAAGCACATCAAGGCATTAGAATGGCACTATCTAATACTCCGTGATTGACTTGTGGCCACCACTAGTGTAACTTGTATCTTTTGCTGTCAAAATAATAAATGCTTATTTTTGACTAAGTCATTTGGCTTAAGTTTAGCGCTTTATTGTCAGGCATTTGACTAAATAAGTTGCAGGTGGCTGAGGCAGAGGAGGCATATGGGGGAGTCCATAACTCAGATGCCTCAGTTTGCTTAGTGGAGGGACGTGACAGGATACAGTGAAATTGGACAGTCTAGAGAACTGAACAGGAGGAATATAGGAGACCAGAGAGCAAACTAGAAGTTACAAAGGACAGCCTCACTGCTTTGACATTATTCAGTCTCACTGTGTACTATAGGCCTTCGACCAGAGGTCCACAACTTTTTTGGGCCTGTCACCTCATTTCAAAATGTGAGAAACTGTCATGTGCACCACCACAGAATGTCTGCCGCAGAGATGTGGCTGATCACAAAATGACTGCTATGGAGGCTTGTGTAGTGCCTTGCCTGAGACACGGAGTATAAGGCAGAAGTAGGGTCTGAATCCCAAGTGCATGCACAGCCACACCACCAGCAGCAACATCTAAGGCCTGGGAAGTGGACATTTTACATCATCATCCCCCCAGAGCTTCCTTAAGTTATCACTTCCTTTTCAAGATGATTATGATTATGTGTTATATATCCATTCTTACTTATGTTACTCACCTTGGGTATAACCTGTCATTGAGCATAATGGTGGGATATAAATATTTTAAATAAATAAATGTCAAACCACAGATCTGCCCCCACAAAGCATAACAAAATACCCAGTTCACAGAAGGAAAATTGGTGATGCTCAGAGACACAGACAGACATACTGTATATCCACATACACCCTACCCAATACACAGGCAACAGACCCACCTGGAAAAACCCACAGGCAAAACATGTTCATCCACCCTCACACACCAAAATTGGGCACCCTTCCGCCCAGGTGTGAGGAGGCCCTGAGCAAGATGTCTTCTGAGGCCCCCTGCCCCACCCTGGTGCCCCCCCCCTTGTAAGTTTAATAGGCAGCAGTGGGCTGGGTTTTTGATAAGCAGTGTCTTTCCTGGCCTGAAATATCTGTAGTGGCTCTGTTGGTGCAGGGAGTAGGACGGTAGTTCTTGGCCCAACGGGGTCTTGGTTTGAGCCACATGGAGCAGTGTCCAATGGGGCTGCTGTGCTCCCACTGATTGTGTTGTGCCAGCAGGACTGACAGCTGGTGCGGTGGGGAGTTAGTGATTCTAAAAGTAACCCTGGAAATTAAACTTCTGCAAGCTGCACTGACCTGCCCTGTTCTGGAAATAAATGTTTCTGCTAATTTCAGCTTGCTTTTAGAACTGCTATCTTCCAGTTGTGCTAATGGTTGGTCCTGCTGGCACATGGGCACAATAGGATATTGTCTATGGTGCCTGCCGTTTACTTTAGACAGCATATCATGTCAGGATCTTACCTTGTTGTCCATTAATGTTCATTCATTTATACACACATGCACATACAGAGAGGGAGAGGGAAAGAGAGAACAAGAAGTGCCGTAGCATTTATGCTACAGATTTCTGGAGAGACTGTTAAACCAAAGCAAAGTATGTTTTATGAGACCATCCCCTGAACTTGTTTTAAAAATAAAACAGAACACTTTGTAAAGTTGTTACTGTGTGGAGCTTTTCTTTGTGAGCTTTACTTCAGTTTTCAGTTTAGGAAGAAGGGAGAAGTCTTGACACAGTGAAGAAAAGTTTGCTTAATTGGATTTGGTATTTCAGGCTCACTTTGAAAATAAGTAATGGTACTAAACCAAGCAGTGTGAAATGCCTCAAACAGAGGAGAGGTTAATTTTATGTTAATTAACAAATCATGATTTGGGGGGAAATAATACCAGATTTATTTTTTAATATCAACAGTGTTCTGGATTTATAAGCCTACAGCAGTGTAGTTCAGAAGCTGAAGTCTTTAGCTTGGACCTGAGTAACTTGTGCTCAGGTACCAGTTCAGCCACAGACTTGCTGTTAGATTACTCCTGTGTGGCTTCAGTTTCCCTACAATAAGATGAGAAAAAGTGTACTAGTGAGGGCAGGTAAGGTAAATACTGTAAAGAGCTTCATATTTTTAAATTGCACGTTAAATGAAGAAGGCTGTATTAAAGGCATTCTGAAAGTTGGTTACCACAATGAAGTTCTTACAGTTGATAGAAATTAATGGAGAAAAGATCTCTTCCCAGTTTGTTTGCCTTTTGTATTTGACAGCACTTTCTTTGTAGTCTGTTTCACTTCTCTTCTGTAGCATCAGTTTCCTCAGGGGAGGGAGAGAGAGAGGGAGAGAATCTCCAGCCAGAAAATGTTGGCTTTCAGGAATTTGGAAATGGGTTTGATACTGGAAAATGCTTTTAAGTTTTTTTTAAAAAAAATTCAATTAGCTACCATATTGATGTACTCTCTCTTAAAACTAGTGTCCTTTTAATCAACAGGTCCTTAGTGCCTCTTCAAAATAACAAAAAATAGAGCACCATTTTTGAAGAAGGCATCTTACAAATGTGTCTGTATTTCTGTCTGTACGTGGTTAGCAAAATGTTTTATGATATTTAAATAGCACAATACCGTTTCCAGTTTTTGTACTTTATCCTGGTGACCTGTTTCCTTGATAAATGGTCATATTCAATAGTTTCGGTCTCAGGATTATGAACATGTTTGAAAGTTTTGTGTTACATGTCACAACTGGAAGGAACATTATGAGGCCGTCATGTTCAACTCCCAATGGGTATGTCCTTGTCAAAAGATTATTTATTTATTTATTTATTACATTTCTATACCACCTTTCTGCTAAGGCACCCAAAGTGGTTTACAATGTTTAAATACTCAAACAAACAAACGTTACCCCCCAAACCAAACATACACCAGTTCTTTCAAGCCAACTGAAGGTTTCTTCTGGAGCTGCTGGTACAATCTCCCTGGCCTGGGCTTTTCTTCTGCCTTCCCTCTGTAGCCCCAGGGGAGGGGCTGCCCCAACAGCCCTCTCAGACGTGATGGTCATTTCAGGAGCTGATGGCAGTTGCTCCCTGGCCTGGGCTCCTCTTCTGCCTTCCCTCAGGGCACACAGGTCTTAAATAGCCCTAGGGAAGGTCGGGGAGGGGCTGCCCCAACAGCCCTCTCAGACTGGTGATGGTCATTTCAGGAGCTGATGGCAGTTGCTCCCTGGCCTGGGCTTCTCTTATGGCTTGGATCCTAAGATAAGTTAACTTAAGAGAGCTCATGGAAAGTTTTCTATTCCCTCCTCCCTCTGCATATCCCATATTGTTCAGGTGGGCCCTCATACTCTCAAATGGCTTTTCATGAAGGTGCCTGCAGGAGGATGAGGAAACATTCCTTCTATGAACTTGGTTAACTTATCTTAGGATCCATGTCTGTGTATTTTCATCCCCAGTGAGAGGTACCTTGGAAATGACCTCCAATTTCCCTAATTTCAATAAATGAATCCACTTTAGTTAGGCTAGGGTTGGGCAACTTGTGGCCCTCTAGATGTTTTGGCCTACAACTCCCATCAGTCCTAGCTGCATAGCTAATGGTGAAGGCTGATGGGAGTTGTAAGCCAAAACATCTGGAGGGCCACTACTTACCCACCCCTGAATTAAGCCTACACAATGTGTGATTCACTAAGCCAGGGGAGGGCAACGTGGCCTTCCAGGTGTTTTGGCCTATAACTTCCGTGATCCCTCACCATTGGCCATTGCCCATGCCTGCACTAAGCCAAACTCAATCCACCAATTATATATGGTGGCCTACCAGGGGCTTGATAAACCTTCTGTTTTTGCTCCCTGCATGGGATGGCAAAACCAGGAAGGACAGCCAAGCACCTGATAGGCCACGAAACCCAAGACCTTCTGTTTGCAAAGCATATGCTCTACAGTGAGCTACTCTTGAGAAGGACATGCAACAAAAGACCCTTACTGAAGTGGGGGAGGAGTTTAAAAGCCTATGTTGGTGTTAGAGGGAGAGCCTAAAGAAGGCACAGAAGGATGCAGTATGTTTAGAAATAAAGTGAAAGACTTTGATCAATGGAGAATCTACCATATCCATAGGTAACATCTTCCAATACTGCACAACTCCTGCTGTTACAAAGTTCCTCCTAATTAGGGATGGGCGACCTGCCCGGCACTTGACTCGTGGCGTGCGAGCTGAGTGTGAGCACCAACTGAGGCACTTGCTGGACTTCTGGGTCTCTGGTGCTACGTTATTTATGTAGAAAATGGCCTAATTTGCACAAATTAGGCCGTAATTTGTGAAAATTAGGCCATTTTCTACGTAAACAATGTAGTGCTGGGGAACCTGGAAGTCGCTTCCCTGGCTCGGCTCGCGAGAACATGGGTCGAGCTGGGGAAAAGGTAGGGCGAGCGGAACTCGGGGAGGTCAAGCCTGGCGAGTTTGCCAGACTTCCACCCCCCAATCGAGCTCTGCACACATCCCTACTCCTCTAATATCCCTTCTAAATTTTTCAGTTTCATTTTGACCTATTCTGTCTTGTTCTTAGTAGGTAGGAGGATTGACTGTTCCCTGTATGTTTCCAGATGAGGCTTTTATTGTGCCATTGCCCTGCTTCATTCACAGAATTTTATGAGGGTGTGCGGATGATGCTGTCTTCCATTCATAAGCCTCCCGCTTTTTCTCACTGCTGCTTCTGTCTTTTTCCTTACCGCAGAAAACCCATTAAAGAAAAAAAAAAAAGATGCAATTGCTGCACAATGTCTTCTGATTGATAGCACTAGAAGCTCTCAATCTGGAAGCACCACAATCTTCATGTGTTTGAAGACCTAGCAGTCCCCCTTTCAGTCTATTCCCAGCTATACACACCAAGTTCTTCAGTCTGCCCTCCTATAATTTTTTGTTACCTCTCTGGAGGCCCCCCTCCCCCTCCAGCTTCTTCATGTCTGTCTTGAAGTGAGGTAATCAGAACTAGACACAGTCCTCTAGCAAAAACTTTGCCAGTAGTGAGTAAAATAGGATTATGTAAAGGGTTAACAGCCAGAAGAGGGAGAGCAGTAAACATAGGCATCATAGGACTTGACTGTGCTTTCCAAGTTGTGGAATGAAGTGGAGAACAGGAGTGCCGCCAGGTACATTTTGCTACTTGTGGTGTAATTATATGTTAGATGAAAATGCATGTAATGAAACCCTAACAGCCTGCTTCCCTACTGCACAGCAGCATCTGGGCAAGGTGACTTTGCGGAGAAACAATAGGTTGTGTAGGGTATACATAAACCTTTCCCCATCAGCTTCCTCCCACTGCAGCTTCTACAAGCTGCTTATCTCACCTAGAGTGTTCCGGTTACATGTTTACATTGAAAATGCATGTGGGAAAAGCAACTGAGGGGGAAAGCGAAGAGGAGGGGGCGTTTCACTTCTCCCCTGCTTTTCTGTTCCAAATTGCTCCTGGGCCATTGGGATTCCAATATGCACAAACACTTTCCCCCTTCAGTTCGACTCTCCATAGCTTGGTCAGGGGCAGCTGTTGTTATTTACATCAGGCAAGCAGGGCAGGAGCAAGTTACACTGCTAATGTAAACCCCATGTATGCAAGATGCTGACCTAGACCCTACTTGTGAGTACGACATCTTAAATAAGTAACATACATTTTTCATTCTCTCTCCCCACCCCCACGAATAATATTTTAGGACAACTTCTATTCTTTTTTGGTACAGATAATGTCTCTGGTTGCATTTGAATGAGTACTTGCATGTATAGGCTTGCAAGTTCATTGGAAAGTGTCGGTGCAGAAAGAAATGTGTTTTTTACAAACCATGTCTTTTGTAATACCGGTATATGGAGGTTAGCATATCTGTTCAGGTGTGTAGTTAACTAGATAATAGAGAGAAGTGAGACAAAGGCCTCAGTCCTCTGTAGCCACTCCTTCTGTATAGCCTTCTGATGATCATTATTATTTGCAACTTTACATCATATTCTGGGATAGTATCTTGGATGTAAAATTTCACACTACTTGTAAAGCATAGTGCCTGTGAGAATGGAAGGATATATCTGTATTCAGAGGTGGTACCTCTGTATTCACCTGCTCCCTCATAAACTGTCTCTGAAAGACAGACATAAAGTGAGAAGTAGCCTTTAACCACAATGTTTTTAGTTTGATCTGTCAGCAAATAGTACCTTAAATGAAGTAAACTGAAGAGATTAAACTTCTGCCTCAATGCAGAGAGAGTAACTATTTATTTAATGGAAATGTAATTATGTAGTTAATTTACGTCTTTTTGTTCCATCACACACAATTTATGCAACTGTATTGAAAGCTTGCACAAACATTGCTCAGGTTTGTAGGAAGAAGTATGTTCTGAGCTATACAATGCCAGTGCGTGTTACTATTAAGACACCCACTTGGAATAATAATTAAAAAAAGATCTGATGAAGCACAAGCACTTACCTTGGACTGCAGTCCTATAACTGCTTATCTGGAAATAAGCCCCATTGATCTCAATGAGATTTACCACTTAGTAGATCCCAAACTGGAAACAAGTATTGCCACTCATTTCTGGGGTTGCTTTTTGTGAAGAAAAGCCAACCCTTCTCTGCACCTCCACACGTGTAAACAAGTGTAATCCCAGCTAGAGGCTGGGAAACCCATGCAAATGCACATAGCTTCCTCTGATGGTCCCTGTTGCCTCAGAGTCTCCTATGTCTCTTTGATGTCCCTGTGCTATAGGTATTCACATGCAAATGTTCCCAAGCCCTCTAGTCATGATCAAGGAACCACCCCTCTTCTGCTTAGCCCAGATGAAGTTCATCCTGATTGGCCAAGGGCAGCCAAGCTCCGGAAAGGAGGGGTGGGGGGAGAGAATTTGATATTGCCAGCTGTCGCTTTTGGGTGTCGTTGTCTGGACGCAAAGGAGCACGGAGTAGGGCTTTTTGCTGAGGCAAGCCCTAAGAAGACCAACCCCCAGGCAAGGAGTAAGTGCCTGGGTATTTATATAGTACGGGACTAGTTTTGTTGTTTTGTAGCTCTACTTGTGTATACCAAAGTATCTCCCCACCTTTTTTCCCTTCCCTCATTTCCCACCTTTTATTGTAATCTGTTTACCTTAAATAAACTTTCCTGGTTTTACCCCACACGGAGTGTGTGGTTCCTCTGTGGTTCAGTGCTAAATCCAGTGTATAGACTAAAGGCAAGGCCCTGAGAGAATCAGGTCAAGACAGCAGAGCTAAGGCTGGCAGTTTTGCACCTTTGATCTCTGGTCTTGAAGAAAGGACCGGTTAGCAGTCCTTCACACTTTTTGAACCACTATCTTTCTGTTGTACAATTAGTGGGTTCCGCTTGTACAACAGATTGAGCAGGAGGACAGCAGCAGTATTAGATACTGCCCACAGTTTTTTAAAGTGGGTTTGCAAACTATGGTTAGAAAGGCAATCCTCATTTCAGTTAACCATGGTTTGTGCCAATGCATATGTGATAGCACACAATGGTTAAAGCAGACTATGGAAGGGAAAGGAAGGAATTTGCACTGGTAAGATGTGAATTTGCACTGGTGCTCCCATCAGTGGTTCATGCCTTGGTCTCCTCTCGCCTAGACTACTGTAATGCGCTCTACGTGGGGTTACCCTGAAAGACGGTTCGGAAGTTGCAGCTGGTACAGAATGCAGCAGCTCGCCTGGTTAAAGGCTGCCGCCGGCGTGATCACATCATTCCAGTGCTCAAAGAGTTGCACGGGCTACCAGTTGTTTGCTGAGCTGAATTCAAGGTGTTGGCGTTGACCTTTAGAACCCTATATGGCTCCGGTCCAGTTTATCTCAAGGAGCGCCTCCAGCAACATCAAGTAGGCCGCTCAACAAGATCTGCCACGGACGGCCTTCTCCCTGTCCCATCAGCCAGAGAAACCAGGCTGGTGGGGACTAGGAGGAGGGCCTTTTCTGTGGCAGCCCCCAATTTATGGAACTCTCTCCCCAGTGACCTCCGTCATGTCCCTTCCTTGATTAGCTTCTGCTGTGCATTAAACACGTGGCTTTGCAGGCGGGAATATGGGGTGGGTTAAGATTTTTAAGTTTTGTACTGTTTTTTAATTGTGTTTTACACTCTGTTTTTTTCTTGTATTTTATTGGACTGTACATTGCTCAGAGTGGCCGGATGACTGGCCAGATGACTGGCCAGATGGGCGATTCGAAAATATAATAAATAAATAAATAGGATTGCACTGTTAAAGGACTACACAGACAATCATGCCTGGTGAACATAGCAAAATGTTAACTTTGAGTGTGTTAAAATTAATAATGAAAGAACTGCAACAACTTTTCTACAAAATATATAAAGATGTGATGATTCATGGCAGATTAAAGTGACTATTGTATGTAGTGTGTGTATATGAAACAAATATGTCAAACTAAACACTATAAATTCAACTGATATATTGGTGTGATTAGCACTCAGTAAAAAGAATAAATATATATTGTACCTGGAAACGGGAGTAACTGTTTCAAGAAATACAAGATCACTGTTATAAAGGCACACACAAAAGAGACTCAAAAGAAATTTTATACAGGTGTTTTATGTGCTGTTTTCTTTCAGTCAGGGTTGTTGAAATTGCAAGTCAGTAGCAATATTAATGCTTCACTTAAAATTGCTCCAAATGCCTTAGACAGCACAGGAAATGTGTTTTCACATACTTGACATTTAGATATTAATACTGATACCAAAATCTTTTGACCGCAAGGAAATGGTGGAACAAGATTTCGAAAGGGGACTTTTTTGATTAGATGAAATATAAAATCATTCTAGTAGCACTGTCTAAAACATGTGCTGTATTTTTTAATCTTTTGGTCACTTGGAGAAACTATATAATTATAAGGTAAGAGTGAAACTAGCAATTTGTTTCTTCCTTCTGCACTCTCACCTGGATTTGCTCCTTTTAAGAAATGAATAATTATGAATTTTGAAGTGAATGCTGTATTCGGTGGGGGGTGGTATTTGATTTGCTGCTGATCTGTAATTTGCCACCAAGAGGTTTATAGGCTTTTAATATGTTTTTGAGATAGGTATGGTTAAAAGCTGTTTTCCAAACCTGAAGGGGCTGCTTTGCTCATGTTTCTCTCTCTCTTTTTGATTGGGGAACTACTTGTGTTGGAAAAGAGAAAGAGTAACAACTACTTTCTCTATTTATTACTCCCTTTACAGAATCACAAGCCACAGTAAAAAAACAAAAAGTAGGGCACAACCCTATGCATGTTTAGACAGAAAAAAGTCCTACAACTCCCAGCATTTCCCAACCAGCATGGCTAGCTGAGGCATGCTGGGAGTTGTAGGACCTTTTTCTGTCTAAACATGCATAAAGTTGCGCCCTAGGGGAGCAATCCTATGACCCCTAGACATTGTCTGAGGGCCCACAGGATATTTCAGATTTCTGGTTCCGAGGTTGGAGACAGCGCTCTGACCTCAGAGCTGGGAATTGGAGCTCCAACCCTTCGCTGCCAGTGCAGATAGAGCCATGCCAGTAGAGGGGTTAATGGGGGTGTTTTGTAGGGTGGGTAGGGGAGGAGACTGGAGCTGCCAGGATACGAGAGACCCTGAAGCTGCTCCAGCCTCCTTCCCTCCCCCTCCAAGACGCCCCAGCTAGATAGGCGAAAAAGCCCATCTAGCGAAAATGCAGAGCAAGAGGACAGGGAGATGAAGATCCCCTCTGTTGCTCCTCCTGCTCTGCATTTGATGCCAATAAGCCATCCGAGTTCGGGGGCTTATGCGTATCCCGATAGGATTGCACCCTAAGGCTACTTTCTTGGCTTGTGTGTGCCACGAAAATAGCTCCATGGGGGAATGATGAAAGGAAGACAGTTTCAACTGTGGCTGTATAGTTCTTTGTAAAAACATGTCATTTCCCCCCCAATAAAAATACAGCTTAAATGGAAAATTCAGCAAGTTTTCACTATTACCGATTGGTATAAAGAAGTATGGGATATGGCATTAAATGATTTGTTGACTTGTAATATCAAATGCAAAAGGGGACAATTAAAGAAAAATATTTTAAAGGATATTTGGAATTTATTTTTGGAATATGTGTTAAATAAGGGGGAAAGGAGTATGCTGTGCCAAGATATGTTGTATTTTTGGAATAATGAATAATTATAGATTATAGAGATATTGTATTATTTGGTCCCGTGGTGATGGGAGCACTATATAAGTTTTATGTCTGTTATTTTCTTTGTATTGTTGAAATTTAATAAAAAAAAAATAAGAAAAAAAATACAGCTTAAAAAAGGCAGATTGAAATGTACATTTGTTTCTTGACAGCCAGTTAACATTTTACTTTGTATGCATCTATCTGAGTGATGGTTGCCTGTAGCTTCTAGTCATATGGATGATGTGACCATTGCCACATACCCGCAACCAGTCAGAAGTCAAGGAAAGTGTGGTGGGAAGATGTATGGTAGCTATCTCTTCACATGTCTACAAACCCTACTTTATACATTTTAGTCATCCACCATGTGGCACGTACTAGTTCCAAACAATCCAGCGGGTGTTTGTAGGCGGAGCAGTAGAGTCAGCAACTGTGGGAGGTCCAGGGCCCATTTTGTTTGTGTAAATTGTTCTTAAAAAAAAAAATCGGGCATGTTGCCCACCACTGCCATAGAGCATAGTATTCAAAAATTGGGAAGCTTTGTGCTTATATTCCAGTTCTCAAGACTTTGTGAATGTGCCACAGTGTATTATCTGTGATAAAAGTAGCCACATGGTATAATTCTCAATGTGGGATAGAACTTCATTTTTCATTGAAGCAAAGATCCCGGTCCTGGCAAGAGGACCCTGTCCATAACATATAAAAAGAGGTCCTATGAATCACATTCTTCCTTTCTGTCAAGCAGCTATCCTCTAAAAGCAAGGCCAATCAAGGAAGCTACAGTTTCAGTGATTGCTGGTATATTTGTGGGATAGAGATGGAATTTTTAATCTCCTAGACAAGAATACCATACATTATAGACATGACATAACTTCCTCCTGATGTGGTATAAAGCAATTTAAGACTGGGACAAATATTCTAATTGTAATGAAGAGATCTCTGCCATAGTGGCCTGGTTTGCACTATCACGGCTGGGGAAATAAGCCACAGTGGCTTATTTTCCCCGCTGCGCATGCTGGTTGCAATTTTTTGGACGACAACTCTTATAAACCTGGATCATTGGCCAGACTGCCTTGGGATGATGGGAGTTGTAGTCCAGGCACCAGGTTGCCTACCCCTATAATAGAGTGTACTTGTTCTTATTGGCATGTTTGTTTTTAAGTGGAAGAGGAAGGAGCTATTCGTGGAAAAAGATTTTGCCTGCAGCAGTACTTCTTGCACCTCCTTTCTCCTCTTAAACCTGTTCCAGACATGATTAATACTGTTACCTTCAGAATGTAAGTGTAGTTCTAGTTTAGGTTATACTGCTTATACAAATACACAATTTCTCCTTGCAAAAAATGTTCTCTATTCATTTTAACTGAATAATATATACACTTTTACTCAGTATTTATTTCCTAAACTTCTGGCCCTCCAGATGTTTTGGGCTTTAATGTCCATCAGCCCTAGCCAGCCTATCTAATGGTGATGGAACCTGGGAGTTGTTGGCCAAAACATCTGGAGTACCACATGTTGTCTACCCCTGATCTGTATGAAACTGCTGAGAGTAGTCATTCAGAGTTTGGGGCTTTGTTGTCAGCAATATGCAGATGGCACACAGCTCTTCTGTTTCAACCTAAGGGTTCAAGGGAGGTTAAAGAGGTGTCTGGATGCAGTATGGAGAAGGATACTGGAGAACAATCTGAAATTTAATCAGGGAAAGACAGGTTCTGTGTAGCTCTCATTTAACCATCTTGAACTGCCTGTAGCCCTTGGGGCCAAAAATACCTGGCTGAGAAGTTCTCACTTAGGGGAAGAAGCAAAGATCCTGCTTTATGGCTGTGTTGTGCCAACTCCCTTGCTCAAACTGCTCACTAGTAGGTTTATAGATTTCATAGATCATAGAGTTAGAAGGAGCCTACAAGGCTATCGAGTCTAACCCCCTGCTCAATGCAGGAAACTAGTCTCCCATCCAAGTAATCACCAGGCCTGACCCTGCTTAGCTTTCCACACTCAGACAAGCTGAGCCAGCATAAGCCATGGCACTCTTTTATGATTGATACAAACCATGGGTAATACAGGCTGAATCAAGTGATTACTATTTACATACTTTCAGAAAACAGTTGTAATTGATTTATTAGATTGTATAAAATGTATTGGTTACTCAGATTTTAAAATGTTGGTTTAACTTTTAGTTCCGCTGAAAACAGAAGGTCCCTGCTCTTGGCGAAGAGTATACTAGTTCTTCTTCTCTTCATAGCACTTTGTCAGATGATGAGCTGCTGTAATTCTAACAGGAGTATGCTTTCCTCTTTGCAAAATGTGATGTGTCGCACAAGTGGTATTTCACAAATGGCTACATCTCCTGGCCAATTACAATATTTTTCCTATTTATGAAATTTAACTTCTCGAGGCAATGCCATTCCAACCATTGAGAGAAATGCTGACATAATTTCTATTGGACAAAGGTTTGATTCTCCATTAATATCTTAAAAAGTAGATATAAATTGCTACTACAGATGTAATAGTGTAGAAGTGATAATCTAATTAGTTAGCATTTATACAGTTACTTATCATAGTTAATGCTTCTGTGGACTGCAGAGCTGCTTCTGAGTCATAAGGTAGTTAACTGCTAGCTTGTATTAGATAATTCATAGACTCATACATTTAAAAACCCACAAGGGGACCATTATGATGGAGTCTGGCATGGTAACATAACACAGGACATAGAACTTGCTAGTAATTCCTATATTGTGCTTGTACTTTATGGCTGAGTTAATATTCCAGCACTTGATTTGGAGATCTTGAGTGATGGATAATCCATTGCCTTCTTAGGCTAGGCAGATTGTTCCCATGGCTAATTACTCTTATTGTGGAGTGGTTCATACCCTCACAGGAAAGTCCTATCCTTTTAGAATTTAGCATATTAAGCACAGTTTGCCTCCATCATTATGGAATGTTGCAGCCCCTGCTGGTTAAGCATGGTGAGCTAAATTCATTCTCCAGTTTACACAGCACTGTTTAAGTAAGTCCAGATGTTTTGGACTACAAAACCCATAGGCACGGCCAGTGGTCAGGAGTTCTGGTCCAAAACATCTGGGGGGTACCGGGTTGCCTACCCCGACTCAGTAGACAGAGTACTGTGTGCATGAAACAGAAAATCAACATTATGCAAAAATGCTCAACTTAAGCAAGTGACAGATGGTAGCTGTAGTGAATGAAAATGGCTATGGAGAAGCTATTAGACTGTTTAGTTTGTAGGTCACTGACACAATTGGTTGATGATGCTTCTTAAACAAAATGTTTTAAATTTTGGATTACTACTTTAGCTACAGTCTGCTATGGCAGTGGATTTTTATACATGTATAATACTCATAAACTTTAAAAGGTAACCCTTATCTGTCCAGTTTTCTGTGTAAATGTTAATGCACATGGTGAAGGTCTTTCCCACATTTGTGTGTGCGGGTGTATGTATACACACACACACACACACACACACACACACACAATGTGATCCTATTGTTTGCAAAACTATGGTATTTTACCAGCATTTGCTTTCTCCATCTGTGTCTATTTTTAAAACCTGCAATTCAAGCTTGCAGTATAGAAGGCTTTCATCTTCCCAGCCTGTTTTTCTTATTCAAACGGCTCCTGTGCCAAAGTATTTCTTTCTTAATGTTCAAGTCTGTTGGCTTACACAATGGGATAAAGTAAAGAATATGGGCTTAATAGATTTTTGGAAATATTTGGGGGGAAAACATTTACTGCTTCAAGCAGAAAATTGCCACCACTCATAATACGGCTTGGTTAGTACTGCATGTTCATATCTTAGCAGAATATAAATTAAGAACTTTTTCAGTGGCTACACTATGACACATAGAGCAAAGATTTTTCATATCATGATTAGATTTCTTTATAAAAATTGTGTAATCCTAGGGCTAGGCTAAGTAACTTCTGGAGGATCTAGCTATAGGATAATGCACTATGTCCTATGCCCTGTTCTCATTCATTGCAAAGTAGTATCGTTTTTTCTTAACACACAGCATGCATTGAGGTCAAATTGGTGCAAAACAGGAGTGGTTAAATGTTAGCTGAGCTGTATGAATGTTAACGGAACTAGAGTAATACTGAAACTATTGTGGGAGTAGAATTGGTGGTGGGTGAGATAGTTTGAGACAAGAAAATGTTTTATTGGTCTATGAATTTAAAAAATGTGTTTTGCATCCGTGAATGAAAAGTAAGCACTAAAATATGATATTTAGATATATTGCAGTATGATGCTGATCAAGCTGAATGTTCAATTATCTCTTGTTCCAGCTTGCATGTGCAAGTTGGAACAGTGTCCATACTCTAAAAAGTGTCCATACTCTAATGATATAATGCAGTCATTTTGTGTAATTTGAAAACATTCTGCTGCTATTTAGTTACTGAACTTTGTATTTCATTATACAGTCATGTGTCATAACTTGTAAAGTCTTTTGTGCATTATGCTACCAGTACTAGTTATGGTTAGTTTCAAGCCCCCCCCTCTTCTTCTTCATCATCATTATTATTATTACCGTATTTGTGTTTTTTTTAAAAAAGAAACTTCAATCTTTGATGAACTGAAATTTTCAGTGGTTTTCCAGTGCTCAGGACACTGTCCAGTTACTTCTTTTCTAGTTATATAGAGCCATGCAACTTTTGTAAAAAAATAAATAAAAAAAAGATCCCCACCCCAAAAACCCCTTCTACTTTACAGATCTAGAGATGAACCCAAAATGCTAACCATCAACAGTTTTTGAGGAAGTTCATTATCAGAATTTGCATCTCTGCATGCTTCGTAGGAAGCTGACTATATTCAATTGAAACTTTATACTGCTGGTTTCTTATGAATTTTCCAAGATACAGACAGATCACAGTTTGCCATATTGGGACTCCTGTGGTTGTGTGAATCCACCATAAGTCTCAGTAAATAAAACTGTGTTTCATTGCTGGACACCATCATTGTTTCATGCGTCACAAAAATCAGTATTAGAGTACACTATTAGGGATTCCAAGGGCTCATTTTATATCAAAGCACTTCCACTCCTCTCACAACTGAGAGGGATTCTCTTTTGTAGAGTGTTTGTGGAATGAGTTAGAACAAGTCTTTAAAGGTTCTTTTGTAGCTCTGGAACTCTCTTCCTCTTAGGGCTTGCCAAGGACCAAGTCTGAGTGTCTTCTGGAATTGCTATTAGACGTTCTGTTTCTGTAAGGTATTAGTGACTGGGGATAAGTAAAAGTGGTTTCAACAGTATTTTCGAAATATGTTTATAAAGCCAAACAATTTAAAAATGTATTCAAAATTTCTTGGTATCTGTTTTTTATAAGGTTATTATCTATGGACAGTAACCAAGCCTGTCCATACACCAGCGAGCCCCAGTGCTAGCACCATAGGGAACTAGCGGCTCTAAAAGCAACCCGAAATGAGTAGAAATGCTCTTTTCTGGAATAGGGCAGGTTAGCGGAACTTGAGGAAGGAAGCACTGTTGACCTGTCCTGATCAGGAAAACAAGCATTTCCACTTGTGTCCGTGGTTGCTTTTAGAACTGCTGGGTCCCCATTGCTCGAGAAGTGGACCTTGCTTGTGCAACAGATGAAGCGGGAGCACAGTGGCAGTATTGGATGCAGCCCAGTAAGACTGGTTTTAAGCCTAAAAATGTAAAATTAAATAATGTTTATAATTACAGCTAAATGTGCAAAAAAGAATTAGGATTTCAGGCATTTTTAGTGTGGCACGGCTTTATGCAGACACATTGAAGTTTTGGGGTGATCTCTCTCTCTCTCTCTCTCTCTCTCTCACATTGGTGTGTGTGTGTGTGTGTGTGTGTGAGAGAGAGAGAGAGAAACAACCCCCCCATTGTAAAGATGCAAATTGAAACATATGACAATACCTATATATAAATATAGTAAATTAAAAGAGCTGTAAAGCTGTTCTTTCATAATAGACTGCAACTTGTTTACTAGTTTTGAAAATGTGTGCACATCAAATAAATCTGTGGTATTTGGGCCAGAGAGTACCAGCATTATGCAAAGGGAAGATTAAACAGCACTAAGTATAAAGCTATGATCCACTTTACTCTTGATTCCCAGACACTATCAACCAAATCAACAAAGAACAAAACTAGTGAAGAGGTCATGTTCTTTAGTTCATTTGCATCATTAGAAGGGAAAAGTCTGCCAGAATAGTAAATCTCACTGCATCTAGTGCATTATCTCTTAATCATTATGGTACATGTAGAAAGATTATGGTTGGAGAAAAAAAGAGCCAGGAAAGCAAGTGTGCCTCAACTCAGTGATAGACTGCTTCAGACATTTCACAACTACTGGCACAGTAGTTCTCACCTAGGTGTGCTTGTAGCCATTTCAGCCTGCATTCTGAACTCTTTGACTAACTTCTGTCCTCAAGGGGTTAGTAGCCTTTAAAGCAGACGAGTCAGACTTGTACATATGGTCTGAATGACAGCAATAGGGAAATCATCTCAACTACTTTTCTTGGGTCCAAGGAGAGAGGCAGTGGATGTTTGGTCCTCTTGTTCACCTTCCCAATGAAACTAGCAGCATGAGAATAAGGGATTAATTGCTACCGGTGCTTCATGTGAATTCCCAGGTTCAATGGGACAGGAGAATGGGAAATGCAGCATAGCATTAATGGCAAATATCTCTCCTGGTGCCTCGCTCCATCTTTTGGCATTCAGACCAGAAGGCAAGGAGGCTAATAAAGCATGGCAAGAGAGGGAAGGGGAAGGAATGTGGAAGGGTCAGAGCTCAGGTATGTGAGCTGGTGAAGTGTAAGTCAAAAAAGAAAAAGGAGAGGCAAAGCCTCAATATGATGCTCAAAGAATTTATGTTCTGATGTAATGTGCCCTGTGTGTTTCAATATATTACTACCTTCATCACTGAGAGATAACAAGCACTACATTAAGAGTACTGAACATTAAAAAGTATACAAATTACATAAAATATAAGCAAACTCGGCATAGCAGGGGTGCAGAACCTCTTTCAGTCCAAGGACTGGATTCCATTTTGGGGAAGCTGCCATAGGCCACATTCTATTGGTGGGTGGGGCCCAGAGGCAAAAGGGTGTGGGATGAAAGGCAAAAGAGGAAGGGCCAAGAATACCCTAAATACCAGCATATTTTAGCTTAAAGCTCTTACTGCCAGTAACTAAGCCACAGGAGAGGCATTTCAGCTTTTGTGAATGGGAAAAAATGGCATAAAAGCCAAGAAGCCATGGACCCCTGGAGAACCGGCATTGGCCCCCAGGCCTGACGTTCTGTACCCCTGGTGAATAGCAACCACAATCTAAGATCAGTGAAAAGAGTTGCTATTCAATTCTGAATTGAATGTTTGAGGGATCACTCTCTGAATATATTTTTTAAATAATTGAGTGGCTGAACCATGCATGTGTATATGTTATATACACATACACATGTGTGAATGTGTTATATAATCACTTTCCCTATTTCTTAAAGATGTATTTTATTTCTTGGCAGAAAACTATAGCAAGGTGATTGGATATTTCAAGACTCAGAGGATTTTTACATCAAAGAAAAGTAGGAAAAGACCTGTATAATTATTCAGTAAGTAAGACTTTTTGTTTAAACTTTTCTGTTTGTAGTTCTATGTACTATTAATGCCCAAGTGAATTTGACATGACAGTAAAAAGGAGCAAAATGATGGCATCTGAATTTTGAGACCCCCCCCCCCAAGTGAATTCAAAAGGCGACACTCCTAGAATCAGTGTAAGTATATCAATTTGGGTAAATTTTTGGAGGTGAGGAAGCTGCTGATTGGAAGACAGGCACCTTTTAGTTGTGGCAGCCCAATTTTGGAACATTTTCTCCAGGGAGGCTTGCATGGGCTTCAATAGTCATGCCGAGGCTGCCTTGTTATCAATTGCTCAAGACCACATGGGTGCCATGCTAAATAACCATGGGGCCCTCCCAACATACCATGGGTCAAGTATACCCTGAGGGTCATACACTGAATTTGGTGTTTTCATCAGTTCAGGAAGATGGTCTGGATGTAGGGAATTTGTCTTTGACTTCCTTGTTATGATCAGATTACTTTCTGGTGATGTTTAGGCTTACTGCAGTTTCTCCCCTCTGCGACGGCGGAGGGCCAGTTTGAATTATTATTATTATTATTATTATTATTATTATTATTATTATTATTGTCGTCGTTGTCGTTGTCGTCGTCATCATCATCATCATCATCTCCATCCATCCATTCATTCATTCATTTTATATCCTGTCTATACACAAATACCCTAGGTGGCATACAAGATCATAATTGATTAACAAAACAAATATACAATAATATACAATTAAAACTGACTAATACAATTAAGCATAAAAACAGAATAAAGATTCCATAAAAATTGATAAAAGTTCCATAAAAGTGTAATGGTCTGTCCTCAGAGGCTGATCTGGATAGATTTGTGACTGGCTGGTATGACTGGTGCTCTTGTTGATGCCCTGGTCACTCAGTGAGATGTGAAGGTGACTCAGGTGGTCGACATGATCGTCTCTTACTGTCCTTTCTCACTGGATAGGGCTTGTTTGGCTCCTTGGTTCACCAGGGAGCTCAGAGCAATGAAGCAGATGAGCTGACAGGGAGAATGTAAGTGAAATGTGAAGGACTGCCAACCGGTCCTTTCTTCAAGATGAGAGATCAAAGGTGCAAAACTACCAGCCTTAGCTCTGCCGTCTTGACCTGATTCTTTCAGGGCCTTGCCTTTAGTCTATACACTGGATTTAGCACTGAACCACAGAGGAACCACACATACCATGTGGGGTAAAACCAGGAAAGTTTATTTAAGGTAAACAGATTACAATAAAAGGTGGGGAATGATGGAAGGGGAAAAGGTGGGGAGACACTTTGGTATACACAAGTAGAGCTACAAAACAACAAAACTAGTCCCTTACTATATAAATACCCAGGCACTTACTCCTTGCCTGGGGGTTGGTCTTCTTAGGGCTTGCCTCAGCAAAAAGCCCTACTCCGTGCTCCTTTGCATCCAGACAACAACAAAGCCCAAAAGCGATGGGTGGCAGTATCAATTCCCCCCCTCCTTTCGGTAGCTTGGCTGTCTTTGGCCAATCAGGATGAACTTCATCTGGGCTAGGCAGGGGAGAGGTGGCTCCTGATCATGACTAGAGTGCTTGGGAACATTTGCATGCGAATACCTGTGGCACAGGGACATCAAAGACATGGGAGACTCTGCGGCGACAGGGGCCATCAGAGGAAGCTATGTACATTTGCATGGGGTTTTTTTTTCTCAGCCTCCAGCTGGGATTACACTTATTTACACGTGTGTGGTACAGGAAACTCGTGACGCTTTTCTTCACATGAGAAAATTAAAGTGAATCCAACTGCATATGTTAGAGCTCATTTTAGAGCAGGGCTGGGCAACTTGTGGCCCTCCAGATATTTTGGTCTACAACTACCAGCTTCCCTAGCCAGCATAGCCAATGGTCAGGGATAATGGGACTTCTCTGCAGGGCTGCAATGATTTAAATCAGAATGTTGATGGGTGTGTCATCTGTTTGGGGAGATTATGCCTGTTATGAATGGGGTGTCATTCAACTAAATGATTAAATTTGCAGCTTAGATCTGGCTAATTCTGGAAACTGGAGATAACTATAGCCACTGCCAGGCTATTCCATTTGGATTACTGTAATGTTTTGTATGTGGGGCTCCCCTTGAGCAAACTTGAGTTCATTCCAAATACAACAGCTGGAATCGGGTGTGTGGAACAGCTCACTAGTTTCAAAAGAAGTACACTGACTCTTGGTCTATTTCCAAGCACAATGCAAGGTGCTGGTCTTAATCTTTAAAGCCCTAAACTGCTTTACCTGGCTGTCTTAAGGGCTTCATTCTTCCAGGTGAATGTGCCCAGCCATTAAGATCTTCCTTGGAGGCCTTTCTTCAGATCCATCATCTTTGGAGATAAGGTGGCTGGTGCCCAGGGATAGGACTTTTTCAGTTGTGGCACCCGGGCACTGCCGTGCTGTCTTCAGGGAGGTTCCTCTCATTCTGTGTTTGATATCCTTTTTGTCCCAAGTGAAGACTGCCTTTTTTTATTTGCCCAGGCTTTTAAGATATTTTGCTATGTTATTTTTAATTTTTGTCTTAAGGTTTAATATGCCGCTGTGCTGTTTCCATTTTCCATTTATTATTTTACTTGTTTTGCTTTATTGTGTTTCAAAATTCTTTTATAAGCTGCTCTGGAGTCCCTTGGGGCTGAAGAGCAGGATACCAAATATTCTAAATACATTTTCCTATGTGTAACTTACCTTGCTAAGGCAAGCTAGACGTTAAACTTAGGTACATTTTGAAGTAATTTCAAAAATGCTCTGCTTCAAAAAGTGTTAAATTAGGGCTGTCTTCATAAGAAAGCTTTATCATAGGAGAATTGATAGATAGGGAAAAGGGACAATGTGGTTACCTTTTCCTGCCAAAAATAACTCTGGAAATTTGCCCTTAGTGCAAAGATGAGGAGTATATTTAGGTTACTTTATGCACTTGATGTTTTTGCTTTGTTAGATCAAAAGAGAGTTGTTTATTCAGAGGTGAACTTTAGTATTTCAGCACAATAGGCAAAGGCTTCAGATTTTCAGGGGCTAGTTTGTATATTTTGAGCCAGTGACTGCATGTGAGAAATGGTGTCATTGTCTATCACATTGCTAATGGGGCACTTCATAAGTGATTTTTTTCCTACTCAACTACATGTAGGAAAAGGCTCATACACTGTCACCTGAGGAACACTATGTAAGTGTGTGTTTTGCTGCATGTCAACAGATTGGAAAGCCTTCAGGCTGAAACTTTTGTGAATTTTATAATGAGAAGGAGTACAGTAATACCTTGGATTGCAAGTAACTTGGTCTGAGAGAGTTTTGCAAGACAAGCAATTTTTTAAAATAATTTTTGACTTGATAAACAAGCAACGTCTTGCAATACAAGTAGTCGTAGGGATGTAACCGCTCACCTCAAGCGGGCGTAGCGGGCCGAAATTGGCACCACTCACGCCCGCCAGAGATTCGCTTTGATATAAGAGTGTTTTGGATTACATTACAGGCACAGTTCCAGAACGAATTATGCTTGCAATCCAAGGTATTACTGTAGTTTTAATTCTTCAGCTGCTTCCAATGTCAGGTCATATGTTTACATTTGAAACTGTACTTGCTTAATTTCTAGCATACTTAAGGCAATGCAGCAGATGCAACCCACTGTTATTGTACAGGACATAAATCATTTGTTTTATGGTAGTGATTTGTGGTTGAAAATTAATATATTACTTAACCAGCATATCTGTGACTTGTGTTCTGATTTATTTATTTTTTGAGTTTATAGAGAATTTGATTTTTCTCCTCAAAGTTGATTGAATTATTTCATTAGCCGATATTTTAATTTAATTTTAATGCATGAGTCAATAGTTGCTTCACATTTATTGACAGGAATTTCTTTCCTACTGCTGTTTATCATGGATGAAGAATATGAGATTTTATTGACCTAGTAAAAATTAGGACATAAATCACTATCTCGTTACTTATCTGCTATATGCAAATAACACTACCCTGTGGGGTTTTTCCATTATGGAAACACTGATGAGGCAAAATGTATACCAGAAATGTGATAAATCCAGTGGAGCCTTGGTGCAGAGTAATGCTCTGCGTTTTCTAGAAGATACAACATGAGCTTGATTTTTCCTTTTTGCAGCTTCCTTTTTGTACTTGTTATGTAGATTTAGAAGTGGGATTTGGAACAACATCAGTAGGGGAAGACAGCTGCTAATGCTTTATTTCTGGGCTTTTTTGCTACTTTGCCTCTTCTTCCTTACTACATGGAACTTTAGATTAGTAAGAGTGAGGCTGCTACATTAGTTTGAGGAAGGGAGCAAGCGAGTAATGCTCACGTCTTTCTTTCATTTCTCTCTACATATACACGATAGAACCAAATGGCTTCTGCCAAGTATCATAGCTAATTCAACTGTCCTGGGGCACAAAGGCGAAATGATTCGTCTAGACGGCACGCAAAGTAATCCAATACAAAACTAACTGTCCTGAATTTGGAACTGTTTCCTACAGTTGTGTTTCTCAAACTTTTTCCACCTAGGCAACTTGGAAAAACTCATTTTACCTGCTTTCATCCTCCTGCCCCTCCCTCCCATCTGGTATCTCTTCTGCAGGTGAGATCTTCGCATACAGTTGTTGCAGTAAACCAATGTTAATAATGCAGTAAACTGGCATTAGAAGGCAAATAGAACAGGATATCTCAGATCTCTTCTTAAAACCACACACAGGGAAATAGGTAGACGTGCTCCATTGTTCTCATGAGTTTTCTTCCCAAATCAGTTTGAGAGGATGGGGCAATTGAGGTGGTCATTCCCACAAACAAAGATTGGTTTATAAAGGTCTTCTGCCAAGGGCATTCTACCTACCCAGTTCTCAGAAGGACACTCTAACACCTGTTCCAAGATTTTCTTCCTCCCCAGAACTTTGTTCTAGGCCCATTCTGCAATTTGAGAATCTAAGACCAATTAGTTCATTTGTATGTACGGTAGTCATTTATCATCTCTATTGCCACTTGAGACGATTTGGCTAGAATAGTGCCTGCTGGCTGTTTTTCACTTCTTGTCATGTGATAGTTTCAGAAATAAATGGCGAGTCAAAATGAAAGTACAGAAAGGTGATATTTTAAAGTCTAAATTTATCTGATGACTGGAAAAATTTCTGCCCAAGTATACAAACCAGAAAGTAATATGAGGGGGAGAAGTGGGGGTGGACAGAAAATGAAGTGGGAGGAAGCAAATGTTCTGTTTCCACAATCTCTGTACTATTCTTTCTTGGTCCTGTAGTTAGATCCCCACTGCTTCTGTTTTCATTTTTAAAATGTAATATGTTTCCATTTAACTCATGGACGCATTACACAGCAGAACACAGCAACTTGTGTAGAACAAATCCTATGGTAAAAGCTGAGGTTTTTCCAAGGGTGAATCAAAATATCAAGGGCTGGATCCAGGCTTTGTCAGATTTAGAGTAAATCCATTGAAATCAGTATGACTTAAGTTAGTTATATGACTATATGGTCTGCTGTAAGTATGACTATGTCTGGATCCAATGCTGAGTGCCCATAACATGGATAAAAACTGTGTGCCTCTTCTTTTTTTACCATTGTTTACTCTCTCCTCACCTGACCTCTATCTACAAGGGCATATAGCTCTTCCTTCCACCTGTTTTTACCATCATTTTGCAAGTTTAAAAAATTGACACTGGTCTCCTAGATTGATCCTAGAAAAGTTCAGAGGGGTGATAGACCATAGGCACTGGCTGGAGTTCTCCTGCTGGTACGTCATACTGCTCTAGGGAGCAGCAAACACATTGCAAAACTACCTGCTGCTGACTCCTCTAACTTCACTCCCTGATGGCAGAAAAGTGGCACACAGATTCCATGTAGCTGGGCAGGAAGCAGGAGCAGACGAAGAACCAATATTGTTAGGCTGGAGTATTGTGTTCCTGATTCTTATGTCTCATTTCTTCAAGTCATTCCACAAAGTGGTATGGTTTGTATACTTTGAAGCTAAGTTTGTCTGTGATCTTAACCACATATACTTGGAAATAAGTTCCATTAAAACTTCTTAGTCGGATTAACTTCTTAGTAAGATTGTATTGTTAATCCCATAAAATCAATGGAAGCAAACTGGTCTAGTCTAGTTTAACTATGGTAGTTTGTGAGTTCAGCTGTTTTTCCATAGCATCAGTTACTGATACATGCATAGTACCGTACGTTTCTTATAAACAGGTCTGCACTGTATTTACCCTGGACAAAAAACACAATGCAGCAAACATTTGTAATAAGTAAGACCACCTTTCCTATGCTGCCACACTTGTACTGCAGCTGTTCCTATGGTGTGACATGTGGCTGCAGTATGTGTGTGAAACAGCATCCATAGGAAGGGTAGGACTAGTTGTGTGTGTGTGTCTTTCAAACCTGATTCACACACACACACCATAGCCATGTGATAGTACCATGAGGAAGTGGCCGCCCCACAGCTTGGGCAGGATGGAGGCTAAAGCCTCCTGAAACTAGGGGGATTAAAAATTTGTGCAGTTTAGTTCCATTGTTTTCAGTGGGACTTAGCTGTAGAAATTTCTGCTAGATTGCATGCACAGTTTTTTTTTTTTTTAGCGAACCTATAGAATATCCAAAATAGTGATGGGCCCCAACAATATAGGCTTGGATCCAATGGAGACAGCAGGTAGAACAGGACTTCCCACCCTCTCCTGTGTGGGACTGCAGTGGGGGAGGAGAGGATGGGAAAGTCCCATTCTACTAGTGGTTTCTTTCCCACTGGCGGTAGGACACTGTTGGGTCCGAGGTTTTATGAGGGTGATACTGACACTACGCTGTGTCAGTGGCAACATCAGTAGCTGAATTGTGCACAAAATAAATTGTTCCCTTACTGGAATGGTTCAGAAGACTATTGCTATAAATAGATTTAACAGAAAGTGATCAGGTGTTTGAAATTGTGTACTCTCCATTTTCTAGATAAACCCAGGTATTTTAAATTAAGCAGTTCTACAGAATATTGCGGTGGCTACTTCAGTCCAACATCTTGTGCATTTATGTACACAATCCCTTTTCTAATAAACTCTTAGAATCTGTAAAATATTTATGCTGTTTTGCCAAACTTATGCTGGGCAATCATTTATTTTAAATAGTCAGTTTAAGTCGGCTATGTGGTTGTTGACTAATATTTTATTTAATAATTTATTTAAGAAATTTATATCCTGCCTTTAGACAACAAAAACACTCAAGACAGTTTACAAATACACAGAATCATAGAGTTGGAGGGGACCTCAAAGGTCATTTAGGCCAGCCCCCTGTCATTGCAGGAAATCCACTACTATAACCTCCAATGAAAGATTGTCCACCACCTTCTGAGGAAGTCTGTTCCACTGTTGAACAGCTCCTCCAGGCAGTAAGTTCTTTCTAATGTTTAGTCTAATACAATTAAAATATTATAACCTCTAACAGTAGACTAAAAATAATAAAAATATAATGAAACTGCAGCTAAGATGACAATAAAATCTCAGTTTCTCTTTGTCATCTGAGTCAGAGAGGCTGTGCAGGTGCTGAACCAGTATCTGGACTCAGTAATGGACTGGATGAGGGCCAATAAACTGAAGTTGAATCCCAACAAGACAGAGGTCTTCTGGATAGGTGGTTCTCATGTTCAGGAACTGGGTGTGTAGCCTGTTCTAAATGTGGTTACACTCCTCCTGAAACACTAGGTATGTAGCTTGGGGGTGGGTACTCCTTGAGCCAGCTTTGTCACTGGAGGACTAGGTGACCTCAGTGGCTTGGGGTTCCTTTGACCAGTATTGGCTGGTTCAACAGCCACAGCCATTCTAGACAGGGATAGTCTGACCATAGTGGTCCATGCTCTGTTAACCTCTCAGTTGAACTTCTGTAATGTGTTGTCTGTGGGGCTGGCCTTGAAGATGACCCAGAAGCTTCAACTAGTGGAGAATGCAGCTGCTAGAATGTTAACAGATGTAGCCAGATGGGATCGTATAACACAGATTGTAAGGGTTTTTTGCTGGTTGCCTATTTGCTTGCTGGGCCCAATTCAAGTTGCTGGTGTCCTCAATGGCTTGGGACCCAAATGCCTTTCTCTATACCAGCCTGCCCTTGTCTTAAGATTGTCAGGGGAGTAATTCTCCTTGTAATTTTATTACTAGGGAAAGAGTCTTCTCTATTATTGTGCTCCATTTGAGGACCATCCTCACTGTAGAGGTGTGACTGGTTTGGGCATTTTAAGTTGGTCAGTCTGTTTTGTATTTTTACTGTTTTTTAATGTTTTATCTGTTTCCTCAGGACTGCCCACCTGAAAGGGTGAGAACCTGTGGCAGGGCCCCTGCAGAAGTTCTCAATTAATGGGCAGGTTCATATGGGAGAAGGGAGTCTTTTAGATACCTTGATCTCAAGCCTTTTAGGGCTTTATAGGTTAAAACCAGCACTTTGAATTGTGCCTGGGAAGATACTGAAGATCCTCCAAAATGATTGCTATGTAATAGGAAGACTTTTATGTAAGACTAGAGATGTATCATGTAACACTTCTGGAAATTTTGAAGCTGTGGGGGAAATGTTTTTTTTAAAATCCTCTCTGCAAGATTCCCAGCATAGTTAATCATTTCTTCCATTCCTTATTAAAATTATTGATCTAATGTACCTTTTACTGATAGACATTTAGGGATGTTCCAAGTCATATTCAGTTTCTCAATATGTGAGTAGTCACCATATTATAATATGTGAAGAAAATGTGTATTCCTGATATTTTGGATTTTCTTCTATGGAGTCCAGTGTTTCTGGGCTTGTTCTGGTTAAATGCTGTAGCAGTGAATGCATGTGGTCCTAACAACCATGTGTGAGAGAAGCACTGTAGGCTATCCTGCTATTACCACCAGATGTGACGGAACAATGTGTGGGTTCAGTCAGTCAGGCGATCACTCGTGACCGAGTAAGATTGTCTTCCAGGATAATTTTTTTTTTTTTTTTTTTTTTACAAAAAGGAGATTTTAAAAGGAGGAAAATTCTAAAGAAAATTGTGTAGACTCTAGCGATGGGTCCGTAAGTGACTGTGGAGGCCAATTCTAGATCCACACAGCTTCCCACAGTGAGGACACAGGTTACCAGATGGAAGATGGTCCTGTAAAGGATTCATTTGACGTGCTTTTCGCTTAGCACATTTCTCCCTTTCACCTTGCACTCGGGCTTCTTCAAAGTCCATAGAACCTTTGTGAAAGGCCAACCTCCAGTTAGATCGTTCATGGGCCAGAGCTTCCCAGTTTTCGATGTTTATATTGCATTTTTTTAGATTAGCCTTAAGAACATCTTTAAACCTCTTATATTGACCACCGATATTCCGCTTTCCATCCTTGAGTTGGGAATAAAGTAACTGCTTTGGGAGACGGCAGTCAGGCATTCGAACAACATGACCGGTCCACTGAAGTTGGCGTTGAAGGATCATTTTTTCAACGCTAGTAGTCTTTGCTTCTTCCAGTACACTGACATTTGTTCGCCTATCTTCCCAAGTAATTCACAGGATTTTCCGGAGGCAACGTTGATGAAATCTTTCAAGGAGGTGGAGGTGACGTTTATAGATAGTCCATGTTTCGCAGGCATAGAATAAAGTTGGTAATACAATGGCTTCATAAACCCACATAAAAATGTGTGAGTTATCCCATATATCTTTCTTTAAAAAACAAACAAACTTTGAGGCTTAGGTATATGGAACTCACTGACACAGTTTTTAATAAAGTTCCCAATTCAATCTCATCACTATGGAATGCTGCCTCAGCTATAAAACCTTTAACCACTGCCACTGGTTTATACTTGAAAGAAACCCAGTATCCTGATTCCTATGGCATAGGTATGAGATTGACACCACCACTAGAGAACCTTTCAAAATGAACAAAATTAAGATATTTATTAAGGGGAAATATTTACCAAAGAAAATAAAATGTCACATTTCAAATAATAGATTGACATTGCTTAAAGTTAAATATTTATATTAAATATGCCTGGTTGCCATCCCTAATAGGTAAGAGAGTCTTCCCCAGCTAAATAAGCTCTCAGTAGCTTTTTCTTCAGACCCAATTTCTCTAAACTCTACTGCAACCATTTCCTCACAAAAAGGCACAGATGCTGTACACGAGTCTGCCTCCAGCTCCTCCTGCTTCCTCTGGCTTCTAGGGTGATTCAGATGTTTCAGTGACTTGCTGAAGTTCCTTCTGGTCAGCCATAAAATAGGAACTGAAAATGAATTATGTATAACTTGGTTTGCTCATATATTACCTAAGTTTAAAAGTAAAGTTTATTCAGACAATAATTGCAAATTTACTGAGTTTACTTTTAAATGTTGTTAATGATGTTATGAGCAAACCAAGTTATACATAGTACATTTTATGTTCCTGGTCTATAAAAAGTTCTCTCTCTCAGCGAATTTTTAAATTTCTGCATGTTTTTTTCCCATGCCTTCAAAATTCCTGGATATTTTACATCTCTATCCAAAAACAGCCCAATGAGGACTGACTGCTTGGCAGGCTCCAAGAGCCATGGAATGTTGACTGTCATTTAGAAAGGAAAACTGGGGTGGGAAATGTGAATTGTCCTGCTTGAGCCCCCTTAAATCAAATGAAAGATTTTGTCAGAGGTGTATACTTTTTTTTCATTTTTATTATTTCACACTGCATACCCAGCCATTACTGGGGTGGGGAAGTAAAAATATTAAACAGTTTTGGGTTACTAGTTTTCACATGCTAGTGATGAGAGCATATATTACAAATCCCACATTCATTGAAGGAAAAAAGGGGGTGGGTGGGTAGGCTGATGTAATGCATATGGCTAACTACTGACACCTAAAGGGAGCTTTGCATAGTAGCTAGTTTGTGGTCGCTGTTGATTATGTTAAAAAGCTCAAATTACCTTTTCTGTGGGTTGGGACAGAGTGAGGGGTAGCAACTAGTAAATGTGGCTAAAGAAGCTATGCTGTGAATTGATAAAACAGAAATTTCCTCAATTTCCGGGGTGGGGGAATGAAGTTATCGGCCTGCAGTCATGATTAAAAGAGATAGGAAATGTCTGTGAGAAATATCTCGGGGAGGGGCCATAGCTTGGTAGTAGAGCACACTACCACTTGGAAGTGGTAGAGCACATGTTTGCATGAAGAAGGTCCCAGGTTTGATCCCCAGCATCTCCAGGTCTAGCCCTGAAACTAGCCCTGAAACCCTGGAGAGCCGCTGCCAGTCAGTGTTGACAGTACTGGGCTAGATGGACCAAGGGTCTGACTCAGTACAAGGCAGCTCCCTGTGTTCCTGTGTTACTAGGATGTTCATTGCTTTCATAAACAATGGCACCCTCATGTCCTAATACGTTTAATGCCCTCAGAAAAGCATTCCCTTTCTGTTGAAATTTTATTTGAAGGTTTGGGGTAATCACTATTGGGTTAAGTTCCATTCTTAGGCATACCCCACTGTTTTTAGTGAATATGGCTGTGAAGCTTCATTTTGTTTTGTGCAATCCCTTGTTGTCACTATTTTCATAAAGCTGCATTTTGAGAAACAAGAACCATATGTAAGGGAGGAAAGTACAACTTTTCTCAGCCTTTCTGCCAGTTAATCTGTTAGAACAAATCTGTTGCTTTTTCGCAGTTTGTTAAGCCCCACAGCTTCTCTTCCTGAGCACACCTGCCAACATTTTAATCTATAAATAAGGAGGTTTGTGGAAGAAAAATAAGACACACCTTCTAACTCCATTGAAATCTTCTGGAACAGGGAGCTTATTTTGGCAGTGACAATGAGGAAAACGAAAAACAAAAAACAACAACCCCAAACAGCAGAAGTTTAGAGGTTGCCCCTCTCAAGCAGGAAAAGTTGACATGAGCACTGGCCTACCAGTTTCACTTGCGCTTCCAGGCTGATGTTGCATCTGGCTTTAAAAAAAAAGAAAAGAATCTGAAGGAATACCGGTATTATACAAATCAACCTTATTCTACTGAAATTGATTTTTTGCTTCTCTGTGTACATAAATCTTGAATAACAATAGAAACAGCAGCCTTCTGCGTCACAATACTAATTTATCTGTTTGTTTCTTAAATAATTCGTTTCCAGTTAGCTCCTGAGTTAGCTAGAGCACAGGCATGATGCTTCCACTCTCTGAACCAGCCTTCCCCAATCTGGCACTCTCCAGATGTGTCCAATGACAACTCCCAGAATCCCCCAGCCAGGCTGTTGCTTTTTTACAGCGTGCCTTATAAGCCCTGCAGCTTCTCTTCCTGGGCGCAACTGCTAACATTTTAATCTACAAATGAGGTTTGTGGAAGAAGAATCTCCTAGGCTGGGGCATTTTGGGGGTTGTCATCCAACACATCTGGAGAGTGCCAGGATGGGGAAAGCTGCTCTGAATCACAGCTGTGACTTTTGACTTGTGTGCTCCCCTTCCTACCTCTCTCCCTCACATGTGAATCCCCACTTCCTTTTCTTATTAGCATTACTATGGTGTAATGTTACAGGATTGAGGCAAAGTGAAGAGAAGATGTTTATTATGCTGGCTCAGCTTGTCTGAGCGTGGAAAGCTAAGCAGGGTCAAGCCTGGTTGTTACTTGGATGGGAGACCCCTCCTCTAGTTTCCTGCATTGAGCAGGGGGTTGGACTCGATGGCCTTGTAGGCCCCTTCCAACTCTATAATCTATGAATCTATTAATCTTCCCATGCTTGGCACAGGCTTGTTGGATGGTCTGGAAGCTGGTACAAAACACGAGTTTGTTTGCAACCAATTTTGATACTCAGTTGGAGACGTATTTCTGTTCTAGCAGCAAAACCTGGAGAAAAGTGGGGTGGGTGTGGAGAAGCATGATTAGAAGAAGAAAATCTAGCTGTCAGTGTTAAATATAGGATTTTATTATAAGAATTAGCGGCTTCAAGCTCCATGGAGCCAGAAAATCTGCATTACAATCTTGTAGATTATAATAAAACTCATTTCTCTGAATTGCCATGGTTCTTTGGACCATTCAGGAAAAAATGTTGGCTCTTGTCTGCCAGCCTTTATTGAATATAGTTTCTCTGAGTGGAAGATGCAGAAGCTACCTTTGGCATGAAAGCCATTCTGGGTGATAGTTGGACAGGGCTGATGTCATATGGCTGTTACCCAATTCTAAGGGCTGGATTCAGGATCTGCCTTCCATTGATAGAAGGGCTCTGGTCCCAGAAGGTGCCTCCACCCAATGTTGGGGAATGCTGCCTGTGCACCACAGCTTACCCCATTCAGCAGAATCCCCTAACCCTCATGTAGTGTTTTCAGAGGGCAGGAAGGGGCTGCTGTGGGGAGGTGGGGGCAGGGAAATCTGCTTCCCCCAGCCCAGTTGCATGTGCCTAAATTGGGATCCAACCCTAAAATTTTCTCTACAAAAGGATTCCCCTCCCTGCTTTCTACTTGTGGGCTTGTTTGCCTGGAATTCTTATTCTTCAGACTTCAAAATATGTGTCACTTGCATTATCTATACCTTCTCACAACTAGTTTGAATTGTGACACCTTTTTGTGACTTGGCTTCTTTCTTAACACAGTATCATTTTTCCCCAAAAGGAATCTGAGATTTATTAGACATATGGAGAGAGATATTCAACTGCCATTCCAATAGCTTGGAAAGGTTTGGGCTCTGTAACCAAGACAAGCTAAGCTATACCTTTTGTGACTAGTGTGCTGGTAATTCCTACCACATATAGTTCATATAGTAACCTTCCCTGGCACTCATTGTATTTTCAGTTTCCTTTACAGTTATGGCCCATGCTAACATCCAGCCTTGGCAAACTAAAACACACCTTGGTTTTCACTCTTTTTCAGACTCTTGAAGTTAGGAGTTCTGAAACTTTTTTCCCCCTTGAAAATTCTGCATCATAAGTTGAGTTCCTAAGATTTTGGCACCAACAATGTGGCTCAGATTTAAAAAGAACACCACCACCACTCACCTCTTTATTTACTGCATTTGCAGGTTTGCAAAGGAAACAGTACAAGGCAAGCACTACAAAAGAATTAAGAAATAAAAATTCAAGTGGCTAGAAAGGAAAGATAGGGTTCTCCCATCTTCTCTGAAACATCTGTAGTCCAGAAAGTTACCAGTTGCCACCACAGTCCAAAATCTTTTACTCAGAAGTAAGTCTTTTATTTCTGTGTCTTCTACTGTGTCTATTTCTACTAAGTAAGCCTTCTACTATGTTTACTTAGTATTGCAAGCCTTATCTTCTCTTTCCTGTGAAATCATCACATCAGAGAAGTTTAGAAGGATAAATGAGTCTCCATATGCCCATAAGTAGTAAGAGTAGGGGCAATTGTTTTCAAGCATTGTCTACATTTTACATATATTAAATGTAGCAGGGAACTTCAGCCATCTATAATAATGGGAGAATGGCTCAGCTGGATATTAGGGCCAGGATGAAAAGTGCCTTAGTCTTTCCCTTGTATGCAACTAGGGTCACCCAGAGCTTGTGCCTGTATTGTATAAATGCTCTGTCTCCATGTTGACTGGGTTCAGGCAACATGATAACCCACACACAACTGTTGAGTGTGGATTGTTGTTGAACCGTGGGTTGATGTTAAAACGTGGGCTATCGTGTTGTCTGAACCCAGCTATGCTAACAAGCCATGAAGAGAACCCATGGTTTGTTGTTGGGTTGTGAATTGTAGGTTGTTCAACATGGTTTGTTATCTCGGCTGGGTTCAGACAATACGATAACCCATGTTTGAACAACAGCCCATGGTTCAACCCTTGAGTGTGGGTTATTGTGTTGTCTGAACCCAGTAGTTGTTT
This sequence comes from Shinisaurus crocodilurus, assembly GCA_021292165.1. Taxonomy (NCBI): domain Eukaryota; kingdom Metazoa; phylum Chordata; class Lepidosauria; order Squamata; family Shinisauridae; genus Shinisaurus; species Shinisaurus crocodilurus. The sequence goes on from CM037880.1 coordinate 135,773,017, forward strand.
TGCCTGTAAACTTTCCAGTGGCACTGGATTGGCTACTATTGGAGATGAAGTCCTGGACTAGATGGACCTTTGCTGTGATCCAGGGATGGGGACTCGGACTCCACTTGTGAGTCGGACTGACTCAGGTCCCACTCGAGTCCCAATATTTTTAATGGGACTTGAGACTCAACTCGGGACTCGAGACCAAGGACTCTTCAACATCCCTGGGCTGTGCCAGAAGGAGTGGAGAGAAGTGCGATCGCCAGCGAAGATTTTATTTTTAAAAATCATTTTCCTAAAATGCAACCTTGCAGACATTTTGGGTTTGGCTGCCTCTGCCTGCCTGTTTGGGGTTCCCTGCCTCCTCTGCCTGCCTGGTCTCTTCTTAACCAGTTCCACAGTTTGAATTGTCCAAGACAAACGCCTCTGCCTGCCTGCTTTGGGGTTCCCTGCCTCCTCTGCCTGCCTGGTTATTTTGGGTTTGTCTGCCTGGTCTATTCTTGTCAAAATCATTGCAGAGTTTTGAAATAAAAAGGCACACTTGTGCCTAGAATTTATTTAAGCCACACATCTGAAGTAGCCTTATTTTGTTGGGAAAACCCCCCATTGATTTTAATAGGGACTCGTGGAGTCAGCTTTGGGAGGGACTCGGGAGTCACCATTTTGGACCAAGGACTCGGACTCGAGACTCGGGTCCAAAGACTCGTGACTCGACTCGAGACCAAGGACTCTTCAACATCCCTGGTGTGATCTAACACAGGCCATTCCTATGTTCCTGTGCTCTCAAAAATATTGCAACCACTGTCATGTTGATCCTCTTATCTCACCTGCAGTAGCCAGAAGGACTCTAAGAACAGAAGAAGAGCCATGCTAGATCAGACCAAAAGCCTATCTAGTCCATCATTCTGTACATACAGTTGCCAACCAGTTCCCCACGGAAAACCCACAAGTAGGACATGAGTGCAATAGCACCCACCCGCTCATGTTCACCAGCAACTGGCATACCTAGGCATACTGCCTCTGAGGTAGTATCTAGCCATCGTGACTAGTAGCCATTGATAGCCTTATCTTCCATGAATTTGTCTAATCCCCACTTAAAGCCATCTAAGTCTGTGGCCTTCACTACATCTTGTAGAAGTGAATTCCATAGTTTAACTATGTGCTGTGTGAAGAAGTACTTCCTTTATCTTTCTTGAATCCCCCACCAATCAGCTTCAAGGGATGACCCCCAGCTTCTATTATTATGTAAGATGGAGAAAAATGTCTCCCTATCCACCTTCTCCACACTGTGCATAATTTAGTACACCTCTATCATGTCTCCCCTTACTTGTCTTTTTTCTAAGCTAAGCTCTACTGTTCCCACACCCCAACACCAGGTGTAGGTAGCTGAAAAGAAATGGAATGGGAGATACAGAAGATAGCTTTCTTAGTATTTTGAAGCATTTAAAGTCTCTAGACAGGGACCTGGCAATCCAACTTGTAGCCATTAAACTTTACCTTGCTACTTAAAAACACTGAGGTGGGTTTCTTTCTCAGGTGTTTAATATGAGATTGCCCCTACCAGTGCCTTTTGTATCAGTGCCTCTCAGTACAAGAAACAGTATGTGATAATAGATAAACAGACAAATAGATTACAGATTCAAATATTTAGAACCAACATCTAAACTGGAGCAGGAGGAATGCACATGGATTCTCAGTGTGCTTTTGACATTTCTGAATATCAAAAGTATTACAGTTTCTTTAGATACTAAAATCCTGGCTGGAATCCTGTTTCTTTTTGATGTTCAAATTGGACTGCTATCTTGAGGTTCAGACCAGTAGAACACCATGGCATTAGGCTTTGTGTTTTCTAGCTCCTGTCTTTTGAAAAGACCCATGGAAAATATGTCTGCAGCTAACCTTAAAGGTCAAGAAACTAAGAGGAGAAACAATCTAATGTACTTAATGTAATGTGCAATTTTTTCACAGCTCATAGTTTTAGTGTGATGCATGTGGTTTATCCTACTAGAAACACTAGCCAGGAGCAGACCTGCAATGTTTACACAGTTTTTGTTCTCCTCGAACAAAAGGGTTCAGAGGAGGGCAACAAGGATGATAAAGGGACTGGAAACAAGGCCCTATGAGGAGAGACTGAAAGAACTGGGCATGTTTAGCCTTCAGAAGAGGAGACTGAGGGGAGATATGATCGCACTCTTCCAGTACTTGAAGGGATGTCACACAGAGGAGGGCCAGGATCTCTTCTCGATCATCCCAGTTTGCAGGGCACGGAATAATGGGCTCAAGTTACAGGAAGCTAGATTCCACCTAAACATCAGGAAAAATTTCCTGACTGTCAGAGCAATAAGACAATGGAACCAACTACCTAGGAAGGTGGTGGGATCTCCCAATCTGGAGGCATTCAAGGTGCAGCTGGACAGCCGTCTGTCAGGGATGCTTTGACCTGGATTCCTGCATTGAGCAGGGGGTTGGACTCGATGGCCTTGTAGGCCCCTTCCAACTCTACTTTTCTATGATTCTATGACCCTTTAATTTTAAACAGAAACATGACAATTTACACATGGAGTGCACCCTTCATAACTGACACAGTGTGCATGTATTTTGAATGTGTGCCACTGTGGAATGTGAGAAGTTGTCATAAGAGCATGCTATTGTGAGTAGAAGGACTTTGGGTGTGGTGATTTCCTTGCACAGTCCCTGACACCCAAGAATCCTCCTTAACATTGGGTCTGGGGAGAAAATAAAGGATAAGGAGCAGATAATCAGCAGCCATTGTTAGGTAACTGTATTTCATCCTTTCCCCCATTCCACAGATGAATGAAGGGACCAGTACCATTTTAGAGGAAGTACTTGAATAGGTGCTTCTTTCCCATCCCACCTGGCTCAGGTTTTAGGAACATCAGTATACATCAAGGAGGTTGCCATTTGAGTTATTTTAACCCTAGTGTTTGGAACAGGGAAGCATGCATCAGGACTATAAGATTTTGATGCATTTATTGGGAAAACAAGGGCAGAATATGATTCTCCCCCCTCTCATGTGAATGGAAAAGATGCTCTCTTTGTCTTTGTTGATGCAATGAACATAAACCAGCCCTTAACCTATTTGTGTGTGTCTGTACATTTAGCTTTCTGCAGCTGAGAGGCATAGCACAGGCCTTGGTAAAGTCTGATCCAAGAGTCTAGGTATCTATTTGGGTTAGTAAGTAGTGTGGCATATATAACAATTCTCCTTCATTCTCAAGTATTATCACCTCCAGTCCATTATACTGCCCCGTATCATCTGTTGCTAGCAGCCTGGGAACCCAGTCACAACTAACTTGTGTCACTGTTTAGGAAGTATTTTCATTAAGACAGTATCTTATATAGTAATACCCTACATATAATTCATTCTCAGAGTATCCTTATATAGCCAAAATAACACCTTCCACACACAAGAGGGAGGTAGCAGCGGGCTTGGGAGAAGCTCATGTTTTACAGAAGTTTGAAAAACAACAACACCTTCAGTGAAAAAACCCTTGGTGTGACCCAAAAGAGCCTAAAGGGCACTAAGCATGCTCAGTAGCCAGGGAAGGCTGAGTGAGTGTTAAGAGGGGAAAAACAAGTGGTGGGAATGGCAAATGAAATGGAATACCCTGAAAGCTGGCGTGGGTGGGTGACTGCCTTGCTTGCTGGTATCCTGAACTTGAGCATGTTGCAGGTCACACTTGTTGTATCTAAAAAAAAATTAAAATTTTGTGTGTGTGTGTGTTTCTTCCTCAAAGATGTCTCACTTGAAGAGGTTCTGTACTAGTGCAGCTTGTTGTATTCATCTCCTAAGATACTCCCCTTTTGTCTTTTGATGCATAAGATGGATGGACTGGGCAGAGTAGCTAATGCAGTCGGTGTTAGGGTTGTTGCCAGACATTTTTCACAAAGTAGTGCCATTTCCTTTACTAAATGTCATGTGTCTTATGTAAGCATTATTCAGGAAGTACTGTTAACATAGGGGGGTAAGCGTAAAAATGTTCAGTGCTGTAGAAGAGCTGTTTTTCCCTTTTAAATCACACAAGGAAAATGTCTGAACCCAAGCTGTGTTGGAGGGGAAGAGTAGCCATTTAGCTCCCCTCTCCTTAGATCTTCTGCCACCTCTAAGGTAATAACTTTCATTTGGAGCCAAGTTTTTCTATCAGCATTCAAAGACGGGGAGATGTGCCATAGGTTGTGTATGTGAAAAGTATTGCCAGTAGGTTTGGAAGGAAAGACCGCTGTGTAAAGAGAACATGTCCAAGAATGTTTATTATTCTAATGTGATTAATGGGGGAAGACGACAGTGAACAGTGATTGTTTTTTTTATGATGGAAGTCCAAATGAATTTAATTTAAAAGTAAATCCTCATCTCTCTGTATGCAAGTCCAAGCAATTGTAGCCTGATCTCAGATGGGAAAATGGTGTATGTTTCCAAATCTCTTTTATGCTCCTCAGGTTCATGTCTGTGCTTGAAAGAATGCAGATAAATACCCAGGCCTTCTGTAGCTCTCTTGTCCATAGGGCAGGGCTATGTGTACTCTGCACTTAAAATAAATTCTTTGCCAAGAAAAAGCTGAATTCTTTACAAAGAATGCAAATTTGCACATACTTTCTTTAGCTTGCATAATTTGTTTTTCTGTTAGTGAGCTATGCTTAAGCCCTAGCCCCTGTCCTTCTGGAAATTCTAGAGATGGCTACTTTGGCTTTCAGATATTCCCAACATAAGAACATAAGAGTGATGCTGGATCAGATCAAGGGTCCATCTAGTCCACTGTTCTGTTCACACAGTGGCCAGCGAGCTGCCCTCAGGAAACTGACAAGCAGGATATGAGTTCAACAGCACCCTCCCGCCCATGTTCCCAGAACTGGTGCTGTGTGAAGAAGTACTTTTATCTGTCCTGAATCTCCCACCATTCACCTTCATGGGATGATCTTGGGTTCTAGTATGAGAGTGGTGTATTCCCATACACTTCAAAGGTTATGACCCAGCTCACATTTTTACTGCTGCCCACTGTGGCTTGTTTTAGCCATGGTGAGCCATGGCGTGTGCTGGCCAAATTTTGAATAGTCAAGCCGTGGCTTCAGCTTGTCATGTCATCCAAACCTGGGGTCTGGGGGTTATGCAAGGGTCTGTTGTTGGGTTATGCAAGGGTTGTTTAACACTCACGTAAGCCACGGTACCTGGGTTTGGACGACAGGACATACCATGGCTTGAATATTCAAAATGGTCCCTGGTGTTGCTCCTGAGCAGAATCTGAATCCTTCCCCCACTCTTGTATTCATTATTTTCATAGTTGCTGTGTGATTATGGGTGGGCTAGATGTAGAGATTCCCCGCTTCATTTCATACAACTTTTCCATTCATTTTTATATTTGGTGAATCAACTTTTTAACAGGGGTACAAAGGGCAGATGCCCAGAAGTAATTTAGCAGATACGATCACAGGAACTCATCTGTGCGAGTTGGCTGACATTACAAATTGCAGTTGAGACTGCAGTAAATGCCAAGTTTTCTCTGAATCAGGGTAGTTACTGTTTCCAGAGGAGCCTTCAAGGACAAGTGTGAAACTCGGGTCACTATCTCTTAGAAACAGACATTGTCAGACCAACACAAAAAAACAATGTATGTAACTTTATTTGAAAGTGAAAACAAGCTTCTCACATGACTCAACACTGTAGCTGGTTGTTGTGGTCCAATGCTAGCGCTGGGTCAGAAAGTCATCACAATTCTTACTCACCTCAGGGCACCAAGCACAGTCCAAGGCTTACCCCCCCCCCCACTTTTCCTTACTAGGAAAGCTGGTAACCACCCCCACCCTCCACCCCCATAGCTAATGTGTGGCATTAGGTGAACATAAACTAGCTGACAGTGGCTAGAACAGGGTCTAATAGGGAGAGTGGGCAGCGGGATGAGGTTTCCAGTCCACATTACATAATACACCCTTCTCCTTTCAGACCAGGAGGAGTGGAGGAAGTGGAGTGGAAAGCACAAAGCAGAATGGGAAGCACTAAGTAGCAAAGAGAGAAGGAGCAAAGATGCCAGGGCAAATGTGGCCACTGCCTTTTCCCTTGCCCAGACAGAACATCTCTAGGGGTTCCCCGTGGTGGTCACCTGCGTTGACTGTCTTACACCAGACAAGAGCCCTCCACCTCTGTGGTTGAAGGCAAGACTGTTGTGTGCCCCCCCCCCCCAGCTGGGAAAGGAACTGCAAGGAGCTGCCTTCACTTTCATATCTTTTACTTTGTATTGTTTTCCCCATCAGGTGGGTGTTCAAACTTCAATCCCCTTCTTAATAAAAGAGCAGAGGTCTAACTCTGCTGGGTTCTAAAGATCAGAATCACCCTGGAGGGTGAGACCCCATAAAAATGAGTCCTACATTAACTCCAGGTGATGGCTGAAGCCTTGCCCAATAACAGTAATCTTTCCCTTATTTGTCTGTTGTTCTTGAGAAGTTTAAATCTACTAAGTTTGTCTTGGTCATGTCACTTGTAGTATATATTGATGCACTGAAGCAGTATTGGGCTAAGTATACTGCTTCCTATCATTGTACTTGATCAGCCCAAGTGTTTTTATTGGATATACAAAGCATCAACAATGCTCCATATATACTGCATCTTGACTTCTTGATTCTGTAGTGTAGGCAGCACTGGGCCATTTTCTAAAGTTTCTTTTCGATTTTGGCAAGTGGTTACAGTGGGCATATAGAGTTTAAATCAGTTCATTACTGAGATGTTTGTGAAGTACTCTGAACACTTGTATTTTTACTATGTATTTTTCTATGTACTATGTATTTTTCATAGTAAATGTATTTACTATGTAATACATTTCACTATGTATTTTTACATAGTGAAATACACTATGTAAATTTTCCTCCTCCTACCCCCTTTCAACCAGGGGCCAACCTTTAGCCTTCCAACTTTGTACTAGTAAAATACAGCAAATTACAGCCACCCAGGCCTCAAACAACATCAGTGTGTGCGGTACAAGCTCCAACTTTGTAGGTTTTCTGCATAGAGGACATTGCACAGAACTGCCAACATGGCTTCTAACATGTAAATGCACCTCTTAAGCCAATATTTTTGATGTCTATATGTGCACACATGACTTCAAAATATTCCAGAAACAGACTTGTTCTACTCAATAGTAGTTATTGATAGGCATTTGTACAAAAATCTTGAGATGTTAGTGAGGTACTGAGGGTGCTTCCAGATCGAAGAATCCTATTGCTAACAATCCAAAGGTATTGTGAAGCTATTCCATCTTTTCTTCCTTCATATATTTTTTTTCTGGGAAAGCAGTGGGAAGCCCAAGAGGACTACAAACGGAAGAGAATGTTGTCATCTGGACTCCCCATAAAATTCCATGGAATAGACAATGCTGTAGCACAATAAAGCCTTGTCTAGAAGCACCCATAGGCAGGCTGGAAAGGGCAAAGTATTGGGATTTTCTTTTGTTGTCTAATAGCCTTACCTGTAGGCTGTTGTTTTCCTTTCCTTTCATTTGCATTTACATAAGTATATGATATATATTTGGTCCTGTTTTAGCTACTGAAAAGAAGTCGCTAAATAATAATAGCTATATAATTAAAAAAAACAATAGCATCGTCGTCGTCATCATCATCATCATCATCATCATCATCATCATCATCATCATCATCTGTCAGGGATGCTTTGACCTGGATTCCTGCATTGAGCAGGGGGTTGGGCTCGATGGCCTTGTAGGCCCCTTCCAACTCTAGTTTTCTATGATTCTATTCTATGATCATCATCATCATCATCATCATCATCATCATCATCATCATCGTCATCACTATATATATATAATAATGTGAAGGACTGCCAGGAAAGTTTATTTAAGGTAAACAGATGACAGTAAAAGGTGGGGAATGAGGGAAGAGGGAGAAAGGTGGGGAGACACTTTGGTACATACAAGTAGAGCTATAAAACAACAAAAGCTAGTTCCTTTACCATATAAATACCTAAGCACTTACTCCTTCTGCTTAGGGGTTGGTCTTCATTAGGGCTGACCTCAGCTAAAGCCCTACTCCCGCGAAAGCGTGCAGACAACAACAGCACCCAAAAGCCACAGCAGCAGTACAGATTCTTCCCCCCACCCCTCCTTTCAGTAGCCCAGGTGTCTTTAGCCAATCAGGATGAACTTCATCTGGGCCAGGCAGGGGAGGGGTGGCTCTTTGCCGCATTTGCATGCAAATAGCTGTGGCACCGGCCATCGAAGACATGGGAGACTCATGGGAGACTCTGCGGCGTCAGGAGCCATCAGAGAAACTATGTACATTTTGCATTTCCAGCCCCCAGCTGGGATTATACTTGTTTACACGTGAGGAGGTGTGTGTGTGTGTGTGTGTGTGTGTGTGTGGTGCAGGGAACTCTGATGCTTTTTCTCCACAAATAATAATGCCCATACAGAGCTTCCAGGGTACTTGGTGTTTACCTTGTGGTGTTTATGTGTGTAAGAGAAATTCTTGCTGCTCCACCATACCATTAGTCTCTGTCTTTCTTTGTACTTCACCCTTGGGAATAAGTCCAATATCTGACTTTACCCTTGGCAATAAGTTTCCGTAACAGCTGCCCTCTGAAGTATGCATAACTCTTCAGTTAAAGAGACGTCTTTGGGGTCTGTTGCCAGTGAAACTGACTATTCTCCTAGAGTGTCGGAGGCCAGCAAGCTTGGGGTAAGCCCCACCTCTGGGGCTGGGAAGGCCCCAAGCTTGCTGGCCTCCTCCACTTGCGGAGAACTGAAATTCACGATGAGTAGAAGAATTTCTGTTTCTTGTAAATTTACTCTCAGTTGTAGTGTGACACAACTAGCTGAATACTCCTCTTTACTTTGCAGTAAGCCTGCTAATTTAAATTGAATTTAGGATTCCAATCTTAGACTGTATACTTAGTCCTTTGGAATCAGTAGGCTTCATTGTTCACAACTCAGGCAAAGACTGTGTTATACATTGTATTTTATTTCAAAGAATTCATATTCTGCCTTTCCACTATTTGGCATCCAAAGTGGCTGTTGCCTTAAGATATATTTTCTTTCTTTACTCTTTTGGGTGTCTGTGTGTCTTTATTCTGCTACAGATCACAGCTTCAATGTAGATAGGTTGTTATTAATTGTGAAACTTTTAGATTTGAGCTATGAGGATTTATGATGAACATGATGCCTCCTTATGTCAGAGAAATAAAACAATCTGTCTTGTAAAATTGTAAAGCCTGAATGGAAACATAGGGTACAAAAGGCAACAATTTTTCTCTCCTCTCCCATTTTAAATAGCCATTTTTTCCTGTCACACACAGGCTGCCAACTATTTTTTGTGGTAATAAAGGTCACCAGCAGTAATGTCTGGAGAATAAGTCGTGCTACATCTGCCATATGGAAATTCAATGCAGCATTTTACTGGTTGCTCTTAGACTGCTATTACTTGCCATACTTTTAACCCATATTTTTAAGCTGCTGGTAGGTTGCCTGATATAGACTTAGACTGATGACTAGATGTTACATCCCTGATTATGTGGCCATCTCAGGATTCCTTACTGCAGCATACCTGTGTGTGCTCTTCCTCACCAAAGAGACACATTTGAAACCATTCCTTTTCCTCTTATGTAACTGAGGAACTGGCTTAGTTCATTGCTACAGAATATTATTGCTTAGTTCTTTGTGTCTTGTGTGTTTAAATTTTCAAGTGGGGAACACCAGTTAGCAGTTTGGTTCTTGTACCTTCATTTTTTTGTATAAAATTAATGTGATAGTATGCAGGTATATGAGGAACTGCCCTCTAGCTTAGTCCCAAGTAAGTGTGCACAGGATTGCTGCCTAAATATGTATATATTTTAGCACTCCCATATATGGTAACTACTTTCTTGTAACCTTCAAGACTTTTAATTATGGACTTGGGCACAATACTTACATCGCAGAAGTTATGCAGGGCAGAAACTTCTGTTTTTGAAAAATGAACCTGCATGTCTTAAGAACTGCCTGCCCATATGACCCTGCCCATAATCTGAGATCTGCGTCGGAGATCCTGATCATGTGCTCATCAGTAAATCAGGTGAGTGAGCTCAAGAGACAAAGCCTTTTCAGTAGTGGCCCTGCAACTGTTAAGATTCACTTGGCCTCTTATGGCATTCAAGAAAGACTTAAACACATATATTTTTAGTACTGCTTTTCCTTAAGTTAATGTGATCTAAAGCAACAATAGATGGACTTCAGGCTTGGCGAATTACTTTGGTTTTTTTTACCAGAACCCTGAGTTCCATCAACCAGAGTCAGATGCAAAATACTGGCTCAGGAGAGGCAGAAAATACTTTTAGGATTAATGAACAAGGATGCCTCTGAGCACATGCTCAGCCCAGGATATTTTTTAGGACCAGAACTGAGTTCGCAGTCTAGTCCCACAGATATCCAGTCCTGCTTACTCCCACCAACCAAGCTTTCTTCCATCTCTACACTTGATTTAGATGAGAGGGGGAACCATTTTTGTTGATGATGTGTTTAAACAATTGCGAGTCAGAAACCCTTGATGATTTACTGCAAAGATCGGCCTTCTGTCTACCTCTGCTCTAAAGTAGTTATCTCATTCCTCTATTTAATGTGTCCCCTTTATACTTACATATTCTGTCTAATGTTCCATTTCCACTTTGTGTGTTTTGCTTTGTGAGGACATTGCTCTGAAAAGTGACTAATAAATAATTGGAGTAAATAAATAAATATCCTGTATGCATGTTGATTTGCATCAATTTCTAAAACTTCATGTGGAATACATCTTCTTTGTCTTGCTAATAAAATAAGCTCTCTACATGCTTCAGAAGAAGCATGTGGAAGTTGTGTGCAAGCATGTGTAAACATAAGACTCAAGGTTCTGGGGTTCAGAACTGTGTGTTTGACCTTATTCGCATGATCAAAATAAGCCACTGTGGCTTATTTAAATCACAGTGTATGCTGGGCGCATGCAGGGCACAGTTTCCATAATCACAAACCTGGGCGCAGCTTGTGTTGTCCAAACCCAGGCGGCATGGCTTGATGGAGGGGGAAACAACCCTCCTCCTATAACCCTACAACAGCCAACAGTGGCCTATTTTGATCTTGCTGACCGACTCCACGTGTGTCTCTGTCAGTCTACACGCACATACACACACACACACACACACACACACACACACACACCTCAGGTTACTCCAGTACCTTTTTGCTGTGTAGTTATTAGTTTATCATAATTCTATGCTAACCAAAAATGCTACTGTTGCATATAGATTTTAAATGCGCTTGCCCAGAAGTAAATCCCACAGAATACTTTCTAGTAAGTGAGCTAAGGATTACACCCTTCCTATGCAATGTTGATCAACCATCCTCTTGTCATTGAAGTGGGGGAGGGAGGCTTTGTATTTATCATGGCTCCCGGAATCCATGAGTAATTGCTGTGTTAAACAGTTAAAGTGTAAAAGGTGCACTCACTGGGGAGCCACAATTGATTAGTGTGTTAACTCAGTTTTTAAAGAAGCTTAATGCCTTTCTTTTCTCTTTTGCTTTCTTAGCATAATTATATAGTCTTCCATCAGGCCCTGATATACTTTGTGTGATTTTTTAGGAGGACAAAAGCAGCATCACACATTGGGTGTGGGAATGCATGAAGTGTTTTAAAATGTGGCAGTTGTCCTCTATTAAGTTACTATAAATATATTTAAAAGAGGGAATTTCAAAAGTCCTACTTTTAATTATATGCAATAATTCAATAATGAGTGTTACAGTTCATTACTGTTTCTCTGCAGTGCATCTCACTTCATAAGAAGTCTGAAATTTCAACCAGGGTGTTTTGTATCATCACAGACTGAAGATGGAATTACAACTTTAATTTAGGTAATTTAATTCAAGTGCCTTGCTTGCTGCTAGAATTCCTGGAAGTGGTGATGACAATTGTGGGTATGTTGCAATGCTTTTATTTTAGAACCTTTTGTTACAGCCTTATAGAGAGAGTGAACATCCACTTAATTCAATGAAGTTGTAGAAAATACTCCAGGCATATCCATACTTTTGCAGAGCTAGAGGCCTTAACATCTAAAAGTGTTCCTATTTTTGAGTTCTTCAGTCATTTGCTAGCCTTTATGTGTGAGCGGGTGTATTACTGAAGGTTATTTGAACACTATAAAGTTGTTGTTGTTATTAATGGAAAGAACTGAAGGGGGTTTCTCTGCAGCTGAGAGTACATAGAAGCCTCTGCCTGATCAGGAACCCTGCTTTATTAGTGTTCCTGTCTGCACAGAGGCTTCTATGCAAGTTCAAGCAAATGTGTGTAGAAGCCCCCTTCAGACTTTCCTGCTCAAGGCAAGTGTAGGGACTGAGTGGGCAGCGCCAGCACATGAAGGAATGTGAGGCTGGGTAAGAGGATGTGGTTTCTCACCCCCTGCGTGCATTGCATTTCCCTATTTCAGGCATACCGTACTGCCTGACAGGGCTCGTCTCTGTCCCTAACCCTTTTCATATCATCATGTCAAGTAATTGAGGCGCACAAGTAACTTTTTAGAGTAGTGCAGTGGGAGTAACTGTAACAGGAGTGGTCTCAGTAGAAAAATGGCTCCTACTAATGGGTCACACTTTTATAAAAAGTGTGCACATGCGCTTCAGTCTTGGCACATGCAGCCCCTTCCCTTAAAATAGGACACAGTGGGCTGGTTTGAATGACCACCGCAGCGCACCATAACTTATTTAAGCCACAGTGGGTTGTGGCATGTACTGGCAGCCAGGCAGGTGTTTCAGGGTTAAGCAACTCTCAAATAACACATGGTCTGTTGTAGGGTTATTTGAGGGTTGTTTAACCCTCAAACAACCCCTGCTGCCTGGGTTTGGGCAAGATGCCAAGCCATGGCAACCCCTCACCAGAGGTTGAATATTCAAAATGGCTGCCGTATGCACCACAACCCACTGTGGCTTAAATAAGCCATGGTGGGCTGCGGTGATCGTGTGAACCTGGTCATTCAGAGGTGCAGGTTCTCAGTAGTTGCTGGAGCAGAAGTTATAGCTCTCAGAGTCAATCACATGCAGCAGCTTTGGGGAGAATGTTTAAATAGTTTATATGCCTAATTCAGTAATACTATACTGTATACATTAAATTAAAAATGGAATATCTTAAAACAGGACTTCTAATTTACTAGAAATTTTATTTATTTATTTATTTATTACATTTATACCCCGCCTTTTTTCCTACAAGGAACTCAAGGCGGCTTACATAATCCTCCTCCTCTCCATTTTATCCTCACAACAACCCTGTGAGGTAGGTTAGGCTGAGAGTCAGTGACTGGCCCAAAGTCACCCAGTGAGTTTCATGGCCGAGCGGGGACTAGAACCCGGATCTCCTGAGTCCCAGTCCAACACTCTAACCACTACGCCACACTGGCTCTCATTAAGATTAAGAAAATAGCTTATTTGGGACATATTCAGTTGTTTTAATATTGAGTTATATGCTCACTTACCTGCATACATTGGATAGCTCTGTTAATACTGCATACTTTTGAACTCAGCCAAAATTATTCCTTGTGCAATGGTCTTCAGAGAAATATGATTGGTTATGAATTACTATACATCTATATTTTGTGTATAGTCTAAGAGCAGGGCAACATTACTGAAATGCAAAATTTTTGCATTACAAGTCATTTTGACGAGAAAATGTGGATTCTCTCAAGATCACTGGTTACTATGATCTAAGCAAATCACTATAAAAGTACCTGGCATTATTTGACTGGGAAAAATAAGTATTTGAAGATCAAGCAGATAAAGGGCTGAGAGTTCAACTGTGGTAGCAAAATGAATGTTTTGTATTGCCATGACGATTTTACAAAACAGTAAGTTTAATCATATTCTAGGACTCTGGTATCATATCCAAACCACACGAAATATCATTCTTTAGCGGCAATATCCTTTTGCTGGGTTGTGTGTGTGTGTGTAAATTACATTTAGATGCAGTATGACTAACACAAGCATTTTTGCAAAGATTTAAAACTAACCCAAATGTTATAAAAGAATTGGATCTAACAGAAAAGTCTTTAATCTGTCTCAGAAATGGTGTCTGCAGCATAATAGAGGAGTTGACAATCCCTAAGATATAATGATATTGTTTTGGGGATCTGCCAAGATGAACCACCTGCACACATAGGCCTGTTCAGGGTTAGTGAGGAATCTCCTTATGATTCCATAGGGTTTAGAAGGGCTGCTGGATAGTGGTCATTTTATTGCCTTTGGAAGTCTACTAAATTAGATTTTGAAAAATGAAACCAAGCTTGGGGCTGTGTTACATTAAACAGCAACTACACGTTCATTTCCCTTCTTCCCTATCTGTAATATGTAGGATGACTTACTCTTGTTCTGATGCTACAGCACTGTGCATTTTCTAATCCCACCTCCACATAATTTGCAGGTGCTCATTTAATGTAATGTGTAGTTTTGCTGTTTTATGACTGCAAACCTTATGCACATGTGCTTGGAGCACGTTCCTCAAGAATCCGTGGGACTTACTTGTGAATAAACATGCTTAGGATCAGGCTGTGTGTCTTAAGCAGTTTCTAAGATTCAATTTGGAGGTAGATGGAGGCTGACTGTGTTTCCAGCAGTTACTGGGTCATGAATAATAATTTTGTATTAATATCTTTGGGCATCACTGTTATAAAAGACATTCGTGCTTTTTGGTTGCAGTTAACTGCTCCAGAAACCTTGTCCATATGTAGCCACAAGCACTGAGAAGAGTGTGGGATTTCCCCCACCTTCATAGGTTTCTGTATTTCTGATAGTCATGTGGACTTGTGCTCATCAGAGAGCCTTGATCACATGAAGTCTGGGGTCTTTGGAGGAGGGGAAAGTCCCTCCATTCCAATTTCAAAAAGGAGCTGTTTGCTTATAGTGTCAAGTTTTGAGAAACTGCATTGAAGTAGCTTAGAGAGTTCTGCTAACTTTGGATGAGATATGCCATTGTAGAAGGTGTCACAAGGCATCTATTACAGCAGGGGTTTAATTGTGCTTTGAGTAATGTCCGTAGGATTTTTGTTGCAGTAGTCACATTAACAGAAAAGAAATCACATAACTGGCTTTAGAAAGTTGTTTTACAGTTTGTAGTATTGTACCTTTAAATTTTGCAGTAATCGCAGGATGGGGGAAAGGCTTCAGGAGTGGTTCGCTGTTACTTGTTTTAAAAATTTCTTGTCCGTTTTAAAAATTTCTGAGCTGGTATTTTCAACAGGTGCTCTAAGCAGCATACAGCAGTATCAACAACATAAATCGAAATATACAGGGGTCCATAAATTTTAAGTGGGAGAGTTGAGATCTTGCCTGTGACGTAGTGCCAAGCAGAACTGCAGAGACAAATCCCAATTCTACTTTCCAGGCTGTGTGTGTGTTGATGCTGTAAGCACTGAGCTGTGGAGAAGCTTGCAATGCAGGAAGATGTTTTGCTGCTTTCCCAGCCTCTCCACACCTCCATGGAAGTTAGAGTTCTTCTACCCTTCCTTGGAGCATGGAGAAGTCTGTGGGAATTTCTCTAATGCCAAACTTGCAGTGAGAAGTCTTCCCAAGCTTTCTAGGCATCTCTGCGGTTCAGAATGAGGTCAAGGATATCCTGGAGGATCTTGCCTATAGCATTTGTGGACCTGTGAAAATATATTAATGCAAAATATGCATACATCATATGCATGTATGCATATTCTATACATATTCTATACATAGATAGAATCCAAGTTTTCATTCTCTTCCCTACTCTTTAACTGTAATAGGTAACTCTATTATGTAGCCTACGGCAGGTGTGGGCAGCCTGCAGCCCACGGCCTCATTCCATGCGGCCCTCGGCCTAATTTCAAATGCCCTCTGCGTGTAATTAGTTCAGACCTCTGGCAAGAGCGATCTGTCCCTTTCCTGGCAGCATGCTGAGCGGAAAGGAAGAGGGAGAGATAGAAAAGAGGGTGGTAGAAAGCGACAGAGGAGGTGGGAGAAAGAGAAAAGGGGTGACACACCCACTGCCCACTACTAGCATGCAGCTCACGACAGGTTACCCACGAGGGGAGTGCAGACTTCAACAAAAATAAAAGGTTGTCCACCTCCAGCCTACGGTCATGCCTCCCCCTGCAAGGATTCAATAGATGCCCCAGAGTGGGACTACCTGAAAAGTGCCTTTCTCTGCACTAGTTGCCCCATGTCCCCTTCCCACTTTTTCATAATTACCCCTGCCCAGTCCTAATACAGATACTTGGAAGAACCCACTGTTTACTCCCCTCCTTTGTGAAGACTGTCAGTTAATTCCAACCTTCTGCATCCTTTTTTAAAATGCAGTTGCTAATCCATAAAAGAATATGCCCTATCCCAGGGGTTCTCAGCCAGCGGGGGAATTCCCCCCAGGGGGGGGATTTTAGGGTTTCAGGGCGGGAATTGGGACCACAGACTCAAACTGTTGGATTACTGATCTTTCTACAAATTACAATTCTACTGATTGTACATAATCTACAGGACACCACACCTTATTGTAAGGCACAGATTAAGTCAGACAATCTTGGAAAGGGGGGGAATGACATTCTGACATATGGTGAAAAGGGTGCATGGGGCAAAAAAGGTTGAGAACCACTGCCCTATCCCATTACTGCTAAGTTGTTTTAGGGGCTTTTAATGAGGGACTTCATCTGAAAATTCAACATGAAACAAGGTAAACCATGTTGGTCCAAAAGAAAAATGCCAAAATCCCCAATCAGATAGATCCACAACCACAATATCTTTATTAGGACCAACCAAAATAGCACACAAGCTTTGTGAGCAAGCTTTTGAGATCTTCCAGTTTCTCAGTCAGGCTAGAGATTGTGCTCTGTAGGGGGTGGGGGAGGGGAAGAGGGTCCTCAGAAGTCTGCATGGTCAGAGTCTTAAGACAGAGTGTAGGAAGAGATGGATTAGGTCTACTAGGTGCCATGCAAGTTTGCTTACAGCTAGGACTGTTGGGGCAAAGAAGCATGTAATGGTTCATTTCCGCTATTTTTAAAATATGAAATTCAGTTGTGGCTTTTGATTTGTGTCCAACCTTAGGCAAAACACAGGGGTTGCTGGCAGAGAACAAAAGTAAACATAGCAGTTCTTACATTAGCAAAACTGGAGATTAATTTTGGGTGGTGCAGTAGGTAAAGACGCAAACACCCACCCACCCAATTGGGTAGTGCTACCTAGTAGTTGGAAGGAAAGTAAACCTCAAAGAGTAAAATCCCACCTTCAAGTGGCAGAAACTCCTCATCTCTGGTTGTAGTAACCTGCTGCTCCTCCAAGGCTAAATTCAGTATTTTCCAACTTACTTGTATAACAGAGTAAAGCCACGTTAGTCCATAAGAAAAATTCTAAAATCCATCTGCTGGATCATCACATCTACCGTATATGTGGACCAGCCACTTTAATATGTGATCTGTAATTCTTTGCACTATCCAAGTACAAAATAAAACAGTGAATGTATACACTATTTGCTTTTTGGTTGGGACCAGTGCATCTGGCATTGACTTGTCACATGACAACTCAGGCTGATTGTTTGGTTACATTCCAATGAAACAGACAAGTCCCTCCCATGTATTGGTTCTCTTTCCCCCCAGCCCAAGCTTTGCAGCTGGAAACCTAGCTGCCAGTTATCTCTTGCCCCCCCACCCCTATAAACCCAATAGCTGCCTTGTGAGGCTCAGAGAAAATGGGCCCACTGAGAGCCCATCACTGCCCCACTGCAGCAGTCTGTGTGGGAGGGACCTGTTTCCTGGCTGCAGTCCAGAGAGACAAGGCATCCTGAGTCATCACTGCTCACTCAAGACTTCTCCCTTCCCCCGCCCACCAGCCACCTGAGTTTGAACTACATGTTAGGTCTTGCATGTGCTGGACCCTGCCTTGTGTTTCAGACCTAAGTAGCCAGATCTCCATTCCTATCTGGGTGTAGCAAACTGTAATCCTCACCCCAAGTAAAACTCATTGCAAGATGATCCTCCTTCTCCTGAGAGACCCATGAAATCAGGGATGCAGCACCTCATCCCTGTGTGAAGTGATCTTCTTAACCATGAATGTTCCTATGTTTCAGTTTGCTTAATGCAGGGGTGTTGAACCTCTTTCAGCCTGGGCCCAATTCCGTCTCGGAGAAGGTTTTGGAGGCCGCATCCCAGTGGTGGGTGGGTCCAAAGACAAAAG
Organism: Shinisaurus crocodilurus; assembly: GCA_021292165.1. NCBI lineage: Eukaryota > Metazoa > Chordata > Lepidosauria > Squamata > Shinisauridae > Shinisaurus > Shinisaurus crocodilurus. Next base: position 135,791,175 of record CM037880.1, read on the forward strand.
GGTGCAGGACCAAAATATTAAAAATGCCAGTGTATTTTGGCTTAAAGCTCTTACTGGCAGTAACCAAGCATTAAGAGAGGTGTTTCAGCCTTTTAGAATGGGTAAAAACTGCACAAAAGCTGGAAAACCAGCTGACGACCAGCCGTCAGGGGGAAAGTGGATTGGGACCCCGTGAGGGCTGGATTTGGCCCACGGGCCTGAGGTGCTGCATCCCTGATTTCATGGGTCTCTCAGGAGAAGGAGGATCATCTTGCAATGAGTTTTACTTGGGGTGAGGATTACAGTTTGCTACATTATTTAATGTAGTAACATGCGCACACACATTTCACAGCGAGTCTGGTTGCTGTTTCTCAATAACCGTAAGGAAGACTGACTTCACGGCTCTCCTTACATTGCTTGGATTTCTTTGGGGTCTGTTAAATGAAAAGTGTTGACTTCCAAGCGTATGTGGGTATCAACCTGATGGAGGCCCTGCTCCCTCACTAAGGGTGCAATCCTATGCATTGTTTAGACAGAAGAAAGGCCTATAATTCCCAGCATGGTGGGTGTTGTAGACCTTTTTTGTCTTGTCTAAACATGCATAGGATCGCACCTTATACCTGGAAGATGTTCTTCCTAATCCTAGATATATAGAGAGGTTTAGTTCTCATCACTTTGTGGTGAGAAGTATGCGGCACATAGTTAGCGATCACTCATATTCCAAGACTGAGCCATGGCTTTGCAAATCGCTCCTTACATTAATTACCGGTACATTATAAAGAGGAATCCCTATTACAACAAGAGATTGCAGGGGGTTGCGGAACTGGCCTCTAGAACAGGGGTGAGAAACCAGTTTACGGTGGGGGCCAAATCAGACCCGATGACATCAGTGGGCCACGCCCTCTGATATCATTGCCCTGCCTGCACTCAGTTTGCCTTTCTCTGTGCTGACTCTGAGAGAGGCACAGAGTTTTGTGCCTCTCTCCACAAGGAGAAAGGGACACTGAGTTCCTGGTGTCACATGTTGTGCATCGTGTGAACGGTCTCTGCTGGTGTTGGGAGGTGCAGCTGCTGCCAGCATCCCCTGCTGCCGGCATCCTTGCTTTTATCTCCAGTCTGAGATCAAGAGATAACAGTGGGGATTGCCCTGCACACCGTCCCCCCTCCCTATGCAATCTAAGATTGCAGATAAAGGTGCAGGTTCTTCCAGAGGTGATTCCTCCATGCCCCACCTGCTGAAGGAACCCAAGGAGGCTCTGCTGGCCAGACATTTCCCTCCCATGCTCTAGAGTAGGTGTGGACAACTCATGGTCTACAACTTCCATGATCCCTCACCACTGCCTGTGCTGGCTATGGCTGATGGGAGATGTAGGCCAAAACATCCAGAGGGCCACAAGTTGCCCATCCCTGCTTTAGAAAGATAAGCTGCAGAGTTTGCGACTCGTGAGGCTAATTTTCACACCTTAAGGTGTGAGGGGTGGGGATGGCTCTTCACAACTTAGAGCAGGGGTCCCAACCTCTATTGGACCTGTGGGCACAATTGGGAATTTGAGAAACTGCGGTGGGCACCACCATGAAATGCCTAATCAGTAGATCACCGCTTTGGTATCTACCTGTCTTGTCTGTGGATCTTAGGCTGTGTCATATTCAGCAAAAGCTTTTGTTTCATGTCTATTAAACATTTCTTTAATAACATATCTTTAGTAATAATTGTCTAATTCAGCTAATTGCTGGCGGTGCAATACAGCTAATGCTTCTTTTAAACATATGTTTTGCCAATGTCCAGTAGTTGCTTCTTTTTGGGAGGAGGTTATTACACAGATAAATTTTGTACTGGAACACTTTTAATATTCACTGACGTATATGCCCTTTTAAATTATTTACCTGCTTCATAGAAATTAACACATGGAAGGGAAAATAGATTCTCTGCACCCTTTCGACAACTAAAAGACTGATATTAGAAAATTGGAGGCATAAACATGCACCTCTTATAATGCAGTATCTTGAGAACCTTACAACACTTTTGATATATGAATGGGTTGGCATATAGAATGGGTTGGCATATATTTTTTTAAAAAAATTCGGGTGCCCATGGGCACCATGATGGGGACCCCTTCATGGGCACCATCCGAGATGCCACGTTGGGGGCCCTGGCTTCAGGGATGCTGTGGAAGAGAGCAGGCAGTTAAGGCAGATGCTGTTCCGAGAACTACAGTGGGGGGATTTGGAGAGGGAGAGTAAAACAGGAGAAAAATGTATTCTGCTTTGCCCTGCCCTCCTCCTACCCTTTTGTCACGAGCCCGTGTAAAGTCTAATGCTAAGCTCTTGTCTCAAATTAAACACCCAACATTATCTATGTGAGCTAAATCATTTCAGTTTTAGGGAAAGAAATTGATTGGTTTTTGAGTGGTTGGATGGTTTTTCTGAGGAAATCACGTGCAACCACAAAAATGTGTTCCCTTGTATTTTAAAAGTTTTGATGTGTGTGTTTTGGCTTTTGGCAATTGGTGTTTTGGCCTCCCAGCAAAGTTTGAATTCAAGAACATATGCCATGTCTAATGGCTTAATTTCTCTATGAGGGGTGTTGGGGCTCAACTTTGGAAGTCATGCTCATACCCTCTTATATGGAAGCCATTCTGTCTATTCATGGGTGTGGAGAGAATAACTGAAGTTCCTCAGTGGAAAGACAGTGGCTCCCTGCACATGTTTAAATGTTCTTTTATCTTTGTATATGTGGTACAAGTCCTAGTATGGGGAAAGGGAAGCATGTTTAAAAATGCCATTCCACGATCTCAGAAAGTCATCAGCGTAACTGGAGAAAAGGAGTTGGTGGGCGAGAAACCCATTAATTTTCTTATTTTCTTTTAAATAATTAGTTTTCAATAAGCTCATTTGTCCCAGTCTCTGCCACTTGGCTATGTTTGCCCTCAGGTATATTCTGTGAACATGAGAAGTCATGTAATTGCAGTTTACTGTCACATAAAAAATGACTAATGGCATAATTTGTGTTTTCAAAATACATAAACAGCACAGCATGGGAGAGTGATAGAGTAAGCTACTTCCAGGGGACAAGGGTGAAGCGTTAGAGTAGAAGATGGAGATGGCTGAGATTCCTCTTTAATGAGCTGTAGTGTACATTTCCCTTTGAATAATGTATATTGTTTGCTTACCGTATGTTCTTCCATATACATGAGCTGTTTCACACCAAGTTCTGGCAGTAATTGGGAGCTACTGTAGTCTTGTATAACAAGATATTACACATATTTTAAATGGATGGCATTGCTAAAAGAAGTGAATGTTGAACCTTAAACTAGTCTTGGGAATATAGGGCCAATTCTGACAAATTCCTCCAAAGGCATGCTTTCAGAATAATACCTTGTCTAGGAACTAAATATCCATGTTGATTTCAATTCTGGTGTATTTTCCATGGGAAGGCCGAGTTCGCTTCTTGTTTCCTTAGAGCACAGTAGTACCTGTGAAAGTTCTGGTTGTTGTTTGGGCCATAATTCTGCAGATGCTTTGAGCTGTGGCCGATGCTTTTATTAACCCTGAAGATGTTTTAATGAGACAAATAATGATGTAGAAGTGTGTAAGGTTCCCCCCCACACACACCTTTTATAGATTCAGGCCAAACACTTAAAGAGTCCTTTCATTCAGGGTAACTTATTCTGAATCAACAGCAGGAGCCCAGCGATGCTAAAAGCTACAGTTTTTTATTTACCATCCAGTCTAAAATAATAGTCACTTTTCTGAAAGTTTTGAACTGTGTCCAACTTAGCCCTCCTGATACTGCTTGTTGTATTTAATTATTTTTTTTAAAGAATATCATTGATCCCAAATGAGAGAGGCAAAGCAAGAATCATATGTGTCTGAACCAGGGGAGAGAAGATTCCTCCTCCTCCTCCTCCTCCTCCTCCTCCTCCTCCTCCTCCTCCTCCCTTTTCCACTTTTGAGGATTTTGCCAAGAGAAACATGAAATAGTTGTCTTGCCTTTCTGCTCTTCATGCTTTAAAAAAAAAAAAAATCCAATATAACTGATCTGTCTTATTTGCTTTGAACTTATTTCAGTCTTTGGATTTAGCCTTGGTCATGTAAACAAATTCAAGGTTAAAGAGAGGTCAGGATTTTTAATTTGGGCTATGGAATAATGTAAACAAGCTTGGGTGTATGTAAAAAAAAACCAAAAACCAAAAACAGTGTTCCTAAAAGAATGCAAATACGGTAACAATTCACACATTTGTGTTGAGTTTATTTGACTTAACCAGCTGTCAACTGCAGCAAAACTGGTACATCACAGTTTATGAACACCCCTGAGATTACGCTTATGTAGTGCTTGCTTTCATGTTCCAGTGTTCTGACTGCCAAGTTTTGGCTCTCTGTGTGGCATCATATATTGTGACCTTACGTTGATGCAGATGTTGCAGAATTGCAATGCTATATACCGGTATGCCTACACCAATGCTTAGGAATGGCATGTGGCAGTCTATATTAGGGCCAGTTCCAGTGCTCTTTTTCCTTTATTGAAGTGCCTTGTGCGATGTTTCCCAGTGGGTAATAGATGCTAAATGCTAAAATTGAAAATTCATATGGATTTTTCAGGAAAACTCTTGGAAAACAATGATACGGTGCCTACTGTTTCCAGTTTAAAAATCTTTCTGTGGATTTTTATAGCCCAGATGATTTCAAAAATCTTTCTTTAATTCAAAAAACTCTTGTCTATAGTACATATGTTTCCTTTCTCCTTCCCTAGTACCCTAGTTAGTTTGAAGACCCTAGGCAGATCTTTGAAGGGTTGAGGAGAGAATCAGAAAGATTTATACCATGCAGACATGCATGAGTGATAAAGACTCACTGTTGGGTTTTGTGCGTTTTAGAGTTTGATCTTATACCTGCTTACCTGAGAGTAAGTCCATTGAACTCAGTGGCATTTCCATTTATTTATGCATGCATGCCCTGCCTTTCTACCAAAAAATGGCACTCAAGGTGGCTTACAAAAATAATTAAATAGATTAAAACAATAAAACACATTAAATTACAATAAAAACATAACAGTTACAGAATAAAAATAGCACCCAACCCACAGACCCATTTACAGGCCAAAGGCCTTCTTCAATAAAGTGCTATTTATTTATTTATTTATTTATTGTTTTTATATCCTGCCTTTTTTCCTGCAGGGAACCCAAGGCAGCTTTCCTCCTCCTCCTCCTCCTCTCCATTTTATCCTCACAACAACCCTGTGAGGTAGGTCAGGCTGAGAGTCAGTGACTGGCCCAAAGTCAGCCAGTGAGCTTCATGGCCAGTGGGGACTAGAACCCAGATCTCCCGAGGCCTAGTCCAACACTCTAACCGCTACACCACACTGGCTCTGTTTGTCTACTGTCAGAAGGATAGCAGAGAGGGAGCAAACCTACCCTCCCTTGGGAGGGAGTTCTACAGTCTGGGAGCAGCCACCCAAAAGGCCCTCTCACATGTCACTACTGAACGCGCCTCTGAAGGTGGCGGTCCTGAAAGAAGGGCCTCTCCAGAAGATCTTAAGGACTGGACAGGCTTGTATGGGAGAAGGCAGTCTTTCAGGTAGCCTGGTTCCAAGAGGTACTGTATAGGGCTTTTGAGTAGACATTTGTAGGATTAGGCTGCTTGAATCTGCTACTCAGCCACAAGGGACAGAACCAATTTAAAGATAGGATTTCTTTTTTGTCAGGCAGACTTGTTAAAACTTGCTTTTGATACTTTGAAAATTATTTAATTAGTTAATATCTTGTTTGGACTAGACTTCAGAGTTTATTCATTCATTCATTTGTTTCTTTATAGCATTTTCACCCTGTTCTTCAGCTGGAAAAGCTCCCAGAGCAGCTTGTAGATCAATAAAAACAATGATGCAAAAGGAGAAAGGGATGGGGAATGAAAAGAAAAACAAGGAAACTCAGGCACTGGTTCTTAATATTATAAAGTTCTTACAACAACCAGTTTTAAAGAGAGCCAGTGTGGTGTAGTGGTGTGTTGGACTGGGACTCCGGAGATCTGGGTTCTAGTCCCCGCTCAGCCATGAAGCTCAATGGGTGACTTTAGATCAGTCACTGACACTCAGCCCAACCTACCTCACAGGGTTGTTGTGAGGATAAAGTGGAGAGGAGGAGGATTATGTAAGCCGCCTTGGGTTCCTTGCAGGAAAAAAGGCGGGGTATAAATATAATAAATAAATAAATAAATAAACATATAAGCCATCTTGGGTTCCTTGCAAGAGGAAAAGAGGTGGGACAGAAATGTCATGATGATTATGATGTGGTAATGGCTGTTATACAACCAGACATTGCTGGCCATCTTATTACAACCAACTGGAATGGAAACAGATTCAAAGAGAGGAGGAGCCAAACATTTCTGGTCCCTCAGCTGAACCAGTGGAGTGTCCCTGCCCCCCTCTCTCCCTCTGCTAGAGCCTGATTGAAAGGCTGCTAGATGATAGTTGGGGGAGAGGCAAAGCCTGATGAAGCTGAATTATCAGCAGGGCTGGTTGTGGCCCTGCTTTCCTTCTCTACCACTGCTGAAGCCTGATATTAAGCCACTAGGAAGCTACTCCATTTTTAAAATTGTGAAGAGAAAGCCAGGCCAGGTACATCCCCCCCTTCCCACCCTACCATCAGGGCCTCCGCCTAGGGCAGAAGCAGTTCAGGCATCCGCCTTCAACCTTCATTTACATGCCCTTCAATGAGACTCATCTGCATACCCCATGGCAACTTCCCCTCCCCTGGCAGCCACAATGAGCTGTGAAGCACCCCAAACACCAAGAGGGGCGCCAAGATGCCTGGTAGTCTGAAAGAACTGCCAAGTACTCCTAAGCACCCAGGAAGGCCCAAAGGAGAACAGGTTTTTCCAGAGATCATGAGGGGAGGAAGGACAGGAGGGGAGGGGGGAGCAAGAGAGGGGGTAAAAGGAAGGGGACTGTGGCGGGAAAAGCTTGTTGGTCAGTGGGCACCAGGCTGCACGGACATCTGGGACTTTGGTCCAGACTCAGGGACTCAACCCCGGGGAGCTCCCAGTGATCAAGCTGCATTTCCTCCTTGCCTGGCAAGACGTGGCTTTCGAAGAATCTAAGGTCACTTCAGGTAAACCTTGCGCTGCACTGCTGCTGCTCATTCTATCAGTTGTCATTGGAAGCGTGTGCGCCTTGTTATTGCTTCATGTTTGTTTTGATATGCTCAATTAAACTTGTTTATTTATAAACAGTGGAATAGGTTCATTCCTTCCTTCTCTGTTTCCCTCGTCAATTTCATTTGCGTCTTCCTTTTAAGTGCTGGAAGGCTGCGTAGCAAGGGTTTCCTCCGCTCCGGTTAACCCTTTATGTCCCGAACCCGCGCAAAGGACTGGTCCCAGTCTTTTACAAAAATGTTTTATGTTTTGGTTTATACAAGTAGTCTATGCTCCATCATTTGAAGAGGTTCCTTTTAATGTTTGTTCTTTGTGGGTGAACTGTACCACACAACAGCCACATCCACAGGCAACAATAAGCCAGAATTCCAGAGGATCCTAGCTTATTGTTCACAAGCTGTGTGTCCATAGCCTGATCTCTCCTGCTGGCTCCTTGCACCAGCAGAAGTGGTTAAACTAACCAGGAATTGAAACCAGGATTCCTGGCATGTTGCTCCCTTTACAAGTTACAATCACAAACCAGGGTTTGTTCTTGTTTTATGATTCCTTGTTTGTTTGGGAGTGACAAGCCAGGAACCCCAGTATGGACATAACATTAAGCTTTCAATTCCTGATTAGTTTAGTTTCTGCTGCTGCTAGTCAAGCCAAGCGGGAGTGATCAGGCTCCTTACACTGGCACACATTTCATTCACAATAAGCCAGATATCTCCCAATGATGTCACTTTCAGCAGCAGAAAAGATACAGATTCATATTCATTGTTCTACTCATTGTATTTTATGAATTTCTGTGCTGCACTTCAGTATAAATATTCTTGGTTCAGCTTATACAATAAAGAAAATATAACAGTACAGTAATACCTTGGATTGCAAGCATAATTCGTTCCGGAAACGTGCTTGTAATCCAAAACACTCCTATATCAAAGCGAGTCTCTGGCGGGCGTGAGTGGGGTCGATTTCGGCCCGCTACACCCGCTCTAGGCGAGTGGTTACATCCCTACAGGCTTGTATTGCAAGACGTCGCTTGTTTATCAAGTCAAAATTTATAAAAAAAATTTGCTTGTCTTGCAAAACGCTCTAAGATCAAGTTATTTGCAATCCAAGGTATTACTGTATAATAAACATAAAATGCATAAAACAACATATAATAATTGACAGCATATTTAACAATTAAAAGCATGGGGAAATAATAAGATCTTTGACTGATGCTGAAAAGATAGCACAACAAATGCCAAGTGAACCTCGCTGGGGAAAGAAACCCAGAAATAGGGTACCACCACTGGGAAGGCCTTCTACCTGTCTCACTTCTGATAGCAGAAGCAATTGGAGGAGGGCCTCAGATGATGATGTCAGTGCCCCAACAGGCTAATGTGGAGGCATGTATTGGTACTGAAAATTACAGTTCCACCCACAATCTTCCATATTCCTATTTGGTGAAGCTGAAACCCCCTAATATTTGGTGAAAATTAAGGGGAAAATATTATTCCAAAATAGGGCTGGGGTGAGGCATGCCATTGGGTTCTGCAACTGCAGGAGGATTTAGGAGTAACTGTCCCTGCCCTGAGGGTTTAAGTAGAGGATAGATCAGTTAGTCTTACCTATTGTGGGATATAAATGTGCTTGACTTGGCTAAATTGTCCCTCTTATTTGTTCATATTAATATATGTTACACTGAGGAAAGGATCTACTGTGGACGGGGAGCAGGCATTTCTAGGGACAGGGGAAATAAAAAAGGTCAGTGATATAATGTCCTTTTTCAAAAAGTATATTTAACATTATTACAGATGTATTGCAGTTTTATTTTTCGCTCTTACAGCTATTAAAAATGGAACATGGCCTCAGAAAACCTCTAGTGATTTTCTCGGCAAGGTGACACATATTTGTACCATCAACTGAGTCACTGGACTGCAGGATCGACTATCATGAACATTGTTTTGCTAAAATGTAGTAAACAATGCTGATGGAGAAGTGGAAATTCAAATGAAAAAGAAAAGTGCTAGAAGATATTGCAATGTCAGCAACAGTACTTGTGAAGCACATTCAATTAAGAGCTAACTCTCTCTACCTCAGATATCAACTCTTACTTTGACTTGGTTCAGATGTAACAGTAAACTGTGTTTTCTCTCTGTGTGAATGAGCTGTAATGAGCCTTGATCTCAACACTCACCCTTCCCTATCTCTTCTTTTGCAGCCGCAAGGAAAAAAATGGAAATTTTAGCTTCTGATTATAAACAACCCACAGCTCCCAATAATGTCACAACTTTGGGAATTCTGGTTTTTTTTAAACTATGCTTTCAGAATGGGCAAAAATCAAACCCATGTTTTCAGATTTAAAAAAATACAGTTCCTAGAGTTCAGATGTAGTGGGGAATTGTGGTTTGCTTAAAATTGGAAGCAGGAGTTTCTCATCTCTTTCTAGCCTCAAAAAGAGGAGGAGGAGGGAGGGGAAGCACGTGAGCCCAAGGTTCTCTGTGGCTTGTTCAGATAGTGGGAAATACTTACTTCCTGTTAGATCTGAACTGGGCCTTTGTATTTAGAAAAGCAAGTTCACCCTCCAAAATCAAATAATTTTCTGTTATTAGGATTGAATTTAAGAAAATCAAGTGGAAGACTGACCAAAGGCTAACTTGAAAAGAAAGGTCTTCAGGCAGAAGATCCTCAAAGAAGGGGATAACCTGGGGCAAAGAGTTCCACATTCTGGCTTGTGTCACTAAGTATGCTCTCTCCTGTTTTCCTGCCAGAAGGGGGCTGGAGACAGAAGGGGGCTGGACACAAGAGAGCCTTTCCTGCTGATGTAGGTGATTGGGCAGAGTTGTATGGCTGGAGACAGTCCTCTTATGTGTTCTGGCCTGAAGTTGATTAGGGCTTTAAAGCAGGGATGGGGAACCTACCAGGCAGCCCCATCAGGCTCATAGAGCCCCAGGTGAGACCCTTCCCCTCAGAAAGGAGAGCAACTGGGAGGGTGACTGAACTGTGGCTCAGCTGGCTTCACTCCTCCATCGCCTTCCCCATACGTGGAGAGCAAAGCTGTGGGGAAGGTAACAGAAGAGACAAGTCAGCAGAGTCCACTTTGTCCCACTCCTGCGTGAGGTGGAATATGAAGGAGGAGTGAAGCTGGTGCCTCAGTAGGCTCTGCTCTGCTCAGACTTCCCCTAGCCGGGGAAAGCCTGGAAGGAGCGAAGCTGTCTCCAGCTGGTGCTTTGGTCTGGCAGCTGGCTTTGCTCTACCCAGGCTTTCCCCATCTAGATCTGATGACACCCACCTCCTGATGTCATCTAGCCTGTCAGAGGGGCAGCCCAGCTCCTGACCCCAAAAGGTTTCCCTGCCCCTGCTTTAAAGGGAAGAAACTAGCATTTTGAATTGTCCCTGGAAATGGACTGGCAGCTAGTAATGAAAATATGCTCCAAAGGATTGACTCTAGCCAACACTTTCGCCATTGCATTTTGAACTAGCTAGTTTCCTGATAGTTTTTGAAGGAAGCCCCATGTTGAGTGCATTACTATAATCCAATTTTGATGTAACTAAGGCATGTGTGATGTCATGTCCATCTTCCACAGAGATAGGAGCAGCTGGCATGCCAGCCTAAGCTGGGCAAGGCCACTCATGGCCACTGCTGCCATCTGGGAATTCCAGAATCCTTGAAAAATCTTACAATTGCAACTAACATTCAGGTTATTCAGGGGCAGTAAATAGAAAGATGGTTATGCCTCTAATAAGTCTGCTGATTTGGTTAGCTTGGGTCTCTTTCATCATGTATGTTTTCGTAGAGGAATGTGCATGCATTACAACTTCAGAACTCTTCCTTTTTGCTGAGTAAAACGATAAATAAAGAATGTGGAGTGCAGGACACTTGTGATACTTTCTAGGTTGGAATTCATGTTGACACCTCAGCTGTTTGAGTGTCTATACAAATAATATATAATGTGGACTTCAGTACCTCAGACTTCCAGTGGTAGCAGTGGGGTTGCATGTGATAGCGACCCCTTCACTTCTAGTGGTAGTGATGGGGGTCTCATTTCCAACATAGAAAAGAGTTACTACACATAAAAAAAATTGCATGTAAAGGAGATGATGATAGTAGAACCTTTCTTTATGCCATCTAGTTTGCTGTGTGTACAAAAATTTTTTTTTAATGCGGGAGTATTCAATCATGCAATCTCCCACTTTAGTTTTATCACTGCTTCTGCTCTTTCCGTAGGCAAAACCTCAATGAAAGTTATGGAAGGGGTTTGATAATGCATACTAATAATCCTTTAAGAGTAATGATGGGATATTTACCATTATATTGTGCAAAAATGTAAAAATCTACCTGATATTTAACTGCATGAATTGTATTGCACTGGATGTAAAGAGATTGAGAGATGTTAAATAATTTACTGAACCAATCTACTGACCTAGCACTGGGTAGTAGGGAGGGGAAATATTGACCAACCCAGATGAAGTAATCAAGAATTAAGCTTTCTCTTGATCATCATCAGGCGATCACTCGTGACCGAGTAAGATTGTCTTCCGGGATAAAAGGAGGAAATTCTAAAGAAGATTGTGTAGACTCTAGCAATGGGTCCGTAAGTGACTGTGGAGGCCAATTCTAGATCCACACAGCTTCCCACAGTGAGGACACAGGCTACCAGATAGAAGATGGTCCTGTAAAGGATTCATTTGACGTGCTTTTCGCTTAGCACGTTTCTCCCTTTCACCTTGCACTCGGGCTTCTTCAAAGTCCATGGAACCTTTGTGAAAGGCCAACCTCCATTTAGATCGTTCATGGGCCAGAGCTTCCCAGTTTTCGATGTTTATATTGCATTTTTTTAGATTAGCCTTATGAACATCTTTAAACCTCTTATATTGACCACCGATATTCCGCTTTCCATCCTTGAGTTGGGAGTAAAGTAACTGCTTTGGGAGACGGCAGTCAGGCATTCGAACAACATGACCGGTCCACTGAAGTTGGCGTTGAAGGATCATTTTTTCAATGCTAGTAGTCTTTGCTTCTTCCAGTACACTGACATTTGTTCGCCTATCTTCCCAAGTAATTTGCAGGATTTTCCGGAGGCAACGTTGATGAAACCTTTCAAGGAGTTGGAAGTGACGTTTATAGATAGTCCATGTTTCGCAGGCATACAATAAAGTTGGTAATACAATGGCTTCATAAACCAGTGTTTTGGTCTTCTTACAAATATCCCGATCCTCGAACACTCTATGTTTCATTCGAGAAAATGCGGCACTTGCGGAGCTCAGACGATGCTGGATTTCATTGTCGATGTTAGCTGTAACAGAAAGATAGCTGCCAAGATAGAGAAAATGATCGACATTTTCCAGTATTGTCCCGCCAAGCTGGATAGATGGCATCACCAAAGGATTGGCTTGCACTTGCTGATGAAGCACTTTGGTTTTTTTGATGTTAAGTGAGAGACCAAGTTTTTCGTATGCTTCTGCAAAAGCATTTAGGATAGTTTGGAGATCATCCTCTGAATGTGCGGAGACCACATTATCATCAGCATACTGAAGTTCCACAACGGAGGTTGTAATTACCTTACTTTTTGCTTTCAGCCTGCTGAGATTAAAAAGCTTTCCATCTGTTCGATATATAATTCCCACACCGGTGGGAAGTTTCCCCTTGACAAGATGTAAAACCATGGCGATGAAAATGGCAAATAATGTTGGGGCGATAACACATCCCTGTTTAACACCTGATCCCACTTTAAATGGAGCACCATGAGAGCCGTTGTTGTCCAAAACCGTTGCCGTCATGTTGTCATGGAGAAGTCGCAAGATATTCACAAATTTATTGGGGCATCCAATTTTCATAAGGATAGTCCAGAGAGCTGTACGGTCTACAGTATCAAAGGCCTTAGCCAAATCGATAAATGCCATATAAAGGGGTTGATTTTGCTCCCGGCATTTTTCTTGGAGCTGACGTGCAGTAAAAATCATGTCTACTGTCCCTCTAGAGGGGCGGAAACCATATTGAGTTTCAGGGAGGATCTCTTCTGAAATAGATAGAAGACGGTTTGCGAGAATCCTAGCAAATATTTTACCTGCGGTTGCTAAGAGAGAAATGCCCCGATAGTTTCCACAGTCTGTTCTATCACCCTTCTTAAAGAGGGTGATAATTATGGCATCCCTGAAGTCTTCTGGGATCTCTTCTCTTATCCAGATTTTTTCGATGAGTTTATGAAGATGTTGTACAAGTTCGGGGGGCCCTTCTTTAAAGATTTCAGCAGGAATCCCATCTGGTCCACTAGCTTTGTTGTTCTTCATTTGATTAATGGCTTTTTTTACTTCATCCAAAGTGGGGAGTATTGCAAGTTCCTCTTTAATTTGTTTTTGCGGGATTTGCGAAAAAATCTCATTATTCACCTTAGACTTACGATTTAAAAGGTCATAATAATGCTCTTTCCAACGCAGTGCAATAGACTCTTTGTCTTTTAAGAGTTTGGTGCCATCTTTTGATTGTAAAGGGTTTGTACCATAGGTTTTTGGTCCATAAATGGCCCTTGTGGCCTTAAAAAAGCCCCGTGCATCATGAGATTCTGCAAGTTGTTGAATTTCTTCAGCTTTCTTTTTCCACCAAGCGTTCTTAAGTTCTCTTGTTCTTCTTTGGACCTCAGCCTTTGCGCTAGCGTAGGTTTTTTTCTTGGCAGCGCAGTTAATATCATTTTGCCATATTTGGAAGGCTTTCCTTTTTTGGTCAATTATATATTTAATCTCATTGTCATTTTCATCAAACCAATCCTGATGTTTCTTAGTTTCATATCCAATAGTTTGTTCACAAGCTGCAGTAATGGAGGTTTTCAGCTTAGACCAATGGTCCTCAATGTTGTCAGGAGGTTCCGTAGGTAGATGTTCCTTAAGAAGTGATTGAAGACGAGTTTGCTTAATAGGATCTTGAAGGACTTGGATGTTCATTTTACGCCTTGGTTTCCTTCCTTGAAGCCTACGTTGGGGAGCAATGTTGATAACCATTGTGGACCGGATTAGTCGGTGGTCTGTCCAGCAGTCGTCGGCACTCACCATGGCCCTAGTAAGAAGTACATCGCGGCGATCTCTAACACGGACAATTACATAATCCAGAAGATGCCAGTGCTTTGACCGTGGGTGCTGCCATGATGTTTTAAACTTATTCTTTTGTCGAAAGAGCGTGTTTGTGATAGTGAGATTATGTTCTGCACATATAGACAAAAGTAAGAGTCCGTTCGGGTTGCTATTACCAACTCCGTTTTTTCCAATAGTTTCTGGCCATAAATCAAAGTCACGCCCGACTCTTGCGTTAAAATCGCCCAGGAGGATAATTTTATCCTCCTTAGGTATCTCTGACAGGAGAGTGTCCAACTGGCTGTAAAAACTTTCCTTGATGTCATCATCAGCATCTAATGTTGGTGCATAAGCGCTCAAAATAGTTACCTGTTGGTTATTGGCGAGCTTTAATCGAAGAGTTATCAGGCGTTCGTTAATGCCAGTAGGAACTTCTGACAAAGAGTTCACGAGTTCATTTTTGATGGCAAAGCCTACACCATGTATTCGTCGGTCCTGCTCAGGTAGTCCTTTCCAGAAGAAGGTATAACCTCCTTTTTCTTCTTTCAGCTGTCCCTCTCCTGCCCTTCGAGTTTCTTGAAGTGCTGCTATGTCAATTTTAAACCGTCTCAGCTCCCTTGCAATAATAGCAGTCCTACGCTCAGGGCGTTCACTATCTATGTTATCCAGCAATGTCCGTATATTCCATGTTCCAAAATTCAAATGTCTTTTTCGACCGCTAAAATGGTGACCCCACTGGACGCGGTAATCCAGTCAGGGGAGAAAGAGGTAGACTATGTTTAGGGCACCTTTTCTAGCCCCCTCCCCATACGGGGTGAGCAGAGTGGATCCTAAATAGGGCTGCTCAGTCATGGATACAGCTGCCGAGCTGCTCGACTACCTCGTTCCTTGAACAGGGCGACTGAGTCTGCATCCACCGCCCATGTGCTGGTCCATGACTAGGGGCTTCCAGATTCACAGTCCTGCCCCCGTTGCCATTCGCCAGTCGCCATGGGACTTTTTTTGTTTTGTTTTGTTTGGTTGGGTTGGGTTGGGTTGGGTTGGATGGGTTGGGTTGGAAGACGCCTGTGCGTGAAACTGTTTTATGTGGGGAGATCGGTGCACAACGAATCACCACACAAACTTGACAGAGTACGGCAGAGATCCAATGGCACGGTTACCCTGACGATTGGAAAACCATTCTCTGCTGCAGCCTTCATCCGCCTTCACAGCCGTTGTAATTTAGGTTTAATTATCTTCCGCCTGTTCTGCCGTTGAGGACTTTATGTTTTGGATCGTTCTTTGTCTGGTTCCTCTCCCCGGACCTTACCGCCATGGGTGACCCTACTGGGAGTACATAGCTCCCGACGGCATTGCTCACAGGATTCATCGGAACACGCAAGCCCACTCACCACTTCAAGGTGACGATCCGGCGAGGGGTTTCTCTTGATATACTACTATTCATAGCATGCAAATTAATATAAAGTGCTTAAGATAGTAAAATAGAAGTAGCTACAGTTGATTTTATTTTAGGAGCTGTAAAATGATTCCATGGCTGCAGTAATACTAATTCAGTTTCCTACAGAGTGGTTTTGTTCTGAGGATTCTAAAAAGCGTGCTAGAGAAAAAGCAGACATGACCACAGGAAAAGTTTTGCAGTTTTATTAAGGCTTAAACTGAAGCTTTTCCTTTAACTTGAGTTAAGTGAATATGTGGATTAATGTAATTCATACTGAAGAAAACCATGTAGTCTGCCAATATTTATCAGGAGGTTATCATGCTGCAACTAGCATTTGTCTTGGTGTTTTGAGTGTGTGTTTGTCTATAGACATACAATTGGCATGTATTGGGAGGAGGGAGGTAGTCTTCCTGACAAAGAAGCAGTTCACTTCTCTTTGGAATTTGATCTGTCATATGAAATTCACTTCAAAGCAGCTCCCAATAAACATTTAACATATTATCAAAATATATAACATTGTGGGGACAACGACAACAAATTTCTTACAAAACAGGAATAAATTCAAATAAGAGAAAATCAGCAATTCAATAAACATAGGATAAGTTCAAGATTATATTGAAATAATTTAAACTTAATACGTAACAAGTACAGGGAATAGGGATTCAACCTGTCTTGGCGGTCTTCTGCCAGCAAGCATTATCATTCAGACAGACTTCTGGTTTATACCAGGGTCGTTGAACCTCTTTCAGCCCAAGGGCCAAATTCCTTTCAGATAAGTTCTCAGGGCCACATTTCAGTGGTGGGTGGGCCTGAAGTCAAAAGGAGGGGGGGCAAAATCTCAAAAAAACAAACAAACAAAAAAACCCACAGCCAGCCCCCAGCATATTGTAGCTTAATGCTCTTACTGCCAGTAACTAAGCCTTAGGAGAAGCATTTTGGCCTTTTAAATTGGAGACAAAACTGCACAAAAGCCAGGAAACCACCAAATGATTGGCGGTTCGGAGAAAGGGGATGGGACATGGGAAGGGGGCGTGGCCATCTGGGGAACCCAAGGGGGCTGGGTGTGGCCCCTGGGCCTCAGGTTCTGCATCCTTGGTTTATGCAGATAAGAGGCAATGAAAGCACGCTCTACTTGCATTTTCACTTTTTGCAGGGGAAGTAGCACTATAAATACTCCACCATCTTGAACAATATTAAGGAACCACCTTGGGAAACCTCTGAAAAGTCAAAAGGGGAGCAGGATGGTGGGTGGACAGGGAAGAGGAGAGGCCAAGATCTGCAGCAGGCCCATCTTGCTGATTTATTTTTTTTAAAATCTTTTAATGGGGGGAACAGGAAGGGAAATTTGCCTCCGTCATTCCTCCTGCCTTTTGCCAGCAGGACATAAGACAGACAGAGGGCTCTGATCTCGGCAGATGAAGGTAGCCACCTAAAGCTTCTTTTATTGGTTGACAGCCCTAAAAAATATCAGTAAAACAAGGCCCTGAAAGGCAAGACATTGCAGGTGGTTGGAAGGGTGTATTTATAGCCTTGCTGGATGATCTCCAGAGCACTTGATTGCTTATTTTCTAATTTTCTGAATCTGTCTTTCTCTCCCAGTCCTGTCCAGTGTTACAAAGGACTGGATTGTAGTCAACAGTACAAAAAAATAAGGGTTCAGCTCTGAACTGTCAGGATCCAGGTGGAGGATGGTAATAAAGGAAAGAGGACCAGGAATTGCAGTTGAATAAAACTGAAGAATTATGGGTGGGAGCGAAGAAGCTGCGAAGATGAAGAATAACGGGTGATGGAACAAGAAATAAAGGGAGAAACATGTACAGAATCAAACACGATTTACATAGCTTGTGGAAGTGAGCCCTAGTGAAAATGACAAATTTTTAAAAAATCTACCAGATAACAAAGATTTGGATCTATGTTAATTAATTCAGTTAAAATATTTTGAGGCTGCCTTTCTAGATACAAAAAATTTAAACTTATCTCAGGGGTCGCACTGTGCTTTTGTAGGAGCTAAAATATTTCCCAAGCTCTGTTAAGTCTACGTTTTACTTTGTAGCTGTTCACAGCCATTGTTTCCCTTGTCTACTGCTGCCTTGGCACCATTCCTTCCCCACGGCCCTTCCTTCTACCTCATGTGATTCCAGCTAATCAGGAGTCACATGGTAAATTTGATGATGTTACAGTGCTACGTGGCCAATCAGATTTGGCTATAGGATAAAAGCACTGAGGGTAATGGTTCCATTGAATTGCTCTTCATCTGAATAGAGCAGGGATGGGCCATGTGCAGCCCCTCAGAGGGAGCTTTGTGGGCCCCTCCTGATCTCCTGCCTCTGCGCACAATCCTGGGTTCCCAGAGATTCTGCTGGGAAACAAGGCACATGGGGAACACATGCCTTCTTTCCCAGCAGAATCTCCCTCCCCAGCTCATCAAACAGCTGTTGGAGTGCAATTTCACTGGGAAAGAAGGTGTGTGCTCCCCACACGTTTATCTGCAGAATCATGCTCCCCACCCCTGCCCCTGCCTGCCAAACAGCTGGGAATGCAGCTGGGTGGCCACTTCCACTTGTAGTGCAGCCACTTCTGGCTGCGGCGAGGAGAGGTGTGTCCCCAGAAGGTTTGGGCTGGGACAGTCCAATGCCCCCCCCCCAACCATCCGAAGTTGTCCACCCCTGGAATAGATCAACACTTCCACCCCCCCTTTTGATATGATCCCCACCAAAATTGCAAAAAAAGAGGCTTTTTGCTGATGCCAAAAAGCACCCACCCTCCCCTTTGGCTTAGCCTTGTGTCACAAGCGCAATCAAGTAGGTGCCTGTGATAGCCATGTAACAACAATCTATGCAGCACTCAATAGAACAGTGAGCGTTTACTGGGAGAGAGATAATATTTACTAAGCAACAATCTGCTGCATTTTAAACCCTGGGGAATTAGTATTTCCTTGCGGTGGTAGTGTTCCCTTGATGGGAACTGCCTGGAATTCCTGCAATAAGTAAGAAATTACTGTGTGTGCAGAAAAGGTGCCTGCCTACACAAGACCCAACACAGCTACAGAATGAGCACAAATGAATGAGTTCACCCGTTGCTAAAGTGGTAGAGAAAAATTAAAATACCTTAAGCTTATGATTTCTATTGACAACTTTGGCATGCTAAAGAAACAGTGATGGGGGGGGGGGGGATAAACTTCTAAATTTACAGCCCTTAAAGGGCCCTTAAAGAAGAAGATCCCCTTTCTCCCTGCTTTGATTGTAGAAAGTTGGTCATGTAAAGAAGAGTAAAGCCTAGGCTGATGCTAAACTGATCTTTGATGTGGCTGTGAAGGAGGTGTTCAACACAGCAGAAGGAGTGAGGATAACTTGTATGTGTCTAGATTGGGCAATGAAGATTCTGTAACTAATTTGATTGATTTGCTTCCCTTCTTACACCATCCATTTTGCTTATCACAATGATTATTTGTCCTGATTCCCTGTGGTTACTCCTACTCTCTACGTGAACATATTCTGTTTAATCAGCAGTTGATCTCTAGTTAATCATCAAAGAATGTTAACCAAGCTAACAGAGACAGCACGTATTTTTAAAAAATCTTTAGGTTACAGAGTTAATGAAAAAAAAAAAGAAAAGGCACAGCCCACAAAATTGACCACCTACTGCTCTTTCTGGTTGCAAAACCAGCTTACTTAAAGTTATCAGAAGCACATTATAGACAGCTCAGGGCTTTCCCCACCAACCACTTGAAGTGACATTTCCCCTCTAAATATTTCCTGTTTTGTTTTTAATTGTAGCATCCTGGAGTACAATGAAAGAGTTTTAATGCACAGACTAGACTTCAGGAAAAAAAGTGCTGCACCGACTGGTACAAGGAGGGGAGGGGAAAGAGGTCTTATCATAGCACCTTGGAACACTCCTATCATTTGAAGTAAGTAATGGGAAGCAATTCTGATATATGGGAAATTGCAATTAATTTATAATTTCATTTGTTTTTGTGTCTCAAGATGTGCGTTGATATTTCTATCCAGTGAATGTAGAAGAATCACTGTTAGGGTTAGCATCTATGTTTTAAGCTTGGGGGGGGGGGGGTTTGTCCTAATCATGTAGAAAGAGGATGTGAGGAAGAGGGTCTGCTTTTAACAGCAAAGGAGGTGCATGGGCAAGTGGTGTTAACCCTTACTTTGCTGTGATCTGCCCCTCCAGGTGCTTTTTTCCCCTTAGCTAAAACTCCAATATAGGAAATGAGATCTCAGCTGAAAGAAAGCACTTGGAGAAGGGACTGGGAGGAGGTAAGAGATGATCTCTCACCACCTGCTTTCATGCTCCTTTTTGCTATTAAAATCAGACCCCATCCAGTCTATGAAATTGGGGTCAATGATCAGGTTTTAAACACAAAGATCTACAGTAACACCTTGGATTGCAAGCATAATTTGTTCTGGAACCGTGCTTGTAATCCAGAACACTCTTATATCAAAGCGAGTCTCTGGCGGGCGTGAGCAGGGCCGATTTCAGCCCGCTACGCCTGCTTGAGGCGAGCGGTTACATCCCTATGACTACTTGTATTGCAAGACGTCGCTTGTTTATCAAGTCAAAATGTATATTAAAAATGTGCTTGTCTTGCAAAACGCTCTCAGACCAAGTTACTTGCAATCCAAGGTATTACTGTATTGCCATTATGTCCAGGTTGAGTCTGATTTGCAAATAAACTGCAGATTGGGCCAGAAAAAAAGGCAATAGGTTTGTGCCTAGATTCTTAAGAGCTTTATTTAAGCTATGTCCACTTGGGAGTTTCTGTCAATGCCGTGATGTGTTGCTCCCTGCAAGCCAAAAAAAAATGTCTGCAGTAGTTCCTGCTAATTCATACATAGAGATGGGGTGGAGGTGGGTTGTAATGTGGATTGTACATCCACACGAGAATTGTCATGCAAACGCAGAGCCAGTTCCAGGCAAGGTTTAACTGGAAATTTGCTGCAGGCAAGATTTATCCAGAGACTTCCTTACTGCTCAAGGCCCCCAGCCCTGCATTTTACCAGAGAAAGGTTTTTTTTTTTGGAGAAGTACAATCATTCACTCTTCATCAGAATTCCTCCTAGAAATTGAGATGGGAAATTCAACATTATGATCCCCCTACTCAATTTCTGGTGGCACCCTACTTGCTGGCTTCCTGACCACTCAGAGAGCAGTGGGATAAGAGAATTAGGGATCATGAGTCCAGGCTTGTGTAGTTGATTCACACATTCTGGGATGATCTCACTAAGCTGTTGCAAAACCCAGCACAGCATGGCACTGCTTCCCATACTTCCAGTACTAATTTAGCAGTCTGAGGAGCTTCCTTGTAAATATGCCTTAAGGAAATGACATTTTATGTCTTGGTTGTTTTGCAGGGAGGGAGCTATTACATTTAATATCCCTTGTCCATGCCCTCCTGCAACTACGTTTGTAACCAAGCCTAAGAATGTGTAACTGAAACATTTGTGCATTCTTCCCCATTCTTTGCTGCCTTCCTTCTTCATTTGTTCCTCCTGTATTGAATTTTTGACTGTAAGTTCTTTGGGACAGAGATTTCTCCTCTTGTACACAGTGCCAGGCACACTGATGGCACTGTGTCATTAATTATTTTAATTATGATTGTTAGTTACAAATAAGTACGATAAGGGTGCAATCCTATGGCCGTCTAGACAGAGTCTAGATGGCCATAGGAGAGGTTGGAGTCCCAGCTCCGACCTCGGAAACGTGCTCCAAGGTTGGAGCTGGCACTCCAACCTCGGAGCACCCTCCCTCAGCCCTTGCAGCCGGTGCGGAAAGAGGTTTGTGGGCATTCCAGAGGCGGGGAGAGGAGGAGACAGGCTCCACCACGATACGTAGTATCCTACCGGCGGCTCAGTATCTCCTCCTCATGACCCAGGGCAAAAGACTGAGATGGTGGAAATTGTCTGTCTAGGTCTTCCACCTTTCATTGGATTCCCATAATCCTCTGAGTTTGGAGGGCTATGGGCAGCCACATTTGGATTGTGCTGTAAAATTCTCAAAACATGTAATATGTTCACAAACCTAAATAGTGTCTTTTAACTATGAAGGTAGCTGTGTTGATCTATTAGAGAGAGAAAAAATCCAAATAGCACAGTAGGGGTACCAACTAGGAGCAACTAAAATGTTTCAAAATAATGAGCAAGCTTTCAAGTTCTCCAGAACTCTTCTTCAGGCTGCTAAACAAAATGGTGAGGAGGTGGGCCTGGATGTTTGGCAATACTGCAAGGGCAGGATTTAACGGTATTTACGGTAGGTAATTAGGTGTTTCAGGCCTTTGCAATCAGAAGTTTCACATTCTGTGCAGAACAAGTAAAATAAGAATTGCAGTGCTGGGTCTGACATGTGGTGAGCATCTTTTGTGGTTCCCTTGTTGCTGACCATTGAACTTTTACATCATTGTTCAGAGAGGAATGTCTAAAGAGTTCTGGGATTTCAAGGGAAATGAATGGGTTTAAATTGAATATTCTTCTGCAATTGTGTTGCTGTTTCATTTTATTGAAATATCAGGATTCTTGCGGAACTTTGGGTTGCCTTTGTTAGCATTCATAATTTGGCTGATATAGTTCTTTTCATGAGATAAGCTTTAACTGATATCTTTAAAACAAAATAATGTTCCCCTTCTGCACCATTGCTGTGAATGACCCTGGAATGTTTGAATAGTACCATAATTAGCAACTGCATGACTCAGAGTACAGTGTGCTATTTTTGTTTTGTAATTAAAAAAAAAAGGCCACACAATATGAATTGTACTGAAGGACTTCACCCTGCTTTTTATTTTCCAGCCCTTTATTTTTCTCATATAAAACTGGGGACCTCTTCATCTCTCTCTTGGTACGTGCTCTGGAAGGGAAACAGTTGTAATCTGCAGTCTAATACCAATCAGAAGACAATAGAGAAACAAAAAACTTCCACACATTGTAAAAGGTTACGAAGAAATCACTGCAAGCAATCTGGCCCTGATGTGTATATTTACTGCTATTCTTTGATTTGGAGAGATGAGTAGCCATAGAATGAAACACGCTTTTACTTTCAGCGCTGTATAGAATGATGTGTATTTCTGGGAAATTCCAGCACCAGCCCCTCTGATCTTGGGACATTGCAATGCAGCAATGAAAAAGTATAGCAGGCATATGAAAAAAGACACACACACACACACACACACACCCATGCAAAGAATCGAAAGATGCACTATATTTGAAGGCAACAGGTGGTCTTCTTGATCAATGTTTTCAATGCAGTTTTAAAAATTAAATTATAAGAAACTGTTCTCTGCCTGCTCACTGAGCAGTTTTGGCACTGGATTATGTAGTAGATACCTAAGATAAGGTTGTTAACTCTATTCCTCCTTAATTCAGGGATTTCTTTTCTTCCTTAAGAGCTTTTGTAGTTCTAACTGATCATGTTTGATGGGAAACTCATGAGTTGGGATGATGGCAACAGTGCCTGGAAAATTAACTAGCATTTTATTGTGATTATGTTTCTTATGGATTTTTGAGTTTTGTAACAATGCAGCGCAGTTTGGTGTTTCAGTTTCATGTGTTTTGTGCGGGCTAATGCAAGACTGAAAAACCTCTGCAGAGACTAAGGTAGGCTGACAGGGAGTGTGGCCAAGCAGGAGCTCTTCTTAGAAATGTGTTATCCCTTTATTTCATACAGAAATAGATGGGTTTCTGGGTCCCGACCTCCCATTATCTCATTGTTCCTTTTGGAAAGACTCTCTTAGCTGATCCATGGGTGTAACTGAAGTCTAGCTGGAATATTATTTTGGGCAATGACATTATTTGTACATGGCAATGCTCTCTAGCTTAAGTTTGTTTCAGTTGTTATTTTGTTAAGATTTGTTTGTACCTGAATATCAATAAAATGGGGAGGGGGACTCCTCCACATAGTTTCCCCTTTCTAATGCCCTTTTTTGTCTTGCAAACTAAGGTGGTGTACAAATGATGTGTGCATATGCTGTACCTACTGTGTTGATTGGGCTATTCATTTGAATAGTATTTTTTTTTTGGTCATGGAAAATTATATCCTTTTTAACCTTCCTATAATGCAAATACAGCAACATGATTTGGGAGTCTTCTAAAGAAAAGAGAAAATCTTTGATGGCAAGAGATAATGTAACAGAACAGCAGGTATTATTTCTAGATTATGATTGTGTGTGTGTGTGTGTGTGTGTGTGTAAATATACCTATTCATTTATATATGGGTGTAGTATTCTGGATAGGTGGATGTTTGGAGAATGCACAGGTTGTATTTTCTTTTGAATATTTTTTCAAAATGCAGAGAATAAGGGGAAATTTTAGTCTTTTCAGGATTAATAATAGGTTTCTTGTTCTTCCAAGTGGTCACAATTTCTCTTTCACCACCCCCATATTACTTATTTCTTCTAAAACATTCAATTTAACTCCTCCAAGAGTTTGATTTTTCCCAGCTAATGGCAAAAAGAGTCTGCATCTTTCTCTATAGTAAGCTCCTTGTTTCCTAAAGAAATTTATGCTGGGGAGAAATGAGACCTTGATAACATGTTGGTTTTATTTTATTTCTTTTGGAGACTATGTTTTGTTGTCTGTGCATCTTTCCAGTTGTGTACTGCTTTTGTGAATTAGAAAGAAAATATCCAGGCTGCCAGGGCCAGGCACATCACAGAATTGTTCGCTTGCTTACATCAGTCTGTGTGAGCCTCTTCAAAAAGGAGTTGGTGGAGAGATAGAACTAGGACTTGGTATGTGGCTGGAATAATGAGATTACAGCATTGTGGTATGTTGCTCCAGTGAGATAAGCTTCATATTTACAGCCATTTTGGAAGCTGTTATAATTCTAAGTATACTGCCATGGTATTAGGAATGTCTCCAATCTAAATGTTTGTGACACAGGTGGTAGAGAAATGTGCACTCAGAAATCAAGGTTTCCAACATTTTTTTTACTGGGGCATGGTTCTCCTCAACAAAGCACTCTGCAATGTATTTGCAAAATCTATGAGGGTATCCAAGGAAAGGAAGATATGACCTGAATCACCATTGATACAGAATAGTATTAGATGCACTCATTACCACAGGTGTGGGAATGTTGTAATGTTGTAGTGATGTGTAGTTCCGCCAGCCGCAGAGTAGCGCCTGTTATCCTCTGAAGGTGGCAGATAACTGCTCTGCAAGTGTTTACATGACCAACAAGAAAAAATAGTGTGCATAGTCTTACTTTACCATTGGCTGTGTTTGATTATGTTCTGTTGAAGTCTCTGTGTGTGTGTTCTGGGAATACACCATTAGATAAGCTGCATCTCTGAATTTTACTTAGTATTCAGCCTACGTGTAAGTCTAGATGACTTGGAAGTTGAAGTAACATTTGTCTACTGTGCCTATAACTGCAGAAGGTGAAGTGTTTTGACATACATTCTCCCAAAAAATCTGGAAGGTTTCCAAACATTTCTTTAATCTGTATGCATAGTCTATCAAAAAGAGTGGTGTGAACATGAGCAAAGACAACAGATTTCTTCCTCCCTCATTGTTAAGGCTATTGATTGTCAGGGATCCTTAGCAAAACAATTGCTGTAGGATGGATCTTGGAGCTGGCTCTTCCCTTCACAGGGAAACAGAAAAAAGTAGAAGTTGTTCTACCGGATCAAGGTTTCTTTTGTCTAACTGGTACCCACACATGCTCCTCCAGAGGAGGTGCAAGGCCCTGGGAAAAGAGGATAGTACCAACCAAATTAGAGTTTTGTGCTCTATAATTATTAATGTTTATCTAGGTTATCTGTGAAATTGTAGAGACTGCTCTTTGCCCCTTTTGGAGGGCGGGGGGGGGGAGCTGTGGAGAGGTATGCATTCTAGTCTTGTAAGGGTGTGGTGCGCACACACACGTATTTCAGATATAACATCAAACCATGGTTTGGTGGTAAGTGAATAAGCCTTCAAGGAGGTTCATGTGTTCCCTCCTCTCCTTAAGCATTGTGATTCCCTCCCTTCTTTCCTAGTTTGAGGTGAACCATAGTTTTTGCAGTTCAGGTTCATGGTTTGCGTTTGCCTCAAACCAGAAAAGCACGGAGGAAATTGCCATGAGGGAGACATAGTGCAGAGAGGAGAAGGAACACGCAGGCTTGCTCATGTAGCATGACAGCGTGGCTTGGGGCTACATCTGAACCAGCTCACAGACTCTGAAAACTAAATACAATAATACCTTGGATTGCAAGTAACTTGGTTTGAGAGCGTTTTGCAAGACAAGCAAATTTTAAAATATTTATTTAATTTTTCTTGACTTGATATACAAGCAACGTCTTGCAATACAAGTACTGTAGTACGGCTTAAATTAAAAATCTGTACAATTTTTTTTGGGGGGGATTTCGTTTTGATATAAGAGTGTTTTGGATTACAAGCACGTTTCTGGAACGAATTATGCTCTCAATCCAAGGCATGACTGTAATACAAATTCAGACATTGATGAAATAGTGAGACATTATTATTCCCAGCTTTAATGAAGTAAGAAAATGAAGCAGGAGAAGAAAATGGTTTTTTTTTAAAGTTAAATGAAATTTAAAATTAAATGACATTTGCAATGTTGGTAATGGCAACTAAGAGTGGCGTGGACGGTTTTGGGGTGGGTTTTTTTTTTGGTAAAATGGTTAAGTTTTTTCATATTGGTCTTGGCAATAACATTTTGATTGAGAATTTAAATCAAACAAGTGGGACCTGCAACAAAATGTTGCAGTGTATCTCCATTCCAGAAGAGGAATACTCCTGTTCAGGCTCCAGTTCACCTGGAACAGGAACCTGATAATGCTGCTCATCTCTCTCCCCCCCTCCCCCCCCGCCTCTTTCTCTCTCTCTCTCTCTCTCTCTCTCTCTCTCTGTGTATAGTTTCAGAAGTTGGGGAAGGGAAAACATTTTTCTTTTCCATGCACCCGAGGGCTTCCTTTGCTGTGCTGTGCTGTGCTGTGCTGTGTTGCACTAGAGGTCTCAGGTTTGGGGCATGCTGTTGCCATAACATGGCTGCATTTTCCTCATCACACTTTTCACAATCCCTTGACCTTAAAATGTTAAAAGGGACAGTCACTGGGTTCAGACAACACAATAACCCACACTCAAGGGTGGAGTATGGGTTGAGTGTGGGTTGTTGTTGAACCGGCTTACGCTGGCTCAGCTTGTCTGAGCGTGGAAAGCTAAGCAGGGTCAAGCCTGGTTATTACTTGGATGGGAGACCCCTCCTCTAGTTTCCTGCATTGAGCAGGGGGTTGGACTCGATAGCCTTGTAGGCTCCTTCCAACTCTATGATCTATGAAATCTATGAAACCATGGGTTACCGTGTTGTCTGAACTCAGCCAAGATAACAAACTATGGTGAACAACCCACAGTTCACAATCCAACAAAAAAACCATGGGTTCGCTTCATGGGTTGTTCGTGGTTAACAAGCCATGGCTTGTTAGCGCAGCTGGGTTCAGACAGCACGATAACCCACATTTCAACAACAACCCATGGTTCAACGACAACCCACACTCAACCCTTGAGTGTGGGTTACCGTGTTGTCTGAACCCAGTCTACGTGCTTTGATAATGCAGCCACCTGGAGGGAGAATGGGAAGACATGACTCTCAGCCTAACCTACCTCACAGGGTTGTTGTGAGGATGAAATGGAGAGGAGGATAATGTATGCTGCCTTGGGTTCCTTGGAGGAAAAAAAGGCGAGATATAAATGTAACAAATAAATAAAAACAATGTTTCCACTTGGCTTCTCATTCATGGGTATTTGCAGCCCAATAGGTGAGTGGCAAATTGCATGCCTGGCTTGATTACTTACCATACTGTCTGGTGTTTTTGTTTCTTGCATAGTTTTACAAGTTTGTAGCAAGAGACTGTAGAAGCTGGGGAAAGGTGGGAATTTGCAATTGCACATTTCTCTCTGCGATTAAAACGAGAAATTTTAAATGGGCAGTCAGTGTTTGCATTTGGCAGATAGAGATGTCTTGTGACATGGTGGTGGTGGGGAACCCCCACCAGCAATATATAGGGATAGTCTTTATTGAATTGGCTACAGTTTGCTACTTTATAATCACAGGCTTTGTTCATAGTCAGGCTGCAATTAGTTCTAGTCCTAAGAACTAACACAAAGCAAGTTTGTACTATGGTTAAGTATAGTCGGTGCAACATAGACATGAACTGTAATGTAGACAACCTTTAAATCAGGGGTGGGGAATCTTAGGCCTGGGGACCCAGTCTGGCCCCCTGGGGTTCCCTAGAAGGCCACACCCCTTTCGCCTAGTACTGCACCTTTCCCCCGCAACCATCAATCATTTGGTGATTTCCTGGCTTTTGCACAGTTTTCCCCTCATTCTAGCAGGTTGACATGCCTCCCCTAACGCTTAGTTCCTGGCAGTAAGAGCTTTAAGCTAAAATATGGCGGTGTTTTTGGCCCCACCCCCTTTTGCCTTTGCCTCACCTCCTTTGCTTTTGGGGGTCCCTGTTCACCACTGTGATGCAGCCCTCAAGAACTTCTCCAAAATTGAATTCAGCCCTCAGGCTAAACAAGGTTCCCCACGCCTCCGTTCAAGTTACACAAAAATGATTAGGAGTAATTTGACAAACAGGCTTTACTTTGACAGTACTGTAAAAAAAGAAAAAGAGAGTTGCTTTTAATTTTGGCTCAAGATCTTAAGTCACTGACTGTGTACATCTAAAAAAATTAGTGAGCCCTGCAGACAAATATGTTTGGAAGCAAAATATTGTTAAATCATTTCTTCAGCTGGCCATCTGCCAACGTGTTCTGCATCCTTTTCTCACATTGATAACATCATAAATACCTAAAGGGGTACAAAAGACTGCTGAGATCCATTTACTGTTTTGGGTGTGTGTCATGATAAGCAGCGACAGCAGAAAAACAAAAGTACGAATGTGAGTCTTGGAAGGGAAAGCAAGAAATATGTGTTTTCACTTAAATAAACAGAAAATAAATAAATGTAGCTTGCATTTACTTGCCATGTTAAGGCAAGGAAGCCACTAGGATGAGGCTTACGTGACAGCTTTAGGACTTCGTTCCACTAATGCTCACTTACCCTATGTTTCTGAGGTGTGAGAATGGATTTCAGAATTCGTTTAAGACAGATAGGCTTTGTCATATTGATAAGGATTGTGTCACTATATGATGGAATTAATAATGTGTATGTGTATGGCCTTCTGATTTTGTTTGTTTGTTATACCTATATGGTCATGCTTTCTCCTGCTTTTGAGCATAGTAGCTGTATTGCATTGCTGGACTATGAGTTGGAGCGTTCTAACACATAACACAGCAATATGGTATATACCAGCCTTCCCCAACTTGATGCCCTCCAGATGTGTTGAACTTACAAGTCCCATCATTAGTTTTGCTATGCTGAGTCTAGCTTGTAACAGCTAACTTGCGCAAAGTCCCTGGAAGCACTGTTGCCACCTATTAATCATGATGTAGCTCACAGATGACACCCCACATGCCATGCCCCCACTGGAGGAATCCTCCTCAGAGGAGGAGCTGGAGCTCTAAGGAATCAGGAACACCCCCGATCAGCCAATGTCAGAAGACCAGGAAGAGCCCAGGCCCTTGGGGGAGATGGCTGCAGGTCCATCCCTGCAAGGGGCAGGGGACTCTGCCTCTGAGGCAGAGGCTGAACAACCCCCTGGCCATCAGCAACAGCATCATCTCAAGGGGTAGGTCAGTAGGGCTCCCTTGAGAAGAAGCTCTCATTTACAAAGAAGGACTCCTCATCATGAGAAAGACTCTTGCCAGAGGGCTATAAGGAACTACAGCTGGGCCCTGGGTGGGGCTCAGGATGCTCTGGCGATAAAAGCCTTCAGTTTCTGCCAAGTGAGCGCTGGAAACAACACCGTTCTTTCAGCTCCAGTGCCTTACACCCTGCTTCCCAGACCTTGCCTTGTGATTGACTCCCTGTGCTACTGACCCTTGGACTCCTACTTGACTCTGCTTCTGAACTGTGTAATGTATCTGACCGTTTAACTGTGCTTTGACCTTTGCCTGCTATCTTGACCACTCCTGCCTTAGCCTGATCCCCTACTGGACTGAAACCTTGGTGCTTGACCGTGTGCCTGTTTTGTCGCCTTGCATTTTGGATTGCCCCATAATTTGCTCTTGCGCTGAGTGTGCTTCAGCCAAAATAGGATACCACATTAGCCATGATACAAGGCAGAAACCAAAGTATTGGGATCACATGAATACCACGAGGACATTGTGAACTCGGTCCGTATTTCCTGCCACGCATAAGGCACACAAGCATGTTACAAGGATGGCCCACACAATAGTGCCCCCTCCCATCAGAGCCTCCCATGGCCAGTCAGCAGGACAGCAACTGTCATCCTTGGCCACAGGCCACTGAGCTCCCTTAAGGCAAGTTTTAATATTATGGCACAGCCAACAGAAGCCTACAAATACGGTAATCCTTTTGAGAAGGAAAAAACAAGGTGAGACAAAGGTAGGGTTGCTAGCCCAGTCATAACAGCTGGCCAACTTAATAGTCTGGTGATTAAGAATCAGTTACAGTTTAGAGGCAGTTTCTGGTTAGCACTAAATTTAGGGATGTGTGGATTTTGTTCAATTTGTTCCTCTGTGTTCTGCAGATTGTCAGATGTCTTTTGTTCCCTTGTCCGCTCATTTTCTGCGTTCAGAAAAGTACGCCAAAAAAAAATATATCCACTGCGGTTTAGGTAACCTTCACCGGCACATAACATTTTGTGTATTTTTCTTAGCTCAGCGTACAATCAATGAGCAGAACACACCAAAAAAAGAAACAATTACACTGCAGGGGCTGAAGAGTAATCAGAGATGTATAAAATGTTGGATTTGGTTTTTTAAATGGAGCATATATTAGTGTCTTTTCCAGCAACTTTCATATTTTTGTACAACTAAATTTGCTTACAATTCTGGAATGTATCCCCCCCCCCCCCAAAGTTCCACAAGTCTGCAAGACTTGGAAGATCCTCCTCCACTGCAGAAATTGCGGGTCAGGTTCATAGAAATCCAAAGCCATTTGAATCCGTTTCGGATTTCTCTGGCATCCCTAGTGCTAACCATAGTTTGGCTGACTTAGAGGTCAGGGGTATTGCAAACCATGGAACAGGAGTCATCCATGGTGTGGACATCAACTTTCATGATGTCTCAATTGAGCCAATGATTAATGAGTGGTGGAAAGTTTCAATTGTGAATCAAGAGTTTGTATCCGTGTTAAAGTTTATAGGTTCAGAAACCGCATGGTTTCTGTAGGAATCCTGGTTTAATTAAACTCACTCCTGTGGTGATAGGAAGTGTAAAGTTGAAGTCATACAGCGATTCCTGTGAGTAACATTGTGGCTAAGAGACTGAGCTATAGTTCAGGAAATCCCTGGTTCTTGTATCATGAACTCACTGGGTAGCCATAGGGAAACCAGTCTCTCTGATTCAATTTATGAATTTGAAAGAAGCTTCATTTTTCAGACACAAGTTTGATAAGCTCATAATAAATTAAATGCAGTAAATCTTACTTTATGATGACAAACCATCTGAGGTTTGTTTCCATGGGTGATGATGTCAGCAAAATTTCTCCAGAGTTTTCATTAACCTGACCTTCCCCTGAGAATTACTTGGGATACATTGCTCTTAAATGCCCTAGAATCTCTTAGGAGCAGACACTTTCTTTGTTTTGCTGTACAGTAATATCTTGGATTGCAAGCATAATTCGTTCCGGAACCGTGCTTGTAATCCAAAACACTCTTATATCAAAGCGAGTCTCTGGCAGGTGTGAGCGGGGCCGATTTTGGCCTGCTATGCCCGCTCGAGGTGAGCGGTTACATCCCTACGTGACTTGACTTGCAAGACCTTGCTCGTTTATCAAGTCAAAAATTTTAATTTTTTTTTGCTTGTCTTGCAAAACGCTCTCAGACCGTTTTGCAATACTTGCAATCCAAGGTATTACTGTACTGCTTTCTTAAGTGGCTGCTCTGAGCCTTCCAGCTTCTTTGATTTGATTCTGCTTCTTGTGTTGGCAGGCAATCAAACAAGTATAATTTACTACAGTTCTGCTCCACCAAGTTTTGGAAGACAAGAGGACAGTAAATACAGTCTGACTTGCCAGAATTCAAAGTATATTCCCTTGATACAGTTTTGCCTTTTATAGCTCATTACTACCTCCTATTGTACCTTTTGTGGGTTCCTTCAGCTGAATGAGCAAGCAAGGTTGTTTGGGATTCCATAGATCAGATTGGCTAGATCGGAGGCTACAATTGCAAGCTGATCCTACGTCAATTGTATGGGATAAGAAGTACAAGTAAACGCTTTCCTGGGAAGTATTTCATCTTCCTTTGTGCATTTGGGAAATGTTTGTAGGAAGATAGCTAGCAAATGGCTAAAGTCTAGATTGGTTGTCTTTGGACTGAGTAGTGCATAATAGATATTTGGAATAACAATAATAGTAATCCTGGTAGGTGGCAATTTTAAATATTTTCAATCTATGCCAGAGCAAATGATTCTTGTGATACTGGATTTGAGTGCAGGATGTGTAAATCAAAAAGTTCCCAGCAGGCATGTAAGGTACATGTCTCACAGTCCTATTTGACCATTATGAACACAGAATTATAATAATAACAAACAAGAAATGTCTTCTGTCATTTTCTGCCTCTCTTCCAAATGCAAGTAGGGAAATGGCAGGTCAGAATTGCACCCTGAGTGCAGCAGAGGTGACACACACAACATAGGATAATCACACTGTCACTAATAATGTGGAATAACATTAATCTGAAATATCCCATCTATATCATCCCAAAGAAGAAAATAAACAAATCCAACTTTGTAAAAGAAAAATGTAAGCTAACTCATATGTGAACTATCGAAAGGATAAATTAAGTACAGTGGTTGTGTCATAAACTAACAGGAGGTTTTGCAGCCCTGGCTTCAGATTCTGGCTTGTTAGGGCAGTGACAAACCAAGACTCCTGGTTTGCTGCTTTCTGGTTAGTTCCTTGGCGGGAGGAGCCAAGAGGATGAGATTGGGCAGTGTGCACCAGTATGCTGCTCATGAATGATAAACCAAGATTCCCTGCAATTCTGGCATATAATTACATGTGAACGTGGCCAGTCTTGCACTTCAAAGTTATCCTTTCTGTGATCCCCCCCCCCCCATTTAATGTCCATTTACCTTTTCACTTCTCAATATCTCATTGGAATCTTCAGTTACAAATTAAGAATATTACTCAGTCAGTGGAATTGTTCCTTGCAATAACTAGTAGCCTCAATTGGTTGCAAATTACATTTATACCACTTCCATAGGACTCTTACTACTCATCCTAATTACGCTGCTTAGAGTTATAATTGAGGCTGTCATGCTATGGCATAATTGCATAGCAATACCACTGAATGCCGTTTTAAGAGTATGCGGACAGAATGTGTTGTGATTTCAGAATAATGGTATGAAATTCTTTGACAGGCTAATTGATTTTTTTCATAGTATCTAGCAGGGTTTGAATTTTCAGAGTAAAAGTGTTCTACTGCCTTTGCATGGAGTAGTTAATAATGTGATATAAGAATGTCTTAATGACAAATCACAAATATTTATGCATGACCTAACAGAACCAGCATTATCTGAAGATTGATTAGCTGAAGGCATATCACACATCTGGCCATCTCAGTGTTTAGTCCTCATGATAATTGATGAATGAAGCCACTAATATGGATCATAATACAGCCACAGTTACACACTTTGAAGATCCATTGATTTCAGTGGAAGACTCTCATTAACATCAATGGGGCTTCACTGGATTGTGTGTCCACAAACATACCGGTACTTTATAATTCAGTTTTACAATTATCAGGAAAAGAGATTAGGAAGTCACTGAAATTAATTCACCATTCAGTGTCACGTGTAGGACAGGTTTCTTTGCAAGGCAATGATCTAACTATGCATTCTCTGCTTTTCTTATTGATAACCTTGTTATAGTTTGCATGGTTTTGGTTTGCATTCCTTAGTGTTTTGTCTTTCATTGTATTCCTGGATTCCTATGTCAAGTGCACTTTCATTTTGTCTGTGTTCTCAACCTTTTCTTCAGAACTCATGGGTGTGGTTTACTTGCCAGGCCTTAGAATTCTTCAAGAATTTTTTGGGGGAGATAAGCACAGTTGCACACCTATGTAATACTGGAATCACATGATAGAGCACTTGACAGACAAGAGTGGGGGGGAAGTCATGAACAATCAAGGAAGTAGGCCAGCCTTGTAACTTGGCATTCATTGGTTACCTGTGGTAAGAAGCAACCACCACCAGCTGACTAGGCACTTCTCCAGTGCTGCAGGGATAGAGCCTCATACAGAACGGCCATAACACTGCCCTAAGTTTGCACAGGACTGACTTGGGATGACTACCTTTGCAGCACTTTCACAGCACAAACCTCTGCATGCCTCCTGGAAGGCCCGGTCTCGAGGATGTTTCCAGTCCAGTCGTCTAGAGCCTGGAGAGTCTTAACTATGTCCTGTGTGAACAGGACCACTTACCTGTCATTGAGGAACTCACTGGGTGACTTTGGGCCAGTCACTGACTCTCAGCCTAACCTACCTCACAGGGTTGTTGTGAGGATAAAATGGAGAGGAGGAGGAGGAGGAGGAGGAGGAGGAGGAGGATTATGTAAGCCGCCTTGGGTTCCTTGCAGGAAAAAAAGCGAGGTATAAATATAATAAAATAAATAAATAAATGAATAAATAAATAATACTTGGAGCTTAAGCCCCACTGTGTTCAATGGGGCTTACTCCCAGAAAAGTGTGTGTGGGATTAGAGACTCATTGTCCCTGCTAGCCTCAGAACTGCTGCCTTTTAAACTAGAGGGGAGGATGAGCTGTATGCGCCCTGCTCTATAGCCGGCCCATTCTCATTTCTAGTTTAAGAACCAGAAAGTCCACGGCTGAGAGGGAGGTCCGGGTTCTAGTCCCCGCTCGGCCATGAAACTCACTGGGTGACTTTGGGCCAGTCACTGACTCACAGCCTAACCTACCTCACAGGGTTGTTGTGAGGATGAAATGGAGAGGAGGAGGAGGATTATGTAAGCCGCCTTGGGTTCCTTGCGGGGGGAAAAGGCGGGGTATAAATATAATAAATAGTGTCCTGCCTGCAGCCGCCAAAGTGGCGGCCTGTTTGGCACAGAGCCGTGTTGTGGAGGCCGGCAGTTGCATTGGTCTATCCCTGCTGTTGGTCCTCATCAGACTCCTCAGATATCCCCACAGCAGGAAAAGATAATAACTTGGGTGACGGCAGCAGGATGGGGTTGGTGGGAAAGCGTGGTAATGGTGATGTGCAGCAGAGCTGAGTTGTATCGATTCTAGGGGTGGCTCAATCTGTCAGTTTCGCTTTCTCCCATGTTGCTTTTTAAAAAAAAAAATTTTTTTTTAAATCTCAGGTTCTTTCTGCCCCAAATATGAAGAAATTTGTGACTTTTGTTAAATTCTTATGAAAAGCAAACTGAAAGGAAGTTTTCACACATCTGCACCAACAAAATTCAGTAAGTACAACTGTTCTCAGCATGGAGAGGACTACGTATGTTGTACCTTCCTGCCATGTCTTTGTTAAAGATGAGGAGTCTGTCAGGAAAAAGAGGTGTCGACCCTAATTCAGCATGAACACGGTTGCATGGTTGAATAAACAGTGACCTGGTTCACACAACATGACAGCCCATCATCGGCAGCTAGGACCACCTTTCCTTTACTATTATTTCTCCCCTGGTCCTTCACAACTCTGCAGAAATTAGCCAATAAGCAGCCTTGTCTTGTCAATTTCCTTGTATGCTGCCTACTCCACTTACCAGCTCCTTTTGACAGCTGAATCATATGAGGAAATTGACCAGAAAAGACTACACATATCGGACAGCTGGAACAGCACACTCACAAAAGACTGATTCCCCCTAGAAAAATTATCACCCCAATTGTGCATTTTTGAAGCTGAAAAAACCCCTCAGGGAACTAAAAAGGGTAGTGGTTGGAGCGGGGAGGGGGCTGGGGCGAGGAGATAAGACAGGTTCTGCCTCAGAGTCCCCTGGGATATGTGCTGGAGCCGGCTGGAAGACTGAGGGGGAAGGAGGGGGAGAACAAACCACACAACATATCTTGTTTGCAGGGGTGGCTTAGCCCAGTGCTGGCTGGGTTCCCACGATCAATTTGAGCCACAGTGGCTTAAATAAGCCACCGTGGCTTGCGGCACATGCTGGGTGCCCACAGGCCACCTGTTCCATAACCCAATCCCTGCTAAAATAGCCCATGGGTTTTCGGTAGGTAACTGTGCCAATGACCCACCCTCATGGGTTTGGATGACACAAGAAGCTAACAGCAAGGTTTGGGTTACGGAACAGGTGCCCATGGGCGCCCAGCATGTGCCACAAGCCATAGTGGCTTATTTAAGTCACCATGGCTCAAACTGATCATTTGAACCCAGTCAGTGATTCAAATCCAGACTTTTAAGAGTTAAGTGCTCAAACCCCTGGGCCTGGATGTACAAACCTTTGGTTTCTCCCATATTCAGTTTTTTTAAAACTCCTAGTTCTTTCTGTCTCGAATATAAAGAAATTTACAAAAATTGCAAATTCTTATGAAGAACTAGCTGAACCGAATGTTCTCACCCATCCTAAGGTATTCATTGGAGAGCAAGATTTAGAACTCAAGAAAATGTAGAATTCTAAAACTTTAGAACTCTAAGGGTGCATGGGACATGCTGAGAGTTGTAGGCCCTTTCTCTGTCTAAACATGCATAGGATTGCACCCAAAAACTCAGGAGTTAGAACTGTGTTCGCTTCTTGCGCGTGTATAGGTGAGATAATGAAGAGTCAGACACAGGTATATATGGTTTCAAATCAGGGCCACATTTATTGAATTAAAGATCTGTGAAGGGCGAAGGGCGGTACTAACCCCAAAAAACGAAAGAGAGACTGAGGGCAGGGAGACGGGCTTAAATGAGCCCCCCATCTCCCCGTCCCAGCTAAGCCCATTGGCTCAGCCGGCAGTGGCCTGGCTTGTTATCTGACTCTCCATCCCTCCTCCACACGCAAACTTCTCCCCGACCCGACCCCAGGATGCAGGGCTGGGGGAAGTTCATTCTGTATACTATAGTGTCCATGCTGAAAATGGGTAGCAAGTTATACTGGACATGACAAGGTTAGTCATATTTCATAGATTTCATAGATTTTCATAGATCATAGAGTTGGAAAGAGCCTACAAGGCTATCGAGTCCAACCCCCTGCTCAATGCAGGAAACTAGAGGAGGGGTCTCCCATCCAACTAATAGCCAGGCCTGACCCTGCTTAGCTTTCCACACTCAGACAAGCTGAGCCAGCAATTAAGGTGAGATAGGTTTGTGCGTGTTTATTTAAACCGACCCATCTTGTGTAAGAAGAGTGTGCTATGTAAAAATTGTCTTCTGAGTGAAGTAGTAACCTTCTGAAACAGAGAGGAAAAGAAACAGTTAAATTATGAAATGCAGGGGTGGAAAAATGCAAATGAGCAAGCACACAATTGACCACAAGTATTAATTACACCTACAGTAGATATCAGATATCTGCTTTTAGAGTCCGATAGCTAATGTGTTCCCTCTGGTTTTGTTGTTGTTGTTGTTGTTGTTGTTGTGTTTTGTTTTGCTCTTTTCAGGGTTTTTTCTTAATGATATAACCAATCCTTCTCTAACCTGCCCTCCAGATGTTTTGGAATTCAGGTTCCATAAGCCCCAGCCAACATGGTGAATAGTCAGGAATGATGGGAGTTGTATTCTAAAACATCTGGAGAGTGCCAAGTTGGGAAAGGCTGATATCCATGAATACCTTTAATCACACTCCCTCCCATACTGTGTCCTGCACACGAAATTTATATTTATAAATATTAGAATGCATGTTCCTTATAGGCAGTAGAATGACCTATAACTGTGATGTGGTTTCAGCTTTTGTAACCTTGCCCCTCAATTTTTCAGCAATAGCTGAAGAATTGATAATGCCTCACACTACAGTAAGCACCAATTGCTTTGTATAGTGCCAGTGCTTTAGCCTCAATTGGAATAACTGCTCAATGCAGTGAGCTTGCAACTGTGAAGGCAGTAGGTTGATGACTGAAAATGATTTATGCACAGTCCTCTGGGTTATGTTATCTCCTAAGTGCATTCGGCATTATACCATTCCTAGTGGTATCTAATGACCTTGTGCTCTGTCTGTACATTCTCTGCCTTGTAATCTGAATTCATTTGTCATTTTATAGCCTACTGAATTTACAGGAATGTCATTGACAAGAAAATTAACATAAATATTGTGAATGCCAGGGATGCCTCTGCTTTATATTTAAACCTTTCCCCCCTTTTACATTTTTACAAGATGAGGCGGTTTTGCTTTAATATTGAAGTGGAGCATGTAATCTCAAGGTATGTGTTTGGGTGTAGAGAGCAAAAATTCTCAAAACAATCACATAGTTTTAGGATGGTGGGGTTTTGTGTTGTTTTGTTTTGTTTCATCCAAGTCCTAACACCTGCCATGCCAGCAAACACATTAAATGTCTGGGAAAGTAACTGTCATGGGGGAGGAGAATACTGCCCTACCAGTGCCAGGGCAGTGAAACAGGCTTCTAGGTTGCATTGGTGCTGCTGAAAAGTTCCACCTATGTTGTAGGCAGATACTGTATGTGGGAACAAATACTTAAGACTAGAGTGTTAGTTCTGAAACGTTATCATTATGAACAGCCCTATAAGTGTGACTAACCAAAGGTGACATACTGCTGGATGTTTAGGCTGCAATCTTACATACCAGGGGTGGGCTGCATGCATCCTCTAACGCCCCCGCCGCCCCTGCGGCCCCAGTTTGATTCTGAACTGTGGTGGCAACCTGCTATGGAGCAGTAAAAGGGTCCAATTCAGCTTCAGAACAAGTTAACTTTTACCTTTATATGGCTCCGTAGTGGATTGCTGCTGAAATTCAGGGGCCAACTGCCCTAAAATATTTGCCACCACCAAATTTGGCAGCATGGCAGCAGGAGTGCGGCTGGGGGGGGAGGGTTAAAAGTAGCCACCAGCCCCCCTTTCCCCACCTCTGCTGTGCACACTTATCACTTACCTGGGAGTAAGCTCCATTGATCTCAATGGGATTTACTTCTGAATAGACATGTTAGTGTGGTTAGTGCTAGCTGAGTAGATTGAAGACTGGAAGTTTAGCTGCTTATTAAGAATGTTCTTATTTCTGAATCTTGAATGACCTACTTCCAATATAACTTAAGCTGGTTTTACAGCCTGCTCTTAGATGGCATTGGCTTGTTCCCAAATTCACCCAAGACAGAAGTCCCTTGTGGAGAAATGTCAGTATCTTACCCTGGTCACTAGTGAAATTCTGAGGTAAACAATGGGGGCAGTGGGAGAGAGATATAATTTCCTCCAGTCATTCCCATCAGAGCTACACATACTCCAACTCCCCAGCTCCCTGTTCTCTTGTCTACGTGCCACTACAAATGTCCATTAGTTATTCAGTGAGGGAAGGGTCTCTGGTTTGCGTTTGGCTAATCATTAGGATGGTGTCTTGAGCCATGTTCTATGTAAATGGAGGGCAAAAACAGGAAACCACGCATATAGATTTCCTCACTCACTTACACCCATTACTTTGAGGTTTTCAAGACATAGATTTCATAGATCATAGAGTTGGAAGGGGCCTACAAGGCTATCGAGTCCAACCCCCTGCTCAATGCAGGACACTAGAGGAGGGGTCTCCCATCCAAGTAATCACCAGGCCTGACCCTGCTTAGCTTTCCACACTCAGACAAGCTGAGCCAATGTAAGCCATATGATAGGAGAAACATTATTGGATTGCCACATCCCAATACCATGACCCTTCCTAGATATAGCAGGCTATGAGGTTGCAATAATGAACTAGTCCGGAAGAACAGTGGCTGGAGTCCTCAAAGGGCCAAGTTTATGGCCTTCCTTGGTCTGGGTGGTCCAGAGGTCACTAGTTGCTGGCCTCTTAACTACTACAGCAATAGATAATAAGATGCACATGTCTAGTATTTATATACCAGAAGTAGTAGTAGTAGTAGTAGTAGTAGTAGTAGTAGGCGATCACTCGTGACCGAGTAAGATTGTCTTCCAGGATAAAATTACAAAAAGAAGATTATAAAAGGAGGGAATTCTAAAAGATTGTGTAGACTCTAGCGATGGGTCCGTAAGTGACTGTGTAGGCCAATTTTAGATCCACACAGCTTCCCACAGAGAGGACACAGGTTACCAGATAGAATATGGTCCTGTAAAGGATTTGTTTGACGTGCTTTTCGCTTAGCAAGTTTCTCCCTTTCACCTTGCACTCGGGCTTCTTCAAAGTCCATGGAACCTTTGTGAAAGGCCAACCTTCATTTAGATCGTTCATGGGTCAGAGCTTCCCAGTTTTCGATGTTTATTTTGCATTTTTTTAGATTAGCCTTAAGAACATCTTTAAACCTCTTATGCTGACCACCGATATTCCGCTTTCCATCCTTGAGTTGGGAATAAAGTAACTGCTTTGGGAGATGGCAGTCAGACATTCGAACAACATGACCGATCCATTGAAGTTGGCGTTGAAGGATCATTTTTTCAACGCTAGTAGTCTTTGCTTCTTCCAGTACACTGACATTTGTTCGCCTATCTTCCCAAGTAATTCGCAGGATTTTCCGGAGGCAACGTTGATGAAATAGGTACAATTTGGTTGAGTGCCAGCGTTCGTAGAGCTCCAGAGAAGCAGCATGGGGTTTCCTCTGTACTGGATAATCTAGTTCCTCCCAAGAAAAAAGCAAAACATCTGAAGTGTCTACAGCATGCTCCTAGATACAGAAACTAAAGGCAGTTTGTGATTACTCTGTAGGAGGGATGCAATAGGCTGTTTCTCTTCAAGCTGCTAGCCACAAACCTCTTTGTTCCTGCAGAACAGAGTTCAACATATGAGTGACTCTCCTGGCAACTACCTCTTGGGATGCCTGCCTATCCCTCTAAAAACCATGAAGTTGTGGTCTCCAGTCTAACAGTCTTCTATTTTGTTTGTTTTTCCTTTGTACTTGGATGCTGTCTTGGATGTAGTTCTCAAGGAGGTAGAAAAACTGTTTCTGGGCTGCACCACTTGAGAAAGAAGGTGGGGGCTCATGTGAATGAAAGCTCCTCTGTAAACAAAACCCCCTCCGCATAGAACACTAGCATGGCAGGGAGGAAGGTTAGGTTACCATTTGCCCTTGACATGTTAATTTTCTATGTGGAGTGGATTTTATGTATGGAGGAGCTTTCAGTCATATGAGCCCCCACCTGCTGTCTGAAGTGGTACAGCTCAGACACAGGTTTACTGCCTCTGTGGGAACTAAGCCTTAGATATGGGCTTGAAATAGTCTTCCCTTTGAAGAAGCCACTGAATGTGGCTTAAATAAAGCTAGTTGTTTCCCCTGTTCTCCTCCCTTTAATGCACTCCATGGTATCTGCAGGCCAAATGTACGCTTTGAACTTGAAAGAGAGGTAGTATAAAAAAGGAAACCGCCTCCTTTCCGATCTCTTGACAGAGGAGTTTGTAAATCATTACAGTCCTTGTGCTGTCCAGAGCAAGTACAACAATGGAACTCATAGGTGACTTTGCATAAATTTCATGATACCTTTTGGGAAGTTTGCACTTTACACAGTTACACTCTGCTTATTCTTTCCTTTCCTTTCGCCTGACAGAATTCTTTTAGTGAGTTAGCTCTAAAGGAATTTTTCCTGCTGTCAAAGGTGTTCATAACCTCTAATTTGCTTGCCACGCCTTTTGCAAAGAACAGCAAGAGCTCAAACAGATGGCAAGGAGCCACAGAACTGTCAGGCGCTTCGTTGCAGAAGAATGTTGAGCATTGCCTCCTGCGTCTTACCGCATTTGATGGAAATGAGAGCGAGCTAGGAAGAGCTGTTTTACAAATAAGCCACACACTCTACAGCCATTCTCTCAAGCGGTGTCCTGTAAAGCTGACTTGTCAGCAAGCTATAAAGTCTTATCAAAATGGAAAAGGTAGCTTTTGTACACAGGCAACAGAAACGCA
Source organism: Shinisaurus crocodilurus (assembly GCA_021292165.1). Lineage (NCBI taxonomy): Eukaryota > Metazoa > Chordata > Lepidosauria > Squamata > Shinisauridae > Shinisaurus > Shinisaurus crocodilurus. Next base: position 135,832,790 of record CM037880.1, read on the forward strand.
AGGAAATACTCACAGGCTGACAAGATGGGGAAATGTTTGGGATAAAAACCTCCCGCTGCTCTTCACCTTGTTAATTACAGCATTCACTTTATTTGTCTTGCAGCAGGGAATGACATCTTTAGATTTATTCTTGCATGGGCCCTGCATTACTATTAAACAGCTTTTGTTTTTCTAAAATGATGATGAATACTGTACATGTAGCAATGCCCTTTCCCCCAAACCTCAGAGAGGTGCATCACATGTTCCTGACCTTATTTCTCAAAGGAATTTTAAATGGGGGGAAAATAGGAGTACTAATTAGTGCCTCATTAAATACTTTTAGTCAAGTATGGTAATTTTCTTGAAAGGATAATGTAGTCAGTGAATAAAAGTACACTCCATTAAATAGTGAATGCAAACTCTCCCCCCCTCTCTTTTATACCATAGAGCTTTATTTTACATTTTTTTTAAAAGAAAAAAAGTTAATGTGATTAAAGCACAAGGTCCTTAATTTAAAGTAACACTCCCAGGCTGTTCTTGTTTCAGCTGATCTGACACAAAGGAAACGAGTCTAGTGGTCTGATTGCTAGTGAATACTGTTGGTCCCATGTTGATTTTCTGCAGTTAAGATTTCTGTTCTTAGTATATGAGTCATCTAGACCCTGTAAACATAGTTCTCACATATGTAGAAGTACTTAACTACAACCAGTTCTAGGACATAAAGAGATTGTGGTACATATCTTGATGATTGTATTATGGAAATTTCTAAATAGCTTTCTAAAAAGTAGAGCACATAATTACATGTGCAATCTACTATTTTCTGTGTACATATCGTATCAGGTTTACAACTATAAATGTTTTGCACAGTTAATCCAGGGCATTGACAGTTGCTTTATTCCTATATTTGTGTTCCACCCTGCCTCTGAAGATTTCAGGACTACATATATGGGGTTATCTTATCATTATCTCGACAGTAACTATGTGAGCTTGGTATGCTTGGGAGAGTCCAAGGCCTAGAAAATGAATGTAATGACTGAGTGTCACACTTTCAAGCGTAATACTCAACCCACCATCCCTACCTGGCTCTCAGGGTGTTTCTAGTTGGACAAAGGCTTTATCAGTTTTGGGGATGCAGATGCTGGTTCAGATACTTGAAACTAGGGATATGCACGGAGCTCGATTGGGGGGTGGAAGTCTGGCGAACTCGCCGGGCTTGACCCCCTGAGCTCTGCTCATCCTACCTTTTCCCCAGCTCGACTCGCATAGAAAACAGCCTAATTTGCGCAAATTAGGCTGTAATTTGCGCAAATTAGGCTGTTTTCATGCAGTGGGAACACTCAGTTCATGCGCTGTGAGTCGAGTGCCGGGCGGGTCTTCCATCCCTACAAACTCACAAATCACAATGGGACTGTGACAGTCCCTGTGCTGTGAACCCGTAGCAGTCCAGACAGCAGATAAGATAACATAAGTGTCACCGTCTAAGTCATGAGCCTACACAACATGATGCCTTCTTTTTTTGGCTGCGGAGGGGGGGGATCCCTGCATTCCCAACTCAGTGATGAAGCATGATACCAGAATGCCTGTACCACATTTGCTGCTTCATATACAGGCCTGTGGCTTATGCTGGCTCAGCTTGTCTGAGCGTGGAAAGCTAAGCAGGGTCAAGCCTGGTTATTACTTGGATGGGAGACCCCTCCCCTAGTTTCCTGCATTGAGCAGGGGGTTGGACTCGATAACCTTGTAGGCTCCTTCCAACTCTATGATCGATGAAATCGATGAAACTGAGAGAATCTTTCTTTTTGAGGAAGAAATGCTGAATGTAAATTTACACAGACTGTAAGGGGAAATTCGAGAGGTGTGGTGGTAGCTGAAGCTTTTCTAACACATTTACAATATCTGAAAAGAACTCAAACTGGCAATTCTCCCTTAATAAAAATGCTTTTGTTGCAAAGAGCACTGCTTAAACTGGTGAATAATCGTGGTAACTGAGAAGGCCTATATTGTAGAATAGAAACCATTTAGTTATTCTGATAAAGTAACTTTAGGTCAAGTTCTTTGTTTTGTGAGGCTTTATTTCCTGCACTAAAATGGCTCTCAGAGCAACAGTGAACAAACAAGGTTCAGCTTTCTGTTGTTCTGTAGGAATCCCAGCTAAATATCCCTCCTTCTTTTCTTCACTGGTAAAGCTTCACAAAGGAGGATCTAAAATAGAGCAGACAAGGACTGTGGGTTTGTGGGTTGCTACGCATGAACCCAGGCTGATTTCCCGAAGGTAGCATGTGAGGGGGCAACAAGCCACCCCAACAACCCATGGCTTCTAGCAGTTGTTCTACCCACAATAGATTGTTGTGTCATCCAAACCTGGATGACTGACGCCATTGTGGGTAGGGGGAATAGGTTACCAGCCCCATGGCAAGAGTGGCAGAAAAACCCTTGCCTCTCTTGCCATGGGGGTTACCGGGTGAGCGCCAGTGCCAGCTACCCCAAAAGTGCCCAAGCAGCACTTGGGGGCAGCTGACACTGGCTTTCTCCTCCCCCCCTCCACTACCGGGGAGCTTTCCCCCCCTCCCCCCTCTTTTTTGGGAGATCACGAAAACCATCTGTCCAGCCAGCTTCCGCAGTCCCCATTTTGACAGCTACGAGCAGTCCCTTCAGAGTGCCCCAGCAGCATGTTGTAGGGGCTGCAAAAAAAATGTGCCAATTCAGCCACTGGGCTGTTCGCATGACACATTTTGAATATTCAAACCCTATTCAGTGTTTGTTGTGTCATGCAAACCTGGCAAACGTGATTTATGCACAGGTTAAACAACGCTTGCAGAACCAATTGTCTGTTTTACGATTATGTGAATGTTGTTTAACTGTCGCATAACGCTTGCATAACCCATGCTCACTGGGCTCACAGAACATGATACGCCCTGTGGATGCCGTGGCTCATCTGAACTTCGTCAGTGTCTTGCCATTACTTTTGTATGCAGAGTCATTCAGCAGAGGTCCTTCTGTTGGTAACTGTCCTACCACCAGTTTAACAAATGATCTGTCCATTGTTGCCTTGCTGAAGCTTTTCTAGAAAAGAATGTTTTGAAAATCTTTCTCCCTCACTTCCCATCGTTTTATGTTGTTTGACTTTCAGAAATTCCAGATAATAAAAGCTGGAAGGCTGCTTTTACAAAAATGGGGAATTTATAAAACCTAGCTTTTACTTTAAAGTAAAGATTGACATTTATGGGACCAGCGAATTTATACATGGCTGATTTTGTGGCTTGGTACATATAAGCTGGACAATTCTTAACCACTTTGTTACTCCTGTGCTGTTACATAAACAACGCCTTTCTTGCATGGCTTGGTAATGTAGACTCACTGTTGGATTTTGGAAACTGAATTGACAAAAGGATAATTATATTTCCTTTGAAATATAATTGATTAAGAAAGCCTGTTCTTGTTTCATTATGTCCGTGTGTGTGTGTGTGCGCGCACACACACACACACACACACACACACACACACACACACACCTCTATTATAAAAAACAGGTATTCCTCTCTCATTGATGACAGGTCTCATCCTGAACATACTCATAACAACTTAGTTTATGGATGATTTCTACATCTCTGCAGAAACTATTCTTGCATTTAGGATTTCCATACACAAGCTACTAAGCTGTAGAACAACTTCTAGAGCAGTGGTGCACAATCCAAGGCCAACAAAAGGGTGGCACCAAAAGTAGCCAAAAAAAATAGGATCACACAGGATACAGGATCACACAGGTACCAATTTATTTTAGGCCAACTTGCCCAATGTTTTTTTTTTAGTGCATGTAAGAAGTCTATAGTAGGTAAGAAATATATAGTGTAGAATGGTTTTGTGGAGGAAGGGGGGGGCGGCTGACCCGCCACACCCCCACCCTTTCCTACCCTAAAGGACCCAAGACCCCCAGAGATCTCAAGATACCAGATTACCAGCCTCGGCTGTCTGCAATCCTACTTGAATCTCTGTTCAGGGACTTGCCTTTCTGACTGTAACCTGGATTTAGTTACTGAAGCCACAGAGCGACTACAAAACCCATGTGGGGTAAAACCAAGAAAGGTTTATTCTGGTAGCACTTTACAACAAAAGGTGGGAAATGAGAGAAGCACAAAATAGAGAGACATTTTAGTACACAGAAATAGAGCTACAAAATAACAAAACCTGATTCTTAATATCTCTCAGGCACACACTCTGAGGGTCAGTCCTCTTCCAGGGTTAGATCCAGCACAGCCCTGCTGCCCGATGGAGAATTACCACATCTACCCGAAGGTCCGAGATGGGTAAACTCCCACAAGGCTTGCCTTTACCAGAGCCCTCATTCAGCTAATTTCACCAGGAGCTACCTGGGGTTGGATCCTGAGGGCCCCCCCCGAAGGCTTGTGCCTCTCCTTGGCGCGCCGCCATTGCTCCAACAGCCGGGCAGCCACGCGATGACCAAAGACAAAGACACAAAGGCTACACTTTGAGAATATACCTTCCCCCCCTCCCCTCCTCCTTCCTGTAGCTTTGCTGCCTCTTAGCCAATCAAGATGAACTTCACCTGGCCAGGTTCAGGCTTACTGGGCCTGAACTACATTTGCATATGAAAGCCCTAGACCGGACTTTCAGGCGCCCTGCCCCATCCGATGCTTTATGCACATTTCGCCTCCTCCCAGCCCCCCAACTGGCCTTACTTGGTTTACACATGAGGAGGCGTGTGTGTGTGTGTGTGTGTGTGTGTGTGTACATGTAGGAACCCCCAAAGGCTCTTTTCTTCACAGGTTTGGTCAGCTGGACGTTGTAAAAACTGTCTTGGCACTCATGGTTGATTTAAGAGCAATTGCTTTTACCACTGGAAGAGTGGAGAGGTGCAGGCCAGCAGCTATTAATCTGAAGTGGAACAGAAAATATTTTCTTCGAAGGACTCAAAGTATACAGATACGGGCTTGATAAAGGCAATTTGCTGAAACAGATTTTGACCAGTATTCTGTAGTTATAGTACATATGTAATTCTTTCTTGTTATTTTACATTGGTTGACAATATAGTTGTGAACTGTATTACTGGGTTTGTGGTTTTTGGATATTACATATTTCAGAACCCCTATTAATGGAGTACTTTATCTTTGAACTTTACATCAAGATAGGAACAACTTGTTAAGGATCAAAACTAAAATTCTAAAAAAAATGACATTCTGAGAATTCTAACTTAAGTCATACCCTTCTGCAATAATGAAAAAAAAAAAAGGCATTCATTATCATTGGCATTTAGTGGATGTGAAGGACTGCCAACCGGTCCTTTTCTCAAGACCAGAGATCAAGGGTGCAAAACTGCCAGCCTTAGCTCTGCCATCTTGACACTGATTCTCTCAGGGCCTTGTCCTTGGTCTATACACTGGATTTAGCACTGAACCACAGAGGAACCACACACACCGTGTGGGGTAAAACCAGGAAAGTTTACTTAAGGTAAACAGATTACAATAAAAGGTGGGGAATGAGGGAAGAGGGAGAAAGGTGGGGAGACACTTTGGTATACACAAGTAGAGCTACAAAACAACAAAATTAGTTCCTTTACTATATAAATACCTAGGCACTTACTCTCTTTGCCTGGGGGTTGGTCTTCTTTAGGGCCTGCCTCAGCAAAAGCCCAACTCCATGCTTCTTCGCGTCTAGACAACAACAAAACCCAAAAGCCACAGCAGGCAGTATAGATTCCCCCACCCCTCCTTTCCATAGCTTGGCTGTCCTTGGCCAATCAGGATGAACTTCATCTGGGCTAGGTGGAGGAGGGGTGGCTCATGACTAGAGTGCTTGGGCCACATTTGCATGCGAATACCTGTGGCACAGAGACATCAAAGACATGGGAGACTCTGAGGCATCAGGGGCCATCAGAAGAAGCTATATTTGCATGGGATAGTCAACCTCCAGCTGGGATTATACTTGTTTACATGTATGGAGGTGTGTGTGTGTTGTGTGTGTGGTGCAGGAAAATCTGACGCTTTTCTTCACAGTGGAATATATTCCTTGTATATAAATCTAAAACATCAAGGATTAGGTAATCCAAATTGACTGGGGTCTTCATTTGCACCCAACAATCATTATCAGAGACAAAGCTTCCATGTAGTAATATCTCACATCACAAATGTGTATATCACAAACACAGCATGATTAAAAAAAAAAACAACTCCAATGCTTTCTTAATCTATTGGACAATAAGAATGTGGAGAAAGCCTGAGCATACATGAGGAATGAACCCTGACACAGTTCCCCCTTCTGCTGACACCCCTTCTTTCCCCCCATCGTTCTTGCATAATACCCACCCGGGGGACAGGAGACACAGTTCTGGGCAGACCGGTACGTGGAGACATCTGCATAGTTACATCTGCATATCCTCAATAGGCACCTTGACACCTACCCTTCGGGAAGGGCATAAACATTCCGAGGGTGGGGGGGCAGTCTCAAAGAGCTGAAAGTACCCCAAAGTACCCAGGAGGTGCCAGCACCCAAGGGGCGCCACCACCCCACAGGGCGGAACCAGCCCACCTGGTCAGCGAGGGTGGGGAGGGGGCTGAGCGAGGGTAGAAAACCAGTCCTCGAAGACAAAGGGTTGTTGGGCACAGGGTGCAGGCTTGCAAGGACCAGGTCTCTGACTCTGGTCAGAACCACGCAGCTTCCAACCCTGGGCAGGGCGCCCGGAGACCAGCTACACAGACCGCTACGCTAGTTCCGTAAGTCCGATTCTCTGATGTTATTCTCTGTGTTACGCTAAGCCATACCTCTGATGTGTATTGAAGCTTTCCACTTCATTGATTTTTATGAACTCTGTTGTGTATAGTGTGAAATTCCTGGTAGTCTATTAGTTCCGCTCCATTAAAGGTGATATAATACAGGCCTGTGGCTTACGCTGGCTCAGCTTGTCTGAGTGTGGAAAGCTAAGCAGGGTCAGGCCTGGTGATTACTTGGATGGGAGACCCCTCCTCTAGTTTCCTGCATTGAGCAGGGGGTTGGACTCAATAGCCTTGTAGGCTCCTTCCAACTCTATGATCTATGAAATCTAAACATAGTATTTCCGTCTCAGTACGATTCCTTGTCAATGGTTGGTCGCGGCTGGATTTAAACTGCACAGGAGCCGTGTACAGTGTAATATCTCGGTACTGATTAACCCGTTAGGTGCCGAACTCACGCAACAGGCCGGTTCTGGTCCTCCACAAAGAATATGCTATACTAAAGGATTTTACAACATGCAACAGTACTAATTATCTTACGCACTACTTTTGAAATAAATGATATGTAGGTGTCTGAAAAAATGTATTGGGGGAACACAACTACAACATAATAGCATGGGTGCTCTTCTGTGGTATGATATTTAACAATTCTCTAGACCTTTTATGCTGTCAGTATTCAAAGCAGCTTACAACAAGAGTAAAAACAAAATTAGAATGTGATAAATCCAATAACAGCAAAACTAAAAGGCCAAACCGCTAGATGAATGGTAGAGTCACATCAAGCTACAGCAAAATGAAACTTGTAAGCAGAATTCAAATGAAAGGAGAAAATAGAATCATTTTTTCTGGCACCTAAATGTAATCGATGTAGGTGCCAGGCAAATATCTCTAGGGAGAGTGTTCCAGAGCCATCACTACAAAGTAAGCCCAGAACTTTGAATTGCTTTTCAAAACAAGCTGGAAACTGGTGTAGCTCTCATCACACTACCATAATACATTTATTGAATGTTACAGCTTGTTCATCATAGTGGACTTACTCTTGGACATAGTTCTGAACTATTATCAGTTTTTAAAGCATTGCATTTATATGTATTTGGAATAAGTGTGGAAGGTTGTTTGATAATCATTCATTTTATAAATCTATCAATAATGCCTTTAGGGAAGATTTCATATGACATCTTAATTTACCATGCATTTCCCAAGTAACTATAACTTGCTATAGGCATACATGCTTATCTGGACTCTTTCCAGAGTCTTTTAAACAGTGTGGTGGAGGTTTAAAAAGTGATCTTGTCCTGTAATATAGGCATAGTTTTGAAATGGCTTAGTGTTAAAACACACACATGGGCGGAATCCATTGGGGCACTTACGCTTACACCGATTCCCTTACGCCCTGCAGATTCCCGTCTGCAAGTGGGACCCACCGCTTGCAGAAAGAAGATTTAGTGCTTCCGGGGCAACCGGAAATGAGTGAAAACAGTTGTTTCTGGAATGGGGCAGGTCAGTGGAGCTCACATAAGGAAGCTCCGCCAACCTGTCCGTATCAAGAAACGACTGTTTCTGGTTGTTTCTGCTCTTCTTCTGGGAAGCACTAAATCTCTGTTGCACAAGCAGTGGTTCTCGCTCCTACAATGGAATCGGCAGGACCCACTACTTGCACAGCAGAAGCAGCTGGGCACAAGGAAATCAGTGGAGGTGTTAGCACTATAAGGTGTTTCAAATTAATTTACATTGGGTTAGAAATCTTATATTCTGTGTATTAGAGCTGTTGTGCATACAGAACAACTGTATCACGTGTGCACATGGAATCTCATTGCATGGGGAGGGGGAAAGTTGAGATCCAGTGACTGGAATGCAGAAAAGTAGAGTATCCTGCACTCATGGGAAGAGCAGATCTACTGCTGCTACTCTAGATGTTCAAGGTTTTGTATGTACAGAAGCAAGCACAAGACAAGCAAGCCATCTGGCCTCTGATTTCAGCAGTGTATGAATATTCATTTCCTCATTGGATAGGAATGACTGTCCATGGATATGAATGTTTCAGTGCATATTAAAATAGGTATCTGTCTCTGAAATGTGTGCCAGCCTTGCATATACTACTATTCTGACCACCACTTTTTAATTCTCGAGTATCTCCAGATCAGGACCATCATCTGCAAGTACCGGTATCTTTTGGAATGTGCACTTCTAAGGGACTGTGAAGTGATAGCTCTTTATATCCCAAAGCTATTTTTACTGCTGAATCACCATTGGATTGGCCTCTTGTGCTGAAAAGCAGACAATTTCTGGCACTATATATTCTTCCAAGGAATTTTGCACCTGCAGTTGGCATTGATTTCTCAGTGAAGAGAGGTAACACATAATTTTAGGGCCTTGCAGCACTATTGGCGTCTTTCTCCTGTATAGAGCAGACTTGGGGAAGCTCTGGCCCCTCCTACAGATGGGATGTGGCCTTGAGACCTTCCCCAGTTTGGCATTCAGCCCTTGGACTGAAAAAGGTCCCCAATCCCTGGTGTAGGGGCCTAACATTGCACAAGCCAGATTTAACGTAAGGATAAACAGTGAGACCTGCAGAACTCACAAGGTCCACCACCTTTCCATAGGATAGGCCCACTGACATGTCACTACATCAGGGGTGGTCAACTTGTGGCCCTCCAGATATTTTGGCATACAACTCCCATCATCCCTCACCATTGGCTCTGCTGGCTAGGGCTGATGGGAGCTGTAAGCCAAAACACCAGGATGGCCACAAGTTGCTTACCCCTGTACTATATTGTAGTAGTTTGGCTGCATTGTTATGAGAAATCACAGAATCATAGAAAAGTAGAGTTGGAAGGGGCCTACAAGGCCATCGAGTCCAACCCCCTGCTCAATGCAGGAATCTAGGTCAAAGCATCTCTGACAGATGTCTGTCCAGCTGCACCTTGAATGCCTCCAGAGTGGGAGAGCCCACAACCTCCCTAGGTAGTTGATTCCATTGTCTTATTGCTCTGACAGTCAGGAAATTTTTCCTGATGTTTAGGTGGAATCTAGGTTCCTGTAACTTGAGCCCATTATTCCGTGTCCTGCAAACTGGGATGACCGAGAAGAGATCTTTGCCCTCCTCTGTGTGACATCCCTTCAAATACTGGAAGAGTGCGATCCTATCTCCCCTCAGTCTCCTCTTCTGAAGGCTAAACATGCCCAGTTCTTTCAGTCTCTCCTCATAGGGCCTTGTTTCCAGTCCCTTTATCATCCTTGTTGCCCTCCTCTGAACCCTCTCCAGTTTGTCTATGTCCTTCTTAAAGTGAGGTGCCCAGAACTGGACGCAGTACTCAAGATGAGGCCTAACCAGTGCCGAGTAAAGGGGAATTATCACTTCCCGCGATTTGGAAGCTATACTTCTATTAATACAGCCCAAAATTGCATTTGCCTTCTTTGCAGCCACATCGCATTGCTGGCTCATATTCAGTTTGTGATCTACCACAATTCCAAGATCCTTCTCACTTGTAGTATTGTTGAGCCAAGTGTCCCCCATTCTGTAACTCTGCATTTGGTTTCCTCTCCCTAGGTGCAGCACTTAGCATTTATCCCTATTAAATTTCATTCTGTTGTTTTCGGCCCAGCGCTCCAGCCTATCGAGGTCACTTTGAATTTTGTTTCTGTCTTCCAGAGTATTAGCTGTTCCACCCAACTTTGTGTCATCTGCAAATTTGATAAGCATTCCCTGTACCTCCTCATCCAAGTCATTAATAAAAATGTTGAAGAGCACCGGGCCCAGGTGGCCTAATTATAGCCCCCAGGCCTTACATTGCCTGACCCTTTTCAAAGAGTTTTCACTCTCCTGAAGGCTCAAGGTAGTGACAGCTTGAACAAAATCACATTCATGAGCATTATTAAAAATCCAACTGTATATAACTTGAACAAATCCCTTGGTCAACTGCACCCACTGAATTCCTGTCCTAATTAAAGCAGTGTTGTCTTTGCTTCAAGCTAAGGTCGGGCTTTGTTGCAAAGAGAGTTTCACAGTTAGAGAGCAAGCGGTGAGAATTCTTCTCTGTGTGCCATCAAAGTTGTCAGTTTCTGTGTGGAGAACACTGCCAAGAGGTTGCTCTTGGATGACCATAGATTTCATGACCGGTTGTACAGAAAGAGGCCGTGTGTTAGGCTTATTGGCAACATTCTATAATTTGTTCACAATTGTCCTTCAGGCAGTATTAAGACAGCAATAGTAGAAGCCAGCTAAGGTCAGTACCGAGAGCAAAGTCCAAAGACAGTTCAAAGGTCTAGGCACATACAATCCCACAGAGGGCAAGGTAGCCAGGGAATGTGAGGCTGGGAGCTGGAGAACACACATTCTGTCAACTCTGCACCTGGAACTGTAGGCCTTTAAGCCTGAGCATTCAGAGCCCCGCCCAGGCACAGTTGCCAGCCATCAGAGTCACCTCAGGCAAAGTCTTACTTGTGAGGAGAGTTACTTATGAGCAACTGCTTACTCACTAAGAGTCTTATTACTGAGGCGGGCATTTCTTAGCCTGAAGGCCAATCCAGACTGCACCTTCATGCATTGGTGCTCACTGGGACTAGGCGGTAGCTCAGCTTCTGCCTCTGAATCAGAAAGGGGTGTCTCTGTGTCTCAAGAGGATGGTTCAGATACTCTCTCTCCTGAGGGCCAAGCATCCCCCTGATCTGCCTCGTGGTCCCCAAAAGCAAGCTGTTCCTCTGAGTTGTTCAGGTCATGGGGCTCTGGGTCATCCTCTGAAGGGGATTCCTCCAGAGGGTGCGTGGCAATGAGTACCCTCCCACATCTGGTGAATACCCCTATTTTTCCAGGGAAGCCTTGCTTGTAGAAAAGAAGCTCCCTGTTCTCTGCAGAAGAAAAGAACTGGTCGGTCTTCTGCAAAATGGGCTTTTGTCAAAAGCACCAGCAGCACCTTGCTGCTGCCTCTTCCTTTTTTTCACAGAGAAGTTGGGGGAGGGAGAAGGGGTAATTCTCTTTTCCTTCCTGCTGGGCTTTTGCAGGAGACAGCCATGGGGTGCAGTGGGCACTTTTTACAATTATTATTTATTATTATTTATTCTTTAATAATACTTTTTACAATAACCTAACTTGCAAGAGAAAAACACCTCCCCCGCCACTCAAAAACAAGATATATTTTTCATCCTACAGGTTGGGCTTTAACAAAGTGCCACAGGTGCCTCCTGTGAAAACTGAATGGGGAGAGAGAAAAGCCACATCTTCTGTAGCAGAAAGAAGGCCATGTCTTTCCCTTCCCATTTATTTGTAGAAGACAGCAGGAAGGCCCAGCTGGGGCTATCTGCAAAAAGCTTGCAACAGCGAAGTCACCTCTCCTTTCTCCCTCCCCCCTTTATAGACGTGGAAGGGTAGTTTCCCTCCTTTCCCATTTGAGATTTGCTGCTTGTACCTTCTGCAAATCCTGGCACAAGGGCAAACATCCCCTCCATTCCCTGAATTCCTCTCCATGGCTCAGCTTGTCTGAGCGTGGAAAGCTAAGCAGGGTCAGGCCTGGTTATTACTTGGATGGGAGACCCCTCCTCTAGTTTCCTGCATTGAGCAGGGCGTTGGACTCGATAGCCTTGTAGGCTCCTTCCAACTCTATGATCTATGGATGTCAAGGTTCCGCTACTGCAGGGACCCCTTGATCTGCCTTTGGAAGATCTCTGCCTCTTCTCAAAGCCCCTCCCATTCCAGGAGATCAAATCCCTTGCCTGCTTCCAGTAACGTGGGTGTAGGCTTTTAGACGTGGTGAATAAGTCACCCCAAACTCTCAGGGTACACAACAACACTTTACTTATAATATTAGGGTATTTACTTAATAGAGTGGTTATAATTCAAAAGCAAGTATGATAAAATCAAACAAACAAACAATCCAAGGTTCTCTAGCTTAACTTCAGACTACCTATCTCCTCTGTAATCAGTCTCTCTCTCTCTCTCTCTCTCTCTCTTTCTCTCTCTGCTTCATCTCCTTCTGCTGCTAGCTCTCTCTTCAGGCTGGCTCTCTCTGTAGCTAGCTGACCACACCCCACACATATATAGCCTTCCCAGGAATGGAAGGTTATAATCATGTGACTTTGAACAGGAGATCTAATTCTTAACTTCTAGGTAAACTAAAACTCTTAAACTCCCCCTCCCATCCTGAAGTGTTTGGGCCTTCAGGCTTCAACTAATCTAGGGAAGTGTTTGGGCCTTCAGGCTTCAACTAATCTGGGGAAGTGTTTGGGCCTTCAGGCTTCAGCAAACTTAAGCCTGAGTAGGCCTCAATTCATCACAATGGAATAATGGGTTTGGCTAGTAAAGTCAAGTCAACATTTGTGAGAAAGCACTTCCATTTTATCTGTGTTTTTTTCCTAGTCCTCGGCCCTAGCTGGAACCGTTCAGAAGCTCCCAAAGATGATGAGGTTTCCAGTGAAGTGTTAACTCCCTTAGCTAGCCTACAAGACATAGTTCAGCGAAGCTCTCAGGCCTTAGAAACAAAGGAGCAGTGCAAAAGTTAAATTTGTCTGGCTTGGGAAGTTCTCTTGACTGACTGAGCTAAAGCTTGGACACAACACCTTTATTTGTGGACCCATGTTTATTACCAGCACATTAAATTGTGCCTGGAAGGCAGATGCTGGAGCACTAGTATAATGTGCATATGACATCCCCACTCCCAAATTACGAAGGTATCTGCCAAATTCTGTATCAGCGGAAACTTCCAAAGAACCTTGGGCCCGGTAACACACACAACTGTGATGTTTCAAGGAATCACTGTGGGATGTGAACAGTAAAACATCACCTCAATTACCTGCAGTAGTTAAATATCAAAGCTAAAATCTTCAAAAGCTATTGGGGAAATAGATCTAAAATAATACAGAAAGCATTGTAAGACTATATATACTGAAGTAACATCTGGTACAAAAACATAACAATTACAAACACTACAAAAGAGTGACATTTGTCTGTCTCTTCACAGAAAATCTGTGAAGTTTAAATTTAATTACCTAATTAAATTTCAGGCAGCTATTTTTACATGAATGAAGTCATGTAAAATTAACCTTTGAAACTCATTGCCTTTAGATATTGCAAAGACTAATAGTAGAAATAAATTCTAAAGCAGACAGGATTTGACAAGTTCATATGGAAATCACTGTTGGCATAGTTGATGCAGGTTGTTGAACTAGTAATGTATCATTAGACTCTTATGTCTGGAAATCTGAGTAAACTATGTGGGGAATAAATCATGCCTTAATTATCTTGTAACTCATTTAAGACATCTGGTATATAGCCAGATACTGGATACCGGACTAATGAGTCATTGGTCTCATATAATATGTTCAGGTCTATGGTAGTCTGCACCAAAACATTAAAATATATAAAATCTTTACAAAGGTAATCCAAATTCTGTGGTGAGACAAAGTAGTGGGAACTACACCCAATTACCTACATTTATTTTGCAAAGTCTATGTTTTCAAAATCTAGTTTTTAAAAATAATTTTAAAATTGTTTTGCAAACACCGATACAGCACAGTCTGAGAGAGGGGGGAAATGGAGAATGAAGCTAGCCAGTTAGAATAGTTGGAACAATATTGTAACAATATGTTAACAACAGCCATATGAGAATTAGCATTGTAAGAAACCTTTGGTTACCCTGGAACGCAGGTGTCTGGGGATGCAGGCTCACCTGGCTACCAGGTGAAAAAGTGCCCATTCATGGGTAAAGGGCTACTTGTGAGTAAACCTCTCCTCACGAAAAAGAACTTTCCATCTCTGATGACCTGCAGCTGAGCTCTGGATGGGGTTCTAAGAGCTTAAATTTAAAAGCTTTCAGTTCCTGGCAGATAGTTGCTGGAGCAGTGTCTGTTCTCTAGTTCCCAAACTTCTGTCTAGCATTCTCTTGTTACCTAGTTCCCCTTTGGATCTTGTATGTTCTCACCCTTGGGTCTTTTTCAGACCTCACCTTTTGGAAAACACACAAGCCAGAGCTGGCTCCTAGCTCTATAGCCTTTATGTGTTGTATCTCCTTGCAGGCCAAAATATTCAGTTACTACCAAAGACCAGGTGTGGCTCCTGGACTTTGAAGTAGGACAGAACCAGCCAAATGTAAATTGCAGGATGGTTCTTTTATTTGTTTTTCTGTTCAAAGAGGTGTGTGCATAATTATAGTGCTTCCATGTTCCAGGAAGACGACAACCTGTTGGGAATTTTATTTTATTTATTTATTTATCATATTTATACCCCACCTTTTTTCCTTCAAGGAACCCAAGGTGGCTTACAAACAAAATAGTTGCAAAGCAGCAACATGTTGGGGGAATGAACAGGCAGTGACTGGTGTGTGTGCAGGAAATAATTCACCCCTATTAAAGCTTACCTTTTGCCCCAAAATATTAAATGGGTGAATATTCAGGTTATTCCTAATTAACATGCCTGTTAAATATTTCTGGGGCATACATCTCCCTGCTCTCAAATGCTGTGGCTCTTGTAGCCGGTCTGTAGCCACATTGTCTTCGGTTGTTCTACTCAGTTCCTCTCTTGCTGTTGGAGAGTGATAAGAGGTTGGGAAGGGAGCCTGGAAGGAAGTCCAAGCTAAGCTTGGGAGCTGACTGCATTGCTGGAGAAGTGTTAGTAAGAAAAATCTTGCTATGGAGACATGACTGTGTTGGCTAAAAGAAGGAGACAAAAATGGATAAGATTTTTATTTTGATTGGAACAGTTTATATTTGTGAATGACCCTGCAAGTATTAGAGTCACACAATGTACTTCATGAAGTGAAATAGAATGGTAGCTAAAATAAGTAACAATGCAATGAGCAAATACTTGTATTACTGTGTAGAGAATGGAGAGAACTGTATAGATTATTTTTGTGCTTTGCATGCTAACCTTAAACAGCTCTGTGGAGATTATATATAGCTCTATAGTAGGTAGACTCTGCATAAGACAACTTTTATTAGAACAGTCGTACTCCTAGAGCTGAGCCAACAGCCATTGGCTTCTCTGTTGTCCAACCTCCATTGTAATTTTAGTTTGTTTTCAACATACTGTTTTTGTTTCTTTTATCTGTTTTTGTTTTTTTTGTTCACCGCTCCGGAATCTGCTTGATGTGGAGCGGTATACAAATACTGTGAATAAAAATAATATTTATTTATTTATTTATTTATTATATTTATACCCCGCCTTTTTTCCTGCAACGAACCCAAGGCAGTTTACATAATCCTCCTCGTCCTCTCCATTTTATCCTCACAACAACCCTGTGAGATAGGTTAGGCTGAGAGTCAGTGACTGGGTGAAGAATATGTGCATTCTTGACAGTTTGAGCTTGTTCTGTAATGTCCTGTGCTTCTGGGCATCTTCTGGTTAGATGCTTTAGCAGTCCCTGAATGTACAGTAATACCTTGGATTGCAAGCATAATTTGTTCCAGAACCGTGCTTGTAATCCAAAACACTCTTATATCAAAGCGAGCCTCTGGCGGGCGTGAGCGGGGCTGATTTCGGCCCGCTACATCCGCTCAAAGCGAGCGGTTACATCCCTACACTTGTCTTGCAACACCTTGCTCGTTTATCAAGTCAAAATTTTTGAATTTTTTTTGCTTGTCTTGCAAAACGCTCTCAGACCAAGTTACTTGCAGTCCAAGGTATTACTGTAGTTCTAAAGCCCACATATAGGAAAAATACTGTAGGTTATCCCACCACTACCACTGCATGTGACAGAACAACATATGGGTTATTCCACCTATGTTTCTTTTTTTAGAAGGAACTCACTGCCAGTTTTTAATAAACCTCAGACTTAGACTTCATGGTTAGGGAATGCTGCCTCAGTGCCTCAGCTATAAAACCTTTTAACTGCTACCATGGGGGGTGGGGGAACCCTCTATACCGAAAAGAAACTTGGTAGCCTCGTTCCTATCATGTAGGCATGGGATTGGCACTACCACTCTACAAAACCTTTCAAGATGAATAAAATTTAGGGGGGAGTATTTACAAAAGGGAATAAAATGTCACTCTTCAAATGATAGCTTGAGATTGCTTAAAAGTTCTTTAAATATGCTTGATAACAATTTCTAATAGTTAAGAGAGGCTTCCCCAGCTAAATAAGCTCTCAATAGCTTTTCCTTCAGACCAGATTTCTCTAAAATGTACCCCAACCAATTCCTCACAAGCAAGCATAGGGACCTTCCCCCGCATCACGCGCAGCTGTGGGCGGGGAGAAATTTTGCGGATGTGGGGGAGAAGTAAGGCGAGACATACATACCTGTCGACGCAGGTATACAGTCAGCAAGGGGGGGCGGGGCTACAGAAGCCAATATTAGGCTTCGCAGCCCGCCCCACACCCTCTTTGTTTTCCGGCAGCTCCCTCCCTCCCGCCCTGTATACAGTATGGGCTCCTCCGGTCGCCGTTAAGGGGCCGAGTAGGAATTTTGGCCCATCCTTGTTAGAAGGGTGAGCGCGTTTCGCCTACTCCATACTGTCGCAGGGTTGGGAGTATTTGTATTTAGTGTATAGCTAGTCGAATGGTCACATTTAGTTAGTTGGCAGGTAAGTGCGGGTTAGGGGATTGATAGGGTGAGGTGAGCATACCTGGCACCATTTAGGTGACAGGCGGTTCCAGGATGCCTCAGGTTGATGGGTCAGTAGGCTCAGACAGCTGGGGATCAGGAACGCCTGTGAGACCTTTGTTATCGCCAAGCTTGTTGTCGTGAGACTCCGAGAGGAGGCGATGCAACAAAGGCTCCCATCACTATAAAGTGGAAAATGTGGCGGTGGCGGATTCATCTCCACCTCCCGTTTTTGGATGCTCCGCCCACTGGCACGATTGAACGGCCTCGGAGGCCGAGTAGAATAACCCGCACTCCATCCCTTTGCAGTTCATTGTATGTAAATAAACGTGGCCCAGTTAAACACCAACTAAGCGTCTCGACTCATCATTCCCCCCCCCCCTTTACATTCGCAAATGCTGTGCATCAGTCTTCCAATGCCTAAAAGCCTTTCCTGCTTTTTCTGGCTTCTAGAATGATTCAGATGTTCCAGGGACTACTTGCTGAAGTTCTCTCTTGTGAGACATAAAATAGGAACCTCAAATATATTATGTATAACATGGTTTGCTCATAAAATAATGATGTTTGATATATTAAATTTAAAAGTATAATTTATTCAGACAATAAGTACTAATGTACTGAATTTACTTTTCAATGTTCTTAATTTTAATGATAATGTTATGAGCAAACCAAGTTACGCAGAAGACATTTTTAAGCAAGTTTAGGTCTTTAGATCTGTAAAGAGTACTAAAAATAAGTATTGCATATTTTTTTCAATTTTTGCCAAAATTTCAGCCCCCCTCCTTGGCTCAGCGTTAATACTGAGTATTTAATTTATATTGCTTATTTAGATGTGTCATTAGTGGGGGTTTACCAACATATACTGCAACATATACATGGCCCTATGTGGAGAGACTGAAAGAACTGGGCATGTTTAGCCTTCAGAAGAGGAGACTGAGGGAAGATATGATAGCACTCTTCCAGTACTTGAAAGGTTGCCACACAGAGGAGGGCCAGGATCTCTTCTCGATCATCCCAGTTTGCAGGACACGGAATAATGGGCTCAAGTTACAGGAACCCAGATTCCACCTAAACATCAGGAAAAATTTTCTGACTGTTAGAGCAATAAGACAATGGAACCACCTAGGGAGGTGGTGGGCTCTCCCACTCTGGAGGCAATCTGTCAGGACAGCCATCTGTCAGGGATGCTTTGACCTGGATTCCTGCATTGAGCAGGGGGTTGGACTCGATGGCCTTGTAGGCCCCTTCCAACTCTACTCTATTATTCTATGTCAGTTTGACATTTCAACAGGAGAATATCAGTAACACCCAAAACCTGCTGTTTATATAATTTATTTTGAGATTGTTATATTTTTGTTATTATTTTCTTAGTTAAATGCAGACCAAATGGTGGGTGTGAATACAGAAACATGACCTAGAGATGGGTGAGTCATTGCATGAATAGTATGTGTTCTAAGCCACTTCCACATATGCAGTTTGTAGAAGGAAAGGCATTAGAGTAGATGCTCTGTCAGGTGAAAGGTTGCAAATTTACACACGTTTGCTGCCTTTGTGCCCCTTAGCTTTCTAATACCAGAAAACTACCTGGTCTATACCAGGAAGAAAAAAAGATTTAAGGAATATTTTCCCCAAGAAGTAAAAAGGTGCTGATCACTTTCACAAGAGAAATGGAAATGTATGTGGAGCCCTGTATATAGGAATGAAGAAGCGTGAAGTCTGCACCAGCTGTTACCAGGGCATAACACAAGAAAACCACTAGCACATGCATACACATCTTCAGGCAGTAATTTGTAATTGGTTCAACATCTGATTTCTGAAAGTATTTCTTCATATAACCAAGCAGGATTACTAACTTGTGAGAAGACAGAACATACATGTCTGTTGTTTTTAGATAGATATTTTACTTTTATAGCCAAATGTTAGATTTTGATATGCAAAACTTTGAACAACATAGGTACATAAATCACATTCAGTATTTACCATTCAAAAATATTGTTAGTTTACACAATAATTCCTTACTAGATTATGCATCAAGGGTACAATCCTATGCATATTTAGACAGAAAAAGTCCTTCAACTCCCTATAGCCTGGGAGATGTAGGACTTTTTTCAGTCTAAATATGCTTAGGATTGCACCATAAATGCGTTATCTGGAAGTACTCAAACCACTGAATCTTTTTGCCCAATCATATATCCATATAGGAGAGCATATCACCATTGATTAAAGATTTATTATTTTGTAAGAATTTTTTTCCTCCCATAATGGCATATTCTGATTTCAATTAATCAAAGTTCGAAGGCTTATGTGCATCAAGGGCGGTGGTGATAGGATCACATTTTCAAGGAGGCAACACGTTATTTAACCTCTAGTTTAGGGGTTCTCAACCAGGGGGGAATTCCCCCCAGGGGGGGAATTTTAGGGTTTGGGGGGGGATTGGGACCACAGACTCAAACTGTTGGAATACTGATCTTTCTACAAATTACAATTCTACAGATTGTACATAATCTACAGGACATCACACTTTATTGTATGGCACAGATTAAATCAGACAATCTTGGAAAGGGGGGAATGACATTCTGACATATGGTGAAAAGGGTGCATGAGGCAAAAAAGGTTGAAAACCACTGCTCTAGTTATTGCATCCAGAAGTATATAACTATTCAGTTTTAATGTTAACATGACTGGAGCCTGTTTAGTATAAATGTATGAGTCGCCTTTTGGCCCAAACAGTGTCCCCAAGGCAACATACACTTAAAACGTGAAACAGTTTAAAATCTTGAAAAAACAATTTAACGACTTTACAACATCACCCAGAGCAGAGTTAAGAGCAGAGGAGAATCTTAAAAACAGACTGAGGCGCTAGTGAGGACTTTTGTAGGCTAATAACTATTGTCAGTTTATTTGTGCATCTGCGTTATATTCATGTACAGTTCTTTTTAGAAAAATGTCTAAACTAAAAGAGGTTGGCTGCAGTTATTCATTCACACATTTATAAGACTTTTATATAATTAATCATGATAAGAATCTGTACCTTGTGAATCATGTTGCTCTCAGTACTATATTTGCAGTTTGAAAAGGCAAATAATACTTTAAAAGATATATTTTTCCATGTGAATTTTGAAATTGGTAAATGTGCAATAGGTTTCTGTTACACTTTGTATTTTCTCCAGTCTCTGAACTCAGATGCCCTCCATAGCTTCTCATTTGCTTATTTAGTACTCTGATAGAGTTAATGCCAGGATAACAATACCTTGCATAGACTTAAACTGTAGCTATTTTAATTCTAAAGAGCCACAAAGAGCTTTACTAGCTTTGGCCATGAGATTCGTTGGCATTTCAGTGGAGAAAGGATTAATTAATCTAGGCCTGAACTGATTTAAAACTCATAATGCATAAATTACTTTACCTAGAGTAAGCCTTTAGTAGGCAAAACATTAAGTATTAATAAGAACAAAACACATAGAAATATTCTTATATGTGCATAAAAAGTATTGATGTAGAGTTGGTAGGAAGGAAAAATGGGGACAGAACTACAAGAATAACTGTTGGTAATGAAATTTTGGTGATTTAATTATTTCATTTGAGAAAAGGACCATTTCACCAAAAATATAGGAATTTCACTTCATTCCAAAAGCATCTTTTATTGTGTACATGTGCCCCAGGCAGGGCCGGTGCTACCATTAGGCCAACTAGGCAGCTGCCTAGGGCGCAGGGCTAAAGGGGGCACCAGAAATAGGGAGGGAGGGCTCAAGTGGGAAGGGGGGCGCTAAATATCTGATCTTGCCTAGGGCACCAAACTGCCTTGCACCGTCCCTGGCCTCAGGCTCCTTGCTGTGAATCAGAAGCCATAGCTGAGGTTCCCCTGAGTTTGTGACTGACACACCCAGTTCATACATCATAGCTACCAAATTCTGGGTAGTCATGAATGAGCGGGCATGAGTGAGCCTGCTGGTTCCCACTCGCTTGTTTACTCCCACTGAGTTAAACAACCCAGGGATGCTTTATTCTTGGGTTGTTTATCGTGATGTCCAAATCTGGAATTGGAGTTTGTTGGGGGAAGAACAACCCAGGCTTAACCCATGGTTTGTTTTTGGGTTACAAGTCTCAGTTGTTCAGTTGTTCTTCCCCCAACAAACTCCAATTCCAGATTCAGATGTCATGATAAACAACCAAAGAGGGAGGCAGAGTGTCCCTGGGTTGTTTAACTCAGTGGGAGCCAGGGGGGTAGTCAGGAGCCAGCACACTTGCTCATTCTTGCTTCATTATCAACAACCCATGGGTCCACTGCTGACCATGTGCAGTTTACAGCTAGATTTTTTGTATTAGGGCACTGGGTAGAAGGCTTACTCTCATCTGTACATATACTACACTGAGAATATGTGTGCATGTAAAGAATATATATTGGTGCTTCCAGCTCTTGCCATTGTAGTGCAAAGATGCTAGCATATGCTAAGCAATGTGATAATTGTCAGCTATTCTACATGAAGAGATAAAAAGTGGCTTAGACCAATAGTTATTAATGTTATAACATTTGTGCACATGCTTCATTCATACATCCGAGGAGCTGGATTAGAATATCTTAAATCCTCATAAATGTAATTCAGTTAACATCTGGCCTTGAACACACAAGCAGTTTGCTAGAGCAAATCCTTTCATGAATTGTTTTATGGTATGAGGATCTGGCTGATAAGTTGTCTTGTGGTTCCTTCTGACTCATCTCTTCTGTCTGGGAAATGAAGCTAGGGAGTTGGTTGTTTTCATCACCTTGTGACTGAGTATGAAAGAATAATTCTCACACTGCCCTCCCCCCGGTTGATGTATGTATGGTTATAATAGCCTTCCCCAATCTGACATCCTCCAGAAGTTTGGGACTACAATTCCCATAAGCCCAGGCCAGCATGGCCAGTAGTTGGGGATGGTGGGATTGTAGTCCAAAACATCTGGAGGGCACCAGGTTGGGGAAAATTGTTGTATAATTTAGACACTGGGGCGCACTGAGTTATATCTGGCTGGAGTTGAGAGTTTCCTGTTATTATTCTGTTCTTCTTTATGAGAGAACATAAAGTTCTTGTCTAGTTTTTTCACTGGTGTTCCTTGAAAGCCTTGCATGATAGTGCGTACCGATGTACATTCTACAGATAAGGCAAATTCTTACAGACAAATTGTTTTTATAGACATACTTTATTTCTGATACCCCTTTGCTCCATAGTTGTCCATATAACAGTCTACAGCATCACAATTTAAAAATCTGATCTAGTGATAGGTTGTTTTTATTACAGAGATGGGCAACTTATTTGGCAGTAAGAATTGCATGAAAAATGTATCATGAGCAAAAATATGACAATTAAATAAATAAAATAAAATAATTGATATTTTAATTGAGTGGAAGGTGCAAAACTACAATTGAAAATAAGTTTCGCTTGCATTGCAAAATTTGTATTCAGACATTCTTAATCTCAAATGGGAATCTTGAATTGCCAGAGTTTTAATACATAACTTCAGAAATCCTTTTAAGTTGAAATGCAGAATGAAACAGATCTTTTCATTTGCCAACTTTTCTTTAATTGTTTGATATGTTTGCCACCATACTTTCTTATGAGGCATCTTACCACTTTTACAATGAAGGTAAGGAACTCTTTAAAAACAATGAAAACTGGAATGCTCAAAATGATATCTTAAAGGATTTTGTTAGGTACACCAAAGGTACTTAATCTGTTACTGTGATCCTTAGCTCAAAATATCTGCATATCTTTGCATAGTCAAATACCGTGCTGGATATTTTTAGATGTGGACTGAAGAAAAAAAACTAGTGTTGACCGAATGACATGGCAGTTCTTTATTCCTCTTGGGTGCCAATTGTTTGATTTGCGGTTGGATGGCAGACAGAAATAACCACATAAGGGATTATTCTATAAGTAGCTCTGAAATTAAGCAGTCTTGACTAATTGTGAAAAGACACAAATTCCTAAATATGAAGCACTTATAACTGCAGTGAAAGGCTCCTGCTTTTGCTTTCAGCTGCAGCTGATAATATTTACATGCTCCACACAAAGCATAATTTTAAATGATTGCAAGTAGTGCACATTGAAACTCTGCAGACGAAGCTAGTGTACTAGAGATGATTGTGTCTGTGTGTCTGTGTCTATCTTGGCCAGTGACACTTCTTCTCACAGGCCTTGGGTGGTAGGCCTATCTATACTTGCTTACGGACAGCCACCCAACCTAAAAAGGATACTCACCAACAACAGACCACACGACAGAGATACAGAGACAGGAATCAGACCCTATGTGGCGTAGTGGTTAGAGTGTTGGACTGGGACTCAGGAGATCCGGGTTCTAGTCCCTGCTCGGCCATGAAACTCACTGGGTGACTTTGGGCCAGTCACTGACTCTCAGCCTAACCTACCTCACAGGTTGTTGTGAGGATAAAACGGAGAGGAGGAGGATTATGTTAGCCACCTTAGGTTCCTTGCAGGAAAAAAGGCGGGGTATAAATATAATAAATAAAATATGTCAGACCGAAATACGAACTCTGTCCCCATATCCACCCTGGAAACACTATTACAGGACCTAATAATGCCATCCATAATATGAGTGGGTTCACACACCTGCTTGCTTATCATCCAATGTGATATAGACCATCGTTTGCCAGCAATGCCCCTCTGCATTGTACATAGGACAAACAGGCCAATCTCTACACAAAAGAATAAATGGACACAAATCTGACATAAGGAATGGCAATATTCAGAAACCAGTGGGGGGACATTTCAGCCTCAAAGGACACTCTGTGAATGACCTTAAAGTGGCCATTCTTGAACAAAGGAATTTCAAAGACAGATACTAGAGTGAAATTGCTGTAGTACAATTCATTAAGAAATTCAACTCTATTTCCTGTGGTTTGAATAAGGACAAAGGGTTTTTTAAAAATTGTACTACTTATGTTAATCGGCTCACCATTGCAAAGATGCCTGTGTGATTGCCCATCGGTGTTTTGTGAATGACAACTGTTAAGCTCATTATCATTGTTATACTTTTTTGCACTGCAGTCCTCTCTGACATCACTGTGTACATCTCCTCCCTGCTGCCCCCAGTGTGAGGTGGACACTTCATGTATCTGATGAAGCGGACAGTGCCCATGAAATAAATATGCCAGAATAAATAAATTTGTTAGTCCTTAAGGTGCCACAAGACTTTGTTTATATTTAGTCTGTTCAGTGATTTTTGCCAAGCAAGTGAAACATACTGCCATGATATTCTATGGCAGTTGCTCTTATTAGAAATAATACAAACATTCTTCTCACACTTGTCCCAATTTTTACAACAGCCTTCTAATGTCTTACAGAACTATTTCCCCCATATTATAGATGGGGGTTAGTTTGGTTTGCAGAGGGCAATAGTGGAATGTTAAATGTATTAATATGAGATGTTTTGATAGGCATATTGAAATGTTGATTCTATGTTTGTTTATAGTTTGCTGATTATGTTCTGAATCAAATTGTTAATGAATTTTCTTGGAATGTTTCTGTTATGCTTTATTATGCATTGTACTGTGTTACTACGTAAGTTGTTTTGACATACAAGTAAATTGATGATTGTGACAGTAGGGGCTAAGGCTGCAGCTCTAAACGCAATAGGAACAAGACCCCTTGAAGTCAATGGCTATTGCACATATACATACAGAGAGAGAGAGAGAGAGAGAGAGAGAGAGAGACTCATTGAATACAGTGGAAATTACTTCTAAGCAAATATACACAGGACTGCACTGCAAGTCTGAAAGAGTGGTTTTTACCTAAGGCCACCGAATGAATTCGTGGCTAAGCTGAGATATGAACTGGAGTATGTAACTTGCACCTTGTGTTGTGAACTGCTACACCAGACCAGACCTGTCAGAGTGATCAGTGTCTGGTTTTCATTTTGCAAAGAATAATTATGGGGTCTCCAATGTAGTGCACCAATGTGCCCACAAACATCTCTTTGGTGCCCACCAGAATCCCTGTCCCTCCGGATTTTATTTTATTTCTTAACTTTTTTAAAAAATTAAAAACTTTTTTTAACTGGGACGCTGGCATGCTATAAAGTGAAGTGTTGCTCTCCAGTACCATCTTTATTTGGTTTGATGTGAGTATTGTTTTGTTTTGTTTTGGAGCTCAGCTGCCACCTCTGCCTTGTACTTGGGTTCTTGGGCAAATTACTTTTCTTTTAGTCTCATCAGTTTGCCTTCTGGGAAATGAGTGTTTTGTTACTGGTCATGGCAACACTTCATGAATTTGCTAAACCCACCCCCCATGGCAGCCATTTTGTGAGAGCACCCATGACACTCTCAAAATTCCAAATGTGCCCACTGACCAAAAAAGGTTGGGGAATAGCCTTTATGATTGTTTATAGAATTAATGAACAATATGAATGGATTCAAGTCTCAGGAATGAGAACTAAAAGAAGGTTGACTATATGGTTGCAATCATTAAAAGACCATGTCGTAACTGTGAATGTATGGGATTCATTCCCCTTCCCTTTCCCAACAATACTGTTAAGTGAGAGCAGTGGTGAAAGAACTTGCTGCATTGTAGATATACTGCAAATGAATAAAGTGCTACAGAAGGCATGGATCCTTTGTTTCTATAGAAGGTTTATTGGAAGGAACAATTTAAAATGTTTTATGAGCACACATTTTTTCAGCCGTAGACCTCTCATTTGTATAATGATCACTGCAAATGGCAATGTTGAAGATTGCAAGTACCATGTTCATTTTATGCAAATTACCCTTATGAATGAATTAGTGGTAACCGTTCAGCTGTTGAAGTATATCTGAATGTGCCCTTTATGTGGACAGTTTCTCCTTCCTGCTTTAATGTTTCCCATGGTTTTTATCATTATAGTGCAATTTTAGAAGCATATGCATAATAGTTTTAAGGACCTCTTGTTGCTTACCAAGCAGCTAATTTCTGTGTGCAGTTGTACTCTCCTTAAGCATTTTGCTCCAGAAATGTTTAATAACTGTTTTAATTTCAGTTAAGGATCAATTCCATATGTCTGTCTTAGAATTGCAATGTAACCAGAAAATATATAATTTTATTTATTTATTTATTTAAATGTTATATAGACTGTTATTCACTGTGAAATTACAGAATTCATTAAAACTACAATTAAAATAAGCACAAGCCACAATAAAAACAGAGCCACAATAAAAACAGAAAATCTATCCACACCAAGCTTTGAAAACCATTATCAAGACATTCAAATATGTGGTCTGGTCTCTCAGTTGTCCTCCTGAAAAGAGGTTTTCTGAAGTGTCAATCAGGCAGCTATTACCCAGGTGGAAGGAAAATAAACGAGTCAGCTTTAGGGAACTGCTGCAAACCTGTAGGCTTCTGCCAAGTCATTAATTTCTCAGAGCTGCTTGGTGCCCTCTTCAGTAAGTTTAATTTGGAATAGGGGAAAAGTCCAAGGAGAGTCCAGTTTTAGTAATTGTTATGGGAACTGGATGGGGTGTAAGAATAACTACAAATTCATTATTGGGACTGTTAGCATTTTCTTTCTTCTTGTTGTAAACAGTTACCTATTCTTCTTTAATTAGCCTTTTGGAGGGAAAACATGTCTAATGCTTTTTTTGTGCTTTTACAATAACTGTGATTTGCTGGCCATATTAATTCTAGTATTCTTGATATTACCCCTCACTCATTCTCACCGGAGCTCCATAGCAGCTAGGAGGTTATCTTTTTTGTCCATTTGGAATCTTTCTTTGCCTATTTATCTGATTCTGTTCCAACAAGGAAGCCCTGCTTGTGGAGAGTTTATTTTGATCTGTTCTTATAGTTTGAGCAGCCAATGGCAGCTCTCAGATATGCACAAACCACATATAGAAACAGCTGTACATTCTATGTTAGAAAATGAGTTCCTGAACTTGAAGGAAGTGCCTGTTACAAAGGAGAGAAAGAGAAGTAAAAACAGGAGAAGATTCCCACTGTAGCATGCACAGTGCTGTTCTTGTTCAGCAAGTGCTGTGGACTTGTTGAACCTAATGAAGTTGTAGTGAAATTGTATCTTGTCCACTGTAGTGAAGCACCAATAGGACAGCAGATGAAATTCCAAGAAAACTGTATATTACTGTAAAAATGAATTATTATTTTTTTGAAAAGACAATAAGCAAGTAACACATATATCACATTGGAGAAGATGCATTGTACTACATGTTTGGGGGGAAATAAGAGATGAATTAACTGAAACCTGCTAACTTCTCTCTCTCTCTCTCTCTCTCTCTCTCTCTCTCTGTGTGTGTGTGTGTGTGTGTGTATGTATATGTGCAATAGCCATTGACTTCAAGGGGTCTTGTTCCTCAGTAAATAATTTCCATATTGGAGGAGGATTTGGGAAAGCACATCCTTTTTTTCTTCTTGATTTAGGAAGCAGAAGCAGAATATGACAGACTGAGCTTTGCTGCTGAAAAGCATTCAGGCCTAAACACTGAATGATGGGATACTAGGCTAAATGGATGGTCACTGTAAGGTGGATATTATCCCAGATATGCCAGATTTGCTAGATTTTTGTGGCAAGGATATTAATAATGATTTTTTCCTGAGAAGTGTGTATGTGAAAAGATGTAACCTGAATACTTTTAGGCAAAGAACCCTGTTCCCACATTAAGCCCAAACAGGTAAACACAGGTAAGGGACACAGGGTTGCACAACCCACATCCTGCAGTTTCTGTTGCAAAATAATGATCCATAAAGCAAATGGATCACTATTTTATACAATGGAAGTTGCAAGTGTGGGAGCCCCAATCTAGATCAGACCCATAGTGTGGGAGGGGTTAAAGCTTCCCCTACACCCCCCATGCTAGGGTCCTGATCTTGATGGGGCTCCAGTGCCTACTCTAGAGTAAAAATGAAAAGGGAAAAAAGACATTGCTTCTAGCTATGGCTTTAAAGCAATGTCTGTTGACCTTGATTTCTTATTAATTATATTTCTTCCTTTTTTATTGAATTGCTCAATTTCAGTTTCAAGTTTGCCTAATCAGACAGTTTTAGGCAGAGTCTTGTCATAACTTAATCTAATTCAATTAACAAAAAACCCTTTCAGTTTAACATATTTTGTAAAGGGCTTTCCATGTTCACTGAAGCGCCAAAATTCTGGGAAATTACAGCTTGATGATTTATTTATGCAATATGGTTATGGTACGGTATCCTGTGCTGTGGCTAGTTCCATCTTCATCTCTACTTCGGAACTGAATGGCTGTCAGTGGCAGAGCGGTGACCTGAGCCTCAGATTTGTCTGTTCACTGGAATAGACACATGAAGTCTATGCAACTGAAGTTATCATGCAACTGAAGCTACCATTCCACATTACAAGTGACCCACAGACAACCAGGACCATCCAAATAGCTTGAGTGAACATGGAAAGCCCTTAACAAAACACACTACACCAAAATATTTTTTGCTAATTGAATCATGGCTCCCAATTGTGCAGAGTGTTCAAGCTAACGTGAGTAAACCCCCTTCAGACCTCGCTGCTGAACACGATAATGTTGGTCATGGATAGGCCAGGGATTGTCTGGGTGTGGAAAGCTAAGCAGGGTCAGGCCTGGTTATTACTTAGATGGGAGACCCCTCCTCTAGTTTCCTGCATTGAGCAGAAGGCTGGACTCGTTGGCCTTGTAGGCCCCTTCCAACTCTATGATCTATGAATCTATGCACATCCTCATGCTCCTTATTCATGTTTGCATATCCTGTTCAGACTTAATGCCTTAATGGGCTAAGTCAACAAGTTAAGTAGGTCATGGTACTTATTATTTAATAATACAAAACTGCGAAGGGAGGGAGGGTGTTGCCCTCACTCCCAGTAGTGTAGGCAGGGACAAACAATTATCCAAGTAGGCTACCACCAGCACCCCCTTACGTCCACCTCAGCCTGAGCCAGGAGACTCTCAGACCTTACAGGACACTCCTAGGGCTTTAAGGGATAAGGGTCCAAGCCGGCACCCTCTATTTTAAGCCCTAGGCCTGAAACTTTAAAGCAGTGTTCTCCAACCTTGGGTCTCCAGATGTTTTTGGCCTACAACTCCCAGCATGCCCCAGCCAGCATAGCTGGCTGGGGCATGCTGGGAGTTGTAGGCCAAAAACATCTGGGGATCCAAGGTTAGAGAACACTGCTTTAAACAGTATTATTTATCATCATCATCATCATCATTATTATTATTTCTATACTGCCCCATAGCTGAAGCTCTCTGGGCAGTTTACAGCAATTCATAAAAACAATAAAACACATAATAAAATACAGATAACAATAAAAACATACAATTTCATTACAAAGTTTAAAACCAAATTTAAAATGACAAATACTAAACAAGTTAATAAACTAAGCCTGCAGCTGATATAACCCACACACCCCATGTACTATTTTGAGCTCTTAAATATTAAATGCCTTGGCATAGAGGGAAGTCTTAACCTGGTGCTGAAAAGATAGTAAAGTTAGCACCAGGCGGGCCTCAGTGTTGAGCTTATTCCACAGTTGGGGGACCACTACTGAGAAGGTCCTTCTCATTGCCACCAACCGAGCCTCCCTTGGAGGTGGCAGTTGGAGGAGGGCCCCAGATGTTGAGTGCACTGTCCGGGCAGATTGCGGTTGGGAGAGGCGTTCCATCAAGTAGCAATAAACAGTAGCAATTAACCAAGCAGAAGACTCTGAGGCTTACTTGGAAGAC
The DNA here is from genome assembly GCA_021292165.1 of Shinisaurus crocodilurus. Classification (NCBI taxonomy): domain Eukaryota; kingdom Metazoa; phylum Chordata; class Lepidosauria; order Squamata; family Shinisauridae; genus Shinisaurus; species Shinisaurus crocodilurus. The sequence goes on from CM037880.1 coordinate 135,862,721, forward strand.
AGCACACACAACACTTGAAATAGGTGTTAAGTTCATTTACAGTGGGGAAAGGGGAAAAAGGAAATAAAAGGCATACAAGAACCAGAGTATGTTTGGAAACAACATTTCAGGCAAAAAAATAACAAAAGTTACCCGCTCATTACCTAAGCACCTGTCTTCAAATAGGACTGGTTCCCAAACTGTGATCCTGAGAGTCACATGCTGAAAGCAAGACGAAGGACAAAAACATACAAAACCAAAAAGAGTACCAAAACAGAAGACAAATTGGCCCCTCTTACTTTATATCCACAAGCCTTTGACAAATGTGAGGTGAGCCTCCTTAGCCAATCACTAACTGGCTGAATAATTTTCTCAGGCTGTCAGAGGGTGGGATGGTGGTGGAAAGTTCTCACAGCAGCCCATCTGAAGTCACTCAGTCTAATTAGCAAGAGTTCTGCTCTAGCCTCGAAGGACCTGGAGACTAGAACAGCATGGGATAACTCACGCAGGTGGTTTAACGCGTGTGTGCAGTCCCATCTTCACAAAATGGAGTTTTAACAAGCAGCCAAATCTCAAAAAGAAAATGGATTTCTTGACGATAACCATAAGCCTTGTTCATGTCAATGGTCTTTTGGGACAACAGTTGGTGATTTTGCAATTTACAGTGCAATCCTGTGCATGTCTACTCAGAAGTAAGATTGACTGAGATAAATGGGACTTCTTCCCATGACAGCCTGTATACTATAGGTTTGCAACTTTAGTAAAGCTACCTCATCTGTGTGCATATTCATGTATTTTTGGTGAGTAATGAACAGGGTCTAAAAAGGTACGCTCAGCCTCATATTTCTGTCTGTGACCCTTCCTCAAACGAGCTCAGGGTAGTGTGCATGTGTTTCCCCCGCTTTCTTCGTTTTATTCTCACAGTAAACCTTTGAGGTAGGTTAGGCTGACAGATGGTGACAGGCCCAAGGTCACCGACTAAGCCTCATGGCTGAATAAGGATTTGAATCTGGGATCCACAATCCCAGTCCAACACTCGTATCTTTATTTATTTTTATTTATTTATACCCCACCTTTTTTCCTGCAAGGAACCCAAGGCGGCTTACATATGCCTCCTCCTCTCCATTTTATCCTCACAACAACACTGTGAGGTAGGCTAGGCTGAGAGTCAAAGTCACTGGCCCAAAGTCACCCAGTGAGTTTCATGGCCGAGCAGGGACTGGAACCCGGATCTCCCGAGTCCCAGTCCAACACTCTCACCACTATGCCACACTGTACAACACTGACACAGGGAGGCTCTGCTTGGGAGTGTGTGTTGGGAAAAGGCACTTAACTAAGTTCTTTTATGTTTTTTTGCTTCATGGCATGAAGCATAAGATCACAGTCGTATTTCTTTGTAAAACCTCAGGAATGCTAACAAATACTGTAATGTTTAGTGTTAGTTCACCCACACCCCACTTCATCATCAGATGAATGCCCTGTAGGATGGCCTTTCAGTGCTCATAGCTGCTGCCTTTTGGCTCTGGCCAATTGCCTATAAACGGCAACATTTGCTTTTTGCTCTTTTCTTAAAGATGGCCGGTAAGTGCTGAGAGGCAACTATGCCCAGGGTGGGGGGAATGGCGGCTGACCCAAAAATGTGACAACAGGGTTATGTCAATAAGTATAAACAATCTCAGAGAGGTAGAACCTTCTCATTACTCCTCCAAAAAGCCATAAATGAATGAGGATTCATGCATTTCCTAATTTAGTATGTACAGCAGTGGGTAAAACAGCTTCAATTTTTAGCAACACAGTGGAACATTATGCCAAAATACCCTAGTGTAGACAAGGCCACGCATATTTGCAACGTGTACTGTTCACAGAAGACAGATTGATGCTAATTAGGAGTGGGTGGCATGTGAGTATAAAAATAAAATTCCTTTCTACAATGTTTTACTATTAAAAATAGAGTACATGATGTGATTAGTATGTGTGTGTAAAGAAGTTGTGTACCTTATAAATTTTGTAATGGTATTAAGAATTTGCGTAACTTGCTTAATAACAGAATTATAAGAGTGCAAGCTCTCTTGTGAACAGCTCACTATAACATATTTCAGGTTTGTTTCTGCTGCTTTGGAATACAAATATATTTTGGTTACAACAGAACGCTTAAGAATCCAATAGGTGCTAAGAAAAGTATTCAGGCTGCAATCCTATACACACTTACATGGGAGTAAGTCTCATGGGACACAGTGGGACATACTTATGAGTAGACATACAGAGGATTGTGCTGACAAGAGTACTGTGCCTTTTAAAATTATTTTAGATCTATTATTATAAGAAAGGTCAAGTTTATTTGCAAATTTTGACAAATTAAGTCTAAATAGGTGAATTGGCTAATGAGACATTGCCCTAGCTGAAATTCACTTTTACTCTCCCTGGAAAATAGAATGTGGTGAATTAATTATCTGATGCTTAATCTGTTAAGTAAAGGACAAAAACAAATAAGTTGGTGTTTTAATAGGCCCTCCACAGTTCTGTGGGTGCGAAAATGGGAAGCCTCGGCTAGGCAATGGCCTGGGGGGTGGGGGTGGGGTCCTGATGTCAAAGTGCAGCAAGTACAAAGCCTGGACATTGACCCAGAGAGACTCCAAATGGGGTTGTTTTTGTTTTTTTACTTTGCTGCTTTCTCTTGACAGCTATCAAAAGGCGAGCTGTGATGGAAAAGCAAAGGCGGGAGGGATCATTGCTCACAAAAAAAGGGGTAGCAAGATTTACATCCTCTTTGTGGTGAAATCCTCATATTTTTATTTTTTGCCCTGACTGTTCTTGAGGTCCTGTACATTTTGCACTTTCACCCAAGACTCTAGCTGCTTAGGAAAGTGCAAAAGTGCATCCCACCCCATTTTCAGGCTCCCTTTTAAAATGGGCTTTTGACAGGGCAATGGGTGTTTTTTGACAGGGACATACACAGCCATAGTCCAAACCCAACTTCATTCTGCTTAGGCTGAGGACTTTCTAGACACCTCTTGTATACAGTTCTGAATATTTCCTGATATTTTCTGAATATTCACATAAATAGTGTTGTCCCCTTTATTAAATAAGAATACTTAGCATTTATATTGCACTTTTGAGTGTTCAAAGTGCTTTGCATGCATTACTTTGTTGTAATCCTGCAACAGCCCTTTAGGATAGATATCACTATTTATTTATTTATTTATTTATTATATGTATGCCCTGCCTTTTTTCCTGCAAGGAACCCAAGGCGGCTTACATACTCCTCCTTCTCTCCATTTTATCCTCGCAACAACCCTGTGAGGTAGGTTAGGCTGAGAGTCAGTGAGTGACTGGCCCAAAGTCACCCAGTGAGTTTCATGGCCGAGTGGGGACTAGAACCCGGATCTCCTGATTCCAAGTCCAACACTCTAACCACTACGCCACACTATCCTCATATTGTAGATGAAGTGCTGAAGCTTAGAAAGAGTGTCTTACCAAAGGCCACTGTGTAAGTCCGTGGAGGAGATGAGATTGAAACCAGGAACTTTCTGAACCATTCCTCAGTCACTTAACCTTTATTCTATTTTGCCAGTTTAGGTTTTGCATCTTGGTATCTCCCATTGGTAATTAGACTCCTCACTTTTACTAAATGTTCTCACTAGAGAATCTTCCCTTGAATTATTTTCCTCCCCAGAAAGAAAAATATTATTGGAATAGGACTTTGTTATGCATTTATTGAAACATTCCAGTGAGATTAATAAAACCAATATACTTTACTGTATTATCTGCAGATGCAATCCACTAACAACAACCAGGACAGATTTTATGAGTGTGTGTGGAAAGGATTATCTTTCCTCGGGCAATCCATAAATAGTATAAACTGTGTATTTCTATTTTAAAATTATGGGAGTTGACTTCGGCTGGCAATAAAGTTTGTCTAGAATTTTTTTTGTCCCTATATCATTTGTATATATGAAACATAATTCTTCAAGTGGCTTATTTTTATAGTGTTTAGAATAATTTATTCAAAAATTTCTTTATTGTAGATGCAGTTGGGTTTTTCCTTGCTTTCATTTGGAACTAACAAATGCTTGTGTTGGGGGAATATGTCCTTGAATTCTTTTGCTGAAACAAAAAGTGGTTGAAGAATTGGTAAAGTTTCAATTTTAAATTGTGTAAAACAGGATAAGTCTATAGGCTTTTTAAAGACAGTGGCCACACTTAGATGTAACGCTAAGCCATCATTTTTTTTAACCATGGTTTATTCCACAAGCTAGGATCCAGCTCACAGTCCTCAAAATAATGGCAGTTTGTTTTGCCTAATGTTAGTGTAGTGTTTCTCCATCTCCTCTGTGAAGCCTAGAGGGCATAAGTTTACCTCAAGCAAGCTTGTTGAACATTCATTCCCTTGCTCCAGGGAACTATAGGAATCTTAGCTCTGTGAAAGGGCACTAGGGATCTCCAACTGATAAATCTTTTCACCCTTGTCAAAAAAAATTTGGGGAAGCCATGGCAGTTTAACAGGTTTACAGCAGAAATACATTTGTTGTATAGATACTGCATAGATTTCATCATGGAAGCACACTGGCACAGCAACTACCTTCAGCATTCTCACCCTGCTGCTACCCCACAAACCAAATAAGGGTACAACTGTTTCATGCAAATACAACTGAGATGTTTTGCAGAGATGGAAAAGATGGAATATCTAATGTTTCATAGAACACACAATGACTGTTTGCTTGTAATGCTAAACCATGGTACCGTGTTACAAGAATGAGCTTATTTCTTATATTTATTTCTTATATTTATTAATCGCCCATCTGGCCGGTCACCCGGCCACCCTGGGCGATGCAAGCTGCAGGCTTGCACCCTCTTTCCTCCCCTCTCCTCCTCCAGCACAACGTTGGAGTTCGGAAGTTTCTGCTTCCATATTTTATTAACCACAGTTTAGCATTACATCTGGACCCTGAACTTTAGTTAATCTTAACTATGGTTTACTAAAACAAGCCAGTTTCATAAACCATGTTTTATAGTTGACTTTTAAAAAGTAAACCATAGTTACGACTAGCTACAGTTTGTCCAGGTTCTGATGACTAAGCTTTGGTTAGTCAGAAATGGAAGCAGAAGCTTCTGAACTTCTCGCAGCCACTTGGGAGGGGGAATGCACAACCCTGAGGGTCACACAGACTCCTCCTTGTAATACTGGTTTAGCATTATGTCAGAATGAGGCCAGTGGTTGGCATAGGTCTTTGCTGATTATAGCAAAAAAAGGATGGATGGATGGAGGCAGTTGTTTCCTAGGTAACTGCATTGAGCAAGCTAGCTTTGCCTTGCTGCCCAGTCATAGGATTGTGCCTGTACTGTACAATTGAAACTTAAGCTGATCCATAAGTTTATGGTGTAAATTGCTAAATATTTCCAAATTCTGCTTTGCAGAGAGAGAGGCCGCATTTGCAGGTACAATAAGCCGGGATTCTGGAGAATCCTGGCTTATTATGAATGAGTTGTGTGCTGGTGCACATAGCCCATTTGCTCCCACTTCCCTCCTCCCCACTATCGTGTCCACAAAACAAACCAGGAAGGGTTTGTTTAGTGTGTCATCTGAACTGGGGATTCTGTCTTGTCTTCCTTTACAAGCCAGGATTGCAAACCGGGTGACCGGCCAGATGGGCGATTAATAAATATAAGAAATAAAATAAATGAAAGGTTTGTTCTTGGTTTACAAATCCTGGCTTGTTTGGGAGCACCAATCTAGGATTTCCGGTTTGAACAATACACTGAACAAACCCTTCCTGGGTTTGCATTGTTCAGTGTAAACACAGCCAATAAGAGTTTAAGGATAGACTATATAGCTTTCTCAACAAATCGTTCTCCTATTGGGCATTGTACTGCTTCCCTTGAGAGATGCATACTGATGCATGAGTGGAGCAGCGGAAGACACATTTGAAAGGTTAGTTTAGAAGCTGTCAGTGTATAGGAAAGGGATTGTTTAAGCACACATTTTACTTAGCTCTGAAAGTCATCTCATTTTATCCTATGTATTCTTGTTTTATCTACCACATGCTATTTATTAGTGTGAAAGGCCTTCCTGTGTACACCTATTTTTCAGTGTACACCTATTTTTAATTCTTTTGTTTGGTAATGTTTCCTGACTGAGACTTGGCAACACAATTAATTTATTGACACTTGCTTTTTGTTACCAACATTTTTAATGAAAATTGTAATATCCTTGCAAAGCTGTTCTGTTTGTTCTCTTCGGTTTTACACTTCAGTATAGCTTGTTTCCTTCTCTAAGCAGTTAGAAGCATCTGTCTGTTATACAGGGGTGGTGTTAGGTACTGAAAAGATCCCAGGCTCAGGTGCATAGGACAAAAATTTGCACAAATTAGCATATGCTAATTTTCATATGTAAATATGTGTGCATAATTAGAAATAATTACTAACATTTAAATTATATAGACAACAGGTCTATATAATTAGACCTATAGAGGTCTAATTAACCTCTTACTTGCTTTCAGGACAGAACTGTGCAATGTCCCAAATTATGCTTGCTTAAAACTTACCCTCAATGCACCCACACTTTTCCTTGGTCTTTCAGGCCCAAATCCAGATGGGGACCTCATTTTATTTCAATTGCTTTATTAGTTTTTGGGTAATTTCTGGGATTCTAGAACACTTTTTTTTCTTTTTACATTTCTTGGGTTTTAATCTATGGAAATCCTAAAATCTACACCAAATTTTGCATTACTAAATTTCTAGTAACCACATAATCATAAGCTCTTAAAGTAACAAAATGCATAGTTCTTAAAGTAACAAAATGCATAGTTGGATACTTTTATTAGGACCAGCCAAAATTCTTAATAAAGGTACTGCCTGACTGGAGTTTGGGTTTATATTTCTCATGGGACTAGCATGGCTACCTTTGCTTTTGGTTGGTTGTTTTTACCAAAGTTATCAATCCCTGGGTTTCTCTCTAGATCCAGATATTAGAGCTATCTTCAGGGTGGATGATGATGATGATGATGATGATCATTATTATTATTATTATTATTTATATTTATTTGTCGGCCATCTGGCCGGCAACCAGCCACCCTGGGTGATGTACACAGATAAAAACACAAGATAAAAACAGAATAAAATACATTTACACAATATACAATTTTAAGATAATTAGGCCACCCCATATTCCCGCCTGAATAGCCAAGTTTTTAATGAGCGGCGGAAGCTCAGCAGAGAGGGGGCATGGCGGAGGTCACTCGGGAGAGAGTTCCACAGTACGGGGGCCGCCACAGAAAAGGCCCTCTTCCTAGTCCCCACCAGTCTAGCTGCTCTGGCTGAAGGGACAAGGAGAAGGCCGTCTGCAGCAGATCTTGTTAAGTGGCCTACTTGGTTATCTCAAGTGGTCCTTGAGATAACTACAGGTTATCTCAAGTGGTCCTTGAGATAACCTGGACCGGAGCCGTATAGGGTTTTAAAGGTCAAAACCAACACCTTGAATTCGGCTCGGCAAGCAACTGGTAGCCAGTGTAGCTCCTTGAGCACTGGCATAATGTGATCCCCCTGCCTTTAACCAGGCGAGCCGCCGCGTTCTGTACCAGCTGTAGCTTCCAAACCCCACGTAGAGCGCATTACAGTACTCTAGGCGAGAGGAGACCAAGGCATGAACCACTGATGGGAGCAGGTGATTAGGAAGGTAGGGGCGCAGCTGCCGTATCAGATGGAGTTGATACAGCGCCGCCCGGCTCACAGCTGCCACCTGAGCCTCCATGGACAGCTGGGAGTCTAGAATGACCCCCAAGCTGCGGACCTGGTCCTTCAGGGGTAGATGTACCCCATTCAGCACCAGGTCAACATCCCCTAACCTTCCCTTGTCCCCCACCAGAAGTACCTCGGTCTTGTCGGGGTTCAGCTTCAGCATGTTCCTTCCCATCCAGCCACCCACTGACTCCAGGCACTTGGACAGGGTCTCAACGGCCAACCTCGGTGAGGACTTGAAACAGAAGTAGAGCTGCGTGTCATCCGCATACTGATGACACCGCACCCCAAACCTCCTGATGATTGCTCCCAGCGGCTTGAGGTAGATGTTGAATAACATTGGGGGGAGGATGGAACCCTGCGGCACCCCACAAGTGAGCAGCCGAGGGTCCGAAGCCTCCTCCCCAAGAACTACCCTCTGGTACCTTCCAGAGAGGAAGGCCCGGAACCACTGTAATACAGTGCCTCCCAAGCCCAACCCCTCCAGGCAGTCTAGGAGGATACCGTGGTCAACGATAAAGCCGCTGAGAGATCGAGGAGGACTAGAAAGGAGCATTCGCCCCTATCCAAAGCCCTCCTCATATCATCCACTAAGGCGACCAAGGCAAGGCCGTCTCCATCCCATGTCCAGGCCTGAAACCCGACTGGCACGGATCTAAATAATCGGCTTCATCCAAGTGTGACTTCAACTGAGCACCCACCACCCACTCAATCACCTTGCCCAGAAATGGTAAATTGGAGACTGGGCGAAAGTTGTTTAGATCCTGGGGATCCAAGGAGGGCTTCTTTAGAAGCGGTCTTATTACTGCCTCCTTGAGGGCTGATGGCATCACTCCCTCTTCGAGGGAGGCATTCACCACCGCCTTGATCCCCTCACCTAGTCTCTCCCTACAGCTCATGATGAGCCAGGACGGGCAAGGATCAAGCAAGCAGGTGGTAGGCCTCACAGATGAGAGCACCTTGTCCACTTCATCAGAAGGAAGAAGCTGGAACTGATCCCACAAAACCGGTCTGCCATTGGCCTCCTCCCGCTCACTCCCTGTGTCCACGATATCCCACTCCTAATCCATTCGATTTTATCTGCGAAGTGCTTCGCTAAAGCCTCACAGGAGGCTTTAGACTGTTCCATTGGGTCTGGAGCGGCTGGAGCGACCAGACTCCGGACCACTTGGAACAGCCTCCTGGGGCAGCACTCTGCAGACGCAATAGAGGCAGCATAGAAATTCTTTTTTGCTGCCTCCACCGCCACCCGATAGGCTGAAGATGCAGCTCTAACCCGTGTTCGATCGTCTTCGGAGTGGGAATTACGGAGTGGGATAAGGCAAGTTGCAGCTCTGAGCACATTTACTAAGGAGTATGACTCCAATCTTACATACATTTACCTGGGAGTAAATCCAATTGAACTTAGTACTACTTACTTTGGAGTAAACATGTTTAGGATTACGCAGTAAAATTGATGTAATTCTGAACATGTCTCTTCACCCACAGATCACCCTGTAGCCCCAGTTGTTTCCCTACCGCACATAATTTCCTGTACTATCTCAGCTACCTTACTATCTTTTCAGCGCCAGGTTAAGACTTTCCTCTGTGCCAGGGCATTCAATATATAACTGTTCAAAATAGCACATGGGGGGGGGGCGGTAGTTGTCACCTGTAGGCTTAGTTTTATTAACTTTTAGTATTGTCATTTTAAACTGCGCTTTTAAATTCGGTTTTAAACTTTTTAACTACAGTACATTGTATGTTTTTATTGTTGGTTTTTATGTGGATTTTATTGTATGAATTGTTGTGAACCGCCCAGAGAGCTTTGGCTGTGGGGTGGTATAGAAATAAATAAATAAATATGATGATAATTATGATGATGATACCTGTGGAAGACCAACAACCGGGTCTTTGGCGCGAGTTCGGCACTTAATGGGTTAACCGGCACTGAGATAATTGCCCCTTACAGGGATATCAAGCGATTTAAACCCAACCACGACCTAAATATCACACGTAACCGTATTTAAACCAAAGAATATACTTTATTTACTACAAGGCTAATGGAGCGGAACTAATAGACTTCCAGGAATGTTACACCATAAACAAAACCAGGTTGTGACCTGATTCACTAGAAAGCTTCAATACAGAGGCGTAGCGTATTGCAGTAAGAGGGAGTCACTTCACACCAGAGACTCTGGACTTATCACTTATGAACTTTGCATAGTGGTCTGCATCGCCGGCTCTGAGCCTTGCCGTGCTCAGGGAAGAGAACTGCTTGGTCCTAGCTGGAGCTAGGGTTGTAAGGGATCAGCCCGTCCCGTGTTCCCAACAACTCAGTCACTCTGGCAGGGGTTTTTTCTACCCTGTACGCCCCCTCCCCGCCCCTTGGCGATCAGGTGGGCTTATTCCTGCCCGGGAAAAGGTGGCGCCTTGGATTTACTGGCTTCTTGCGGGATACTTTGCAGCTCTTTGAGACTGCCTCTCACCTTGGGATTGCTCTTGCCGTTCCATGTGGATTGATGCAGATGTGCCCTATTGAGGGTATGCAGATTTGGTCACATACAGCCTGTCTGACCAGAACTGTGTCTCCGGTCCCCCGGGTGGGGGATTATGCAGAAAGGGTTGCCAATGTACAAGGGAAAACTATGTCAGGGTTCATGTCACTGTGTGTGTGCTCAGGCTTTCTCCACAATACCGATACGTTTTTCCACCCCACAGGTCTCTATAGCCATGTCCAGGGCTCGCACCAAGACATTTTGCTGCCTGAGGCAGAGCAGCAAATGGTGCCTCCCCCCGCCCCCCAACCCCAGTCAAGGTTCATAGTAATAGTCAAAGCCAGTCAAATTGTTTAGGTCCCTGAGGCAGAAAATCCTACAAGCACCTCTCTCCCCTTCCCTGGCAGTGAAAATACAATAATAATTAATAAATTCAGTAATTAATAATTTGCTGCTTTTTCACGTCCCAGATCAGCTGTCTGAGGCAGCTGCCTTAGGCTCTACAGTGTGTGTGTGTGTGTGTGTGTGTGTGTGTTTAAAGGACCTCGTCTCCTAAGTACACCCCGATGTGTAAAAAGAGAAGTATGGGCAGGGGAGAGGAGTGCATTTGATTTCAGGAAAAAAAACCTCAGGCAGAAAGATTCAAAGGAGGCAGCAGGAGGGGACGCACACATGGGTAAAGAGCCAGCTAATCCAGGGGGATCAGATGCAACAGAGATCATCAGGGCCTTTGTAAAGTTATTTCAGGAAGTGCTGTTTCTCTCCAGTTACATGAAAAGCAACATCTATCAAAATAACTATCTGTACAGTGGACTCCTGTCCATGAAAGCTTATTATGGCACAGTAAATTTGTGAGTCTTTAAGGCGCCACAAGGCATTGTGGCTTTTGAACACAAAAGAGCAAGAAGACCCTATTCTCCTCCCACATCTATTCACTTTTCTATAGTAGGCGATCACTCGTGACCGAATAAGATTGTCTTCCAGGATAAAATTACAAAAAGAAAATTATAAAAGGAGGAAATTCTAAAAAAATTGTGTAGACTCTAGTGATGGGTCCGTAAGTGGAGGCCAATTCTAGATCCACACAGCTTCGCACAGTGAGGACACAGGTTACCAGATGGAAGATGGTCCTGTAAAGGATTCGTTTGACGTGCTTTTTGCTTAGCACATTTCTCCCTTTCACCTTGCACTCGGGCTTCTATAGCCTCATGCAAACCCCTGATGCCTAGGAGGACCAGGCACCCACCAGAATCTGTCCACATGGATCATGGAAAAAGCAGGTGCACTTCAGAAAGATTATTGGAGAGGCAAGGAGCTCCAGACACACTCCACTCCAGGCACTTGGACAGGGTCTCAACGGCCAACCTTGGTGAGAACTTGAAGGAGAGGTAGAGCTGCGTGTCATCCACATACTGATGACACTGCACCCCAAACCTCCTGATGATAGCTCCCAGCGGCTTTAGGTAGATGTTAAATAACATCGGGGAGAGGATGGAACCTTGCGGCGCACCCAACAAGTGACCGGCCGAGGGTCCGAAACCTCCTCCCCAAGAACTACCCTCTGGTACCTTCCAGAGAGGAAGGACCGGAACCACTGAGATACAGTGCCTCCCATGCCCAACCCCTCCAGGCGGTCCAGGAGGATACCGTGGTCAACAGTATCAAAAGCCGCTGAGAGATTGAGGAGGACTAGAAAGGAGCATTCACCCCTATTCAAAGCCCTCCTCATATCATCCACCAAGGCGACCAAGGCCGTTTCCGTCCCATGTCCAGGCCTGAAGCCCGACTGGCATGGATCTAAGTAATCGGCCTCATCCAAGTGTGCCTTCAACTGAGCCCCCACCACTCGCTCAATCACCTTGCCCAGAAATGGCAAATTAGAGACTGGGCGGAAGTTGTTCAGATCTTGGGGATCCAAGGAGGGCTTCTTTAGAAGCAGTCTTATTGCTGCCTCCTTAAGGGCTGGTGGCATCACTCCCTCCTCGAGGGAGGCATTCACCACCGCCCTGATCCCCTCACCCAGTCTCTCCCTGCAGCTCATAATGAGCCAGGGCAAGCAAGGTTCAAGCAAGCAGGTGGTTGGCCTCACAGATGAGAGCACCTTGTCCACTTCATCAGAAGGAAGAAGCTGGAACCGATCCCACAAAACCGGTCTGCTATTTGTCTGATACAAATAATCCTATTTGTATCAGTTTTCCTTGGCTTCTCCAGTTCCTCTCTTCTATCTTTCCTTCTCTACTGTGTCCACAAAGTCCATCGCACATCAATCATTTTGAACCCTCCATTTCCCCCACAAGACACCCATATGAGCCTGTGTCCTGCATCTCAGAAACTTACCCTTCCCTTGTATTGGTCACCATCCAATGTCTTCTGCTGTGTGCAAGTATCCTTTCATCTTTTTGCCAGTCTTTTTCCACTAATGAGTTCCTCTCATTCAGAATTCCAGCAGCCAGAAGCAAGAGAATGGCATTGCTTTCCAACAGGTTGCTTTAGCACGATGCAACAGCATAGATTTCCCTCAAGTACTACTGAACGATCCTGTGTCCATATTTCTCCTTTGATTTCCTGTGCATTTGTGATTTATTTATTTTTTACCTAGGCAGTTACGTTTTCATAGCCTCCTTGCCTTAATGGTTCTAGTGTGAATTTTGCGAAACATTTCTCTTCTTTTCTGTTGTAAATTGAGCTGGTCATTTGTTTCAACAAAAAGCTGATATCATTTGTTTCAACAATTTGTTTAATTAGTAAATGTAATAGGCTCGGGGTATGTGTGAGTGAGTTTTATAGTAAGTGAAAACACAAAGCAAAGAGGCATCTTAACTTTGTGCTGTTGCTCCACACAGATGGAGAGGAGGATACTGAAAGACTGAGTAATACAAGCTATTGTAAAAGTATTACCCTCACACCCTCGGTGCCCAGTCTTAGGGCATAAACAGACATGACCGCAGTCACAGCCCATGTAAGCATTCAACATACATGTTATTATTTACTAGCTTATTTACCCGGCGTTGCCCAGGTCATCATTTTCTTATAGGTACTACAGTAATACCTTGGATTGCAAGCATAATTCGTTCCGGAACCGTGCTTGTAATCCAAAACACTCTTATATCAAAGCGTGTCTCTGGCGGATGTGAGCGGGGCCGATTTTGGCCCACTACACCCGCTCGAGGCGAGCGGTTACATCCCTACACTACTTGTCTTGCAAGACGTCACTTGTTTATCAAGTCAACATTAATTTAAAAAATTTGCTTGTCTTGCAAAATGCTCTCAGACCAAGTTACTTGCAATCCAAGGTATTACCGTATTTTTCCGTCTATAAGACGCCCCCCACTGGGCAGTTTCGCAACCGCGTGGTTCTCTCCTTGGCTTACTTCCGTGTATAAGACGACCCTCAATTTTTAGTCTAACAATTTTAGGAAAAAGTATAGTCTTATACATGGAAAAATACTGTACTGTATTTGTTCAAAATTTCTTAAGGTAGCTGACCGCTTTTTTGAATGGCTCCATAGGAAAGGTGAAACAAAAAATTCACAACACCTTTCAATCATTTATTGTTTTTAAAATGTTTTCTTAGAAAGCCATCACAACACGATTTTCTGTTTTTCTGAAATCCCAGTTCCCCCGGGACTACACAATGAAATCCCTGCTCCCCCGGGACTGCACAATGAAATCCCTGCTCCCCTGGGACTACACAATGAAATCCCAGCTCTCCCCTCTGGACTATGCAATGAAATCCGAGCTTCCCCGGGACTACGCAACAGTGAAATCCCAGGACTCCACAACAATGAAATCCCTGTCTCTCCTCCCCGGGACTACACAATGAAATCCCTGCCCCCCCCGGACTACATAATGAAATCCCTGCCTCCCCCCTGGGACTACACAATGAAATCCCTGTTCCCTTTGCCCCAGGACTGCACAATTAAATCCCTGCTTTCCCCCCCCCCCGGGATTACACACTGAAATCCCAGCTTCCCCCCCCCCCGGGACTACACAATGAAATCCCTGTTCCCTCCCCCCGGGACTACAGAACAATGAAATCCCAGCTTCCCCGGGACTACACAACAGTGAAATCCCAGCCTCCCCGGGACTACACAACAGTGAAATCCCTGCTCCCCCCCCCCCGGGACTGTACAATGGAATCCCTGCTTCCCCTCCCCCCAGGACTGTACAATGAAATCCTTGCTCTCCCTCCCAGGACTACACAACAATGAAATCCCAGCTCCCCCCGTGTAGGCCCCTGCTGCAGTTCATACGCCAGTGTGGCGTAGTGGTGAGCTTCCCCGGGACTACACAACAGTGAAATCCAAACTCCTCCGGACTGGGACTCTGGAGTTCCGGGTTCTAGTCCCCGCTCAGCCATGAAACCCACTGGGTGACTTTGGGCCAGTCACTGACTCTCAGCCTAACCTACCTCACAGGGTTGTTATGAGGATAAAATGGAGAGGAGGAGAAGGAGGATTATGTAAGCCGCCTTGGGTTCCTTGCAGGAAAAAAGGTGGGGTATAAATATAATAAATATAATAAATAAAATAATAAAAAATAAAAATAAAATATGAACATTCTGTATGACGTAGGAGAGATTTGCATATCCACTCCTGATAGGCCCCTGTGGCAGTTCATACGAACATTCTAAATGTCATTGGAGTGATTTGCATAACCGCTCCTGATTGGCCCCTGCGGCAGTTCTAAGTAACGCCATTGGCTATCATTTAGATTGGGCCATACAGGCGCAGCGATGGTTTTTTCAGAGATTTAACCCCACCAGTATTTGTCCTTGGGTGATGAAGAGTATGTGTGCCAAGTTTGGTGGGGATCCGTCAAACTGTGTAGGAGCCTATGCGACGCACACAAACAAACACGCAAACTTTCACATTTATATAGTAGATTATTACATTTATATCCTTCCTTTTTTCCTCTTGCAAGGAACCCATGGTGGTGGCTCACATGGTCCTCCTCCTTTTCATTTTATCTTCACAATAACCCTGTGAGGTAGGTTAAGCTGAGAGTCAATGACTGGCCCAAAATCACCCAGTGAGCTTTATGGCCTGAGTGGGGACTAGAATCTGGATTCTGGATCTCCCAAGTCCCAGTCCAACACTAACCACTACACCACACTGGCTCTCATTACAGTTGGTTGTTATAGCAGCCTTATAACATTAAGAACTGGTGCCTGAGATTCCTTGTTTTTCTTTTCCTTCTTTTCCCTTTTTCTGAGGGCAGGGACTGCCTTATTTTTATTGAACTGGAAGCCACTCTGGGAGCTTTTCCAGCTGAAGAGCAGAGTATAAATGCCATAAATATGCCTCATTTCATCATGTATACACCATTACATATGACACAGGCAGTACATATGTATATTTCTGCGCATATGCCTGATTTCTGTGACCCTGTATAAAAAACAGGGGAGGAGGAACTGAACAAATCTACCATATCTATGTATGTACCATCAGCATCGCATGTTACCATGTGTGAATGCTGTGAAGTGCAGGTACAGGCCCATGTACCATCACACATAGAGAATTTATGGTGACCGGCCAGATGGGCGATTAATAAATATAATAAATAAATAAATAAATAAAATGGTTAAATAAGGTGTGTGAACTGGCCCTTCGGTGAAGGGGATTTCTTCATCTATTTTAATATACAAATAACCACGAAATTACATGTTAGTCTTGCTATCAATGCAGATTAATGAGTGCAAGCAACAGAAGTCAATTGTTTGGTTCCATTAAAATGTATTCTTTAACCAGTCTTGGACTTTCCAACACCATCTATAACCTGAAATGTAAAGAAACACTGGTAATACTGTAAGGACTTCAACCAAAAGGGTGTGTGTGTGTGTGTGTGATTGAGCTCATTAATTGCAAATGAGCTCAATAAAGCTAGATGTTTGCTTAAAATAGATCAAGTTCTGTATGCGTGGGGGGCTTAAGTGTGTACCTGAATTATGTGCAAGTGTGTAAACTCAAGATTACATTCCAGGATTGCTAGGCCAGAAGGATGTTGGAGGAGATGGTGAATTCTGTCACTATGCACAGGGGAGAGCTTTACTCATTTCGAAAATTCCTTGCTTGGTCTATCCACATACAGCAGCATTGCCATGATGAGAAAGGTAGTACATCCTTTTCCTGTGGGTATTTGTGCAGCACTCATTTCTCATGGGTGAGAGAATGGTACTCAAAAAGCACACCCTTCTTCCTTTTCATGTTCCAGGGCTCAAAACTGGGTCTGTAAGTAGTTCCAGCACTAAAGCATAGTAAACCCTGCCTGAAATTATGCCCTAAAAAGTAGTTCCAACAAACCTCCCTTGTCTTTGTTGCTGATATATGGGTGGCTTTAGTAACATAGTCAAGCCATAGCTATCTATTTGAGCACTTGTGGCTGCTAACTGTGAATTGCCTAATTCTTTAAACCTAAACATGTAGGTTTTGAAGAAAGGACTGATTCAGACCAGTCGGTTGGTCCTGTATGTTTGTTTATTATTTATTCATTTATTGCAGTTATTTGTATCTTGCCTTTCAGGATAAAAGAAATATTTCCAAGGTGGTTTTCCAAGAAAGACAATACATTAACAAAAACCACTATAAACAATATTAAAAATAACTCATAAGATATATCCCACAGGGCAGTTGATGGTAGAAAGCCCTTTGGGGGAAGGGAGGGATAGTGGTCTGTCTACCTGTCTCTTCTCAGATCCTCCACACAGAGTAGTTGGTGGTAATGGCCCTGTATTTATGCTTCCTCCTGGTACCAAGGTATAAAGCTGTGTGATCCCAAGTCCTCTTCCTTAAAAGTAAGGCGCGGTTCACACGTTGCAACAACCTACAGTTAAGAAACCGTGGGTGGGTTGTTGAAGATGCAGTGGGAGCAAGTGAGCATGTTGGTTCCTACCTAGTTGCCTTCCTGCTGCTACCAGGCAGAGCTCAACAACCCAGGGATGCTCTGTGCCTGGGTTGTTTATCGTGACATCTGAATTCAGCAACCCAGAGTTCTGGGTTCGGTTGTCATGATAAATAACACAGGGGCAGAGCATCCTTGGCTTGCTTATTGCAACAGGAGGGGGTGGGGTGGGGACCAGCATGTTTGCTAATTCCTGCTGCATTTTCAACAAGCCATGGTTAATAAACCATGGGTTGTTGATGATGTGTGAACGGGTCTAACTTTTACAGACACCAGAGGGATCATTCGTTCAGGATTGACTTGTAAGGCAGTTGGACAGGTCAAACATCTCTTCTGCGCTCTCCTTGATATATATTCCTTGATATGCATTTTACTGGCATTTTCATTCAAACTTGGCCAGCCTACAAAATACCCAGAACAGGTGATTGCTTACTTGGTTATATGAAAGTATGAAATCTATAATATATATTCATTTTTAAAGCCATTTTTTTCTTTGCAACACAAGCTCTGCTCCTCACAGATATTTAATTTATCTCATTTGTTTCTGAAACACTTGGCACCCTCAGAAATGTAAAAGCTAATTCTTGGCCTGAATACTTCATTAGCAACATGAAAATCACCTTTTTGTTCAAAGCCTAAGATAAAATGCTTTCTGAATGGATCCTGTTTCTCATTAATTTGAGCTTTAGGAATCAGAATAAAGGCATGCAAATAAGAGTGCTTTCAAATAACTCATAATTACATGTACATAAAAATGCATTGACTAACTTTGAACGTGCTTTATATCTCAGATGGGGTGCTCCTTATTCAAAATTGAAACCGAAGATAAATTCACCTTTAATGACTGTTGAAATATTCTGGATCTGATTCTTCTTTACTTAAATGGTTGTAAATCAGCAAAAATGGAAGGCGTTTGAAAGATAGAGTGGAGACATGAACAATTTTGTGGAAAAGGGATAGCTGAGCATGAGTGGTGGTCAGCTTACTCAGACCGGACTACATCATGAGTATATCGCTGTGATGGTGTTACAGCTGGCTTTCACATTTCAGTTGTGCATAATTGATGCAGTTTGTATATAATTCTGATGAAAATGGTGATGCCATACTAACAGTGTT
The DNA here is from genome assembly GCA_021292165.1 of Shinisaurus crocodilurus. Classification (NCBI taxonomy): domain Eukaryota; kingdom Metazoa; phylum Chordata; class Lepidosauria; order Squamata; family Shinisauridae; genus Shinisaurus; species Shinisaurus crocodilurus. The sequence continues at coordinate 135,880,927 of CM037880.1, forward strand.
TGGGCATGTTGGATTAACTCTATAGTACTTATATTCCAAAGTGGATGCTTCAGTAAACTTACTCAGTAGGTAAAAAGTAAAATGGTGATTCTCAGGATTCTAACAAGAGCCTATGGGCTCTTGAGGATTGTACAGTATATCACTATCACCCTGCTGCCTTTTCCCAGTCTGCCAAGCACTGAAAGACTGGGTTCAGACAACACAATAACCCACACTCAAGGATTGAGTATGGATTGATTGTGAGTTGTCGTTGAACCATAGGTTGCTGTTGAAACGTGAATAATCATGTTGCCTGAACCCAGCTGTGCTGACAAGCCATGACTTGTTAACCACAAGCAACACATGAAGAGAACCCATGGTTTGTTGTTGGGTTGTGAACTGTGGGTTGTTCACCATGGTTTGTTATCTTGGCTGGGTTCAGACAACACAGTACCACACATTTCAGCAACTACCTACAGTTCAACGACAACCCACACTCAACCCTTGAGTGTGGGTTATTGTGTTGTCTGAACTCAGTGTTTAGATGGCAGTCAGGCTCACATGGTTCCTTCGGTTGAGTTTACACATGCATATTTATCTCTCATTGACTTCCACATTGAGTGATGACTTGCATATGTGAAATAGACATTATAGATCAAACACCACCAACAGAGCTTTCATACCTCTTACTATTACCTCAGAGGCAATACTTTCAATTTAAGCCATTTACATTTTTACTGCAAGACACTGTGGGGTGTGTTTTTTAAAGTAGTGTGCAGTTCTCTGAAAGACTCCTTTAAAAAGTGAAAAATGATGAGCTAGGAGACAGGCAGGCAAGTAAAGCCTCTTCTAAAGTGGAGGACAGAAACATCACTTACCTAGTCTGGGAACAGTCTTTCCGGCATGGGATAGTGAAAAGATTTCACTGTCCTCTTACTCTATTTTGGGTCCTAAGTGACTGCTCTTAGCAGTTTATCTCTAATTTAGTTACAGGTTTTGCTTTGGTTCTCTCCATCCAGTTCTATCCTGTTCCATGAAATAGGGGAGGGGGAAAAACAGCGGGGGAGAACATAGCAAGACCTTCTAGAGGATGGTATCAATTTGCTTTTCAGAGGCAGGTACAATAAATTACTTTGCATCAGAATTAAAGTTTGCTATGCTGACATGTTTCCTCCTCCACAGACTACTGCTGGGTTCTGAGACAGTGATAAAAAGCTAGTAGTCATGAAATGGAGGAACCATTTTACTTATTTAGCTGCTTTTATGAAGTATATGGCATGTTACACAGACAGATTATTTGTGGGGAAATTGTTTTATAATGTGCTATAATTATGAGGAATTTGCTTTCCACTTGGATTAGCTGAAGAGAGAGAAGTATTGTGGGCAAAAATAAAGTCCTGAGGGGGTACTTCTCATATTATTTTGTCTAGTGTTAAGGTTAATCTGAATTTCTGGCGTCCTAAATCTATTTGCTTTGATTTCAGTATAACTGTCTTAGAAATTGTTTCTAGCTTACATTTTCAGAGTTGAGAGTTTGTCTTTCAAAAGTCCTGTCAAAGAACCTCCCAGCTCCTCTTAAAATTCCCCCAATTTAAAAAAGTAGTTTGGGGATTTAGTGTGAAATCTTTGCAAAGGGGAATTGCTGCCAATGCATGTGTGTTATTTTCCCCTTCCATTTTTTAAAAAAAGTTTATTATCTTCATACAAAGCTACAATATGACTCATGGGCTGGACTTGCAGTTGGTGTTGGCTAGAATAAACCTGGAGAAGGTGTGAGGGAGGGAGCAGAACTGATCATCAGATTCCATAACTGGCATGACAGATTTAATGTGCAGGAATAGCAATGTGATACAGTCCTTCCTGGACTTTACCACTTGAGATTATGTGTGGGGTTATATGTTTGATGCTCCCATATATAAAAAAGTTTTCCACATATGGAAAGCTGCTTGACCTTCTCCCTGACTTACTAGCATTTCATGTGGGGGAGGTATTTTTTTACCACAGGGAAACACTAAAACAGGCAATTCTCCACCTGCAGACATGTAGCAGTCCAGGAAAGATTTGTATGTGCAATTTCTGCACTTTTGTAATGGCCCTGAGAGGCTGAAGGGAGAAATGTAAGAGAGACCACTAAGGGGTGACAGATGGTTGGGGAGAATCTGGTTGGGTTTGAGAAGCTGCAGGTTTCATAGATTCATAGATCATAGAGTTGGAAGGAGCCTACAAGGCTATCGAGTCCAACCCCCTGCTCAATGCAGGAAACTTCTTTGTGGACTGTGTGTGTGGGGTGGGAAGGGAATCATAGAATCATAGAAAAGTAGAGTTGGAAGGGGCCTACCAGGCCACCGAGTCCAACCCCCTGCTCAATGCAGGAATCCAGGTCAAAGCATCCCTGACAGATGGCTGTCCAGCTGCACCTTGAATGCCTCCAGTGTGGGAGAGCCCACCACCTCCCTAGGTAATTGGTTCCATTGTCGTATTGCTCTAACAGTCAGGAAATTTTTCCTGATGCTTAGGCGGAATCTGGGTTCCTGTAACTTGAGCCCATTATTCCGTGTCCTGCAAACTGGGATGATCGAGAAGAGATCCTGGCCCTCCTCTGTGTGGCAACCTTTCAAGTACTTGAAGAGTGCTATCATATCTCCCCTCAGTCTCCTCTTCTGAAGGCTAAACATGCCCAGTTATTTCAGTCTCTCCCCATAGGGCCTTGTTTCCAGTCCCTTTATCATCCTTGTTGCCCTCCTCTGAACCCTCTCCAGTTTGTCTACGTCCTTCTTAAAGTGTAGATGAGGCCTAACCAGTGCTGAGTAAAGGGGAATTATCACTTCACACGATTTGGAAGCTATACTTCTATTAATGCAGCCCAAAATAGCATTTGCCTTCTTTGCAGCCACATCGCATTGCTGGCTCATATTCAGTTTGTGATCTACCACAATTCCAAGATCCTTCTCACTTGTAGTATTGTTGAGCCAAGTGTCCCCCATTCTGTAACTGTGCATTTGGTTTCCTTTCCCTAGGTGTAGCACTTGGCATTTATCCCTATTAAATTTCATTCTGTTGTTTTCGGCCCAGTGCTCCAGCCTATCGAGATCTCTTTGAATTTTGTTTCTGTCTTCCAGAGTATTAGAGAGAGGTATGGGAGATACCATCTGGCATCATAGGAAAATATTTAAAGCGTCCAAGGCCAGCACTTCCTGTCCTTAGTTGGATAAAGCTAAACTGATTTCAAACAGTTTATTCCAAATTTTTGTCAAAACAAAACTTAATTTCTACGGCTGCAGCCCTCATTCTTCTTAGCTCAAATTACCTAGCAAATAGTTTGAAGATAACTGCCTAAGGGTCTGAGTCTGAGATAACTCACAGAAGCACTCTGGTATATCCTGCTAAACATTGGGTATATATTATAGTCAGGGCAGGTTTGTTTGCATACCAGCCCAGCATGTAGACTTAGAAGTGGCATAGCAGGGAACGGGAGCAATTTTCATGTGGATGGAATTTGATACACACACCAAAATTCACAGTAAGATCTAAAACTGGCTTGACCTACCGAGAAAGAGGTTACAGCTATAAGAATGTGAGCTTCTCTCAGTCATCTAAATAAATCTGAGGTAAGGTTGTTGAGTCCTGTTAATAGGCCTAAATAACGCTCATTATCCCTGGGATCATTAAGCAAGCCCATAGGCAATTTACTCTGAGTGAACTGTACTCTACTTCGCATTTGCATGTATTTATTCATGGATTGTAAAATAAATTTTATCTTGTGGTAAAAGAAAAGAAAAGATACAGACTCATTTATGAACCACGTGTGTTGCTTTTAGTAGATGAAGTAGCAGGGATTTGATGTACTCTGTTGTTAATATGACTATGCTAATAGTAAGCACAGACCGCTACTATCGATCAGTGATGTAATCGTCCTACAGATGGATAGAGGGGAATGATGTAATCCGTATCAAGTTACTAAAGACATTGACCTTGAGCGAGATCAGATGACTGAACATCAGAGCTAGGAACAAAACATTCTTCTTAAAAGCAAAAATGTGCATATAGTGATAGCAATTAATAGAAGAGTGAATTTCAGGCAATTCAATCATCATTCAAAAGATGTAGCACTTTCTCTGATGAGTAAGACAGCACTTGAAATATTAAGGAGATCTGGTATTTTAGCTTGTTTGTTTTACTTTTGAGCCAGTGTGGTGTAGTGGTGAGAGTGTTGGACTGGGACTCGGGAGATCTGGGTTCTAGTCCCCGCTCAGCCATGAAACTCACTGGGTGACTTTGGGCCACCAGTCACTGACTCTCAGCCTAACCAACCTCACAGGGTTGTTGTGAGGATAAAATAGGGAGGAGGAAGATTATGTAAGCTGCCTTGGGTTCCTTGAAGGAAAAAAGGCGGGGTATAAATATAATAAATAAATAAATATCCTATAATGTCACACATGTGACAAAATTGCATCCTTTATTTTGAAGTAATTCAGAATTATTACCATTTCTCATTTCATATTAAGAATAATCATAGATTGGAATCCCATCAACTTTTCCACCCATGAACATGGAAAAGAATTGTGGGGGTTGGGGTTTGAGAATCAGCCCTTCTAGGCTGCAATTCTAAACATGCTTACTTGGAAATAGACTCCATGGGAAATTACTGAGACTTCCTTTCAGGTATATGTCTTATAACTTATACACATATCTTAATGTAATTTTGAGCTTTGACAAGCTGGAAAATTGCCCTGTGCACTCTCACCAACAGAGTGTGATCTTTACATGTTAAAAACCTTCCTGTTAGCACAGTAGGACAGTTAAAGAACATTAAGAGGTAACTAATTCATATTAAGATAGACTACACATATATCAACAGAAATAAGTATATTACTAGTAGATTAGGAATAACACTGATACTATCCTTTCCATATTTGCATGTAAAGGAGTGAATCAATCAACTCAACCTAATGCACTGTAAAAAGAGTATCACTGATAGCATGCCAATAGTGATGCTCTGAAGTATTCATTTTGGAAGACACAGTCCTTTACAGGAGTGCATGTGGTATAATGCCAGTAGTATTATTTGTGTAGCTGGTGCTTGTGGTGACACACACTCCCAAGCATGACAGTAGTTAGAATTACAGCTATGGTACTGCTACAAATTAGCAGTATCAATGGACCAGTTTAAAAGATTAAACATCCAATAAAATACATCACTGCATTTGATCTGGGTTTTGGTCATGGAAATACTCTCCAATGCATCTCAGTATAACTATTCAAGAGAGATGAGAAATAAAGATAGCTGCATTGGTCTATAAGTGTGTTTATGATGGGGGGGACAGAATCTACAGTAAGGTATAGTGGGGGGAAAAAAATCTGAATGAGGTACAGTAATACCTTGGATTGCAAGTAACTTGGTTTGAGAGCATTTTGCAAGACAAGCAAATTTTTAAATATTTATTTAATTTTTTTAAAATTGATATACAAGCGACGTCTTGCAATACAAGTACTGTAGTACGGCTTAAATTAAAAATCTCTGTACAAATTTTTCCGGAAGGAATTATGCTCTCAATCCAAGGCATGACTGTATGTAGTTTAGACTGCTGTTCACACATAAGGACAACACATCAGTTTAAAAAGTTATGGATTGTCATGCATGAGTGAGAGTGCCCCCCCCTTCTGCTTTTACTCAGCAACCCGTGATTGGCTCCTGCTGAGCATGACATCCAAACCCAGAACTCTGGGTTGTTTAGGGGCTAATCAACCCTGTAGTTAACCCATGGTTTGTTGTTGAATTGCTTAGCCCCTAAACAACCCAGCAGTCTGGATTTGGATTTCACACTCAGCCTATTGTGGGTTGCTGAGTAAAAATGGAAGAAGCGGGTACGCTGCAGACAGTGTGCCTGCCCTTTCCTGCTCGACCCCGACAATCCATCGGTTTTTAAACTGATGTGTTGTCGTTACGTGTGAACCAGGTCAGTGTCTCAAGATGCGAATTACAGACTGAAGTAACTGGTAGATGTTGCAGGAATCCGATTACACCTAGCAAAGAAGCAATAGCTGATCCTCATTGCTGGAAACATAACAGTTGGGTGGAACTCAGATCTGTCTCTTGCCTTGGGTGAAGCACACAGGTTCTAATAGGGCAACGAGCAGATGTAAAGAGAAACATGACATCAAAACATAAGCAGCACAGCGAGCTAATTTTGCTTCACACACCAACACTTTATATTAGTTAACCCAGAGATTAACCTCTTCTGACTTGGGAGCCACACCGACACTGTTCTTTCTGCACTGGCTGCAAGGGCGGAGGGAGAGAGCTCCGAAGTCCCATCTCCAACCTCAGTGCGCATTCAGAAGTTGACGCTGGGACTCAGACTTCTCCTATGGCTGTCTAGACCAGGGCTCTCCAACCTTGGGTCCCCAGATGTTGCTGGCCTACAGCTCCCAGCATACCCAGCCAGCATGGCTAATGGCAAGGGATTCTGGGAGCTGTAGTCCAGCAACATCTGGGGACCCAAGGTTGGAGAGCCCTAGTCTAGACTCTGTCTAGCAGCCATAGGATTGCACCCTTAGTAAATTTGTAATTATCTGAATAAACTTTTAAATTTAATATACCAAACATGATAATTTTATGAGCAAATCAAGTTGTACATGATACCTTTCAGGTTTCTGTTTTATGTCTGAGTAGAGGAACTTTAGCAAGTAGTCCCTGAAATGTCTGAATCATCCTAGAGTCCAGAAGAAGCAGGAAGAGCTTTTAAGCATTGGAAGCCTGGTGTGCAGCATCTGTTTCTGTTTGTGAAGAGTTGGTTGGGATGGAGTTAAGGGAAATCTGGTCTGAAAGGAAAGTTATTTAGAGCTTATTTAGCTGGGGAAGATTCTATTACCTATTAGGAATGGCAACCAAATACCGTATTGTTCCGAGTATAGGCCGCATTTCCCCCCGCTAATTTGAGTCCCTAAACTAGGGGTGTGGCCTATAATTGGGATGTTGCAAAAAAACCAACATCCTGCTGGAGGGGTGTGCCCGCTCGCCTCGAGGCGGGCGTAGTGGGCCGAAACCAGGGCAACCAAACTGAGGGGGGAAACCACGCTGGCTGAGGCTGATGGAACTTGTAGTCCAGCCCAGCTGAGGGGACACCGCGCTGGCCAGGGCCGATGGGACTCGTAGTCCATCCCCTGCAGCGGGCTGCTCCCAGGCCAGGCGCTTCCTCTGCCTCTCACCTTCTGTTAGCGCAGCTGCCGCAGGTTGAACTTGAGCACCTCAAGAGGTGGCGCCTTGGAGCTATCCACGGTGACAGGCTAAGGGGCCCACCGGAGCTGCGGCCGAGGCGCTGGCGCCGGTTTGGCGGGCCCTTCCTCCTCGGCGGCAGCAGCGCGGGGGCAGGGTGGGGCCTCCCACGGCGGCGACACCTCTGCACCCAGCCGAGACCCGCGGCGCCTCTGGAGAGGCGTGTGCTGAGGCTGCCGCGTCTGGGCCTCTTCTCAACGACGCCTCGCCCGCAGGCTGCGCCCCGGCCCGGCGCGCCCTTGCTGCCGCCTCCTTGCCGCCACCTCCTTGCCGCCGCCTCTTTGCCGCCCTCCTCCTCTGCTTGGACACAGCAGCAGCGGCAGCGCGGGTGGCGGGGCGGCGGCTTGGCAGGGGCTCCCGTGGCGCCTCTGTGCCCGGCCAAGACCTGCGGCGCCCCTGGAGAGGCGTGCGCCGAGGCCGCCGCGCCTGGGCCTCTTCTCGGCAATGCCTCGCCCGCAGGCTATGCCCTGGCCCAGCGTGCCGCCGCCGCCTCATCTCCCTCCTCCTCCTCTGCTTGGATGAAGGCGGCGGCGGGTCCTCCAGGCGGGGGCGGTGACACTATGGTTCTGGTGCCGGGCCACGACTGGCTGCTCTCCTGCTGCAGCCGCCGCGGCCGCCCCACCTCCTCTTTCTCCTGCAGCCGCCACCACCAGCAGGATGTTGCTTTTTCCGCACCACTCATTAAAAATTTAATTTAAAAAAAAATAGCACCAAACTTCAACGGTGCGGCTTATAATCAGGAGCGGCCTATACTCGGAACAATACGGTATATTTAATTTACGTACCTTTAAGAAATGTAAAACTATTATTGAAGAGTGAGATTTTATTCCCTTTTGTAAATAATTCTTCCTCAATAATAAACAACTTAACTTTTGTTCATTTTGAAAGGATGTCTCTAGTGGCGGTGTGAATCCCGTGCCTCTGCCATAGGAACCAGGCTATTGAGTTTCTTTTAGATATAGAGCAGGGGTGGGCAACACACACGGTGCATTTGGGCACAGTGGCATTTTCTGTGGCCCCCCACTGCCACACCAATGAAATTTGGTAATGGGGGGGAAAACTGCCTCCCTTTTAAAGCACACATTTGTGGTTTGCTACTGAAATTTGGTAGTGTGGCGGCGGCAGCAGCAAAGAAAAGGCTAAGCAAAATAGCCTCTTTTTCACGGTGCCACTATGCCACCAAATTTTGGCAGCAAACTGCAAGTTTCTGCTTTGAAAAAGTGGCTTTTTTTTTTTTTTACCCCACTGCCATGTCACTGAATTTTGGTGGCATATTTGGTGGATTGGTGGGAACTGGGGAGCATTCCCCAGTGGGTTCTGAAGTAGGCAATGCAACTCCTTGAACCCTGGAAGTTGTACACCACTAGTATAGAGGGTTTATTTTGGTGGCAGTCGTTAAAGGTTTCATAGCTGTGGCAGCATTCCCTAGTTGTGAGGTCTGTTTGGGAACTTTATTAAAAACTGGCATAGACCCAAACCACAGAATTCTTTTTTTTTTTTTTTAATGAAACATAGATGAGATAACCCACACATTGTTCTGCTGAATGTGATGGGGTTTGCAGCATCTCCCCCCTCCCCTTTACATGTGAGTTTTAGAACATTCATTGACTGCTACTGCATCTGACCAGAACAAGCCCAGAAACACAGGACTCTGTGGAAGAAAACCTAAACTGTCAAGAATATACATTTTCTTGACATATCTGTAGTTTTACATCATGTAGTTTTTAGAAGTCATTTTGGGGGAGTAAAGGCTGGGTAGCAATATAAACATTTTCTTCATCATTCTAAAAGAAAATATTTCATAATCCACAATTTTTAAAAATAAAAATAAAGAACCTCCCCCTGTCCCCCCCCCCTCCAGATCTTCACATCTCTGTGCATCCTGAGTTCCTGGAGTTTTATTTGCTATTTTATCTGCTTTTTTATATGCTGTCTGCAGCATTTACTGTTTATGCTGTATTTTTGAAGTTTGTTATAATTTGGAACTGTGGAGAAACGAGCCTTTGGGGGTACACACACACACCTCATGTGTGAACCGGCTGGGGTGGGGTGTGCACAGTTAGTGTGTAGAGAAAAGAGTTTTTAGGGTTCCTGCATGCATGCATGCAGGAACACACACACACACACACACACACACACACACACACACGCCTCCTCATGAGTAAACCAGGTGGGGGCTGGGAGGAAGCAAAAGGTGCATAGAACATGGGATGGGGCCTGGCAGTCTAGAGGTCTGGAAGAGCCAGGCTGAGGGCATTCATATGCATAGTTCAAGCCATGACTCACGAGTTCCCTTTCCCCTGCTTGGCCAGGTGAAGTTCAAATTGATTGGCTGAAGCAAGAAGGTTACAGAAAAGGGGAGGGGGAAGAGCTATTTCCCCACGTGTAGCCTTTGTTCTTGGTCTTAGTCTTTTGGGTGCCTGCCTGGCGGTTGGAGCCATGGCAGGCCAGCGAGGGGCCCGAGCCTTTAGGGCCCCCCCTCAGGAATCGACCCCAGGCAGCCCCTGGTAAAATTAGCTGGTTTGAGGGCTCTGGAAAAAGGCAGGCCTTGTGGAGGACTAGCTATTTATCTCAGACCGGCAGGTAGATAAAATACTTCCCCCCGGGTGGCAAGGCTGTGCTGGATCTAACCCTTGAAGAAGACACCCTCAGGTAACAGGTGTGTGTGCCTGAGAGATCTTAAGGAATCAGGTTTTCTTGTTTTATAGCTTTACTGTGTACTAAAGTGTCTCTCTATATTGTGTGCTTCTCTTATTTCCCTAATCTTGTTGTAAATTGCTACCAGAAATAAACCTTGTCTTGGTTTCACCCCAAATGGGTTTTGTAGTGCTCTGTGAGTTCAGTATCTAAATCCAGGTTACAGAAATATGAAGGCGAGTCCCTAAACAGAGATCCAAGTAGGATTGCAGACAGCTGAGGCTGGCAGTCTGGTATCTTGAGATCTCAGAGGGTCTTGGTTCCTTTGCCAGTAGGCAAGGGTGGGGTGGTGGCGGGTCAGCTAGCCCCCCCTTCCAGGCCACATGGTGGCAAGTGCTGGGTTTCCTTTGGAGTAGGAAAGGGTGGGAGTCTGGCGGGTCAGCCAGCCTCCCCCTCTTCCTCCACAGGAACAATATTAAATTGTGAGCCACCTTGAAAATTTGTAAGAAAGCAGGTTATAAATTACTCAGATAAAATAATTATATGAAACCATAGTGATTCTATAAGTAAATACTTAATAAGATGGAGTTTTGCTTTGTAATTTAAAAGCTTTAAAAAAAAGTACTGAAGAATATTCCTTATCCTCGTTCTGCAGGTCAGGAGAGCAGATGGTGTACAGATATATTTGAAAGTCAAGTAGAAAATTCCAAAGAAGGTTGTTCAGGCTGACATGGTGAGTAAATAGCTTTCTCTCTCTTAATCCTTTCAGGCCTCACAGGGAAGTCTACATATCTTCCAGCTATGGTAAACAAAGATCAGAAGGTGCAAGATAACTGTTCTAAAGAGTACCAGATTCACAGTAGAGCAAGCTTTGTGCAAGCTTTCAAGTTCTCCAAAATTCTTCATCAGACTAGGTGGTGGGAGGAGGAGGAGGAGGAGGAGGAAAGCAAAATAGCAAAGTCCAAAAATTTGGCCAGATGTTGTAGCCATGAGCTCTGCAGTTCAGAATGACCCCATCTCAAAATGGAGATTTGCACTCTGAATGAATTAGGGCAAACTTCGCCTCCCCACTCCTCCCACTCTGCATTTTCGCTAGATGGCCATTTTCGACCGTCTAGCAACAGCGTTTCAAAGGAGAAGGGAAGGAGTCTGGAGAGGCCCCAAGATACCTCGCATCCTGGCTTCCCCAGCTTCCCCTAAATGCCTCTTTCTGCCCTTCTCTGAGGTCACTTTCCTGACCTTGGAGAGCAGCTGGTATGGTTCTTTCTGCACCGGCTGCAACCGGTGGGGTGTAGTGTGTCAGAGTGCAATCGCTGACCTCGGATCTGGGGGTCCAAAAAATCCTATCGCCCCTCAGACAATGTTGGGCCATAGCATCGCTCCCTTAAGATGGAATCCTATGCATGCTTAGACAGAAAAAAGTCCTACAACTCCCAGCATGAGAGAGGACATCAGTGGTAGGTGTTGCAGGTATCAGATTGCACCTAGCAATGCATTTTGGGGTGGAGAACCAATGGCTGATCTCCATTTCTGAAAACACAAAGGTTGGTTGTAACTCTGCTCTTTCTCTTGCCTTGAGTGAAACACACAGGTTCCTGAGTTGGCATAGAACAGAATACAGAGAAACAGAAGTCTTTATATTAGCAAAACTGGAGATTAAGTGCAATGCCTAATATTAATTTTTTAGAACATTTTAGAAAAAATATTCTTGTGAACTAGTGCAGCTATCTTTGTGTGTGTGTGTGTGTGTGTGTGTTATAAAGAGATTTACCTTATTTTGAATAAGAGTTTGGGAAAGGTTGTCTCCTGCTTTGGATTTCCAAATTTCCTAATTTGGAAAACTTTATCTCCTATTTTGGATTGAAAGGAAGTTTTGAAGGAGGTATTCAATAATATATAAACATAACTATACAGGGAGCAGGCAGATTTCTCTGCTTTCAAAAGTTCTCTTATCCCTCAGTGGAATGGTTTTGGTTTGACTTCAGTGAATCTGAGGGGCTGTGTAAATTATGTGAATGTTTCACACTCACAAAAAAAGTTCCTCCAGTGAGTTGAAGTAGCCTGTACTGCTACTAGGAGAAAATCTGCATTTTGTATGCAGCACTATTTTATTTATTTATTTTTTAAAAAGTTCTTTCTCTCATTTTTCTTTCTCTCTCTCTCTGTGCTATTTCTAAAGAAATAAAGAAAAAATAGCATTTTAACAACATTCCCCCATGTCATGTCATGAGCAGTTTGACATGCAGATGTGAAAGAAATGTCACAACCTATCAGTTTATTTCTTTGAGATCCATTAGCAATGATGTTCTTTTATGTGAATATGGATAGTGCCATTCAGTTGAAACAAAAAAATAATAATCATAGTCATGGCATTGTACAAATGACTGCCATGCTGGAACAAATTTCAGCATCTACCATGTTTCTACCATGCTGGTTTGCATGGTAACTTTTGTCACATTTCAGTGGAATTATGATGGGGCACATTTGCACCCATGATTGTGTGACAGTACCACATGAACTGCAAAATGCAAATCGTGTATGCTTTGCAATGATTCGCATGTATAGCGATAGGTTTTGTGATCATAGAAATTGCTCTAAAGTATTCTGTGAAGTACTGCTGGTTCATGTGTGTTCATATACCATGAAAAGGACTGTGGGACTCAGTCCTAACATGTAATTTCATTGGTTTTAGAACCAGGAGGGGTAGGAACTTCATTTATCTTAACAATTGTACTTGCACTCAAATAGTTGAAACCTTGGAAACGAATAGCTTATCTAGACTGCAGTCTGCTGCATCTGAGAGTAGTTCAGTGTGGTTCACAGGACATGATCTGCATTTAATTATTCACCTGCTCCTTTAACTATATGTATATGTACTATAAAGGGAGTTTATATGTAACTATATACGGTATTTTTAATTTTTTTAAAATATTTTATTTATATTTTTAAATGAACACAAATACAAAAAAACCCCATAAACCTACAAATCATAAACTCCAAGTGCTCCCGTCACCCCGGGGCCAAAACAGATTCTATCCACATATTCCATTATTAATCTATATTCCAAAAATACATCATATCATGACATGGCTTACTGTACTACCTTTTCCCTTTACTAAAACATAATCTAAAAATGGTCCCCACATATCCTTAAAATTACTTTTCTTTAATTGTCCCTTTTTACATTTAATACTACATGTCAGTTTATCATTTAAAACGATATCCCACACCTCTTTATACCAATCTATAATTAAATACTGGTGTTGAACTTTCCAATTCCTTGCTATCAGTAATCTCCCTGCCGTTAACAAACGTACAAGTAATTCCTTTTTCTCTTGTGAGCACAGAAGTTTCTCCGTTATTGATAACAATGCTAATTTTGGACAGACCTCCAAATTAATGCCAATAATTTCTGAAATTTCTACGAAAATTTTATTCCAAAAATCCAATACGCTTTTACAACTCCACCACATATGAGCATAAGTACCAAGTTCCTGACAACCTCTCCAACACAATGGAGCACAATTACTGTCTATTTTATTTAATCTTACTGGAGTCAGATACCATCTCCAAATAGTTTTTTAAAAATTCTCTTTTATCCTTAATGACATATTTCTTAATATACGTCTGCCCCAAATATTTTTCCACTCCACATTCGATATCTCCTCCTCAAATTCCATTTCCCATACCATCTTAAGATTATCTTTTTGCGCTTCAATCTTTCGGAACATTTTATATATCTCCTTTGTTAACCCTCTGGAAGAAACATTCCCTTCTATAAGTTCTCTAGACAGCTTTATATGTAACTATAAAGGGAGCAGACAGAGATCTCTACTTTCAAAAGTTCATAAAACTTGAACTTTATGTTTATGCTATAGGTGGTTATCCTATGCCTAAAGGGGAACCCCAGTTCTTAGTAATATGGCTGTGTGATCCCAGAGATCACTAGGTTGACATCATGTTCATCTGCCACTCTCTTAGACTACCATTCACACACACACACACACACACATATATGTATAAAATGTATAAACAAGTGTGTAAATGTATATAATTTATTTATAAATTATAAATTTATAAATAAATGTGTGAACTTCATAAATATAAAGAGATAAGTATAAATAGGTGTGGGGAACCTTTATCAGCCCAAGGGCCAAATTTAAATCTGGAAACGATCTTGGAGGCCACATTCCATCTGTGGGTGGGGCCAAAGGCAGAGTAGGCAGGGCCAAAATGTGTTACCTATTTTAAGACTATTCAGAAGTCTTCTGCTTGTCTACTCAGACATAAGCAGGACTGAATCACTTTCAAATAGTATCCCAAGTGCCAAGCCTCTGTAGGACAAGCCACAAATAGTATCCCAAGTGCCAAGCTCTGTAGGACAAGTAAGCAGGACTGAATCACTCTGCAGTTTCCTCCTCAGGCTCTTCCCGCTCTCCCTGGCTGGAAAAGCTCTTATCTCCAATCAAGTGCTGATCATAGATAAGAACATTTCCCTGCTCAGAGAGGGGACAGGTCATGGGATAAAAGCTGGAGGGCCAGAGAGGGAACCCCCAGTGGCTGGAGGTTCCCCATCTTTCTTATAAGCGCTTAACAGAAGAGGTGAAATGGATACCTCTTAACTGAGGCTTATTAGTTACTTTGTAACAGAGGCCTACCTACTCTGGCAGCCTGCCAACAGCAAATAAACTTGTTATTGTTGCTACTAAGGAGCCAGTTATGAATTTTGTTGGTTCACAGTTAATCCTGTCAATTTAGACACTTAACAGGAGAATCAAAAAAGTAAGCTTGTGATAAGCCAGTTTTAATGAACTTTTTATTAACTCATAAATATAGGCCAATGGACTAGCAGCTAATGCTGTGTAAAAAGGTAATTGGTCCGAAGGTTCTGACCAGAGTGTATAAAAGGACAGTCCTAACACAGTTCAGGCAAAGAAGGAGAAGACAGCAGTGCCTAGGGAAGAGGCTGAAAAGGAGAATGGCTGGAATCACTGAAGGCAGAACCTGTGAGAGCTAGCAAGGAGTGAAAGATTCAAGAGGCATTTCACCAGGAAAGTGTTTGGCTAAAGTGACAGTGGAAAACAGTTGGCTCGGGAAGCAATTAAGACTTGAGGAGACTTTGCTGTGTCCTCATTATGAAGTACCTTACCAGAAGAAAGACTGCAGGGGAAAGCTGAATCAGGCCTGCCAATTAAAGTTCATTCATCTCAAGATGCTGAGAAACTTTTGTCCAACCCTGTGTAAGTTCCTGACCAGAGGGAGAACTTCCGGCCTAGACCTCTGAGTCATTCTGGGAGAGTGAATTGGGGGTGGAGAGATAGGGAAAAGGGTAATGGGTAGGGAAAAGGGTAATTGGGTTTAACAGGAACTCAACTAGGATATGGGAATAGCTGCTTCCATAAAGAGGCAGTACCTTTAAATGCAAGTAACCAGTAAAGCATATTGATCTAAAGTGAACATCTTACAGTGTAAATAAAATTTTAAAAATAAATAATGTATATTTGTTTTAACTTCTAAATAACTAGTCCTGTCTGTTTATCCCATACCTATAGCCTAGAATCCTGTTACTGATTATGCTAAAGGCATAAAGTTTTATTAGTATTCAGTGGTGGCAGGGAAAATTAAGTGATAAGGAACTAAGGTACTTTTTTTTTTTTTAATATATTGACAGTTCAGGTAGCATAAAAGTGGGTTTTGAAACCACAGGCCCCCACATTTGGTAGTCAGAAAGGTGTGCTAATAAAAAGGTACAAGATCCCAGGCCTCCAAAGTTTGGTGACACTTTTGATGGGATTTAAGAAGCCCAATCTCAAACATTAGACAGTGACCCATGGCAAAGTAGGGTACGGTAATTGCAGAAACTCAAGATGTAGATTTGCATGTATGCACAAGGAACAACAGAAACCAAAACCAGCAGCTATGTCATTTACCTTTTGCATTGCATTTTGAGCCCTGTGAAATGGACTAAGACAGCAGACAGAAAGAAAAGGGGTGGCCACAAAAACAGGCAAGCTTAGCCCAGCCCATTCATGGCTGTTGGCCATGATCACTAAGCATGAAATTAACCCAGGATTTCAGACTCCAGACATTTTTATGCAGTTACCTTTTCTTGGGGCTTGTGCTGATCTGAAGAGGGGCAATGCTTGAACCTCTCAAATATGTTTTTATTGCCCTATCAATCAGTAACTTTCAATGCAGGATCTGCTGCAGACAAGCCCTAAGCATGTGTATAAAGATAATAATCTTGCTTGCTGCAAGTATTTCTTGTAATCCACTTTGCAAACCTTTTGAGGGGTGGGGTGAAACTATCTATGATAAATAAATATGTCTGTGTAAGATTATCAGTTTGCTGAACTACATTGATCAAATAAGCATAGCCTTGTTTCTAGGCCCATGATGAAAAGTCAACCATCTGATCCTAATATATGTTTGTCTATGCAGAAAAGCAATCAACACTTCCTCATAATCTTTTCAAGCAGGGCATGACTGATTTTAAGCTTACTCTCTATTTTCTGAATAATCTCTCCAAACAATTGATGTTTGTTCTGCATTAAAAGTTCTGACAGTGCAGTATTAATTGGTATTTTTTTTTACTATCTTTTATGTTCTTGTCAAAATAACCTCAAGCAATGTTGAAGTTTGTGCAAATTTGCTTCCATCATTATGTATTAACCTTTATTACTGCTTAACTTTGAAGCTATAAGCATAAAAACATTAGCCTAACCCAGCAGAGCAGTTCTTAAAATGTATCTAGTCCAGAATTCTGTTTCCAGCAGCAGCCAACCAAATGCCTCTGGGAAGCCCACAAGCAAGACATGTATTCAACAGCAGTTTGTACCCCAACATCTGGTAGTCTGAAGTATACTGCCTCTGAACAAATAAGTTCTAATCTAGTCATGGCCCATAGTTTTAGTCTAGTCCTGGTTTTTGTGTGCCCTTGGACAGCTCAGTATTGCTGTGTTCCTTGGGCCCTCCTCAAACCACACCCCTCCCACTTTGGCCACACCCCTTTAATCTAAAGCAGTGTTCTCCAACCTGGGTCCCCAGATGTTTTGGGCCTACAACTCCCAGCATGCCCCAGCCAGCATAGCTGGCTGCGGCATGCTGGGAGTTGTAGGGCCAAAACATCTGGGGACCCAAGGTTGGAGAACACTGATCTAAAACAAGTCTTGACCATTATGGCAAACCCTTGTCAAAGAAAAACAATACAAACTTTTGAACATGACTTTCTAATTTTTTGTGAACCATTTATAATGTAGAGATAACAATACATCAAGGTTCTAATCCTGCTCCATGAAACCTTGAATGCAATAATTCCCTATATGAAGCAGTTGCATCTTCCTTTAGAACTACCACCACTTAACATATACGTTTTGCATAAGCTAGGTTCTTCCTGAAACATCTGATACCAAACGTAAGCTTTAATCAGTATGTGCAATCTGTTGCGCTAGTGAGAGCAAGAAATCATAAGCAAGCATTCAGTGAAACATATTGGAATAACATTGCAAATTACTCATAAGAGTTTGTAAACTTGTAGTTACAAATAAATCCATCCAGTACAAACAACAGTGAGAAAAACCAATATAATTCTTACAGAATTGCAAACAAGTCAAGCTATTTCTGAGGCTCAGTCAAGAAAAGTGGACAACTACACTTCTGTAAAAACGGCATAAAAATCACCTTGCTAAGAAATCCATCCAAAAAGGAAAAACACAATAACTACAACCAATAGAGACAAAATTGAACAATTAAGCAGGGTGGGGTGAGGAGGAAGTTTGTAAAAGTATGCCATTGCTTTTGTCTAGTTTCACTTTTATTTCTTAGAATCATAGAATCATAGAAAAGTAGAGTTGGAAGGGGCCTAGAAGGCCATCGAGTCCAACCCCCTGCTCAATGCAGGAATCCAGGTCAAAGCATCTCTGACAGATGTCTGTCCAGCTGCACCTTGAATGCCTCCAGAGTGGGAGAGCCCACCACCTCCCTAGGTAGTTGATTCCATTGTCTTATTGCTCTGACAGTCAGGAATTTTTTCCTGATGTTTAGGTGGAATCTAGGTTCCTGTAACTTGAGCCCATTATTCCGTGTCCTGCAAACTGGGATGATCGAGAAGAGATCCTGGCCCTCCTCTGTGTGACATCCCTTCAAATACTGGAAGAGTGCGATCATATCTCCCCTCAGTCTCCTCTTCTGAAGGCTAAACATGCCCAGTTCTTTCAGTTTCTCCTCATAGGGCCTTGTTTCCAGTCCCTTTATCATCCTTGTTGCCCTCCTCTGAACCCTCTCCAGTTTGTCTATGTCCTTCTTAAAGTGAGGTGCCCAGAACTGGACGCAGTACTCAAGATGAGGCCTAATCAGTGCCGAGTAAAGGGGAATTATCACTTCCCGCGATTTGGAAGCTATACTTCTATTAATTAATACAGCCCAAAATTGCATTTGCCTTCTTTGCAGCCACATCGCATTGCTGGCTCATATTCAGTTTGTGATCTACCACAATTCCAAGATCCTTCTCACTTGTAGTATTGTTGAGCCAAGTGTCCCCCATTCTGTAACTGTGCATTTGGTTTCCTCTCCCTAGGTGCAGCACTTGGCATTTATCCCTATTAAATTTCATTCTGTTGTTTTCGGCCCAGCGCTCCAGCCTATCGAGGTCTTGTTACAGGTTGCAATCCTTTACATACTTATTTGGGAGTAATTGCTATTGAAGTCAATGTGGCTTTCTTCGGAGTAGACATATATAGGATTGCGCTGTTAGTATTACAATAGTCATCATCATCATCATCATCATCATCAGGTGATCACTCATGACCGAGTAAGATTGTCTTCCAGGATAAAAATTTACAAAAAAGGAGATTTTAAATGGAGGAAATTCTAAAGAAAATTGTGTAGACTCTAGCGATGGGTCTGTAAGTGACTGTGGAGTCTACAGTCCATTGCAATAGTAGGAGGAAGGAAATCATATTTTATATTTTTTCAGGCATTCGGTGACTTACTTCACAAATATTACCATAAAGTAAAGCCACTATAAAGTATACATATTTACCTGCGAGTAAGTAACCCAATGGGCTTACTTCTGAATAGAAATGTATAGGATTGCATTGTAAGATTTTTTTTTTAAAAAAAAATGATTAGATTCCAGACAAAGATCAGGGACAAAAAAGTTTAAGAAACTTTTTTTTAAAAAATGAATCATTTACTCTTTTCTTGAACATTAGCTGTGTTTGGTATCTCACTGTTGGTGCTGGCTCCTCCTCCTCACTTCCTCATGTGGCCACACAGGGCTCGATGGGTGGTGATTTGGTGCAGCTTCTGCCCTCCGTGCTGCTATCTTGCTTGGCAACCTCCTCACCTGAGTGGCTCACTCGAGGGTTAGCCTGTCATGTGGCCTCTGCACTCTCATTTCCTCCTGCATGCAGGTCAAGGGCTGACTGGGAGGCTAGCTGGGGTGGACTGCAGCTGCCACTGCCGCTGCCTCACTTGTGCCAAGGCACAGATCTGAGCAGCTCATCAGCCGCCACCTCACTTCCTCGTGTGACTGTGAGCCCTAGCGGCACAGCTCAATGAATGCACAGCAGTGGCATGAGCATGCGGCGGCTGCAGCCACCAGCCGCTGCCTTGTTTGGGTAGAGATGAGGCTCAGCTGCATGAGCGCATGGCCAGCTCACTTGGCACAGCCTCCGTCCTCCTCTGACCTCCATGTTAAAAGTTCACCCGCGCGCATGACTGCTCAGTGAGCGGCGAACGTGCTGCTGCAGTGTGCCCTCAATTATGCTGTTGCTGCTGCCACCACTGCCTTCTTGCTTCAGCACTGTGCGCGGGATAACCTTTTGTCTTGCTGTGTGCAGCCTTGAGCTGTGCCTGTGGACTCAAAGTTGAGAGAGCAAGCGTGAATGAAGCAGCAGCAATCTCTTTCTTCTGTAGCAAAGCCAGAGATGGAGAGCTCAGCATGGAACGGTCTCTGAGAGATGCAGCCTTAACAAATTGGCACTGGGCCTTTCTGAGCCCCAGGGCCCTCAGCCACTCCTTCACCTTGCCGATCTTTGCCACCGGCCCCTTTTTAGTTAGCTGTTGTCCCAATGAGGAACTAGTTGTGGGATCAGAAACAGCAAATAAGGTGTAAACCTGTGTCTGGACTGTATTACTTCAAATTGCCATGGGGGCTTGCATGATGCACTTTAGAAACCACCCAGGAATAAAAGCTTATTCAGGAATCCTACATTCATCAGTTTGTTGTTGGCCATGAGCTTCTCAGTTTTGGACTAGTTAGTTAGTTGGTTAGTTTTGAATCGTTCCGTTTACAAAGATATTTCTTGATATTTTAAGTGCCTGGTTCTCCATGTATACATAAAAACAGTGGAGATTTGTATGCTACTCATACAATGAAAGAGGTTAGAATAATGATGTCACCTCCTATGGTGCCCACTAATTATGTTTGGGGTTGTTGTTATTTTGCTTGTTCTTGCATGAACGTAGACATGAAATTTACAGAATATAATTTTCAGATTAATAATGTTCACATTGTTGCCATCACTGAGAGATCTCAGCCTAAAATTTTCGATGAAAAAATATTTTTTTAGATATTGAGTTCAGTGTGTCGCTTTCTGCTGTAACAACAGGCTAGGTTCACAGATTCTACATGGATAAGAATAGGCTTTTGAAGTATTTTGCATGGAAACTGAAGCAGGAAGAGGTTTGAATGTACAGCAGCCAAATAATTGTGGAGTCTTTTGATCAGGCTCTGTTCATATTAAATAGTAAGTCCTCCTCAGATTTTGTTTGACAGGAAGTTTAGCTGTTCAGGGAAGATAAATTTGCTGCTTGACATTCAGTATGTGTATGTTTTCAGGTCCACCAATATAATCCCTGCTAACCTTTAGTTTGGGACATATTTTATACCTGTGGTCCAGATTGTGAAATGCATATGGCTGCATTTATGACTGTAGACGTTCTTGGACATGGGCCTGGTGATGTGTCTCATGCTGAACTTCTCTTTCCCCTTCCATGCCTTCATAAACCCATTCCCAGTTTTTATGCTATTCCCATCCTTCTGTTCCTCCAAATGACCACTCTAAAGCTGGTTGGAATTACAGTTTTCAAAACTGGAGCCTGGACACAAGTCTTTTTGGGTGTTCATTGCCAACAACTGCAATTGCTTGGAACTTAAAAAAAAAAACAAAAAACTTAACTGGTGCTCAGAATTAGAAAGTAGCAGCTTAATTTTACATTCTTTAGCTGCAATATATTATTTACACCTTCTGCGGGTGCAGGGCGGGGGGAGGGTTTGCATTGAAATTGGAAGCAAGGTGCTTATTTCAGTCAGACTCTTTTAGAGGAAAATGGCCTTAAAAATACTGTTGCATTTTGGAAATTAGATTTTACAGACTGGATAGCTGAGGCAATGATAAAATTTGAAGCAGCACTGTCATTTCTTATGAAGACTTAGTGAGAAGACCAAAAAGGTACTAATCCCATTTGGTTTGGGTACATTTAAGTTAGATATTTTAATTTTAAAACTACCTAACTAAGCTACTGTAACATTGAGCTAAATCTGCTGTTTCATAGATTTCATAGATCATAGAGTTGGAAGGAGCCTACAAGGCTATCAAGTCCAACCCCCTGCTCAATGCAGGAAACTAGAGGAGTGGTCTCCCATCCAAGTAATAACCAGGTACACGAGTGGACGCCCTCATGCACAATGGGAGATTTCCTTGCCCTTTTTCCCCTTGCAGCCCCCTGTGCATTTGCGAAAGACCGACGACAACAACAACAACAATAAATGATGACCCTAATTATGCATTTTTGAGGCACCAAAAAATAAAAAGCCGAGGAACTAATGACAGTCCCTAGTCCAAAGTGCCGTCTCTGCATCAGTGGAAGGGCAGTCACTGGTGAGATCATGAAAAGCGAGTGGCCTGGGCTTTTTTGCTGCTCTTGCTGAGTGGCTCGTAGTTGATCCCAGCAATCCACAATGAAATTTCTCTCCCAGGTTTGAACAACATGACAACCCATCCCCAAGAACAAGCTATGGGTTGTCAGGGTAGCTTATCTGGCTTATTTAAAAATAAGCCACCCTAAGGAAAGCGGTCCAGGTTCGCACAACACGACAACCCATCGTGACAAGCTGCCCACGATGGATTGTCATATTGTGCCAACCAGGTCACTATGTGTTGCTTTGCTAAAGTGTACTTGTACTTAGGCAATAATGATGGGTATGTGATCATAAGTTTATTGTGTGTGCAGTAATCCTGTGCAGAGACTCAGAATTTGCAGACTGATATTCAGTTCTAATATAGCTTATATGTCCCAGTGAATAGAACTAGGGTTAGGATGTGGGAGATGTTTCTAACATAGGGCCTGTTCAGACAAACCCAGTTCATGGTTTATGAAGCAGGGAGTACAGTAATACCTTGGATTGCAAGTAACTTGGTTTAAGAGCGTTTTGCACGACAAGCAAATTTTTAAATATTTATTTTTTTTAAATTGACTTGATATACAAGTGACGTCTTGCAATACAAGTACTGTAGTACGGCTTAAATTAAAAATCTCTGTACAAATTTTTTTTGGGGGATTTCGTTTTGATATAAGAGTGTTTTGGATTACAAGCACGTTTCCGGAACGAATTATGCTCTCAATCCAAGGCATGACTGTATTAGATTTAAACTGGCTCATTGCTTTGTAGATATTCAGAGATGATAAGAATCTTTAAATAGAATACTAGGGATGCTTATGAAATGCTCTTCCTCTCTCCAGATTTTGTAGTTGTGGGTTACTTGTTTCTATTCACAGAGTGGCACCAATGCATTAGATATCTGTTATTTTGCATCGGATTTCTGGGATTTGCTGTTTATTCACTATTTACTGCTGGAACAGCTTCCCATTCCTTTGTGGGGGGTTTTTCTTTTCCCTGTAAGTCAAGAAAATGTGTGCATTGAAATGCCCAGTGAAGCATTTTTTAAACTATGTTTTTGTGCATATTTGGAACACCCTGAAAGAAAGCAGTTGCTCCAGATTCAAATGCACAGACACACCCCATCTACACCATAATGCTCTGATGTGTAATTCTTACACTTCCTTTGTAAAGTAGGGGAAATTATTATCCTCATATTGCAAACGAGGTAAGATTGAGAGTTAACATTGTGCTTATTGCCAATAATGAGTTCATGGCTGAGATGACATTTTAAATTTCTCAGCTTACATTCTTAACCACTGCACTTACACCAGCTCTAGAAGAATTGCTAGTATTATTTAAAAATGAATGTAGGATGTAGAAGTATCGAAACACTCTAGGAGCATCACTTCTTATCATGAGTGGAAGCTGAAAAGAGCAATATACAATAATGACTCTGTGTATGTGTGACTTTCCACGCAACTAGAACAATAGACATACTACAGACAGGCTGCTTAGTGAGTCAGTGTCCAAAACACAGCGAGGGTTTACCAAGTGTAGCTGTGACTCATTTTGTTAATCTACTGAACCGATTAATAGAACATTATCTCTGTTTCTTAAGAATCTTTGTAACTCTTGGCTGTGCTAAATGTGCAGTTAGCATTGTCAGGCACATTGCAGGTCAGCTTTTTAAAAGCAGGAGCACAAAAATTATGAAAAGTGTTTTATGTGAAAGTAAAATCTAATTTTAAAATTATGAGTTTGCTATAACAACAAATCCTTGGTTTATTATTGCAAAGAGGAAAATGAACTGCTCATTGCAGTATTTATTTTGATACCCAGCCAATTGACTTTACTCTTGCATAAAGCAGGTTATAGTAAGGATTTCTTGCCTGTTAACTCTTTGACGTTGGAAATAGTGCAAACACTATCTGGGGAAATGGGCATTAAAATGGCAGATGTGGTTCAGTGTAAGCAAGTGTAAAGTGTTGCATATTGGAGCAAAAACTTCTAATTTCACATATATGTGGATGGGGTCTGAGCTGGCAGTGTGACTGACCAGGAAAGGGATCTTGGGATTGTGGAGAATAGCCAAAGGAAAACTTCAACCCAGCATGCAGCTGTGTAAAAGGCAAATTCCATGTTGGGAATCATTAGGAAAGACATTGAAAATAAAATAGCTAATATCATAATGACTTTATATATGTCTGTGGTAAAATCATACTTGGAATACTGTGTATAGTTCTGGTCACTGCATCTCAAAAAAGGATATTGTAGAGCTGGGAAAGGTGCACACACACAAAAGCAACCAAAATGATCAAGGGCCTGGGAAAACTCCCCTATGAGAAAAGGTTACATCATTTGGAGGTTTTCAGCTTAGAAAAAAGGCACATACCCAAGAACATAATAAAAATGTACTTAGGCATTGTGTGGGGAAAGTGGATAGATATTTTCTCCCCTTTTCATAATGCTAGTCTCTCATAATACTGGTTACCCAATGAAACAAAATGGTGGGAGATTCAGGACAGATAAAATGAAGTACTTCTTCACATAGACATAAACTGTGGGGTTTGCTTTCACAAGGTGTAGTGTTGGCCACTGCTGCTCAAATTTCTTCTTGTGGTTATGCTTGTTTTAGGTGTTAGGCACAAGAGAGGAAGGTGGATAGGAACTGCCTCTCTATAGGTAGGAGCTCCCTTACTTCATCCTCCTCTGGTATTGTTTGACACTTCCAACCCACTCCTGGAATTCATTGCTCATCTTGATTTCTCCCTCTTTCTCTCTTCTCACTCACATCTGTTTAATGGAGACTGCAAACTTCTGGGTATGGACAACCCCACTTTTTTTCTTCTGTATAACCACTGGCACACGGTTGAGACTGAATAACTGTTAAATAGTAGTAGCCATAGGAGGACAAATGCTATAGAAAGATAATGTTATCTCCTCTGCAAAAGTGGGTTTGAGGAATTTTCTCTTACATCCTTCCTTTACCTTCCCCCCCACCTCCTCTTGCAATGAGAAGCCAACTCAACCAGAATTTTTATTTATTTATTTATTTATTGTATTTATACCCCGCCTTTTTTCCTGAAAGGAACCCAAGGTGGCTTACATAATCCTCATCCTCCTCTCCATTTTATCCTCTCCATTTTATCCTCACAACAACCCTGTGAGGTAGGTTAGGCTGAGAGTCAGTGACTGGCCCAAAGTCACCCAGTGAGTTTCATGGCCGAGCGGGGACTAGAACCCGGATCTCCTGAGTCCCAGTCCAACACTCTCACCACTATGCCACACTGGCTCTCTTTCTGATCAGTGCAACACTGACCAGGAAGTGTGAAATCAATTATATTTCCTTACTAGTTTACATGGCTAACAAGAACACTGATGAATCACAGCAGAGTAAGGAAATACTGTCACAATATCTGAAAAATATAGTAAAATTTACAAGAAAAGCCATGGCACCATCCATCCTAATCTGAAAATATTCTGCCTGCCTGCTGGAATGTAGGCAAGATTCAGGCTCTGAGGCTCCACTATTTCTGGTGTTTGATTTGTTTTAATATGCTTGTTGTTTACTTTAAAAAATAGAGGGAAAGGGTATCATTTCTAGTTTACAACAAAGAAAAATGCATTTTCTCATAAATGTCTAGTTATAAAGTAATTTGAACTAAATTTCTGCACAAATCATTTCCAAGAGATTGGCTGTCAAGTGTTTTGTAAAACCCGATGAGACTGCGTAGAGTAGGATTTTTCTTCTTCTTCTGAACTTGAAGTGTGGTTGGAGATGTCAGTTTTTAAACAGTGCTTTGAGAAGTAGTTAGCTTTTAAAGTGCTCCAATTCACAGCACACACAGAATGATTTTGAAGTGTAAAGTCTTGGGAAGAAAGTTGACAGATTCCCTATAGTTAAGTGAGACAGGCCCATATGACAGCACTGACGCTTCCCTATCCAACAGGTTTTGCTTTTGCACAACTGGCATAAGAGAGAAACATATAAGAGAATGGATTTACTTTTGATGGATTTACTTGGTAAATAATTATATCGCCCTGTGTGAGGTGACACGGTTGGAAATGCAAGAAGTCTTGACCCTTTCAGGGTAATCTTTCTGAAAAGATTTGTAGGAATATTTAAAATGACAAGAAATATAAGCTTACTGTTTATACCAAGAATGCTGCGTTTGTAAGAGAAAAATGTCTTCGTTTTTTCACAAGGCCTGTTTTGTTAGGAAACCACTCCCTTCTTGCGCTGTTCAGACTGGCTGCTAATTGCCTTCTGGTTGATGACATTTTCCATGCATTGCCACATTGTGCCCGGGATTGTTACAATTTAATGCTGTTAATTGTTTGCAGAGCCTTGGCTTGCAACTCATGCCAACTATGGCAGAGTGGTAAGTGAAGAGCCGGCTGTATTTATAAAGCCTTTATTGTTTTCTAATTAAAAATGCCTGAAATCTCTGTATCTGAGTATTTTATGTTACTGCCTTCTCGGGAATGCTAACTGCACTGTTGTGAGAACCAAATCCTCTTCCTCATGTGGACTGTTTAGTGCTGGAGAAACTTTTTGATCTGAAGAGGTAGGCACTGTCTTTAGCAGCCCACTCTCCATCATCTGCCTGATTTTATGATTTGAGTTACACTGCCAGTAGATTGTTATGCGGGTGGAAATTTCTGAGTTTACCTGAACCAGCTAGTCCAGAATAGAATTGCTGAATTACTGGGATTAGCCAACAAGATTACATTTCACCAGTTCTAAAATGGCTTCATTGGTTGCAGGTCTGCCTCTGGCACCAATTAAAAATGCCTGTATTTTAAAGCCATATAAGACTTGTGCCCTGGGAATCTCAGGGACTTCCTACTCCCACATAAGCCTCTCCACATGGTAAGAACATCATCAGGTGCCTTTGGGGGTTAGGTAGGTGCTAACATGGCCTTTTCTTTTGTGGTGCCCCATGTTTGGAATGCCCTCCCCCTGGTGCCAACTCATGTCACTTTGGTGCCAGGACAAACCCTTTTTATTTTCCAAGGTCTTTTAAAATATTGGGCAGTATCCAACAGTGACCAGCCGTGCATGGCCAGTCCTGCTGATTTGGTTGTGCAAACGGCCCCCACCACTTGTGCCACGGCAATTTAGCACTTCTGGGGGCAACCCAAAATGAGCGGAAACGTTTGTTTCTGGAAGGGGGCAGCTCGACGGAGCTTGCATAAGGAAACTCCATCAACCTGCCCCCTTTCAGAAACGAGTGCTTCTACCCATTTGGGGGCTTGCCCCCAGAAGTGCTAAATTGCCGTTGTGTAAGTAGTGGGGACGGCTTGCATAATGGAATTGGTAGGGCTGGCCACGTACAGAACGAAAGCGGTGGTGGGCCCTGCTCATAGACAGGCAGAATTAGATGCTGCCCTTTGTTTGAGGGTGATTTTATCTGTTGTTCTGATTTTTGTGTTTTATTGCTCTGCTGTTTTTATTGTTTTCAGTTTTATATTTATTGGGGAGGGCACTTTGAGGATTTTATTTTAAAAAATCAGTATATGAATAACATGAATAGATCAAATCCCCCTTTATGCCACATCTGAGGGAAAGGCAAGTTATGACACAATGTGAAGAATACCACTTAACCCCACTGGCAACATTGTGTTCACATATGAATGCCTGTAATATGTTATGCAGTGCATTTCAGTAGAGACACATTTTAAATTTGAAGGCTGGGCTGGAAGTGAATCTATGTTTGTATATTGTTCCTGATATGCTTCTTTGATCACCTGTGAATGGATGTGGTTTTGAACATGAATACTTCATTTTCAATATTCTGTCTATCTGCAGGGCATGGTCTTTCCCTGTATAAAAGATGGTACTGGTGGGGAATTAGATGTAGGAAATTGCTGCATTGTGGTTATTCAGAACTCAGTTGTTTCTGTTGTCATCTTAAAGATGCATGAAACTTAAATAGTGATTTCAGTATGTCTGTGAAAACATTCATTTTAAATAAAATAGTCTGGAACGTTCTACCTGGCATGTCAGCTTTTATAAGCAGGGATTTGTTGGGGAGTGTTTTACTATCTCATTGTCTATCTGAAGTGGTACAACCCATCGGTAGATACACTGAGTCTGCGTCTTCCTGCTCTTAGCCTGAATTTTGTGGACTAAGCCTGGGGGGCTAGCATAAACCAGAAAATATTGTCCCTTGCGATGCCTGCTTCATTCTGTATTAGTGAACTGGTTCAGTACCTCAACATCTTAGGTTTACCGTAATAAATCTTGGCGGCAACTTGCCAGTTTATGTGCTCACTGACAGTTGCTCAGGGAAATAATCATCAGCTGGCTATTTGTCAAGATAACCCACAAAACTAGAAGCTAGTAGAAAGCTAAATAAAATTGAAATAAAAATAAATAAATAATAAAATCCTGAAAATACTGTTTTGCTTTCACAAATACTTTGTGTAAAATTTCCTTGTTCATGATCATATGCAGTAAAACAAAATGTCATTGGCTTAGAACCTAAGATAAACTAACTTTTCTTGGAAAGAAAGTTTTCCTTCCCTGTGAAGCCGCCTGTGCCCACCCAAACAGCCACTCCTAAGAGTTAATGTGGAATGGTGGGCAGGGGACTGCAGTGAACAGAAAACTTTCCTTCCATGAACCTCCTGGTGGGAGCAGTCCCGTGGCCCCTAGATAGCACCTGAGGGGGCCCATAAGATATTTTGGATTCCCCAGATCCAAAGTTGGAGATAGAGCTCCGACCTTGGAGCTGGGCATCGGAGCTCTGACCCCCTCCCCCCTCACAGCCAGTGTGGAAAGAACGCTGAAAGTCCAGGAAAGTGACCTCGGAGAGTAGGCTTTCCAGTGGGCAGGGAGGAGCCTGGAGAGGCCAGGATACAAAATGTCCTGAAGCCTCTCCAGCCTCCTTCCCTCCCCATTTGAAGCACCATTGCTAGACAGGCAAAAAAGCCTGTCTCGCAAAAAATGCAGGGAGGGAGGATGGGGGGGGCAGATATCACCTCCGCCACTCCTCCTGCTCTGCATTGGATGACTGTAAGCCTCCGAGTTCGGGGACTTATGGGCATAACAAACGATTGTGCCCTAAGTTAACTGAACTTAGGATCCAAGCCAATGTCAGTTTCCATATTTTGTAAATAATTCATACTCCTCTAATGCACATTTACAGATGCACCATGATTGAGTGAAGCTCAATTAGAATTGTTTCTAATAAGGGGTGGTGGTGGTGAAGGAGAGTAGGTTAAAAAAAATGACCGTATACAGTTTCCTCAAAATATTTAGTTAGTTCCTTAAAATAGCTAGTAATAGTTTAACTGGATTACAAAACAGCAACTTGCGTGGGAATCGCATTATTCACCGCTGACATAGCTGATACTGGGAACTGTGTATCCAATCTTTTCTTAGTAGCCCTGTTTTAGCTATATAACCATAATAACTTGGCACCTGAGTTTTCTATTAGTATATATATGATGATGATGATGATGATGATGATGATGATGATGATGATGATGATGATGATGATCTGCACCAGCTAATGGGGGGATATCCCTCTTTTCCACTAAAGACCTACACCCTGCTCCTTCTCCACGAAGTCCATTCCCCAAATCTTGAAGATTTTTCTTTCCTCAAGTCATACCTATGTAAGATGGTCCTCCTCCTTCCCCTACCCTGAGGAAGGCAGCTTTGCTCACTGAAAATCTGCTGCTATTTCTGCATTTTCTTCTTCTTTTAAAGAATCACAGTCTAACAGAAGTTGTCAGTAGGGAAGAGGTTTAGAATGGGCTCTCAAACAGAAGCTGGGCCCCAGGGATTCTCCCTTTGTCTCTCACAAGCTCTGGTTCCATCCCTACTATTCCCCACATATGAAAATTTCCCCACATATGAAAGTTCAAACACA
Source organism: Shinisaurus crocodilurus (assembly GCA_021292165.1). NCBI lineage: Eukaryota > Metazoa > Chordata > Lepidosauria > Squamata > Shinisauridae > Shinisaurus > Shinisaurus crocodilurus. Next base: position 135,910,589 of record CM037880.1, read on the forward strand.
TTAGAAATAAATAGACATAGCAGATTTTTGCAGCCTTTTACAACAAGTATTTAAAAATAAAATAGATATTGCCAGAGACTCCAGGGTGCCAAATTTTCTAAATGCTAGTTTTAAGACCATACCTTTTTTTGGGACATAGGGAAAAGAGGAATATGAGAACATTTTAATACTGAATATAGAAAACAAATGAGAGTAAAGCTCTACTCAGACATTCTGCTTCTGTGAAAAATCAACACACAAGGGGACAGAACGTGGATGAACATGCTAGATCCAACCTAGTCATCCTCCCATGAATTGGAGGAATACCTTCTGAAGCAGGGAGTCTTTTTTACTTGTGTAGGTTCCCCAAGCAATGTAGTAGTCTGATTTTACAGGGATCTACATCATGCAGAGAGCCTACAAGAGTAGAGAAGGCTTCTGATTCGCAGGTTACCCCTCTAACTTGTGGAGAGTGACTGGAATGACAATGAAGGGTCTGGAGCTAGCTTTTGCGCATCCTCATTCTCTCCCTTCATGTGTTGATTTTTCACAGGGTACAATCCTATGCATGTAGGATTATGCATGTAGCATAGCTGACTGGGGCATGCTAGGAGTTGTAGGACTTTTTTTCTGTCTAAACATGCATAGGATTGGGCCCTCAATGTATATCCAAAGTGTTCTTGGTATCACATTCTTTTGCCCCACAAGCCCTTTCCCCCAGTTTTCCTATGAATCCTAACAAGTGAACAATTAGCTCAGTGGATTTTCATTTGGGCTTGGCTTGATTTCAGTAGGACTAAACCAATGCTATAAATTGCCTCTGGCATAGTAAATAAATTCAAGATATTTGCCTGCTTTTAATATACAAATTACTCCAGGGATAGTGATTTAAAGGTTCCTTCCACAGTTGACATATTAAGGCTCAAACTACACATTACATGGGATTCCACTTTTTTCCTGTGTGTGTTTTTTTTAAAGCAATAACTGCCTGGCTGTGCTAGGAGATGGGGCTGGAGAGAGGCTGCTTAATCCTTTCCTCTCTGGTATTCTTCAACTCAAAATCATTCTCCTCAAGCTGCTTTTTCACTCATGGTTTTGAGCCTAAATATCAGCAAATCCTGGAATTCCCATGGCAGTCTCCCTCAGACATTATCAGTACAAGGGAGCAAATAATCTTTGCCGATTTGTAATCTTCTTTTTTAGGAAACAAATGAACTCAATTAAAAATGGTACCTTTTAGTACGGTTCCCCATAGCTTTGTAAGGCACAGGCACCATTGACTATTCTCTGTATTACTTAGAGTATACTTGCCTTCAACAGGGATTTCAATGGTTTCAACACTGAGCATCATTAGTCAGGGACAGGACTTGGCCATAAATCCAAAGATTACCTGTTGAAGCGCTTGAGGGAAACACCTTTTGATGTGGGTTAGTTAATAAGGTGCAAAAACCAGCTGTGCATTTTATTACATCTTCTTTTCCTATGAATCTAGTATTTAAATTCAAGATATTGACTGTTGGGCAGGGTGTTCAGCAGGAAATACTCTACACAGAGTAATCATTGTTCCGTTCATGTTGTTGCATGTAGTAAATCAGCAACAGGTTCTTAACTTTGTTGTCGTTTACACTTTGCTTTGAAGTTAAGCTAAAACACTTGCTGCACTTTATACTGTTTCCTGTATGGATTATTTCCCTTGGTGCAAGCATGATTACTTTTCATTATATCACAATCTCAGTTTCCATCCTATCCTGTTAAACATGTATTTTAAGTCATTATATTTTCTGTAAAGCCTGTCAAGTGTGTGTATGTAACATATAGTGTGTATATAACAAAAATCATCAGGAGTTATTAAAATGATATTGAAATTAATCACTGATTTCCAGTTCTACTTAAATCAATGGGATTTGCTTCCAAGGAAATGTGCTTGGGATTGGGAAGCAAAGGGCTGTATCCATATCAATATGAGTGCTAATGTAAATTATGTTGTGCTAGCATAAGGGGCCTCTACTGCAATGCCAATAGTATTAACTAGTGTGATGGGTTTTCTGGGGAATCCTGTCACGCCAGCTAATACTATTGGTTATGTGCTAGAGGTCCTTTATGCCAGCACAATGTAATTTACATTAGCACTTGTGCCGGCTTGGATACTGCCCAAAGTTATCATTTAGCTTTCTATATCTCTTGGTTACAGTTATATTTTATTTTTAAAAGAAGTAAGGAATAATCTGCTTTAGGCACTTTTTACTGCAGTCTAACAAGACACCCTTCTAATATATGACACATCATTCTGTGAGATGTTTGTTTCTCTATTTTCAGATATCAAAAACCTTGAGAACATGGAGCTAGCATTGCCTTGCGTCATTAATACTGAACCTTGTGGTGCAGATGCACACTTGGCAAATATACTCCTGGCATAGAAAAGATAGGAGTGTTCTGTCAGCACACAAATGAACCACCAGGTTCAGAGCAGAGGGGAATGTTTCCTTTACACATATCTAAGACTTGGAGCAGAAGAAATGATGATGCAAGGGTGAGAGATGAAGCCTAGGCATTTCTGCTCGCAACTTAGCTAGCCTTGGCTAGCTGTCTTCCTCTACCCTTGCATCATTCCCCCTTCTGCTCTGAGCCTGGTGTCTTTGATGTGCATTTGGGGAGACCTCTGCAGTCACAGCAGCCTAATAACATGATGTTGCAGGTCAGATGCTGCCGACAGGCCGCTAGTTAACCATCCTTGCCAAGTGGAAGGCAAGCTATCAATACCGCTGACATCAGAGTGGAAAGTCTTGCTTTTCTTAACTTTTTATTTTGTACAATTTGCCCTTAAAAGTTCATTTTTGTTGCATATTTAGGCAAAATATGAGGTCTTTTAAAAAGATTATATTTCTAAAACAAAGAAACACCCCTGGGAATGAGCACATTATGGAGCTGAACTGACAGCTCCTATTATCTAGCCTGGCAGAACGTCTGCATTTATTTTTTTTAAAGTGCTAAATACTGTGAGTAGGAGGATGCAAAAATGGCCTATTTTTAATTCAGATTTTAAAATTCTTCCCATATTGGACTTATATTATTACTATAATAACAACTGATTGTGTCAACAAAGCAGTTGACCGCAGCACAGAAGGAATGACTTATTTAAGCTGCAGTCTTGCACAGAGGCTTGTGTACAGAATTGCAGTGTTAGGATACAGTCCTGTTGCCTATTCCACTTTCCCTGCCACCTCTCATTCATGCTATTCGAGTTGTCTTCTCCTGACCTCCTCTTCAGGTCCTACCACAAATGGAAAGCAACATTTGTGGGACAGTTGCATGCACCTAATAGTGTGCGTAAGAGACCACCTGTATGGGACCATTCTCCCCATCTCACCTTAACATGAGGTACTGAGGGACCATCATTTTGTGGGATGGACTTTCTGAGACACAGCACAGTTAGCGTGGCAGCAGCCCACAGAATGGATGGGGGCACCCTTTTTGGGGAGGCTACACTAGTTTCTTAAAAGAGGCTACACTGTGCAAGATTGTGCAAGCCTTTACATCCCAGGTAGAGGGAATCCAGACCTCGTCTGCTGATCTTAGCAAGAGAGAGAAAGTTTTAATTATAATCCCTGAGTGATTGCTATATTATTATTAGTGGGAGATTCAGTACAGATAAAAGGAAATACTTCTTCACACAGTGCATAGTTAAACTATGCATTTCACGTCCACAAGAGGTAGTGATGGCCACCACTTTGGATGACTTTAAAAGGGGACTGGACAAATTCATGGAGGAGAAGGCTATCAATGGCTGCTAGTCCTGATGGCTCTGTGCTACCTCCAATATCTGAGACAGTATGTCTATGTACACCAGTTGCTACCAGGGATGGGGACTCAGACTCGAGGACTCGACTCGTGCGTCGGACTGAGTCCCCCCTCTGACTCGACTCGGACTCGAGTCCCAATATTTTTAATGGGACTCGAGACTCGACTCGGGAATCGAGACCAAGGACTCTTCAACATCCCTGGGCTGTGCCAGAAGGAGTGGAGAGGAGTGTGATTGCCGGCGAAGAGCGCATGGAAGCGAGGTGCGCCGCTGCCCGGCCACTATGGATGGCTACCAGGAGTGCAGCCCCAACAGTGTGTCAAGATTGATTTTGATTGATGTGTTGCGTACTTGGGAGAGGCAGAAGAAGGACCTGAGATTACTCTGTGTGGCTGCTCTGAGTGTGTTTCTGGTTCCAGCAAGTTCATCACCAGTGGAGCGGGTGTTCAGTGAGGGTGGAATTGTGATGAGATCTCACCGTTCCAGAATGGGGGCCAAACATTTAGAAAAAATCATGTTCCTCAAATGCAACATGGATAAGTTTTAGGAAGTACAGCAAGTTTATTTTTTTAAAATCATTTTCCTAAAATGCAACCTTTCAGACATTTTGGGTTTGGCTGCCTCTGCCTGCCTGCCTGGGGTTCCCAGCCTCCTCTGCCTGCCTGGTCTCTTCTTGACCAGTTCCACAGTTTGAATTGTCCAAGACAAAGGCCTCTGCCTGCCTGCTTTGGGGTTCCCTGCCTCCTCTGCCTGCCTGGTTATTTTGGGTTTTCTGCCTGGTCTGTTCTTGCCAAAATCAGTTGCAGAGTTTTGAAATAAAAAGGCACACTTGTGCCTAGCATTTATTTAAACCACACATCTGAAGTAGCCTTATTTTGTTGGGAAAACCCCCCATTGATTTTAATAGGGACTCGTGGAGTCAGCTTTGGGAGTGACTCGTGACTCATGAGTCACCATTTTGGACCAAGGACTCGGACTCGAGACTCGGGTCCAAAGACTCGTGACTCGACTCGTGACTCGAGACCAAGGACTCTTCAACATCCCTGGTTGCTACAGAACACAAGTGGGAGGCTGCTAATGGGAGTAATAGCAGTGTAAAGTGCTGAATAAAAACCCTGGACAGTGTGCAACATGGAATCAAGTGTACATAAGCCCAATGGATGTTTGACTTCATTAAGCCAATAAGTGAATGTAGCCCCTTATTGTATGTCATTGCCTTTCAGCAATAACAGGAGTTATACGGCAAAAATGGTTACAGTCTTCAGCACAGATGAAAGACCAAGCCTATTAAAATCAGGGCACGTTTTATGATTGACATCAATGGGATGTGTGGTAAACCTTGAGAATTTCCCCAAATTTAGTGCAATTTAGGCATTAATGGTGAACAGTGTGTGCATCTATAGTTGGAATAGAAATGGGTGATTCACAAACATGTTAATTTTGGTTTTAATGAAAAGGCAGCAAATTCCTTACTTTGGTCTCATGTTGTTTTATAAACCTGTTGAAAACTGTTTAAAATGACACGTAATATGCACATTAAATAAGTAAATAAATGTCATGCACTTGAAAAAGCCTAGCGTCATCTCATCCTAGTCTCAGTGGAACATGAGTGAACCTGTTCAAGACTTATTTCATGTGACGTTTTAATATTTAAAAAAGAATGAAGGATTAGTGATGGAAGAATATGAAAAATGAAATGGGAACATTGTTGCAAGCATTTATAACAGCTTTTTTTTATTAGCATAGCTGAATTGTGAATTAGAACAACTAAATTACAGAGTACCTCACAGGACAGCAAGAGGAGACATTGTACAAAAACCAAGAGGGTGGAGTTGTGTTATGCACAATTGTTTGATTTTCAGATGAAATGTAGGAGGTCCCCTCTTCCGTTAGTGGATCTTAAATAGGTTGCCTGCAAAAGAACTAACAGCCTAGTACATCTTCATCAGGCTCTCATACTGTAATTTGAAGCATAGTATATTCCACTGAGTTGTATTGCTGTTGGGAAAGTGTGTCATTAGGATTTAGCTTTTATTGCAATATAGGAAATTCCTAAGGCTTAACCTGGTCAGTGACTACTTTTCCAAACAGGCCAATTTGAGAAAAGGCCTGCCAGCCAGTTCCATTTCCACAGTTGCTGCTTTCTCTGCTACCATTTTGCTTTTAGATTGGCAAAAACCAGGGGACCAGACAGCACTTTTCAAAGAGACATTCCACTGCAAACCACCCTGGGATAACAAATACACACACACACACACACACACACACCTTAAATCAGTTAAATAAATTCAGATTTGGTCCAGAAAGCTCAGTTGCTGCCCAATATGCTTACATTTCATTTGTGTTTCTTGCATAATATATTTAAGATGCCAGAGGATAGGAACAGATTTTAGGATTGTCATCAGTATAAAAGTAGTATAAATAAATAAAGGGCAGTAGCCAACAGCATGCGTATGCCCCCGCCAATTCCCTTCTAACCCACCGATTCCCTTCCGCAAGGGATGAAAGCAGGACCCACTGCTTATGCAACAGAGATTTAGCCCTCTAGAGGCAGCCCTGAAACAAGCTGAGCTGAAACACTTGTTTCAGGTTATTTATTTATTATTTATTTATTTATTATATTTATGCCCCGCCTTTTTTCCTGCAAGGAACCCAAGGCAGCTTACATAACCCTCCTCCTCCTCTCCATTTTATCCTCACAACAACCCTGTGAGGTAGGTTAGGCTGAGAGTCAGTGTGACTGTCCCAAAGTCGCCCAGTGAGTTTCATGGCTGAGTGGGGACTAGAACCCAGATCTCCTGAGTCCCAGTCCAACACTCTCACCACTACACCACACTGGCCTCTGGAAGCACTAAATTGCCTTTGTGTAAGTGGTGGGGGCCAGCTGTGCAATGAATCAGCAGGGCAGAAGGGAATTGGCAGGGGTGTAAGAAGCCCGCTGGATACTGCCCAAACATAGGAATCTGTCCTGTACCAGGGCAGGCCACTTATCTGTCTAGCTCAGTAATATCTACTCTGACTGGTGGCATCTCTCTAGGGTCACCTTTCCCATCATGCTCGACCTGATTAACTAGAAATGCCAGGGATTGAACCTGGGACCTTCTGCATGCAAGCATGTGCTCTACCACTGACTATGGTCCCTCCCTGTTCAATTCAACAGCATGTCAATATGTTTTAAGAAGATTTGCTTTATAGATTAGCAGAAAGTCTACACTACTATGCTAAAAAATATCCCCAAATAATTTAAACTAAAAGCCAAATTCTGAAATGAGGCATAGGTATGAAACATTTGCATAAATATACTCAATTTATGTAACTTTTATTTTGAGGCAGCATAGAAAATGTTCAGTTTTCCCGTTAAGATATATATTTTTCTACATGCTTCAATCATATATCTGTGCATAATGTACATGTAGGGGGAAATAACTGGGCATGATCTGAGGGTGAAATTCTAGTTTGGCACTTGGAACTGCATGTCTTTCATGCTCCTCACACCCATTAGCAGTAGCTCCTGAACCTCAGATTATGTGTCTTAAATATACAGGACGTAACATAACAAAAATAGGCATAGGTTGGTCTATGAAAAAGCAAGCAAACCAGGGCCATGGCTCAGACCATATAGAAGAATGCCCTTTACAGTAAATACTCCTTACTAGGGAATGAAGCTAGGAATCTGTTTGTGAACATACTGAATGCTCTCTAACCGTGGTTGCACTTTATACTGTGTGTAAGTGTTTTTCTTGGTGGGTGGGGCTGGATGATAGCCAAGTGGGAATTTTCACAGCACTGCAAAATTGTACAGTACACTTAATGCTTTACATTGTACAGTACCATGCGGACTTGTGACATATTCCAAATAACAGCTCTTACAGTGCACAAGTTTATGTGTGGGTGGACCTTTAAAGCCTGTGTACTTAACAAAGAACAGATATCGTGAGAGTATAAAGCCCTACCCTTGCGGGTTTCTTTACAGCCATATGTGTACATGTGTTTACCACACATGTGGTAACACAGAAATCTAAAAGGTTCTTTTAGAAATTGCAAATTAATATCCACTTTGGCTCAGTTCACATCACAGTAACACATTTTTTTAAAAAAATAAGCCTGAGTTCCTGGGTTCGCATGTCACAGCAAAGAGCCCAGGGACGGAGCATCCCTCAGTTGCTTGCAGCAAGAGTGATCAGGCAATATGCACTAGCACACTGCTGCGTTCACAATAAGCCAGAATTTAAAAAATTCTGGGTTATTGTGATGTGCAAACTGGGCCATCAGGTCCGGTGTTAAGGTTAGGCATGCATGGGCACTGGCCAAGGGCCCACACCTCAGCAGGGGTCCACTAAAAAGAGCTCCCTGGACTTGCTCCTCCTCTTCATCATTACAACCTGCTTGTTTACCTGCCTCTTGCTCTGGCCCGGACAACATTGGTGGTGAGATGGAGGGGCAGTAGATGCCACTGCCTACTTACTCACTGGCTCCCTGCCTGTCAAGCAAGCAAGTGGTAGCAGTGACGAGAGAGAGGATGAGGAGCAACAGCAGCTAGTAACAATAGTGGTGACAAGGTAGATTCACTGAGGGAGGGGGCCCATTGAGAGTTTTTTGCCCTGGAGCTGGTGTCGTAGACCATTTTCATTTGTACTTTTTGAAACTAAGATCTGCTGAGCCACAACCAATAATAAAGTTTAGGAGCAGGGCTCCAAGAGCATTCTGGAGTGGAATCTCCAGTCACAGTTACATTTGGTCCATTAAGCTTATGGAAATTTATTGAAACTTTTGTTGTTTAGGTATAATGTAGAGATTTTTTCCTCACTTTATCCCAGACTATTTTTTAAAATATATATATGTTTTTTTCATTTTATTTGAAAGAGAGTGCCACTGAAGGCCTGTGAGCAATCCAGCAACATCTGCAAGTTCTTCAGGGTGAAGGATAATCTGGGACACCCAACAGACGACAGTGAATGTTGTGAGTAAACTATGCAATAATAATTCCTAAAGACTTCCACTGTAACTATCTTTGGCTTTGAGTAGTCAGAATTAAAAAGAGTGTTGGCTTGACTGATACCCAAAATGTGTTTAGTGCCACATTTCATCTAAGGTGCAATCCTATACAAATTTAGACAGAAAAAAGGCGTACAACTCCCAGTATGTCCCAGCCAGCCATGCTGGCTGGGGCATGCTGGGAGTTGTAGGCCTTTTTTCTGTTTAAACTTGTATAGGATTGAGCCCTTAATGACTTAAATTGCACCTATGATACCTCTTGGTCTAATGATTTCACTATATAAAGGGGTAATGTTCTGAGGTGTCCCATATTTTATATATGGGAGCTGTTTCCCTTTCACTCCTCCACTAATGTCATAACCATTTTCCATGGATGGCATTTCCCCCTGAACTCCTTGGAAATTCACAAAATGGATAGCTGGAAGTGCCTATCCATTTTGGTACATCTGTCCACTTCTTACGATGCCTTGAAAAACTGAAAATGTGAAGTGTAGCTGAAATTTTAGTCAGATATAATAGATCATGTGGATTTAAGAATACTGCAGGTGTGTTTCAACAATAAACACTTAAAAGTAAAGTGGTGGCAAAATGTTATAACAGAAAGTGTCATGACAATATACAGGCCTGTGGCTCACGCTGGCTCAGCTTGTCTGAGCGTGAAAAGCTAAGCAGGGTCAGGCCTGGTTATTACTTGGATGGGAGACCCCTCCTCTAGTTTCCTGCATTGAGCAGGGGGTTGGACTCGATAGCCTTATAGGCTCCTTCCAACTCTATGATCTATGAAATCTATGTTTATGCTTGTCTTAGCTGTCAAAAACACACATCTTTTTTCCGCTTGAGATAAATTACCTTTCTGATTTTGTCCAGAAGAAGAGGACATTCATCCTCTGATCTGTATGATAGCAGCACCCTGAAGAGAATACCCTGGCCTCACATGTATATTTAGGAGTATGTCCCACTAAGTTCAGTGGGAGCTGCCTGCAATAATTAAGCTTAGGATTGTGGTATAAGGCTACAGTCCTAAGCACATAAGCTTTGGAGTAAGTCTGTTGAACTCAGTGGGGTTCACGTCTGCGTAAACATACATAGGATCAGGCTGTAAGGCTACAGTCCTAAACACAGAGACATGAGAGTAAGTCCGTTGAACTCAATGGGATTAACTTCTGAATAAACATACAAAGGACAAGCACAGAGGAGCCCTTGGCCGCCTTACTTTATTGAGAGTAGCAGCAGCAGACCAAGCAAATGAACATACAGCAGAAAAGAGAGAGAGTTGAATTTTACTCGAAAGCAAGTGTGGGGAGCTCAGTCTGATTAGGACCCCACCATTCAGTGGGAGTGGGGAGGTTTAAACTTGCTTGCTTCCTCAAACACACACACACACACACACACACACACACGGTAAAAAAAGAGAGGCTTCTCCCCTTTTTGGGAGGCCTTTTCCTCCAATTTAGGGAAATATGTGGTGAGGAGGAGGGTTTAAACTTCTCTCTCCCCTACATGGTAGTCTGATCTGGATCAGGCCTTGCATGCTTACTTTAGAGTAAAAGAAGGAGCGAGGATCAGCTCCACCTATGGTGACCCATTAGGCACCAGCCACCAATGGCTATATAAATTATCTTCAAATTTTACAATTTGGTGATTTAAAGGCACACACACACACACACACACACACACACACACACACGGCCAGCGTTCATTTAGCATCTGAATTTTTAGCTTTGAAATATATGTCCATGTTATGCTTAAAGGAAATGACAATAACTTCATGCTTCTGCTAACAATTCTAGAATCTGTGACTATAAAATGAGGCTTGCTAATTTTTCCAAAGGAAGATTCAAAGCTATGCGATGTAGTGAGATATATCTTTGTTCAGTCCTGGGAATTAATGCCATTGATTCTTATTTTCAACTAAAGCTTTTCTGCCTTGTGTGCTTATAATTGCATCATTTCACCACTGGGTACAAACCAGAGCCAAATAAGTTTTAAAAATGCAGTCTGGAATCAGCTCCTTGTCATCATCCATCATCAGGCGATCACTCGTGACCGAGTAAGATTGTCTTCCGGGATAAAAGGAGGAAATTCTAAAGAAGATTGTGTAGACTCTAGCGATGGGTCCGTAAGTGACTGTGGAGGCCAATTCTAGATCCACACAGCTTCCCACAGTGAGGACACAGGTTACCAGATAGAAGATGGTCCTGTAAAGGATTCATTTGACGTGCTTTTCGCTTAGCACGTTTCTCCCTTTCACCTTGCATTCGGGCTTTTTCAAAGTCCATGGAACCTTTGTGAAAGGCCAACCTCCATTTAGATCGTTCATGGGCCAGAGCTTCCCAGTTTTCGATGTTTATATTGCATTTTTTTAGATTAGCCTTATGAACATCTTTAAACCTCTTATATTGACCACCGATATTCCTTGTATTTCCCTCTTAACTTATACCCTCCTTTCTTTCTCCTTTGGATGATAGCAAAGATATTTGGTTACAAATTAAGCATTGGGGACATGCCAAACATCTGTTAAGGTGGAAAATAATTTTATGTAGAAAAATAATGCACTTAAAACTCAGAATAAATGGAGTGTGAAACTGAGTCTGTAGCTCTCTCAACATGCTTCTTAGAATTTAGTTGTTCCTGTAAACAGTGTTTGGTATTCTGCTTTTTCTTTCTTTATTTTCTATATGGAAGATACAAGTTTTAGGCCTTAATTAATAAGAGTTGTTTAAGCAATAAGTGTATTTATTATAATTGTATTTTAGCCCCCCAATGACAATTTAAGGAAGGTGAGGCTAAGAGATGGTGACTTGCCCGAGACCTACCCACATCCAAACCCAGCAGTCTGTTGATTGTTAGCACACTGGCTCCCTTTGTATATGGGATGCTAAATACTTTGTCATGCACATGTATGGAATATTAGACTGTAGTATAGAGTAGTATATAGCAGGGATGAGAAGACTTCAGGCTTGCAAGATGGATCTACTTGGTTTTTTGTTTTTGTTTTTACTAAAACCTAAGGTCCAGCAACCAGAGCATAGCTGCAAACTAGTGGCTTGGGCGGGCTGACGTATGTTAAGAAAAAGGAACATGGTGCCCCTAAGCTCATGCTCAGCCCAGGAATTTGTGATCAGTACTAGAACCAAGCTCACATTCCTTTCACACACAAAAAATCTGCTCTGCCTCCTTCCCCCTCCATTCTTTTTCAGCAATCTAATTTGGGGAGGGGAAAGCTTTTTATTTGTTGCTATTGGGAAACCGTTGGGAGTCAGAAACTCTTGCCAATCTACTGCAAACCACACAAAGATCTACCAGGAGATCCTGATCTACCTTCTGCCTATCTCTGGTATATAGACTATCTCACAGTATTCTAAGGAAATTTTAAAAATAGATATTACAACTATATTTGGGACAGTAAATGAAGCGTTCTGAGATTGTTTCCTTCAGTAGCTGTTTACAAAAGGTGGGCAAATCCTCTATTTGGCAGGCTGTTTAGTACTATGGAGGTGTTCGTTTTTTTTAATGCTTCAGAGTTTCCTTCAGAATAAATGGAGTGTGAAACTGAATCTGTAGCTCTCTCAATATGCTTCTTAGAACTTAGTTGTTCTTGTGAACAATGTCTGGTATCCTGCTTTTCCTTTCTTTCTCCTCATCTCTTTCTCATTGGTTCTTATTCCTTTTAGCCCTTTATTGTTTTCATCTTAGGCGTACGAACCAAGTGAGCATGGGTTATGTGAGGGTTAAACAACCATGGTCTGTTTTGGGCTTATGCGACGGCTGTTTAATCCTCACATAACCCACGCTTGCCAGGTTCTCAAGACATGACAACTCCTAAGCAGGGATTGCATATGCAAAGCTGGTACCCAAAGGTGCCACAGCTCATTGTGGGTTAAATAACCCACAATGAGCCATGGCGTGTTGTCCAAACCAGGTCAATACCTGGTTTAACAATCATCTCCCTTTCCCAGGGCCAAACTACACATTATGCTAATTGCTTAGCATGTAGCTGAAGCTTGTGTTTTATTTTAGTCTAGTGTAACTGTGCATGGGCCCAATTCAGACTGGGACTAACAGCTCCAGGAGGGGAGGATAAAACCTCCCCCCCCAATCTGTTTTTCTGAAATTCCACACACACTTCACAGGGGGGTAAACAAGAAAAAGACTCCTTTGGAGTTAATGGAGCCTTTTCTTCTTCTTCTTTTTACACCCCTGGGGGGTGAAATTCCAGGTGGAAAATGGGTGGGGGGAGGTTTAATCCTCCCCTCCTGGAGTGTGCTGGTCCCCATCTGAATCAGGAATGTGCATAGTTACACTAATTAGGACAAAACACAAGCCTCAGCTACATGCTAGGCAATTAGCACAAGGTGTTATTTGGCTCTGAGAATTGTAGTTTGGGGAGTGGGGACTGGGGATATTTAACGGAATCTTCACATCTCACAAATCCAGACTTCCCAGAATTCTGTGGGGGAAGTGGGGGAAATTCATATAAGTTTGTAGTGTAGATAGGGCCATAATAATTGTGGCTCACGCTGGCTCAGCTTGTCTGAGCGTGGAAAGCTAAGCAGGGTCAGGCCTGGTTATTACTTGGATGGGAGACCCCTCCTCTAGTTTCCTGCATTGAGCAGGGGGTTGGACTCGATAGCCTTGTAGGCTCCCTCCAACTCTATGATCTATGAAATCTAGGAGCAGTACCTTTTGGAGTAATGTCATGCTGCTTCCTACTAGCTGGAAGAGTTCATAGCTTGGGCTAGACTGTTCCCACTTCTCATTATACATACGGTACCATTTCCTAGAACTACATGGCAACAACAGTAGAGTATAGCAAACATCTTTATAAGGTAACATGAAAAATAATGTGTTAATGAGCACTTTACAGAGGCATTTTGAATACAGGAAATACTTCTGTGTTGGTCCTTGAGAATGGCTTTTTGTGGGTCTCTTGGGATAACTAGCAACTCTTTACATGGTGGAATGAATGGAAAGTTTTGACACAATTTAAAGTTCTGAATTCGTCTGCGTCTAAACTTGTTTGCATCTGTTTACAGCTCACTTCATGACTTTTTTTTTTTTTTTAACAGAAACTGCAGGCTGCTGAGAGAGAGAGATCCATATGTCTCTGTTCTTGTAAGCTGCTCTCTTTTGTGTGCCACCTCGTATTTTTAGGGATGGGGCAGAAAGAGCAGGAATTGTAGTTATTTGAAAAATGCAGTCTCCGAAAAGGCAATGATTTATTCTCAGGCATTATTCTTGATTAAGAGCCACAGACAGCTGCTGCTTTCCTTTAAATAGGCATAGCTCTGTAGGCATGCTGTATATCAGGGTTCAAGGGACTAATAGATCTCTGCCAAAATCATAAGTATTTAGCACCAAATAAATGATTACTCAGAATGTCTTATTTCCTGATTTCTGTTTTGTGTCATGTGCTTCTAGTACAGAGCAGAAGTTCATAGATTTTGCATAGTGAGCCTCCCCAGCACAACTGGAGAGAGGCTGTAGTAGCTCACATGCTTTGCATATAGGTTCAATCCCCCGCATCTCCAGATAAGGCTTGGAGAGACCCCTGCCTGAAACCCTGGAGAGCCGGTGCTGCCAGTCAGTGTTGACAATACTGGGCTAGATAGACCAAGGCTCTGACCCAGTATAAGCAGCTTCCTATGTTCCTAAACGTTTTGAGCTTTACCAACCATATAACCTAAGACACAATGAAGATGATTTGGCTTGCAGAGCTTTTTTCCCTTCCAGGGAGGTACGAGGCAAAGGAGATTAGTGGAAAAAGTCAGCCCTGGCACAAAGTCTCCTGCTGCCTGAGGCAAGAGAGCACATGCACCACTGTGTCTTGTCCCCTTCCCCTTACTACCGCCATGTCATGCTCCACCTCCTTCCCTTTACTGGGTTGCACCTCCCTTCTTGTTACTGCATCGCATTCCCCCACCCTTTCCCTTGACTGAGTTGGATTGCGCTTCTACTCCTTACCTTCCCCTCTGCTTCCCTTTACTGCATTGTGCTCCCCCACCCCATTACCTTTACCACTGTGTGTCCAGAGGAAGCAGCTGGCGTGGCTCTTCAGAGAGCCCACCAGGCTGAAATGCCTGGCTCTGAGGGAGGTCCTTCCTCAGAGCCAAGCATGGGAGGGGTGTCCCAGGAGATCACCTGTACTGATGCCCCTCCTCCCACAATGCCTTGCTCTGAGGAAGGATCCCCTCAGAGCCAGGCATTTCAGCCTGGCCAGCTTTCTGAAGAGCTGTGCCAACTGCTTCTTGGGCTGACGCAGCTCTCCAGAGGGTTGCTGCTCTGGAGAGCTTCACCAGCTGCTCTCTTGCTGCAGCAAATACCATGGTGGGAGAGCGGCTGGCAGGGCTTCTTGGGGTGGGAGCAGTGTAATTCGCTGCCTGCGGTGGGGGCTTCACTCCACCTCATGGGAAGGCCAGTCCTGGAAAAACTAAGGATAGCAACTTGTTTGGACTGCTCTATTTATCCCAGTACCATCAATCAACAAAATAGGCAAGCTGTTCATTTACACAGATTTGGAACATGAGTGAGATTGCAAAAGCATACTTTGCTTTCTCACCGAGATGGAATGGAGACTGGCAGAAAGGAACTTTCTGCTCACCACAGAAGTATAGCTCTAACTGGGAAAAGAAACAAGTTCAATTTCTCATTCCTCCAAAAAGCAATTAAGGAAATCCTAATATATTTTTTGCCTGGCAAACTGTTCCATGTAAGTTAGCAGGGCTTACTTCCAAATAGATATGGATATGATCAGACTGTAAGTTTTAATTTGGGCTGAATTTTAATCTCCCAACGGTCATTAAAATAAGCAAGATGGAAAACTTCTAGAGATTCAGTATCATATTAAGTATGTTTTCTATAAAAAGATATAGAAGCAAATATATATATATATACAGGGCTTTTTTTCTGGTGGAACTCACCGGAACTGAGTTCCAGCACCTTTTCTTCTATTAATTGCATTACAATTTAATCGCCATCTACTCCCGAGGAAATGTAATCCAAGAGTTCCGGTACCTTTTTCTCCAGAAAAAAAGCACTGTATATATATATATATATATATATATATATATATGACACTTTTATGCACAAGACATTTTTAAAAACACAGATGCACCTTTGGAAGTGTTACCTTTACTTTATGAGAAATGAAAATATAATGTTTGAAAAGTAATAAATTACCTGTTTTGATTAAAAGGCATATATGCCTTAATCAAAACCTTTTCGCTCATTTAAGACACAGGTGTAGCATCTAAGGGCTTTTCTATACAAAGCTGTTATTGTGCTGTATCTACATTTGGTTTCGTCGCAGAATTGAGATCCAAACACTATACGAAAGTGTTTCCTTTCCTGCTTTTCTGTTACATAATATCTAGGTGGCACTGTAGGATAGCAGAATAGTGCAAATAAACAAGTGAAAAAAGCATTTTCTTTCACAAATAATACCACATTTCCCCTGGTCTAAA
Organism: Shinisaurus crocodilurus; assembly: GCA_021292165.1. NCBI lineage: Eukaryota > Metazoa > Chordata > Lepidosauria > Squamata > Shinisauridae > Shinisaurus > Shinisaurus crocodilurus. Next base: position 135,926,825 of record CM037880.1, read on the forward strand.
AAAAAAAAACTCACCAAAAGTGCTCTTTGGACACAGAAGAAAAACTGGAGGGCCATGACATTGTCTAAAGAACATGTAAACTACTGTGAGTAGGGAATGACGGACACACAATAAAGGTCTTGTGTAGAAAAGCTCTAAGTGTACCCATGTCTTTTGAAAGAGGCTAGGTTAATTTTCTAATATATTTTTTTATTATTATCATACAGTTTCCAATGTGGCACCATTACTGGATAATTGGGGCATTCCTGCAACATTCCTGTGGTGGTTCTTGACTTTTGAAATAGCAGAGATTCTGTCTTTAAAAAAAAAAAAAAAAAAACACCATCTCGTAGGATGCAGTGTGTTAACCTTGCTCTGTGAAGCCTTTCTATTAACATCCAGGAGGGTTATGATTTAGACCAACTTGGTGCCCTCCAGACATGTCGGATTACAACTCCCATAATTCCAAGGCAGCAGCCTATGCTGTCTGGGGATGATGGGAGTTGTAGTCCAACACCTCCAGAGGGCACCATGTCGGGGAAGACTGATTTAGACGATAGTTACAATTTAGCTAATTCAAATGGCAGGAGCTCTTTGTCAGTTTGATGTGCAGTGTGACCACTAGGAAACAGGGCCGGCGCTACCGCTAGGCAAACTAGGCGGTTGCCTAGGGCGCGTGGCTGAAGAGGACGCAGAAACACTGCGCTCCTTCCGGCCGACTCTTCCTCGCCGCCAGCGCGCTCCTGCCCCGCCCTGGCCGCCGTTGCGCTCAGCTTTCCTCGGCGCCCGGAGCTAGGCCAGGTCAGGAGCGCGCGTGGCGGCGGCGACCGGTCCGAAGATGCTGCGCGGTACGTGCTATAGGCCTGCAGCCTCAGTCTGAATGCCTCGGCTCGCTCAGTCCTATGTGAAGAATGCCCTCGGGGACGTGCAGAGTGCTTTCCCCTCGCTTCTGAATAGTGTTCTGAGCTTCGGTGAGGAAAGAAGGATGGGGCGGCCGGGGGGGGAGCTTCCAGACAACTTCACAGCCCAGGCAGGCACTTCTCACTTGGGAAATTAAACCTTGCAGTCAAGTTGGAAAGGACAGCATTGGTGCTTGTGAATGCAAAGTGTCTTGGAAGGGCTAAGCAAGCCTTCCCCTCCGGCTCAAGCACGCTGCTCTTGGAGGGCTCAGAAATGGGAAAGGCAAAGGAGAGCGCCGCTTCTCTCCCCGGCACCCCCACCCCTTGTTTTCTTCAGGTGGTGAGCGCGTTGCTTCCTTCACTTAGCGCGAGGGAGGAGAGCTGTGAGAGCTGAGGAGGGAGGCGGCTTTGAAGCACAAAGCTCCGCCACTACGCGTTTTTCTGGCGGCCGTGGCTGCAAATTGGAAGCAGCGCTGCAGTGTGATGGTTTTTTTCCATCCTCCCCGCTTTGCCTTTACCGACGGAGAAATATTTATGTTGCCGAGAAGGAACCAAAGGGAGGAAGACAAAGGGGGGGGGGCTGTGCTTGCGTTTTTGTTTTTTTTTAAACTCCAAAGCCTGAGGGGAAGAGCGAAATTAAAAGCAGTGGCTGGAAGCGGTGTTTCTCTCCCCCTCAAAGGGGGAAGGAAGGAAACTAGAGGATACTTTGGAGGGGATTTGTAGGGTCCTTAAGGGAAGCCTGTTGGCTGCCCTCCTCATGCCTGACATGGGGTGGGGCGCAGCAGTGCATTGGCGACCGAACCCACCCCTTCGCCTGCCTCTGGCTTTGCTTCTTTCCCCGCCGCCCTGCTGTGACTCGCACACGTCCTGCCTCAAACTTCCGCGGAAAGGGTGGGAGGGAAGCTCGATGGCCAACCCTGAGGAAGCGCGCTCAGCCCGCCCCCAGGTCCCCCTGACTGCAGCAGGAGCAGGAGGGGGAAAGCCCGACCGGCTCCACTCCCCTGGCCAGAGAAAGGGCGGCATGGGGGCGCCTTCCCCTGGAAGCGGCCGGGCTGCTGGCAGCTCCTCCCGCATCCTTGTAACAAGCAGCAGCTGCTGCCGCGCAGCGGGGACAGTCTCCTGCAGCAAGGGCGGGGGGGGCGCTGGGCAAGCAGGTGTTTTCCGGCTGCTTTGCTCCGGAGACCCCCCCCGGCACGAGAGGGGGGGCGCTAAATGTAATTTTGCCTAGGGTGCCAAACTGCCCTGCACCGGTCCTGCTAGGAAAGCACCCATATAGTGTAGCCCTATGCATTTTTACTTAGCAGTAAGTCCCATTGAATAGGGCTTACAGCCAAGTAAATATGCATAGGATTGCAGCCTAACAAACTGGTCTCCCACACAAAAGTTCAAGTAGACTCTGCTCTGCTTCTGATGTATATATGGTGTTCACCAGGAAAGATTTTGTGTGTCAGCGAGTTCAATGTTCTAGTGAAACGTACTATAGGGTTTTGTCTGAATGGCCATAGCAAGAAAATCCTTAGGTAGGTAGCATACCTACACTTGCAATACCAGCTAAATGCTCTCATTTCTTAGCTTGCTGTGCTGGGCATCTATCCAAAAGAGGTCAATGTCACTGATGTACTGGTGAGAAGGATTCATAGTCCATTAAATCCTGATAGGAGAAATACTATTCTCATGAGAATAACGTGCCTGCTCACATCCATTTCAGGTCTGTTTCCAGCCTTTAAAATACCCAACTGCAAACTGCATGTGTTGGGTAGGAATGATAGATGATCTCATGAACACTTGATGGTGTTGGTACTATCTGTATTTCTTCAGAATGAGGCTTATGTTTCTGGTTGTGTCAGGTATGGTGCTCGGCGTTACAGCTGCTGATAATGTTTCAGAGGATCTGATGGCACAGAGGTCAGGAGGGAGGCAGAGAATAAGGAAACAGCTACCTTGATTGCTCTTGGGGGCGGCGGGTTCTGTTAGCATGGTTCCTTCTGGGCAACATAAATATTTCTCCGTCGGTAAAGGCAAAGCGGGGAGGATGGAAAAAACCCATCACACTGCAGCGCTGCTTCCAATTTGTAGAAACAAAGAAGCAGGCTGGATAATTTAAGGAGATGCCATTATTTCTCCATTTTAACTGTCGTAAACCGCCCAGAGAGCTTCGGCTATTGGGCGGTATAAAAATGTATTAAATAAATAAACAAATCTAGAATGGATTCCTTAAGCCATTTTTCAAGTAATAAAACTACCTCTCCCTCTGTTGCCAGTAAAGTTCACTGTAATCAGCTGTCTTTCACAGATTCTGGGGGGTAACACTGCATTCTATAATCCGTTTCAGCTTTACTTTATAGAAAACAAATTCCTTTTTCTAACACCAGAAATTCACAACAGAGCAGGAGCTATTTTCTGACAGTTTACTCTGTTTCGCAAACATAGGCAAATCTCATGTTAAGGTACCAGGAATCTAGTACTGCTTGTTACCAATAATATTATGTTTTGTCATAAGTTCATTTTCATACTGCTGTTTCCAACATGCCAAAACACAACTCAAAGCCCAGTCATCTCGTTGACTACTACAACTTCCTCTGCTCTATACTCCCACTCTTGGGCTACTACCAGTCAAATCAAAATAAAACAACCCTTGATTTCTGTTTCCTTTACGTCATCTCCATTCTTCCAGTTAGCTATTGCTCATTATTAATCATGATCTGAGGGGGTCCAATGTACAAGCTATAGGAATTATGAGAAGCTTGGATTTTCTGTAATAAATGATGCTCTCAGAGGCGTACAGTGTAGAGCACGAGTTTAGAAACTCTTTCAGCCCAAGGGCTGAATTCCATTTTGGAGAAGCTCTGAGAAGCCACACTCCAGTGGTTGGCAAGGCCAAAGACAAAAGGGGCAGGGCCAAAAATACCAAAAGTAACACCATAATTTAGTTTAAAACTCACTGCCTGTAACTAGGCCTTAACAAAGGCATTTCAACCTATTAGAATGGGCAGAAACTGCACAAAAGCCAGGAAACCACCAAACGATCCATGGTTGATGGAGAGAGGGTGGGGGCAGGGCCATCTGTAGAGCCCCAGAGGGCCAGATTTGGCCCCCTGGCCTGACGTTCTGCACCGCTGGTATAGAATATAATGAGATCTCAAGTCATTTTGGAATATTTGGGTACCTGGAGTTGGTAACCCTGTTGGCTTTTGTCAAAGCTCAAGACTCGATCTATCCATAACATTTTTATATGTGTGTCCCTATTTCACTGTCAGTTGTGCTTTAACCCTCACTATAAAAATAGATGTCCCTTGTTTACTTTTTTATTCACTTCTAACTGTAAGTTACCTTCGTACACTTGCAGCACATAGGAATAAGCCTTTCAGTGGACCTCATACCTAATGCTCCTTGATAACTCTTTCTTGCATGCATATATTGCGAAGCATTCCAATTATAACAGCCACCCACAACTCTATTTCTGTATTGTATTGTTCTGCACTGTGTGCTCTTGTTCCATTGTATCATTAGCCTTTTGATTTGGCATTAACTGTCTTAGCACAATTTTCTTGCTTTTTAGGGCTGCAACATAGACTTGACAACGGAACAATAACAGTGATATTTGTGGCAACAGTATTATTGAAGGATTTGTAATATATTTTAAGGAGAATGTTGGTCTTAGACTTTGTAGCTAACACTAAAACCTGACTTAAATGTGATGAACAAAGGGAGCAATGTGATAAATATTCAGAGAGACATGGTTTGGATAATATTGAAATCTACTTAATTTTAATCTGGTTGTGTGTTTTTTAAACTGGTTAATATAATGCCAGCATTCAAGTGAACCAGTGTTTCTGCTTGCTTAGTGGTACTACCTGAATTGTGAAGTCATTATTCCATTTATTTCCCAAAGAGATGCTGAATGCTATCCCACACAGTTCTGTCTCATCCTCCTTAACCAGGGTTAATTCAATTTAGACATATACAGTTGTATAGAGTGAACCAGAGTTTGCACATTTCTTGGATTTATTTATTTATTAGTGATACTTGTATATACTGCTTAATATAATAAAATCTCTAAACAGTTCACATATAGATATTAAAAATCACATTTACATACACTATTAAAAACAACTACAATAACAATCCGAAACAATACAAGGAACAGTCAAATGGAGCTAAATCCATTTACAAATTGGGTTCTCAAACTAAATTCACAGCAAAATATTAATTTAGATAGTGATATTTGGATATTCTGTCTAATCTGATTTATGGAAAATAAACTAGATTTTAACATCACCTGCCTTTGAATTTTCCAGGTACTTTTTATCTTCAACTCACATATGCTTATAGCTTTAATTCTTAGAATTTTCTATTGACCTATGAGATTGGAATTATGTACTTTCAGGGAGATTTTAGTACAGTTGAAGAATTAGTAAAATGCTCTCTTTCAAGGTGTATCTAAGTGGCACATGAATTGTAATCCAAAAACAAAATGTTAGTAAAAGGTAAGTGGTTTTGTAATTAGTTTGTATATTCTGTTTAGGTGCTTTAGGGCAGTGTTCTCCAACCTTGGGTCCCCAGATGTTTTTGGCCTACAACTCCCAGCATGCCCTAGCCAGCTACACTAGCTGAACCAACCAGCTGAACAGGGGGAAAGGTACAGGTGTTTTTAACCTACTTAGTGGGTTTCAAGAACCATTGAAGATGGGAGGAGATGGTGAATGGACAGCCAGCAATAGAGAGACAGCAAGTTGAGGGTAGCCACTGGGCAGTGTTGTTGTTATTTTAATTTATACTTCTTATTAAATGGTTTTTGATTTTCAGTTGCAAACATCACAATACTAAACAGGCTGTGCCAATAATATTCACACAAAAGGATGTGGGTTTTTTGGGTAGGAAGTTAGGGGCTTTGGGCAGGATACTTATTGATAAACAAGAAAAATATCAAAATTACACTTGTGATATTTTATGTTTGGTGGATGAATGCGGAGCTGGGTTTATGTATCATCATCATCATCATCATCATCATCATCATCATCATAGAATTCAAGCCAGTTGACCAAGTTCTCAGGCCTGTGCAGGCCAGAGAACTGTGTGAAGTACAACTAGGCTTGCACAGCTATAGGCAAGACCATGGAACTGGAATCTCTCCAGAAGAAAAGGTTGGGGAAGCTTTTCCTGCCTGAGGGCTACATTGTATCTTGGCTAATCTTTTGGGGGCTACATGTCAGTGGTTGGCTGGATCAAAGCCAAAGTGGGCAAGGCCCAGAGCTGGCAGTGGGCAGGGCCACCTTACACACACACACACACACACACACACCAAGGTTTCTTAGCTTTTAGCAGAAAGGCCTATAGGCAGTTTGCAATTAAATGATTGTAAATGATTGGCAGCACATAAATTGTAATGATTGGCAGCGCATAAATGTTCCTCTCAGACTGGATTTGGGCGTTATTAACGCCAAAGAGTCCTCTGGAAACACAAGTGCACTGTGTTTTCAGTTGTTGCAGCATTTCTGTAGTATCCAAAGGACAACTTGATTTAGATAGATTCACAAATTTTGGCTGTGCTTCCAGCTTGTAAATCTTTTCTGTTTGAGCTTGTCTTCAGACCTTACAGCAGTAGCACAATAGCCTGAAGTATCAGCCACTTGCACAACATGGGTGGACTGCAATTGTTATAATGTCTGCAGCTGTTTCTTCTTCTTTTGAGAATGATCAAGAGCAGGTTACAGCAGTGAAGGTTTTAGGTAGACACAGCGTACTGACAGGGCTTTATAATCAGCATTGGAGAGTGAGTTAAAAGAACATGATTTATGGCAATGTTCAGGATTTGTCTTCAGCAATTCAAGTTTAGGCCATCTGGCAATAGACATCTGTAGGCTGAAGTCTGCTGCAAAAATGTGGTCTCAAGATATCTAATAAATTTAGTTATTCCCATGAGAAGAATATTCCCTCTAGCACTTCTCTATCACAAAATCTGGCTTGCAGATTCTCATTAATTAATGTCCATAGTGTTTTGACAGCACTATGTGATTGGATCTCCTGTGGCTCATGTTGGCTCAGCTTATAGAGCTAAGCAGGGTCAGGCCTGGTTATTACTTGGATGGGAGACCCCTCCTCTAGTTTCCTGCATTGAGCAGGGGTTGGACTCAATGGCCTTGTAGGCCCCTTCCAACTCTATGATCCTATGTATTGGGAGACGTAGTGATGAAACACCAGGTGATAACTTCCTTGTTTGTTCTTTTTAGTTAGAGCCAATGTCTCTTCTGAAGTTCTAACTACAGTACAGAGACATCTAGTGGTCATTTTGCATGATTGCAAGTGAACCTCAAAAACAATTTTAAGTTTGCAACACTATCTAAGAAGAGGAACACATCAGAGGGGAAATTGCAATGGTGGTAGCTGGCCTTACAGAGGCTCTGAACATAAGAAGAACCCTACTGGGTCAGATCAAAGGCCTCCCTAGTCCACTATAGTGTTTCCCGTTGTGGCCAACACAATGCCTGTGGGAAGCCCACAAGCAGGACAGGAGTGCATTAGTCCTGCCCTGCTGTTGTTCCCCAGAGCAGTGTTCTCCAACCTTGGGTCCCCAGATGTTTTTGGCCTACAACTCCCAGCATGCCCCAGCCAATATAGCTGGCTGGGGCATGCTGGGAGTTGCAGGCCAAAAACATCTGGGGACCAGGGTTGGAGAACACTGCCCCAGAGGCCTGCAGCCTCTGATCCTGGAGGTACCATGTAGCCATTGAGGGCTCTATCCTCCATGAATGTGTCTAGTACCATTCAAAACGATCTAGGTATGTTTTTTGCCACATCTTGTGGCAGCAAATTCCATAGGCAGTGGTGATTTATACAACGACACATCCTAATAGCAATCTTGAGGTTTTGTTTCTCCCCCCCCCCCCCCACCTCCAGCCTTGATACTATTTTTAACCAGTGGAACAAGGGCTCTTGGAATCGAAGCACCGGGACCTTTTCATTAGCAGAGATGATTATGTCATCTGCCCATCATCATCATCATCATCATCATCATCATCATCATCATTATTATTATTATTATTATTATATGGATTAACAGAGCTGCCTGCATTTTGAACTCTCACTAGGGATGTGGCTCTGGGGACTATCACGACGAGCACCTGCGCTTCAAAATTTAACACTACACCACTGCTTTTAACTAAGGTTTTCAATATTCTTCTACAAGAACTTGTTCTTTGCTTCCAACTAGATTACACCAAATATCCATCTAATCTGGTGTCTTGCCTCCCACAGGGGCCTGCCATGAATGCAAGTCACTGCATGTTGTGGCATCCAGGGCTGACCCAGCTGATTTGCAAAGTGGAAGTGAGTGAGCAGTCAGGAGGCAGCACACTGACCTGGTCCTCATGTAATGACCACCATGAGTTGGTTAACCCATGGTTAGTCAAGGCCACATGGGAGCAAGTGACTGTGCTGCTTCCTGACTGCTTGCCCGCTTCCGCTTTGCAGGTAAACCCAGGGATGCCTGTTCCTGGGTTGTGCTCCATGACTTGCAAACCCCTAATTCTGGGTTGTTGAAGAAGAAACAGCCCAGAATTTTAACCCAACAAACAATGGGTTAAAACTCTGGGTTGTTTCTTCCTCAACAACCCAGAGTTTCAGATTCGCACATCACAGAGAGGGTGTTCCTGGTTTGTTCTGTAATCCAGTAACAAAGCGGAAGCAGCGAGCAGTCGGGAGGCAGCATGTTTGTTTTTAAGAAGTTGATACTTTGGCACTCATGCTTAGTACATGAGACCCTTTAATTGCTTGTAAGAATAGTAACTTACAGCGCAATCCTATGGCCGCCAGACAGCATCTAGATGGCCATAGGATTTTTCAGAGTCCCAGCTCCAACCTCAGAAACTCGCTTCAGCATTGGAGATGGGACTCCAAACTTGGAGCGCCTTCCCCCTCCCTTGTAGCCAGTGTGAAAAGAATCACACCGGCTGAGTCTCTGAGGTCGGAAGAGTGACCTTGGAGATGGGGCTCCTCTCCCTGTTTGGCGGGGCGGAGAGAGGACCGGTGCCACCATGATATGAAGTATCCTGGTGGCGCCTCAGCCTCCTTCCCTCCCACTCTGAGGCACCTCAGCTAGATGGCTGAAATTGTCCATCTAGCTGAGTCGCAGGGCGGGAGCAGCGCCTCCATGCTACTCCTGCCCTCCATAGGATACCCATAATCCTCTGAGTTCAGATGGTTACAGGCATCCCAATTGGATTGCACCCTTGGTGTATATACCCAGCAAATTGGCTAGAAATATAAATGCCTTCCCCTTCCCTTCTCTAAACAGCGGCCATTAATTTCTGTGTACTAGCACTAGTGGGCTTTAATATGGCTCATGACTGGGTAGCCTATAGCCAGGGATCCCACACTAGTTATATACGTTAAGCATTACAAGGCATTTTGAAACACAGGAGTGGCCTGTGAGAATTATCCTGTCTTTCAAGATCAGGATGTGGAAAGCAGTTCTTCTAAAAGAACATTTGAGCAGTATATCTGTTGCAGGGCATTTTAAATATGTCTCCCTTTTCATATACAAAAGGGAGCCCAGCCTACCTTTTTTTTTCTTTCCCTTTTTACATCCCTTTTAATTCTGTTTTGTTGAAAACTCTATTGACAGAAGAGCATTGTGAGTTACTTCCTCTAGGGTTTTTCCTCTTAAATTGACTACTAGACGGATTGCTGTAGTAGAATGCAATAGAATTCCCAGACTTTTATGACTACAATCAGGAGCATCTTGTTAAGACATGTTGAAGTAGTAAATTTTTGCTGCTTCCTGGCTAATCTAACATGGCTTGGAAGCTCAGAGGGAGCAACAGAGAAGGCTGCTATGCATAGTCCCTTGCATTTTTGCAAATTTCTTCTATACCATTTTGAATTGAATTGGATAGAACCCTAGAGATTGCTGATGTGTCTGAAGTAGTGTGAATATTTTTGCTTGTTATCTTTGGCCAGTATGGAACAGTCTTTAAGAATGTCTTCTGTTTGAAACAAAATTGTGTTTGGAGTTGTTGTTGCTGTTGTTGTTATTTTATTATTTTTACATTTATCTATCGCCCATCTGGCCGGCAACCGGCCACCCTGGGCGATGTACATAGGATAAAAACAAGATAAAATACATTTAAAACAATATAATTTTTTTAAAATCTTAACCCACCCCATATTCCCGCCTGAACAGCCAGGTTTTTAATGAGCGGCGGAAGCTCAGCAAAGAGGGGGCATGGCAGAGGTCACTCGGGAGAGAGTTCCACAGTACGGGGGCTGCCACAGAAAAGGCCCTCTTCCTTGTCCCCACCAGTCTAGCTGCTCTGGCTGAAGGGACAAGGAGAAGGCCGTCTGTGGCAGATCTTGTTGAGCGGCCTACTTGGTGTTGCTGGAGATGCTCCTTGAGACTTAGAGTTGTATAAACAAGCCTCGCCGGGCAAAACGGAGGCCGAAATTGGCCCCGCTCACGCCCGGTGAGGCCTTACCTTTTTCTTCGGGGCAGCTCGCCTCTCCGCGGCTAGCCGCCTGCGCGGCCCGCTCCGGTCCTGTTGCGTCACTTCCGGGACCGGAAGTGATGCGATGGGACTGGAGAAGGCGGATCAAGAGGCGCGGAGAACTTCTCCGCGCCGCTCAGAAGATCGGGTCGGGGGGGCGCCCCCGCGGAGAATCAAGTTGGGGGCACGGAGAGCCCCTAACTCAGGTTTGGATGCACCTCTACTTAAGATAGACTGGACCGGAGCCGTATAGGGTTTTAAAGGTCAAAACCAACACCTTGAATTCGGCTCGGCAAGCAACTGGTAGCCAGTGCAGCTCCTTCAGCACTGGAGTGATGTGATCCCGCCAGCGGCTGCGTTTAACCAGGCTAGCCGCCGCGTTCTGTACCAGCTGTAGCTTCCGAACCGTCTTCTGAATGTTGCTCAGCTTCCTATGTTATACAAAGTGTATTTCAGATTTAAGAATTGCTGCTCAACTTTGCTTCAGCAAATATCTGGCTAGCATTAATTCCACTTTCAGCTACTGCAACATTATACACTTCAGTGAAGTTACCACAGTGTAAACTAGAAAAGGATAGTTGTTATTGCATGCTATAGCAGTGAAGGCATGGGGGGGGGGGATTGTTTTTCTCCAGACAACTCTCTGAGGCTAGTTCTTGACCATGTTGAAGTGCCCGTGAAACTTATGACATCATAATTGAGAAATGACCAATTTTTGTTTTTAAAGCTTGATTAAGCTGCTATTGTCAGTATAGACATTTTTAAACAAGCACAAAGAAAATATTTTAAATTTGAAAACTGAACCTCATATGAGCTGCCTAATACCACAAAGCAACTTTATTAAACACCATTATTGTTGTTATTAGTCCAACTAGGTACACAATGCTTTGTAACAGTGAAGAAACAAATACATCCCAAGTCTAAGATACGAACAATGCTCAGAGAAATAACTTGGAGTGGTAGTGGAAAGACATATGTAGATCACATGCAAGGACAGTTACATGTATGTTAGCTTAAGTTTCCTTCCCATTCTTCTTCTTCTTCTTCCTGTCCCACCGGAGGTTGGACATCATCATGGTTAAGCAGTCTTTAGATATGGCTCCTCTAAACAATGATGTTGTGTTGCCCCCAAACCATTCTTTAAGTTTTTTCAGCCATGACCCTCTTCTTCCAACACTTCTTTTCCCATTTATTTTCCCTTGTATAATCAGGTGCAACAGTCTATATTTTTCATTTCCCATTATATTCTAGTTTATTCTAGATTTCTGCATTTCATGTGTTTTATAATTTCTTGATCTTTATACATTCTCTTCAATACTTCTTTGTTGGTGGTCACCCTCTCAGTCCATGAAATTCGTAACATCCTGCGATAAAACCACATTTCAAATGCTTCTGTCTTTTTTATAGTAGCCTGTGTTAAAGTCCACAATTCCATGCCATATAGTAGAACTGAAAATACATAACACCGTACAATGCACATTCTCAAGGCTAATTTTAAGTTTTTGTTACATACTACATTTTTCATCTTTAAAAAGCTACTCCGGGCCATCTCTATTCTAACCTTTATTACATTATTAGGATCCCACTGCTCGTTCAACCAAATTCCAAGATATTTATATTTAGCAACCCACTCCACATTTTAATTTTTAATTTTTAACTGTTTATCTTGGACTACTTGCTTTTTACTAATTACCATGCACTTGGTTTTCTTAACATTCATTTTTAGACCATGTTATTACACACTTCACTGACTTTATCAAGTAATCTTTGTAGATCATCTAAATTGTCAGCTAGCAATACTGTCATCTGCATATCAAATGTTATTGATAATCTCTCCATTAACAATGATACTATCATTTAAATCAGCAAGTACTTCTTTAAAGATGTTCTCTGAGTACAAATTAAAAAGCAATGATGAAAGTATGCATCCTTGTCGTACTCCTCGTATCTCTGTATCCTCTGTCATCTGATGATCAACTTTCACTGCAGCTTTTTGTTGCCAGTACAAGTTTCTGATTATAGAAATATCTCTTGAATCAAGACTACTACTACTACTACTATTTCCATTTCTATACCACCCAATAGCCGAAGCTCTCTGGGGGGGGTTTACAACAATTATAAAATTACACAATAAAATACAATTATACAATAAAAATACAACTTTAGAATAAAATACAGTATAAAAAATACAAGCAATAAAAACATTGAAAATTTTACACAAACTTTTAAAAAACACTTTTAAAATTACTTAAATAGCTAAGACTGATGTAAAAAATATACTGGTTAAAAAGATGACATAACCACCACCCCATGTGCTATTTGTAGCTATTAAATGCCTCAGCAGAGAGGGCAGTTGTAACCTGGTGCCGTAAGGATAGTAAAGTTGGCGCCAGGTGAGCGTCAGTGGGGAGGCTGTCCCAAAGTTGTGGGGCTACCACAGAAAAGGCCCTCCCCCTTGTTGCCACCTTCCGAGCCTCCCTCGGGGGCGGCAGTTGGAGGAAGGCCCCAGATGCTGAGTGTAGTGTCTGGGTAGATTGTGGTTGGGAGAGGCATTCCATCAGGTATTGTAGTCCCAAGCCGTGTAGGGCTTTATAGGTTAAAACCAGCACCTTGAATTGGGCTTGGTAGCATAAAGGCAGCCAATGCAAGCAGGCCAGAACAGGTGTTATATGTTCAGACCTCTGGTCCCAGTTATTAATCTGGCTGCCACATTTTGCACAAGAAAAATATGTGCTTGGGATCACTGGAGTCATTGAAGGACCTTTAGTGATGTAGTCATTTCACTGGTGATCTGAAAAGGATTACATGAGTGTAAATTTTAGTGGCTTTGTTGTTATCTGCCATGGAGGTAAAGGAGTATGGCAGTGAACAATTGGTTTTGTATCACTGTAGAGATACAATTCCATTTATTACAGGGCCATTTGGACATACACAATTATGGCCCTTTGGGATTTAAATAGCATCTAGTAGTTTTCTGACTCTGGGGAAGGCTGACTTCATTTTTAAGAAAGCTTTTCGGCCATTGGAACACATTTCATGGTGAATGATTGTGTCTCTCTGATATTACCTTTGTTTACCAACATCTCTATAACTTGGCATGTTTTACTTTGTCAAAAGCTTTCTCATAGTCAATAAAGCAAGCATACAAATCCACGTTCATATCCCGGCATCTCTCCCCAAGTACACATATATAGAATAATGCTTCCCTGGTTCCAAATCCTCTTCCGAATTCAAATTATGTGTCTCCTGCCCCCTCTTCACATTTCTTGTAAATTCTACCATGTATTTAAGAAAACTTTAAGCAAATGACTCATCAAACTTACTGTTCTGTATTCACTACAAACTTTAGCGTTTTCCTTTTTGGGTAATGTACTGAAAATTGACCTTAACCAAATTTCAGGAATGATCCCAGTTCTGTAGATTTGGTTGAACAGATCCACTAAAACATTTAAATCATCCCCTTCTATTAACTTTAATATTTCTGCGGAAAAAATAATCTAATTCAGGAGCTTTGCCATTTTTTATTAGCCGTATTGCATTTTAAATTTTGGTTTTCTGTATTTCCGGTCCAGTATCATCATCTGGTATAATAAATTCTGTTCTATTATCTTCAAACAACTCTTTAATGTAATCACTCCATACTTATGCTGGCTCAGCTTGCCTGAGCATGGAAAGCTAAGCAGGGTCAAGCCTGGTTATTACTTGAATGGGAGACCCCTCCTCTAGTTTTCTGCATTGAGCAGGGGGTTGGACTCGATAGCCTTGTAGGCCCCTTCCAACTCTATGATCTATGAAATCTATGAAACCCTTGACATCAAGTATCAGAGAATTATTCCTGCCTACCAATAGTGGACATTGTCGTTCATAAAATCATAGAATAGAATAATAGAATAGTAGAGTTGGAAGGCCTATAAGGCCATCGAGTCCAACCCCCTGCTCAATGCAGGAATCCAAGTTAAAGCATCCCTGACAGATGGCTGTCCAGCTGCACCTTGAATGCCTCCAGTGTGGGAGAGCCCACTGCCTCCCTAGATTCTTTAAATATACCTGCTACTTCCTGGATCTTTTTATGTACATTGAAGGAATTGTGGATCTTTACCAGATTTTTTATTTCTCTACATTGTCCAGCCCACCATTTTTCTTTAGCTTCCTTGATTTTATTTTGGATTTTTTTGTACTTGTTTATATTTGATGTTGTCTCTATTTTTCCATTTTTGTCTCTCTTCCATTAGCTCTGATATTTCTTCCGTCATCCACTTTTTAAAATTTATATTTCTACTTTTAAACTTATTATTGGTCACATCTACTAATACTTCTGTTAGTTTAGATTAGAACAAGTAGCATTTATCTCTAAACTATTTATATGTGTGATCTCGTTGATACCTTCATGAATCCCTTCCTTAACAGCTGTGTATACAATTGGATCACTTAATTGTTTAATTTCTATGCATTTTCTGTTTTTACTTTTTTGTATTTTTTTAAATTCAATTTGAATTACAGCTACAACAGGTTTATGGTCTGAAATTTCGTCAGCTCCTGGATAAGTTTTCACTGACTTAACACTATTTCAATACCTCTGATTAACTAAAATATGATCTGATTCCTTACAATATTATTGTTAGTACCATCTTGCAGGGATTTCCATATGTATAATCTTCTTGTTGGTAATTTAAATGTAGTGTTAGCAACCACAAGTTCTTCTTCCTCACAAAATTGTATTGTTCATTTCATGTTCCTAGTTCGTATTTTCCAACAAAGTCTCTGCAGGTTCCTTTCCCTATCTTAGCATTATAATCCCCCATTATGAAATTTACGTGTTGCTTTTCTGTATACTTTATATCTTTAAGTTCTTCATTAAAAAATTCTATACTTTTTTCATCTTTATCTGCAGCTGGAGCATATACTTGTATGATGCTGAGGTCTGTGTGATTTGCTTTTAATTGAATGAGCATCACCCGATCCGAGTATGGAACAAAGTTTGTAATGGCTGCTCTTATATCTTTTGTTATTATGACTGCAACTCCATAACGGTGCTGTGCATCTTTACTTCCTGAATAAAATATAATGTGCCCATTATCTAACTGTACTTGGCTGGATCCTGGCCAACGAACTTCACTTACTCCAAGAATCTGAATATTCAACCTTTTCATTTCTTTCGCTATATTGTGAGTTTTTCCTGGCTCGTACATGCTTCTTACATTCCAAGTTCCTAAACTAACTTTTAACCCAGGGATTCTTAGCACCCTCTGGCCATCTACAGCCTGCAGAGACTGAGGGCCTTTTTATATCTCTGTTCAGTCATGATGAGTATACTTGGAAAATATAATGCGGTGGTTTTCCATTGTCTTCCACATCACAATGCTATGGCCAATTATAATGGCTACCATCTCGCCCACAGTTTTCCATACCAAAGCACTATCAGCATCCCTTGCCTTGGACTCTGACTGGTACTGACATTGCTGTTGCCCAAAGTCAGGTGGAATTTAGAGGCGATTTAATTCCTCAAGGCTCCACAGGCTTCCTGGTCAAGCTCCTCCGTTGGCTTTCCCAGAGGTCAGGTTATTTACCGTCACCTGATACTTGGCGTAGCTGAGGTGCATGGTGATGCTACTCACCAAGGTCAGCTCATAGACCAACCCCCATCTGCGTTACCTTCCTATTCATAAAGTTAAATAGTGTTGCAATATTTCTGTAAGAGTTATTCAGGAAAAAGTGTTTCTGTAGAGTTTGCGTGTGGGTAAAAGCTCATCACTCACCCTCCCTCTGTCAATACAATAGAATCAAGTGAAGGAGAAGTTTACAACCAACAGAATCAAGAAAGAGAGAAAATACAACAAAGAGTCTAGTGGATCCTTAAAGACTAACACATTTATTGTGGCGCAAGCTTTTGTGGAATATAGCACACTTCATCAGATGCAAATGGGCTATAGTCCATGAAAGCTCATGCCAGAATACCGTACATTTGTTAGACTTTAACTCTTCGTTGTTTTTGCGGCAAAACTAACTAACACAGCTACCCGCAAGAAAGAGAGAGCTTTTCTTGGGGCGGGGGTACTCAGCATTTTCAAGTTGCAGTTGCTGAAAGAGTGCATGTTTGACTGATCTCCAGAAAAAAACTTCCTGCATATGCTGATTTTCTATGTACAGGGTGTATGTGTGTTGTTTTCTCCCCAGCACTGTTATGCAAACTCACTCACTACTACCTACCACTACTTGTCGTCTGAGGGAGTGTAGTGTCTGAAAAGCTTCACCACTTGATTCTGCTGATTGCCTAAAGTACAAGTCCTTCTTCAGTAAAGTGATGTGAAGATATCCCAGAATTCCTAGTTGGCTCTGCCTTCTAGAGAGAAAGTGGTCACACACTAATTGGTGGACTTAAGACAGGATCCAACAGTGTCATTCTCCAAATGCAGATAGCGCTAGTGGAGCTCTGGTGAATCTTTCTGTTGCACAACAGGTTGCACAAGAGTTATGTGCAACTAGTTGCACAACTGCTTGCACAGTGGGTTGCATAAGCATAATGCACATCCGCTCACTCAACCATGCTTGCGCAAATGAAACTTTAGTTGGATTCTCCTCTTGTGCACAGTTTGGAACCACAACGTCATTTGCGCTAACGGAATGACACAGTTGGATACTGCCTAGAGCAGGGCTCTCCAACCTTGGGTCCCCAGATGTTGCTGGCCTACAGCTCCCAGCATACCCAGCCAGCATGGCTAATGGCAAGGGATTCTGGGAGCTGTAGTCCAGCAACATCTGGGGACCCAAGGTTGGAGAACCCTGGCCTAGAGACTCCAGGAAACTGCAGTGAGTCCTACTCAGGTAATTGTCATAGGAATGAATATTTCAGACATGCAGGTATATTACTATTGTTTAAATAAGGGTCTATAAGGTGGCCTTCTCTCCATGGCCTTTAGGGCAGGGGTTCTCAACCTGGGGCAATATGGAAAATCACATAAAAGGGAGGCCACGGCATGAGATTAGGGGGCCACAGAGAGAAGTGAACAGAGAAGTGACCGAGAAAAGAAAACAGAAAAGAAAAGAAAACAGAAGTGTTTCCACAGCTTTGGGATAAAGCAAAATTGTTTTTCATGGCATTTCCTACTTCGTATTTGGTAGAATCAGGTTTCAGTCGTGTGAATTATTTACCGTATATACTCAAGTATAAGTCGAGTTTTTCAGCACATTTTTTGTGCTGAAAAATGCCCCCTCGACTTATACTTGGGTCAGCGCACTTATACTGGAGGCAATAAGTTTTCCCAGTTTTTTGGGGTGAAATTAGGGGCCTCGACTTATATTAGGGTCCACTTATACTTGAGTATATATGGTACTCAACCTAACGCGGAATCGCCTTAACATAATGGACATAGGTGATCCTCGGTTATCCCTCACAGCAATAGAACCGGATATAAAAAAGCTTGTTTCTGGTCATCAAGCACAAAGGGACACATTGATCGAGAAATACTTAAAGTAAAGTATACATTTTTATTTAATTATTGTATTTTGTATAAATTATAAAAATTACAATAAAACATGTTCTATTTACAAACAAAACATTTAAATAGCTACCTTTTTACCGGTAGGACGGAGGGGGGGGGCACAGGAAGGAAACAAGGTCGGAAGGGGGCCACAGCCAGAAAAAGGTTGAGAAACACCGCCTTAGGGTATTGTACTAGTCATCAGTATGCTATGGCATCTGTCCCTAATGCCGTCTTCCCCCTAAATGTTACAATATGCTGTGTAAGGCACACAATCCTCAAGGGACATAGTCACATATCTTTTATACAGGTAATAGGAAAAAGATTCCAAGTGAGGCTTAGGTGTGGTAGGTTAAAAAAAGATCATGTTACCATTGGTATGAGCCCATTTCACTTTTACAGACATGTTATGGGGGGGGGGGGGTTGAGGGTGTGCCTGTAACTCTTTTCTTCCAAATCATTGCTGGTTGGGAAATGTGATTTCCATACATGCACACCCCTACTAGTACTAGCACCAATTTTACTGCTGAGTTCTTGTATGTTATCAGAAGCTATTTGAAGTAGCACTCTGGAGCCTTAATACCTACCAAAGAATCTACCCATTAGTAAGCAGCCCAGCTGACACACATCATGGACAGGCTGGGGTGCTTACTCGTGAGTAACTTTGCTGCAGCTTTTTGCTGATATAAACTTTGCACCCAGAAAGAGTAAGAGAACATTTCAGGAAGAGGAGGGACAGCTTCCCTCTTCTCCTAGAAATGAGCTGGTTGTTGTGCCAACACACCTTAAGAATACAACCTTCAAAGTTATATGAGGAGGGAGGGAGAGAGCGAGCCTTTGTTGAGTAAAAAATGAAAGATAGTCCTGTGATTGTGCTTTATAGAAGTTGACTTCCCTGCTGGGTTTTTCTTCTTCACTGTACTCAACTGAGAGGGCTTCTAAAACCAGATGTAGGGTTAGTTGGAGGAAGCAAGCCATCAGGTGCAATGTGAATTCTGGTTATACAGTGGATAGACAGTGCTTAAAGTTAATCATACATGCTACTGACTGACTATACTGTGTCTCACCCAGTGAAGAAGAAATTTAATCATCATCACTGAAGCTCCTGGGCAAAATGATAACACAAGGGATTTTTTAAAAATAATAACACTTTTACTTTTGGAGGAAGTTAAATAAATGTGTTAAAGCAAGTTTATTACTCCATTCCCTGTTTCCCAGGATGAATACTATAAATTCAATCTTGTATTAATTAACTGAAGCAATTAGTAACTCAGTTCAAGAGAAGCTGTAGGTTTATCTGTTGTGGTTAAATATTATATAGACCTCCCTAAGGGATATAATTTCAACTAGGAGCTGCGTCTTCATTTGCACTCTCTTTGTGCAATGGTTTGTTATCCAGGAAATCATTTTAAATAGTCAAATTAGGCCTCTACTCATATACACAGCCATTTTATAAGGCATTTACAGCTGATTAGCAGTATTGTGCAAAACCATTGTACATTGTGCTGTGAAATAATTCCAATAGAACATGATTAACTTTCCAGGTAGTTTGATCATGTGCATCTATTTTTTCTGGCAGCAAATGTGCAAATTATGCATGCAGTGGGAAGCCTCCTTTAATTATGTAGCCAGTTATGAGGCATTTGGGTGTAGTGGGACTTTTAAGAAGCTTTTGCCTTGGGCTTAAATTGATGAATTTTAGTAGTGTATTTCTGAGATTCAAAGCTTTAGGTATAGCCATTCTGTTCCATCTTATTGTGAAGAGAAAGCCATAGCCCCCCACACACATGTATATGCACACATACCGCAAGATAGCATCAGACACCCAAGAATCACAATAGGAGTCATTAACATGCCCCCTGGCAAGTCCCTGGTCTGGCAGCCGAAGGAGCTGTGGAATATTCATTCCCAGGTGTTGGATAGAAGAAAGTAACAGCCAAAGACTCCTAGGTGCCGGGCAAACAAGAAAAACCAGTCGTGCCAGGAGGGGGCACGACAAGAAGGAGGGGGCCCAACAGAGGGTATAAAGCCCAGGGTCAGTGGCAGGAAAAGGGTTGTTGGTCGTGAGGCAGCAAGCTGCAAGGTCCATGGCTCAGGACCTCCACCTCCAACCCTGGGGAGCTCCCAGTGAACAACGCTAACAGAACAGCCCTTTCGGAGTTAAGCGGCTTTCTAGGAACAAGGCATTTCCAGGTACGACTGTCTGTATTGCTTTTGCGGCTCGCTACCAGCTCAATTGTAGGTGTGTGCTTAGCGTGGCGCTTTGTATATGTTCTATTACGCTCCATTAAACTCTGTTTACCCATAACAGTGTAGTAGCATCCATTTGAAACTCGGTCTCCTCGCTTTGCCTGCGTTATAATTGGTCGCAGCTTCTGCCAGAGAGCTGCGTACCTCTGATAGAGGGCTACCCGAGTCCAGGTTACCCCTGCGTGGCCGAACCCGCCAAGAAGGACAGTTGCAGTCTTTCTCCACTTGGTTGCAGCGGTGGGATTCGCGTACTGCTGATAGAAGGCTACCCGAGTCCAAGTTGCGTGGCCGAACCCGCCAAGAAGGACAGTTGCAGTCTTTCTCCACTCTTATACAATTTTGAAATTAGATTTAGTGATACACATTTTTAAAATAACATGTAAAACACAAATAATTTTAAACCTCTGCTTTCTGGGTAATTTGAGCAATTCTGGCTGTAAGTATACATGGGGAAATTGGTTGGTTGGGGGAAATGTAATACTCACTGTATTGTAACTGTACATAAAGCTGAAGTGCCATTAAAAAAAAAAAGCCAGCTCTACCTTTTTTTTATATAGCTGAATACCATTTACGTATATTCATTCCTGGAGTCTGAGCTTAAAGAGGTCTATGAGAAGTTATTTTGAGAGGGATGTTTTGTTGTTTTTTATAGTGAACTCAGAAGCTAAAGAGCTCAGCAATCAGCATGCTTGAATGTCAGCCAAGACACTAAACTGGCAGCCTTCCATTCTGCTATTGATGTGAGTAAAATGTGTACTCACTGACTTGAGTCGGAGCATACAGCTTTTACAAGCAAATGCTTCTGCTTTTTCCAGTTGTATGGAAACTGGGAACGGGGGTGCATTTGTGTGCGCGCTTGTGTGTGTGTGTGTGTGTGTGTGCGCGCGCGCAAAAGGAAAACAGAATCAATTCTTCATGTTTACTTCCCTTCCCCAGACCAGTTGAGACCTCACTCTTAAAATATTGTTGTTCCCTTTTTTAGGGAGCACTTAATTATGTTTTCTAACATTGTAACAATTCAATATACCTTGTTTAAAGAGCCATAAACATCTCCTACTGGTATTAAGCTGCAGGAAAGTAAAACTAATTGATGTTTTGTGTATAGAACTAGACAAAGCCAATTGAAAACTATGCAGGGTATGATAAACCAACTTTGCATTTTCTTGGTGTTTTGTAGAACATGATTTTTGGCATAATTGCCTCTTGGAATAATCCATATACTGGTGTCCTAACTTCACAGGGTCAATTTAAGCAGTGTAACACTGTGATTTTCTGTGCAGGTTTTCATTATTACTGAGCAACATGCAGCAATAAATAGTGACAGAGGAAATTGATTTCTAAGGTAAATACATTCAGTACCTCTAAGAAGTGTAGTACAAATCTTACATACTGTCATGTAACTGACTCACTCAGTTAGTTGGTGCTGCTGAGTGTTCCAAAATATACCTCACCATCACTACCTTTCTTTTGACTGTATTTTTATAGTAAATAACAGAGAGTGAGACAACATAAGATCCCAATATTTGTAGGTTTCCACAGTAATAGTAGCATTAGCATGCAGTTAGCTAGCTACATGTTTAATTAGTCCAGCTCAGCTCACAAAAGAATTATTGCTACTCCCATGCTGTCACTTCTGTTATACTTTTAAGTGTCTGAAGTGGTTTATAATTATTATCTCATTATCCCTCTAGAAGATGAAGTTACGTCACCACTATTCTCATTTTTACAGTAGAGGAACCAGAAATCTTTGTGACTAAGCGGGAATTTGAACCCAGTTACGAGCCCTAGTGTACTGTTCACTGGGCCACATTTGTTAACAGATGAAAGTCTTCAGAGCATTTCCAAATGGTTAAATAAAAAGGTACCAGAATTTATCTTTAATGCTACATGCATTGTGCCAGAACCTCAATATTTCCTTCCCATGTGATGGATGAAAGACAGTAGCCCTGCTTCCAGAGGATGGCTAGTCTTTTCCAGTATGGCCTCTTTTAATGCAGCAAGTAAGTGGTAGACATACCCTATAGAATAAAGTATTATGGTTGGTGGAAGGGAAATCTCAGTATGGAATGAGAAGTTTCGGAAAGCTATCATTCATGAAGGGAATTAAGCAGTCTTCCCCAAACTGGCCATACTGGCTGCGAATTATATCCAACACATCTGGAGGGCACAAGGTTGGGGAAAAGCTGTCGTCGTAGAGCTACTATTGCAGCATGTGGCCTGAATATATCTTATTCAGTTATCTTTGGTGTTTGTATTCCACATATATCATGGATTAACACTGATTTTAAATCAAGTTTTGTTTTTGGAGTAGAATGATTACTAATATTCCCAGTATATATCTCATAGATGCTTGTTGCCCAGGGTTTTCCCACCCATCTTGTATAAAAATCACTAGTAAGAGAATACTGTTTTGTTTTCTAATAGGGAAGAACCTAGGAGGTATCAAAAGTGTCTACACTTACTGATTTTCCCTCTTGCCAAAACTCTTTATAGGTTAGGAAACTGAAAGTGTATTGATTTTAGTTTTAGATGCTATATGCAATCAAGATCTTACTACCATACCTGCACCATCATGTTATTGCCTCTCATACGAACTGGAATATTTTCAGGTAGAGGCTTCCAAAATTATTTTACTGTCCTCTCCTCACTCCACCACTTTTAGCATGCAATATAAAGGGTTTCTGGAGCTAGTTTTGTAAATGTTTTGCATCAGTATTTTATGATCCTCTGATAAGCTCTATCCAATCCAAGTTTAAATGTTTGAGTCAAATTTAATTAACATTTGTAAGTGTGGGTGGAATACATTTGCTTTGGCTAGATTATGGGTTTGGGAAGAGATATATGTAATTGCCACAGACTTAAGTGAAATTCCTCTGCATTCATATTGAGGGCAAAACTATGCTCTTAATTTAACTGGATCACTGGGGGAGATATTGGACGTGTTTCCCTATTACACTTACCCACATAGAAAATCACAGCATTCTTGAAATGAATACTCCTATTTCCTAGTCATTTGTCAGGCGAACCTTTTAGTAACAACTTGTAATTAGACAAACTAATCCATTGACATGAGGCAACACCCTTGTTTCAGAAGTCTGCCCAGAAAAAAACCTGTTTTGTGTATTTAGAAATGCACTTTGTTTGAATTGCACCTAATGGCACTGGGTTTCATGTTCAACAGTATCAGTAAAATAATACCCTTATTACAATCAACCAGTGTTTATTATGTGAACCTTCAAGGCACATAGAAGCCTGAGGAAGAGTCCTGTGACAAATAACTTTCCCTTAGGCTAGGTGTTGAGGAAAAATAAAAAGGACTTTGGAAAATAAATGTTGTGTATGGGTTTATGTAAGTCAGGGATGGGGGAACATGTGGCTCTCCGATGTTATTGGACTACAACTCCCATAATCTCTTACCATTGGCTATGTTTGCTAGGGTTGATGGGAGTTGCCATCCAACAACATCTGAAGGGCTGCACATTCCCCACCCCTGATGCAGGTTGTTAAACACTTTTTTGCAGATTGCTTCAAGTTTAAGATGGAGTTCAGTAATAATACCTGCTGCTAATAACTGGTAGGCGCTTCATTTTTTAAAACATACATTTTGGGAACTGGTGCTATTTTAAATATGTTACTAGAATTGTGTAGGGGTTTATGAGTCATTACTAGAAATAATATAGATGACAGAGTAATATCTCAACGGTAGCTAGATACAGAGGATTTGTTACTTGTTTAAAATGGCATCTGCTAACTTCACAAGAAAGAACAAAAAATATCCTAAGCTCACCCCCTAAAATCTTCACTGTGCTTTTTGTTCTTTACTTTTCACAGTTATTCAGGTGACCAATAACTCCCCCATTCTGACTCTGAATATACCTAATTCAAATGAAGTATTTAAAAATAATTCTAAGAACAAAATTCAGGTTAACATGACCCCTGTTCCAGTTGGGCCCCATTGCATGCTGATGATGTAACCAGGAGCACAGTGGGGGCCTAGAAGCCTTTCCAAACGTTCTCCCTCACTGCCTTTCCTAAAGGTATCTTAATAAGACTTCTAATTCTGCCATAAGCATGCATAGCAGCATCCATCACTACTGAGAAGCATGGAGAACACATTGGGCTTGTTCACACTATTAAACAAGCCACCATGGCTTAAATAACCCACAGTGGCTTGTTTAAATCAGTGATGTGTGCCGGGTGGTGCCTTTAGCCTAATTACCCACCCAGGTGCAGCTTGTTGTGTCATCAGAACCCAGGCGGCATGGCTTATTTGAGGGGGAAACAACCCTCAAATAACCCAATCAAGTGAACTGGGCCAATATCTGTGCTTCCCAGAACCAGTGGGTATTGCCATGCAAGCTTGTGGCAGCATCCAGGACCATTCCTGAGGCCAACAATTGCCACAAGTCCCCCCAACAGACCTTTGCCAGGGTAAGTTTGTGGAAAGGGGCAAAGGGTCATCCAAGAGTGGGATGGGAAAAACACTTTGAAGCAAACTCATTTTGAGCTGTCCTGGTCATTGTAGGTTCAAGGGTTTCATACCCATGACATTTTATGCCTGAACTCCCCCCCCCTTTTTTTTCAAGCCCTGCTCCATCACTCCTAATGACTACATCTTGTTTGTAGAGTTTTGCATTATGTGGTTCATTCAGCTATTCTGTCTTTAAACTTGCATTTCATGTCTTGCTACTCTGCTTTCTCTGCGAAGTCTAATGTCAAAACACTCACAGATACTTAACACTATAGCAGATTTTCCACTCCAGCTTTATATCCTGACTAGCACACTGTTTCTATATTGATAAGAATGCATATTTCATAGTTCTCTAGGACTACAATCCTAAGCATACTTACTTGGAATTGAAATTAGTCTGGCTTCCCCCCCCTAAAGTAAATATGATTAGAACTAAGATATAAATCTTCATCTAAATTATTTTACTTCCTGGCGGTAATGTCTGAAAAGATTCCACCCCACCCCCGGCATGTCCTAAGAAAGGCTGTTTTGGTTGTCTTTTGGCAACTGCAGTTTGCCTGCAGCTTTATTGCTGTTATTTCATCATTCATTTCATTTACCGTATTTCATTTATATACCGCCCCACAGCTGAAGCTCTCTGGGCGGATCACAATAGATTATACATAAAAACAACAATAACATACAATAACATACAAAATAGTTTAAAAGATTAAAAACCAAATTTTAAAAACACAGTTTAAATGCCAATATGCCAATAGCATTCACCTGGTGGTGAGGGGTCACACTAACTAACATTTCCAAGTTAATTAACACCTGCAGTGGAACAGGAAATGATTACCACAATTCAAGTCATGGCTGACAGAATTGAACTTCTTGATAAGTTGTTGTTCAGTTGTTTCACACTTTTCAAAGTTCCTTTGTTCAAGAACAACCACAACATTGTGTGTAAGAATCCACTTTCCTTAAGCTACATCTTATATTTTAGAATATATTTTAATGAAAATTGTTTTTAACTGTTTTATATTTTGTATGTTCGTAATAATTTTGTTGTAAGATGCCTTGGGTCTTTTTAAGAAAAAGGCATCTAATGAATTTAAATAAATAAAAATTCAAGCTCTATTTTTAATTGTACTATTTATTATGCTTGCAGTCCTATGAAATATCTTCTATCTCCTATTGCAGAGGTGACCAATCTTTTGGGGCCAGTGGGCACCTTTAGAATATTGGAAGAGTGTCAATGGCACTTTCACAATATAGTTGCCATGGCAGGAGCTTACCCATTCACAGGGTGGCTACCATTGTGAAAACAGAAGGCAAACTGGTGAGGTTAAAAGTAACTTGCCCCAGAACCTTAGTATAAGGCAGAAGAGGATCTCAGCTCACACTCACAGGCAAAAGACAGCCACCCAAAAACCACCAGACAAAACACACACACACCAGGTAAAACACACACCACATACACACAAACCCAGGCAAAACACACACAACAAATCCAGGTGTACACGGACATACACACATGCACAAACCCAGACAAAACATACACTACACCCAAACAAATCAGTCAAGTTAACACCTCCCTCCACAAAAAAAGGCAAAAAACCACACGCAGCAAAGGCAAAACACCTTTTCCTTCCCCCCTCCAGCCCCCCAGGATGTTCTCTACCATCTCAAGCTTACTTTACCATGTGGGGCCCAGAGGTATTCTTGTAAATAAAAATGGAGCTGAAGCCAGCATTTTGCTTTGCAGCAGACCTACTTCCCAATCAAACCAAACCAAAAATATTTTAATTGTTTTTTTTTTTAAAGCCAACAAAAATCAGGACGGGCAGGAAGCCTAGCACAAGCACCAAGGGAGGTGCCCATGGGCAGTACCTTGAGGACCCCAAGCCTATCAGTTTTCCACTGAACACCCTTGGTTGATACATTATAGCTGCAGTCCTAAGGAGAAGCAGTTTACTTATGAGTAAGGGGGCTGCTGGTGGTGTTTTTTCCTCTTAAGTATTTTCAACAGCAACTTCCACTTCCAAAAAGTCATGCCATTTTTGAAACAGAATGGACTTTCCAGGATTAAGAAGTAGAGCTGCTGCAGTGGGAATATTCCAAGAGAAAGCTCTGGCTGTGCATATAGTTCCCTTAATTATGTGTAAATTACTTGTTTGGCATCATAACTGAGATTTGCCTGTATTGATTCCTCAAATTTTGTAAGCGCAAAAAGCAAAACCTCCCTCTGCTATGACAAGGCAACTGTTGGTCAAAAACATTTTTAAATTCTTCCTGAGCTTTTACCCACCCACCCAACACATGCACATTCTTTCCAGATATTTTTTTTCCTATTTCTAAGAATATCTTTCATTATGCCATGGTGCAGCAGGTACCTTTTGAAAACAATTCTTCCAGACAAAGCTAAGTGTCTGTGGAACATTGTGCCCACTGCCCAGAGGTTAATGAATCCCTCTAATCATACCCTATCTCAACTATTCTCTGTGGGTTTATAATCTGAAACTCACACTTAAGACTTTTCATGGGTTGGATAGGAACTGGCCTTTAATTTTCATAATATGGTGCTGAGAAAGTATGCAAGCATTCCTTTTTGTACATTTAATCTCT
Source organism: Shinisaurus crocodilurus (assembly GCA_021292165.1). Classification (NCBI taxonomy): domain Eukaryota; kingdom Metazoa; phylum Chordata; class Lepidosauria; order Squamata; family Shinisauridae; genus Shinisaurus; species Shinisaurus crocodilurus. The sequence continues at coordinate 135,953,991 of CM037880.1, forward strand.
GTACTTGACTGTCGGCAATCTCTAACTGGCAACCAAGTTGTTTTGGGTAGACATTTTCCTGTTTGATCTTTTAACCTAATGCAACACGTCTCATCTATGTAAAAGAAAATATTTCTGTGGATACATGATATTATATATTGAGAGCCACTGCAGTGGCTAAAGTGTTGGGCTTAAATGTTGAAAATCCATTTTCAACATGTTCCCTTCCCAAACCATAGAACAAGGGCCAGTGAGTGAATTTGTGACTGACTGACTGGGGAGGCAGGGGGAGGGGCATAGAATTGGGAGCCTGTCCCAAGGGGGGGGGGACAGCTAGCTATGGCACTGTTTTGGCCTCACCCACTTCAGAGGCTTGCTGTGAGGCTAAATGCTGAATTTTTGGCACTATACAAATGTGGCCATTATCTGGAATACTGTCAGTGGGGTTATCTGCACTGGAAAAGAATAAGGCAAAACAATTATCATAAGGTTTTAGTTAACTAGGATGTTGTAGAAACAAATGCAGAGTAGAGAAATAGCAGCAGTACAACTACATAGTGGAACCTTATTGTAGCTTTGCTGCAGTGGCTCATTCCATGCTTTCACAGGAGTGGCCTGTACAGGCGATCTCCAGGGACACCCCATCCCACAATGCTTGGCTCTAAGGAAGGACTCCTCGAGCCAGACATTTCAGCCTGGCCGGGTCTCTGAAGAGCCACACCAGCCACGTGTCTAGATGAAGCAGTGGACAGGGGAAGTTGGACACAGCAGCAGGCGGGGTGGGGTGGACGCAGTGGTGGATGACAGTGCATGTGCTCTCCTGAGCATGTGCTCAGGCAGCGAGAGAGCTTGCTCCAGTGTTGCGTGGCAGGAACAAAACTATGCCTGCCTAGGTCTGCTCACTGCTTGGACTCTTGCTCATTGCATTGGCAAGGCTAGTGATAGACTTTCCTGCTGCTTCTCTCACATGCATCCCATCCATATTTCTCTTTACTGATTCCCTATCCCCGCCTGTACAGCACTTGATTATTCTCTCTTCTGATCTCTTGGCTTTAGTCTGAGGATGTAATGCTCTACGCTCATACATTCTGAGTATGAAAAGCCTCTCCATTTAACTGAAGATTCACAGCAGCTACCTGGCCAGCGGCTCCACACCAGCACCCAGCTGAGAATCACAGCAACCCATCCTGCAAGCAAGAGATGCTTTACAGAGCAGAGGTCTAGAGCCAGTCTTTCCACACCCGTGGGCAGAGATCTCATATCTCTCTTACATTTTCTCTTCGCTAGGAGAATGCTGGCTTGTGTGCTTGCTTTTGAGTTGGTCAAACTAAACTGGAAGGGCACAGAAATCCCCTGTACCTAATGTGTTCCTTGAAAATAGAAACTAGACTTCAAGAAAGAAGGAGAGAGACTCCCTTTTTAAGACATTTTACCTTAAAACTTACTGTGGGCACCTTTCAGGCCGACAAACCGAGCCATTTTAATTCAACAGCACCATTTTTTAATGCTTTGTCTTTTGAGATGTTACTATGACATTTCAAGACATCAGTGTTTTGAGCAGGCTAAAGTGGGCGGGGGGGGGGGATTCAAATAGCCAAATTAAATGGTTGAACAGTTTGTAAAATAATGCCTGCTAAGAAAAAGGAGAGAAAATGAAAAATTTCATGCCATCCCAGGACTATTTAAAATATGTCTTTGATATATTGTTGGGACTTAGAGCTGAATTTAAAAGAAGGGAGACTGCAATAATAATGGCAGAATGTTGAATCTGTTGCTATTTTACTTACTAGCAATAAAGGTTCTAATGATGCTGCTGCTGAACATTGTTGTTGTTTTTTTAACAACTGTCTTTTCTGTTTTAATTCCCTTTGTCCAAAATTCTACAGTGCACTACTTAGCTTTTGTGTAAGAATCAAAAGAGCCAAACTAATGTTTTGTAAAGCAGCTGCCTTCCTTTTGCTACAGTCAACCTAAGCCTTCCAAACCGAATTAGGGTTCAGTGTTTGATATGTGGCTATGAAGCTAAATAGACATTGTTATAAAAGTGGGAGGTAGAGATGCATGCTTTGGGGTTTTTGATCTTTTAGTGGCACTCAGTTTTGAAATATAAAGAAGAAATAGGGACATACGGTAATCTGTAACTATTCCATTTTATTCATAAAGACTGAAGTACTCTCTCTCACCACATTCTCTTTTATGGATTACTTTTTTATTCTGTTGCTGTTGCAACAAGGAATATAAAGCCATCTTGCAGCTTATGACACCTGCTTTCATACTTCCTAATAATTACTTCGGTTCAGGTCTGACAGCCAGAGCTTGCCAGAGTACATACAAATCTTGACTTGCTTCAGGGTAATAAATAATGTCATAATAGCTTTACTGTGATGTTCAGGATGTGTGTGGTGCTGTGGAAGAGATGAATATTTCAGGGGGGAAATCCAATAAACAATTGATGAAAGGCTGTGGTTACAAAGTGAGAGGCAGGCATCTCTGAAACAGTTCCTGTCTGGTTTCCCCCACCCAGTTTTTTTTTCACATCTTGTGGGTAGGTTAGGTAAGGTAAATCAGGATCAGAAGGTAAATCAGGATCTACTGGTGATTGGCAAGATTTTCTGATTCCCAGTTATTTAACAATAGCAACGAAAACAAAGTGTCTCCCCCACCCCTACCCACAAATAATACTGCTATAGTGAAGAAAGCTTGCAGAGAGCAGGGTAACTAGTAGTGGACTTTTGTGTGGAAGGAAGCTGATCAATTCTGGTACTCAAAACAAATTCTAATTCCTAAACTCAGAATTCTTTAATTCTAAGTATATGTTTTTGGCACCTGGGTCCAGCTGGTGGATCTCGGGGTTCTAGTAAAAACAACAACACCAAAGTAGATCCCACAAGCCTGAAGTCTGCTCATCTACGGCATATGATAGTGGCACATTCCCATATAGTCAGTGCATTGCAAGCCACATCTGTGAATAGTCTTATACACACTTTTACATGGGTGCATGCATGCACACACACATAACTGTTTAATGTGAATTGTATGTTATGTTCTTGAGGACATGCTGCCTCAATTACTATCGGGGCAGGGCAACAGGAAGCAAGCCCTCATAGTTCTTCCCATTTAGGAAGATCTAATAGCCAGCCTGGAGGACGGTGTCAATCCAGGCTCTGAGAATACTGAACTGCCTATGCAGAAGCTGCAACCTGTAATGTAGTGGGTCACTACATGAGGCAGTCATATGCAAACCTAAAGGTTCCTTGTTTGAGCCACTGCAGCTCCTGACAAGTACTGCTGAAAGGGATGTTGCTCAGCTTTGCAAAATCAGAAGCACAGTTTTAAAACCTTGGCAGCAAGGCAAGAATACCAGATTGCCAGAATTACCTTTCTACCAGATTGCCAGAATTACCTTTCTATATACTGTACATGTTGATCAGAGGTCACATTGCTCTGTGCATATCCTGTCCTTTGGTGCCTCTGGTTGTACAGTGTTACATTTACCAGAGATCCAGGGTATAGCTCAGTTGTGCCCAGTTAATTGAAAACCTTTGGCCATATCCGGACTCTGGTAGTCTCACACTACGTTGGTGTATAAATAGGTGTATAAAAACAAATTCTTTGTGTTCTGTCGTGCATTAACAATATTAGCACTTGGCCCAAATAGTGTGAGAGTCTCAAAGGTACTTTTTAGTCTGATATTCCAAGACTGTAGAGGGTGTAGCGGACGGGACCCCTCCTCCAAACCTCACACCCTCAATGTGTACTTCGCTCCCACCAAGTGCCACCTTGTATTGGTCACCTCAGACTTTAAGCTGTCTTCTTAAGCTGCGTTAGGCGATGATATGTCTTAGGTCTGATATGTAGCTGTTCACCCATGTTTGTTTGTCTTTATTAAGAGCAGTTTGTTTTATTTGATTACTTGGTGCCCCTCCGTTAATTCACTTCTTACTTTCCTGTCCACCATTCAGACTCTGGAGAATTAGAACTTTGAATAAAAAGATTGATTTATTGTTCTAACAAAGTCTCTAAACTGATATTCAACTCAGGCACAGATAACTTGGATTTTCTTTGCTTAAATTCAGGTTAAAGGCAGGCAGATGTTATACAGTGCTCTTTGTATCAACTTGGCTTGGTTACTTGAAGTTACAGTATCAGACCAGTGAACTTAACTGTCCCTCTCACTAGTCCAGAGCTTCACCTTCTTCCTCAGACAGAAGGTCCTTCACTCCCTAAGTGGAGTCTCCTGTGAAGTGTTCTACACTAACCCCTTCACGTTTGCTTTCTCACAACTTAGTTACTAGATTTCCTGTCTGAACTCTTTTCTTCAGTACCACCTTTCCCTACCTACTCTATTAACTTCCCACTCCCTCTCTCACTCCAACCCACTCTCTCCCCAACTCACAACCAACTCCTCTTAACTGCCAACTCCATGGGGTTCTATGCTCTCTGCTTAAACCAATCAGAGCCTCTGGAATGTTCAGGTTGGCCCTCCCCTGGCTTCTGCCTGTCACTCCGCCACAGAGGGTTACAAGGTTCTGAGTTTAAAGACACCCCTCTCCTGCTCAGAAGCCATCCGCATAGTTTGTATAGACAGGAGAAGTGGCAGGGCAGTTCACTATAAAGAAGGGCGGGTGCGGGTAGTGGGGAGGCCTCACTGAATCAGTTCTAAAGATGTTGTGACATTCCCCCCCTTGATAATAAAATGCTATTCTGGGAACTTGCAACTTCCACATTAGCTTCTTTAACTGCAAGAGTAACCAGAACCATTAACTATACTTCTCTTTATAGATCAGCTATGCAATGGTAAGGAACACTTGCAGGAACAGTTTCTTAACTGATTCCAGATATAGTATTTTGCAGCTTTCTACATACAAATTAGAGGCAGCAATTGTCTTTGCCTCATCTGGCACCGTTTTGCTTCACAACGTTTATAAGTAACAGTAAGAGAGCTGGTCTTACATTTGCATTTTACTTGGAAGAACAGTCCATTGATTTTAGTAGAACCCACTTCTAAATATCAATTAAAACTACAATCTTAATAGGATAGTTTAGTTTGCAATTGGTAAGCGCGCACACACACACACCACATCTTTTGTTTCCTTAACCTAGCTATGGCATGTGAAATAAGCATGCTGCTGTGACAAGTAATTTCATGTGCATTTACAGTCCGAAGTGGAACAGAGCTCTGTGTTATGAGTGAATGTGTTTTGCAGCTTACATTAATAGTTCCTTGCTCATTCGCTAGGAAAGATAATTGCTTTTCAGCACAAATATAACTGCTATGTTATTGTTTTGGCAGATTTCTTGCTCATTCCATGTGTGTTTGCTTATTATTCCTTGGAGACTTATCTCTCTCAACTTTTGTGTTCCCATGAGAACTCAGTGAGAGTGTTGATATTATAGCTTTAGATGGATAAAGTTGACTCCACCTCCACTTTTGTTTTCAACCATGGATTCCATTGTTCTTTTCTAAGACTGAAACCACATTTACATATTAAAGAGCTTTAATTATCACTTGGGAATCTTCCTCTGCTTAGCTAATGCACTTTGCCACCGGTCACAAGTTATGTTTTTCCCAATTTAAATCATCATACCCTGCTCTGGCTAGAGTGGAAGAAGAAACTGTGTCACTTGCATATCCCAGCTGCTGGTTCATAGTGCCCTATGACTAGATTCAATGCAGTCCCATCATATGGTGTGTAATCCTACTTTTCTGTACTGTCTGCCTTCCCAACCCTCTAACTTCAGCAGACAAATGAATTACTTTGTATTCGGGATAAGAATATTTATCAGTTTTATTTTTCTGTGCATTCTTGGTTTCCTTTGTAAAAATTAAATTATTACTATATTCTCCAGCATGGATGCATGTGTCCAGCCTTTCAGATGAACAAGAACAGTGCTTAGTGAGTGACTGGGAATGTGGAAAGGGAGGGAGAAGGGCACAGTCAATGAACAAGCACCATTCTGGTTTGCGGGCATGGAAGAAAAAGATGTGACAATTTCATGAGGAAACGAAAGAGAGGTAATATATAAACATCATGATTAGGACCCACTGATAACCTTATTCTCCGTGAATGAAATGAAATGAATTTGTCTAATCCCCTTTTAAAGCTGTCCAAGTTGCCAGGTACCATCTTGTGGTAGCTAATTCCACAACTTAAGTATACACTGTGTGAAGAAGTGCTTCATTGTATCTGTCCTGAATCTCCCAACATTCAGTTTCATTTGATGGCCCCAGGTTCTAGTATTACGAAAGATCTACTTTCATATTCCTATCCACTTCCACCACACCATGCCTAATTTTATTCATCTCTATCATGTGCCCCCTTTCTAGCCTTTTTGTTAAACAGTCCCAGTTGTTGTAACTTTCCTTCATAGGGGAGATGCTCTAGCCCCTGATCAATCTGGTTGCCCTTTTCTGTACCTTCTCCAACTCTACAATATCCTTTCTGATATTGTACTGACCACAGCTGTACAGTATTCCAAGTGTGTACACACCATAGATTTGTATAAAGGCATTATGATATTGGTAATCTTATTTTCGACTCTTTTCCAAATAATCCCCAACATGGAATTTGCCTTTTTCACAGCAGCTGCATGCTGGGTCAATGCCTTCATCGAGCAATCCTCCAAAACCTCAAGTACCCTTTACCAGTCAGCCACCTCCAGCTCAGACCCCATTAGCATATATACAATGTATACACTTGCTTACATTGAACTGCATTGACCATTTTAAACACTGAATGGCAGGGAGAAGTTCAACATGCACGTATTTTCCTCTACAAGTACTGGAGTGACAGAAGAAGTTGCATCTGGGAAAATTCTCACCATCTAACTAGCATGGAAGCTTCTTTCAAAGCCTGGCAGTCAATCCACACCCACATGTAGGAATGTGTACAGTAATACCTTGGATTGCAAGTAACTTGGTTTGAGAGTGTTTTGCAAGACAAGCAAATTTTTAAATATTTATTATTATTATTTTTTATTTGATATACAAGCGACGTCTTGCAATACAAGTACTGTAGTATGGCTTAAATTAAAAATCTCTGTACAACATTTTTTGGGGGGAATTTCGTTTTGATATAAGAGTGTTTTGGATACAAGCACGTTTCTAGAACGAATTATGCTCTCAATCCAAGGCATGACTGTACTTGTTATCTACTGCCTATTGAATTGTTTGTTGCTGCTGAAGCTGAGCCTAGTCAGACCACCAAGTCAGGCAGAAGAAAAAAGAAATACGTGTGCCTAAATTGTCCAGGTATACCCAGTATATTCGGAATAGAGACACTTTCTCTCTCTCTCTCTCTCTCTCTCTCTCTCGGCAATCTTGCAAATAGCTCCTCCATCTTGCTTCACCCACCTTCCACTCATTCCCCAGCCAGGAAAGCTCTACAGAGCTATTTCAGCTACCTCCCCTGATGTTTGGGAGCAGAGGGAGCTCTGCAGCACTATTTACAGCTTGTAGACTTTCCAGTTCCTTGGTCTGGAAAAAGTATCTCTGAGCTATCCTAGCTGCCTCTTCTCAATTTAAACTACTGGCAGAGCGGGGGGGGGGTTATCTCTGGATGCTCTCTTTACCCAAGTAGCAAGGAGTCATTTCTTGGCACTCAGCAGTTTCTGACTATAGGAAAAAAGCACTCTGGTGTTGGCCGCAGAGAGGGTGTGAGAAGCGGAGGGCAAGGGTTGCCACTTGCTGCTCACTTCAGGGGCAATTTCTGTTCAAGTACAAGCCAGCAAGTGGCAAATTGCACCTCTGTCCTAAAAAAACAGTAGTCTCTTCTGGGGAAGTGTGTGTATGCATGGGGCATGGGGGGGGGATCTTGTTTTGTATGGTATGGTGCTTTCTGCACATTCAGACTGGTATTAGTCACTGTTACAGTGCCTGGTAATAGTGTTCTCTGGCCAAATCAAATGATTATGAAATGAGAAAAAGCCAGTGCACTAGTGGAGGAGCAGCTCATGGAAAAGGAGGCTTGCTTGCTTCCAGGCCAGGGTAAAGGAAAGATGGTGGAAAATGTAGCAAAGAAATAGCAGCTGCTTCTAGATGCTCCAGGCCACATTACAAGGCTTTGATTTCCAGCGCTGTCATTCAGGTACTCATAGTTCAGTGCTAAAATGGCAGCATCCCAGAGGGGGGAAAGAAAGGCATGGCTGCATAGAGAAGAGGTTCATAATGCTTCATTACAAACCATGTTGTGAAAATAGCCATTTGGTAGATTCACTTGGCTGTGAGACAAATGAAATTCATGCTAGGAGTTGCTCTGGGTCACCCAAGATTCTACTTGCAGACTTAACAGTGCAGAGCAAATGAGCTGTAGAAAAAGCAAGGCTGTGTATGATGATTGGTCAGCAGGGCAATGAGTAGCTGTTCTACTGGCAAATGTCATGCTGCTAAAATGTGAACCCGCACCGAATGCGTGAGAAATTATCTTCCTACTCAGCCTTAAGTAGCATTTTTCAAGGCTGGCCAGCTGCAGACAAATGTAAGAAGTGAAGATGTTTTGGCAGTCCCTTCGTTTAAAGACTAGCATCATGTTTGTACCACTTCTCTTACTAGTCTCTGTCTATATTTCTTCACCCCACCCCCCAAGCTGCTTTTCATTTGAAAAAACAGTTGGGGCTTTGTTACATGCATTTGAGTGTAAGATGCCATTTGCCCAGATGGAGGTGGGAAATGTGCTGGGATTGGGCTATGATGCCTGTCTCTATCATTAAGATGGGCATTGTACCTTGTGCAGCAAATGCAGGATGGGAAGGAAGGGGAGTCCTTGTGGTGAGCTGGTAGCCCCTAATTATCTAGGCTTCTTTCCAGGCCTGGTGCTATGTTTATGTTCTCTCCAAGATTAAAAACAACAACAACTCTCTGTCCTCTCCAGTCTACCACAACCTCCCCGTTCTGTCTTGATGGCTGTTTTTCTTCATGTTTGTTTGTTTGTTTGTTATATTTATGAATCGCCCATCTGGCCAGACATCCGGCCACTCTGAGCGATGTACAGTCCAATAAAATACAGGGGGGGGAACACACACACAGAGAGACAGTATAAAACACAATTAAAAACAGTACAAAACTTAAAAATCCTAACCCACCCCATATCCCCGCCTGAAAAGCCACGTTTTTAATGCCCGGCGGAAGCTAATCAAGGAAAGGGCAGGGATGCTGAAGAGTCCTTGGTCTTGAGTCACGAGTCGAGTCTCGAGTCTTTGGACCTGAGTCTCGAGTCGAGTCTCAAGTCCGAGGTCCGAAATGGTGACTCACGAGTCTGAGTCACTCCCAAAGCGGCGGCCCATGGAGGGAGCGGGAGGGTCTCCGTGAGAGGAAGAAGAGCTGCCCTCCATGGGCTGCTGCTGCCGCCACTTACTCTTCAACATCCCTGATAGGCGGGGACAAGGCTGGGGCAGAGAAGGAGGAAGGGCAGCTCTTCTTCCTCCCGCGGAGACCCTCCCGCTCCCTCCATGGGCCGCCACCGCCACTTACCGTCGGCGGGTCCTTCCCTCGTCCCTGCTCCGGCTGCCACCGCCTTCACAGGACTCCTCAAGCTGGCCGACCACTCACCTGCTCCTACCCCTCCCGCTGCTGGCTCCGCCTGTCCCCGGGCGGGGAAGGCGATGAGGCTTCCTGGGCCAGGACTGAGCGCTCTCTCAGGAGCTGAGGCGCTCTAGGGAGCGGGGCGACGCGGCGTACTGGATCCAGCAGGGGCTGAGGTGCTCTAGGGAGCAGGGTGACTGCCTTGCCCCCCCCCCGCTCGTCAGATCTGCTCCAAGCTGGCTGAGGCGCCGCTGGGCGGATGGACGAAGAGGGAGAGAGCGCTCAGTCCTGGCCCAGGAAACCTCGTCGCCTTCCCTGCCCGGGGCCAGGCGGAGCCAGCAGTGGGAGGAGGAGGAGCAGGTGAGAGGTCGGCCAGCTCGAGGAGTCCCGTGAAGGCAGTGGCGGCGGCTGCCGGAGCAGGGACGAGGGAAGGACCCGCTGACGTGGCCCATGGAGGGAGTGGGAGGGTCTCCACGGGAGGAAGAAGAGCTGCCCTTCCTCCTCCTCTGCCCTAGCCTTGTCCCCGCCTCTCAGTCTCAGGGATGTTGAAGAGTCCTTGGTGTCGAGTCTCGAGTCGAATCTCGGGTCCCATTAAAATATTGGGACTCGACTCTGACTCGAGTCAGAGGGGGGACTCAGTCCGACTCACGAGTCAAGTCCGAGTCCCCATCCCTGGGAAGGGGCATGGTGGAGGTCACTGGGGAGAGAGTTCCATAAATTGGGGGCTGCCACAGAAAAGGCCCTCCTCCTAGTCCCCACCAGCCTGGTTTCTCTGGCTGATGGGACAGGGAGAAGGCCGTCCGTGGCAGATCTTGTTGAGCGGCCTACTTGATGTTGCTGGAGGCGCTCCTTGAGATAAACTGGACCGGAGCCATACAGGGTTTTAAAGATCAACGCCAACACCTTGAATTCAGCTCGGCAAACAACTTGCTACTGAAGGCATGGCATTTTCACAACCAAAAGAGAAGGGAGAGGGCTCAAAAAAGCAGATGCCTTTCCTACCCGCAATCTTTCTGTGAACTTTTTTTCTTTTTTAATACAAAGGCTCATCTGGAAGCGTCTCTGGGCCCTATTATCTATGACGAAAGCCCCGGTATTTGTCCAGACTGGCCAGCTGTGAACACAAGGCATGACAGCATGCTCTGTGCTCTTGTAATAAAATTCATGCTGATATAAGTTTCACTCAAACTTTCTGCATGCTCAGGCTGGACAGCCAAGTCTTGTGTGTTTCTTGTTGCATTTAATTTTGGAAAGTATTCTGTGAATAGTTGGTGGCATTTTCGATAACCTTGTAATTAATTCAGATACTATGCTTATATCTTTACAATGTTCTGTAGCATTAAGGCAGGAAGGAGCTGCTGCACCACCACCACCAGCACCACCCTTCTCCGCCATCTGGCTTTTTTGCTCATGCTCTTCTTCTTCCACCCATGTTCTCTGGGCTATGGCTGTGGCAAGCAAGAGGGGGGAGAGTCGCAGGAGGACTGGGGAGAAGAGGGGCAGCAGAAATAAATGCAAAGCATAAATGCAGTAAACCAGGTGCTGCAAATTGATCTACTACATAAGCAGTTGATTCAATGGCAAGTTGGGCTGTCGATGTTATTTTGGTAAGGCTGCATCAATATAAGCAGACAAAACCTCCATAAATTGAGTAATGAATTGATTCTAGCAAGTGTATACTTCAGCCAAACTGAAACAGTAAATATCTTTGAATTGATATAGTGAGCAAAGTTTAGTCCATAGCTGGAAACTGCTATCACGCTTGGTATAAATGTGAACTGAGTAGGCCTCATAGGTTGTCCATCTGTGTGCAAGAATGAAATGTTCTTTCATTCTGACAAGTTTTTAAATTGACAGATAAGAAAATCTGTTGGACACTAGTCACTCCTGGTTCTGTCCATGCTGCATGTAAATGATGCTGGTGGACTCTCACAACTGCTGCATGCAATAGTGTTTTTGCCATAGATAGGGCGTAGTGGTTAGAGTGTTGGACTGGGACTTGGGAGATCTGGGTTCTAGAACCCCACTCGGCCATGAAACTTATTGGGTGACTTTGGGCCAGTCACTGACTCTCAGCCTAACCTACCTCACAGGGTTGTTGTGAGGATAAAATGGAGAGGAGAAGGTGGATTATATAAGCCGCCTTGGGTTCCTTGCAGGAAAATAGGCGGGGTATAAATATAATAAATAAGTAAATAAAAACAAAGCAGATCAGTGCAAGCCTAAAACACTTTCAAAACAAGAAAAGACTGTACTTCCTAGTGAAGCTTTTCTTGAAGATATATCCAGCTGTCATTTCTCTATACAGTCATGCCTTGGATTGAGAGCATAATTCGTTCCGGAAACTTGCTTGTAATCCAGAACACTCTTATATCAAAACAAAATCCCCCAAAAAAAATTTGTACAGAGATTTTTAATTTAAGCCGTACTACAGTATTTGTATTGCAAGTCGACGCTTGTATATCAAGTAAAAAAAAATTAAATAAATATTAAAAAATTTGCTTGTCTTGCAAAATGCTCTCAAACCAAGTTACTTGTAATCCAAGGTATTACTGTATATGGTATGCCATTCAGGAAGGACTTGCACAATTCTGATTTCCCCCTTGCCAATACAGGACTGTTGATGGGATACACATTAGAGACCAACCAGCACCACCAGCTCTCAGAGTAATTGGAGAAGTAGGTGCCATTCCAACCCACTTACTATGCCTAAAATTATCTCACTTTCTGCCCATAATATGAGCCTCAAAATCAGTTTTGTGGATCTTTGATCCAGAACTAGTAAGACTTATTTGTCAGCTTCATGTAATCCTCAAGGCTAAAATGAGTGGTGTTTAATATAATAGGTTACTTCACAAATGCTGACATTCCAGATAAATAGCATTGTAATGTAAGCCATTTTAGAAAGCTGGTTTTTAAAGTTCACTTTTCCAGAACAAAATATGTACATACTGAAAGGGGGGTGCTTTTTCTAGGAAAACAAACATGTAGGCTTGGGAATATAACATCATGTAAAACTGCATCACATTACACCCACACAGATGCCAGGATAGAGCGGAAATGCCATCATCTGTCTTTACAGCAATGTTAACAGCACTCATCACTCTCTTGGTTGGAGGTTGTTCCCACCTTGCCACCAACACAATTAACTTGTGATGCAAGAATTCTGAAACTGCTTTTTGGTAACCACAAAAATCCTAACAGGGAGCTTTGTGGTTCGTTTTCTTGTTTAATACATTCCATTAAAAGTCAGAGGTCTTAACAACAGCTTCAGACACAACATGGAAGCCTCCATTTTTATAGAATAGCACCTATACACTTAAGGACTGGCGTCTTCCTAGTGTGCAATCAGCTAAATTGGAGGACCAGGCAAAGTCAATTTATATCAAAACACTTCTTTTCTGTCTTGAATTAAAATAAATGCTCTTGCACAGAACAATCTCCTTTGAGTCCTGCAGCTAAAAAGCCATGTTGTGTTTTCACTGGGAAAGTATGTTTCTAGCCAAGCATTCTTCACATTTTCCCCAGGATTTAGTCATAAAAATCATGCTGGACGTGTTGCAAGTATGAAATGTGTGCTTATCTGATAAAAGGCAGCAATTCTGTTTCACTGCAAAACCCTCTATGAAAACATTTCTTTGCCACAGTCACATACAATATCAAGTACCCAGCCTCTTTGTCTGCTGTTTCAGCTTCAATGTGTAAAAAGAGTGAGCTGAACTACCGGTATATGGATTTTCAAACTGCTTTTGTGGAACAATTTGGCTTTATAGCAAATAACTGTGTGTTCTTGAGAAAGGTCAAGGTATACTGTACTTTGCTATTATGTACAGCTGCAAGCTTGCACACAAGTTCATTCTCTCAAATGAGCTAAGCAGTATTGTTTTGCTCTAGAAGTTTAGAGAGTTTCTTTTAAAGTGTATAAGAAAGCCAGGTTGGCTGGGGGTGGGCAGGCAGGGGAGACAGTAATAGGTTTATAGCATACTGATCAATATACTGCTAAGGTGGTACTGTATCCATTTTAAGAGTGCATTTATGAAATGAAAGGGACTTAGTTTAAGGGAGGAGAAAATGTACCCAAAGAAATAAGCGGCAGAGGTAAGGAAAAGATACTTGACTTTTCCATAAATCCACCAAACAAAAAAGATGGTGAGAAAGTATTTAAAACATCTGAATGAATACATTGTTCTAGGTTCAGGCACAACTCCTTATATGAAAGTAATCTACAGCTCATTTTCAGAAGCATGTACTAAGGTTGATTATATATTCAGTGATAACAGATATTGTTGATTCAGATATTCTTGTTATCTGGAATCAACAGTCCATGTTTATATGATCACGAAGTCCTGAGATGTGTTAGCCACACAGCTGCTCTCTGTTCTACCAATATAGAAGCATTTCCTGGTATTTGAGAGTAGCTGTTTGAAAGGGACACCAAATCAAATGTAATTGTATGTACTCAATGTGTCACTTGTCACATGCATTTAAGAACATAAGAAGAGCCATGTTGGATCAGACCAAAAGTCCATCTAGTCTGTTCACACAGTGGCCAACCAGCTGTCTGTGGGAATCCCACGAGTAAGACATGAGTGCAAAAGCAGCCTCCTGCTCGGGTTCCCCAGCAAGTGCTGTACAGAGGCATACTGCCTTTGATACTGGAGGTACAATATAGCCATCAGGACTATTAGCCATTGATAGCCTTATCCTGATCGTCTGATCCCCTTTTAAATCCATCCAAATTGGTGGCCATCACTACATCTTGTGGTAGTGAATTCCATAGTTTAACTGCGTTGAGTGAAGAAGTACTTGCTTTTATCTGTCCAGAATCTCCCACCAATCAGCTTCATGAGATGACCTCGGGTTCTGGTATTATGTGAGAGGGAGAAAATTGTCTCCCTATCCACTTTCTTCACACCATACATACACTTGTACACTTGTACACTTCTATCATGTCTCCTCTCACTCACTTTTTCTTTAAGCAATACAATCCCAGATGGTGTAACCTTTTATCATATGGGAGTTGCACCAGCCCCTTGATTATTTTAGTTGCCCTTTTCTGCATTTTTTTTCCAACTCTACAATATCCTTTTTTATGTGTGGTGAGCAGAACAGTACACAGTATTCCAAGTGTGGTCACACCATAGATCTATATATTAGCACTTTCATTTTCAATTCCTTTCCCAATTATACCTAATGGAATTTGCCTTTTTCACAGCAGCTGCACACTGGGTTGACATTTTCATCAAGTTGTCCATCACAACCCCAAGATCTTCCTTGGTCAATCACTGCTAGCTCAGATCCTATCAGCTTATATGTGAAGTTGGGATTTTTTTGCCCTACATGCATCACTTTACATTAAACCACATTTGCCATTTTAATGCCCATTCTCCCAGTTTGGAGAGATCATTTTAAACCTCTTTGCAGTCCCTTTTTGCTTTAACCACCCTAAATAATTTGGTGAACTTGGCCACTTCACTGCTCACCCCTAATTCCAGATCATTTATGAACAAATTGTAAAGCATTGGTCCCAATACAGATCCTTGTAGGACCCCACTATTTATATCCCTCCATTGGGAGAATTTACCATTTATTCCTACTCTTTGCTTTCTGTTCTTTAACCAATTACTGATCCATAAGAGGACCTCTCCTCTTGTTCCATGACTAAGTTTACTCAGGAGTCTTTGGTGAAGGACTTCCTGAAAAGACTTTTGGAAGTCCAAGTAAACTATGTCAACCAAATTACCCCTGTTCACATGTTTATTGACACCCTCAAAGAACTCTACACAATTAGTGAGACAGGACTTAACACTGGAGAAGCCATGTTGAATCTTTTTCATCAAGGCTTGTCCTTCTATATCCTTACTAATTTTTATCTTTAATCATGCTTTCTACCAGGACCGGTGCAAGGCAGTTTGGTGCCCTAGGCAAGATCAGATATTTAGCAACCCCCCTTCCCACTTGAGAGCGCTGTATTTTTTTTCAAGGCATTTTTGGCGCCCCCTTTAGCCCTGCGCCCTAGGCAGCTGCCTAGTTGGCCTAATGGTAGCACCGGCCCCTGCTTTCTACCAATTTACCCAGAACAGATGGTAGGCTAACCAGCCTGTAATTTCCTGGATCCCCCCAGATCCCATTTCAAAAATAGGTGTTACATTGGCCATTGGTCAGTCCTGTGGTACAGAGGCTGATCTTTATTTTATTTATTCATTTCATTTCTATACCACCCAATAGCTGAAGCTCTCTGTACTGTTCACAGCAATTCATAAAACACAAAACACAGATACAATAATAAATACAGCAGAAAATACAGATACAATAAAATACAGCATAAAATTTTAATATACAAAATTTAAAACAGCTAAAACAATTTCAATTTTAAAAGCCTGTAATTTCCTGAATCACCCAGATCCCATTTTAAAAATTGGTGTTATGTTGGCTATTTTCTAGTCCTGTTGTACAGAGGCTGATCTTAGGGACATGTTACATATCTTTGTTAGATGATCGGCAATTTCACATTTGAGTTTTTTTAAGAACTCTAGGATGGATACCATCTGGGTCTGGTGATTTATTAGCTTTCAATTTGTCAATAAGGTTGAGAACTTCATCTTTTGTCACCACTATTTACCACAGTTCCTTAGACTCTCTAAAAATATCAGTTCAGGCACAGGTATCTGTTCTACATCTTCTTCAGTGAAGGCAGATGTAAAGAGTTCATTCAGCTTCTCCACAATCTCCTTATCCTCCTTTTAGAACTTTTTAAACTCCCATTATCATCCAATGGTCCAACTGCCTTCCTAGCTGGTTTCTGGCTTCTGATATATTTAAATAATCCTTTATTATTGGCCTTTATGTTGTTAGTGATATGCTCCCCAAAATTCTTTTTTGCAGCTCTTATTGTCTCCTTGCATTTCCTTCGTGCAAGTTTGTGTTCCTTTTTGCTCTCCTCATTTGGACAATACTTCCACTTTCTGAAGGAAGCCTTCTTGTTTCTAATAGCTTCCTTGACACTGTTCGTTAATCATGCTGCTAGCCTCTTGGACTTGGTGCTACCTTTCCTAACCTGTGGCATACATTCAGGATGAGCATCTATTATTGTGGTTTTGAGTAACCTCCCCCTTTCAACTTTCTTTTTGCCATTTCCTTCATTTTGGAGATGTTTCCTCTTTTGAAGTAAAATGTGACTGTGCTGGATTTCCTTGGCAATTTTCCACTTAAATAAATGTTAAATCTGATAGCAGTGTGGTCACTATTTCCAGTTGCTTCAATAACACTCACATATTGCACTAAGTCCTGGGTGGCATCACTTAGGATTAAATCCAAAGTTGCCTTCCCTGTGGTCGGTTCCATGATCAACTACAGTTGTTTAGGGCATCGAGAAATTTAACCACTTTGTCATGACTGGAACATTTCTGTTTGTTTCACTGTGGAAACCCGTTGCCAGTTGGAGTTTCCTACCTATGTATACATGGAGAAATAGATGCTTATATGTATCACATGAAAATGTTATACATGTAGGAAATGTAGTTGTTTGTGAAGTAGCCTTCAGCAATGGAGAGGAGTCTGTGCTCTTGTGGTATTCAGAACGCATGAGTGGGCAGGCCCCAGAAATTACATTGAATCAAGCCTAACACAATATTAAGTGCCACTGAAGACTTGTGATATTAACAAGACAAGTTGGATCTATCTTTGTGAGAACTTGCAGGAGAGATTAATTGGTTGTGCAAAATACTCATCTGTGTTTACAATGCGTATTGGATTGCATTCAAGGTGGAATGAGCCGGTGTCTGTTACAAAATAGATCTATGAATCTTTAAAGTTCAGCATTTTGAAATATGTAACTACTGTACATTTTGGGAGGCAAAGTAACTTTTTGTGTGTGCTTCAATACACTTTTATCAGCTGTTACAGGAAGAACTTGTCTCAGCAATTACATTTCCAATTCTTTTTCTCTTAGTACTGAATCCATTTTGAAAGGCTGTGTAAGAAAATAAGAGCCATGCTGAATCAGACCAAATGCCCATCTAGTCCAGCATCGTGTTTCCCACAGCAGCCAACCAGATGCCTCTGGGAGACCCAGAAGCTGGTCCTGGGGGCTACAGCTTCTCCTCCCATTGTTCCCCAGCAACTGGTATTCAGAAGCATGCTGGCTCTCTTATCCTGAAAGTATCATATAGCTATCATTAGTAGCCTTACCCACCAGGAATGTGTCTAATCTCCTTTTAAAGTCATCCAAGTTGGTGGCCATCACCACGTCTTGTGGTAGCCAATTCCATAGTTTTAAATATGCAGTATGTAAAGAAGTATTTCCTTTCCTTTTTTTCTGTCCTGAATCTCCCACCATTTAGCTTTATTGGATGACCCCAGTTCTAGTATTTATGAGAGAGAGAGAGAGAGAGAGAGAGAAGCTTCTCTCCCCACAACATGCACAGTTTTATAAGCCTCCTATCATGTTTCCCTTTACTCACCTTTTTTTCTAAACTAAAACACTCTGAACATTGCAACCTTTACTGGTAGAGGAGTTCCTCCAGTCCCTTGATCATTTTGATTGCTCTTTTCTGCGCCCTTCCTAGCTCTACAAATAACTTTTTTGAGATGCAGTGACCAGAACTGTACACAGTATTGGAAGTGTGGTAAAACAGTAGAATTGTATACAGTAAAGGCATTATGATACCAGCATTCCCCCCCCCCTTTTTCCTAATGAGCCACAGCATGGAATTCACCTTTTCCACAGCTGCTGAACACTGGGTTGATGTTTTCATCGCACCACAACCCAAAAAGCCTTGTTTTATTATTATGGGCCAGTTGTAGGAATTGTAGGGATTCTTAGATGAACCAAAACACAATGCTGGTTTTCTCCCCTTGCTTCAGTGTTATTCACAAATGAAGTGTACTTAATGACTCTTATTTCTGTAATGAATAAGCTGTGGAGGTTTTGCTAGAAGCTGAGGAAGAGCAGAGTAAAAAGTGAAGACATAATGACAGGTGAGTAAAGGGAAACATGATAGGAGGCTTATAAAACTGTGCATGTTGTGGGGAGAGAAGCTTCTCTCTCTCTCTCTCTCTCTCTCTCTCTCTCTCTCTCTCATAAATACTAGAACTGGGGTCATCCAATAAAGCTCAATGGTGGGAGATTCAGGACAGAAAAAAAGGAAAGGAAATTAGTCGTTTCTGGCCTGTCTTAGCTCCTGCCCTCCTTCATGCAAAGAGGTGGCAAAAGCACATGCATGCAGATGCTTCCTGCAGGTATCAGAAGTTAGAGAGAGAATGAGAACTGTGGGTAAATTAGACTGTAAATAGGAGCAAGAATGTTGGACTAGATGGCCCCTTGGTCTGATCCAGCATGGATCTTCTTATGTTCTTAAGAACATTATAATGGTGAACAGATTTAACCTAAGGTGCTCCTTTTCATAAAATGTGAGAGAGAGGGGTATTAAGGCTACGTTGTTGCAAGGGAGTCCAACCGTATACATGGAATAGACTTGCCTTTCCTCCCGTTGCCAAACTACTGTAGATTTCACCTTATCTATCAGCCAGTTTGCACAGGAATACTCTGTGCATACTCTAAAAATGGAATGCAAGAGGAAGACAAACATACTTTAAAGGGTGTGTAAACTGACATGTGTAAGATGGCCGGGTCATCGCCCAGGGTGGCCGGGTGACCAGCCAGATGGGCGATTTAAAAATATAATAATAAATATAATAAATAAATAAATAAATAAATAAGATGTGCAACTGAACCTATGTTCCAGGGACCTGCCATTGCCCAAGGTGACATGCCTTTACAAACATATTTTTCTCTCCTATGATGTGTAAGAACCAATCCACAGAGCAGAGCAGTTGGTACACTATGGTTGCAAAGGCAACTGTGATGGCGTGGTATCGTGGGCTAGTATAATAGCTTTATGTATCTAAATTAACACATACTACCGGACAATAGCAGTGTTCCCCAACCCTGGGCAGGGGTGGCATATCAAATGCAGTTTCAAGACTGGCATTTCAATCTGAATACAAATTAACTTGAAATTGACTCCTGTTTTCAAACAGTAAATTGAACAGTAGCTTCAGCACATTCGGTTTTACCAAAAGAGGTCACATGGGACTTTAAAATGTTTCAGGATTATGGGTTTTCTCCCCCACAAGATGTTTCACTAGCCTGTTACTGTCTGAAGAACTCATATGTATTGTAGCAAGACCTGCATAGCATTCCATAGGAAATCATTCTTATGGTTCAAATTTGCAGTGCAGCAAAGAACTGGCATTTTCTGTGATAATCAGAATCTGTGCATAATAATGCCCTTTTCTTTTGCCCTTACTAGGCCCATCAAAAAAATATGTATCCATGTACAACTTGGTATCATATAGGGCAAAAAAGGCCTATTGGGCAGACAAAGAGTTATGCACACAGTTTTCTTAAGGTAAGCATGAAAGACCTAATGGCAGAAATTAGCACAAAACCCTTATTTTTTAAAATGTATTTGCTTCATTTGCCTATCAGCATTTTCTTTTAAAATACTCAAAAGAACTGTTTTAATGAAGCATTAAAATTGATAGTTTCTTGCCAGCAGGGATCTTTCTCAGTCCTCAGATTATTAAAGACTTCATGAAAACTGCAAGAGTATCTTCTTGAATCATTTACATCTTTTTTTTCTTTTTCTTTTTACGGGCTTATGTAACCATGCAGAAAATCTAATAATAAGGGTGCTATTAGTATACACTGTGGTGCCTTTGCGCAAGCTGAGGTGTCATGTTATTACAAATTACAGTGCAGAAATGCTACTCATAGAGTTTCAGAACATTACTTATTTGAGTAACCTTTATCTAAAGATCTTAGCCTAATTGAACAATCTTTCTTCCCTATTCTTTTCTTCAGCTTCATAGCCACTGAAGGGTACATTACAGATGGCCTTTGTTCTAAGAGTGGCTCTGCTGTGCAAAATCTAGACTTACTGGTCAGAGCCAGAATTGTAGTGCCTTTTACACACACATGCACTTTACTGTATACTGTTCTTTGTTACAAAGCAAAGGAGAAGCAATGAGAATCTTTCTATTTTTAGTGACAGCTGAAATTCAGTGGCACTGTGCTGACAGAAACAGAGTCAAAACCAGGCCACTGAGAAACATGAGGCAAGTATCAGCATGCTTGGGGCAACCCCCAGAGTTTGCAGAAGTAGCAAAAATCTTTTCAAAAGAAAGAGAAAGAAAGAAAGAAACAACAACACAGTGAGGAGGACAGAGTATGCTCAGTGGTCACCATGAGCTATGGAATGTTGAATGTCCATTGGAAAAGAAAAATGGAAATGCAAGTGTAGAGTGAGAGAGTGAAGTGGCCTGCTTTAGCTTCTTTGGCTTATAGTATTCTGGAGGAAGGCATGGCTGGCTGGTTGGCTGTCAACCTGAACAAGAGCAGGGGGTGAGGATATGTTGCCACGTTTTGTTGCAGGTCCCACTTGTTTCATATAATGTTGCACTCTAACTAAGGGGTGGGCAAGTTGTGGCCCTCCCGCTGTTTTGACCTACTTTGGCCAACTCCATCCCTCACCATCGGTATGCTAGCTAGGGCTGATGGAAACTGTAGGCCAAAACATCTGGAGGGTCACAAATTGCCCACCTCTGGTCTAACTCCTGAGTACAGTGTTGAAAAAGATTCCTTGCATCAGCAAAATGTATCCTTTCTCAACTTTAATTTCTTCCATTATTTATTTATTTAAATAATGGAAGAAATTAAGCAACAGGTCCAAACTTAATAACTAGAGCTTGATGTGTATGGAGTTCTCCATCTTTATTTAGATAGGACTGTTTCATTTAGGAAAACTGGGGCCTTATTTGTTTCCTTTTATGACAACCTCAAGTGCTTTCAGGGGCAGCGCATCTGTAGAAGAATTTTGCAAAGCAGCCACATGGATATCGTATCTTCACAAAACATTATAAAATCACTGTGTTCTCATTTTTGGACACTGTCTTTGGCAGAAGGGTTTTGCAGAAAGTTCCTGGTCCGTTTGGAAGCCCATCTGGGGTAGTACTGCTCTTCTACATCCTGAAGGTTCTGAAATGCCCACTGGAAGCCACAGGAGAACATGAAGTTTCTTACCATGAATTCTTTTCTCTCTGTCTCCCTGAGGGCATAATATCCACCACCGTGTTTTCAAGAGCACCACAATTCTTCCCTTCAGGCGTATGCCTTGCTGTACATGTATGGGAACTAGGCAGAGATTCTTTGACGAGTTCCTTCCTGCCCTATCTATGTCAGACTTGATTAATTCATTAATTGTTTGGAAATTTTGTCTGTTGTGCCCTAAGCTGTTCATTAGAAATTTGGGGCAGCGGGGGGCGGGATTGAGGGGTTGCTTTTGCTCCAGTTTGGGAGAAGAGGGTATTCCCTCCCCCTGGACAGGATCTACACGATTGAACCCTGCCTGCTATTCCAAAGGTTCTGGCATGCCCTCTGGAAGACACAGAGAACAAGAAATCTCAGTAAGAAAGAACTGATTATTTTCACCTGATCGTTACATAGTAGCTGGGATGTGGGGTTGGCTGGGAAGCAACCTTCAGTTGCTCCTTCAGTGTCCCTGCTTGTAAACAATTCATAGATTTCATAGATCATAGTTGGAAGGAGCCTACAAGGCTATAGAGTCCAACCCCCTGCTCAATGCAGGGAACTAGAGGAGGGGTCTCCCATCCAAGTAATAACCAGGCTTGACCCTGCTTAGCTTTCCACGTTCAGACAAGCTGAGCCAGCGTAAGCCACAGGCCTGTATTCGTGAACTAAAAGGCAAAATAATCCAGAGTTCTATATTTTTAAGGAACATACTCATTTGCCAATTATTCCTCAGATTCTTCAGTCCCTCTTCCTGTATTTCACAAGTCTTTCTCTTTGAATGCTGGCTTGTTAGCTGTGATATATATTTTATTATTATGTGCTACAGATGCACTTAACATCTTCTACAGCATCAAAGCTCTTATGTAACTGATCATTATAAAGCTGTGAATAAGACTGTGAAGTATGTTATCAGGGGATTTGAGAGAATTGTAAATTGTTTCCTACAGATGGGTTTTGTTAATCAAACACATCAAGAAAGAAAGGAGCTGGGGAGCTATTTCTGAAGTTGCAAGGAGTGGTAGTGATAAAATATTGGTATCTAATAATTGGCAATTATGGTGGAGCTTGATATTTGGTAACAACCAACACTGTGGTAGTCATAATTATATTACTATCTATATATGTTTGTCAAGGTTCCACTACTGCAAGGACCCCTTGATCTGCCCTTTGGGAGATCTCTGCCTCTTCCCAAAGACCCAGTCCTTTGCCTGCTTCCTCCAGTAACGTGGGTGTAGGCTGTAGGCGTGGTGAATAAGTCACTCCAAACTCCAGGGTACACAACAAACTTTACTTATAGTATTAGGGAAATTACTTAATAGAGTGGTTTTAAATCAAAAGCAGGTATGATAAAATAAAACAAACAAACAAACAAACAATGTTCTCTAGTTTCACTTCAGTCTACCTAATTCCTATGCAGTCAGCCAGCCAGTTTCTTTTTCTCTCTGCTTCTCTCTCTGCTGCTCAGCACACACTCTCTCTGACTGCTAGCTGACCACACCCCACATATATAGTCCTCCCAGGACTGGAAGATTATAACCATGTGACCCTGCACAGGAGAACTAATTCTTAACTTCTATTGGGTAACTTAAACTCTCAAACTCCCCCTCCCATCGTGGAATGTTTGGGCCTCCAGGCTTCAACAAACTGAAGCCTGTGTAGGCCTCAACAAACCCAATCCTGTGTAGGCCTCAAACCCTCACATCTTCCCCTCCTTCTCCTCAAGTGGAACAATTTCCCTTTTACAGAAGAGAATTGTGAAACGTTAACCTACACAAACAGCAACTGTTTTTTGATTATTTCCTAGACAATGCATCAGCTATCACATTCTCCTTCCCAGGCACATGTTCAATGTTCATTTGAAATTCCTGCAACTTCCAAGACCATCTCTGAAGCTTGGAGTTGGTATTTTGCATTGTTTGTATCCATTGCAAGGCATGATGATCAGTCCATAAAGTAAATTCTTGTCCAAAAACATAAGGCTTGAGCTTGTCCAGAGCCCACACTACTGCCAGACATTCTTTTTGGATCGTAGACAGGATTCTCTCCCTGGGTAGAAGCTTCCTACTCAGGTAGGCTACTGGGTGTTTAACAGAGTCATAGTCTTGTAACAATACTGCACCTATGCCAGTCTCAGAGGCATCTGTAGCCACAATAAAGGTTTTTTCAAAGTCAGGTGCTCTTAACACAGGCTTTGAGCTTAAAATGTCCTTTAGTATATCAAAAGCTCTCTGACATTCATCAGTCCACACAATTTTGTCAGGTTTACATTTCTTGGTTAGATCAGTCAAAGGTCCAGCAATTTCACCAAAATGGGGAACAAATCTCCTGTAATACCCAGCAAATCCCAAGAATGACCTGACCTGTTTCTTGGTTGTAGGTATGTCCCAGGTTCTGATAGCTTCAACCTTGTCCCACAAAGGTGTGATATGACCATTTCCAACCCTGTGCCCTAAGTATACTACCTCTGGCATTCCAAACTGACATTTGCTTAGTTTTACTGTTAGACCCGCCTCACGTATAGCCTGCAAGACTGTTCTTAGGTGTACCAAGTGATCCTCCACATTTTCACTAAATATGGCTATATCGTCGATAAAGGCCACTGCAAATGCACTCAATCCATTTAGCAATCGATTGATTAGCCTCTGGAAGGAGGCAGGACTGTTCCTCAATCCAAAAGGTAATACGTTAAATTCGAATAACCCATCAGGTGTGACAAACGCTGTTTTGGGTTTGGCAGCTTCATCCAGGCTCATCTGCCAAAACCCCTTGCACAAATCAAGAGTGGAAATGATTTTAGCAGCTCCCAACTGATCTAAAAGGGTATCAGTTCGTGGCATGGGATATGCATCGGGCTTGGTTATCTTGTTTAATTTCCTGAAATCAATACAGAACCTGATGGTGTTATCTGGTTTTTTCACCAGGACCACTGGGGCAGACCAGGGGCTCAAAGAGGGTCTGATTACTCCTAACCTTAACATCTCTTCTACCTCCCTGCATATGTCTCCCAGCACCTTTCCATTTACCCTATAAGGGAGTGACCTTATGGGGTGATTGTCCCCTGTGTCAATGCTGTGTACAGCCAAATCTGTTTTCCCTGGTTTGTTCTGAAAGACATCAGAAAATTCTGTTACCACTGACAGTATTCTCCTCCTGTCCTCAAGGTTGAGTTGTTCTGACCATCTTAGCTGGTCTGGATTGCACTCTTCTAACCAGTGGTCTAAGATGTCTACTATCTCTTCTCCCCCTGTCTCTAGGTTTTCTTCTGGGACCTTCTGCACCTGTAAAACTACTCCACTCCTCTCATAGTGTGGCTTCATCATATTTACATGTACTACCTTTGGTCTTTTTTCAGATTTTTCTTTAACCACCACATAGGTTAAATCATCCATTTTCTCTCTGACTGTGTAGGGGCCTTCCCAAGCAGCCTTAAGCTTGTCTTTGTGCAGAGGAAGAAATATCATTACCTGATCCCCTACCTCAAATACTCTAGAGCGTGCCTTTTGATCATACCAGAACTTTTGCACCTCTTGGGCTTTGGTTACATTGGCTTGAACCAGTTTACAGAGTGTATCAAGGGTTTGTCTAAGTTTTAACACATAATCTACCACAGAGGTTTTGCTTTCTACGAGTTTACCTTCCCAGTTTTCCCTCAGGAGATCAAGAGGGCCTCTCACTCTTCTGCCATACAACAGCTCGAAGGGTGAGAATCCAGTTGATTCCTGTGGAACTTCCCTGTAGGCAAAAAGTAGATGTTGCAGTTTGTCATCCCAGTCATTTGGGTGTGTGTTTACATAAGCTCTGATCATTCCTTTGAGTGTGGCGTTAAATCTTTCCACCATTCCATTGCATTGTGGGTGATAAGGAGTGGTTTTCAAGTGTTTTACCCCACAACACTTCCACAGGCATTCCATTATCTCGGAGAGGAAATTTGACCCACAATCTGTCAAGATTTCAGGGGGAAATCCAGTTCTGCAAAAAATAGTTAGCAAAGCCTCAGCTACAGACGGAGCATCTATAGAGGCTAGTGCTACAGCTTCTGGGTATTTTGTGGCAAAATCCACCACTGTGAGGATGTACTTTTTCCCCTTGCGGGTGGGTTTAGTGAAAGGCCCTACAATATCCATGCCCACCCTGAAGAAAGCTTCTCCTATAATAGGCAGAGGCTGCAAAGGGGCTTTACTGTGATGCCCTGCCTTCCCCACACGCTGACAGGTTTCACAAGACCTGCAGTACTCTGCTACTTGCTTAGCAATTCCAGGCCAAAAGAAGTTTGCCATGAGTCTTTGTTTAGTCTTGTTTTTCCCCAAGTGTCCTGCACAAGGCACATCATGGGCTAGTTCTAGCAACCTTAGCCGGAATTGGTTAGGTACTACCAGTTGCTTTAGTGGTTCCCAGGTTAACTCTTGGGTTTTTGGCAACCACAGCCTATACAACAATCCTTTCTCCCAAATAATCTGCTCCCTTCTTTCCTCAGAGAAGGGCTTCTCTTGAGGGAGAGCTACTCTTTTCAGAGGCTCCAAACTAGGATCACTGAGGACTCCCTGCTTGAATTCCTCTACTCCTCTTAAATCAGGAAAAGGGGTCTCTAGCGCCTTTTCCTCTACAGAACCACCTGCCTCGGTTGTTTCACTGGCTTTCAGGTCTCCAGGTTGCATGGAGGCTTGTTCTGTTGTTTCGGTTTGGGGAGGGTCTGGGGTTGGTTTTGGACCTTCCGGAATCACTGTGGGTTGTACCTCTAGTACCTTTTATTTTACCTGGTCCTGTCTTGAAAGTTCCTCCCTTTCCTTTTGCTTGCGGGTTACCACACATATTTGAGCTTCTGGGCCCATTATATCCCTTCCCACAATGATAGGGGCAAATTGGGTTGGAGGTTCCATCACCCCAACTTCATACAGACCCCTCCATCCCCTCCATTCTATGGATAACCTTGCTACTGGGACTTCAAAAGAGGGACCATTCACTCCCTGAATCTCAATAGACATTCCTGGTACCAAATCTTCAGGTCTCACCAAATCTGCTCGGATCAGAGAAACATCAGCTCCAGAATCCAACATTGCCATAATGGTCTTATCCTTTACATAAACAGGTTCTTTAAACTGATTATTAACCTCTTCCCTGTTGGTGATCACAAATCCACAATTATAAGGTTTTTTAATGCTTGCTACACCTTGTGGCTTGGCTTGTTCGGGTTTAGGACTACCTGGTTTAGCTGGTGTTACCGCTTGTAACTTGGGGCAGCTACTCTTGATGTGGCCTGTCTGACCACACGAATAGCAGGCACAGTCTCTGGGGTGAGAAGGATCAAAAGGAGGTTTTTTTGAACTCCTTTTTACTTGGGGCTTCCCATTTCCCCCCCTTCTTCTCAGACTCAATCCTGGGGCCTAATCCTTCCCGGTTTTCAATCAATTTGTCAGCCATTTCTGCAGCTTGGTTTACAGTTTCAGGATCTTTATCCTTAACCTTCAGTTTTATTTCTCTGGGCAACCGAAAATAAAACTGATCCAGCTCTAACACCTTTTCCCTGTTGTCAGCTTTTGCTCCATCCACCAATTTTAATAGCAGGTTTTTTAATTTTGTTGCAAACTCTACCATAGATTTACCAGGTTGAGGCGTTAACCCTCTGAACTTCTTCCTAAAGTGCTCAGGGCCTAACCTGAACCTTTTAAACACCGTTTCTTTGAACTGAGCATAGGAAACAGCCTCCCCCTCTGGCATGCTATTATAAATCTCTGCCAGCTCCCCTTTGATTAAATTAGGCACAAACTTCATGTAATCACCCTCCTGCAATCCCCACTTCTGTGCTGCCCTTTCAAAAGTGGTCAGGAACACTTGTGGGTCTTCTCCTGGGGTGTATGCTGTGAAGTCCTTCGGGGTAACTCTGACAGGCTGCTCCTGTTTCAATTGCATCATCCTTTCCTCGTGTCTGCGTTGCTCTTCCTGGGCCTGAAGTTGCTCTTTCTGGGCCTGAAGTTTCTCCTGGTGCAGCTTTTCCTCATGTCTGCGTTGTTCCTCCTGGGCTTTAAGTTGCTCTTTCTGCGCCTGAAGTTGCTCCTGCCGTGCCTTTTCCTCATGTCTGCGTTGTTCTTCCTGCTGACGAAGCCTCTCCCACTAATCGGGTCTCCTCTTCCTTCTGCTTTGCCACTAGCCACAGTTCCTGTTCACGGAGCTCCCATTCTTTGGTTTGGGGTCCTGTTACACTAGGGCTAGAGGGTGCAGCTCCTCCTATTGCCGCCTGGGAGATCAGCATAACTTTTAGTTCCTCTGCTGTTTTCTCCTCCCATGGCAAATTGTCCTTTTTACACTGCTCTATCAGGGCAGTTTTGTTCATGGAGAGATACTGGCTCATCCTAATTGCCTCACTGGGTCCCTATTCCTCAGTCCTGAAGTTAAAACACACCACTGCTTTTGCCAGCTCTATTAGTAAAACCCTCTTTTACTGTTTGGAGTGCTTAATCTCCCTGTTCAGGATCGCTCCGCTGCCACCATCTGTCAAGGTTCCACTACTGCAAGGACCCCTTGATCTGCCCTTTGGGAGATCTCTTGTCTCTTCCCAAAGACCCAGTCCTTTGCCTGCTTCCTCCAGTAACGTGGGTGTAGGCTGTAGGCGTGGTGAATAAGTCACTCCAAACTCCAGGGTACACAACAAACTTTACTTATAGTATTAGGGAAATTACTTAATAGAGTGGTTTTAAATCAAAAGCAGGTATGATAAAATAAAACAAACAAACAAACAATGTTCTCTAGTTTCACTTCAGTCTACCTAATTCCTATGCAGTCAGCCAGCCAGTTTCTTTTTCTCTCTGCTTCTCTCTCTGCTGCTCAGCACACACACTCTCTGACTGCTAGCTGACCACACCCCACATATATAGTCCTCCCAGGACTGGAAGATTATAACCATGTGACCCTGCACAGGAGAACTAATTCTTAACTTCTATTGGGTAACTTAAACTCTCAAACTCCCCCTCCCATCGTGGAGTGTTTGGGCCTTCAGGCTTCAACAAACTGAAGCCTGTGTAGGCCTCAACAAACCCAATCCTGTGTAGGCCTCAAACCCTCACAATGTTGTTTCAAAATTTTAGTTAATGAACTCTTCAATGGCTTCCCTCCCACATCTTAAAAGTTCATAACAGCACAATTGTATTCTTTTCATCATGTGATGTGTCAGAGGCCATTAGAAGGTTTTCTTAATCAAATGTCTCTTCTCTACTTACCTCAGCATCATCTGTGTGCTTGTTTTTCACCTTTTACCGGTATTTGCCACCTTTTGTCAATAAAAGCAATTGTCAAATTTGAAAAGCAGTGAGCAGATGAACAATTAAGAGAGTACAGCAATCAGATCACAGTGAAATTGGTGTCTTTGGGGGGCTTCTTTCATGTTACTTACACTTATAGCTTGGCTATTTCCTGGGCCACAAAAGTTAAACCAGAAACCCCAGCCTACATTGGAGAAATGATGAAGCTCTTTCCCACACACCCATCACCTTCCTGGAACTTGAGGCATTGCTTGTGTGGCGTAGTGGTGAGAGTGTTGGACTGGGACTCGGGAGATCTGGGTTCTAGTCCCTGCTCGGCCATGAAACTCACTGGGTGACTTTGGGCCAGTCACTGACTCTCAGCCTAACCTACCTCACAGGGTTGTTGTGAGGATAAAATGGAGAGGAGGAGGAGGATTATGTAAGTAGCCTTGGGTTCCGCTCAGGAAAAAAGGCGGAGTAGAAATTAAATAAATAAATAAATAAATTTGTGTGGAGTACACCTATGGCACCACACAGGCTCTTTACATGTGGCCCAGGACCAGCCCGTAACCAAATATGACAGATTTGGGGCAAGCAGAATCCTATTACCTTAGAAAACTAGGCTTTGTTTCACAACTTATAGTAGTTTCTACAGTGAAAGTTATCTGGACTTAAGATTTCCCCACTCATCTCATTGTCACACAGGGTTAGGCAAGATCTGATACCTAGTTGTATTTTAATGCTGATCCAAGGCCTTGGAAGCAGAAAAATTTGCAGGCCATAGTCTCTCCAGGCCTCCATTCCACACTTCCTGATGCCCAAATATGGGGAGAAGAAAATGACTTGCCATGTGAAAGGTACTATGAAATGAGAGGGGAGAACGAGAACCCTCTTAGGGTGTTCATGTAGATAATGGTTGTGTTGGGTAGCTCCTTGACTGCTGCCTTCCCCAAGACCCAACATTTCCTAAAGTGCTCAGTTAAATCTCTCACAACACTTAGTGCATTCTTAGTGTATTCTGAAATCTATGCATCTTTGTAGTCTTCCTGTTTGTCAATTAGTTGAAGAACTCTTATAAAATGTTCATTAAGTAATTGAAATGATAGAAGTGTATGACCTTTTATAATAATCTTATTGTTGAATCATAAATGACAGATAGTACACAAAATGCCTACTGTTTGGGCTCAAAATATAGTCCTCAAAAATACTTTGTATTTCTCACCACTGCTGTTTTCCACAATAGAGTTAATGCCAACTCTTCGCAGTCCCTTGTGGCTAGATCGAGTTGTAAGTTAGTCTACAGTAAACTGGTCTAACTTGCATTCCTTCTCACCCTACCCCTCCTTGTCCACTAACATGCTCCGTCCACGCCTGACTTCTGAGGTTTGATGAGTACTGTACATGTTGCTGGCTGGTGTAGCTTGCCGAGAGGCGACTTTAAAAATCATGTTGTGGACTCCAAAAGTCCCCGTGGAAATCTTGCACAGTAATGGTTACAATATAGGAACTGGAACCTGACTAGAACATTATATGAGAGCTTTCAAGAATTGTAATCCACGTGAAGCCTTATTTGTATGTATTAATTATTCACTTAGGGAGGTATATCAGATTATATTTTATGTACAGATTATTCCTGTGCAAAAAGGAGGTATAGTCTCTCTGGGGCAAGGGGGGGGCTGTGGCCCTTCAACCATGACCATTGGTCATGCTCGCTGGGGCTGATGGGAATTGGAGTCCAACAATATCTGAAAGCCACAGTTTCCTGATTTATTTTTATTTATTATTTATTTATTATATTTATACCCCGCCTTTTTTCCTGCAAGGAACCCAAGGCGGCTTACATAATCCTCTTCCTCCTCTCCATTTTATCCTCACAACAACCCTGTGAGGTAGGTTAGACTGAGAGTCAAGTGACTGGCCCAAAGTCACCCAGTGAGTTTCATGGCCGAGCGGGGATTAGAACCCAGATCTCCTGAGTCCCAGCCCAACACTCTCACCACTACGCCACACCACTACGCCCTACCTACCTAGAGTGTTCTAGGGGCACTCTAACTTGTTCAGCTGTATATATTAGTATGTAAATGTCAGGTAGAACACAAGACCACCTTTTCTCCCCCAGAACTATAAGGCAAACTAAGGGCTTTTCTACATGAGGCGTTTAACCCACCACTTTATCAAGGCTTCTGCTTCTGGATTCTTTGTGGGATTAAGATCAGCTCCTTCAGACATGTATTTTCCAGGGTTTTTCCTTCTCTTCCTTTCTATATGTTCTATTATACAACCACTAGGGGGTACAGTGGTATAACAGATTTATGTAAATACATGAGGGTTTCATGCCACCATTCACAGATAATACCAAATTTCCCTCAATCTAAGGAAAAACTGTGGAAATGGTTGCAAAGAACGAGAGAGGCCCTTGAGGAGGATGACTTCCTGTAAAGTACCTGCAAACTACCATAAGTGAGGAATCCTCACCCAATATAACTGTATTTTCCATAGATAAATGCTACAGGCACAAATTAGTGCAATGAATAAGCCAAATTAGTGTATTTCTTACATTTCCCCTTCAGCACTAAACACTGACTAAAACATCACAAACCTGGAGCAGCAGTTTAGCCTGAATCACAGCTATCCTGTCAAGTATATTATTCGACTGAGAGCTAGTGATCCAAAGAGACACAGTTAGTTTCACAGTTGAGCAGGGATTTGAACCTGGGCGTCTCCCATTCAAATTCAATGTAGTTGAATTACATAAGCTCTGTAGTTAAGTGACTCTGTATAGTCTTCTGAGAGCATTTTCATTTTCAGGCTTTTGTATCTTGTTAAGAGCCATTGTCATTCTGTGCCAAGAGTTTTCACATCCTTTGTATATAACATTTTTGTTCTTTGACAAAGATTCCTGCTTTTCCCAAGCATTTTATCATAGCTGGAAGGGGTGACTGCTTGAAAACCTAGTAACTTTATGCTCCTTGCAAACAAATGCTCTCTCACTCATGCACACACATGCTGTTCACACTTACACTTTATTAATAGAGAAAGAGAAGTGTGTGTTCTCCAGAAGAGTAATCCACCTGTCAAGGTCATTTAAGGTTAGCAAAACTGCTGATAATTGTTTGTAATGCCTTTCTGTTTGTTGGTGTGACTTTGTTTCCGAGACCAAGCAAAACTACAGTTCAAAAAAACACAACACTTTTATGTTTGATTTTAAGTAATACAAGTGGAGACTTGCATAAATTCGTGAGTGAGTGAGTGATTGTAATAGCTTTTGTTTCAAAAACAGCAGCTTGCATTTAGGTTTTTGTTTGTTTCGTTTTTGTTTTAACTGTTTCATAGCCCATCCTATGTATATTTTGTCTTACACTCCCAAACTTTGTAGAGTCTCAGCCTATCTAATGTAGTCATCGTCATCGTCGTCGTCGTCGTCATCATCATCATCATCATCATCATCATCAGGCGATCACTCCTGACCGAGTAAGATTGTCTTCCAGGATAAAAATTTACAAAAAGGAAATTTTAAAAGGAGGAAATTCTAAAGAAAAATTGTGTAGACTCTAGCGATGTGTCCGTATGTGGAGGCCAATTCTAGATCCACACAGTTTCCCACAGTGAGGACACAGGTTACCAGATGGAAGATGGACCACCTAATGTAGTATTTGTGGCCAATAACCTATTATTAAAAGCCTGCTGCCATGAGATTAGGTGGTTAGCTCAATCAGTTTGTGGAATTCTTGGCCTGCCTTGCCTCCTTGGGCTATTGTTTATTTAACTGATTGGTACCTTGCCTTTCTAACAAGAATAATGGCACTCAAGGCGGCTTACAATCATAAATAAAAATTGATTAAAACAATAATAAATGCATTAAAACACAAATAAATACGCACCAATAACAGAATAAAAACAACATCCACCTCAACAGACCCACTTACACACCGAAGACCTGCTTGAGTAAAAAGGTCTTTGCCTGTCAGTGGAAGAACAGCAGAGAGAGAACTAACCAACCCCCCCCCCCCAGCAGGGAGTTCCACTATCTGCATCACCACCAAATGTGCCTCTGAAGGTGGCGGTCTTGCAAGAAGGGCCTCTCCCAAGGATCTTAAGACCCAGACAGGCTCATATGGGAGAAGGTGGTCTTTCAGATGAACTACAGTTGAAGCTACAAAACTGAGCTACAGTAGAAGTTACAAAATTCCCTTTCTGTGCAACTCTTCTAGACCTGGGTTGTAGAAACTGGCCCACATGTGTCCTTTGGCCTGACTTCATGTAGGGTGACAGAGAGTGAACGAGCTATGCAATCCTGCAAACTCATCCACTGTGGACTTTAGCCCTGGCCACCATCAACTATGGCCTCAATTGACCTTTTCCTTTGGTCAACGGCCTATCATAGGAAAAAGGCTCCCCACCTTTTGACAGTAAGAGCCTGTAGATCTAGCAACCCTAAGCTGTAGACCTAGCTTGGCGATTCTCTCTGGGGATTGAGTTCCACGATTATGGGGCCACCATAGAAAAGGCCCTGTCCCTGATTCCCACCAGTCAGATCTTCATTAATGTTGGGGCTAAGAGCAGGCTCTCCAACATCAATTTCAAGGCTCGAATAAGTTTTAAGTGCATATCTCTCAGCCCATAACTGCGTTTTCAGGATGGCTTACCAAACTGGAATATCAAAACAATTAAGGTACATACATCAAGTGTGGTGTAGTGGTGAGAGTGTTGGTCTGGGACTCGGGAGATCCGGGTTCTAGTCCCCGCTCTGCCATGAAACTCACTGGGTGACTTTGGGCCAGTCACTAACTCTCAGCCTAACCTACCTCACAGGGTTTTTGTGAGGATAAAATGGAGAGGAGGAGGATTATGTAAGCTGCCTTGGGTTCCTTGCAGGAAAAAAGGCGGGGTATAAATATAATAAATAAATAAATATGAAAGCATTAAATCACTTGGCAGAGACAAAAATCAAGATGGAATCTAAAACAGATCAAGGGCACAATCCTTATGCATGTTTAAACAGAAATAAATCCTACAACACCCAGCATCCCCCAGCTAGCCATGCTGGCTTCGGAATGCTGAGAGTTGTAGAACTTATTTCTGTCTAAACATGCATAGGATTATGCCCTAAAAGACCTGGTAATTTTTTTAAAAACGCCTTTGGCGCCAAAGTGATATCAAACAGATGCCAGACAAGCCTCCCAGTGAAAAGCATTCTGTAGTTTGAATGCCAACCCTGAAAAGACCCACCCCAGGGTATCAACCTTCTGCACTTCACCTGTGAGACCACTTGTAGAAGGGACTCAGATGATCTTAGAGTCCAGGTAGGTACATGTAGAGCTAAGCAACCCTTCAAGTATCTTTGTCACAAGCTGTGAAAGTCAAAACCAACACTTCATGTTGGGCTCAGAAACAGACCAGGAGCCAGTGAAGCTGGCAAAGCACTGGGATAATATGCAGTGCTGACATGCCTCTGTGAGGCCCTGGGCAATTGCCACCATTTCTCTGCCACCGCTTCCCCCACTGACCCCTCTTTACTAGACTCCCTAGAATTCCTGTCTCCTTCCCCAGTACTGTACAGCTCCTCATAACCTTAAGTGCTGTGAGGTTTCTTCTGAACCACTAAACGTCTGCTGTATGAAAATTCTGTTTCCTGGGCAGTTTCAAATGTTCTAGCGCAGTCATTCATTGGCTTTACCACCACAAGCATAACACAAAATAAATGGCTCCTGGGCTTTATGGAGTTTTTCCCACTCTTTTTTTAATTTCTAGATTGTTCTTCCAGTTGATGAGGAGATAGTACAACGCTGTTTTAAAAAGCAAAGCAAACCTGGTGTAATTTACAAGGACTAAGGACATACCCAGCGGCATCATTTCATAAACATCTGGGAGCACGGCAAAGAGAAAGGCTTCCTTTTAAATTAAGTCAAAATAGTATTCTGAGCTGGTTAGAAAATGTAAATGCTTTTAAATTGTGTGCTCTTGAGATAAGACATCCTTGAGATTATGGTAGAATATATGGTAGCAATAGAAAGTGAATTTATATTTTGTTCCCAGCTTCAACTCAGCAAGTTCACTTGTTGGTGTCATTTAAACACTGACTGGGTTCGCACACCACAATAAGCCACGGTTGTGAGCCATGTTTGTTTCAGAGTGGCTTGTCGTGCTGTCCAAACCAGGCCAGAGTGGCTTGTGCACGGTTAACAAATGATGCTGCTGGGTTCGGACAACAGGACAAGCCACTCTGAGACAAACATGGCTCACACCCCTCTGTGGCTTATTGTGTTGTGCGAACCCAGTCACTGACTCTGACGATGCATCATCATCATGCCAATGTTAATTGAGCTGGATAAAACGTAGCTCTTTGCAGCTGATAAAATTTAGTTCTCTAGGCCTTACATAGAGTTCTGTCTGTTGTTTGTATCTGAGCTGTTACAAACTTGGGAAGTTTGTGTATAAATTGCAGCAGCCAATAAGGGGGGGGGGGGGAAGCTACCAGAGCAAGCAAGCTACCATTGCCCCTCCCCACCAAAAGCAAGGTGTTCCTGCTGAAGGCAACTAGGTGTCAGGTAGATGTGGAGCCACAGGTCTCTCTTGGCTTGGAACACCAGCCACAGCCCGGTTTAAGCGGTTTCCCAGCCATAACCACTTGTATTGACTATTGGGGGAAGGACATTGCTCCTTCCCCCAGTACCACTCCAGTATGACAGAGAGTAGCATGAATACATATGGGTACTGAGTGGTCGCTTAGCTCTCTTTGAAGAGCTGAGTGTGTGGTGTGCAACGGGACATCTGTTCCTGAGAGCTACTGTGTTGGGATGGAATAGGCTATGTTTGAGTGTATATATGTGCATACATGTGTATGAAAGACATTCAGAATGCAGAGTTTAAACTATGCATACCATTGACTGTGTTTTGCATGTGTATCTGTGTATTTCAGTATCCATTGTATAGTCTGCCAGGGTAATTGTGTGCCCCAGTTTTCAGGAGCCATCCCAAGTACTGCCTTTTCCCCTAGAATTGTAAAGCATTAGGAAAACTACTAAACCAGATAACCTTCTAAGGCTGTTCTCATCCAATGATTCTACCATATTTTTTTCCTGTTCAAGCATATTGATTCAGAGTTTTACAGATCTGGCAAGGCTGTGCAGCCACAAAGACAAATGCAATTAGTATGTACACTTCTTTGACAAGAGTCAGGAAGCCATGGGCACACTCAATAATCTTTGCTTTTTATTACCTATACAATTGCAACTAGAATAATGGTATTGCATGAAGTGGTGCTGAATAAGTAATGTTGGAAGCATTTGCTAGAAGAAAATCTGCAGTTCTATTCCCAGAAGGTTTACCAGTATATATCAAGAAGGCTGTTTCCCAGGAAACAGTTAGATCATCTTGCTTTTATTCTAATGTAAAGCGCTCATTATAGCTTGGGACTAGCTCTTTGCTAATACATCAATCTTCCATCTTCCATGGCATGTTGAAAGAGCTCAGTATTTTATCAAATTAACTCTGGCAGGAGATGATGCGATCTCCTAAAAATATGCACAGTCCATCTTGAAAGCCTTGTTCTGATTAGTGTGTTTATGCACTAGGGCTGCCCGCCATTCTGGGAGGAAGGGGCTTCCACTCTCACTTTGTGAAAATATACAATGCAGATTTTAAAGTTGTGCCTTGTGAACCATTGAGGTTGCACTTCTTAAAATCTCTTGAGGTGGCCAAGTTTCCAGTCAGTGAATTTGGTCGGATGACACCCTTAGTATACTTATACACACTTGCTCTCTCTCGCTCTCTCTCTCTCTCTCTCCCTCCCCAGTTTCTATGCAACACATATTTTGGGGATCTTAAAGGGGATTTAAATTGTGCGCTGTTGTATTACATTGGGCAGTATCCAGTGCAACACTACCACTAACATATATTATCTTGTGCAAGTGTAAATTACTCCTAGTGCGCCAATAGTGCTTGCTAGTGCGATGGGTTTCCCTGGAAAACCTGTCATGCCAGCAAGCACTACTAGCACTGTGCTAGAGGTTGTTTACGGTAGCACCACATAATTTAAGTTAAGTAGTGTTGCCTTGGATACTGCCCACAAACTTCAAAATGTTTATTAACGTCAACTTTTTAAAATGAAGGAAGGAAAAAAGAAGACAGTCTATTTGCAGATATCTGTTGCATTGATCCAGCATTGGTCCAACCCATTTGTGTTAAAAGAGAGTTCTTTAATTGTATATTTTTAGTAAGGTAATTAAGGGCGCATTCCTGTGCAAGTTTAGACAGGGAAAAAAGGCCTACAACTCCCAGCATGCCCCAGCCAGCATAGTTGGCTGGGGAATGCTGAGAGTTGTAGGCCTTTCTTCTGTCTAAACTTGCATAGGATTGTGCCCTAATAGATTTAATCTTTAATGGGTTAAGACAGCTTCTTCTTAAATGGGTGTAGAAGACAGCTCATGCATTTATGAGCTCTTACTATGGCTGGGTTTTCTCTAGCATTTTACTGCCATGCAGTAGAACTCTCTTGACTGACGAATGTCTCCGTGTCATGGAGCGTGAGGAAACCTAGCAACACTTGCTTGCTACTTAGTAATGCTTCCCCTTTCCTTCACCTTGCATACTGAGTACCTCTGCATCAGCATGCAGAAGAAGCTGATTCTTAATTCAGTATGCATCCCTGTTTGCTCTAGAAGGTTGACCTTCAGCATTTTCTCTCGTTGTGGTAAAACAGCCCACTGCTAATCCATGAACCTCGTGTTCCACGTGTGTATTTGGGGGTTACTTTGAAAACTTCCTGAAGAGAAGTCCCTCTATAGGTCTCAGTCATGTGGGTAGACAGTTTAGGGCAGAAGCTAAGACTGGATAGTTGGCTTGTGCAAAACAAGCCATGGTGGGAGTATCTGCTGGGGGAAATAATATTGAAAGCATGTGCTCAATGTGCTCAGATCTTTTTTGCATATGTACTTTGTATCTCTGGTCTGTGGCCATAGCACCTAAACCAGTGTTCTCCAAACTTGGGTCCCCAGATGTTTTTGGCCTACAACTCCCAGCATGCCCCAGCCAAGGTAGCGTAGGTTGGAGAACACTGACCTAAACAGTATAATTACAGTTGGAAAAAGAAAGAAAAAACACAAGGATGTAAGGAGTGATGGGTGCATGTCCGGATTCAACTTCAACTTCCCAGCAACTATTTCCTTGATTGCGGCTGCAATTTTTCCAGACACCATGCTGGTCAGAATTGCCACTGGGAAACTGGAGCTGTTTACAGGGATGTGCCAGGTCACATGTCTCCCTTAGGACACAACTGTGTGGAAACATTGTGTGATTTGCACTGAAAACACTGAGAACTGGCCCATAGACTCTGTCTGTAACCTTGGCAACTATCTGTAACTAGGCCACAAGGTTAACAGCGTTGCACAACCCTTTTCAGAAGATCAGTAAGTGTACCCCGTTCTGAAACTTAAGATACAAAACCTGCAGCACAGAGGATATTATATTTGTAAAGTAAGAATAATCCTAATACTTACCTTTATGAAGATATGATGCTGCAGGTAAGTTTCTTCCTAGGGTTTTCTGACTAATGGTGAAAGTGGAGGCAAGGACAGCAATGGCATGGAAGGCAGAAGAACTGTATGATGGCCAGCACTTTGTGGAGGAGTCCATGTGAAAGCTGTTATGTCAAAATTCAAAATCTGCATAGATTTTGCAGGGAATATTCATGAGCAGTTGGCCTTAGTAGAATGCAGTGTATTCATATATTTAAATCTTAGCTATAGTTAAAAACCCTTGAAATGATTCTTGAACTTAAAAGCAGTTGATGCAGTATCTGATCCTGGTAGCTTTTCCATGGCTGTGCTGCTGACCTGGGTGAAAGGCAGGGGTGGGACTCACTGCTCTACCACTCTGCCAGATGGGACTGTATGACCCACCCCAAATCACTTTGACAAATAGCTTAAGGGCACAGTCCTATGCATGTTTAAACAGAAAAAAGTCCTGCAGTTCCCAGCTGACTAGGGAATGCTGGGAGTTGTAGGACTTATTTCTGTCTAAACATGCCCAGGATTGCACCCTGAGCAAGTGAACTTGCCACATGCATTGGGAGGTGCTTCTAGAATGCTATATATTAAACAGCTTCTCAGTATTTTTGTTACTATATTTCTCAACCTGGATCATGAAAAGGTTCAGCAGAAGTGGGATGGAGTATCTCAGCACACTTTCACAGAAGTTTCCCCCCCTCCCCAAATCTAGCCCATAAAAATGGTCCCAGAATACTCACTCACATTTATATCACAGGGAAGCTTGAGCAATCTGCCAAGCTACTCATCCAGGAGGTGGCGCTACATGCCCTGGGGTTAATGACTGACTGCAAAGCTTCCTCATAACTATCTTATTTCTCCATTACTGCAAAGACTTTTTTTTTTTTGTCTTGTAGTGCAAAGTCAAGCTGGTGTCCTGCAGCATTGCTTTTTGTTGCTCTGACTTTGTGTGTTGTCCTCTACTGATTAGATTACAAATGTGATCTTCTACCCTGTCTAAACATCCAGAAGTGTGTCTGCAATAAGATCAAAAGTGAGGGAAGGGAACCTGGGGGTTATATTGGCAATGAGCTACAATCCAAGTGCAGATATGCATTAAAAAAGAAAAGGAAAGGTTTGCCCTGTTCTAGCATGGCTATATACAGGCCTGTGGCTTATGCTGGCTCAGCTTGTCTGAGTGTGGAAAGCTAAGCAGGGTCAGGCCTGGTGATTACTTGGATGGGAGACCCCTCCTCTAGTTTCCTGCATTGAGCAGGGGGTTGGACTCGATAGCCTTGTAGGCTCCTTCCAACTCTATGATCTATGAAATCTATGAATCTATACTTTCAGGTGGAGGCTACCAAAAAGCCCTTCCATCTGGTAGCCATCCACAAGGTGGGCATAATGTTTAAAAGCTTTTTATAGCACTACATCTTACCCCTAGTTGCTGCAGTATTAACATGCAAATACTGCACACAACCGGGAAAACATATGGTAGGAAGCTTTTAAATATTACACTCACTGAGTGGACTGACACTATGGGGAAAGGATTTGGAGCAATCTCCATGTAGTGTTTAGCCCCTCTCTCTTATGCACATGCACACTAGTTTAGTTTCTTGCCATCTTGGCTGGGACCACTACAGAGCAACTCTGAGCAAGCTATTATTAGGAAGGCAAAATAAAGTGGCACTCCTGCTTTGTTTCACATACTGTTCCATTATCCCAGAAAACCTAATTGAGTCACACCCTGCTTTGCTTCCTTAGGTACCCCACTTCTGGCTTGGACCATTGGGTTAGAGCCAAACCAGCCAAATTGATACAAGCCAGCAGAAGTTACCACAGACCTGGTGCAAAGGAAGGTCACAACAAGGTAGATGGAAAGGAGAAGGCCTTATTTGGCCTGTTAATCTGAGATTCTACTAGGTTGTAAAGTCACCTTTCACTAACAAGATTCTAGAGTAATTGTATTATGTCCTTGTTAGGAACTTTAGTTAATATATTCCCCATTAAAATAATAATAATAATAACAACAACAACGACAACAACAACCCAATATCTCAGAGTATGCAGAAGTGTTTGACCTACGCAGCAACAGATAATATATAACAGTGTTAGGAAGAAGGAATGTTTTATCCATGTGAGAAGTTATTTTGTATGTCCCGCCCCCAGTCACATTTGTAGACAAGGTATCATTTGTCTCAGTTCTTTCATGTCCTGAAGCAAGTGAAGTCCTTGTCCTTTCCACTCCGATAAATGAATCAGCTGTAATAGGTTGTTGTTTAATCCACTCTGTTTGTAGCATAATGACTGTAATGTAGGTGTCCTATATTTCTGTTGTACCAATCAAATCATATATCATCCATCCCAAGTAATCCCTCGCTTTGCTATGAAAATATTGTATACCGTACATAAATCTAAAGAGAAAATTATATTTCTTTCGGTAAGTGGTCTAAAGTACACAAGCTAAAGACACCTGACAGAGATATTAAAGAAAAATTCAACGAAATGAAATCATTGTGTTTGACTGAACTAGAAAGAAAAACCTTCTAAACAAGGAAGCAGAAGGTAGCATTCAGTCAAGTAGTATTTCCAGATACGGTTGTCAGTCTCTTTGGGGCTAATCTGGCTTTTGCCAAATGCATTCTAACCAAGACTTCCCAAACGATCATCAGTAGATTAAACAAGTTGGGTATCCAACAGACTAAGGACTCAATCCTATGCCTGCTAGACGCTGTCTAGATGACCATAGGATAATTCGGAATCCCAGCTCTGGCCTTGGAAAAGTGCTCTGAGGTCGGAGCTGGGACTTGGAATTTGGAGCGCCCTCCTGCTGCCCTCGCAGCTGGCGTGGAAAGACTGTGCTGGCTGCAGCTCCAAAGTCGCCAAACCAACCTTGGAGCCGGTGCGTTCTGGGGGGCGGGGAGGGGAGGAGAGGAGCGAGGCACCGCCATGCTATGAGGAAACCTGGTGGTGCTGCAGCCTCCTCTCTTCGTGAGCCGTGGCCAAAACAAATCTACCAGTAAGTGTTTTGGAGAGTGAGGGGAGTACAGAGGCAATCCTTGCCTCCATGCTCCTCCCACCCTCTATAGGATGCCCGTAATCCTCTGAGTTTGGAGAGGTGAGGGCAGCTACATTGGAGCGCACTGTAAATAACGTTTAGTTGGTTATTACAGGTGATGTTTTCAAATACTAAAGTATAAGAACTTTGGTAAACAAAGACTGCCACTCACTGTTGAAAGAAGTCATCTATTTTGATTTCCTATCACAGTAATGCACCAGAACCACAATAGCTCTTGCTTCTCAAACCTGCCAGTTAAAGTTGCCCCCCACCAAAGTTTTAGTTTGATTAGTCTGAAATCTATGAAATCTATGAAATAAACTGGTTAAAACTTGCAGCCTTACAGCCCGCTCCTACTCATATTACTTAGAAGTAAGGCTGCTTCCACAGTAGCTTTTGTGTGGAAGCACCATACCTCGTTCACTCGCATTTTAAGGAGGGGAGTCCACATTATGTCATCATCCATTCATTATCCTCCCATGTTTTCCCAGTGCTGCTTCCATATATATATATATTTTACCGCAGGAAGTCCTTGTTATTCGTCTCAAAAAGTTACTTATTTTAGATTTCTGTACCACCCTTTAGCAGAGTTTCCAGGCTGGTTAACAAAAACAAGATAAAATAAAACATAGCCTATTTTAACAAATTCATTAAGGGATCGATCCCATGGCCCCTAGACAGCATCTGAGGGGCCATAGAATATTTCTGATTCCCAGATCTGAGGTCAGAGACAGCACTCCGACCTCGGAGCTGGGAATCAGAGCACCAACTCCCGTCCCCCTCGCAGCACAAAGAACCGTGCTGGCTGCTCTCCGGGGTTGGGAAAGCAAACTTGGAGAGGGGGCAAAGGGGACATTTCGGGGGCAGGGAGGAGAGGAGACTGGAGAGGCCAGGATATGAGTTACACGGCAAATACTCCCCTCCGAAACGCTCCAGCTAGATGGGCAAAAAAGCCTGTCTGGCGAAATATGCAGGGTGGGAAGACGGGGACATGAAGATTGCCTCCCCAGTTCCTCCCACCTTGCAAAGGATGAGCGTAAGCCTCCTAGTTTGAGGGCTTACGATCATTGCAATAGGATTGCACCCTTATAATGAACATTAAAGTTCATTAAAAAGCATGGGAAAATAGTAATGTACGGTATTTGCCTGGTGCTGAAAAGGGAACAGTGCTGGTGCCAGACAGGCCTCTTTAGGGAGGTGATTCCATAAAGAGGGCACTATCACTGAGAAGGTGCTCTCTCTGATCCCCACCCACATTACCTTAATTGGACCTGGTGAAAGACCCTAAAGATGCTCTATGCACAGTCAAGAGCAGGTGTTCCGTCAGGTACCCAGGTCCTAAGCCAGATAGAGATTTATAAGTGAGCACCAGCATTTTGAATCGTGCTCAGACACAGACTAGAAGCCAGTTAAATTATTTCAATACTGGTGAGATATGTTCCCACCAAGCAGTCCCACCCAAGAGCTTTGTGGCTATAGTTTGAACCAACTGAAGTTTTCAAACAATCTTAAAGAGTATGCCCACATACAGCACATTGCAGTAGTCAATCCTAGATGTTGCCAGAGCATGGATAACTGTGGCCAGGCTTGTTAAGAAGGACAGATGTAGATGCCCTTAGTGCTACTCTTCCTTCTTTTTAAAGAGATGTAGATTTGATGTAGGCAACGATGTATCAGACAGGTAAACTGTCGAGACAGATAACACATGCACTGAAACCTTTGTGCTGGGCACCATTTTATACTCCCATTATTTTTAAAAGTTGCTCTTTTAATTAGCACTAAAATGCTTGTGTGACTATATTTTAAAAAATTGTGTAATACTGCTTAAATGAAAGAGTTTTGTACTAAATCATGAAGGTCTTTTTTTTTAAAAGAGAAAAATATTTCTAATCACCATCATTGCTCCAAAACAAACTTTTAAACACTTTGTTTTTGATCTTTCATGGGTAGTAATAGGCAATCCTGCTTAAACGAATACATATGCTTAGCACCAAATTATTAAAAATGTATAAAGATCACTCAGATTTTTTTTAAAAGAAACAACACCGCTCAGGTGAATTAGACCTTCCCACCTGTAGTGGCCACATCACACACACTCATATGGACAGTACGTAGCAGGATGAACCTACAGAAAATGTGCAATGTCCCCAATAATGTGGAAAGTCAGTCGCAATTCCACTTGCAGCTTACAGTGAAAGCAATTAATTATTAGCACTAGGAGCCACCTGTCTGGAAGCAACCTAAGGCCATCTGAGTTAGTAGCAAGTAAGTGAGCCTGATAGGATTGCAAGTTTAGAAAGAACCTTTTTTCTATCTCCAGCCTTGTCTTCATGGAGGGTTGTGATATGTTACTGCCACCTTAACCCAAGTAGAAATTCAGGGTGGTTAGTACTAGTAAGGCTGTTGTAAAATGGCTGTTGCCATCTATTTTGCTTTCTTTCTCCTTGATGTAGTGCACATGTTTCTTTGTGTGCTTGAAAGGGCATAATTGACACTGAGGAGGGAAGTCTACTCTAAAGGTGCTATCCTATGCAAGTTTAGATAGAAAAAAGGCCTACAACTCCCAGCTGGCTATGGCATGCTGGGAGTTGTAGGCCTTTTTCTGTCTAAACTTGCATAGGACTGTGCCCTACATCACTGGAGCTGTTAGAAGCCCTTCATCCAGGAGTATTGGAACTGACTGTTGTGAGATGCACAAAAGCGCATCCTCTTTTCCTTTCCCTATGGGAATCTTGTATTGATTTATCAATATCTTAATAAACTACGGTATATGTTAAAAATAAGAACAAAGTTTTGTTTTTATTTTCTACCTTTAACATTGGGTTGGATCCAAACTTGGAGCCAAAAATGAATGAAATTATATTCATTTAATTTTGTTTTTACTCTTGAGTATGTGTGTCTGATTTGGATTAGGACCCTAGTGTGGAGCTAGGGCACTTTAACTTTCCCCCCACCACACTATGGACCCCAATCCAGATCAGGGGCCTGCACCTTCAATTTCTATTGCCAAATTGGATGGGAGACCCCTCCTCTAATTTCCTGCATTGAGCAGGGGGTTGGACTCGATGGCCTTGTAGGCCCCTTCCAACTCTATGATCTATGAAATAGCACTATTTTGCAATAGAAATTGCAGGCGTGACCCCCACCCCGATCCAGATTGAGCCTAAAGAGGGGGGTGAAAGGGTTAAAAAAGCCCCTATACCCCATGCTAGAATCCTGAACTGAATCAGCCCCCCTGCACCTATTCTAGAGTAAAAAGAAAGATATAGCTGCTTTACGACAGTAATACCTGTTTTGGTCCTCAGTCATGTTTACAGCATACCCACTGAAATCAATGAGACACGTTAAACATGGACTAAGTCTGGATCCAACCCATTAAAGATGTAAAGTGGCAGTATTTTTTAATCTACACAGGCTAGTGAAAACCCTCCGTTCCCTCTTCCTTTTTCCTCCTGTTGTATTGCTGCTTTGTGGCAGGCTAGTGGTGTGGCTCTTAAATTGC
Organism: Shinisaurus crocodilurus; assembly: GCA_021292165.1. Lineage (NCBI taxonomy): Eukaryota > Metazoa > Chordata > Lepidosauria > Squamata > Shinisauridae > Shinisaurus > Shinisaurus crocodilurus. The sequence goes on from CM037880.1 coordinate 135,998,864, forward strand.
CAAATCATTGATTAAAATGAAATATGTTATTCTGACTTGTGTTTTAGTCACAGTCCTAATGCAGTATCCAAGCTGGATCACTTTTGTGTTAGCCTACACTTGTTTTCAAAGCAGGTCTGCTGCCCTTAGCAGGCTGTGACAAGAAGCACTTACGCAAAATGAATTCCTTGCAAACCTGAATCGAATGAATACTAAACAGCCTCAAAAGTTATGCTCCAAAGCTTCATCTTTTGACCTCAAGTTGGTGTGTGTGATGTTGGCGTGCTCCTTGCTTGTGCATTTTGCTGGCTGCCAGCCAGTATGAGTATTAGAGAGACTTCCCCCCCCCCCCACTTTCAATGAATGACTGAATGAATGAACACCTGATTAACTTAATGAAGCTAGGCCATTGGTGGGAGGAATGACTTGGCTGCTGAATGCTCCAGGAGATCTGGCAACCGATGAAACTTGCCTAATGCTTTTACAAATCCAGGCTGCGCTTCTTATGAGCCATAAAGGCTGCAGACAGTAATTATTTGATTATTCAGTTGAAAAAAGCTGGAAGTACATAGTCACTCCTCTGCCCATTTTGCTGGTATCTGCAAGTAACTTTGCTAGTTTTCTAAGCAGGGTATGACATCAAGAAAGAAAAAGCCACCACTTGCTATCTTAAAAAATAAATAAAACCAGGGTTTGCTTTCTTATTTTTTTGTTTAGAATAGATGCACTTGCCTGGTGGCAAAATAAATATGTTTAATTTTGTTTTGTTAATTTTGTTTCATTTGAACTAACTATTTTACTTAGATCAACAGTATGACCTTTTGATTGCTCCTAATAAAGGATGTGAATTTTGGAATTTTTCTTACAGGCTAACATGGCTTTATTTGATTTTTTAAGTTATTATTAGAGTTCTTGTTTCTGCGTTGAATAGGACTGCAGTACAAACCTTAGTGATGACATATTTGAAGAAAAATAGAACTTCCAAAATTTACTATTATTTTGCTGTTACTCACTATTTCCTGCATCACAAGGACTCACGGCAGGTTTCATAACAATCCTTTGAAATAGATTAGACTGAACACCAATTTAAATATGTTGAAAATACAGGGATTGCAGGTCAGAATACTGTTCCACATCAGAAGCTTTCTGAGCACCATACTTGGCCATGTGTGCCCCCATCCCAAATGTTTGAATTGGCTATAAGAGATTCTCAACAGGTTCCAAATGCTCCTTATGGATACAAGAGCTCTGATATGTACGTGGGGCATGGACTTCCTTCATACCCCCTTAATGTGCAACATGCTGCCTGTCCCTGTCCTGTTCTCAGTGGGGCCGCCTGCTCTTGTGGGAGCTCTGTGTGTACTCTAAAGCTCATGCCGAGTTTGTATTGGAACCAGAAACTTTAAAACAGTCACACAGTGAGCAGGTTTCTTAGATGAATGAAACTTTGCACCTGCAGCTCCCATGGAACAACCCCAGCTCTAACCAAACTACACTCTTGGTCTGTGTTTTTTGAGTCATACATTTCAAAGCAGTTTCACGCACTTAATGTTAACACATTTCTTATTACCGTATTTTCCTAGTAAGAGTGTCTCATATACGTAACTGGTAATCTTGATACTAACGTATTTAACTTCCAGTGAAATATACTAAGTAGTAGTGTGACATAAGCCCACATTGTCTGCCTATTTCAATCTAAATATCCCCATCTCCAGTCTACTCTGTTATATGAGGCAGTTTTTTCTGTTAGGGAAGTGGAAACAGAGCTGTGTTGGGCTTTACTGAGGGGCTTATAGACCCATTATTATTGCACATGCTGGCAGATTCCTGTCAATACTTTTTAGGAATTAACCACTGTAAATAGAAGTGCCAAGGCTAAAGCTATTTGAAGCCACATGTTCAAGTCTTGCTTATGAATATGGCTAATATGATTTGAGCAGGACTTAAGTGATCATTTCCGATAGCATACTTAAATATAACAAGGGCCTTCTGTTCTATATGTGCACTTTTTAAAAGTTGGTGGTAGATGGGGAGTATCAGAAAATTGGAGCAAAAATGAAGTTCTGCTGCTTGTTCCAAGGTAAGACTTGGTGCAACCTTGACATAGATTAATGAAATACCGGTAACTTACTTCTGAGTAGACATGTAGAGAATTGCACTGTAAGTCTCTTGTTATTTTTTATACTGGCATAATCGCCACCATCAAAATCACAAAGAGTCATAATAGATTTCAGCTTGTTTTTCCTTCTTAATTTTATCTAGCCAGATTGCCATCAATTTCTCTAGTATAACTCCATAGCCATGTGGGGTCTGTATGCTTTTCAAAATACCTTTCTGAATAATTTTCTCTGAGCTTTAGATTTCTTGCTCCCCCTTACCAACCTGTCACACCCCTGTTTTTCTGCTCAGTGCTGTTTCTCTTTCTAAGGGGGCCTGTGCAGGCACTCTGCTCACGCATGCAGTGAGGGGGCTGCTGTTTTTTCTTTCCCCTCATCTGTGACCAATCCCGCCTGACTGAGGCACCATTCCCCTTGCCTCTACAGGCCAGCTACATAAAGTGGGGCAACTGGGCCTTGGGGCCAATGTCCAGGGCCCCGCAGCCCAAGGGGTCCCAAAATGACCACCCAGAGAGCTACAGGTGATGAGGGTATTAGAGTAGCAGAAGCAAACTCCATTTTATTCCTGTAGTCATGATGGTATTAAGTCTAAGTAAGCTTAAAATGCAAATCAGCACATGCTCAGAGTATTTTTATTAATATTATCATAGTTGGCAAACATTCTAACATAACAGGAATGCAGAAGCAGTTGTAAAGCATGGAATGCCGGGGGAGATAAATGTTAGTTGTGTTCTTCTGTTCTTCACAACTGAAGCAATATGCAAGGGCTGTCTCAACCGGGCAGGGTCTAAGTTTACTTACCTGCACCACTGGCTACATACGAGGGATGGGTGAGCTCCCCCTGGCTTGCAATGATTGGCTTGAGGGGGAAAGCCAAGCTACTTCCCCCAAAATTGAGAATTCAAAGTCCAAATATGGCTGCCCACCTCTCACCCCTGTGAGGCACCCCCAGCCACCAATCCCCAAAATGCCCATTTCCTTTCAGCCCCAAGCCACAACTACCAGGGGGTGGGCAGGACTTACCTTTCCCCTTCTCTCTCCTATAGATCTAATTTTTGACAAACTTTACGGAACCCTGAGACTCATAGGAAAGATGAGTCTTGGTGACCTTGCTACAAAATGGCTGCTCCCCACTCTCACACTAGGGACACCTGCATCTCTTAGGTATCCCTGCTTTTCCACAGCTCTTGCTTACAGCCAATTAATTGCCTGCATCTCTTTTCTCCCACCCTGTACTGGGGACTGTGAAACTTCTGTGCCATCCCCCCACTCACACACATGCATGCATATATGTGCGCGCACACACATTTGCACACATCTATTCCTTCTCACCTCTCTTTGCTAAGTCTTTTGACTCTGTAGTCATGCCAAAATCTTCACTATTTTGCTAGGGCATTTTGCACTCTCTCTCCTTCTATTGCTTTTTTAAATCTCTGCTCAAGGCAGCAACATTAATACTGTTATGTAGCTTTCTGGCCTAGTCCAGCAGCTCAGCCAGACAGGTTATTCTTCAGAGAAGACAGTGATCCAGTTTAGGAACACAACAGATCTTTTATTTGTTGTTCTTCTGGACCACAAAAGCCTAGGCCTTTCTCCTTGAAACTCCACCTCCACACACATAACACACACATAACACACAGGCCTTCCTCTTCCCAACAAACTCTGTGGCCTTCTGGGCCCACTTTCCCACAGACAGCTCTCCTACTAGGGGCTGCTCTTAAAGATACGTGAAGCATAAACTGACTTTGTTACACTATATCTAGTGAGAGCTAGCTGGCTTTGGCAGTGGAAAGAGGTGAGTAGACCCATTGGGGTGGAGTACCAATTTGTGAACAGACAGCAGTAAGTGTACTGATAAAACTGAATTATGTGATTAATCACATAGTCTAGTGTTTAGTGATCTTCACTGTTAGTCTTCAGCAAATATGTCTGGTAAGTCCTTGTTTCACAACTTGAGATGTGCACATTCTCAGAAAACAGAAACAGCAAAACTGAGGGACCTTTCTCAACATTTGAGCTGTAGCTTTCAATCTGGGACAAAATAAATAGCAAACAAATTGCATCAGTCTCTTTTGAAGCAGTGGGAACAGAGAGCTCTGAATGTTAAGTACAGTCAAGTTTCAGTGGATATATCTTTCATCCAGTGTTCATCAGGAACTTTGGTGCTAGAAAGAAGTGCTCCTTTTTCTCTTTCTTGTAAAGATGCATTTATTTTCATGTCTTACATTCTTCCAGTTGCCCCCCTGGGAAATTTGCCAGAAAACTGAGATCATGGTAGAGTTGGACGATAAGCTATGTTGGCTGGTAGTAATCAGTTGTAATTTGAACAATGATTTATGTGGATGACAGAATGAATGTGTAAAAGGACTGAGAGAAGCTGGCAAACTGGATCAGAATCAGATTGATGATACAGATTGAGAATCAGATTGAAGTGCTTTTTATTTAGTAAATAGATTGGTACATTTTTATCAATACCATACCAGTCTTTTAGTAAACTGGGTGCTCGTGGTCTTAATTTTCTTACCATGACCAGCTTCTGATTGACTAAATGGGTCAAAGATTTTTTGCCCAAGCTAAGGTAGGGAGAAAGAATCCTCCTTGAATATTATGGAAGATGGATTTTTTCTTAACTAAAATGGTCAGTATTACTACGATATACTATTATTTTTGATGTGCTAAGGTGAACTAGGTAGATTAAAGAATTTGTCTTTGTTGAATTGATTTTCATTTGACATATTTATTTATTTATTAAATTCATATCCTGCTTTCCCAATACAAATAGTGCTCAAGGTGGCTAGCAACAATAAAATACAAAATTATAATTAAAAGATAAAAGCAAATCAATTTAAAATGCCTCAATAAAATGAGATAAACAGCGCCTGCAAGATAAAACCTACATATGAAGCTTACATATGAGAATATTAATATTGAACTTGATAAGCATTTCCTGAGGTGTTAAGTTTTGAAGAGTCTTTTACAACTAGGTTCAAATACAAGTCAGATAAATAATGTGTAAAGTTTCTGGATTCTGTTGGTTGCTGTCGCTCTGAAATTACAATATCATTATCAGCAGCTTTGATGAAAAAATATGTAAGACAGAGCAGACCCAAGACATTTTGCTGCCTGAGGCAGAGCAACAAATGGTATCTCCCCTGTCTCACACGTAAAGGGTGCATAGTATCCGAGGCTGACCAGGTTATTTTGGCATCTCAGGCAGAAAATCCCATACATGTGCCTCCCTGGGAGTAAAAATGCAATAATTATAAATTATATGACACTCAAAATCAGCTGACTGAGACAGCCACCTTACTCTACCTCTAGGGCTTGCCCTGATGCAAGTCTTCTAGGGTTGCAACACTGTGCACACTTACATGAGAGTAATTCCCACTCAGTGTAGTGAGATTTACTGACACGCATAGGATCAGGCTGCATAGAATATAGGTCTGATACACCTACTTGTCAAGACAATAGGAATTCAATGCACAGAAAGAGAGGGGTTGTTACTCCTATTGCCTCTGTAAGGCCTATTATTCTTTGGATGAACAGAAGATAATTGGTTGAGATTTTTGTTTGTTAGGGTGTTATAAAGATGTCTGTGTTTATCTTTTTTTTTAAAAAAAAAACTTTTTAATATTTCATACCATCCTTCAGAAGTGAAAATTCACTGAACTTTCCTCATATACCGTCCTCTATTTGGGACTGCTGCGGACTTAGATGATGACTTGTCCAATTTTTCTTTCTTTTTCTTTTTTGCCTTGAGGCTTTCCAAGAATTTGAGTAAGTGTAGGCAGACTGCCAATGGACACTGGCTACCCAGACACTCCACAATGTTCCATGTGTGCTATCTGACAAGGATGCCAGAGACCCAGCTGCAGTCCTCAGTTTTCCTTGTTCTGTTTACTTCGTCAGCACTCATTCACTCAGATGGAGAAGGGCAGTAAAAATATAAGATTTATAGCTAGTGTGTTCACTTGGTTTAAATAAGACTGAAGGATAGATTAAAGAATGGAAGAGGAATTTAGAAGCAACAAATATCCTAATTAACTTGACAATTTAATGGATAGTAAATTGTTTGGGATATTGAAGCAACAAGAATGTGGTTCCACAATAGACAGTAAATTCTGTATTCTGCCTCTATTAGTCTGTTGCCCAGTTGTCTTAGGTTCTCACTGTGCTCAAGGAGAAAATATTAATCATAACTCATTATGACTGCCCTCATTTTATAGTATTTCATATTGTTTGCAAAACTTTTCTGTCAGTGGTCTGGTTAACAAATATAAGCTGAATTCTTAGCAAACTGGTCCACTGGCACAATCTGATAGGGTACAAAAAGCTGTTCAGGAGTGTGTGATTGAGATGGAGAGATAGGTAGATAGATAGATAGATGACACAACTAATATTACAAAATCCATAATAACTGATAGCAAATGCTGAGAAAAAGATTTGTGATACTTAAGACATAATTGTACAATATACAGTACTGCTTATAAGTCTGATACTGGTGCTCTTTACAGCTTTTCTTTTCTTTTATTTAGTTATTATATTTATACCCCGCCTTTTTTCCTGCAAGGGAAAATTCTTGATGGGAATTCAATATATTTACTAATTTCCAATGAATTTATGAAAATTCAGTTGAATCAGCAAATGAACTCCACAACAATCCACAGAATACTGCTTACAGGACTGAATTTTTATTATTCCCTATCCATTATCCAAAATTAATGACGAGCTAAAGCATAGTCAATAAATAATCCAAGTATAGGAACAGCCCTGTGGGATTTAATAAAAGTAAACAATTGGAGCAATTCAGCTGTGATAACTTCTAGCTGTTTCTCTAAAAGTAAATCCATATTATAATAAGGACATTTAACAGGTGTGTTCTGAAAACTGGGAGAATCTTCCTCCAGGAATTTGTTGGTCCATTATATTCTCCAGCTCTCACCAGTTTGGTCTCATGCATGGGTCTATGACCAACATAGACTTACGTTGGCGAGTTTTGTAGAGACCTGGTTTGCACATAATGCTAATTCCTGGTTTAATGAACCCAGGAATTGGTGGAGCTGTGTGTCTTATGGGAAGAGGGCCTTTTCTGTGGCAGCCCCCAAGTTATGGAACTCCCTCCCCAGTGACCTTCGCCATGCCCCCTCTTTGATGAGCTTCCGCCGTGCATTAAAAACATGGTTTTTCAGGCGGAAATATGGGGTGGGTTAGGATTTAATGCATTCCTTCATTTTTCTAAGACAAGGGTGGGCAAGATGCAACCTGCAGGTCGCATGCAGCCCCTGAAGTTCAAAATGTAAAATAACAGATGAGATAATTTTGACCCTTTGGGCACTCCGTAGCAGCTCCAGATGCCATTTTCTAAAAATTTATTATTATGGTTTGTCTTGTTTTTGGCGCCTGTGGGGTGAGGAGTTTTGCCCCTGGAACTCCCAAAGTTGCCCACCCTTGTGCTAAAACAGGTCTCTCCAACCTCGGGTCCCCAGATGTTGCTGGCCTACAGCTCCCAGCATACCCAGTGGCAAGGGATTCTGGGAGCTGTAGTCCAGCAACTTCTGGGGATCCAAGGTTGGAGATCCCTGCTCTAAAAGATCTGTCTCTAAATTATTCGTGTCAGTGTGCCACTCAGGCTGCACAAGTAAACTTGAAAAACCATTCCATCCTGTTGGCTTCATTTGGTAGCATGAGACAAAGAGGCATCTTGCATGATATGTCAAGGATTCAGTGCCAAGGATAGAAAGTCTACGGTGGTCTAAAGTTCATGAACAAATGTAGCTTGGCAATTTTTATTTTTAGCAGGACATAAAAATAAAAATGTCAAATGCAAGACTGGATGATACCAAAAATACAAATAATGGGAAAGTGGTCTCTAACCTTGGCAGGTTTGTTGTTTTTAATTAAAGTCTAACTGAGTAGGCAATAGTAATAGATTTCTCATGCTTATTAAAATAAGCTTTTCTAGAGCAGAACTTCAACTTGCTGAAGTAAGCAAGATGCTGTCTGAAAATACATGATCCAAGATTTATTTTTAGTTTGTGCCTTTATTCCAACCAATCTCACTGTGTTATCCTACCCCATTTTTGTAACCTTTAAATATCCCTAAGTATTTTTCTTCTTCCAGTTACCATTTTTCTTCCTGGTGGTTTATCATAAGCATATTCTGCACTTTCCCTGTAACATTTCCTAAATGGCATTACTGTTGTGTAATAATGCTGCAAAAGGTTTATTAGTATTACTTGAATCTTACAGACAGACTGATTGTAAGACTTTGGGCAATAGCAGATAAGCGATTCGTTTGGGACTGAGCAACCTCTCACAGTGTTGGACTCCATGAGTAGCATTTCAGCAAATATTTAGGACTGGAGACCCCTGATTTGTCTACAAGGCCACTTAGAAATATGTATTATTACTTGTGGAGAAAGCCTGACACGAGTACACATGCACACACACACACACACACACGTACACCTCAGTCTCTTTCCCCGGGGGGGGGGGAGGCTGGAGAGAGGAGGAAGTAGCCAGACAGATCCGCATACCAACAATGGAGGGCCTCGGCTGGATTCCACAAAACCCAGGAAAGGACCATCAAGACCATCAAACTAGCAGGGCAGTCTCAAAGAGCTGTAAAGTACCCAACACGTCACCTTCTTTTCCCGGGCAAGAATAAGCCCACCTGACACGAAGGGGCAGGCATAAGCCCACCTGACCACAGGGGCGGAGAGAGCGGGAAACTCAGGGGTAGAAAACCCCTCTCCCCTCCTTTTGGGGGTTGTTGGGAACACGGGTTAGTTTTATCAAGATTCGTCCTCCAGCGGTGGCTGGAATAAGCTGTTCTCTTCCCGGGATCGGGCAGACCCGGAGCCAGGCTGAAATTGACCAGCATGAAGTCTTTAGTCTAAGGTAACTGACTAATCCCAAAGCGCTAGCCTGGAAACCTGTTCATTGATAAACTCAGAGATCACGTCAGGTCATGTTGACGTTATAGTATTCCTAGAAAGCTGTTAGTTCCGCTCCGTATATTGTATAGTCAATAAAAGCCTTATTTGGTCATACAAAGGGCTGACGTTTCCTTTTGTGGCGCAAACCTCCTAGTTGGTTTCAATCGCTTGTACGGGCTGTAACTCAGTGCCGGTTAACCCGTTAAGCGCCGAACTCATGCATAGGACCCGGGTGCTGGTCCTTCACATTACTATTATTTTCTCTCTTAGAAGTCAGAAATATAATACATAGAATTATTTGATCATACGCAAATATTTAATGAGCAACTTGACCTTAACCTAACTTCCAGGCTCTAGAATGTTACAAGTTCACTATCCACTGTATTTTTTTCTTTTCTCTCTGGAGCTGAAGTTAGAATGGGATGGTTTAGTTCTGATGCTGGTTTACTTGTGATTTATTTATTTATTTATTTATTTATTTATTACATTTCACTCTTCAAATACTTTTCACAATTTGGTTCTAAGCTGAAATGATAAATTCTACCAAAATAAATGGATATAGAGTGTGTGTATGGGGGGGGGGGGGGGATACTTCAATCCTGGGTTATGTTCCTGTTTGTACTAGTGCTAGCCATACTTACGCTGCTTAAGTTAATACCTTGGTCTGCTATTTCAGTTTGCGGAGATCACAGGGATAAATTTCCAGGTACACTCATTCAGTATATATCATCACCATTGCCCCAAGTTCTAAGAGTGGATGTCAGAGCCAGTGTGGCATAGTGGTTAGGGTGTTGGACTGGGACTCGGGAGATCCGGGTTCTAGTCCCCGCTCGGCCATGAAGCTCACTGGGTGACTTTGGGTCAGTCACTGACTCTCAGCTTAACCTACCTCACAGGGTTGTTGTGAGGATAAAATGGAGAGGAGGAGGAGGATAATGTAAGCCGCCTTGGGTTCCTTGCAGGAAAAAAGGTGGGGTATAAATATAATAAATAAATAAATAAATGGGCCAGAATATATATTACCAGAAAATGAAAGAATGAGTTAAGATTGTGTTCTCTAAAGCATCCGTGGGCAGACTTCAGGCTTGTGGAATCTACTTTGTTTTTTAGTAGAACTCCCAAGATCCACCAGGTGCAAAAGACCTACACCTAAAATTAAAGACGTCTGAGCCCAGGAATTAATATTGAGTATCAGAACCTGACTGAGCTAATAGTCCTTCCACACAAAAATCCACTCCTGGTTACCCCAAGATTTCTTCATTTCAGCAGTATAAGTGTGTGTGTGTGTGTGTGTGTGTGTGTGTGTGTGTGTGTGTATGCTCAGGGTCATATTGTTAAACAATTGGGAGTTCGGAATCCTTGCTGATCCACTGCAAGTCACCCAGGGATCTACCAGTAAAACCTGCTCTACCTTCTGCCCACCCCTGCTCCAAAGTCATAATTCTAAATGTAGTCTTCTAGATTTAAAAAACAACAACAGCTGATCCTTTATTAAAACACATATATGAATATTTATTCTTTAGAGCTTGGCCCTAGGAAGAACTTCTTCTGCTTTGCCAAAAGTACAGTCGATATGCAACCTTGCTGCCCTTCTTAGCAGTGTTCAAATTATGAGGCAAAAGGTGTGTGTCAGTGGTGGTGGTGGTGGTGGGATGCTTAATGAAAACCACAAAGCCTTTCCCCCCAATTTTAGCCAAACCATGCCCCCCCCATCTTTTATGAACAGTAGCTTTAAGGAGGTGTGCCCCCTCTGTCCCCCTGTAATTCAACCATTGCTTCTTGGATCTAGGCCAGGTCTCAGTATCCAAAGAATCCTGAGGGAAATTTTTTGAAAGAAAGGGCCCCCCTTGTGTTATAGCTCATCCCGGGACTCTAAGACCTCTCTGACCTATATACCATAGTTTTCCTGCACTCACACAGGCGAAGATATTTATACCGACGCACCTAGAGAGGCAGTCTTTCTCTGCCATCCCACACTTAAAATCTGCCATGGTACGGACAGCTGAGCCATCCTGTAAGGGAGGATGCCAGGATAAGTCTGAACATTCAGATCTGAATTTTGCAGCTGCTGTCTAGCTCTGTTCTCGTCCTAATTTATAGCATGATTTTTCCCACCCTGAAGTTTATTGAACCTGTTTCCTAATACAGACTAGTTCCCAGTCATTTCTAAGTGCTCTTCTCCTACACAGAGAGTAATCAGGCAGCAGCTGCAGCTCACAATTCATTGGTTACTAAGAAACAAGGGAACATGATATGATTGGAGCTACATGTGTAGTTATCATAGTATGTAATTGGTTAACCCATGCATGTAGATATACATTGCAGGGATCAGAAAGTAAAATCCTATATCGGAACTTTTCCAGTGAATAAGCCAAAAAAAGCTGAGGAGGAGAGTTGGGAAGAGACATTGCAGCACCTGTGACAAAAATCCTGACCAATAGAGAGCCGTGTTTGACTTTGTGCTCCTGATCTAGATAATATTTGAAAACTGGTAATAGGGATAAGTCCCCTGCTTTGTTATTGTCACACAGGCTGGTTTCACCTGTCTTCCAGTTTAACTTTGATAATTTCTAAAACATATACAACGCCTTGAGTTCCACAGTGGAGGAAAGGCTGGAAATAAATATACTAAATTAATTCAAATTAATTTTGGAATAGGTTTTATGCACAGCTTGTCACAGTAAGATTACTTTTACTGCAGTGTTTTAATCAATGATGTGTTTCTGTGTTCGTATGTATTGGTAAACTATAAGGGGACAGGAGATGTATAATGTATATATGGTTCCACTAAAGGCTACAGTTACTAGTGTACACTGTGTGTGTTAATCAAAAGTAACTAATATGCAGTATGTAAATAATGCTGCAATTCAAAAACTTAGGATACATGCTTTGGTGGGAACCATTTATTAATTTCCTGTGAGTAAACATGGAAAAGGGATACTATGCATCGTTACTTGGAAGTAAGCCCGACAGTGTTCAGTGGGATTTGTTCCCAAGTGACTGCCTGGGGTTGCAAGCTGAAGGACATACTCTTGGAAATTCTGCCCTCAGGTGTATGTTGAGCAAAATAATCATTTTGATTAGCCTAATGCCTTAATCATGATGTACCAGAGCCTCTTGTTTTATGATATAGCTAACAGAACTCTGAACAAACGGAATGTTCTTCGTTTTATAGTAGTGTCATTTTCCTTTTTTCTTACTGCTAGCATTTTGATTTCCTCTTCTCTCTTTCCTCCCACCCTTTCTTCTTCTCTCCTCCTCTCTCATTCCAGAGATGCTTGTGGAGGATTGTGTCACAGGGAGATGATTCCTCATGAAGTCTCTGGATCCCCTTCAGAAATCAAATGTGACTTTCCGCTTAGCAGACTGAAATCAGAGCCAGCCAGGCAGTGAAGCCACAGAAGTGGGCAGGGGCCGGTGAAAAATGAAATCCAACCAGGAGAGAAGCAATGAATGCCTGCCACCCAAGAAGCGAGAGATCCCCGCCACCAGCCTGCCTTCTGACGTGAAGCCATTAGTTCTGGCCAGTGAAAACCACCGTGCAGATAACTTGTCATGGCTCTCAAGTACAACCAGCAGCCAGAGCAGCATGGCTGGGCGGAAAAGGCCTGGAGGGATCTCGGTGGAGGCTGGTTCACAACTGGGAATAGGTTTACACAAGTCGCTATCTACGGGAATAGATTATTCCCCACCTAGTGCTCCTAGGTCTGTTCCAGCCACTGCAACACTTCCCACAGTGTACCCGTCTGCACTCTCACAGGCAGGAACACCTGTTTCCCCAGTGCAGTACACACACCTGCAGCACACTTTCCAGTTTGTTGGGCCCCAGTATAGTGGACCATATGCCGGATTCATCCCTTCCCCACTGATTTCCCCAACAGCCAATTCTGCAACCAGCACAGCGGCCTCTGCCACTGCTGTTGCAACCACTCCATCCCAGCGTTCCCAGCTGGAGGCATATTCCACTTTGCTGGCCAGTGTGAGCAACCTAAGCCAGCAAGGGCACAAAGTTGAGCCACATCTAGTCAGGACACCTGGATTGATCACAGCAGGGTCTCCTCCACCTACCCAGCAAAACCAGTATGTCCACATTTCCAGCTCTCAGAGTGCCCTCAGAAATGTCTCTCCTCCGGCCGTCCCAGTCCATTTGCATCCCCACCAGACAGTGATTCCTCATGCGTTCACCCTTGGTCCTTCCTCCCAGGTGGTGGTGCAATATGCAGATTCTGGCAGCCATTTTGTCACTAGGGAGCCCACCAAGAAGTCTGAGAGCAGCAGACTGCAGGCTATGCAAGCAAAAGAAATACTGAATGGGGAAATAGAGAAGAGTAGGCGGTATGGCATCTCGCCATCCCCAGAAGTGAATCTTATCAAATCAGGCAATAAACCATCTCCTCATCATTATGAGGCCAGACATGTGGTTGTCCACTCGGGTCCTGCTGATTACATTGCACGGGATTCCTCCAGTGTCCGGTCCTCCGTTATGGTTGTCCCCAACAGTAGCACACCTACTGCAGACATGGAGGTCCAACAGGCCACTAACAGAGAAACACCTCCTTCAGCCCTTGGCGAAAAGGGAAGTTTGCATTTAGGAAAAACAGCCCACCGATCCTATGCTTTATCTCCGCAACAGACTATGGGTCATGAAGGGGTGAAAGGAGTTGCCACTTTGTCCCCTCACACAGTCATTCAGACCACCCACAGCGCCTCAGAGCAGCTCCCTGTTGGGTTGCCTGCTGCAGCCTTCTACACTGGGACTCAGCCACCGGTAATTGGCTATCTGAGCAATCAACAGCAAGCCTTTGGCTATCCTGGAAGTCTCCCACAGCACCTGGTGATCCCTGGCACCCAGCCCCTCTTAATACCAGTAGGCAATGCAGATATCGACTCATCAGGGGTACCGCCTGCTATAGCCACTTCATCTCCTCAGTTGGCAGCAGTGCCTCACACGTTCGTCACAACCGCCATTCCGAAAAGTGAGAATTTCAATGCCGAGTCGCTAGCGAGTCAGCCAGCTTACCAGGCAGCAGTGGTGCAGGCTCAGATCCACCTCCCCCTGGTCCAGCCGGTACCTTCTTCAGCAACAGCTCCTCCCACACTGCCTCCTTACTTCATGAAAGGATCTATAATTCAGTTGGCCAATGGAGAACTGAAGAAGGTAGAAGATTTAAAAACAGAAGACTTTATACAGAGTGCAGAAATTAGCAGTGACCTGAAAATAGACTCCAGCACCGTGGAAAGGATTGAGGACAGCCATAACCCAGGCATTGCCATGATACAGTTTGCAGTTGGAGAGCATCGAGCACAGGTAATAAATCTCAGAGGTGGTGGTGGTGGTGGTGGTGATAGGTTATTAGGCAAGTAGAAGTAATATTCCTACTGACAATTGTTAGTCTCTTGGGAGCATGGAATGGCTAACAGGCATAGTGGGCTGGTGGTGGTGGTGGTGGTGAAGGGACTTGCCCAAAGTTGTACCAGTGACAGAGGAAGGTGGTTTTGGTGAAATCATGATGTTATAAACCAGATGCTGGCTTACAGTCAGAGTGGTATAGAAATGTCAATTCTGTGTGAATTAAACATGCTTAATAGCCATTACCTTATTAGGACAAAATCCAAAAGCAACAGAAGGGTAATACTTCATTAGGGCCGCCTAAAATCTCACATAGCAATGAGCAAACTTTTGAATTCCCAGAGCTGTTCTTTAGACTAGATGTTAAGCAAAACAAAAAAAGCAGGGAAGGGAGAGAAAGCTGGATATGATCAAAAAGCTGCAAAGTCTACAGTTTGAAGAGTTGTGGGAAAGTCAAAAACTTGTTCACTATCTTGTGACATTTTAGTTCATCTTAGTAAAGATGTGGCTTGATCATTATTTCTGGTTGTTGTTTTCATAAATGGACCAACACAGCTGCCTGCAAGTCTTGTTAGAAGTGTTTCCTGTTAAAGAAATTTTCAGTGCAGTCAGCCATAACTTAAGTGCCAAGGGAAAGGAATGGGACAAACCCATGTAGATTTCATAGATCATAGAGTTGGAAGGAGCCTACAAGGCTATTGAGTCCAACCCCCTGCTCAATGCAGGAAACTATAGGAGGGGGCTCCCATCCAGGTAATAACCAGGCCTGACCCTGCTTAGCTTTCCACACTCACAAGCTGAGCCAGTGTAAGCCACAGGCCATGACTTGAAACCCTGGAACACTCTTAGGGTATGCCAGAACTAGTGGGCTTGGTTTGATTTTGGTTTTTCTACTTGAGTAAGAACCTCATTGGGTTTGCTTCAGGTTTTCAGCACCATGCAGTTGGTAAATGCATTCTAGGGAATGTTATGGAGAATTGTTCCAATGCTTGATTGTACGTACCCATACTTCTTCACAGAATTTATAGTGTGAAGAAAGGATTATCTTTCTAATGATCTTTCAGTGTCTGGTATGTTACATGTGTGGACTGTAGACACTTAGCTTGACACTATCTGTTCATTGGTGGTTCAGATTTCTGTGAATCACCAATGAAATACAGCAGATGTCTTTTTCACATCGGCTTCCAGATGCATATATTCCACATCTTGGGATGAAGTTAGCAGTCATTTACTGCTGACTTTGGCTCTGAAATTATTGTGTGATAGCTTAGCCATCTGAAACTTTTTATCCTATTGTAGATAGAGCATTTTTACGCTGTGCAAACACCAAAAGGAAGAAAATTCTTGATCTCTGTTTATGATAAGTGGGGACGTGCAACAGAATATTGAAGTGTAGAGTGCTTCTATTAAGGTTTCCAGTCACTCCAGATTTTTCTCAATTTGGGGTTTTTTCGTCCTATATGGGGTTTTTTCTGCAGTGGGGTGGACACACATGCCCCAGCCTACCGCAGCTCCATTAAAAATGTTGATGTTTCCATTTATGTTTATGAACAGCTATCATTGCCATCCCTGGAACCATTTTAAAATAGCTTCTCAGTGACTTATTCAGACAATGGGCCTGTTCGGATGATCAAACAGGCCACCATGGCTTATGGTTGGTTGCAGCGTGTGCCAGCAGCCATTTTGAATATTCAAGCCATGACTGTGGCTTGTGGTGTTGCCCAATCCTGGTGGGGGGTGGGTTGTGAAAGGGTTAAACAACCCTCACATAACCCTAAAACAGGCAATGGGTTCTGCAAGGGTTGTTTAACCCTTGCACAATGCACCCCCACCGGGTTCGGATATCATGATCATGGCTTGAATTTTCAGGATGGCACCTCACCTGTGGGCACCACAGCTCATCGTGGCTTATTTAAGCCATGATGAGTTGCACCAATCATATGAACACAATCAATGGGATGGTTTTGTCTACCCTTTTTAACTGTCTTCCTTGTCCAGCCACTCCATTATATTTCCCCTTTCATCCAGTTCCCTTGTTTCCCCCAGCTACTCCATTCTGTTACATCTTCCACCCAGTTGTCAGCTTTCCCCCCCTCTGTCAGTCAACATTCTGTGCCATTGGGTTATATTGGGCTGTCATGGTGGGAGTCCCTCTTAAGAGTTTTTTCTTAATATTTTTTATCCCTGCAAATTTACTCCCAAGTCTGCTGATACCTCCCTCTTGTGTGTGTGTGGTGTAGTTTTAGCTACATTTACAAGAGCACGGGAAACTTGAATTAGAAGGACAGATAACCAACTTGGAACTGGTATGTTAATCTAGGAGACGGACTGGGAAAGGGACAGAAAATAGTTTAAAACATTTTCCAGTGTTCACATAATAATACAGATAAGCAATTAGCGTCACCTTTTTTTTTGCACCTAGAAACTCGGGACTCTCTTGGTCAAACTACATGTTAGGTTATGCATGCTCTTTTAAAAAAAAGAAGCTTGCTTAACACTGGCCATATTCTTTTTTAATCAGGGCAGCAAGGTCTCAGGATCCCCTCCTGCTTCTGTTTGCCCCTAAAGGTGCTATTTGTAGTAAACCTTCAGGGGAAATAGAAGCTTGGGGGGGGGGGGATTTTGGTGGGAAAACAGAGCAGAGAGGATTAACCCCTCTCCCTGTATGCCACCATCCCAGCCTGGATCAAGGCATCACGCAGCTGCTTTTGCTCAAAATGGAAAGTGGTCACCGCTAAGCACACTTTTTAAAAGTGTGCTAAATCTAGTGTGTGGTTGGACTTTCAGCTGATCTGCTTAATCAAGGTGTTGTTTGAAATCAAGTGTTGCTCAGGCAAAGATGAAGCAATTATATTTTATGAAGTTGTTTGCAGACCTTGGACTACAGATTGTAAGGTCTCTTATGTGCCTGTACACTGCTGACCCTGCTCTTGCCACTCTTTCTGTAAATCAGAATAGCCAATCCAGATTGGGTGGGTGAGGGGACCTGTTGCAATTTTCATTGGGAGAAAAGCTCTTATTGGCACTAATGTGTGATTATTCATAATGTGTTTTCTGCGAGTCAAAACAGACCTTATCTGAGATAGCTACACCTCTGCCCCCTCCTCCTTTGTCCAGGGCTTTGCGTGGTCTGACAAAACATATACCCTGGGCTGCTTCATAAAGTACTTCTGTCCCTCCACAAGGCAGAGGGTGCCCTTGCAAGGGTGGCTGAGGAGGCTACGTTCATGGGAAAGATAACTGACTCCTCCAGTCTCTTTAGGTGCAGGGACCCTCCCAACCTTCTTATACCCACTTCCTTTAAGGTTAGTAACATTTCTAACACAGGCACAGTGGGGTGGTTTGAACTTGCAGTAATACATCAGTATAGTTGTTAGCACTTGGGCAATCTGGCATTTTTATTGGCAAAACCCTCCTTTTTCGAAAGTAATACTGCGGAAGGAAGAGGTAGCTTCTAGGGGACTGAAATAATTTAAGCTGCTAATTTAGGTTCAACCAGTGTTAAAAAGGCTCTAACAAGTTGGGTGGGTGCTCACACTACTTCCTTTGAATCTAGAAGCCACTTTGTATGATGAGTACAAAGGAATTCCCAAATTAGATTCCTTATAACAATAGTAAGTCTAGACTTGCAGAGTTTACCACTTGAAAGGTATGGATGGGCCATTAAGGGAAGGGTAAATGTTTTGGGAAGGGATGTTCATTTGCTTTTGACAAACACCTCAGACAAATGATTTCTAGCTGGAAGGAAGGGTTGGTACCTAATTATCATGGGATCTACATTTCCTAAAAAAACAAAGAGACTCTGGACAGTTGCACTAAGGGAAATAAACCATGGGTTGCTGAGGGTTGCTGTCCCCTCAAACTAGCCATGCCACCCAGGTTCAGATGACACAGCAAGCATCACCAGCAACGGTTTGGGGAAATCCAGCCAGCACATGACCAGCATGCATGGTGGGATTAACAAACCACTGTGCCTTGTTAACCATGCCACGATTGTGTGAACCTGGTGGGCTCTCTGTATTCAGACATTATATCAAATCATGGTTTGCCATTACAAGCTCAAGACACCTTGAACTCTTGCATTCCCTACTCCCCTTACCTTGTGCACAAGGGAAGGAAATTAGAAGCTTCTGTTTGTAGCTTGTGGCAAACCATTTTGTCCCAAACCAGCATGGTTTGTACTACTCATGATCCCAAATCACAATTTGTACCTGGCTTGGCATCCTTGTTTCCCAGCAAACTGTTTATTTGGGCAAACCAGGAATGGACATTTTTAATGTTCTCTTATATGCAGAGGAAGGGGAGGATGGAGTGTGTGAGCTTGAGGCTCATGCTTGTAACAAAGATCTAAATGCAGATGCAGAGGGCATGATCATATCAGCTTGTCCTTATGAACGCAGCCTGGATTGATAGCTCATTTATTGTATCAAAAATGGTTTAAGAAAGGGTTTTTCCATCACAGACACCAAAGCTATGAAAGGTGGGGCAGGCACCTCTAACTGTGAGGTGTGGAGGAGATTGAAAATAGAAACGGGGAGGCTTAAGAAATTTGCAGCCCATTGTACTCAAGAGCCCTTTGCCCATTAATAGTCATTCTCATTTCTATAGCTCTCATATTCTGTAAATTTGTCCCTATAGCAACCCTGTGGGAATAAATCACAAGTAGTCCCATTGTATTAGTGGACACCTGAGGGCTGAGGCTGAGATTTGTGGCTCACTCAAGGTCACCCATGTTTGCAAATCCAGTAGGGGTGATATGACAGGTTCTGACTTGTTTGAGTATAACAGACTGCAGCAGGAAAACAAGTGAAAGTGCTGATGAATGAACTAGAACTGGGAACCAGCATTTCTGAAATGGTGCAGGGTTCGTATATAACAACAACCCCACGATTCAACAACAACCCATATGCAACCCATACTGTGGGTTGTTGTTATGTGCAAACCAGGTCAGTAAGTCTTGAGGTAATCTCTGTGTAGATAAAGGACCAATGTAAGGACATTCCCCACCACACACACATTGTTTTGCTTATAGAAAATAATTAACACCTGAAAGATAGAACTATACACAGAGTGGGTACACTCCTATGTGTTATGTCACTACCTCACATGGGTCAATAGATAAGCAAACAACAACACAAAATAGTACATTTGTATACACACTTTTTCCTGGCATAAAGTTAAGTGCTAGGAAAAAAACCAAAATACTTCATCTGCATCTGTGCAGTACCAGGCTGCTATTAAAGGCTTGTGGCTTACGCTGGCTCAGCTTGTCTGAGTGTGGAAAGCTAAGCAGGGTCAAGCCTGGTTGTTACTTGGATGGGAGACTCCTCCTCTAGTTTCCTGCACTGAGCAGGGGGTTGGACTCGATAGTCTTGTAGGCTCCTTCCAACTCTGTGATCTATGAATCTATGAAAAGGCACAGCAGTGCCAGAAAAGTGGCAGTTCTAGGGTCAAATCCCGAAAAAAGGGCCAAGTCACACTAAGGGGGACCAGACAGAATCACAGTCCCAAGACCCAGGTAGGAGTTGATTCCAGGAGGTCAACGAAATTGACTAGTTCGAGATAAAGGTGCAAAATCAGGGGGATGAGGAAGCAAAAATGAGTCCAACCTGGAGCAGAAGAGGGCACGAGCTGGTGCAAGCAAGATGGAATGAGTCTTGGAAGCAACTACAGAGTGTGGTCTGCCGCACAGGCAGAGGCTGCGAGCAGGAAAAGGAAGCTACACAGGGGCAGAGTGAATAGTGACCAGTCCACAGAGGGGAAGGCATAGTAACCATAAGCATCTTTTTGAAAGGACCTCTGGTCGGAAAGGGCACACAATTAATGCAGAGGAGAGGTGGTTGCTGAGTGACCCAAAGCTTTGAGATTCCCCAGCATCGGAAGGCCTAACACTGAGCCTCCTAATCAGAGTTGCCAGCATACCCCCCCTCCCCCAGATGGGTTCTTTTGCCTTGAACAGCTGCAGAATTGGCCCTGATCACTCACAAAGATGCGGCGATGCAAAAATCTTCAAGTCATGCAGCAGCTGAAAACACTGGAGCCCTGCCGGAGGAAGGGGTGGGGAACACCTCTCAACACAGAAAGCAGATGGGCTTTGCTGGCTGTTTCTTATACTCTAGGACATTGAAAAAGTTATGTTTTCGCCTGCAGGGGAATGTTTTTTAAAAATTGATCCTATCTGTGGCGCCCCACAGTATAGTTCATTTTAGGGGCCCCGTATCTTTTAATGTTTCTTGACTACTGTCATAACACTGTCTTCTGTGCCAGCAGCAGAGGTATAGAAGCGGGTGCCTGCGTGTGGTGTGTTCTTGCTCACAGAGACTCTCAGCTGCAGCTAAAAGTGGCACAGCTGGAAGCTTCCCTTTCAGAGGTGGAGAGTGCCATCGTCTGGTAGAAAGGATGATGGCCTCTCCTATTAAAGTGTCACCTTATGCAGAAGCCTATCAAAATCTAGCTGACATCATCAAGCTTAAAATACTCCACCAGCTGTGTTTCTCACAAGGGACGCTTCCAGAATTCAGAGAGAGTCACGTAGAGATATGATTAAAATGTGGGTTTAATTTAGGTTTCCTGTAGATTCCAGGACTTGGATCCCTTCCCAGATCAGTCATGTTCCTCTGTAGTAGCAGCTACTCTCCTGGTGGTGAGGATTTTGTTGTTGTTGCTTTTTAAAATCTCTGGCTACATGGCTTTTTTGTCCCTGTGTTTGAAATGTGTATGTATCCCCAGGCACACACAGCTTTTATGTTTAGAATAGACAGCATTTGTATAGCATAATGAGGAAGAGTGTGAACCAGGAAGTCCCTGGTTCAAATTTTCTTGCAGTCATGAACACCTTAGATGACCTTAGGTGTCTCTATCGCCTCAGCCTTCCCACCCGCAGTTTTGAGAGGATGATAGTGCCCAAGCTTCAGTAGGGTTGTTGTAAAGATTGCTGAGGTAATATATTTGAATTGATTTAAACCAGCCTTCCCCAGCATGGTGCTCTCCAGATGTTTCGGACTACAGCTCCCATCAGCCCTGATCATCGGCCATGCTGGCTGTGGCTAATAGGAGTTGTAGTCCAAAGTATCTGAAGGGCACCACATTGGGGAAGGCTCCTTTAAACACTTAAAATGGGCTGTATAAATGCTAGGCATTATTTTTAGGTTGCATTTGTGTGAAGGAAACTAAGGTTCATACTCAGAATAGTATAAGGCTTTCCGGGTGATCCAAATGTGTCACCAGATCAACGTCTGTGATGCTAATTAAACATTGATGCCAGCACTCTGTTCTCTTTCAAGCCCCAGCTCCTGGAGCCAGGTGAAAATGGATCTTTTCTTGAAAAGGTTGCCTCTGCTTTTCCAATGAAAATTTGTTTTGTTTAACTTAGATGTATATCTTGCTCTATTCATGGGCTTAGAAAAAATGACCCAGGAACTCATACATTAGAAGAAAAACTCCTACCTCCTATTTGGGATGGGACAGGGGAAGAGAAAACATCATTGATACTTTTTAATTTGTATAATACCTGACTCTTTACAGACCTAAAGTTAGAGAGAGAGAGACAGAGGCAGAGCCCTGGCCCGAGGAATTTATCACACAAAGGTTAAATTAAATAGGAAATGGGAAAGAAGAAACTGAAGAAGAGCCAAGGTTGCACATAAAAGATTGTCAGGAAGTCTAGTTTCATGTGCTCTGAGCTATTGGAAAGTAATGGCACAAAGGTATCAGTTAGATTGTGAATTACTTGGAACTGCTGAAAACCAGAACAGAGTGGCTGTGTCCACATGGTTTTGTACTACAAGATCAGGCCCTGACAAGTCTCAGACTCACACACCCCATGCAGTGTTCTTCAACCTGTGGGTCGCAACCCCCAAGGGGGTCGCAAAGTGTTTTCTGGCGGGTTGCGAAGCCCCTCAGTCGGGGCAGGGCTCTTGGGAAGCATGTGTGGGATTGCATGGCAGGCGAGGCGCTCGCGGGACTTCGACCCCCTGTGCCGGGGGGGAGGGGCCAACGCACCACAGCACTCTGCATTTTCCTATCTCTGTGGCTGGCGAGGGAGGAGCTCCCGGCCTCGGCCAGCCCCCCGCATTTGGCAGGATGTTGATGCAGGCAAGGGGACAACCAATAGCGACGTGGGGGGCGGGGGCGGACCCTCTGCGGTGCCTTCCCAGAGCCAATGCCGCCTTCTGGACTACCGTTCCTAGGATGCCCCAGGTGCGTGGAGGACGCTGGGAGGCGTAGTCCCCGCCTCTCCTCAGCTGAGCAAGATGCTGCCACCGCCACTCACCTTGGCGGGGAAGTACTCGCGAGCAGCCAACGAGGATGGGGCAGCGGCGGGAGGCGAGCGGGCAGCCCCTCCCACACAGTACCGCCTGGTCCTCCTCAACCAGGTCTGGGAGAAGGCGCAGTGGGTGAGTGCGCTGCGGGTGGGCAGCAGCAGGAGTCCCCGCCTCAGCGCCCCGGCCGGAGCACCAGCAACAGGGCCCTTGAAAAAGGTTGGGGAACACTGCTTTAATGCATCAGAGGAGATTGGAAGCTTCCCGTTTCAATTTTAAACTAACCACAGTTCCCTGTGATGTTTGAAAGCATGGTACTATGATTTGTTTAAAATATGGTTTGATAACAAGCCATAATCTGAAACCAGTTTCATCCTGGATCACTAAACAAATCATAGTAGCCAGAGTTCAGATGTCACAGGAAATTGTGGTTAATTTAAAATTTAAAGATGAAGCTTTGGGGGAGGAGCCTGCGCTGGCTATGGAGCAGTAGCTTTTCTGCTGAGCTCCCGGAATGATTTGAAAACATCTGCAAATACACAGGAGAGACAAAGCGTGAGTTTAAATTCCTTTGCTGTTTGCTTTCTGGAAAGTATGCAGATATAGAGCTAATAAAGAAATAACAAGAATAGCTTTCTTTTGATGTGCTTCGCTCTGGATTGTTTATGAGCTCCAGACGGGTGAAAAAGTCCCTACCCCCTCTTTGGAAACGCGATCGGGCGCATCCCTCGGATAACAGTTTGAAAAGGCTAATTAGGATCCTTGATACTAAAGATATTGAATGTTCTTATCAAACTGTGCAACAGGGTCCTGATAAGAAGCCACGAGGTAGTGAAAGTTTCGAGACAGCGAGGGGGAAGGGCGGAAAAATGGCGGATTCAGCTGGCAAATTCCCTGCTGGTGCCAAGCCAAAGTCAATATCTCCAGCCAAGCTTAAAGGGGCAGCACCAGATTGGGAGAAAATTCTATCACAGTTTCAAAGCTCTATGGAAGCAGGCCAGCAGAAACAAATAGAAGCAATTGAGAAATTTCAAAATCTGCATCAAGAGAATATGAAGCAAATGCGAAATTCCATAGATCAATTAGGGGTTCAAGTTAAAGAGCTGCAAGCTAGAGTGGATAAGGTGGAAAAACTCCAGGTGAAGGATGAAAAAAGTTTTGAAAAGTATGAAATGAAATTTAATGAGATGGAAATACAGATGATTAACATGCAAGACAGGCAACGTCGTTCCAACATTCGGATCAGAGGCTTCCCCATGGAGATGGGGGAGACTGGATATAAGTTAAGAGGCAGTATTTTGGAATGGATGAATGAAGCTGTCTCTGGAGAAACAATTTTTTGGGATGATATGGACATTGAGATTGTGCATAGAGTGGGAGTATTAAGGCGTGGTATGACATCCAGAGATGTTGTACTGAAATTTGCAAATTTATACAAGAAGGATGTCTTCATGAAAGAGATTAGAAAGAAAGGTCAAGTAGCTTTCAAGGGGGCTACTTTGCAAATCTACAATGATCTTTGTCAGCAAACAATAAAGTGGAGGCGAAGTGTTAAACCGTGTACAGCAGTCTTGATCAGAAAGGGATTACAATACAATTGGGGTTACCCAGTTTTTCTTACTTTTGTGTGGAACAGTAAGAGATACAAGATTTCATCATGTGATCAAGGCATGGGCCTGCTGGGAGAGTTGGGGCTTCATGATGATGCGGAGGGTCCAGAATCGATGGGTCAACTGGAAGAAGAAGGAGCCAGTGGAGGAATTGTATAAGAGGTCGTTTCAACACGAGAAGAAAAAAGAAATAGAAAATGTTTTATAAAGAAGTTATCCGGGAGGGAATGAGGGGCTGCTGTTCGGGCTGGTGATGGGTCCTTTCCCCGCCCCCCTGGGATAGGTGGGTAGGTTTAGGGTGGGGCAAGTTGCCCTGGCTAAGCAGGGGGGATAGTTTAGATGAATGTGGGGGTGGGTTAAGGGGTATGTTATTGTGTATTATTTTCACTTTTGGGGACCAAAAAAGAAAAAATGTTGTTAATAGATGGATTATAAGTTAAGAATTTCAACTTTAAATGTTAAGGGGCTAGGGTCAGTTACTAAGAGAAGGCGAATAGAAGCACTTCTTAAAAAGGATAAGGCAGATATTATATTCTTGCAAGAAACGCACCAGGCAAGGAAAGGAGTCAATGAATTGAAATTGAGGTGGTCTAGAATATATGAGATAGCATGTGGATCATCTAAATCGCGAGGAGTAGCAATTATAATTTCAAAGAATTGTGGTTTTAATGTTCTAAAGGTGAAAAAGGATGATACAGGTAGATATATTATAATGTATGGGACCTTGGGAGGGGAAGAATATGTTATTGTTAATGTTTATGCTCCCAATCAAAATCAAGGAGAATTTTATCAACATGTGTTTAAAGAAATGGGTAATTTTCAAAATCAAAGGGTTATTATGGCTGGGGACTTTAACATGGTATTGGATAGAAGAAAAGACAAATCCAATCCGACGAGAGAAGATCAGAGAAATAATCTAACGATCTTGAATAAGTTAATTAGTAAGGAAGGGTTGCTAGATGTTTGGAGAGGGGTCAAGGGGAATGAGGAAAGATATACATTTTACTCATCAGCAAATAAGAATTATTCTAGGATAGATTTTATTTTTGTGTCCAGGACACTGTTTTCAAGGGTCCTGGGCACAGAGATAGGAGTGATAAAAGTTACAGATCATGCTTTGGTTAACATGGATTTGAAGATACATAAGGATTATAGAGAAGCGAAAAGATGGAGATTGAATTGTAATATTTTTCGTTATAAACATTTAACAGAGAAAATAGAGAAGGAATTGAGGGAAATTTGGGAATTTAATCAAACAGAAGAATGTACTGAAGCGATAATATGGGATACAATGAAGAGTGTAATGAGAGGAATAGGATTGAGAGAGGCAATAAATTTGAGGAAACAACAAGAAGTTTTTTATCAAAAGCTAGAGGGGGAGATTAGGGATTTGGAAAAGAAGTATTTAGAGAAGAGGGATAAAAAGATTTTTGCAGAATTACAGGGTAAAAGGAAAGAATTGGAGAATAAAGAACTGGACAGGGTACAAAGGAATTTGATTTACACAAAAAGGGAGTATTTTGAGAATAGTAATAAAAACTCTAAAATGTTGGCTAGATTAGCACAAAAAAAAAAAGAAAAAAGCTTAGTGGGGATGATTAAGGATAAGAGGGGTAAAGAATATAATCTAGTAAAGGATAAATTGAAAATTTTTCATGAATATTACACAGAGTTATATAAGGCAGGAAAATGGTCGGAAGCTGAGAGTAGAAGATATATCGAGAAAAATTTAAAAATAAAAATCCAGGATGAAGATAGAGAGAAAATGGAGCAACCATTCACAGAAATTGAAATAGAAAGTGCTATAAATAAATTAAAACAGGGGAAAACGCCAGGACTGGATGGTCTGGGGGCGGAATATTATAAAGTCTTTAAAAAAATGTTAATTCCGAAGTTAAAACGGTTGTTTAATGATATTTTACAGGGGGGAGAGATCCCCCCGTCATGGAAACAGTCCTTGACCATTTTAATCCCGAAACCAAGGAAGGATTTAGCAGAACCAGGTTCTTATAGACCAATATCATTAATTAATCAAGATGCTAAACTATTGACAGCAATTTTAGCTAGAAGAATGAATAGTTTTCTAAATAAGTATATAGGGATAGATCAATGTGGGTTTATTCAAGGAAGACAAATGGCAGATTTAACAAGAAGGGTTCTGAATATAATTTATTTAATAAAGAAAAATAATTTGAAAGCGGGGGTTCTTGCATTGGATATTTTTAAAGCCTTTGATTGTGTGGAATGGCCTGCATTAAAGATGTTAATAAAAACTATGGGGTTTGGAGAAAAATTTATAGGTATTACTAACCAATTATATACTCATAATGTCACGTCGGTAATTGTAAACGATGGAATAACAGAAACTATTAGCCTAGGCCGGGGAACTAGACAGGGTTGTCCCCTTTCCCCAGTATTATTTGTGTTAGTTATGGAATTGTTAGCGAATTCGATAAGACAGGAGAAGAAATTATTGGGGATAGGAATAGAGACCAAATGTAAGATAAACCTTTTTGCAGATGATATCTTGTTAACATTAGAACGGCCTATAGAAAATTGGGATTGGATAGAGAAACATTTAGATGAATTTAGAGAAGTAACAGGGTTAAAAGTTAATTGGGATAAATCGGAGATAATGACATTTAATTATAGTAAACTGGAGGAAAGGGGATTTAAACAAAGGGGAGTGGATATAAAGATAAAAAATATAATTAAATATTTAGGTATTGATATATTAAAAGATTTGGATAAAATAGGGGAATGTAATTTTAAAAAACTAAAAGATGAAGTTAAAAATCAAATAGAGGATTATAAAAAATTGGGATTATCGTGGTTTGGTAGGATAGCTTTGATTAAAATGAAGATTTTACCGAAGTTTAATTTTTTATTTAGAATGATACCATATAAGATATCAGAGAAAGAAATTAAAGAGTGGCAAGTAATGTTAAATAGCTATTGTAATGGGGGGAAAAAATCAAGGATTACTAAGAATAGATGGTATAAAGCTCAAAAAATAGGGGGACTTGGTCTCCCTAATTTAAAATGGTATTATATAGCTAATCAACTTAGATATATCATGGATATTATTGTTAGAAAAGATTTTATGTGGTGGGAAATAGAAGCATTTGAATTGGGTAATAGGGTGGATAAATTCTTATTTACAAAACAAGGACATATTATGACAAAAAGATTAGAAAATCCCTTTTTAAAAAATATGTTAGAAATTTGGGGTAGAAATAAGGAAATATTTTTACCAGGTATATCCCCGCTTACTCCAGTGGTGGTTATGGAAGATTTTCCCGAGAATGTTAGACATTTAGAACGAATTTTTAGAGAGAAAAAGGTGATAACTTTAATGGATTGGCTGGAAAAAATGGAGACAAGACAGCAAATAATTGATAGGGTTGGGGCAGGAAGAATTTCTTGGTTAAATTTAATTCAATTAGTACAATGGGGTAAGAAATGGAAGAGAAGACATGAGCATGAAAGGGATTTCACTGCATTTGAGCAGGTGGTTATGTCTAGAGAACTTGTAGAAGGAAATGCATCAGCTAGGGGTCTTACAAAGATGTTATATAAAATGTTGCAGAAATCAGAAGAGCAAGCAGAAAATCTTAAAATAGTTTGGGATACAGAGTTTGAAGAGGAAATATCAAAGGATGAGTGGAATAAGATTTGGGATAGGCGAATATTGAAAAATATGTCTGTAAGAATTAAAGAGAATTTTTATAAGCTGATTTGGAGATGGTATTTGACCCCAGTGAGATTAAATAGAATAGATAATAAATGTTCTCCAATGTGTTGGCGAGGATGTCAGGAATTGGGTACATATGCTCATATGTGGTGGAGTTGTAAAAATGTAATGGATTTTTGGAAAATGATTTTTGAGGAAATATCAGAAATTGTTGGAGTTGATTTAGAGGTATGCCCTAAACTAGCTTTGCTAACAATAACGGAAAAGGTGATCGGTTCACAAAATGTTAAAGAATTAATCATAAATTTGTTAACGGCAGGTAGACTAATGATAGCAAGGAAATGGAAAATCCAGCAAGTTTTCACTATTACTGAATGGTATAAGGAAGTATGGGATATGGCTTTGAATGATATGTTGACTTGTAATATTAAATGCAAAAGGGGTCAATTAAAGAAAAATAATTTTAAGGATATTTGGGGTTTATTTTTGGAATATGTGTTTAAAAGGGGGAAAGGGAGTTTACCCTGTCAAGATATATTGTATTTTTGGAATAATGAACAATTATAGAGTTATTGGATTGTTTGGTCCCATGGTGATGGGAGCACAATATTAGTTATGTGTGTATGTTATTTTCTTTGTATTGTTTTAAAAAAAATTAAAAAAAAATAAAAATAAAAAATAAAAAAAAAAATAAAGATGAAGCTTTTGATCTCCTCATGAACACACAGGAGAGAGGGAGCACAAGATCCCGAGGCTTACCACAGCTCATGCTTTGCATGCAGAAGGTCCCAGGTTCAATCCCCAGCATCTCCAGATAGAGCTGGGAAAGAATCTTGCCTGAAACCCTGGAAAGCCGCTGCCAGTTAGTGTTGACAGTACTGGGCTAGATGGACCAATGGTCTGACTCAGTCTAAGGCAGCTTCCTATGGTTTCCTGTTCTGTGTGAATCCAGCCACTCTGTGGGCTGGGATGATGGTTGTGCTGCCACCATAAATGCCCTTTGTTATACTCAGGAGATTTTAGAAATGTGGAAAGTAACTACTCAGTTGGTAGTGCTTACCAGAGGCAAGGGAAAAACCATTCCAGCTCAGAGTTCAATCACCCAGGCTGCACTTTTACGACATAAAGTTCTTTAAATTCAAGAAGCTAAGGTCAGTCAGTCTCCACTGAAGTGACCCTTGAATTAAACAAAAAAAGGTTTGTTTTGAAAGAAGAGCAAATACTTGGATGATACTGATTATCTAGACCCATTTCAACCAAGTTTCAGGTAGGATATGGGACTGAGACTTATTTTGATCGCCTTGGTGGATGACCTAGGCTAGGAACTGGATGTGGGGAGTGTGACACTATTAATTATCTGGACCTCTCGGTGGCTTTCAATACTCTGGTATCCTTCTGGAATGCCCAGTGGTGTTGAGCTTTGGAGGCACTCTCTGCGGTGCTTCTGGTCTTTTCTGTCAGGACGTGTTCAGAAGGTAGTGCCTTTGGCCTGTGGTGTTCAACAGGGTTCTATCTTGTCCCCTGTGTCATTTAATATCTACATCAAACAGAGGGAGAGGTTATCTGGAGCTTTGGAGTGAGGTGCCACCAATATATGGATGATACCCAGCTCTATTGCTCATTGTCACCTAACACCAGGGAAGCAGTTGATACCCTTGAACATTGCCAGGGCACAATAATGGACTGGATGAAGGTTAACAGGCGGAGATCAAATCCAGACAAGATGGAGGTGTTGTTGGTCAGGAGAAAGCCAAATTAGGAAATTGGGATTCAACCTGTTCTGGAAGGGGTTGCACTTCACCTGAAAGATCAGGTTCATAGTTTGGGAGTGCTCTGTCACTGGATTTCGATGGTAGTAGTGGCAAGGAAATGCATTTGCACAATTACGTTTAGTTCACCAGCTGAGTTGGTGTGATTTGGCAACAGTTATCCATGCCTTGGTCATATCACATTTAGACTATTGCAATGTACTGTACACAGGGCTACCCTTGAAGAGTGTCCAGAAGCTTCAATTAGTGCACATTGCCAAGTTAGCTTCAATTGGTTAGCTAGGCTGCTGACTGGTGCACGTTACCAAGATCATATTACCCCACTATTGAAAGATCTGCACAGGTTGCCATTGTTTTCTGGGCTCAATTCAGGGTGCTGGCTTTAACCTTTAAAGTCCTAAATGACTTGAGGACTGACTATCTAAGGGACCACCTCTCACATTGTGAGCCTCTCCACTTATTAAGATCTACAGGAAAAGTCCTTTGAAGATACCATCACTCACAGAGCCCCATTTGTTGGGCACACATGAAAGGGCTTTCTCCTGTATTCTCCCAAACTGTGGAATGCTCTCCCTTTAGAGTTAAGATTGGACAACCCCAATGTCTTGGCTTTTCATAAAGGAATTAAAGTGCATTTCTTTAATTTGGCCTTTTAATTTCTTTTAGTGGTTTAAATGTTCTAGAACCACTAGCTTGGTTCCAGCTTTGTCACCAGAGGCCCAAGTGGTCTCAGTGGCTTAGAGTACCTTTGACCAGCTTCAATTGGTTCACCAGCTACAACAGTTCCTGGATAGGGATAGTCTGGTCACAGTGGTCCATGCTCTGGTGACTTCCTGATTGGACTACTGTAATGTGTGGTATGTGGGGCTGCCCTTGAAGACATCCCAGAAGCTTCAACTTGTACAGAATGTGGCTGTTAAAATGTTAACAAGTGTGGCCAGATGGGATCATATTACACCAATCCTAAGGGAGCTGTAGTAGTTGCATATTTGCTTCTAGGCCCAATGCAAGGTGCTGGTGCTTATTTATGAAGCCCTAAATGGCTGGAAACCCAAATACCTGAAGGAACGCCCTATACCAGCCTGCCCATTTTATTTATTTATTTATTTATTATATTTATGCCCTGCCTTTTTTCCTGCAAGGAACCCAAGGCGGCTTACATAATCCTAATCCTCCTCCTCCTGTTTTATCCTCACAACAACCCTGTGAGGTGAGGCTGAGAGTCAGTGACTGGCCCAAAGTCACCCAGTGAGTTTCATGGCCGAGCGGGGACTAGAACCCGGATCTCCCGAGTCCCAGTCCAACACCCTAACCACTACGCCACACTGGCTTGTGTTGAGATCTTCAGGGGAGGCTCTTCTCAAGGTTTCTTTTACTCATTCTGTGACATCTAGGAACAGAGCCTTCTCTGTTCTGGCAACCCATTAAAGTGCATTTCATGGGGAACCCTCTCCCCATGAAAATGCGACTGGCGCCATCGTTTCAGTGCCAGGGCAACACTGTTTTGTGTACCCAGGCATTTTAAGCTAGTCAGTTTCTTTTTTTTTTTACTGCCTTTTATTGTTTTATGACTGTATTTTGTTGTCTTTTTTCATATACAGCAATACCTTGCATTGCAAGTAACTTGGTTTGAGAGCATTTTGCAAGACAAGCAAATTTAAAAATATTTACCGGTATTTAATTTTTTTTTTACTTGATATACAAGCGACGTCTTGCAATACAAGTACTGTACTACGGCTTAAATTAAAAATCTCTGTACAGATTTTTTTGGGGGGATTTCGTTTTGATATAAGAGTGTTTTAGATTACAAGCACGTTTCCGGAACGAATTATGCTCTCAATTCAAGGCATGACTGTATTTATTGTTCATTGTCCTGATGTCATTTGATGAAGGGTGGTCTATAAATATCCAAAATAAAGAAATCATAAAAATGCATGTTTTTTCTGACAGAATAGTTATTACTTAAAAAATATTAGGAAGTAAATATGTTATGAGAGATCCATCAAACTGGATCTCTGAGGAGACAAGAAAGCACCTACATGTGTGAGCAAGGGGAATCTAGACAGAATCTAGAGAAGGCATGGGGTGGAGTGAGATGACTGGTTTTTGTGATTTTATATTTGTACAGCACCTAGCTAACATATGGTGCTTTATCACAAAAAAGAGCAGTATTAATCATTTTGAAATACCTAAAGTGCATAGATTTATTACAATTTTAAAAAATAAGGGTGCTGATTATGCTGATGATGATTATATAGCAATAATAATTTATTTGAATACCTATCTTCATATTTGCCTTTGTTTTAACATTTTTATTGTGATGGCCTGTCCTAAAAAGTGAAGCAGATATATATTAAGGGTGCAGTTCTATCCATGTTTAGACAGGAGGGAAAAAATCCTACAACTCCCATCATTCCCAAGCATGCATAGGATTGCACCCTAACTTAATAAATAAAACCAGACACAGGTTTAAAGCAATTTACTTGGACTTACATGGAATCCAATACATATGGTGGATACAATATAACTGTTCTAAAGGTCTGGTGTTTAATTATTATATCCCCCACCTTTTTTCCTCCAAGGAGTCCAAGGCATTGTACATTATCCTCCTCCTCTCTATTTTATCCCCACAACAACCCAGTGAGGTAGGTTAGGCTGGGAGACACTGAACTGACTGGCCCAAAGTTATCCAGTGAGCTTCATGGCCAAGTGAGGACTAGAACCCAAGTCCCCCAAGTTCTAGTCTCTAGTTTCCTGCATTGAGCAGGGGGTTGGACTCGATGGCCTTGTAGGCCCCTTCCAACTCTATGATCTATGAATCTATGAAATGTGAAAACATTGCAAGCCACTCTGAAACTGTTGGCAGATATGGTTAAAGGAGTCAGTCCTAAACTGATTAGGACAAAGCAGAGTTTCTTCCTTAAGCGCAGCCTGCTTTATTGAAACTGGTTTCACCATGTGAGTTGCTAAACTCTTGTCTCTTAAGGCTATTAAAAGGAATAGAATGTCTAAACAAGATTTAAACTAAAGACATCAGTTCTTACTTACAGATCACTCACATATATGCAGGATGCATATAGACAGATTAGTTTCATTATAGAAGATCTCTGGCTACAAGCCAGCTCTGACTTGCGTCCTCCATGTTGGGAGAGGGAGAGCAGAGGGGCAACCTAACTTCCACAAAGAAGCAGGAAGTAGATAGAGAGCAGCAGAGCTCTGGCCAGAGAGGCCTGAAGTAGGGAGGAGAGGTTTCTTTAGTTAACCCATTCCTCCCACTCCAACCAGTGGTCATATCACCCCGTTGATTTTAAGCCAGCAATATTACTATTTCCAACAGAAACAAACATGGTTTATAAGCCACCATGACTTTTTGCTTTGTGTGAACCCAGTGTTTCTATGGACTGTAGCAAAGTGCAGAGAGACCGTGATGAAGAGCACTTAGGTTATCCAGTTGCCCCTTTCTCCATTTAGCATTGTTCCCTCCAGCATTTTAGCCAATCTGATTTTCAGTCTCCTTTCTCATATACCAATCCCTTGCCCTTTCTACTGGTTTATCTTTTCACACTTCATTATATTTGGCTTGGAACTGCAGCAGAGCCAGGAAGGCAAGGAAATACCAGCTTCTTTTGCCAGAAGTGTAGGTATATATAGATCTCACTCCACAGTCCCCTTGGGAACTCCACATATCATTTTTAACTGGACAAAGAAGCAGTAATTTTATATTCCAATGAACACTACTGAACCTGAATCATAGTTTCAAATGGACTGTACTGTGCCATTAACTTTGAAGTGTGTAGGAATTAAGGAGAACAACTGGGTGAACATAGCAGAAGAACACTCAGTGGAAGAAAACTCACCAGACTTAACTCAGGGAAAGCCCATTCTTCTTGTTTGCAGCAAAGGTGCTGTGCACAGTGCTGATTAGCTGCAGCAGCTTACCCTCCCCTTTTCCCTGAAGTTTTTCAATATGTAAAAATATATATTCAGCTTTCTTAAAAAATGGGGAATACAAACATACATACACTGCTTTCTTCCTGACTCATGGGGTAAGAGCAAGCTACTGAATCAGGATTTGATTCACTGACCAGGATATCTATCAAACGGGTTTTGAATTAAAGCAAAAGCTTAGGCTCAAGCTGCCGGAGAAGAAAAACAACTCTGCGTGTATGTCTGTACACACCATTGGCCAATGTCATTTCT
The DNA here is from genome assembly GCA_021292165.1 of Shinisaurus crocodilurus. Taxonomy (NCBI): domain Eukaryota; kingdom Metazoa; phylum Chordata; class Lepidosauria; order Squamata; family Shinisauridae; genus Shinisaurus; species Shinisaurus crocodilurus. Next base: position 136,032,782 of record CM037880.1, read on the forward strand.
TCTTATGTTTATTTGGTAATAGGCATTGGGAAATCACTTGCCACAAGAGTAGAATTCTTTAGCACCAGTTCAGCCTGGGAGCCAGTGTGGCATAGTGGTGAGAGTGTTGGACTGGGACTCGGGAGATCCGGGTTCTAGTCCCCGCTCGGCCATGAAACTCACTGGGTGACTTTGGGCCAGTCACTGACTCTCAGCCTAACCTACCTCACAGGGTTGTTGTGAGGATAAAATGGAGAGGAGGAGGAGGATTATGTAAGCCGCCTTGGGTTCCTTCAAGGAAAAAAGGCGAGGTATAAATATAATAAATAAATAAATACATTATAAATGTTTGGGATTCATCATCAAGCAACAGAGTAATCGCAGCCGCTGGAGGGGTGCCTGTGTTAGTCTGTTGCAGAACATTTAAACCCTAACAGATATATTGTGGCATAAATTTTTGTAGACTAGTATCCACTTCATCAGCTGCATGAAGTGTTATCCTGGGTAGGCAGAATGGTCAGTGTCCCATAGCTATCGTATAACAGTGGGGAAGGGCCGTAGCTCAGTGGCTGAGCACATGCTGTTTGCCCAAGGTTCAGTCCTGGGTATCTCCAGCTAGGACTGGGCAAGATTCCTGCCTGAATACCTGGAGAGCTGTTGGCAGATGGATCAATGGCCTGACTTTGTACAAGGCGACTTCCTTTGTTTGCAGTTTGACGAAGGAGCATGTGAACATCCCATTGACATTAGGGTTACAGCAAACTTGTATAGGCAGCTGTGATTTTGCCTTGAGGTCCTTTGATCACTTCTGGGGAAACGGTTTACTTTTGTAAAGCCAATTCTGTAAACATTACTGGTATAAAAAATGGAACACTATTCCTGCCTCAATCTAGTTTAGAAACCGATCACATATTACTTGGTAGATGAAAGGACTCATTTTAAGGCCTAAATCTCTGCATTCCTGACTCAGCAATCCACCAAAATATGCTTCAGTGTAACCTCTGTTCATTTCATTGATGTTTTTGTGGGAGCTCCATTGAAATTAATGGAGGCTTCCTAGCAGCAGTGTTCGGTGGATGGATGACCCTTCATATATATTTAATTAGTCTACAGTTTAGAAGCCTTATTTACAAACAAAACCCAGCCCTGATTAATCTTATTAACAGCAGAGTTCCAGGTCATTGCAGAATTATGTTTTCTCAAACAATAATTACAAACAGCAGCTAAAAATAAAAACAAGCAACAACTTTGGGCATACTCAAGATGAGGTTAAACCGAGTTGCTCCGAAGCGTCCTCTTCGCCTAAACAGAGCTCACACGGCACCATGGTTCACTCCTTCGCTGCGAGCTCTGAAACGAGAGGTGAGAAGGCTAGAGCGCCGATGGCGTAAGTCCCGCTCCGAAGACGATCGAACACAGGTTAGAGCTGCATCTTTACAGTAAAGACAGGTAGCTAGCAAACTACCGTCAGAATCCTCTCTCTCCTGGCTGTCATGAGTCTCTTGCCCATGGAGCCTTTTCTAGAACAAAAGACATATTAGACAAGGTGCTAGGGTGATGCCCACATGTATCATCATGGTTGAGCATCTCAATATCAAATTGATCCCATGTGTCACATCTACATCTTAATCTTCTGCCCATCTGGCTAGGTTAGATTGTGTTATATACCACCCTACTGATAACCTCTCCCATATGGAGGCAGGCAGCTGGTACATAACCACAGGACCTGCCCTAATCAAAGGGGCAGAAGGTTTGGAGCTTACTAGGAACAACATGGGAGTAACTGTGGAAGTGACAGTAACCACCCAAGTAACTGCTCCAAGTAACACAGAAATAGGTCCCAACCATTCTCCAAAATGTTTTGCAGTCAGCAACCTGTCACCATTCTCCATGGAAGAGATTACTGAATAAAAGGGTTTGTTTGAATATCTGCATACTCCAAAAGTTAGGAGATGCCCGAGTAGCTAATGAAGGAAGATTGGAAGACAGTGCAGGGAGTATTAGAAAGCTGGGGGTGGCTGGTCACAGGGAATGAGAAGGTTTTGCTGGCACAATATGATCTTAAAATGATAACCTCTTGATTTGTTTTAATTTGCTTTTAACAATTTACATAGTCAGGCAGGATCCCCAGGTTTAATGTTGGTAAAAGTATCCCTGTTAATGAGAGTTTCCTGCCTAATTGTATCTCCATGTAAATGACTTTATAAATAGTCGTACTGCTGTAATTTCCCATATAACAGAGGAAGATAATGTTCTGTAATTATACTGCATCCCAAGATGGTAAAAAGGTGACTAAAACAGATTGGGTTGGATCCAGGATCTGCCTTCTGCAAAAGGAAGGGATCTTCTGCTAGAGGAAGGTCCCCACTCACGGAGGGTCCCTCTGCCTGATTTTGGGGAGTGTCACCCCCCCCACACACACACACACAGCTTACCACATTCAGTAGGGTCTCCTGACTCTGTGGAGCATTTGCAGATGACTTGAGGGACTTCTGTAGGAAGGTGGAGGTGGGGAAGTCCATTTCCATCAGTTCAGATGATCTTGCGGAAATCTGGATCCAACCCACTGAAACTAAATGTTGTATTCTATGCATGTTCCTGTACATGTAAACAAGGTCTATTCGTGTTAACAAGAGTGATGCCTCTGCATCAGGTCACTATGATCATATGAAGAAGTTCCAAGGATAATCTTCATCTTGGCATTTTTCAAAATCTGTTGTTTTGTTATAATGAAATTTACAGTAGGATTACATCAGATTACTGGTTCTCTTCACATAGAACAAAAAGCTCACACTTGAGTGAACAGAATTTAGTGAGATTTTATGTAAATCCCAACACTATCTATGTTGTTTGTTACCACACAATTGCTTTAAGGCAAGAGGAATGCAGTTATTCCTAGGAGAATACAAAGAATTAGGCTTCCTTCTCAACCGTCCCTCACTCCCAACTTGTATTAATTAACCTACATGAAAGCTCTCTTGGGGTTAATCACTGTGGAGTAGAAGAGGCTTATGAAATTGCTCCTACCCAACTCATAATGAATGCCAACGGGAAACATACACACACACACACACACACACACGAAGCTTGGAAAACGACACCTAGATACTTGAAACAGGTGACTTGTTCTATATCATTGTTATCTATGCGCCACCTGTGGGTCTTAGTACTATTGGAAAAAATCATGATCTTAGTTTTAGAATAGTTGATTTGTAATCGATCCTCCTTGCAGTGTTGGGCTAGAGCCTTTAAGGCTCTTCTAAGTCCTATTTGGGTCAAGGAGAGGATAACGGCATCGTCAGCATAAAGCAGTATAGGAAGTCTTTTGTTTGCCATTTTGGGGGCATGTATATCTAGGCCTTGAAGCCGTTTGATTAAGGAATTTATATATATATTAAACAGATGGGGGGCCAATATACAGCCTTGCTTGACTCCCTTGTTTACTGCAATTGAATTAGAGAGCTGACCATCACGATTACATCTCACTCTGAGTCTTGTATTATTATACAGCTTGAACAATAGTAGACGTTTGTCAATTGTAGAGTTTTTAAGTTTGTCCCATAAAAATGGTCTGGAGATCGAATCAAATGCCGCTTTGAAGTCTACGAAGACTGCATATAGACGAGAGCTGGTATTGCGGGTATATTTTTCTGCTAGATGCTGCAAAATCGAGCAATGATCTAAGGTAGATCTTCCTGCCCTAAAACCTGCTTGTTCATCCTCAAGAATGCTCTCTTCTTCTATCCATTCACATAGCTTCCAGCACAAGTGTCTTGCATATAATTTGCCGATAATGTTTAAAAGGCTTATGGGTCTGTAGTTAGCTGGGTCATTCCAATCACCTTTTTTGTAGATTGGGATAATAATTGCTACTCCCCAATCATTAGGGATATGTGCTGTCTTATCTATATATGTAAACAGTGATGCCAGCATAGAAGACCACCATTCTGAGTTAGCTTTAATTAGCTCCACCGGTATGGAGTCATTACCGGGGGCCTTGCCATTTTTTAACTGGTCTATAAGTTGCTTGGTCTCTGTAACTGAGACTGGAGGCCAGTGCTGTAGCTGTTCACTATACAGATCTAATGGGAGAGAGTTGGCACAGGGTTCTGCATAGAGCATACGAAAATGGGTCTCCCAGGCCATCACAGGTATACAACAGGTCAACCTTGATGGGCCTGAATCACGATGCCCAGCTGTAATTCGCCAGAAGGATGACATATCATTGGATTGGACTGCCTTAATCAGTTGTTGCCAGGTCTGAACTACTGCTGCTCTTTTCTTCTTTTTCAAAAAGGTTTTATAATCCCTTTATATTTTATCATAGTTTGGCTAGTGCTAATTGAGGGGTTCATTTTATACTGTTTATAAGAGTCCATTAATACTTTTTTTGCAACTTTACAATCATGATCAAACCATTTCTTAGAAGGGAGGCCGCATGGTGATGGGTTAGAATTTGTCCTTACGACAAACCCTTGAAGTTTATGAATGAGTAATTCATACAGTGACATTATCTCTTGAGATTCGGAATCTGGGGCCATACATCTCTCGGATATTGCACTAGTTAGGTATTTGCAGTCAGGAGAATTGTACCATTTTGCTACTGCCTCGCTCACTTGGCTATTCCATTTTATCCTTTGAGGACCGTTAGCCTCCAAAAGAACTGGAAGCTGACCACCTGCTACTTTCAAGGGGCCTGTAGGGAGGCTACAGGTGAGTAATAGAGGTAGATGATCACTTTCAGGTCTGGCTATAATTTTAAAGTGTGAGATCATAGTGATCAAACTGTGTGATATCATAATATAATCTATTGTAGATAACCTTTGCCCAGACCAAAAGGAGTATTGACCAGGATAATCATCTTGAGTTGCGCCATTCAGAATAAATAGGTTTTGTCTGTAAGCCATCTGTGCCAGACATAAGCCTGCAAAGTGTGGGTCTACACTTCTACTAATGAGGTGACTTTCTGTGGAAGTGGATTCAGCAGGTTTTGACAATTCACCTATAATGAATGAGCAAATGCACATTTTCAAACTCATGTTCACATATTGCTCTCTCTCTCCCCCCCCCCCCCCATTTACTTCTCCCCTTGCAGGTCAGTGTTGAAGTCTTGGTAGAATATCCCTTTTTTGTATTTGGACAGGGTTGGTCATCCTGCTGCCCTGAGAGAACAAGCCAGCTCTTTGATTTGCCGTGTTCCAAACTCTCAGTTGGGGATGTCTGCATATCACTTACGCTCAAGAATCTGAAGAATGGCTCCATTAAAAAGGGCCAGCCCATGGACTCAGCTAGCATCTTTCTGAAGCACTCTAAGAATGACAGTCTAACTGGTAGTAGACATAGGTATGCAGAGAAAGAAAATGGGATTGATCAGGGAAGCACCAAGATGTCATCTGAGAATGGTGAACTGAAGTTTCCAGACAAAATAGGATTGCCTGCAGCATCTCTGCTCACCAAATCAGAACCCAGCAAGCCCACAGCAACTAGGAAGAGGAGGTGGTCAGCCCCTGAAACACGGAAACTAGAGAAGTCAGAAGAGGAGCCACCGTTGACTCTTCCCAAGCCTTCTTTTATTCCTCAGGAGGTTAAGATTTGCATTGAAGGGCGATCTAATGTAGGCAAGTGAAGTTTAGGGAAAGGAAAATTAGGCTCTCCCTTGTCATTTTTATCCAGATTACTGTACTGTAGGCTAAAATAACCCAGTATTTACATGTTATCATCTTATTTTAGGTTTATGTTATAACCTTGTTGTTATAGTTGCAGCTGGTATTATGCAGGAGACTGGTGCATACTTCCCCCCTCTGCCCCCCCACCGAAGTGTTTATCCGTGATTATTTTATCGAGAGCTACAGAAAGGGCAGAATCTGCTTCCTCCAGGCCCTTCGTGGAAGCAAATGTTGTTGTCATGGCTGCTGTTTTCCAATACGTGAAGCAGAATAAGCCTTGGCTTTCTTTGGTGAGGAGACGGGAAAGAAACTAGCAGAGATGAACACTATTGCCTGATTCAGTGAGAGGCTAGGACTGGAAGTTCCATAGCAGTGTGGTTTGGTGGTTCCCTCAACAAGCAACTAATGGGAGTCCAGTCCAGAGGCAGTAACAGAGAACTAAGCAGTCTCTGAGGCTTTGCACAATAAACCACCTTTCCCCCCTTAATTTTCCAAACTTTGCCACATATTTTTCCACTCCTCCCAGCCCCGTCCTCTGCCCCACAGTGGGGGTCCAACTGCACTATTTTTTTAAATTATTATTATTATTATTATTTTATTATTATTATTATTATTCTCAGAGACTGCCACACAGAGATTTCATCTCCACTTGCTAGTACAGTTGCATAGCAATGGTGTAGTGACTGATCCTTGCTTTGCTAATACTGGGAATTTCTTTAACGTAGGATATCGTTGCCGTAGGCCTAGCGAGTTTCAAATCGTGGGGACCCCAGCTAGTGCTCTTCATTACTTCTGTACAGGGTTAGCGAGATCCACTGAGTGTTGCCAGCCACTGACATTTGCTTCCACAAGGTAAATATGCACTGCCCCTTTGGGAGAGTGAACATAAAAGTAATCTGCATTTAGGTTGCAAATCTTTGCCCAACTCTAGTACTGTTTTTAGTTTCTGACGATGGACAACTAGTGCCACTTTTTTCCAATTTCAGTGTGACACAAGGAAGTGGATGTCGAAGATGAACATAGAATGTCTTTAAGCACTTAAAATGCTGTTCACACTTTGGTTGCTGAGCATCTGGGCTTAACACTCAGCAAGTACTGTATCTCACTTTAATCTCTGTGATGAGAGAGAGAGAGAGAAAAGAAAGAAAGAAAATGGATCTCTTCAACACTGTTAACTACATGCAAAGTATGTAGAGGTTTTTTCACAAGCAAGATGTTGAAAGTTTTTCATGTGGTTTCAAAGGGATGAATGTGAATTATGAACTGGTATGTGACAGTCATTGTCCACAAGGACTACTTAATAGGAGGCACTTTTAAAACTTTAATGCTTGTGAAAGAGTTAAAGGCATATGTGAGCTGACAGATAATAAATGAATAAGAGTATAAAAGAAAGAGAAGAAAAAAATCATTATTGTCCAGTGTTTTTGAAAAAGATGGACTTTAAAGAATCTTGCAATTTGCACATCTTGAGTTATCATTTGTGTGGTATTCCTGCAGTTTTTACCTAATAATTTTTGGGGAAGGGAGAGGGACTGAAAAGCTTAAACAAATGTAGCAATTACTAACCTGCCTAATCTCTAGGCCATTTTTGTAGGGTTAGGTTTCGTTTCAACCTCTTTATTTCCTTTCTACCATATCTGTCACCCTGAACCAGGACAGACTCTGAGAATTTCTCTTCAAATTCGCTGAGTTTTCCATAAGAGTCGTTTTGACACAGAAGCAAGTTATGTTTTGTTTGTTTTTTTAATTCTAATCCATTGTTGTTTTATTATTGTGAATGTTACTCTTTGTTACTTTGAATAACTTCTTTTCCATTAGTAGTACAATGTAGATGTCAAAGTTTGGTACAAAACAGGACAATGGGTAGAAAGTTTACCCAGTTAAGCTCTTTTGTTGTTGGTGTTGTTACTGTTCCCAGAAATCTGAAGGAGAAAAAAAAATTAAGAGTGGATCAAGAGATCCTGACTCCTGCTGATTCTGTGGCTTCCATAATGAAACCAGTTCCTGACAAATAGCCACATTACGGCCCTGATGACTACTCACAGATGAGTGATTTAGCAATACCAGCCTGTGAAAAAGTCACATGAATAAAATGTATAGCCTAGTTTAAAGCCCAGTTAATTAAAATAGTGCATTAATGTCAGAAGCTTTAAGATTAGGATCTTTTGATGAGAGCTATTCTGGACATTTTCACACATGCAGCTTAATTTGGGTCCTCCTTGGGAGTGGTTTGTAATGTGAATCTAAAATCCATGTTATCGTAGTCTATCCATGTTAACAACGACCACATGTGGTACAAATATTATAAGAAGCCCAAATACGTGTTTTTTTTTTAGTGTCGTGTGTGAAAATGGTACAAGAACTTCTGAAGATCAGTGCCTGCTCTAGCCTATCGGGTGGGTGGGCAGGCATGAATTCTCTTCTTTCCCCACTTGCAATTGCTTTTTTATGCAATCCAAACCCAGGGCAGGTAAGATAGAAGGCATGGCATGTTGCCTGTGCAAACAGGAGCTGCTTACCCTGATTTCTTTTCCGTGATCGTTTCACTTGCCTTGGGATAGCCACTGTCCTCAAAGTGGCCTTGTTTGGGGAATGAATGAAGCCAAAATACACAATTCACATATCTCTGCTACTCAAGTGAAGGGTAAGCTGTAACCTTAGTCTGGGTTCAACCAATGTTTAGTTGAGAGATTTGTCTAACAGGAGTTTATCTCTCTTGATCAAGACTTTGACCTCGAACATCGTCCTGCTGGTTGCATTGGGGCTCTGTGAATTTGAGGCCTTTTCAGATCAAGAATTGTAATTTTAAATTCTAGAATAGAACCTAAAATTAATAAATTCCTCCAAATGTTAATTTCCCTCCCCAACTTGCTTAAATACAATATATTTTAAAAATAACTCCCACCCCTACCCCCTTCAGTTCTTATGTTTCTTTGTTTGTTACTTGAACGTTAGCTCACGCCAGAACTAATCATTTTTGTACCATTTTCTGGGGTGCACCAAAAATACGTTTAAAGTTTAAAATAGCTTGAAATCTGTCTTGAATTGTTATAACCTCTCAGTAATATACCAAATAGCTGAGCAGGTTCCTCCTCACAATCACACTGCTTATTTAGTGCTGTAATATTATTTTTTTCAACAGTTCTGCTCAGAGAACTTGCTTAATCTTCCATAAACTCTGCTCAGGGCACTTTCAATTTATTGTTTATTGGAGTTTTATTTTGGCTTTTCTTGGTTGTTTGTTTGTTTTTGTTTTCATTTCAACCTCTGATGGTGAGAGGAATAGAAAGACATGGGGCAGTATTCCCTATTCCGTTCCCATCAGTACCACTATTCTCATGTGTTCTCAGAGAGCATCACACATATAAGGAAGCAGGGAATATGAAACTGACCGCACCTATAAAATGAACACTAACAAATAAATAAATAAATAATAAAAGGTTGGCGCAATAGGAATGTATTTGTTTTCTGCTTGCGTTGCAGTCTTAGAATCCTGCAATTGCTGCCTCCTTCCAAACATTGTTCCCTTTTGTTGTGCTTTTGCTTTTTAGCATGTGCAATATTTTATGTGCCAATTTAGACTCACCTACATGTGAGGTAGACCCTTTCCCCAGCCATCTTTTTGTGTGCGTTAAATTTAAGGAAGCCACACCTCCCTCGGTCCATGGCAGGGACAAAACCTCTCTGGATGCCAAAAGATATGGCATACATAGAGTGAGGGCTCTATAGAGCTCTTATTCGAATCCACCTGGCCTCCACATTTAAAGAAAAAAAATCCAAGCAGCGAAAAAAATATGATTAGATAACATCCCTCCCTCAAAGGATTTTAAAGGAGAATAGGATGACCTGGAGAGGGACAGATTCTGTGAATATGAGTGATCTACAAATCAGTAACTGGGCACTCTTAAGATGGGTGTAAACAGTCTTTGCAGAATCACCAGCACAATATTATATCTGACACCTGTAACTATTACTGATCTTCACTTTCCGTTGGAAATGTGGCTAAAATTCAACCCTGTGCAAAGGAGCACAGGAATCATGCCCACTCTGACCCGGTTCTCACATAACGATAAATCGTAAGTTAACTAACCCACGATTTGCCCAGCATGCACGCGAATGTGCTCCCTCCAGCACACTCCTCACTTCCACTTTCATTTTACAGCCTACGATCGCCCCAGTCTCTTGTGACATCCAAACCTGGGCATACTGGATTGTTTCAGGATTAAACAACCCAGAGTTAACCCAAGAACAAATCGTACGGGCGATCATAGGTTGTAAAATGAAAGTGGAAGTGAGGAGCACACTTCAGGCAGCACACTTTCTCACTCCCGCTCATGCCCAGGTTGCAAACTACATGCAAACCAGGTTGCTCACTTTCAGTTGTGGCTGTTTTTCTGTTGGGTAAATACTACTTTTCCCTTGGAGCATGCCAAGTTGTGCTTTTTCATTGCAATAGTTAACTGACAAGTTGTGGTCAAGTTCTGTGATCTCGTTCTCTCCCACATTTCCCATTTTCCAAAATGATTCATGGTGAGTTCTGGCCCTATTGATGTCCACAGTGGGGATTGTATTGGGTCCTTTGTCCTCGTCCTCAACTGGATTAGGATTTGAGCCTTGGGCTCCTAAGTGCCTTAGTTTCTTTTGAAAAAGGCACCTAATTTCACGGGACATATTTTTAACCCCACTCTTGTTCCAGGAACTGCTTCTGCAAATTGTAGTTCACAGAATCGCTCCCTTCCCACCTCCTTCTCATTCATTAAATAGCCATTGACAGGTGTAGAGAACATTTTCAGATTAATGTCATTGTAAGAAGACTCTGTACAGTGTCCACATGGCAATATTAACTGACACCAGTTTTTTTTCCTTTGTTTTTGTTCCAGACCTGTTTTAGTTTACAATGAAACTCATACAATCACCAATAAAAAAATTGTCAGGGCAAAGAAAGAAAAATACCAGAACCTCTTTATAGGAATTTCTAAATAAATATATCTATATCTATATATATCTATATCTATATATAAAATGACTGTTCCTTATAGTGTTTAACTTAGGCATCATTTCAGTTTGTCTGGGCCACATCGTGGGGGTCTCAGAGTGAGATGTCACTTACCTCGTATCCTGTAAGGTAAACCTGAACTATTCTTTTTTAATAATGCCCTTCCATGCATCTTTCTCCTCTTCCTCCCCCCACCCTTTTCCCTTTTCTGGAAAAATGCATGTCTTATCCCTCTATTTTAATTCTGGTGTCGTGTTTAAATTGGTTTGGGAGGGGGGGTTGAGCCAGGAAGTGACATCACTACTCTTGTTTCCCTAAATCAAGGAACATTTAGAAACCTTTCACACCTCTTACTCAGGGATGGGGCTGGCGTATGTGTGGTACACTGATGTGACCAGAAGGAGCACTTTTACTGCTCTGGAGTAGGGATGTTCAATTCCAAGGAGATGTTTGGATTTCCTCCATGGTCATGGATTAATGTCCCAGATTTATCACATAGATTGCTATATAAAGCATCAGATCTAGTGTGAACTGTAGCTTTTGGTTGTGGAGAAATTCACTCTGTGCACAGTGGCTTGTTTTACTTTGATATGTTGCCAAGCAATGGGAAAAAACCACAAGAATAATATTGTTCGAGTAGGAAATGAGAATGCTATTTTGAAGGCAATTAGTTGATGTTTCTTCTAATTTTCAGACATGGGTTCCTAAACCATTTTTCAAAAAAGATGCCATATACATCCAGGCCACAGTGTTGCAAAGCCTTACTTACATCTTCTTGGCTCAATCCTAGAAGGGAGTAGTCATGATTCTCCCAGATTCTTTCATTTGTAGACTCAACCTTTTGAAAACATGAGTCTAGCTGCACTTAAAAATGTATGTTTTGGAGGATCAGAGCTACCCATTGACCAGTTCTTTAAAAAGAAAAAAGGGGGGGAAGCTTAAATAAATGGCCGGATCTATTCAAGGCCTACTTGTATGCATTTCTCTAGCATTGGAGCTATAATCACTTGGGGGTGTTTTCATGCATCTGCTATTTCAGGTGTTGCTATGCACTGAAGTTTGGTGGTGAATATTTGGGTGTCTCTGACTTCTAACATTCTCATGGACACATTCTTTCAGCTTTAATGGGAGCACTTTGAACAGCATATTTGTCACTGGAGTTTAGTATAACAGAATTTGCTGGCTATGAAGGCTTATCCACAAGTAGTCCAGCAGTTATAAGAAGGCAACCAAAGTAGCTGTTAATGTGACCCAGAATGCAATGATAGCTGAATAGTGAAAGCATCCTTAGGACTAAACTGGAGTTACACAGTAGTGTCTGTCTGCATTAATGCTGTTGGTTTTGTGGTGTTAGTCCATGGGTTAAAATCCAAAAGTGCCCTTCCACGGGTGGAAGGTGTCTTCTACACATGGAAGGGCTATTTTACAGCCCTTGTGCAAGCAGAAGCATGCAAATGACCATAGAACCTACCTTATTATAGCCCCATGCAAACACTTCTACTATTGATTACACAAGTGATCTGGTGTCTATTTTCCTTCTGCTCACAATTCTTTGGATCCAGCCCCTTTTTTATCCACTTTAATTTTAAAAACCAGGCCCTTTTGTGTCACACCTACTATGAAATCTTTAACAGCAATATATGACCTGCATTCTCTCCCCGCCCCCATATCATTACAGTGTTGTCCAGCCTTGGGACAGACTGTGATAGTGTGAAAACAAAGGGAAATTGTTCCATGTTTGTTTTAAGCAGAATGTGGTTAGTGCTTTGTTTTTTTATGATTATAACCCTGACAGTTCCTGAAAAATAAGAGGAATGAATAGTGTCCCAAATGGTGACTGTTGTTTTTTAGAGCACAGGAATATTGTTGATTTCCTTTGTACGTTCCAAGAGCAGTATTGTGTTTTTCTGTTGATAGGGAAATTCCAAACAAGTTGCACACTTCTACTCCAGAGTTCAATTTCTTTTACATAGACGACCTCGCTTCAGACGTGTTACCTTACTGATAGGATCTTTACTTGTAGCACTATAACTTGTGGGAATATTTTTTTATGTGAACCTAATTTGATGAGAAGCTTAAACAAACTTTTTTGAAGCACTCACATTGAGAGGAGTACAGGTAATGTTTTTTAAAAATTGCACAAAAGAAACATGAATGTTGGAATGATTCATTCAGTGTTTGAAAAGCGATGGATATGTTGAAATCGTGTGTTGTTTGTAAAAATGAATAAAAGTACAAAAGCCAAGAAAGGGTGAAAGTTACATGTTTTTTGTATATAGAAAAAACTCACGTCTAGATGATCCGATTGTATTGGTTCTGGCTGGAAAGAATGGCTAATTAACAGGTTTTTCAAAGACAACTATGCTTACTTTTGTATTTGCATTACATGAATCCCATTGTTGGGGCAGGGGAGAATGATTCACAATTATACTATTTGTCCTTGTTTTAATTTAGAACTCGATTGGGATGTCTTTATTCCTTCTAGGGATGATGATCTACATCTTCTGAACTTCCTGTTCTTAAAAACAAAAACGTAACAACCCAAATAATTTAGTACTAAACAAGAAGTGTTACAAGGGATTCTCACCGATAAAGAAGTCAGAAACAGCATATTTTCTCCTGTAATCCCACCTCTGTCCCCCACCCCCTGCACAGAACCCCACCCCCTCATTTATGCCTGGAGATTTTAAAGACATAATTTCAGTTATTCTAGCTAGCAGTTGTGCAGAGTTTGAATGATTTTTCATTTGGCTGGGAAATGTATATTACTGGTACACCAAAAATGAAGGGAATTTAGGAATAAATTATTTCTAAGGAAGGGGTCCAAAATCCATTTACAATAGGAAGACTTTAAAGTGGGTCTGGGTGATAGTAGTCTGAATCCTTCTCTCCTTCTCCCTTGCAGACTATAGTAATAATCCAAGTTACCATTCTGGCATTTAATATGGAAGGGATAGAATTCTGTATTAAAATGACCCCTTCAGGTGCAGAAAGATGGCCTCTCGCACAATAAAATGAAGTGCATTTGGGCAATGAGTAGTGTTTCTACAATAGGGATTGCAAGAACTCTGTGGTTTTTCTCATTGTTATCGGAAAGGACTTGAGTCTTCCATTGAGAATTAATCAGAGGCTTCACCCAAGGTTGCTTTTGTTTGTTCATTTTCTTTCACTTGATTAAAGCTCTTGTCCCCTTTTCCTCAGCCATACATTAGGCAGCGATTGGAGGTGTCATCTGCAATAGACTTAAGTTACTGGTGCTGGAACTGCTGTATGATGAGAATATTGCAAGTCAGCTTCATTGAGGCCTGGGACAAGTGACACTATAGAGGGCCAGATCACAGGCACTTGCCACTTTCAAAGGTGCCACTTTGCCAACAAAATTGTATGTGTGAAAATTGTGGCTAGTGTATTGTTGTAAGGCCACTAAAAGCTTGGTACAGGAAATGATTGGCTGAATTCAGCTCTGAACATCAGCTTACATAGGATCATCCTTTAGATCTTTTCATTTTGTTAAGTTATAAAGCTATATTCTGGACTAGTAGCAGTAGACCAATTTACACCAGTGGAAGAGCTGGTCACCAAGAGAGTTCTCTGAAAATTAGAAGTCTTTCGATGTACATATGTCGTGCAACTCCTCTTGAGATCCATCTCTCTGAGGGGACAATTAAATTTCAAAATGGCTGCCAATAAATCTCCACCAACCAAAAGCCAAAGCCAAAGGAGGAGCATAATAGATGCAGTTATTTATTGCCCAGAAAAAATAATACAATTCTGATATATGTTGAGCACTAAAGGCTAATGGATGGCAGTAGAAGAGAAGCATTTTAATTCATCGATCTAGATGTTTTTTAGCTTGCATACTTGTACAGTTGATTGTTGGATCTAGTTTGGATTCACTTGCAAATTTGTATGTGTCTAAGTTTAACCCTAGAAGACAGGCCTTAAGTACTTGAAATGCCTCAAAATCTTATTGTGTGTCTGGACAATAAATACCTGCATTTACTTAACTGGTCGACAGTTCTCATGTTTTCTGTTGTACCTCAGAACTGTTGCCTCTTAAGTTTATTACTCTATTAGGATATAAAGCTTAATTTTGGTCAATCCATCCGTTAGTACTAAAATATATATATTTATTTTTAAAATAATACATAACATCACAAAATACTTTTGATCTCTTGCATTAAAATAGGCAACTTTCAGGCCCTTACATTTAGTTTTGATAGTAATTTTGTCAACATTTTGAGCATCTGGCAAGTCTTTGAGGAACAAAGTTTCCCAGATCAATAGATGGTTTATACTAGGCACTTTTTTCTCTTATACAAGTGATTAAAAATTACACTTTCAGTGTCCTGCCTAGTGTTGGCCTAGGAAAAGAGGTATCATAGCTTTATGCTGAGGTCATATTGGGTTGACATGGCCAGTATAAAGGAGAAATAGGGAGGGAATGTTTTGCACCTTATAGAAAAGAGGAGAAAATTTTTAAGTGCATACAGACATAGGTAAGAGCTTTTATTGTGACAAGAGAACTTTTTCCATATGCGTGCATACTCTCTGTAATTCCAGTGTAAAATATTGTACTTGCACTAGCTTTTTTAAAACAAATATTAAAAAATGGAAGAATTCATATTCTATTTTCTAATCGTGGTGTGTCTATTTGTAGGATACACTCGCGTCTGTTTATTGAATTTTATGGTCCCTTTCTTTGATGGTGCTTGCAGGTTTTCTAGGTAGAAATTATTTCATTATTATAATAAAACAATGTTTGATTCAAAATTTGAACAAAATTGTTTTAAAGAAATTGTCTGTATACCAGTACAAGTTTATTGTTTCAGTATACTCGTACTAATAAAATAACAGTGCCAATTGCAAATCAGTGTTCTTTGTTGTGTCTGCATTAAGGAAGAGGTGGGTGGCAGTTTCTCTTTGAAAGAACAATATGTCCATATGATTTTTTCCCTCCATGACAAGAAGAGGTTTGCTTTTTACAAAATGGGAAAGCATATTTATTTTATCCATAATAAGATATACATGGTTGATGCATTTCTGAATATTGCATATTCTAGCCACTCTGCAAAATTGTTTGATACATCACATCACTGTTCATGTGTGTGGTCTAGTTTCCTTCTCTCCACTACCCCCCTGCCCCACTTCCCTGTATATGTAAAAGAAAAAAGCTATGACTTTGTATTTTGAAATTATTTAGAGCATCACTTTAAAAAGCTGCAGTGAGCTATAATACTTGGACTTTTTATCCAGTTATATGTGGTTTCAGTTGTTATAGCCAAACTGTCTACTATATATTGTCTTCATAAAATGAAGAAAACATTGGAAATGGGAAAGCAATGCAAAGATTGCTAGGATGTTTTGCTCAGTTGCCTTTAGGATGTTTTTAGTGATGGTGGCAATGTGATGGTGGCAGCCTAGAGCTCCAAGGTATAAGATATAGGCCTGGTTCACAAATAGCACTAACCCATGGCTTGTCGCCCTACCCAGGGTTTGTCTGGCACATAATTGAACAAATCATGGTTTGCTTTTTCAATCCCTGGATTGTTTGCTTCCCCCTCCTTCTTCACCTGCTCCCTCCCTGTATCCCAGATGCCCCTGCCATGCTGTAGTACTGGCATGTAGAGCAGCTGGGTGGGTTTTTTTTACTGCTCTTGCCTGCCACCTCTGTAGCCTGGCAAAACAACCCACAAACATCACACAGTTCTAGGTTCATACATTATAACAACCCATGGTTTCAACAACCCATACCATAGGTTAGCATTATGTGCGAACCAAGCTATAAAGTTCTTGCAGCCAGCCCTTTCTGTGCAGTGCAGATATGTATCTGCCATGCCAGAAAAGGAGGCAAGCCAGCACTGCATTCCCTAGGTGATGATCACAAAGGAAGGAATTGTATCATTTGACCCAGCAACATAGCCCCTCTGTCTATATGTTCTAGTCATCCTCTAGTGGTGCCTGGGCTGGTGTTTCCCAGCCAGCCATCCCACCTGAGAAAAAACTGAAGATCACTCCCTAGCCTAACCAGAAACAATATCAGCATCCAGCTATGTTGGGTTCATTAGAAATGGTGGTAAACTTATGGAGCACCTCTGGCAATAGCTGCTTGCTTTCTAAGTTAATTAGTTGACGTGGAAAGCAGTTAAGGGAAGTATCAGCCACACTGCTACAGTAAAGTAGGAATTGGCCTGTGAAAAATCACCACTGGACATAAGTTGGTATTTATTAATAAATCTTGTGGTCTGAAGTGGCCCTGAGGCCTAATCCTCTTTCCCTCATGCATTTGTTTTAAATCACGCAACTGATGCTGGGCTTCTAGGTGTCTAATACTTATGTGTTAATGAGAGGTGTGGCTACTGTCACTGTAATACTCTTGTTACTTTTTTGTTACCTGGACACTTTAACATATGCATTATTTGTAGACATCCGGGCTTCACCCTCTGCTTGCATGGGCAACCAATACAATATAATATTATATGACCATCACTCAGTTTTATTTTATTTTTTTATGAACACCTGCCTTCTCTGCTCTTTTACACGTGGAACTAGAAGGTGGTCACTTAAGTAGGGATGCCGCTTTTAAAATACAATTGCACAGCCATGCCCATGAAAGATGTTTAGCAAGTTTGGGAAGGAAAGGAGAGGTGTGCCCAAGTTCCATTCTGCAATCTTTTTACACCTATAAAAAGATGGTATAAGCCTCATTAAAGCAAAATGACACAAGTGCTATGGAGCTCTACAATGCAGTGGGAAACATGGGTTGTACAGTAGGCAGAAAAGCTAGACTTACTTTGTTTAAAATGAAGTATTTTAAAAATATATTTGAAATATATTCATATTTTATATTTAAATCAACCCAAAGGAGGAAAATAATTATTTACAGTGCAATCCTATGCAAGTAAGTTCTACTGTACTCAATAGTCCTTACCCTTCAGTAAGCATGTTGTAAGACTCCATATTAGTGTTTAAAAACATTGAGGTAAAAACACTGGTGAATCTGCAAGTATGTGTCAGATGGTTTAAAAGATAAGGAATTTGATACGTGCTGAAAGATCACAGGATCATGTCTGCAGCTTCAGGAGCACCACAATAGTGAATTCCGAGAATGATGGCCTGCAGGTCGATGTGGCTGTTGCCATTTGGCGTTTTCTGCCAAGATCGGGGGGAAATATTGGAAAGAAAGAAGAGGCTATTACAGTACCCAGTGCCCATTCCTAAGTATAATAGTTAGACATTCCTTCAGCATAGTTGGTTGTAGCGTCTTTAAAAACTCCACAGAGGTGGAATGTCCCATCACTCCCAATCCCAGAAAAATTCAAACTTGGTGGCAGATTTGGCATGGTATTGCTTTCCCGAGGTTTACTTCTTCTTTTTTTAATGCTTGTTCTACTCCACCAAGGGTGTACTTTTATATGCTTGTGTGCCTCTTTACTGGCTAGATAATCTGTGGGAGTAAAATAATCAGCATGTAATAGGAGGGATTATATTTGTTCCTTAACATGCTCGATTGTACCCATTCTGTGTGTATATCTTGCTTTCCTGCTACACACGCACCCTACCAGGGTAAAACTGGCTTTTCAAAAGAAGGCTGCTGAGTGCCCATGGATTTCATGGGCCAATGGCAGAAGGGGAGGCAGGACTTGCCCCCAGCTCAACAGTTTTGTTGCAGCAAACCTTTTATTTTCTTCCATAGAAGTGAATGCCATCATGTAAGCAAGTGAAGCAGCGGCACTTGGGGGCATGGTGAGGGCCAAACCTGATTTCCTTGCCCAAGACATGAATGACGTCCGCATCAGAGGTGGGCAGCTATGCACTTGTCTTGTATAAGGTCCCCACACCATCCAGAAGACAGGAGGCCACACAGAGCAGTAAAAAGGCTGCATGACCAAAGCCCTATTCAGGTGTTCAGTTTTAAAATCGTGTAGAGGGAGGCAGGGATGTAGGATCAATAAGGCCTGATAAGGCAGGCTTCCCAATTGCATGGAACTTTGTAATAATTTCTTCTACAGACCTTCCCTGTCAACACAGGGAGGTCAAGAATGGAGGGGGAAGGACGGAGAACATGTCTCCAGCTCCCTCTACATAATTTTAAAACGGAATGCCTGAATAGGGCACAACCGATCTAGGAAACTGGCTTTTATGGGACTAGGATTGTTCACTCTAGTAACCACAGCAGTATCTACTGGATGTATTTCCACAATTACGATCTTTCCTCTCTGGAACAACCACAATGACAACTTGTACTGTAGTTGGCAATAAGAATGAGGGTATAATTTTTGACAAGAGGAGTTAGACTGAAGGCCGTGACAACCTTGCCTTCCTTACCTGCAAGGCCTTGGTTGTAAGGGACTCCAGGCCTCACGATCTGATGCCCTTGGCTAGATCTTAAAAGGGAACTGGGCCTGCTCAATTTAGAGCTTCTCTAATCTATGCTGTAGTGTCTGGAAGCACTCAATCTTTAATAAACAGAATGAGGTTACTTACTCAGCCCTATACAATAGGCTCCACAAAATATGAAGCTGTTGTGTGTGCTGGGTCCTTATTCAAATGTATCTGAGAAATATAGCAACCATCATTATCTTACATGTTTCTTCTTTAAAATATTCTGTCTGAATACAAAGGGCATGGCCATTTGCTACGTTGGAACATCTTCCCCAGCAAAGCATTACAATAAAATGAATATAATTATTTAATCAACAATTTTAAGAACAATAATGAATTAGCACACATTAAAAATCAAGCAGTTAATGTCACAGTGAAAATAAAGCAGCATATTTTAGTTCTAGAAGTGCTGGCATGCTGGAGCAACATCCCTGCAATGAGCAGCTTTTCGTTTCCAAAGTTGCCCTCCTGTTCTTCTGACTTCCATGCCATCTTGCAGGAGCAGCAGGAACTGGTCATTTGAATGTAAAAGCTTGAATGGATTTGCTTATATTTGTAACAGGAATTGTTTCAGCAGACAAAGATACTATGAATGGAGATCTGGATGACTTTCATGGGTTATCATTTAAAAGATCAAACTAGATTTCTTATTTATATAGACCAAGGCTATAAAAAGATGCTATTGTATTTTGAACAAAATATAATGATTGTGGACACAGCGGCAGCTTATGGCTTGTCCTCCTTATCTTTAACCCCACCACTACAATAAACACTGGTGGCAATTAAGCTGCTTTCTTTCCTAGCTTGGAGTATGCCAGCAGGAAGCTGTACTGCCAAGAAAACAAACAAAACAAAAAAAGAGGAGGAGGAAGAGAAGCCAGCAAGTTTCACAGCTCCAAGCTCACAGTTTTTTCCTCTTTGGCTAACAAAAGACTTGGCTGTGCTGCTGAGTTACCCGAATAAAGGTTGTCCTTCGACTCAGCTCTTTGAGTTTGGCAGCTCCCACATAGGTGCAGGTAGATCGCAGGCCTCCCAGGATATCCTGGATGGTGACTTCCACATCCCCTCTGTAAGGCACTTCTACTGTTTTGCCCTCTGAAGCTCTGGAGATAAAGGTGGGTTTATTTGCATTGGTAGAATATGTTCTTTTCAATTAACTAAAATATATTTTCTCTGATATTTAAAACAGTGATCTTCTCAGTCTGCATTGGAGGTGGGCCTTCAACTGCAAGCCGCCTCCAAATACAATCATT
The DNA here is from genome assembly GCA_021292165.1 of Shinisaurus crocodilurus. NCBI lineage: Eukaryota > Metazoa > Chordata > Lepidosauria > Squamata > Shinisauridae > Shinisaurus > Shinisaurus crocodilurus. Next base: position 136,053,061 of record CM037880.1, read on the forward strand.
TTAGCTTGTGCTCCTCACTCAAAAACCCAGTGGGATAGGTTGGTTAGGCAATCCTGGTAATCTGCGTTTATAATTGTTCTATGTTTTGTGCATGAGGAGGCGGGAACACCTTCAAATGGATTAAAGATAATATAATTTCCTAAAAGTGTTTTTCTGAGCTGTCACAAACTAACTTTTTACAACTGTTTTGCTTCTTAAGAAAACCTTCACAATGTGCATATAAGATGATCCAATCTGCTGCTGGACACCTTCAGGATTAATTTACCACCCCATTAGGGTACTTCTTTCACCAACTAGGTAGGGGACTAGATCGTATATTTTATGATGATTAATATGAAACATGGAAATATTTTCACCCTAGAACTTAATCTGGAAGTGGGGAATGGATTTTTTAAATTTCTAAGGCTGTCTGGACTTAGTAGACATGGACTTTTTCTCGGGACACAGTCAAATTCATTATTTGAAGGCCAGGCTTTGATGTAAATACAGGTGAGAGTTGATTAATGGGCCTAACTTCTATGTGGGCCTATGTAAATTATTATAGCCTGAAATCTTCATTCCATCTAAAAGAAACCAGATGACACTATCTAGTGTTAGACAACTACTGAATGAAATATTTTTGAATGTGCTCCTGAATATTGCTTCCTTAATACATTTCTTCCTGAAGGGTTTATAACCTGTGACTGATGGGGCGGCAATGCACAATCAAACAGACCACCATGGCTTAAGCCATGGTAGGTTGTGGTGCATGCTGGCAGCCATTTTGAATATTCAAGCTGCAACTGCAGCTTGTTGTGTCGTCTGAACCCAGGAACTGTTGAACAACCGTCACATGACCCTAAAACAGGCTATGGGTTCTGCAAGGGTTGCTTAATCTTCGCATAACCCATGGTTCCTTGGTGTGGATGACACAACAAGTCACGGCCACAGATTTCATAGATCATAGAGTTCGAAGGGAGCCTACAAGGGTATCGAGTCCAACCCCCTGCTCAATGCAGGAAACTAGAGGAGGCAGGAGGGGTCTCCCAACCAAGTAATAACCAGGCTTGACCCTGCTTAGCTTTCTATGCTCAGACAAACTGAGCCAGCGTAAGCCACTTAAATATTCAGGAGGCGCCCACAGGAACTGTGGCACGTCATGGCTTAAATAAGCCATGAGCTACGACGATCATGTGAACCTGGTCAGTGACTGCCCACGAGCTCTGCAAATGGGGTCTTTACACAGGGCAAAGCAAGGAAATGTTCCTCAACAAAATAGCATACTCCCTTGGCTTTTAAGAAACTAGCAAGCCAGAAGCCACAATCCTACACAAAGACCTGGATCACAGATAACGACAACTGAGTTTTAGGGATGGGCGACACTGAGAAACTCGAACTGATTGTGCTTGACAGACTTTTGGCACCTCACTGAGTTGGGGGTGGGTTTTTTTTTTGTGGCTTCTGCTTTTAAAGTGGGCAGTGATTTGCATACACACACACACACACACACACACATTTTAAGCCAGAGAAATTTACATAAATTCCAGCCACAAATGCGTAAATTGAATTTATGCAAGTTGTGGCTGAAATTTATGTAAATTTTCCTGGCTTAAAAAAAAACAACGAATTGCAGCATGCTTTAAAACCAGAAGACCGCGTGATAGCTCACGTCAGAGCGAGTTAGTGGTAGCGCTGGGCTGGAATCTGGGAGGCTGAGCCAGGCCAATCTGCCAGATATTGACCCCCCCCCAACCAGATTCCTCCCACATCCCTAGCATATGCATGAGCAGCTAACAGCGGGTGTGCTGTCTGCAACACAACGACTTTCTCCTGCTTGTGCATGACAACCCATTGCTTTTTAAACCGATGGGTGGTTGTTATGCATGAACATGGCCAAAATAAGGCACAGCTAAACACACTGAAATCAATAGGCTTAGGCACCCCTAACTCTGTTTTGGATAGTGGCTACTGTTCTCCATATTATCAGAATATCTAGTTTTAAGGGGAAACATTGTGATGAAGAAACTCTGATCTGACCTCTAGATTGATTGCTAGTGAGGATCTGGGACGCTCATACTAGATAGGGGGGGTACAGCCCTGACATCTATTGACAATATTAGGCTACACTCAGATTATGCTATTGGCTGCCAATGACAACATTCGAAAATGAGATTTGGAGAAATAAAATTGAACCCTGTGCCAAAGACTGAGTATAGCTGGTACCTGTATTCTGCAACAACACCTGCATGTTTCTTCATGGCTGTGTCTGAGCTCATTCCATAGAAAAGCTTAATTTTCTTGCCGTTCTTTTCTATGACCTCCCCAGCACATTGATCGTGCCCTGCAAACATGCCCCCAAGCATCACGAAATCAGCACCAGCTCCTGTGGGCAGCACAGAGAAAGAAATATTTTCACAGTTTGGGGGTGCTCCATCACTGTTACTGGAGGCCCAAGTGACCTCTGGAGGTAAGAGCACCTCCTATCAGCTTAGGTTGGTATGCCAACTCTGCCCATTCCTGGCCATTGTGACCCATGCATTGGTAACCTCTAGATGGAATTACTGGAAGAATAAAGTGGTGGTGGCATGCATTAGAACATACATACTCAACTTCATGATGACCAGAAAGAAAAGGAGAGATCTATGTGTTTCTTGGCTCAAATGAAAGATCAGTAATGCTTCCTTCCTATCACACAGGCTATGTGGGGGCAGCTTATGTTTTGGAAAGAACTTTCATGCCACAATCGTAAAGGAAAGAAATAACACTCTTGTTCAATTAGACTTTTTCTGCCAACAGATGATAGTTAGCTTTAAATCTCTAGCATTTCTCCTCTCATTTTCTGCAGCCAGACCTCTTCAAGGGCAAACTTCGTTCTTAGATGATTTTTTTTTTAAGCCTGACTAGTCAGGTGCCAAGATTTTGCATCCATATTTCCACACATTTCAGAGAAGGCACCTTTTCCATTGCATGTAGACTAAATGAGATTAAAAAAACTCTGCAGGCAAGCAAAGCATTAGAAAGAAAACCAGTGCAACTCTCTGAAGTCATTTTTGTTTGCTTAATTCCTGGAAAGATTCCTATTGAAATAAAGCTTTTTTTCTAGTAGCAAGATCTCAACCTCGCCTGCTTAGAATATAGTGAGAAGCTGGAATAGCCTCCTAGAAATTGCTTTAAGGAAGGAGTGGTAGCAACATGGGAAACATGCTAAGCAAAACCATGGTCAAAACAGTAAGTTCTGGTATGAGAGGAAGTATTCTAACCAGACTGAGGTGGAGTTCTAAATCGGCACTTTGGTGGCCAATGTTCAACAGGTCTGAAGTTGAGCAATGAGCATACCATCCCTCTACCTCACAAAGATCATGTGGCTCCATACAACTTGTATCCTATGTATACCACTTTTGTTTGAAGTGCAGGGATGAATGGTGGCATGATCGTTGTGTTGTTAGCCACTGGACACAATCTCTAAGCACTTCACCTGCACACTGCAATGTTCTTGTGCAACCCATTCATTGCAATAGGATTTTCATAGGTGCATTTTTGGTGGTTTATAGCAATTCTATCCAGCTTCCTTTCTTCAAGTGTGTAGCTTATGTACAAGTTATTGTGCACTGCACAGTCTACATGGTATAACACAGACATAGATACTTCGTCATGGGAGGGTTTCCCCTAAAAGGTGGCATATACATTTTTAAAATAAAGTGTTAGTACTTCAGTGTTGATGTATGTCCACAATAGCAACAGATAATATCAGGCAAAAAGTTGTCTCAGAAAGCTAAGGGGCTGGGAGAATGCCCACTGCACGATAATTGTAGAACTTCTGCCTACTGGGATCATAATTCAAAGAAAAACTGGACAACTATACAAAGGGCCAGAATTTTCAGAGCTATAATAGTTATTGCTACCAAAATTAAGGACAGGAAGTTCATACCTAAATGCCAAATCTAGTCTCTAACTATTAGGTAACAGACAGGTTGGTCCATATCGGCCTATAGTGAAATGTGTGATCTCCTTCCTCTAAGATACTACTTGGAAGATAATTAATCTGGAGACAAAATATTAAACTAGAAGCTGTATGTCATGTTAGGCTGGTCCTAATACTCTTCACGTTCCTCAAACAGCACACAGTACTCACCAAAAGCTTTGGCAACATCTCCGGGACAGCTACATCCCCCATCCTATATAAAAGAGCGGGCGGGGGAAAGAAATCAGTGCCAATGTTCATATTTGTTGCTGCCCCAACTCATAGTTTTATCCAGTTTTATCCACAAGCAGTTCAATATACATACAAGTCCATATGGAATGAGATTATTATTAGCCTCTGCAGGTTAAGCATAGGAAGTGAGGTATTCTCTGTGAGTGTGTGTGTAGTTAAGGGATTTTTTTCCCCCAGAAGGGGATTAACCAAAAGGTCTATGGGAGGGGGCAAAGAAAAGACCCGTACCCCCATCCCAACCTCAATTACCCCATACATACATACATAGACTCCTGAATACATACACCTCAAAATGGCAGTGGGGGGTGGGGGAAGAGAAATTTGGCATTTCAGGCATAGGTTCCTTGGCCTCGTCATATGTGCATGCCATACAGATGTTAAACTAAATGCATGGAAGGCAAGTACAGGAAAGGCACATTATAGCTGTCCCACTGTATCTTAACTTTATCTGGTTTGTCCAACATATTTATAGGTCTAAAATATTCGTTATTGTCATTCCGGTTGCCAAAAGACAGTGGGTTTTATTTTAAACCAAGAATTTAGGCATACATATGCAGTCCAGAGATATGGGATGGCAAGCAGCACAGTCTAACCAATGCCACTGGGACCTTCATCCCCATGCCTCCCAGGAAGAACATCATAGCAAGGGGAAGACCAGCCTGACCCCATCCATCAGCCAAAGAATGGGTCGCTTATTGTGAAACTTCCTTCCGGTCTGGTATGATGGAGGCATCCAACAATGCCTCCATCATTGTTGGAGGCATCCAACAATGCCTCCATCAGTCTCCTTACTGGCCAAGAGAGGTGGGGGTCACATGACCAAGATCTTTTCCTTAGAACTAGAGATCTCAGGCTCCTCCCTCAGTTTCATCGTGTGGTTAAACCTGAAACAGCCGTCACTGAGGAGCCCATCACAGAGTTATACAAGGCAAGACAGACAGAAATAAGTGACAGTGCCCCAGAAGGTACTATTACTGATAATCAATGAGTCCTAGAAACTGTGAAGACTGAGCCAGCTAGGTTAGGGTGTGGTTTGGATGCCTCCGTCACACCAAACCAGGAGGAAACTTCATTGTAAGTGACCAATGTTCCATTCCCAATTTGGTGTGAGGCAGCATCCAACAATGGGATGTTCACCAGCTGATCTGACTGGTAGGAAGTGGGAAGCACCTGCTGCTGCTGCTGCAATATCCTTCTACATGCTGCCTCTGCAGAAGCATAGGTGTCTATTTTGTAGTGCCTAGAGAATGTGTTAGGCTTGGGCCATGTGGCTGCTCTACAAATCTCAGAGGGGTGTTAGTAGAAACCACTGTCAAGGTGGCTGCAGCTCGAGTGGAATGTGCAGTGAGGTATGATGGCTTGCAGAGGTATTAGACCTTACAGATACATGCCTTGAGCCAACTAGAGAGGGTGAAATTGGATGGTTCCCCACCCCTGCCCCCAGGGACATAGGATGGAAGGAAACCAACCAGGAGTGTCTGTCATCTTCTGTGGGTTTGAAGCAAATTTTAAGGGCTTGGTGGCCATCCAGATCTTGGAAGGGTGAGAGGGATTGGAACAAAGGGAGGGCAGGATAAGTTTTTGTGTTCTATGGAAGAAAGCATTCAATTTTGGGATTAAAAAAAAAAGAAAAGAGTCCAGGCAGAGGATTACTGATTACTTTTGAAAAATCCACAGATGGTCCCTGACTGAGAGCAATGAGAGCTCCAAGATCCTCCTGACCAATGTAACTGCCACCAGAAAGAGCACCTTCTGAGAGCGCAGTCTCATTGATAAGCATTTTAGTGGATCAGAGGGCAATTTGGTCAAAGCCTTGCGAACTATGTGGAGGTTCCACATGGGGAAGCAGTGGACTACTGAAGGGCTGAGTACTGATGCCTCTCAAAGCACCTGAGATGTAGGTGAGAATCTAGGCCCAGTGGTTGGGGGCCCAGCTTGGAGAGGGAAGCCCAGCTTGGAGATAAGGCAGAGTGAGCATATTTCACTTGACGCCTAAGTCCAAACCTGTTTGTAAGAAGAGGACTAACTCTTTGATGTCTGCTTAATTGTCATTGTGGGACTTCTGTCTCCACCAGCAGGTGAAAGCCCTCCATGCCGTCTCGTTGATGCAGATTGTAGTGGGCTTCCTGGGTGTCCCTTTCAGTTCAGGCATCCTGGGTCTGAACTGGCCCTTGTAGAAGCTAAGTAAATTCTTCATGAAGAGAGGTAAATAGTGTTGGGACTTGAAAAAGATACTAGGAGAGGATATATTGTGGAGTAATATCCTTCCTATCTCACGTTAGTGAGATCAGCAGAGTAGAGTCCCTTTCCAGCTTAAAAGAAGCTTAGATTTGGCTAGTGTTAGCCTGTTAGCATTTGTTAATCCAGGATGCTTTAAGGCAGAGTGGATTTCCCTGGTTTTGCCCCCTTTTCTCTCCCTCAGAACAATAATCAGAGACACAGTCTTGTAAAAGTTAAAAGTAACATTTACTCACTCAGATTATGCAGTTTCATTCAGGCAGGCTTAAAAGCGTTTCTTACAGTTGGTTACAAGTTCATTTGGAAATACTTGGGGTCTGAACTTGTGGAGTTCAGACCAGCAACTCTGGCTACATGCTGCTACAAGGATCACGTGGAGACAACAACCCGGTGGTGCCAAGCTCACTCCAGTCTGAACAGAAAGAGGAAGAAGCTGGGAGCCACGCCCACTTCCTGTTCAGGCTGTTAATAATTCAATGAGTACCTTCTAGGAAAACCACCCTAGACGGTATCAGTGATCTTAACCATTTCACCCAATTACCTGGTGAAACATTAGCCATAGGTTTTGACTGCAATTTTTAGTTATCCAACAAATAGAAATCACAAGAAGGCTTACAGCAGGGGTGCATTGCCTGTGGGCAGCATGCCCCCCCTCCAGCATGCCACCGCCACTTCCTGTTGGTTTTGATGCCACTGTTCTGCACTGCTGTTCCCCAATCTGTTCCCACCCTATTGCCCATCCCCAGGAATTCTGAATATCACTGCTTCCACTTCCTGCTGGATACTCTAGAAGCCAGAGGGCCAGAAGAGATACACTAAAAGCAAGTGTAAAAGGAATGGGATGATGGAGGTGGTGGGAGGCATGTTGGAAGAAATCTCTGTGCACGCGCACACACACTTCTGCAACTTCCCAGCTGACACCAGATACCCTTGAGGCTGAAAAGGTTGTATACCTCTGGCATAAAGGGAGAAAAGGATCAGGAGCTTAGAGTAACAGAGAAACAAACAAAAGAGCTATTTCTGCCCTGGGCAGATGGCAGGGATGTATTGCCGAGAGCCGGAGAGCCCTAGTACTAAGGCAAAGATTTTGATTACCTTTCCTGGGCAGTGAGGAGACTGAGCCCATAGTTGAATGTCTTCTCAGAGCAAACTGGGAAGAAGCACACTCTGGCCTCTGCTATTGGCCTTGGGGACCAAGGGCTACTGAGAGACTCCAGCTCCATCATGGCAGGGGAAAGAGCAGCCTCCCATCTATTGGTCTGACAAAGAGCAGCTGCAAGAATGTTGAGCGTAAGAAGAGCCATGCTGGATCAGACCAAGGGTCCATCTAGTCCAGCATTCTGTTCACACAGTGGCCAACCAACTGCCCACAGGAAACCCACAAGCAGGACATGAGTGCGACAGCACCCTCCCGCACATATCCCCTAGAACTTGGTGTACATAGGCATGCTGCCTCTGATACTGGTAGTAGCATATAGCCAATCAGGACTAGTAGCCATTGATAGCCTTATCCTCCATGAATTTGTCCAATCCCCTTTTAAAGCCATCCAGATTGTGCCATCGCTACATCTTATGGAAGTGAATTCCATGATTTAACTATACACTGTGTGAAGAAGTACTTCCTTTTATCTGTCATGAATCTCCCACTATTCAGCTTCATGGGATGACCCCAAATTCTAGCATTATGGGAGACAAGAGAAAAACTACACTATGCATAATGTTGTACACCTTTATCATGACTCCTCATGCTTGCCCTTTTTCTAAGTTAAACAGTCCCAGTTGTCATAACCTTTCTTCATAGGGGAGTTGCTCCCTTGATCATTTTGGTTGCCCCTTTCTGCACCTTTTCCAACTCTACAATATCCCATTTTAGGCGCAGTGAGCAGAACTATACACAATATTCCAAGTGTGGCTGCATCATAGATTTTTATAATTTTATTTTTATTTATTTATTATATTTATACCCTGCCTTTTTTCCTGCAAGGAACCCCAAGGCATAATGGCAGTATGTTACTGGCGGTTTTATTTTTAATTTCCTCTTCTAATTACACCAAGTATGAAATTTGTCTTTTTGCTTCCCCCTTCTTGTCACAAGGAACACTCAGCTCCATCTGTTGCCCTGGGACTGGAAAACAGAAGGAAAGTATACTCTGGCCTCTGCCATCAGCCAGAGGACTGCAGGATGCGTGTGTGTGTGACTTTTGGGTGTTTTGTATTATTACAGCCTGTTGTAAGCTGCCTTGAGAATCATTTGATTGAAAGGTGGGGTATGTTATTACTTGGATGGGAGACCCCTCCTCTAGTTTCCTGCATTGTGCAGGGGGTTGGACTCGATAGCCTTGTAGGCTCCTTCCAACTCTATGATCTATGAAATCTATGAAATCTTCAAAATAAATACATACATAAACCAGTACATGACTGTGATCTATAAACAAATGCAGATATATTGTAAACAGCCAAACACACTGCCCTGAGGTAGCAAATATTAACTCTGGCTGGCTACAGCACACAGTTGTGGGCCCGGCTACTCATAGAGCAAGACAAAATATCCCCAGATCCTCTGAATTCTCTCAAATGTGTCTACCCTTTAAAATTTGATGACCAAAACAGAACACTAAATGGGATCCACCAACAGAATACAGATCTTCTTCAGGAGCCTCTTAGGGTATATTTCTCCCTGCGCTGGTCTGGTTTCCATATTACCTAAGATCACCACAAAGTACTTTTTACCAAACTACTTTTATTTAGTAGTGGGGGGGGTGGGGGGTTAATGTGCCCTTGTGTTGTAAAAGTTATACCAAAACACTGAAAGCTGGGCCTCCATCTGGCATGATCTGATAAAATACTAGTTCTAGCCACATGAGGGCACATTAAAACATATCCATTATGCAAAGCTGATATATAAAAGCTGCCTCATGGTTTGTATCCTGGAAGGCGGCATGTAAATAACTGAAATAGACAAACAGACAGACAGACAGTTTCAGCCTAAGGAACTGGAGCTCACTACAAAGCATGATGGTTAGCTTCTTGCTTTTCTTCTGCTGAGCTGCTATGGGAGGAGTATAGAGTGGAAATAATTCAGTGGCCTTTCCATCACTCTGGCTTTTCCACAGGCATGCTAAGGGTTCATACCAAACAGTGGATCATTAAGACATCAGAGGAGTACCAGAGGTAGGATGCTGGGGAATATGAGTAGGAGGATGCTATTACACTTGTGTCCTGCTTATGGGCTTCCCACTGGGGCAGCTGGTTGGCCACTGTGAGAACAGAATGCTGGACTAAATAAGTTTTTGGTTTGATCCAGCAGGGTTCTTCTTATGTTCTTATGACATACCTTTTAAAGCAGGGATGGGGAACCTCTGGCCCACTTGCCAAATTTGTCCCAACCAGCCCGCGGTGCCTCAGGCAAGGCCCCTTCGCAAACAACGCCCCCTTAAGGATAGTAGAGAGGAATCCCCGCTGTTAGATCAGTGATCAGAGATAACAGCGGGGATCCTCCCTGCACACTGCTTGCCATCCCAATTAGGAAGGTGAGTGGCTTGCTAAATGCTTTGCCTGACTCGCCTCTTCCTCAATGGGAGCAGCACAGCTGGGTCCCCAATTGAGGCGCCCACCACGGGAGCTCCACAGTGTGTGCCCCCCCCCCCATTGATATCATACGGCCCACAGAGGGCTCAGGTGTGTGTGTGTGTCACCCAGCCCCCTACCCAGATACACTTTCCACCCCATTTTAAAAGGTGTAGGAACACAGGAGACTTCCTTGTACCAGGTTGGGGTATTTGTCCATCTAGCTCATCTACTGCCTTCTCTGACTAGCCATGGTTCTCCACAGTCTCAGGCAGAGGTTTCTCCCATTATCTGGTTCCTGATCCTTTGAACTAGAGATGCCAGAGTTTGAGCCTGGGACCTTCTGCATGCAAAACATGTGCTTTACCACTGAGCTGTGGACTCCTGGCATAACTTAAATTTATGTATAACATAAAACCTTACGTTAGGGAGAGAGAGCCAGTGTGGTGTAGTGGTGAGAGTGTTGGACTGGGGCTCAGGAGATCCGGGTTCTAGTCCCCACTCAGCCATGAAGCTCACTGGGTGACTTTGGGCCAGTCACTGACTCTCAGCCTCACCTACCTCACAGGGTTGTTGTGAGGATAAAATGGAGAGGAGGAGGATCATGTAAGCCACCTTGGGTTCCTTGCAGGAAAGTGGGGTATAAATATAATAAAAAAATAAAATAGGGTGGGGATGTACCAAGCAATCACAAATACAGCCACTTACAACAAAAGCAACCAATGAAGAAGTATATGAAGTCTAATGCAGGGATGGGGGAATGTGTGACTGTCCAGATGTTGTTAGACTGAAACTCCCATCATTCCTCACCATTGACTATGTTGGCTAGGGACAATGGGACTTGCAGCCCAACATCTGGAAAGCCACATGTTCCCCATCTCTGGTCCAATGGATTTTAGAGGTATCCATTTTTCTTGAAGTTAAGCTCTTTGAGACACTCTTTAAAATATTTAGAGAGTTGTAAATGATTTGAGTCCTCATCTGCAATCTAAAAGATTAGAAATACTCTATTACTTTTCAGAAGTAAGAAGGTATGTACTGATATGTAAAACTAGCATAGGTAAGGAATGAATTTGAGGAGAGCTTGTCTGCTCAAAACAGACTTTTTGCTCTGTCAAACAGTGTCCTAAAAACCAGCAGGTTTTTATGAAATATGAGATCCAGCTGGGTCTCCCTCAAAGGGGCAGGGAATTAGGAGACAGTTTGCATTTTTTAAACCATTTGTTTAGTCTTATTTCAATCACAGAAAAATTAACTGGCACAGCTTTGAAACCCTCTGTGCAATGCAAATAACTTCAGAAAGAAACCAAAGACCACCAGAACTTAATCTAGAAGAAACACCAGATGCCTGAAAAATGTATGGATCTGGTTCCTGGGAAAAACGATCATTGGAAGACCTGCTGCAGACATGTAGCAACAACCTGGGAAACTTTAAAATATATTCTGTTTGTTAAAGCGCTCTTTTCATATGAAATTGTAAATCATGGCTAGCATGTTTAGAAAAATGATGGTGAGACGTCCCTTATTTCACCTTTGTTTCTGAAACGAAAGCAAACAAAATCTTAAACACGGGCCCAGTTCACACATCACAACAACCCAGAATTTGTGAACAAACCAGGTTATTGTGAACATGGTAACGTTCTGTTGCGTGCTGCCCAATCAATCCTACTGCAGACAGAGGTGGCCAAATAACCAACAGACTTCCTGGTTTATTTAGTGTTACGTGAGACGTTACATGCGAACCAGGAATTCCAGCTTGATTCTCCCCTGACAAGCCAGAGAAATAACCCACGGTTTGTTGCTGTGTTATTTATCTGGCTTGCTGGGGGAGAGATAAGCCAGAGTTCCTGGTTCACATGTATCACTAACATTTTTTAGCCACTCCTGTTTACAGCAGGAGTGATCGAGCAGCATGCACCAACACACTGCCACATTCACTGTGATGTGTGAACCAGGCCACTGTGTTATTTTTATTATTTATTATTTAATTATATTTATACCCCGCCTTTTTTCCTGCAAGGAACCCAAGGCGTCTTACATAATCCTCCTCCTCCTCCATTTTATCCTCACAACAACCCTGTGAGGTAGGTTAGGCTGAGAGTCAGTGACTGGCCCAAAGTCACCCAGTGAGTTCATGGCTGAGCGGGGACTAGAACCCGGATTTCCCGAGTCCCAGTCCAACACTCTCACCACTATGCCACATACAGTACTACTATAACATGGAGATGAGCTACTATATACCAGTATTCTAGGGTCCATGATAGTTTGCTATAGCCTGTGCTAGGCACAATTCAAGGGACTACTTCTGAGTCACTGAGGTCAGGTGCAAGTTTGTGATTCATACATTTGAAAATCTTTTGAGTCCTTATGAGCAGCAACCAACGTTCAAAAATTATCACAGAAAGGTTTTCCTTGACTTCTGCTTGTTGGAATATTTAAGGTACACCCTTGCCTGTTGTGGAATTTAATGCAAATCCTACTTACTGAAATGATATGGCCATTCAATCCGTGGGCAGAATCTGCACATTCAATCACCGCACTCAGCTGTGGATAACCCACACCAGTTTTTATCCGAGTGGTGCACACGGATCCTAGACAGTAATGACAAGATGAAGCTAAAGCAATGACATCTCATAAACTAGGAAAGGAGTTTACAGACAGCTGCACCCACACAGGACCAACTTTTTAATGATGTCAGCCCACACAGGTGGAGGCTGCATGCAAACGACACAACCATGTGGGTAAGGTGGATTGCGAGGGCCTTTCCTATTAAATTGGCACAGCAGCTTTTAAGTAGAGGGGAAGAACACAACACCCATAAACTCTACAACTGGTACCTAAGGATGTAGAGAGAAGAGGAGCATAACAAGTGAGCTTAGCAGCAATTCAGTGCAATACTTCACTGTAGGCACTTTCTGAACTACGGAGAAATCTATGCGGTACACAGTTTCCTACTTTACACCTGTCTTCCTTACCGTAAGCCAGGGCAGACATAGAATCACAGAGTTGGAGAGAGCCTTGAAGTCCATTAAGTCTAACTTCCTGATCAATGCTGGAAATCCGGAGCTAGAACATCCCCAATGGATGGCTGTTCAGCCTCTGCTTGAAGACTTCCAGCAATGAACAGCTCAACAAACCTCTAGATCATGGGTGGTAAAATGTGGCCTCCAGAGGTTTTGGTCTACAATTCCCATCATCTTTCACCATTAACATATCCAGTTCCTTCAGCCTTTCCTCTGGACACAATACTCTTGCTGAGCTCTGACTAGTGTGAAATAAAGTGGAACTGTTATTTCTTATGACTTAGAAATTATGGCTCTATTAATATAGCCTAAAATGGCTAAGCCTTTTTTGTAGCTGTCATCATCAGGCGATCACTCGTGACCGAGTAAGATTGTCTTCCGGGATAAAAGGAGGAAATTCTAAAGAAGATTGTGTAGACTCTAGCGATGGGTCCGTAAGTGACTGTGGAGGCCAATTCTAGATCCACACAGCTTCCCACAGTGAGGACACAGGTTACCAGATAGAAGATGGTCCTGTAAAGGATTCATTTGACGTGCTTTTCGCTTAGCACGTTTCTCCCTTTCACCTTGCACTCGGGCTTCTTCAAAGTCCATGGAACCTTTGTGAAAGGCCAACCTCCATTTAGATCGTTCATGGGCCAGAGCTTCCCAGTTTTCGATGTTTATATTGCATTTTTTTAGATTAGCCTTATGAACATCTTTAAACCTCTTATATTGACCACCGATATTCCGCTTTCCATCCTTGAGTTGGGAGTAAAGTAACTGCTTTGGGAGACGGCAGTCAGGCATTCGAACAACATGACCGGTCCACTGAAGTTGGCGTTGAAGGATCATTTTTTCAATGCTAGTAGTCTTTGCTTCTTCCAGTACACTGACATTTGTTCGCCTATCTTCCCAAGTAATTTGCAGGATTTTCCGGAGGCAACGTTGATGAAACCTTTCAAGGAGGTGGAAGTGACGTTTATAGATAGTCCATGTTTCGCAGGCATACAATAAAGTTGGTAATACAATGGCTTCATAAACCAGTGTTTTGGTCTTCTTACAAATATCCCGATCCTCGAACACTCTATGTTTCATTCGAGAAAATGCGGCACTTGCGGAGCTCAGACGATGCTGGATTTCACTCTCGATGTTAGCTGTAACAGAAAGATAGCTGCCAAGATAGAGAAAATGATCGACATTTTCCAGTATTGTCCCGCCAAGCTGGATAGATGGCATCACCAAAGGATTGGCTTGCACTTGCTGATGAAGCACTTTGGTTTTTTTGATGTTAAGTGAGAGACCAAGTTTTTCGTATGCTTCTGCAAAAGCATTTAGGATAGTTTGGAGATCATCCTCTGAATGTGCAGAGACCACATTATCATCAGCATACTGAAGTTCCACAACGGAGGTTGTAATTACCTTACTTTTTGCTTTCAGCCTGCTGAGATTAAAAAGCTTTCCATCTGTTCGATATATAATTCCCACACCAGGTGGGAAGTTTCCCCTTGACAAGATGTAAAACCATGGCGATGAAAATGGCAAATAATGTTGGGGCGATAACACATCCCTGTTTAACACCTGATCCCACTTTAAATGGAGCACCATGAGAGCCGTTGTTGTCCAAAACTGTTGCCGTCATGTTGTCATGGAGAAGTCGCAAGATATTCACAAATTTATTGGGGCATCCAATTTTCATAAGGATAGTCCAGAGAGCTGTACGGTCTACAGTATCAAAGGCCTTAGCCAAATCAATAAATGCCATATAAAGGGGTTGATTTTGCTCCCGGCATTTTTCTTGGAGCTGACGTGCAGTAAAAATCATGTCTACTGTCCCTCTAGAGGGGCGGAAACCATATTGAGTTTCAGGGAGGATCTCTTCTGAAATAGATAGAAGACGGTTTGCGAGAATCCTAGCAAATATTTTACCTGCGGTTGCTAAGAGAGAAATGCCCCGATAGTTTCCACAGTCTGTTCTATCACCCTTCTTAAAGAGGGTGATAATTATGGCATCCCTGAAGTCTTCTGGGATCTCTTCTCTTATCCAGATTTTTTCGATGAGTTTATGAAGATGTTGTACAAGTTCGGGGCCCCCTTCTTTAAAGATTTCAGCAGGAATCCCATCTGGTCCACTAGCTTTGTTGTTCTTCATTTGATTAATGGCTTTTTTTACTTCATCCAAAGTGGGGAGTATTGCAAGTTCCTCTTTAATTTGTTTTTGCGGGATTTGCGAAAAAATCTCATTATCCACCTTAGATTTACGATTTAAAAGGTCATAATAATGCTCTTTCCAACGCAGTGCAATAGACTCTTTGTCTTTTAAGAGTTTGGTGCCATCTTTTGATTGTAAAGGGTTTGTACCATAGGTTTTTGGTCCATAAATGGCCCTTGTGGCCTTAAAAAAGCCCCGTGCATCATGAGATTCTGCAAGTTGTTGAATTTCTTCAGCTTTCTTTTTCCACCAAGCGTTCTTAAGTTCTCTTGTTCTTCTTTGGACCTCAGCCTTTGCGCTAGCGTAGGTTTTTTTTCTTGGCAGTGCAGTTAATATCATTTTGCCATATTTGGAAGGCTTTCCTTTTTTGGTCAATTATATATTTAATCTCATTGTCATTTTCATCAAACCAATCCTGATGTTTCTTAGTTTCATATCCAATAGTTTGTTCACAAGCTGCAGTAATGGAGGTTTTCAGCTTAGACCAATGGTCCTCAATGTTGTCAGGAGGTTCCGTAGGTAGATGTTCCTTAAGAAGTGATTGAAGACGAGTTTGCTTAATAGGATCTTGAAGGACTTGGATGTTCATTTTACGCCTTGGTTTCCTTCCTTGAAGCCTACGTTGGGGAGCAATGTTGATAACCATTGTGGAACGGATTAGTCGGTGGTCTGTCCAGCAGTCGTCGGCACTCACCATGGCCCTAGTAAGAAGTACATCGCGGCGATCTCTAACACGGACAATTACATAATCCAGAAGATGCCAGTGCTTTGACCGTGGGTGCTGCCATGATGTTTTAAACTTATTCTTTTGTCGAAAGAGCGTGTTTGTGATAGTGAGATTATGCTCTGCACATATAGACAAAAGTAAGAGTCCGTTCGGGTTGCTATTACCAACTCCGTCTTTTCCAATAGTTTCTGGCCATAAATCAAAGTCACGCCCGACTCTTGCGTTAAAATCGCCCAGGAGGATAATTATATCCTCCTTAGGTATCTCTGACAGGAGAGTGTCCAACTGGCTATAAAAACTTTCCTTGATGTCATCATCAGCATCTAATGTTGGTGCAGCTGACACAGGTTTAACTTGATCGACTGCAATCCCAAGATATTTTTCACATCTACTACTTGCAAGCCAGGTATCCCACCTGTACTTGTGTATTTGATATTATTAGGATGATGATGATGATGATGATGATGATGATGATGATTATTTTGCTTAAATGCAGAATTTTGCATTTGTCTCTACTGAATTTCATTTTGTTTCTTTCAGCCTTGTCTTCTATTGTATCAAGTTCATTCTGAATTTTATTATTATCTTGAGGTGCTAGCTTTCCCTCCCAGTTTTGTGTTTGATACAGATTCCCTCCAGCACTTTATCTAAATCATTGATAAAAATGTTAAAGAAAACCAGGCCCAGGACAAAGCTCTGCTGCACCCTACACAAACTTCCCTCCAGTCTGATGAGGAACCATTGATGAGCACTCATCGACTGGTTCAGACAACACAATAATCCACACTCAAGGGTTGAGTGTGAGTTGTTGCTGAGCTGTGAATTGTTGTTGAAACGTGGGTTATCATGTTGTCTGAACCCAGCCGAGATAACAAACCATGGTGAACAATCCACAGTTCATAACCCAACGACAAACCATGGGTTCTCTTCATGGGTTGTTCATGCTTAACAACCCATGGCTTGTTAGTGCAGCTGGATTCAGACAACACGATAACCCACATTTCAACAAAAACCCATGGTTCAATGACAACCTACACTCAACCCATATTCAACCCTTGAGTATGGGTTATTGTGTTGTCTGAACCCAGCCTTTGAATATGGTTTCTCAATCAAGCACACATCTAGCCAGTTTGCTAACCAAAGAATGATGGAGAACATTGTCAAATGCTTTGCACTGCCCAATTTCCTAACCACCTTTCAACAATGAGGTTGTACACTCCCTCATGTCTCCTCTCCTGTGCAAAATCCCTCTGTCCTTCCACTGCCAGCCTTTACTATGGTTAACCATTACATCAGCATCAGCACTATCTGATAAGTAGTTAATGCTTATCAGAGTTCCCTCTTAATCAGCATTTGAAACTAGGGACAGCACATCCTGGTCACAAGGGAACACGACTAGAATTAACTGCAATGAGCATCAGTGCCTATAGAACATATAACCCTTGTTGAAGTCAGTAATGGAAAGGCGGAGTAATTCATACACAAGAGGAGGAGCGAGTGTACTTGCAGCCTATACTTCTCTAAACCATGGTTAATAAATTGGAAATGTTAAGCCTACATCAGCCTAAACAACGTTTGGCTTACCTCAGGCTTCAGGCTTGCCTCTGGACTCAAGCACTCAGGATAGCTAAAGACTTTTCCAGGCAGGCAAAAAGGGCTTGCCACAGGCTTTCTGACAAGAATGGAATGATATGGGTGGGTTTGCTAACTTCAGCCTAAAATGATAGGGCAATGGATAGGGCTCACACTCTGAGTCATGAGGATGAAGAGGTCTGGTTAGATTGAGCTACCATTTTATTTTTCAACTGACAAACTGGTACAGCTTAAAGCATTTTTAATTTTGAAAGTGGGGTAGGTTCTTTCATGGTACGGCAACACTATAGCACAGTCTGATCACTAGGTGGTTATTTATTTATTTATTTATTCATTCATTCATTTATTAATTCATTTATATAGCACTTTCAGTGTTTATGGTGCTTTGCAGTCTTCATTTTGTTCATTCTCACAGCAACCCTTCAAAATAGAATAGTAGTTCCCATTTCACATAAAGTGATCTGATGCTTAAGGCTTTTCTACATGAGGCTTTTAACCAGCCACTTTACTGAGGCTTCTGCTTCTGAATTCTTTGTGGGATTAAAATCAGCTCCTTTACACATGTTTTTTTCCAGTGGTTTTCTTTCTCTGCCTTTCTATATGCTCCATTACACAACCACTAGGTGGCGCTGCGGTATAGCGGAATTGCGCAAATACACTAGGTTTTCATGCCGCCATTCACAGATATACCAGACTTTCAGCATTAGAAAAAACAACACAAAAATGGCTGCAAAGCACGGGAAAGGCCCTGGAGAATGATGACGTCATAAAGCACCCACAAACCACCATGAGTGAGGAGTCATGAGCGCACAATATATGCCTCGTGTAGAAAGGCCCTTAGAAGATGTGATTTGCCTAGAGCCGTTCAGCAAACCCCTGAATCCTGATGACTGACAACAGGAACATCTTCTCAACCTAAACTCACTATAGCATCACCATCTTTGCTCTGCACTCCATATCTGAATAGGAAAATGTTGCTGCATTCTAACATCATGGTATATGTTGCTACCCATCTATTTTACCAGCCTTGAATTCGACGCTCACAGCACATCCAACATTATATGGTATATGTGTGTATAGACAGATATAGATATAAATTCTCCTCACATTATTGCACAAGTGAGTGACTCAGATATATAAAGGAGCACTCTCACTTTGTGCTCCAAATCAGCTTACCTGGTCCAATTCCCACCTTGATAATGTCTGCTCCAGACAAAAGAAGTTCTTCCACCATCTCTCCT
Source organism: Shinisaurus crocodilurus (assembly GCA_021292165.1). Classification (NCBI taxonomy): domain Eukaryota; kingdom Metazoa; phylum Chordata; class Lepidosauria; order Squamata; family Shinisauridae; genus Shinisaurus; species Shinisaurus crocodilurus. The sequence continues at coordinate 136,071,833 of CM037880.1, forward strand.
GTCACGACATTACCTGCCTGAAACACAGGCAAGAACATCACAAATGAGAAATAAATCCAAAGATGAGTACACCAGTGAACAAATGTCTGAGTTAGGTTTTATTTCTTTAAGCCTTGCATATACAGCGCACTGACCTTATTTGCATGCACAAATAGAGCCTATTTCCAAAACTGCAAGACTACAATCAGTGATCACCTGGGCTGATTTACACCCCAAGTCCTCAGAGTGATGAGCTGGGGCACAGATGCCCAAAGGACAGGGCAATACATGCCCCTATCCTACAGAAGCAATTACTGCTACCAGAATGTGCTGTCCCTTTGCCTTGCTTAGTTCCCAAGCAAGACCCCTCTTTCCAAGCCAGGGGTTATTTTTCTTCTGGTGCACTGTTATGAACCTCATCTGCTCTCTTTAAAATGCAGACAAGGAAGAGGGAAACATCATAGCAGCTAGACCTTTACACACAGCAAGCCCATCCCCCTTGCAACAAAATTACCTCCCTGTTGTAGATGATATTGCACATTTATTGCCTTTAAATTAAGACTTGCAGAACTCCTTGCTCACCTCTTACTAAAAGAAATTGAAATCCTGTTTAACATTGTAGGCCAGGGAGGTGGGCAGCAGAATGGAAGCATCAGGGAAAGAACTGCCATTTCTTACACTGCCTTGACACTCTTTTAAGTAAGCCCCATTCCTAGTAAGTGTGCTCATGATTGTAGCCTTTAGGGAAGAGACAGTTTGCTGGTCACAATTAGCTTTAGCAATCAAATGGCTGAGACTCTGTTTGCTCTGGATGAACCACTTATTCAGCAAAGGCCCACAGTTGCAAAAATGGGAATATTATATTCACGGCAGAGTACGTCATTCTTACCCACCACTTCACACAATTTATATTTCTGCAAGTTACATTGTACTTGTATTAGTTATTCTTTTTAGTTATGATATTTTTATCCCACCCTTCCTCCATGGAGCTCTGGATGGTGTGTAGCACACCTACCCACCTGCAATTTTATCCTCCCAACAACCCTGTGAAGTAGATTAGGCTGAGAGCAAGAGCAATTGGGTCAAGGTCATCCATGGCTGAATTGGATTTGAAGCCAGGTCTCCCTGTTCCTAGCCCAACATGAGAACAACTATACCTCACTGGGTGAACTCTCAGAACCACTGTCTATTATCTTTGAGAAATCATGGAGGACAGGTGAAGTGCCAGATGACTGGAGGAGGGCAAATGTTGTTCCCATCTTCAAAAAGGGCAAGAAGGAGGAACCTGGGAACTATAGGCCAGTCAGTCGGACATCAATCCCTGGGAAAATTTTGGAGCAGATTATAAAGAAGACAGTCTGCAAGCACCTTGAAAGCAATGCAGTGATTACTACAAGCCAGCATGGATTTGTCAAGAATAAATCCTGCAAGACTAATCTGATCTCATTTTTTGACCGGGTAACCTCCCTTGTGGACTGTGGGAATGCTGTGGACATAATATATCTGGACTTCAGCAAAGCTTTCGACAAAGTGCCTCATGATATCCCGATTAGCAAGCTAGCTAAAAGTGGGCTAGATAGAACAACTATCAGGTGGATCCACAATAGACTACAGAATCGGACTCAAAGGGTGCTTATCAATGGTTCCTTCTCAAACTGGGGAGAGGTAACAAGCGGGGTACCACAGGGCTTGGTCCTGGGCCCAGTGCTCTTCAACATTTTTATTAATGACTTGGATGAGGAGGTGCAGGGAATGCTTATCAAATTTGCAGATGACACAAAGTTGGGTGGAACAGCTAATACTCTGGAAGAAAGAAACAAAATTCAAGGAGATCTCGATAGGCTGGAGCGCTGGGCCGAAAACAACAGAATGAAATTTAATAGGGATAAATGCCAAGTGCTGCACCCAGGGAAAGGAAACCAAATGCAGAGTTACAGAATGGGGGACGCTTGGCTCAACAATACCACAAGTGAGAAGGATCTTGGAATTGTTGTAGATCACAAACTGAATATGAGCCAGCAATGCGATGTGGCTGCAAAGAAGGCAAATGCTATTTTGGGCTGCATTAATAGAAGTATTGCTTCCAAATCACGTGAAGTGATAATTCCCCTTTACTCGGCACTGGTTAGGCCTCATCTTGAGTATTGCGTCCAATTCTGGGCACCACACTTTCAGAAGGACATAGACAAACTGGAGAGGGTTCAGAGGAGGGCAACAAGGATGATAAAGGGACTGGAAACAAGGCCCTATGAGGAGAGACTGAAAGAACTGGGCATGTTTAGCCTTCAGAAGAGGAGACTGAGGGGAGATATCATAGAATCATAGAAAAGTAGAGTTGGAAGGGGCCTACAAGGCCATTGAGTCCAACCCCCTGCTCAGTGCAGGAATCCAGGTCAAAGCATCCCTGACAGATGATTGTCCAGTTGCACCTTGAATGCCTCCAGACTGGGAGAGCCCACCACCTCCATAGGTAGTTGATTCCATTGTCTTATTGCTCTAACAGTCAGGAAATTTTTCCTGATGTTTAGGTGGAATCTAGGTTCCTGTAACTTGAGCCCATTATTCCGTGTCCTGCAAACTGGGATGATTGAGAAGAGATCCTGGCCCTCCTCTGTGTGACATCCCTTCAAGTACTGGAAGAGTGCGATCATATCTCCCCTCAGTCTCCTCTTCTGAAGGCTAAATATGCCCAGTTCTTTTAGTCTCTCCTCATAGGGCCTTGTTTCCAGTCCCTTTATCATCCTTGTTGCCCTCCTCTGAACCCTCTCCAGTTTGTCTATGTCCTTCTGAAAGTGTGGTGCCCAGAATTGGACGCAATACTCAAGATGAGGCCTAACCAGTGCCGAGTAAAGGGGAATTATCACTTCACGTGATTTGGAAGCAATACCTCGCTAACCTTAGCTCATTCTCAGCTTTAGCCTTCCTGACACTATTCCTGCAGTTCTGTGCTACCTGCCTGTACTCTTCCCTTGTAGCCTGTCCTTCCTTCCACTTCCTATACGTGTCCTTTTTTGTTTTCAGGTCATCTTTGAGTTTATTGTGAAGCCACACTGGCTTCTTCTGTTGCCCTTTGCCTTTTTTCCTTGTGGGAATTGTTTGTAATTGTGCCTTTAAAATTTCCTTTTTTAAAAACTCCCACCCATCCTGGGCTCCTTTTCTCATTAGATAGCACTCTTCCAGTACTTGAAGGGTTGTCACACAGAGGAGGGCCAGGATCTCTTCTCGATCATCCCAGTTTGCAGGACACGGAATAATGGGCTCAAATTACAGGAACCCAGATTCCACCTAAATATCAGGAAAAATTTCCTGATGGTCAGAGCAATAAGACAATGGAACCTACTACCTAGGGAGGTGGTGAGCTCTCCCACTCTGGAGGCACTCAAGGTGCGGCTGGACAGTCATCTGTCAGGGATGCTTTGACCTGGATTCCTGCATTGAGCAGGGGGTTGGACTCGATGGCCTTGTAGGCCCCTTCCAACTCTACTTTTCTATGATTCTATGATTAAGGGTGCATAGTTATGCATGTTTAGACAGAAAAAAAAGTCCTACAACTCCCAGCACAGCTGGCTGGAGAATGCTGGGAGTAGTAGGCCTTTTGAGCTCAGAAGCGAAGAGATCAAGCGGGCATTAATTTATATGGCTTTCTTTTATTTTATATTCAGGCAGGAATCCTTCAGGAAATAGCATTTATTTATGTCTGCTATGAAATGAGGAAATTGAGAGCCTACTCAATGCTTTCTCAGCCCATATTTGAAGGGGTGTGGGGATCTAATTCATTTAAGCTCTGTAATTATCACAGTCTGTATTTTTTGCCTTTTATTTCCCTCAGACCTCACTGCTTACATGTTATATTTATCTGCCAATTTAGGATAGGACTCTAGTCCACAGAAGCTTATGCCATAATAAATTTGTTAGTCTTTAATCTACTACAAGATGCTTTGTTATTCAATCCAGTGTTTATTTTAATTGCACAAGGAATACAAAGTCAGGCTTTTTCTTGATTAATGATTTAATATCCGAAATCCATTATTTTTGTGGGGGGGGACGACCAAATGCAGATCCCATTTAATAATTCAAAAGCAAGAGCAAAAACCACCCTTGGATATATTTAACAAACCTGCAATACCACATGGCATAGCTGACAATGCGTGAAACATGATAGTTTTACTTGTTTCAAAATTATACTTCTTTTCTTTTAAAAAAAATAGAGCAAAGACTAGAATACTGGATTTAGATGTGGCAGGTTCAAATCCAGGTTCAAATCCTTGCTCTGTTCCTAAGCTCAGTGACAAGTCACTACAGCTACAATCCAACACAGAATCATACATTATTAATTCCACTGGTTTCAACTTAAATATGCCTATCTCTGTGCTGAATTGTGCCCTAAATCTCTAGCCTACCCTACCCTATGGGCTTGTTGTGAGCCTTTAGGTGCAAGCCTATCAAGTTTAGACAGAAAAAAGGCCTATAACTCCCAGCATGCTGGCTGGGGCATGCTGGGAATTGTAGGCCTTTTTTCTGTCTAAACTGGCAAAGGATTGCACCTTTAAATGCTTTTCTGCTCCTTCTAACAAAAAGGGTGGGATACAAATATAATAAATAAATAAAAGCAATTATTACAATTACTCTTCATGTTTGTGTTTGCATACATGCAGAGGGCAGTGTAGGAAGAAATTCAAACATGCCACTTGGTTGGTTGAGCTTATCCTCACTTTTTCATCCATGTGATAACTCAGGGGAAAAAACCCTGGTGATTATAGGCCAGAAGCTGCCTGCTGGGGAGACCTAATAAAACTGATGGGTCTTGCTGCTTGCAGAACAACAAGGGTCCATTTGCACCCTGTTGTTTCCCAAGAGATATCCCACTCACACAAAAGCCTGGATGGAGTCCTTGTTTAGTGTGGCGAAAAAACTTTCTAATCATGTTGTTGCTTGTAATGAAAAATTGAGATATGATAGTATATTAATATATTATCAGAACCAACTCTCAGTCCCAAATTACATGTTATGTCACCTTTTTAAAAAGTATGCTTAAGCTGGTTACTTTTATTTTGAGGGGATAGCAAATGTGGAGTCGGCCCATCGGGAATGTGGTCCCAATCTAGATAGGGGCCTAGTGTTTACTGCAAACAGCACTTTCAGGGGCAAATACAAGTAGTTGTTGTGAGCCCGATTTTGGGACAGAAATGGTGCAGGGCCCTGATCCAGATTAGAAGCATGTTTCAGACTGAAGCCTGTATGGCTGATTTTCCTTTTTTTTAAAGGCGGCACATTTAAAAGTACTTTTTTAATGCTTAAATAATATAACTTCTTGTTTGGCTCTCAGCCTCTCAGTAAAGAGAAACAGACTGCCCACTCTCCATGTCTCAAGATATTTAAAGTGATAGTACTTTATTTTCTCTCCCCGCTCTCCTAAAGTTTTAAGATTAAGCAAGAGGCTGCAAAATTTCCTTTTCTCCACACCATATATAATTTTATAACCACTGATTAAGCCACCCCATTACTCATCTTTTTCTTGAACTATAAAACCCAAAACACTTTAACTTTCTGTGATAGGAAAGGTTCTCAGCTATATGAAAATTCTGTTATGCAATTCAATCCCTAAACTGGTGGGCTGTTGTTGTTTTACTATAGACTTTGAGGTGAACATGTTATGATCCAAAGAAGCAAAACATTGCCCAAGGCTCCAGATTAGGCTGCGATTTCCCCCAGTGTGATCTCTGCTGACTACAGAAAGAAAAGTCAGTTTGGGGATCCAGAACACAGTAGTCTGCAAAGCCCTAAAATACATCTTCTATTATTAAACTCACTCCCTTCCATAGCCACTAGCCCTTTCTTTTCCTCCCTCTTTCTTCCCTCCTCTTACATTTACAAGAACTATAGTACAGAAAATATATCCTCCTCAACTACTCTGTGGTTGCCTTCAGATGACACGTCAACCCACCCTGCGAATAAACTACACAGCATGGATTATTTGTGGAACAACCCACAGTGCACCAGACAGATGAATGGGCTCACCATGGGTGGGCTCACCATGGGTGGGCTCACCATGGGTTGTCCCACCCTCCTTCCTCCTCGGTCATCCTGTGTGTATCCCAGAAGACTCAGCGGCAGGACCCATCTTGTCTTTTCTCCCCACTGTAACCACTACCCCCCCTATTGTGGTTGCTGCAGCTTTCCCCCCCTTTTATCCTCCCCCCCCGAGATCGCTTTTCGTGATCTCCAAAGCGACAGCCACTGACACCTGTGTGCGAGAGAGGCAGAAGCCTAAAATATTCATTTTAAGCCTTGATTCAGCCCATCCTCCTGAGCGCCAAGCTGGTCCACAGAAGACATATGGCTTTGACATGCAGGAGCTGTACTTAAATACTAACTCAGACACTAGGGGCTTCTCTACACGAGGCATTTATTGTGTGCTCATGATCCCTCACTCACGGAAATTTGTGGGTCCATTCACGACATCATCATCCTCCAGGGCCTCTCCCATGTTTTGCAGCCATTTTTGCACCTTTTTTTTTAGGGTGAGGAAAGTCAGCTATTAAATTTCAAATGCGGAACAAACCAGAATGAAAGTCTCATGTCTTATCACAATTCTGCTATACTGCAGCTATACCACCATGCCACTTTGTGGTTGGGTAATGGAATATATAGAAATGCAGGGAGATACAAATCCCGGGGGGGAAAAACCTGTGCAAAGGGCACACTCTTCCTCCCACTAAGAAAATGGAAGAAGCCGCCTCAGTAAAGCAGCAGGTTAAATGCCTCATGTAGAGAAGTCCTTGGTGCTCTTGGATAAGTCATTGGTTGTATTCCATATGCACATGTTTTTGAATGTAATGTCCCTTTTCATAGATTTCATAGATCATAGAGTTGGAAGGAGCCTACAAGGCTATCGAGTCCAACCCCCTGCTCAATGCAGGAAACTAGAGGGACTCCCATCCAAGTAACAACCAGGCTTGACCCTGCTTAGCTTTCCACGCTCAGACAAGCTGAGCCAGCATAGTTTCCCCTCCCAACTCTGAAACTGTTTTCAGACAGTATTTTGCAGTTCAACACAGTGGAGGTCTGAAGAGGAAACAGCTCAACAGACTAGTAAGCTGCCTTATATCAAATCAGATCATTGGTCCATCTAGGTTAGTACTGTCTACACTGACTAGCAGCAGCTCTTCAGCGTTTCATGAAAGAGTCTTTCATAAAGGAGTCTTTAAACATGCATAGAATTGCACCCAAAGTCACCTTTCCTAGCCCTATGTAGTGATACCAGGGATTAAACCTTGGACTTTTTGCATGCAAACCATGTACTCTAACACTGAGCTATAGCCCCTCCCTTCTAAGGGTGCAATCCTATGCTTGTTTAGACAGAAAAACGTCCTACAACTCCCAGCATTCCCCAGCCAGGCATGCTGGCTGGAGAATGCTGGGAGTTGTAGGACTTTTTCCCAGGGATGGGGACTCGGGCTCCAGGACTCGACTCGTGAGTCGGACTGAGTCCCCCCTCTGACTCGAGTGACGAGTCCCAATATTTTTAATGGAACTCAAGACTCGACTTGGGACTCGAGACCAAGGACTCTTCAACATCCCTGGGCTGTGCCAGAAGGAGTGGAGAGAAGTGTGATCGCCGGCAAAGAGCGCATGGAAGCAAGGTGCGCCGTTGCTCAGCCACTGGTTGCAGAGTTTTGAAATAAAAAGGCACACTTGTGCCTAGAATTTATTTAAGCCACACATCTGAAGTAGCCTTATTTTGTTGGGAACCCCCCCCCCATTGATTTTAATAGGGACTCGTGGAGTCAGCTTTGGGAGTGACTCGGGAGTCACCATTGTGGACCAAGGACTCGGACTCGAGTCCAAAGACTCGTGACTCGACTCGTGACTCGAGACCAAGGACTCTTCAACATCCCTGCTTTTTTCTGTCTAAACTTGCATAGAATTGTCCCCAAAGTCACCTTGCTGGATCATGAATATGCTGGATCTAAACATGCACAGAATTGCACCCTAAGTCACCTTGCTACTGTGTCTTAACCTTGGGATCCCATCTGTAAAATGGGAATGACTATAATAATTAATGATACTAATTAATCATTAAAGTATTCAGTCCTCCAGAAATAATGGAGCCACTAAAGATGCACGGTACAGAACATGCTTGTTGGAAACAACGACATCTTTCATCAAAGGACAAACCCATCCATCTCCTCACTTCCCTCATCAAACCTACCATGATGGTGTGCTTTGGGAATCTGACACGGACAGCTTTCACAAACTCCACAAAATGTTCCGAATAGCCATTGGCCACATCCAGACAGATGTACTTGATAAGTGGGATGGCCTCTATGATATCTGTCAGCCTCTCAAAGTCGGTCATTCCGCTGCCTGAGCTCACCGCTATATGCTGGAAAAAGAGGATAAAAATGATCAATGGCTTTTATACAAATGAGGTCAAGAGCATTCTCTCTGAATCTATTTGCAGAAGAAGCCTACTGGGACTATCAAAGATAGTCAAATCTTAGAATATACTTCCAGGAAAGAAAGAAAGAAAGAAAGAAAGAAAGAAAGAAGAAAGAAAGAAAGTTTGTCAGATCTAAAGATCTCGCACAAGTCTAAGGGAATTTGTGGTCAGGGCTTGGAAATGCAGTTTGAGAATTAATGGGAATTTTCTATCCCCAGCTATGCTGTCCACTAATTTATGCATAGTATTATTTTCTCTTGAGCACTGAGACTTAGATCTATCAATACTATACTTTGTCCATCTGTTTCTCAAAAGAGGTGAGGTATTTTTTACCATTTAGAACATTTCCAGATTATTTTAAAAATTCCAATTTGTTTCAGTGAAGTTTGCAAAGACGAAATTCCTGGTGTTTTCTGCCCTAGATCCAAACCCTTTCTTGATTTCTTTTTCTGTTTCCTTACAACATTGTTTTGGATATTGTACAATGCCTTATCTCCTGTTTGGTCTTTTAAGCACTTCCATTTCTGCTTTCCTGCTTTCTTTTGGGGGAAAATGGCACTCTCCACCAGCCACCTGAAATTTGTTAGTTCATTCTATCATCACATTTTGTTGCATTTAGAGACCAGCCCTTATTTGGGTCTCATTCTTGCTGGACTGTGCCAACCAAAATAATGTGCATAGGATATTGAGCAAGGTAAAAAAAAGTTTTCTTTCCTGTCCTTTACATTCAAATTTTCTACAACAATTTCAATATTGTGCTAATGTGTTGTAGTAAATCATGTGTGAAGACTCATAGAAAAGTAGAGTTGGAAGGGGCCTACAAGGCCATCGAGTGCAAGCCCCTGTGCAATGCAGGAATCCAAGTCAAAGCATCCCTGACAGATGGCTGTCCAGCTGCACCTTGAATGCCTCCAGAGTGGGAGAGCCCACCACCTCCCTAGGTAATTGGTTCCATTGTTGTATTGCTCTAACAGTCAGGAAATTTTTCCTGATGTTTAGGCGGAATCTGGGTTCCTGTAACTTAAGCCCATTATTCCGTGTCCTGCAAACAGGGATGATCGAGAAGAGATCCTGGCCCTCCTCTGTGTGGCAACCTTTCAAGTACTGGAAGAGTGCTATCATATCTCCCCTCAGTCTCCTGTTCCGAAGGCTAAACATGCCCAGTTCTTTCAGTCTCTCCTCATAGGGCCTTGTTTCCAGTCCCTTTATCATCTTTGTTGCCCTCCTCTGAACCCTCTCCAGTTTGTCTACATCCTTCTTAGTGTGGTGCCCAGAACTGGATGCAGTACTCAAGATGAGGCCTAACCAGTGCTGAGTAAAGGGGAATTATCACTTCACACAATTTGAAAGCTATACTTCTATTAATGCAGCCCAAAATAGCATTTGCCTTCTTTGCAGCCACATCGCATTGCTGGCTCATATTCAGTTTGTGATCTACCACAATTCCAAGATCCTTCTCACTTGTAGTATTGTTGAGCCAAGTGTCCCCCATTCTGTAACTGTGCATTTGGTTTCCTTTCCCTAGGTGTAGCACTTGGCATTATCCCTATTAAATTTCATTCTGTTGTTTTCGGCCCAGTGCTCCAGCCTATTGAGATCGCTTTGGCCAACTAAAAGCTAACCCAGAAGAAGCAAGCGGCCGAGTAGTTCTGGCTGCCATGGAAGCTAAAGAATTCAGACGGAGGGGCCAATGGGGAGAGAGTCCTGAGGGAGAGGGCTGAAAAAGGACAAGCGGAGACTGCTAGCTGGTGCTAGCAGACATGCGGGAATTCTTACATATGTAAGAGTATCATTCAGGCCGGGGCTTCTGTAGGAGATCTTTTGCACAATTAAATTCAAATGTATGAGAAATCAGGCTTGCTCAGTGCTTCACTAGCTTTGGTACCAACTGTTTTGCGGAGCGCTACAAAGTAGTAGCTTTAGCGCAACTCATTCAAGATTGCGATGGATGCCTGGAGACAAAGCAAGTCTCTGTTTTACTGCTGCTGTTGTCCCAACCAGGGCCAGTCTGCTGTGCAAAAGAGAATTCCAGGTGTGTGTGTCCCACACCCCTGCAGTAGCACCTATGTAGATATAGCAACAGCAACAAGTATGGGAGGGGGAGGGCTTTCTTGTCTCTCAGATCATTTAGGAGAGGAGCTAAGAACCTCTTCCACCCTAAGGGCCAAATTCCATTTGGGAGAAGCTTTCGGGGGCTGCACTCCAGTGGTGGGCAGGCCAAAGGCAAAAGGGATAAGGCCAAAAAATACCAGCTTTATTTATTTATTTATTTAATTATATTTATTAATCGCCCATCTGGCTGGCCACCCGGCCACCCTGGGCGATGTACAATTAAAACAATACAATAAAATATGATAATTTAAAACAGTATAAAACATTCTTTTAAAATCCTAACCCACCCCATATTCCCGCCTGAAAAGCCATGTTTTTAATGCACGGTGGAAGCTCATCACGGAGGGGGCATGGCGAAGGTCACTATGGAGGGAGTTCCATAACATGGGGGCCGCCACAAAGAAGGCCCTCTTCCTAGTCCCCACCAGCCTGGCTGCTCACGGAGAAGGCCGTCCGTGGCAGATCTTGTTGAGCGGCTTACTTGATGTTGCTGGAGGCGCTCCTTGAGATAAACTGGGCTGGAGTCATGTAGGGTTTTAAAGGTCAAAACCAGGGGTCTTCAAGCTAAGGCCCGCGGGCCACATCCGGCCCACCAGGCCTTTTTATACGGCCCGGCGGCCGATCTAGAGGCTCCCTGCCCGCTGGGAATCCGCCCTGCCGAGTAAGCCACTGGGAAGAAAGGCGTGGGGGGAAACCCCAGAGCAGCGCGCCTGCCAAGCCGCTGAGGTATGCCCACTTCCCCTGGGGAATAAACAGCTGTTCGGCGCAGCCGCCGAACATCTGAGAGGCGGACCAGGAAGCAGGGGCTGGAAAGGAACACGTGCGGCCGCAGCAAACTCTGCCCTTCGGCCCCCTTCGGCCCCCTCCCGGCCCGGTGGGTGGGCGCTCTGCTGCCCCTTCCCGGAGGAGTCACGCCGCTGCGTTACCATGCGGAGGAGCATTCTGCAAGGACGAGGTGGGCCAGCAGCAGCGGCGGCTCAACAGCCTCGATGCGCAGCCTGTTGCTGGCCGGCTGGGGCGCCGCGTACGCTTGCCGCAGGGTTGCCTGGCAACGCGCTGCCGCGCGCCCAGGCCTCACTCAGCGCCTGCTCAGCTCCGCCGCCGCCGCATCCAACGTGGTGCACGGGCGATGACCACTTCCTCTTCAGGAACTTCCACGCCGGCATCTGATACTCCTGGTGAGTCGCAGTCGCCCGAGTGGGGAGCGCCAGAGGCCATGGGTGCTGCGCTCCGCTACGCACCAGGGTGGGCGCCGGGGAGCCCCTCTCAGTCGCCTCTGGCCCAGCGGGACCGGCCCTGATGCCCGCAGGGCTAGCCACTCTAACCCTGTGGCACGGGGGGGGGGGGGCAACTGCGCCCCATATTCTGGCCTCCACACTCGGCTCTGCTGCTGCCCCGCTAACCCCAAGCGGCAGAACCCAGAGCTGGTGTGGCCCAAGATCCAGGGGAGGGGAGTGCAGAAATTCAAACAGCACCCCCCCGCCCCGCACATGCCGGCCCCCCTTATGGTCCATGGAGGAGTCAGTGACTCCGTGGAGGCCCCCCCCCCCGGTCTCTGTGTTTGCACTTTTAAGGCTGTGATCCTTGTATTGTTTTTTCCTGTTTCTTTGCACCACAAATAAGGTATGTGCAGTGTGCAAATCAAGCCTTTCTATTCTGTTTGTGCTTTTAAGGCTGTGATCCTTGTATTGTTTTTTCCTGTTTCTTTGCACCACAAATAAGGTATGTGCAGTGTGCAAATCAAGCCTTTCTATTCTGTTTGTACTTTTAAGGCTGTGATCCTTGTATTGTTTTTTCCTGTTTCTTTGCACTACAAATAAGATATGTGCAGTGTGCAAATCAAGCCTTTCTATTCCTTTTTAAAATGTATTTCAATTTTAGACAGCAAAATAATTTATAATTTATTTATTATTAATTGAATAACTTTCCATTTAATCAAGTAAAAAAAAAAGGACCGCGGTCCTTTTTTTTTACTTGATCCATTCGTTCATATTTTTTTCAAACTATAGTCCAGCCCCCCAACAGTCTGAGGGACCATGAACTGGCCCCCTGTTTAAAAAGTTTGAAGACCCTGGTCAAAACCAACACCTTGAATTCGGCTCGGCAAGCAACTGGTAGCCAGTGCAACTCCTTAAGCACTGGCATGATGTGATTACGCCGGCGGCTGCCCTTAATCAGGCGAGCCGCCACGTTCTGTACCAGCTGAAGCTTCCGAACCGTCTTCCAGGGTAACCCCACGTAGAGCGCATTACAGTAGTCTAGGCGAGAGGAGACCAAGGCATGAACCACTGATGGGAGCAGATTTAGTTTAAAGCTCTTACTGCCAGTAACTCAGTCTTAGGAGAAGCACTTCAGCCTGTTAAAATGGGGTGAAAATGGCACAAAAGCCAGGAAACCACAAATGATCGGTGGTTGGGGGAAAGGGGGTGGGGACAACCCCAGAGGGATGTATTCAGACCACAGGAGGGTCAGATTTGGCCCCCAGGCCTGAGATTCTGCACCCCTGGTCTGAGAGAACTGTGGGTTTCTTCCCACTGGAAGGTAGAGTGAAAAAGGCTGAGGGTTGGGGTGGGTTTACCCCCTTAGATTTACAAAAGAACATTTACTCCCTTACAAAATAACTCTCTTGCAACAAATACATTTTTTTTCATTTGTGCGTATGTGAGATTTATTCCTAAATTCCAAGAAATGCAGTTTAAAAAAGCAATAATCACACTTCATAATTTGCTATGTGAAAATATACCTCTAGGCATTCTGGGTGATTGCTTGCAAACCGCTTCCACTCTTCCAGAGAGTAATGCTTGTGTATTGCAGTGAACATTGCATACTAGGAAAAACAAACAAATGAGATAATATTATTATACAGTTTGATGTGGCAGTACAAAAGAAAAAGGATCCACAGCTATACAGTAATGGTTCTTATTTGACTAAAGAATATGGCAGGGCAATCTATATGCAGAACTAGAATTCCATGCACAGATTTCTTCTGTCACACATAAAAGATGAAGCAGTGAGGAAGGGAAAATGTTTGCCCAAATGCAGATTTCAGGTAAGTTCAGTACTTGGATTTCACATCACTGAACTTTTGGCATTACTGGTGAACGTCATTTACTTCCATATAGGACAGAGGCTGCAATCATCTAAAACACTAAATAGGTAGTACTGGAGTAAGAGTAGCATATTTTAGAGCAAAGGGGCTGAGGATTGTGGTATGACAGCATGTTTATACTAGATTGACTGATTGATTTAAAATGTATATCCCGCCATTCTGCTAAAAATGGCTCTCCAGGCCTTTGTATCCAAAAAGTAAATACAGTTTTGCACTGATATATTGAACCTAAGCATGAGCTAAGCACCTCAGCTAGGCTAGGCCCTATCCATCCCTGGACCTTGTTAAGAGAAGGACACGGCTGCCCAACTGAGGGGAAGAGACGAGAACCTAGGCCTGCCTGCCAAACTGCCAGTGGCAGGCCTGAGCCATTCCTCAAAGGAGCTAGGTCCTGCCCTCCCTTGAAGAGGCAAGCCTTGAAAAGGTGCTGCAGCAGCCCTGCTGAGGGGGAAGAGACGAGAACCTGGGCTTGCCTGCTGTACAATCAGTGAGTGACAGGCTAGAGTTGCACCTCAGCTGGGCCAGGCCCTACTTATCCTCCTGGAAACTTGGCAATATGTTGGAATTCTTAAGGCACTGACTATTTAGGATAAGGCGGTGTAGAAAAAGAAAGGGAAAGAAAGGAAAGGAAAACTAGCGCAGCCAAGTGGAACTTCAACAACATAAACAACAAACACCATAGAATTAAGTTCATTTGGGAATGCTCGATAACGCTTCTAGATTTTTATAGTTGAAGACAAGATACAAATCGTTGCCGACTTTGTCTGATCACTGGTCTCACTTAATGACTTTGAAGAAATGGTGTCAGCTGAACAGATGAGAGGTAATGTAATTTCCTGCATTTAGTACTTTGATTTGATGGCTAGATTTTTTTAAAATTTTGAATGGAATTGTATTGTATTTTTATGTATGTTAGCTGCATTGAGTACTTGTAGGTCAAAATGCAGGGTATAAATTGACTGAATGGTTCAATTTATCATTCTTGCTTACATAAGAGAAAACAGCTATATATTATCTTGACATTTACTTTTTCAGTGAATTTTAAATAAAATCCATTTCCCCACAACTCTGAAAGTGTGTCATCTTTTGCTTTCCTATAGTAAGTTCGCTTACGGAGGGAGTGATCCTATGGCCCTAGACATCGTCTGGGAGGCCATGAGGTACTTTGGATTCCCAGAATCCACACTCCAACCCCCACTCACAGCCGGTGTGGAAAGAACCATGCCGGCTGCCTCTCCGAGGTGGGGAACTCAACCTCGTAGAGGGGGTAAAGGGGCATTCTGGTGACCAGGGAGGGGAGGAGACTGAGGAAGGCGGGTATGAAATATCCTGTGTCCCCTGCAGCCTCCTTCCCTCCCCCTCTGAAGCGCTTCAGCTCGACAGCCAAAAACGGTCATCTAGCAAAAATGCAGAGTGGAAGAAGCACTCTGCATTGGAGGCTGACAACCATCTCGACTGGATTGCACCCTTACAAGAGTCCAATCCATAGTACTCTAACTTTATACCAGTCTATTAAAGATGGCAATCGTAAGTTTCCAATGAGAAGCCATACACATTTTTGCAGCAGTTAAAAGACAAGAAACTAATTCAGAATCATCATTCTTTAGATATCCTCAAAGTACTATTTTTAACAACTATTTCCAAAATCTGTTTAGAAAAAATCACAATGAGAAAGCATGTATGAAATAGATGAAAGATATGAAGTAAACTGCATCTTTGTCAAAGTAATGAGAAATCTGTTAAAGATTCTTTTCCTTACAGAGCCACAATTCCCAGGATTATTTAGGGGAAAATCATAACAGTTAAGTTAGTTTGGGATGATAGACACAAAGCTAATCACTTTTAAGATGTATTGATTTCAATAGGAGGGTTAAGCACATACTTTAATCACTTCCACTAAAATTTGTGGTATTTAAAAGTGCTTAACTTCAGCTGGATCATGCTTCACATGATTGTAATGTAGACAAGTCATAAGACTGGAATCTAGAATCCTTTTACTCCAGATTAGTTTTATTAGAGAAAATGGAACAGCTCAGAGTAAGCAGATTACACTTCAGATCATTCAGGCGATTTGATTTGCAGGAGAGGGAGAATTAAACTGTACTTACTTTAGTCATAACCTGTGCCATTTCAAAAGTGCCCACAGTGTCCATATTTGCTACAATAATGGGGATCCCTGTGTAAATTTGCTTGGAGTTACGGAATGTGAAGGTACGCATGAGATCTACCTGTGTAAAAAAAAAAAGAAAAGAATGCATGTTTTAATCTGTACTTTGTACCAGCCAGGGATAACAGTTCTTATACATTATTCTATGGCAAAATCCTAATCAAATATAGAATTATGGCATAAGGTTACAAAACCGTAAACACTTAAAAATAAGGTAATGCTCAACTGAACATACGTATTAGGGGGGAGCAGGATCATGCCTGCTAGCCCACTCTGATCCTAAGGATTCAGCTAGCCTAAGGAGAAAGTTGAATCTTATATGGATTAATGCACACAAATAATCAACAGATGGTGTTCATTTTCCCCTGCAAGAAGCAGCATATTCTAGAGTTATTCATATTATCCATAACCTCTCTGACCGAAATTCCTATATTCTCTCCACTTTCTAATGTCATGAAATGATTTGAGAAATCAATGTATTTAACCATGGACACTGGTGCCAAACTAGGCAGCCAGATGTCCCTTAATTTAAAAAAAACACTTATTTGGTCCAGAACAAAACATGATGGGGCAGGGGAGAGAATTTAAAACCTCAACACACATGGAGCCCAATCCTAGATGTTGTTGGACTACAACTCCCACCAAATCTGACCATTGACCATTCTGGCTGGGGCTGATGAGAGTTGGATTCTTACAACACCTAGGGGGTCAACGCTTCCCCACCCTTGGTGTAAAGGGTAGAATGGCCATTACCGTACATCCAAAGCAAATTAGTACTGTATCTGCCATTATTTTTTGGAGAGGCACAGCTAATCCTTGTTCCTTCCCTATGACACATGCAGTTGAAAACATTACATTACATATTTCAATTTTCAGGTGGAGATGTAAAACACCTGATGTATATATCTTAAAGCAACCCTAACATCAATTGAAATCTATGTGAATAAGGCCCAAACAAAGATGTTAAAGACCAGGTTTAAAATTAAAGCAAATTTTATCCCAAATATATTTGACTAATTGTCTAACTATTCATAAAAAACTATTTAGCCCTTATAGTACTTTATAGAAAAGGCACCACAATTCTAGAGTACTCCTTATCTTTGGAATGTTGTTCCCAAGGTGAGAAGTAGGTCATACCAGAGGTCATGGGAAGCCTGTTGGGTTAATCAGTACTATAAACCCACTTTCCAGAGGGATTTCCAACAACATTATTCCGGTTACAGAGATATAATCCTGTGTTGTTTACTTGAAAATGCTTGCACTAATAATGATGGCTGCTGACCAATAGGAGAATCGGTGTCTACATAGCCTCCAAGTCATGGAGCTAAATAGTTCTAATATGCCTGGAAATACAACCACAAGATTGCAGTAGTTTACATAACAGAGGGAAGGGGGTGAATGGGGGAGGCTATACTTTTATTGGCAGCCAACCAAGTCCTTTTTTGAGGAGCACAAAACAGTTGTATTGTAAGCGTGTGAACATAAAAGCCCTGCTGGATCAGACCCAATAGACCATATAGACCAGCCTTGTCTCCCACAGTGGCCGACCAGATTGTGGCATGTTTCCTCTGAATATGGCATTTCGCTGCCATGGCTAGAATTCATGAATTTATCTGATCCCCCTTTGAAAGACTTCATTTGTGACATTAATGTGGAATCACTGAACCATACAGAGCCAGTGTGGCGTGTGTGGTTAGAGTGTTGAACTGGGACTCGGGAGATCCGGGTTCTAGTCCCCACTCAGCCATGAAACTCACTGGGTGACTTTGGGCCAGTCACTGACTCTCAGCCTAACCTACCTCACAGGGTTGTTGTGAGAATAAAATGGAGAGGAGGATTCTGTAAGTCGCCTTGAGTTCCTTGCAGGAAAAAAGGTGGGGTATAAATATAATAAATAAATAAAATACAGTTGGAAGGTATCTTGGAGATCATCTAGTTGCTTCCCCAAACCTGGTGCCCTCCAGATGTGTTGGGAGTTGTTGCCCAACCCATCTGGAGAGCGCTGGGTTGGGGAATATTGACCTAGTCCAACCCTCTGCTTATCGAAGGTTCTGCAATGCAGGCTGCGACTACAGCATCCCCAATTCAATACCTCCAGGGAAGCAGAACCCACCACCTCCTGAGGCAGTCTGTTCCACTGCTGAACAGCTCTCCCCGTTAGGAAGTTTCTCCTAATGTTTAGACAAA
Source organism: Shinisaurus crocodilurus (assembly GCA_021292165.1). Classification (NCBI taxonomy): domain Eukaryota; kingdom Metazoa; phylum Chordata; class Lepidosauria; order Squamata; family Shinisauridae; genus Shinisaurus; species Shinisaurus crocodilurus. The sequence goes on from CM037880.1 coordinate 136,089,830, forward strand.
ATCTGGTTCCAGGCAATTTCCACCCCTTGGTTCTACTCCTGGAACAGTTACAGAGATCAACTCTGCTCCATCTGCCACATGACCACCTTTCAAATATTTGAAGACTGCTACCATGTCTCCACTTAATATTGTCTTCTTCAGGCTAAACATACCTAGGTCTTTCATCTGACTTGGTTCCAGCCTCCTCACCATCCTGACTGCTCTTTTCTGGACAGGCTCCAGATTCTCAATGTCCTTCTTAAAACGTGGCACCAGAACTGAACGCAGTACTCCAAATGTGGCCTAACTCAGTTGTTCAGTCTTTTAAAACTTTGTCCCAGTGCTTTTTAGATCTTGCACTGCTGCTGGTTTTTCCTTTGGCTTTATTCTGTTGATGTTTTATTTTTATTTTTAGGTTTTTACATTGTTTTTATATTATATAGTTTTAAGCTTTATTTTGTGAACTGCCCAGAGAGCTTTGGCAATTGGGCAGTATAGAAGATAAATAAATAAATAAATAAATAAATAAAACTTATATGGCCTGAATAATATGGATCTTCAACATCCTTTTAAAATATATGTAAAATATAACTATATTTATTAACTAATTTAAAATCTAAACATATTTTTAAGGATGTTGAAGATCCCATCTTAGCCATACATACAAATGCTTTACAATCACACACACACACAGAGCTAGTAGTTTCTACGAGTCACAAAGGGAATCTTTTTATTTGGATGCTGCCAATCTATAAAAATTCAGATTCCACCCCCACCCCCACCCCCGACCCCCGTTGTGTGTGTGTACTCAGGACACATGACCTACCCTGTCCTCACAAAACTGCTTCTCTCTGGTATTACCTTCCCTGCCTCCACTCAACAAAACCGCAGGCCTGTGATGCATGGTTTGTAACTTGAAGCCATCGGCCCCACTCCAGCCCACCCATTAGCCTGCAAGACGATGTGTCATGCCATTAGTTTATCCGGGCCTCCATAAACGATTGCGAGCACAATGCTGCCTGCCAACTCTAAAATTACCTTTCTCCACCCATCCATTCCGATTTCTTGCAAATATAAAACAAAAATTTCGGCAGATGCACCTGTCGGACCGAGTTACCCATTCAAGAGTGAAGCGAGGATAATCTGTTTTTTATGAGTTCACTAGAGACAGGTTTATGCAAGGGCCCTTCCCTGGATTTCATTTTGCAAAGGGTGAAGCTAAAAATAAATAAATAAACGAAAACACTGTCTGTGGTGTGACTTTAGCTAATGCACAAGAACCAACCCACCTATGAGGTCATAAATGGAAAGATCTGGATTATTATATTTGGGTTTAGGGAAGAAAAGACACGAGGCGGGAAGGGCAGGACGATCAATCCGTTAGCCGGGGAAATGCAAATAAAGAGAAAAGAGGTTAGATGCGAAGTATTAAGCGGGGCGGGGGGCGAAGCATGCTTGTTTGGAAATGCCCCCACCTCTGCTCTGCTTTTGAGGCTGCTTCGTTTAGGTCTAACCAAGACATCTTTAAAGTCCAGTTTGAGATCTGCATCTACTCGGGGCATCTCGCCGGTTTAGTTAGGTTGGAAGAGGGGTGCTCCTCGCCTGAGGCTGCGTCGCCTTGGCTGTTTCTTCTTCTGCTGCTGCCGCTGCCGCTGCCGCCGTTGCTTTTTTGCCCGTCCGAGTCGGGGGTAGGCAGAAGAGAAGCAAGCCCACAAAGCTTGCTTTCGTTGCAGGGCGAGTATTTATAGGGAGAGAAGCGCAGGGAGACAGTGTCCAAGGCCCATAGCTTTATTAGGAACGGGCTGGTTTTGGAATGTGCGCGGCTGCCGGTGGGCAGGTCAAGTAGCTTCTCGTCCCACCGCCGGCTCCTTTCCTGGCCTCGCTTTTCCTCTCTCGGCTTGCAGGCTGCCGCCGACTCTGTGGGTGCCTGCGCGTTACTACAGCAATGCAGGTCAGTAGCGGCCAGCCGGAGACACTGCAGCACTTACGCGGCGGCGGCTGCAGAAGGAGCAGCAACACTAATATGTGATCGATGGTGCCGGGGCCGGACCAGTGAGCGAGGGACCGGGAAAGAGGTGGGGACACTGGACTTTTCAGGGCAGTGGCAAGGAGATCAGAAGTGGAACCGACGCAAATCCGGAGCCGAGCGTGGAGGAGAATTAAGGGCAAACCAAGGGCAGAGGAAGCCGTGAGCGCCCATGTGACTCCCCCAAATCTTCCGTATTTATGCTCGCATGAAAATAACCGGCGCTCGTTCTCGCCTTCTCTCCTTTCCCCCTCCGGTCCCTCCATTTCGTCGGATTGCGGTGTTAACTGTTCGGGAGGGCTTCCCCCGCGGGCATTCTTCGTATGTTCTGCCGACCAGACATGGAATAATAACATATTGTTTATTTTGTCATTACGAAAATGGACCAAAGTTGCTTGCAAATTCCAGGAAGAGGTGGGGAAAACAAAACTATGAGCATAGGTAGCTGCAAGCAAACTATTGATGCTTTAATGAACGCTTAGAAATGTGGTACATAATGTCTGGGATGCGAGGTCTCATGGAGGGGTTGGTTCCTTGTGTAAACATTTGTACACTGAAGTTTTTTCAGAGGTAATCTGACCTCGGGTTTTTAATTTATTCATTACATTTTATTCCACCTTTCCTCCAAGAAGCTCACAGTGGTGTACATGGTTTCCTCACAACAACCCTGTGTGGTAGGTTACACTGAAATACAGTGACTATGTCACCCAGTGAGTTCCATGACTGAGTGGAATTTGAATCTTATTTATTTTATTGTATTTATACCCTGCCTTATTTCCTGCAAGGAACCCAAGGCAGCTTACATAATCCTCCTCACAACAACCCTGTGAGGTAGGTTAGGCTGAGAGTCAGTGACTGACTGGGTCTCTCTAGTCTAATGCTTACCATTACACCAGTTCATACAATATTTTCCTTGGTTATCTTGCACATTTTAAGAGCTCACATGAGTAATTACTTCTGTGGCATGTGGAACTGGAACAGGATTAATATAATTTTGCCATATTAATTGCATACCAAAGATGGCATAACTGAAAACAATGTTTCCTGCAAAATGACTCCTTTCAGCAAAAGTGGCTATCAGAAGAAAAATAATGTAGATGGTCTGTGTTTCACAGATTGAGCTTTTCAGTGGGTGCTGTTTTACAATGAGCATGCAAAAAACCAAAGTCAATCATGATTTTCACACACAATTCTATGTAAAAATGGGTCTCTTGGCATGGCAATTCCATATCATGCACGCGCTGTTCCTCAATAGATACCTCTGAGCGAGACACATGATTTGAAAGAGATGCATGCCTCGATACTTGCTGATATAACCTCTACCCCTAAGAAGTCAGCCTTTATCCCTCTACACTTTCATTCCAACTATGTAAACAGTGCAGCATTGGGGCTGGTTCATATATTTTTCTGATTTGATTAATACTATTAATACAATTTTATCTCACCTTTCTTAGATGATAGAAGTCAGCGTGGCATACATAGGGATTCCAGATAAGCCCTATTTGGGCGTTCAGTGTACTTTGTATGACACAGGATTGTGGCAGCATGTACGTGGAGGCCCCCCCTCTCTGCAGATGTTCATGCTCTGCGCATGGACACCAGCAGGAGGGATCATGTGACATCAGGAGCAGAGCTATGTGGTGCAGCCCAGCTCGGGTTCACATACACTGTAAGTTGAATGCTCGAAAGGCTGTTGCCTCCCATCTACGTAGCTACTGACCAGATCCAGACCTACTTAGCTGCAGTAAGATTGCTGGATCATGGGTCTTCAGACCATGGGTGCTGAGCCCATATGCATGTTCATAACTAGATAACTGCTGCAGCATCAAGAGGTGATTGTGAACGGAGCCGTCATAGATAGAACATTCCTATCATGTCAAATGCAGAGGTTTTCAACAGGAACATCGTTGAACATTCCACTGCCAGCAGTCAAGTATGGCTATATCAGGTGATATGCAGGCATATGTGAAAAGAGCCCTTCAGGAGGCCCTCAAAGAACTGAGCTGCATACAAGTCTATAGTTAGAAACGTTGTGGTGAGAGCACCTAAGTTTATACAGGGAAGGGGGAGAAAGAATTTAAGCTGAACAGCCACATTTGAAATTCAGGCAACCTAATATGTTTCAAGTTATGTTAAATATTAATAAATAAAATTAATAAAATAGGTTTTAATTTTATAACAAGTGCTTAGTGCATGTCTGCTGTCCCAGGGCCTTTGTACTAATTGACCAGAATGACTGGAATTATGGGGAAAGGATTACTTCTTATTAAGCAGTTGAATAGGATACTGCCTGCACACTTTTCCTCAAATGCTTAGAAATGAAAGGGCTAGAGAGTTAGCGTTTTTTAGCTGACAGTCAGGGAAAGGGCCTTGGATCCCCAGAGGGAGCTGAGATTCCAGAAACCCACCCTCCCTCCTCTGATACGAATATACGATCTGCAAGTTTCAAAATTCCCTGAGCTGGGGAAATACTGTATGAACTATCTCTTAAGTGCAGCTTGTGCCCCATGCGGTTCTGATGTCCTATTCAGAGGGACCCATGAATCTGATTTGCATTGAGATCTGTGTAGTCATCAGGAGCTCATGGATTAAACTGTGGATGGCATTCATAAGTCCCACTTTCAAATGCTATTTTAATTACCAGGAATCAAAAGTGAGGCACTTGCCATTCTTCAGTAGTACGAACCAGCTTTCAGCTGTGGACCTTTGCTGACTATCCTGAGACATGAACAAGATCACGGTGTTTTTCTGTGAACTTTGCCTGTCTGAGAAACAACAGTGCTATTGTTTACAGGGCTTCCGTCGCTTGTTTGTCCTAGCATGCCTCTGGGTAACCCAATACTTTACTGCACAGCAAAGTTCTAACTTAATAAGGGCTACAAGAACCGTCTCCATTATTATCTTAAAAAGTAAAAGCATTTGCAAAGAAAAAATTATAGTGCTATGCCATCAACTCAGGAACACTATTCCCCCTTTAACACATATTAATTAATTAATTAATTAATTTTATTTACTATATTTATATCCCGCTTTTTTTCATGCAAGGAACCCAAGGCGGCTTACATAATCCTCTCAATTTTATCCTCACAACAACCCTGTGAGGTAGGTTAGGCTGAGAGTCAGTAACTGGCTCAAAGTTGCCCAGTGAGCTTCATGACTGAGTGGGGACTAGAACCCGGATCTCCCGAGGCCAGCACTCTAACCACTACGCCACACTGGCTTTCATACATCATCATCATCATCATTATACCAACTCTAATATCCAATATACGTAAGTATTCTTTTTCTGACTTTAGGAAAGCTTGTCTAGCTAGTCCTTATTGATGACCTTCTGCTGACAGGCTTTTGGACTGGGCATTGAGCATTTTTGTTCTGTTGCCTAGTGGTACTTTAAATTGGCCTTAACTAACTGCTGCTCTATTCTATTAGGTTGCTTAAATCTGTATCCAGTGCCCCTCCCCCTGTATGGTTTTGTATTGTGTTTATTTTTAAATGTATATTTTGATTGTATATTTTAGATACTGCTGTAAGCCACCTTGAGCACTAACACAGAAAAGTGAGATATAAGTTCAATAAATAAAATAAGTAACTTGTTAGCATGGCGTTTTTTTCTGGGATAAAAGAGCAGTGAGTTAGAAGCCCCAGAACATTAACTTGTTGCCTTTTTACCAGCTTCAAATTCTGATTCAGCCCTTGAATGCATAAACAAATCAGAAGCTGAAGGGAGTCCAGAGGAGGTTATTTATCTCCCAAGATAAGTGGCCCATACAAACCCATATTCATAATCATATGTTTATTGCTTTAGCCATAGGCCATTGCAAGAGCAGGCAAGGCAACATCCATTAGGAGAAATACAAATATAATGGTAAGGAGAATATACATGGCATTTAATGCAACTAAAATACACCTTAAAACATTCACTTTAATTATAGGCCTTGATCTTGCTAAAATTAGCCACAAAGTCTAGCTATAAAAGTACTGGTAAAAGTACTAACATAAAATAGGATAAAAAATACAGATAGGACTTAAAATGCTCCGGAATAAAATGGGACTTAAAACTTGTTAGTTCCTAGCAAGATAACCCTATCAGATCTTTGAGTCTCCCTTGCAGTCTACTGCCATCTTGTTCAGGGTTCTTGCTCTGATTTTCTTTGCTGAAATTGCAAACAAAGCAATTTGATGTGACACATACTCCTGCTTATCAGAGAGTAGGTGAGTTATTATATACTGGACTGGCCATCCACTGCATTGTGACACAGGATAAGAAAACGTTCTCTAGGACGAGTATACAATGGACAACACAATAAATAGTGTACTAGATCCTCCACACAACCATTTCCATAGATACAGAGTCTCTGGTCTACGGGGATATGGGTGTACCTGCCATGCAGATAAGCTGAAGGCATCTGTTGGCATCTTAGCTCTGTACAGGCCTTCCTCAAGAGTAGAAAAATAATAGTTTTTAAATACCTTGAGAGCTGATGGTCTTTTTTAATAACAGCAAACCATTGTGAGGAACAATTGTTATTAATAATCTCCCTATCAAGGTATAGATGGAATTTTCCAGTTTCTTGATTAAGCTTAGACTAAAAGCCAAACATAGCTGCAGAGTCTATGGTGAGTGATTGAGTATAGGTTCATTCTTTGCTGGCATATCTTACCCCTTGTCTAAGTTGTTCATACCAACATTTCTTGGGGATTCTAGAATCATCCATTTCGTTCAGTCTGCACCAGTATTGTATCATACTTTTGTTAACTCTAAATTCGATAGAGGGCAGACCAGACTCTGCTCTCAACAGGGCTGCTGGTGTGCCCAGGGATAGACCAAGTATTTTCCTTATAAAGCCATTCTGGAGTGTTTCCAGTGGAGCAGTGTTCCCTTCACCCCAAATCTCAACTCCACAGCACATTTGAGCAATTACTTTCCCAACAAATATTTGCAAGACAGGTTCTACTAATTGGCCACCTTTGGAGAAGAATTTTTTTTAAAATCTGTTGTATGGACCTAGATACAGTTAATTTGATTGCATCCTAATGTGTTTTCCAATTGATTATTTCTTTGAAGTGGATACCCAGGTATTTAAAAGAGCTAAATTGCTCAATAGGATAGCCATCCATTGTCCATTTATGCTTTTTACGTCCTTTTCCAAATACCACTTCCTTGGTTTTGGAGTAGTTGATACTAAGCTGCTCATTTCTACAGAAAGCGCTGAACTTAACTAGGTAACATGCGTCTCAGGCCTATTTACCTAGTTAAGTGACAGGAGAACTGCATCATCTGTAGACATCAAAATTGGGACCATACTTGAGTCAAGAGTGGGGGGGGGGGATTTGGGGATTTCATTTCCTGCACTACATTGTTGACAAAGAAATTAAATAAGAAGGGAGCCAGTATACAACCCTGGCGGACTCCCTGGCCAACATTGATGGCTTCTGTAAGATGACCATTTAATCCCACTCTTACCTGGGTCACATTTCTATAATGGAGAATTTTAATTAACCAAAGTAGTCTTGCATCAATGTTGGAATCAGCAAGCTTCTCCCAAAGACGGGGCCTGTTTACTGAATCAAATGAGGAAGACAAGTCAATGAAAGCTGCATATAATTTTTTGGAGGGTCCTTGTATAGTTTTTTTTAATTAAATGATGAAGGACAAAGCACTGATCTATTGTGCTTTGGCCTCTGCGGGAACCTGCTCGTGCTTCATTAAATACATTATTTGCTTTTTCCCAAGCTATTAGTTTACGTCAGGGGTCTTCAAACTAAGGCCCACGGGCCACATCCGGCCCGCCTTGCCTTTTTATCCGGCCCGGCAGCCGATCGGTGGAAGCAGATTTTTTTTTTAACTTCAAGCGCCGATTCTTTTAATTCTTTTCCATAATATGGAAAAATTAGTGGTGGTGTTTTACCTCTTATGTATGAGCTGATGTAGCTAAGTCAGATTTCTAATGTTTCAAAAATGCTACTTTGGATTGAAGCAGAGTATGCTCATTTGTGTGATGGCAAAAACAAAAGTATATTCGTGTTAGGCATGAAACAATTGTGCAACTATATATGTAAATACCACCAGCCCTGCCAGGAGTATTCATTAATATTCCCTCTTCTTCCCTCCCCATTCCTTTTTCCTTGTGTGTCGTGTCTTTTTAGATTGTAAGTCTTTTTAGATTGTAAGCCTGCGGGCAGGGACTGTCTTGTTAATTGCTGTAAACCGCCCAGACAGGCTATTGGGCGGTATAAAAATGAAATGAAATGAAATGAAATAAATAAATAAATAAATAAATAAAATAACTTTCCATTTAAGGGGGAAAAATTCACCCCTATCAAGTAAAAAAAAGGACCCGGGTCCTTTTTTTTTACTTGATTCATTCGTTCATATTTTTTTCAAACTATAGTCCAGCCCCCCAACAGTCTGAGGGACAATGAACTGGCCCCCTGTTTTAAAAGTTTGAGGACCCCTGGTTTACGTAATAGATGTTTAGAGTATAATTTTGAAACTACATTCAGCAGGCTTATGGGTCTATAATTATTAGGGTCATGGGTGTTTCCTTTTTAAAATATGGGAATAATCATGCTAGAAGACCACCCTGAGGGTAGGATGCCTGTTGTATTAATGTACGTAAAGAGTTTGGCGAGTATAGGGACCCACCATTCAGGATTTATCTTGAATATCACAAGAAGTAACATATCACCACATGGTGCTTTCCCTTTTGTAAGTTCTGTGATATTTTCCAGTACCTCCTCTGGTTGCCATTGGCGTAGAACCTGGTTCATGGAGAGGGCAGGGGGGGCAAGGTGATCATTTGAGGAGTTCCCAAAATTTTACTAAAATGCAATGCAATACATGGGGGGGGGGGATTAGAGCCTCCTGTGCAAATCTCCCCTTCTCTTCCCCTACTGTCACCAGTCTCCAAAACCTGGCCTCATTTCTATCTCCCATTGCCTGACGCAAGACCATCCATTCCCTCTCGTAAAATGTTGCTTTTTTCTGTTTTAAGTAGATTTTTATAACTCTGTCTTCTGATCTATCTAGCCTAGATGCCTTAAGCAGCTTGGATAGCCTCTTTTTCCCATTCCAACACTCCTTATCATACCATGTAGATGGCTGGGTATTCCTTTTTATGGTACAGGCAGCTGTTACATAAGGTCTTAATGCAAGAGCTATTTTCTTGTAAAGCTCTATGATATTACCATCCCTTTCAAGGCATAGATGCCTGAGATTACAGAGGTTTTCACTTAGTAAGACCGCCAATTTCCTCATCCAACTTGATTGACCATTTACCGGTAAGTCTTTTTTTGCCAATGAGATTGCCTACCACAGGGTTAGGATATATTGTAAACTGGCAGTCAGGCAGCGAAACGGTCAATATCAGGGGCAGCTGGCTGCTTTCAGCTCTGTTTCCTACTGTAAGATGTAAAACTTGATTCCAGAGAGACATGGAGACTAATACCGTATTGTTCCGAGTATAGGCCGCACTTTCTCCTCCTAATTTGAGTCCCTAAACTAGGGGTGCGGCCTACAATCGGGATGTTGCAAAAAAACAACATCCTACTGGAGGGGTGTGCCCGCTCTGCACCTGGCCAAGACCCGTGGCGACCCCAGAGAGGCGCGCACCGAGGCCGCCGCGCCTGAGCCTCTTCCCGGCGATGCCCGCAGGCTGCGCCCTGGCCCGGCACACCCTCTCCGCCACCGCCTCCTCCTTGCTGCCCTCCTCCTCCTCTGCTTGGACGCAGCGGTGGGGGTGTGCCGAGACCCGCGGCACCCCCCCTGGAGAGGCGCGTGCCAAGGCCGCCGCGTCCAGGCCTCTTCTCGGCGATACCTCGCCCGCAGGCTGCGCCCTGGCCTGGAGCGCCCTCGCTGCCGCCTCCTTGCCGCCCTCCTCTGCTTGGATGCAGTGGGGGCGGCGGCACATCTGTGCCCGGCCGAGACCCGCGGTGCCCCTGGAGAGGCGCGCTCTGAGGCCACCGCACCCGGGCCTCTTCCCAGCGGCGCCTCACCCGCAGGCTGCGCCCCAGCCCGGCGCGCGTTCACCACTACCGCCACCTTCTTCCTCCTCTGCTTGGGCGGGGGCAGCGGCTCCATGGGTCCGGCGCCGGGCCATGGCCAGCTGCTCTCCTGCTGCAGCCGCCGCGGCCGCCCCACCTCTTCATTCTCCCACAGCCGCCGCCACAGCAGGATGTTCCTTTTCCACACCGCTCATTAAAAATTTATTTTTTTCAAAATGGCACCAAACTTCAAGGGTGCAGCTTATAATCAGGAGTGGCCTATACTTGGAACAATACGGTATATAGTCCACCACACTGGCATCTCTGATAAATAGGTAAAACCTGAGGGAGCTGGGATTTCACTGTTGTGTAGTCCTGGGGGGGGGTGGAGCAGGGATTTCATTGTGTAGTCCCGGGGGTGGGGGTGGGATTTCACTGTTGTGTAGTCCCGGGGGGCAGCAGGGATTTCACTGTTTTGCAGTCCGGAGGGGGGGGGTAGGGATTTTCTTGTGTAGTCCCGGGGGAGCAGGGATTTCATTGTGCAGTCCTGGGGAAAAGGGAGCAGGGATTTCATTGTGTAGTCCTGGGTGGGGGGCAGGGATTTCATTGTGTAGTCCTGGGGGGGGCAGGAATTTCATTGTGTAGTCCTGGGGGGGGAGCAGGGATTTCATTGCGTAGTCCCGAGGGGGGGGAGCAGGTAGTCTGGGGGGGAGCTGGGATTTCATTGTGCAGTCCCGGGGGAGCTGGTAGTCCTGGGGGAGCTGGGATTTCACTGTGTAATCCCGGGGGAGCTGAGATTCCTGGGGGAGCTGGGATTCCATCATGTTTCTTTTAAAAACAATTGTACCAAATCCAAAAATCCACACGAGCGAAGCTGCGGGCAACAGCTAGTCTATATATATAAAAGAAGAAGTCCTGACTCCTGACTCATCAATGCCCAGCTCAAACCGTTTAATCTAGGAACGTACGTGAAATTTTGAAGGAACATTGTTTTTATGACGTAACCCACTAAGGAAGGATTTTTGGAAATTCCGTCCCTAAGAGAGTGAAAAGGGGGGGGAAATCGCCCCACTCTCATATCTCCTATGGGCAAAACAACCGGGGAGCAATTATGCCAATCGGCCTAACCTCATAATTCCTGCAGGAGCCAATAGGAGCAGTTATGCAAATAGCCTATACGACACTTAGAATGCTCGTATGAATCCCTGCAGGGGCCAATAGGAGTGGGTATGCAAATCTCCCCTAGGCCATTTAGAATGTTCTCGGGGTGAAAAGGGAGGGAAACTTTTCAAATGACTGAATGACTGTTGTGTGGGGGGTGTCGTCGCATAGGCTCCATCACGTTTTGACGGATCTACCCCAAACTACGTGGCCTGTTCCAGAGTGAGCTCACCTAATTCTCTGGTCATCCTAGCACCTGAAGGGAGAACCGCTAATGTAGTTTACAAAGAAGTACTGAAATAGGGTTTTTTTGTAGGTTGCAGATGCCAAATAAATAATTTTTGGTCTGTCTCATTGTCTGTTTGTAATTCCAACACGAAAAAATTCATGGCCGCATATGAATGGAACAACTATCTTTGTTTTGTTGCCAATACACCCCGACTAACGTCTATAATAAACATTGCTTATTACGTTAAGACATCAACCTGTAAAGTATATTTCATACAGTTTGGACAAAAAACTCATGTTTCTTTTAAAAACAATTGTACCAAATCCTAAAATCCACACAAGCGAAGCCGCGGGCAACAGCTAGTTCAGTATAAACAGAAATGTCTCCCTTTCATTCTTGTTGGCATTCCTGACTATGCTCAGATGCCACCTGTGAATTCACTAATAAACTTTCCTCTCTAAGAACCTCTCCAAACACAATGCAGTAGATAATTTTTCCACAACAATCGGCTCATCCAGTTTGTACCAGCCATCACTAGGAAGAAGGGTATGTTGAGGGGGAATATAAATATTTAGGCAGATAAATCTGCCCATATGCAGATTACTAAAGAGCACAGCCTGGATAAAATTGCTTGTATACTTCTCCAGATACGCTGTTTCCATATCTAGTTCAACTGAAACTAATAGTAAAAGCCCTCCACTACCCCAGCCAAATTCTGGCCTTTAATTGCTGGTATTTCTAATGATTTATAACCCTGTACTTGTACAGACTTATCCTCCAATAAGTCTGTATAAGCTATTGGAGACTTATCGTCCAATAGCTATGTTTCCGGATGGCGATAATATCAAAGGTTTGAATAAACTGTAAAAATTCAAAATTCACGAGTTTGTTTCTCCATCCTGCTGCATTCCAAGAGTGAATCTGAAGGGTAGAACTTGGATGGAAAGTGTCTGAAGAGCCTAGTCAGTCATTTAGAAGGCTCAGTGGGCAAAACTGACTACTTCATGGCCGGAAAAGACTCCGGAAAAGGTGCCCAGCCAGATTTGTTCCTTTGAATGTTGGTTCGGGGGGGGGGGGTTACTTTGTTCTGATCTAATACAATTTCTGTAATGGATTAGATGTTTTGTTGGTTGTTCGGTTGTCTTGTATATGTTAAATTTCAAATAAACAAATTTAAAAAAAAAAAAAAGAAGGCTCAGTGGGGTGACGTGCTTTGATAAAGAGATATCCTCATGGATGATTTCTCTGTTTCTTTATGTTAAGTGCACAGAGCAATGACTGTCTTCCTTTGTGGGCAAATGCTCAAGTGAGGCTCTTAATGTTAGTCTATCATGTAGACTGCCTTTTCTTTGATTCAGTGACAGTTTACTATTAGAATTTCCTTGTTCATACAAGACATTTGGAAATCTTGAGGCTGTCCTATTGGGGGGGGGGGGGTTGGATTGGTATGTTGTTTGGGAAAGTCAATGGGGAGTTCCTTCTCCCTTCCCTAAGATAATGTAGAGTTATTGTTCTGAAGTCCTCCTTAAATTCCAAGAGAGACTTTGGGTCTAGGTTTAAAGGCTTCCTTTTATACTGGAAAGTGGTTAATAAAGGCATGGGTTGAATGGGCCCAATTTCCAGCAATATATTGTGGGATTGGGAGTATGACATCATTTTCCAAACTTTCAAACAAGTATTGGGATTAGTAAAACCCAATTCAACACTCCCATATGATCCATTTGAGTAGTATACATTTAACAACACGACTTCCTCCCATTCTAAATGGACTCCTGAAAAACAGTACAAGTCTCTTAATATTGCATACTTGCCGATGAAGGAACCCTGTGAGTACCCTGCAGTTATGGAAGATTAGAATTGAGGGCTTTATTAATGGCTCTGGGGGGTTGACTCTAGGCTATTATCGGGGATGGGGAAAGGATAAGTTACAACTACATTATCTGGGGGTTTGCTTTGCATGGATGTATCTTTAAGGCTATTAGATTCCAGGTAATCTAGGGACCCATTTGAGTTTTCACTAAGTGAATCCAGAGTCCACATGGACTCCTCCAGTAATTTACTGGTAGCATTGTCAACCGGGGAACCATCCACATGCGTGAATTCCCACAGCAGGTCATGGTCTGCTTGGCTTTCGCCAGGTAGACTGACATCTGTTGGAGATAGCACATCACTAAGGGAGTTCACTGACGGAGACTTGGGATCAGTCTGAGTTGAGAACTTTAAAAGATCTTCACAGCTGGCAGGAAACTTTCTACGGTTTGCTTGCTTGCCAATATTCTCCTCCATATTTAGAATATCTGTTGGAGGAGCGAACGTTATTATTCCAGATTCTATCAGACCACATAAAACAGATAGTGGCTTCAAGACCGGACACTTTTTGCTTAAGCGGAGTTATTCCGCTGAAAATTTGATCAGCAAATGCAACAGTCAAGAAACAGTGGTCCCCTAAAGAGGCTAAGAGACCCATATTGAACTCACTTGGGCTGTTAGAATGTGGGCTCTCCGTGTCTGTCCTTTTAGGATCAAAAACAGAGAAGTCAATATATGTGCTCCCATCATTGTTTGTAGGGGTATTAAGACTTGCGGGGAAATCCAGCTGGGGAAAATGCTGAGATGGTGTGATGGTTTCCTGGGATTTCACATCCAATATGGAGAAGTCCTCTGGGTCCCTTTCCTCCAGATCACCTACCCATACCCCTTCTTCTTCTAAACTTTCCTCCATAGGAACACATTCCGTCAATGGGGTGAAAAAATCCTTTATTAATTTTTAGTTTTGAGGCTTGCTAGCATTATTTAGGGAGGTTTTAAGAAAGAAATGTTTCCTTGTCAAAACCATTATAAAAACACACACACACACACCGAGGTTTTCTTAAAATTCACTCTTTGCCTTCGTTCTGTTTTCAGTGTTATCTACACCTACAACCAGCCGTATAGTTCCTATGGGTGTGGGAAGCTGTGATCCTGGTTGTAATTTCTTGCAGTCAGCGAGACGACTCCTTTAAGGATGCAGCTGAGCAAAACGATCAAGCAGGAGTTCTAACAGTTGAGATCCTTGGTATTAAAATTTAAAACTTTGTGTGACTCTTTATTCCAAAGCTCATAAAAGCAAAATGCAAGGGTGCTTCTTACTAACTATATATCTTCTTAACACTCTGGTTCGGCGGAGGCAAGCTCTTTCCAAAGCTCCACACCAGAACTCCACTATCTTATCATCGGCCTTTTTCAATTTGGCAGGATCCCAGCGTCCAAACAGTTAGCTTAGTTTGAGCTTCGTTAAAAGTTTGTTTGACAGTAGAGTTAATGATAATGCCAACTCTAGAAGCGAACAGGAAGAGCTCTGTTAAGCCCAATCTGGCAAAGCTTAAAAAACGGATTTAAAACTCATTAAAACCTAAATATATATATATATGCCAGAGCTCCTTGAGTCACAGCTACACACACAGGCGCCATCTTAGTTCCCCGAGCTGCCATTCAGAGAACATTGCATCTACAAACCCATATCAGAGCCTTATATGTCCTTGTCTGTCCAACTGAACACCCATCACCACATCTAACTTCCCACCTTCCCCGTTTGACACCTTTCACAAGCTCTTCCTTTCTCAGCAGTTTCTAGCAGCAGAAGTTGTGAGAAACTAGCCAAGGGTATAAATTTAGAGCAAGCTTGCAAGGGAGCCCAAGATGACAGAGCATCAAGGAAAACGGGAAAGCAGACAGACAAGTTAAGCACCTGTGCAAGGAGAAGGTAGGTACTTACCATTTATTTCATTGTTTAATAATCAACTGAGGCTGAAAAAAGGGTACAGCAAGGGCATTGCATGCCAGGAAAGAAGTCCCAGGGAGGATAATACTGTAGGACGGGTGGATAATGTTTTTCAGCCAATTCTGCAAATCTCTTGGGGGCTGCATTCCATCTGTGGTTGTGGCCAAAGGCACAGTGGCCAAAGACAAAGGAAGAGACAAAGGCATGGCTGAAATGGGATTATTACTGATTTTAAGCCTACTCAGAACAAAAGTAAAGACAAGGCTTCTACACGACTGCTCAGAAGTAAGCAGGGCTGGATCACTCAGTAGCAATGTCTGATTCATTCAGATTGCTTCTACTTAAAACATAAACATTACTGCTACTCTTTAAAAAAAATCCCACCTAGCAGCAACAGACTTCACCCAAACAAACACATGCACACCCAGGAGTTGTTTCTAAGTGGATGCTTTTAAAGTAAATAACAAAAGTAACATATGATTTCCAGGGCCGGCGCTATCACTAGGCAAACTAGGCGGCTGCCTATAGCGCGCGACTAAAGGGGGCGCAGAAACCTCCGCCAGCCCCTTTACTTTTCTGCGCCAAACAGCTGATCTTCACTCAGCTATTTGGCTAGAGTCCAGGGCAGCCGATTGGCAGCACAGCCACCACCTCCTCCTCCCCCCAACCCGGTCGGAAGCCGCCTGAGCCTCGAAGCACTTCTGCCGCTCCCTCCGCCTCTCCCGTGGAGAACTCTCCCACTTCCACCGCGCTGGTCGCTCCCTAAGCCCGACGAGACTCTTCCCTCACCAGGTCCTAGCGCTCCCAGAGAGACGCCCCTTGGGACTGCCAGCAGCAGCAGCAGCAGCAGCAGCTTAGCTCCCAAGGACATGAAAGCAGATCAGTGTGTGTGTGTGTGTGTGTGTGTGTGTGTTTCCCTCTTCTGCAATAAAGGGTCAGGCAGCAGAGTCTGCTCACTGCAGGCAGGAGGGGCAGCAAGATATAACCTAACCAATCCACCATCTGTATTATGTGTGCATTGGGAGTTTCCTACAAAAACAGAGGGGGAAATGGGAAAATCCACGCACAGACAGGTGAGCATCTGAGGGCTGATCTAAAAGGGAAAGAGCAAGAACCGACCCGTTGGAAAGGAAGCACATGTTTTTTGCATTTGTTTCTTGTCTTTTTAACAGAGGTGTGTCTCTCTTCTCCTACGGTGGGGGTGGGGGTGGGGGTGGGGGTGGGGAGAAGAATGCCGAGTAGATGCAAAAAGGTAAGGTCAACAGACTCCACTTAAATTCCCCTCCCTCTCTCTCAGAGCTTACCTAGGTTTAACTTTTTCAAGCATGCGAAAGAAGATGGCTCGAATGACAAGTAAATCGAGGAAATTACTCCAGTTTTAACGGGGTGGAAGGCGAGAGCCAATGGCAAGCTACACGAAAGGGGAGAGGGAGCCAATCGGAACGGAGAGGTGGGGGAAAAAGAAGAAACTGAGAAAAAAAGAGGAAGGGGTGGGGGAGAAAAAATAGCGGGAGGGGGGTGGGTCCCTCCACACACGCACAAACACACCCGCAGAGACATACATATAAGGAGGAAGTCTGTCCCCGTGACAATAAACCAAGGAGCGCCGGGGAGGGGAGATGTGAGAGCCGGGACTTAAGGCAGATCTGAGCCGAAGGTTCCCAACTTTTTTAACCAGCCCCCTGTAGCTGTGTCCCTTTTAACGTCGTCGCTTTGATCTGCACCGTCCTTAGCAGCAGATCTATTGATACCTTTCCAGAGTGCCAGGAAAAGCTTCAATCGGCTGATTTCTTCAGATCAGATCTCTGTTAAAGGGACAGCGTCTTTAGAGCGGCTAAGGGCGTGATCCTATGCATGTTTAGACGGGGGGGGGGGAGTTCTGCAACTCCCAGCATTCCCCAGCCAGCCAGGACTCCCCCCCCCCCGTCTAAACATGCATAGGATTGTGCCCTAGAGGCTTTACAGGACCTAGTTCCATCATCAGTCTCTCTATTTACGATGTTCAGAGGTGCGTGCCGATCTTTCTGTAGCCCAAACTGCACCATCCACCCACCCACCAGAGGGAGGCCATCCGCAGAAGTGGGGGGGGGCGGAAATATTTTGAGGGAGGGCAAAGCCTCTAAGGGCGCCATCCTATAGTTGTTTAGCTGGCAGCGGGTTGCTAGAAGTTGTAGGACTTTTTCCTGTCTAAACATGCATAGGATTGCACCCTAAAGGGCGGGGAGACCCTCAACCGCAGTGTAATGTGGGCTGAGCATCCTCAGATCATGCAGGCTCACTGTTGAGGAAAGAGAGGCCGGAAATCAGGCGATGATCTGTTGCAGCAGAAACTACAAAGAGTTGTGTGGCACCTTAAGGACTCACAAGTTAATTCTGGCATAATAGTTCATGGACTACAGTCCACTTCCTCAGGTGCATGAAGTGTTATCCTACGTTGGCGCCACCCCCACCCCCATCCATCTAGCCCAGCATTGTCGACACGGACGGGCAGCAGCGGCTCTCCAGGCTTTCAGGCAGGATCCCTTCCGAGCCCTGCTGGAGATGCGGGGGGGGGGGCACTGAACCTGGGACCTTCTGCATGCAAAGCGGGGGCTCTACCCATGAGCCACCACCCCCTACATGAAGCGAGGGAGCACAGAGGGTGGAGGGGGTTGAGCTCCTCTCACCGGCCCACTCCTTTCTGTGTATAAATAAATAACAATTTACCCTTTTGGGTGGGTGGGGCAGTCGTGCATAAATCTGGCTGGGTGACCAGCCAGATGGGTGATTAACGGGGGGGGGGCGCTAAATATCTGATCTTGCCTAGGGCACCAAACCGCCTTGCACCGGCCCTGATGATTTCTCAGGTACTATAAGCTTGATAGTCACAGACTTTGTAAATTCAGTTTCTTAAATGTTACTTATACTGTGAAGTAAGGAAAAACACACAGAACATTCTCTCTTTGCTAAACCCTAGCAAGCATCAGTTAAGTCTGTTAACTGTAGGACTAGTCTATCTGTCAGAGAGAGAATGGAATTTCTAACTTGTTGCTACAAAACGTCCAGCATTCCCTCCCCTGATACCACTAAGAGGTTTGTTCCACTGAACCCTGCTTCCTGGCTTCTCAGAGAAACTTGGTTTCTGCCTTTGCCCTTTAACCAGACTGTAACAGCCGATCTTAAACCTTTACTGGGCAGTCAACTTAAAAAAACCCCTCCCTGTAGAGTTGACATCTTCTCATTGTATACTCCAACATGCGTGCTGGAGCATTTTGCCAGCGGGGCCAGCCAGCTGGGGTGGAGGAGAAGCCACGGTCTCTCATCACCCCTGGTAAAAACAACCGGACAGGTGGGCAGGGGACTTCGGTAGTGGTGCATTGGTGGTGAGGGACTTAGGCGGGGCTTCGGCAGTGGAGGCAGCAGGGCAGGCAAGGGAGCAAGGGCCAGCAGTGGTCGGGTGGCTTGGCGAGTGGACTCTGCAGCAGCAGGCACAGGGGAGGGGCTTCGGCAGCAGGTGGGTGAGGGAGCGAGGGGCTTCGGAGATGGTGGTGCTGGCAGCAGCAGCAGGTAGGCGGGCAAGGGACTTCTTTGACAGCAGCGGCAGGCAGGAGTAGTGGGTGGGGGCCTGCAGCAGCAAGGGCCCATCGGCAGCAGCAAGGGCCCATCGGCAGCAATATGCTGAGGGCCCACTGCAATCTGCTGCCGGCACTGAAAGGGGGACATGACAGAGGCATATAAAATTCTGTGTGGTGAGGAGGTACTTTCTCTCCCTCTCATAATACAGAAACAGGGCCGTCCAATGCAGTTGAATGGTGGGCGATTCAGGACAGACAAAAGTCTATCAATGGCTACTAGTCAGAATGGCTAATGATCAGAGGCGGCATACCTCTCTGCATACCACTTGCTGGGGAACAACAGCAGAAGAGGGCTATTGCACTCCTGTCCAAACGGTTGGCTTCTCCACGTGTACCTGGTTGGCCACTGTGGAAACAGGATGCTGGAGTAGATATAGGCCTTTTGTCTGATCCAACACGGCTCTTCTTACGTTCTTGTCCACTTAGGTTTCTGTGTTCAGCCAGATACAAAACAAAACAAACATGAGGAAAACAGCAGGAAAAGGAGGGGATATCAAATCCCTAGCAATAGCTCAGAACAGACATGTCTGTCATTGCAACTTTAACTTCTTGCACTAACTTGGCTTATTACTTTTTTAATGGATAAATGAGGGTAGATTCACTTGTAGTACTATAGCCTTCATGTCTTTCAAAGGCTGTGGGGGGTGGGTGGAAGCCATTTACTGTCAATATTGGGAGATGGCAGGACTCGTGGCTGGAAGGCAGAGCACGATACGGGCAGAGAGCAGAAGATACAGCTGCCTATTTTCATGCCCTGTACTTTCTTATTATCTGTACCTTCCATGCAGCATTGTAGGCACAACCCTATTTTGTCAGCAACTGATGGTGCTATCCAGATAAGAAGTACCTTATTTTTAGTCCGTCTTCTCTAGCTTGAACCAGCCACTGTATTTGAATTATGGATTTTCCAGAGTTGTGGGAGGTGAAGTTCATGAGTCAATCTCATGCACAGCTGTCCCTGGGCTGGATTCAGGAGGATCTGCCTTCTGCAAGAGGAAAGCACTTTCCATGAGAGGAAGGCCTCCACTAAAAAAAGGTCCCTCCAGCTGATTTTTGGGGATCCCACCACCACCACAGCTCACCCCATTCAGCAGGGTTTCCTGACTGTGTGGAGCATTTTCAGGGGGCTGCCATGGGAAGGAGGGGGTGGAGAAATCCACTTCCACCAGCCCAGTTGCTTACGCTTAAATCTGGATCAAACTCTTAATTTTTATTTGATTTTATGGCATTGTTCTCTCATGAATAATAGCTTTGTTATATATTTCACAAGGTGACTGTATGCCATTTCATACTGCTGCAGCTTTTAATTTCAGTAGGAAAATGATTTTTTTTTTCACCAGTCAAAAGGGATTTAACATCAAAAAAGGATCCAGAGCAGCTTTTAAATTGAGTTCTGGAGGAAAGCCAACAGGAACTGGGAAGCGTCCGGTTTGAGACAATTCATCCCTTAGGAATACTGGTGTGATGCAATCGATTCAGGTTCACTAAATGGGTACTGAGTAGAATTTGTCAAAAGCATACAGGACGAAATGACAGTTGTTTAAAGAGAGCAAACAGTTGTAGAATAAATGCACACACAAAATATTTTTGAAAAGGAACACCATGTATACAGTGTTTATATGCTAATGTCAGAAGACTCAGAGCCAAAATAGAGAAATTGGAATGCTTAGTACTAAAAGAGAACATCTATAGGGCATATAAGAAACCTGATGGAACAGTTAGTACCCAAACAGACATTACTTTAAATCTGTATCTAGCAGCTATGTCTTTTTCCCCCTTCATTTTTACTCTGGAGTAGGCACAGGGAGCCCCCAATCCAGATCAGTACCCTAGCATGGTGCAAGGGTATTTGTATATTTATTTTTTCAGTTTATGAGGCGCCCTATAGCTGAAACTCTCAGGGCGATGTACATAATAATAATAATAATAATAATAATAATAATAATAATAATAATAATAATAAAAAGCAATACAACCAAGAGGTGGGGGGGGGGCTTTTAAGATCTGGATCTGGGGCCCTAAGCCTACTCTAGAGTAAAAATGAAAAAAGACATTTGGTTTTCCCTCACAGAGGGGAGGGCAGACAAGATGGCTCCTGCTGCAGGGTCCCCTGGGATACCCGCAGGAGAACCAAGGGGGAAGGAGTAGGGGGACAACCCACGGTGAATCTGATCATCTTTCAGTTTATTTCACAAACAACCGACCTTGTGTAGCTTATTCGCAGGGTGGGTTGTCATGATGTGCAAACGTCCCCACCATCATGTTTCTCTTTACTTCTGCTCTCTGCCTACCCAAGAAGCTGTGTGTTTTGCCCAAGGGAAAAGACAGATCTGAGTTACAACAACCAGCCATTATAGTTTCAGAAATGGGGGTGGTGGTCAGCCATTGCTTCTTTGTCCCAGAGTGCTAGATGTAATCTGATACCTACAACACTTATCAGTGACTAATTCATTCAGTCTGAGATTCTTGAGACTGAGACCTGGTTTGCACATAACAACAACCCAGAGTATGGGTTGAGTATGGGTTGTCATTGAATCGTGGGTTGTCGTTACATGTGGCCCCTGCACTATGGTTTAACTATGGGTTATTAACTACAAACAAGCCAGGAAGAAAACCCATTGTTTATTGCTAGGTTGTGAACTCTGGGTTGTTCGCGATTAACAACCCATTGTTAAACTATAGTGCAGGGTTCACACATAACGACAACCCACTGAGAGCCAGTGTGGCGTAGTGGTTTGAGTGCTGGACTGGGACTCGGGAGATCCGGGTTCTAGTCCCCGCTCGGCCATGAAACTCACTGGGTGACTTTGGGCCAGTCACTGACTCTCAGCCTAACCTACCTCACAGGGTTGTTGTGAGGATAACATGGAGAGGAAGAGGAGGATTATGTAAGCCACCTTGGGTTCCTTGCAGGAAAAAAGGCGTGGTGTAAATATAATAAATAAATAAATAAATAAAATACCACCAACCCACAATTCAGCAACTCATACTCACCCCGTACTCTGCCTTGTCATTATGTGTGAACCAGGTCTAAGTCTAAGCTGCAGACCTCATGGCCACAACATCCGGCCTTTTTTGTCCCTTCCCCATCCACTCCTTGCTTTTTGTGCCATCTAGCCTGATGAAGAGTTCTGCAGAACTTGAATGATTGGCTTTTCAGGTGTTTTGGTTGGTCCTAATAAAGGTATTGCCTAACTGTGGACTATGTGAGAGGGAAATCACACATTTTGTGTGGAATTTGTCAGGTAATGGCAATTTAAAACCCACTGCAAGCACATTAACCACAGCTGGGTAATAAATATTCAGTGACATGCCCAATTGCACCATCTACTGGTATGAAGCATCACAAATGTAATTATCATTAATTAAATACCAGTTATGTATCTGGTAGCTCATCCACTGAGCCCTCCTGTCTTGTGGTGCTGCTATTTAACGGCAGATCGGTCTTCAATAAGACCGCACTCATTCACGATTTAATTGTGGATGAGAAGGCCGATCTGGCATGTATTACTGGGACTTGGGTGGGTGAGCTGGGTGGACCAGACCTGACTCCGCTCTGCCCACCTGGGTACTCTGTGCAGCACCAGCATAGACTGGAGGGCCAGGGGAGGGGGTGTGGAGTTGCCGTGATTTACAAAAGTTCCATCTCTATCGCCAGGAAGCCACACCACCTTGGAGCAGGCCTTAAGGAGTGGCACCCACCCTGCTGCCCAGCATCCTCCCTTACCAAGCTGGCAGAAGTGGTCTCGGGGTGTGGTGTTGAGGAACCCAGGACGGTGGTCCTGGGTGACTTTAATTTCCATGCTGCGGCTGCTTCTGGAGCTCCAGCTTGGGATTTCATGGCCTCCATGACATCCATAGGGCTGTCTCAGATTGTCATCGGCCCAACACATGAAGCGGGGCATACCCTTGACTTTGTCTTTGCTCCAGGATGTGAGATGGGTAGTCTGGAAATTGGGGTGGTCCAAGTAACCCCATTGTCATGGTCAGACCATTTCCTGTTGAGGTTTGAACTCACAGCATTACTTCCCTCCTGCAGAGGTGGGGAGCCCATTCAGATGGTCCACCCCAGGAGACTGATGGAATCCAAAGGATTTCTGAATGCCCTTGGGGATTTTCCAGTGGATAGAGCTGGTGATCCAGTCGAGGCCCTGGTCTCACTGTGGAACAGTGAGATGCGGAGGGCCATTGAGTCGATCGCTCCCTAGTGCCCTCTCCAGCTCTGTAGATCCCGCTCTGCTCCTTGGTATACTGGGGAACTGCGGTCGATGAAACAGGCTGGACGTTAGCTAGAGCGCAAATGGCGTAAGACCCGAAGCAAAGATGACCGAGCACACTCTAGAGCGCATACTTGTGCCTATTGCACAGCAGTGTGGGCGGCAAAGAAGCGTTACTTTGCTGCCTCCATTGCGTCCTCGAGTAGCCACCCAGCGGAGCTCTTTCGGGTGGTCCAGGACTGTTAACACTCTCGCCAGCGAATGGGGCCCTGGCCCCCTCAAAGTCCTGCTGTGACCTTTTTGCATCACACTTTGATGACAAAATCACTTCT
The DNA here is from genome assembly GCA_021292165.1 of Shinisaurus crocodilurus. Classification (NCBI taxonomy): domain Eukaryota; kingdom Metazoa; phylum Chordata; class Lepidosauria; order Squamata; family Shinisauridae; genus Shinisaurus; species Shinisaurus crocodilurus. The sequence continues at coordinate 136,113,131 of CM037880.1, forward strand.
CTCCACAGTGAACTTGACGCTGTCATTAGCACAGCTCCAGTCAAGGTATCTGATGCCACCATCTGCCCAATTTAGTGGGATCAATTTCAGTTGCTGCAGCCTGATGATGTGGACAAGGTGCTTGCAGCAATGCAACTTACCACGTGCCCTCTTGATTCTTGCCCCTCTCAGCGGCTTTTGGTACTGTTGACCACGGTATCCTCCTGGACCGCCTGGAGGGGTTGGGCATGGGAGGCACTGTATTGCAGTGGTTCCGGGCCTTCCTCTCTGGAAGGTACCAGAGGGTAGTTCTTGGGGACCCTTGGCCGCTCACCTGTGGGGTGCCGCAGGGTTCCATCCTCTCCCCAATGTTATTTAACATCTACCTAAAGCCGCTGGGATCTATCATCAGGAGGTTTGGGGTGCGGTGTCATCAGTATGCGGATGACATGCAGTTCTAACTCTCTTTCAAGTCCTCACCAAGGTTGGCTGTTGAGACCCTGTCCAAGTGCCTGGAGTCAATGGCTGCCTGGATGGGAAGGAGCATGCTGAAACTGAACCCCAACAAGACCGAGGTACTTCTGGTGGGGGACAAGGGGAGGTTAGGGGATGTTGACCTGGTGCTGAATGGGGTACATTTGCCTCTGAAGGACCAGGTTCGCAGCTTGGGGGTCATTTTAGACTCCCAGCTGTCCATGGAGGCTCAGGTGTCAGCTGTGAGCCGGGCGGCGCTGTATCAACTCCATCTGATATGGCAGCTGCGCCCCGACCTTCCTAATAATCTGCTCCCATCAGTGGTTCATGCCTTGGTCTCCTCTTGCCTAGACTACTGTAATGCGCTCTACGTGGGGTTACCCTGGAAGATGGTTCAGAAGCTACAGCTGGTACAGAACACGGCAGCTCGCCTGGTTAAAGGCAGCCGCCAGCGGGATCACCTCACTCCAGTGCTCAAGGAGCTGCACTGGCTACCAGTTGCTTGCCAGGCCGAATTCAAGGTGTTGGTTTTGACCTTTAAAACCCTATACGGCTCCGGTCCAGGTTATCTCAAGGAGCGTCTCCAGCAACACCAAGTAGGTCGCTCAACAAGATCTGCCACAGACGGCCTTCTCCTTGTCCCTTCAGCCAGAGCAACTAGACTGGTGGGGACTAGGAAGAGGGCCTTTTCTGTGGCGGCCCCCGTACTGTGGAACTCTCTCCCTAGTAACCTCCGCCATGCCCCCTCTCTGCTGAGCTTCTGCCACTCACTAAAAACATGGCTGTTCAGGTGGGAATATGGGGTGGGCTAAGATTTTAAATTTTTAATACTGTTTTAAATGTATTTTACTCTGTATTTTATCATGTTGTACATTGCCCAGAGTGGCCGGTTTGCCGGCCAGATGGGTGATCCATAAATGCAATAAATAAATAAATAAATAAATAAATAAAAGTTAGCCAGGGTGGTGGTGGCTGGGTGTGTCTAGGGAGTGGTAAACGCATCTCTACGTGAAGGGGTGGTTCCTGCTGTCCTTAAGGAGACAGTACTGCAACCACTCCTGAAAAAACCCACTCTGGACCCAACAGTATTTGATAACTATTGCCTGGGAGATAGGCTCATTGCCTGTTCTGGAAGGGGCTGCACTCCCTTTGAAAGAGCAGGTTGACAGGTTCGTAGTCTGGGTGATACTCCTAGATCCATCATTGACGCTGGAGTCCCAAGTGACTGCAGCGGCTCAGAGTGCCTTTTACTATCTTCTATTTGTTCGCCAGCTACAGCCTCTCCTGGGCAGGGATAGCTTGGCCACAGTGATACAGGTGCTAGTAACCTCAAGACTGGATTACTGCAATACGCTCTATGTGGGGCTGCCCTTAAGGCTGCTCCAGAAGCTGGAGCTAGTGCAGAATGCAGCAGCTCAGCTATTGTTGGGAGCTGCCCCCTTTCAGCATGCAACTCCTTTGCTGAGGGAACTGCACTGGCTACCTATTCACTACCTGGTCAGCTTTAAGGTTCTGGTACTTGTCTACAAAGCCCGAAATAAATAACTTGGGACCAGGTTACCTGAGAGAGCGCCTCCTCCCATACCAATCTGTCCGGTCACTGGGGTCATCAGATGGCATGCTCCTGGTGGTTCCTCATGTACTTTTGGCCCGATTGGAGTCCACCAGGAGAAGGGCCTTCAGTGTGGTGGCTCCATTTCTGTGCAACTCCCTGCCACTGGAGGTCAGGCAGGCTCCGACATTGTGCTGCGTTCGGCGCCTGCTGAAGACCTCCTTATTCCAGGAAGCCTTCTCTGTTCTTCAGCCCCCAATGTAATTGTAGTTTGTTTTCAATGTATTGTTTTTGTTTCTTTTATCTGTTTTTGTCTTTTTATTGTTCACCACTCCGGAATCTGCTTTTAGTGGAGTAGTATACAACTACTGTAAATAATAATAATAATAATAATAATAATAATAATAATAATAATAATAATAATAATATAGAATCCATGTAAGAACAAACCAACCTTGGGCTTAGTTGGGTTTGTACAATGTTGGATGGATGAGTAGGACAGAGAAATAAACTATGATCAGAACAATGTTTGTTTCTTGGGCTTGTCAAACAGAAGCAAGTTCCTTGAGGTTCAAGGTGTGACAGAAGCTCCTTTAGGGAGTTTTAGGGTATGTTTTACATTATAGTTTTACTGTCATGTTTTTCAGACCATGGTAATAATTGTTCTTATGCTGTGATAGAAGCAAATGAAAGCACTGCCAATGTACTTTAAAAGGGTTTACTTGGCTACTTAAAATTTTAGTACAGTTCATATAGGCCTTTATGCTTGCCATCTCTATTATGGTGTACTATGCCTTATCTTATCAAATAGACACTAGAAAATATAACTTGTCTAATTTCCCCCTTTTTCCAGGCAAAATGCTTCTTATTTTAATAATAGATTACTCCCTGGTTCCTCTTTCTATATGTGGATCCAGGCCTTAGCTGTTCGAAAGTTATGCTATTCTAATGTTAAATCATTTTCATCTCTCTCTCTCTCCACAGGTGGCCATATTTAAGTGAAGTCTGAGTCAATGTTTGCAAACCATACAGAAAGTGCTTTGGGACCCTTAGGGATGAAAATTGTGATAGTCTAAGATATTATTCATTTGCTTTTCACAGGAAATGCAGTGCTAATAAGCTCCGCTTTCATCTTCAGTTCCCCAGATTAAATTGTCAAAAATCTCCATAATAAAATGAACCTTTGCTCCAGGCAGATTTATAATCACTGCTGTATGAATTCAACTGTATAAAGAGAAATGGCTATACTCCGTGATTGGCCCTTTTATGCAATCAAATACCTCCTTATTCTCATCATTCTCAGTTGCTTCTGCTATTTCCCTCTCATTTACTGCATGAACGCTTACAACACAAGAAAGGTATACGTAAAAAAGAGGTATACATAAATTTTGTTGTTGATGAACATTCCATATATTTTTGATGTTCTAAGCAAATCCATCTGTGATTATTTAAAATGACATGATTTAAAAAGTCAAACCCAGGCTGTGACACATGGGTTTTCTTCAAGTTCTGCTTTGTAAAGAAGGTCCTGCCACCAAATTTAAGAATCCTCTCACCAAGGAAAGGGTTTTTTTTGCAGAACAAACACATTATATAATATCTTAAGGGATATATTTCATCAGCCACATTATTGTCCTCACCACTAGAGGTGAATCCATCCAAATCTGACCATTAGTGTAATGAACTGGCCAGTAGGAAGATCAGATGACGATATGCAGATGTGCAAGTCACTGTCCAAGTAACCATAAATTGCGTGTGTGTTCATGTAAACATTTCTCTAAGCAGGTACAACTTCTTTTCTCTAACACTCTAAACCCTAAACTAAACTATCTCTCACACACACAGGCACATATATACATAGAGCTCCCCCTCCCATCAGAACCCTCTCCAGGCGAGCCCGGATAGGTTGTTGGGCGCATCTACTCTGCCTAACTGTTAACCCATTCATCACACTCTCCAAGTAACCATAAATTGCGTGTGTGTTCATTCTGACAGAAGTTACTCTTTAAATCATTTAACACAGATGATAGAGAATTACAAAGAGGAATTATGAAGTAGATGAGAGAGGAAATGACTCTAGATAGCTTTGCAAGCCCAAAATGATATGGAAGGCTCATTACTCACATAATAACTCTTGACATATTTCAGTTTCATTTTCTCTTTGTTGCTGTATACTTATTGTTGAATGAAGTATTTTTGCTCTAAAGTTAACAATACTCCTTTCAAAAGGCCTTTTCAATGCAAATGATGTTGATATCTTGCACTCAGAAATGGTCATAGTCTAGGAATGCATAGATAGCAACATAGAACGGAAGCCATGTTGAACATCTATTAATAGATGAGATTATTATGAACCAATGGATTCATAACACAGCTATGGAAATAAGAAATTACTCTTTCTTGTATCTTTTTTCCAGGTTCACCCTCAAAATCAGTTTTATACCCTATTATCATCTAGGTCTTACTAGGGTAGCCAGGTGTCATACTTTACAGAGAACCGTCCTCTATTTTGGAAAGCTGTCAGAGGACAGTCCTCTATTTGAAGGTGCCCACTAATTGAAGAGGTGTCCAGTCCAAGTCTGGTTTAATGTCCAAGCATCATATGAAGGGAGAGCAGGGAGGGGCCTTGAAATTTGCCATCCACAGTTAGCACCTGGACTGCAGACTGAGCAGGCACACAGGTCACATAGCCAGTTTTCCCCAATATGATGAGATGTGTTGTATTTTTATAGTCACCATTTCTAAATTTGTACCTATACATATCAATTTGCATATGAAAATGTTCTGCAAATTGGTGTCCTCTTTTTTTTGGCAATGCATTAGTGGCCACCCTAACTCTTACACACATCCATAGGCAGTTAAAAACTTATACAATGGAAATATAAAGCATCAGGCAGTTGAATCTACATCCTGCCACTTGAAGCCTCATTTCTCCCGGACAGCTAAAATACATTGGCTAAAGGCAAGAACAGCAGGAAACCAATTAACTCCCCCCCCTACTGGACCTAGGAAGCAACAACTGTCTCTGCCCACAAACCAATAGTGGCCAAGTAAAATTTAATTACAGTAGCCTCATTAAGCTCTCAGCACTGAAGCTCAGTTTCTTCCCCTCAGTATCTTTTTTCTTGAGCTCACTTTATTCTAGCTACAATTACTGTAGTGAACATAGCTGAAGGGGACAAGACAACCCATGTGCCTTTATGTGCCCCTAAGCAAGCTAATGTAGAAGTTGCATTCTGAAGGTGTAAGGTGAACATAGGAATATGCTTAAGAAATACTGATTACACATGAAGCTTTCAGATACAGGGTTAAAGCCAGGGTTCAGAACAAATCCAGCCCTTCCCCTGGCCCCACCCCCTTTCTCCCAAGCACTGATTGGTGGTTTCCGGGCTTTTATACAGTTGTTCCCCATTCTAAAAGGTTAAAATGCCTCTCCTAAGGATTAAGCTAAAATAAGCCGGTATGTTGGCCCTATCCATTTTGCCCCACCCAGCACTGGAATGCAGTCCCCAGCACTGGAATGCAGTCCCCCCCCCCCCCCGAGAGCTTTTCTGAAATGGAATCAGGTCTTGGGCTGAAAGAGGTTCAACATCCCAGCTTAAAGTTTCATTCTACTTTCACATAGCAACTGACAGAAATACAAAGGGCTGTCATTGCTTCCGAAGGTATTGCCTCTAAGCTGGTTCAGAAATAGTAGACATTCTACAAGAACTGAACAAAGTTAGCTGTACCAGCCTTTCCCAACTTTGGATCCCCATGATGTTGTTGGACTATGATGCCCATCATCTCCTGCCAACATGGCCAATACTCTAGGGTGATGGGGTTGTAGTCCAACATCTAGGGACCCAACATTGGGAAAGACTGTTGGACGGTACAAAGGCTGTTAAGATGGCACATAATAGCAATACTAAATTAAGGGTGCAATCCTATGCATGTTTAGACACACACACACACACACACACACACACAGTCCTACAACTCCCAGCATTGCCCAGCCACCCATGTTGGGAGTTGTAGGACCTTTTTCTGTCTAAACATGCATAGGATTGCGCCCTAAATAAATCTAATCTATTATGCTTTATTTTACTCATCCCCCTAATTGTACCATCTAACAGGTCCTATTAAGAAGAGAGCAATCTTGCCAGGTATTCACAATCAGGTTTTTAAAAAATGGATATCACAAAGGAAAGAGATACAAAAACATAAACATAAAAAAAGATTAAGGAGCTGGAAAGTATGTCTGACAGAAGAATACCACGTTCGCACTGGTTGACCAATATGACTGTGAACAGAGTGCTGGACAAGATGTACCCTTAGCCTGATCTAACACGGCTCTTCTGATGATCTTACAATCCAACGATATGCCACAACTGCTAACAACTTAAAAATTATATGTTGTTATTACAGCAAAAGATCTAGGATACCACAGGAATTGTCGGAATGGAAATAGAGTGATTTACTTAAATCAGTAACAACACAGTATCAAGGCACACATCCCTTTTATACCTGAGTCTGAACTTGGTTCTGTAATGTCATAGTCCAAGGTCTTAATGACAGAAGGAGCCTTCAAGTTTGAATTAAGTCTGGTGTAGGTCTATTGCTCTTGTGGAAGCATTTCTTGTGGCAACATGGAGAAGGCATGTTCCAAAATTATATTCCAATCGTATATAGCTTCTTATAATTCAGTAACAGATCGCTTCTGGTTTTCACCACTGATCAAACAGAAAGTTCATTCAAAGGAGTGTTTCCCTCATTTTCCAATTTCTTAAAAAAATAAAGAGACAAGTTCTCCAGTCTTTAGCTCCAACTGACATGGAGCTCTCATTTTGAAAACAACTTCTTGCCAAATGGTAGTGGCCTCTTAGGTTCACAGGACACCTCTACAACTGGTATGACTGTCCACCAGAGTTTCTTGAGAGATTACTTAGAGCCAATGTGGTGTAGTGGTTAGAGCAGTGTTCTCCAACCTTGGGTCCCCAGATGTTTTTGGCCTACAACTCCCAGCATGCCCCAGCCAGCTTGGAGAACACTGGGTTAGAGTGTTGGGCTGAGTCTCAGGAGATCCGGGCTCTAGTTCTCACTCAGCCATGAAACTCACTGGGTGACTTTGGGCCAGTCACTGACTCTCAGTCTAACCTACCTCACAGGGTTGTTGTGAGGATAAAATGGAGAGGAGGAGGAGGACCATGTAAGCTGCCTTGGGTTCCTTGCAAGAGGAAACAAGGCAGGGTATCAATGTAATAATAAAATAAATAAAATATGGTGTATGACATAACTACAGAGAGACCTCCTAAAACAAGCAGAAGAAAGGCAAATAAGAATCCATGGCTGGAAGTTCATGATGGACATCACTGAATTAGGGGTTTTTAAAGACATGGACGCAAGCTGTCAATGCCAGTAGCAGATTCTCCATCATTTGGAATTCTTCGAATCAAGACTGCACATGCCCCTAAACCTGTCACCCAATACTGCTTTATGGTTGCATTCCTCCTATACATATTTTTCCAGAGGGGTAGCTGTGGGCTTGTTCTTGCTTGCACACACACACACACACACACACACACACACACGCACATCACCACCACCTGAAACAGTTACTCAGCAACAATAGTGGACTATTTGTGAACATAGGAAGCTGCCTTATACTGAATGAAGCCTTAGTCCCTGGAGTCTGATACTGCCTACTCTGACTGGCAGCAGCTCTCCAATGTCTTGAGTTGGGCAGAGACTGGGTTCACACGACATTCTGCATATTTAGGCTACGAGGAGGAGCAGCCCCCGTGAGTGCCATCCTGAATATTCAACCCCTGTCTGTGAGTTGTTGTGTCATGCGAACCTGGGCAGCAGGGGTTATGCAAGGATTAAACCAGTTGGGACATTTAGGACAGTATAGATTATGCAAAACTTAACTGTCCAACCAACCGCACTGGAGCCAGTGTGGCGTAGTGATGAGAGTGTTGGACTGGGACTTGGGAGATCCGGGTTCTAGTCTCCGCTCAGCCATGAAACTCACTGGGTGACTTTGGGCCAGTCACTGACTCTCAGCCTAACCTACCTCACAGGGTTGTTGTGAGGATAAAATGGAGAGGAGGAGGATTATGTAAGCCGCCTTGGGTTCCTTGCAGGAAAAAAGGTGGGGTATAAATATAATAAATAAATAAATATCCCACCAAGCTTGGGGGTCTCAGCTACTTTTCAATATGCTTGAGGCATGTTGTTCCACATGTGCAGAAAAACCATCCCAGTCAAGTATGTGATCTTACCCAATGACTGGCCAAGAAAACTCTTGTCTAAATCATACAATCTGCATGCCAGGTGTAAACAATCAGAGCATATATTCTAAATAAATATTTTAAAAATGTCAGTAGCTATTCAGGTTCACCAGAACCCAAACCCGGGTAATTTTAAGAAACAATAGAAATCTACTTTTCCATTTAGATGGGTATTCACGGGCTGGGATTAGGTTGTCTTGAGCCCTTGGGAAAATATGGGGTATAAATTCTAATAAATAAAACCCTCTGCATTTGGTCTTCTTCTCTCGTGGGGAGGTCAGGTACTTCAACACATGCGCCAGCAGAGGGCAGCTTTACTTCGGCTATTGAATTCAGAATGCTGAACATCCTGGTTGTTAAGAAAGTAGCATGATTACTGTTCAACATTTGTGTTTCCCATCCAAGGATTAAATATATATTTGTGTGTGTGTGTGTGTGTGTGTGTGTGTGTCCCCTAATGGATCATTATGTCTTCAAAAAGTACTTATCCCTGACTACTTTTTTTTAAAATGACAAATGAGCAATGGGTAAAAAGCTCGTAATTCCCATATTGACACACATGGACATATCATCCAAAAAAAAAATATGTCTACACATTCATTACAGTTAATTCGCCTCATCCTATCCTCCCATCTTAAAATATTCACTGTCTTGTTTGTTGTTTTAAATCCAGTGAATTGTCCTATAAAGAAGTATACATAGTGGAAAGGAATTTATATTTCAATAGTCACAGGGTTGTAGGAGGCCTTGCTCAAGGGGCTAAAATCCAGGGCTAAAAGCATTCTCAGCAGATGGCTGTCAAGACTCTGTTTGAAGACCTCCAGTGCCCACCACGCCTCTAGGTAATTGTTTCCATTGTCAAACTGCTCTTACCGTCAGTTCTTCAAATGAGGTAGCACAGCGGGCAGAGCAGGGCCAGATTAAGGCCAGCTGATGCCCTAAGCACAGTCCAATCATGGTGCCCCCCTCGGCCCTTCCATTGCTTAGCTGGCAAGACGTTAAGACTCAATAAGTGCTGAAGGTGAAATAAGACATTAAAAACTCAAGTTTTCTTCAAGACCATCCCCCAGACCAGAACACACAACTATATTAAATATAAACTGTTTTTTTTTTGTTTTTTTTTTATTTAACACTAAATAGCAGCAAGCAATATAAGCCAATTACTTACTTATAACTAGGGCAACAGAAAGAAATACAGATTTTCATCACTGCTTTATGCATTTTTTTAAAAAATAAAACTGTTATGAGGGGGGAAATGCAAATGCAAAGATTTGTGGTACTCTCTGCCCCCCCCCCTTCTTTTGGTGCCCTGAGCACATGCTTATATTGCTTAATAGTTAATCCAGGGCTGAGGCAGAGCAATCCTAACCCCAGCTAGAGTCTGGCTCCCTTCATATGGGTCTCTTTATCTTTAAACTGGACTTGGACTGTCTTTGAAGCAGTGTTTACAAGCGTTGAAGAATCAGGCAGGAGTTATATAAAGTTAAACAAGCATGGTACCAACTCCTCAGCTCCTGCACAGCTCTGACGCTGTGCTATTGTGCTGAGTCACTTCCTGCTAGTTATTCCCTCAATGTGTGGCTTCCCTCTGGGTCACTGAGTTTCTCTTCCTGTCTGCTACCCCAACTCTCTTACCTAGTTCTTCCACATCCATTGATACAGACTGGACAGCCTTTCACAGAGAGGACAGCTTCAAACAGGACTGCCCTCTGTAAAGTAGGACATATGGCCACCCTACAATCAGCAGTGCATCCTAAAACACACACAATACTCTCCTGTGATTGCAGATTGCAGAGGAAGAGCAATAAGGGAGGGCAAGGTAACTTTCAAGGAAGGCTGTCTGCCATTCGGGTGGCCACTTGTGAATTGCCAAAAAAGAGGATACGCATCACCATAAAAGAGGACACCTACCGGTACTTGCATAAAATTTGCATATGTTAACTTATATGTATAGATGCACAGTTAGGAATAATTATTATAATTCTTAAATAGAAATACAATACATCTCGCCATAGCGTAGAAGACTGTGACCAGGTGACCTGTGTGTGTTGCTCAGTCTGCTGTCCAGGTGCTGTTCGTGGGCAACTTCAAGGCCAAATTTTTCCTTCTTAGGGTTCTTTATCTTTAAACTGGACTTGGCTGGACAGCCCTTCAAATAAAAAATGTCTTCAAAATAGAGGACAGTCCTCTGGCAGCCCTTCAAATGGAGGAGGGTCCTCTATAAAAGAGGACACATGGCCACCTTATGCATTACTGATCTTCTCTTTGAGGAAACCTGGGGTTCCATGGAACAACAGTTTTGAAATCATTGGAATAAGAGAAAATGATAGAGTTGTGCAGTCATTCTGAAAAATATCCGAAACATTCAAGATAAAAACCAACCAAACAATGGAGAATTAAAAGGGGGGGGGGGGAATTATTAACGGCTTCTCTACACAAGGCATTTATTGTGTGCTCGTGAATCTTTACTCACGGTAGTTTGCGGGGGCTTTACATGACGTCGTCCTCCTCCAGGGCCTCTCCCATGTTTTGCAGCCATTTTCACACTGTTTTTTTTTAGAACAAGGATAATCAGCTATCTTTTAACTACACGCTAAAAAAAAACAAAAACCCTGTGTATTTCTGGAATTGCATTATAACACAGCGCCACCTTGTGGTTGTGTAATAGAACATATAGGAAGGCAGAGAAAGAAAACCCCTGAGAAAAAACCACATGTAAAGGACGCGCTCTTATTCCCGCAAAGAAAACAGAAGAAGCCTCGGTGAAGCACCGAGTTAAACGCCTCATATAGAGAAGCCCTAATATTAAGAATGAGAATTTGGATGTCTAGCATGGGGCAGTGTCCTATGCTGCTGCTACGCCTCCATTGTTTGTGTTCTGCCAGTGGAACGCACCACTAGTGCAACAACAGGAAGCTAGTGCTTCCTAGAACAGCCCCAGAAACAAGCTGAAACGCTCATTTCCAGAACAGGACAGGTCAGCGGCGCTCCCTTCTGCTACCTCCTGCTCTTTTCTGGAAATGTGCATTTGGCTTGTTTCCAGTTACTTTAGAACAGTGTTCTCCAACCTTGGGTCCCCAGATGTTTTTGGCCTACAACTCCCAGCATGCCCCAGCCAGCTAGCTGGGAGTTGTAAGCCAAAAAACATCTGGGGACCCAAGGTTGGAGAACACTGCTTTAGAAAGCGCTAGCTTCCCATTGTACTAGTGGTGTACAGCACAGGCAGCATTGGATACAGCCAGTGGTAAACAGCTGAAAAGCTAAACAAAAACACATTCTTCCTGGGTCTAGATTTCAACCGATTAGAAAGGTGTTTTAACTATATTCTGTGCAATATTTTTGGAAGGGAATCAGAGAACTGGATACAGATCCTGTGCTGTTGAGAAGGAAAGCTGGAATGAGCCTGGAGACCTTTTACTGCATATTTAAACCACCTTGCACACCCTGTTTCAAAAAGATCTCTCTTTTTGACAGGTCCGGTCATCTGCATACAAGGTTTTCCAAGAAATGTGCAAGCTGGAGATGATATCACATGACATTGGAGTAGCTTATAACATAAAATAACAATGTACAATAGAAGCTTAAGCTTGAAACTGAGATAAGGAAAAATATTCAAAGCCTCGCTGAATGCAGCATGCTACTTTATAAGTATCAGTTGCCTAAGCAGAGAATACTCGATGCCAGATGCTAGAAAGGTAAAGGGCCATTCATAACATGCCAAAGCTGGGAAATAAACCATTACTAATGAGGCTTGTGGATAAGGTCCAATACACAACACAATACTCTGAAGTGTTCCATTGAGAAAACGGGTAAAAAAATAAGGCTGAACGGTCATGAGAATAAGAGCAACAGAATGCCTTCAGTGGGTCAAAAAGTACATTGGGCCTAGTGGAATATAGCAAAATGGAAAAGAGCAAGGAAGGAAAAACTCTCTGAGGCTAGTTTCAAAATGAGTGATTTTGAAAGTTTTGAGTCCACCTATTCAGCAAGCCGCTCAGCTGAAGCATATTATTGTTCTAAATTAAAAACCACATTTTACATTTACACCTCCTAAATATTTACTTTTAGGGTGTAAGAAATAAAGTATGCAGCTAATTCTAATTAACAATAAAATAAAACCATTTTAGGCGCAATCCTATGCATGTCTAGACAGAAAAATATCCTACAACTCCCAGCATGCCCCCGCTAGCGGGGGCATGCTGGGAGTTGTCGGACTTTTTAAAAAAATAAATTTTATTTAGTTATTATAAACTACATACAAAACTATAAAACACAAACATACAACTAAAATAAATCATAAGGTGCACCCCCCACCCGCCTAGGGACCAACTAATATACATCCATCCCCTTAATCAATTAAATTCCACATTCCAAAAATATAACATATCCTGACAAGGCATACTCCAATACCCCTCCCCCTTTATTAATACATAGTCTAATAATTGATTCCATATATCCATAAAATTCTTCTTCTTTAACTGTCCCTTTTTGCATTTGATGCTACAAGTTAATTTATCATTTAGGGCTATATCCCAAACTTCCTTATACCAATCAGTTATTAGAAAAACATGTTGTACTTTCCATTTCCTCGCTATCATTAACTTAGCCGCAGTTAACAAGTTTACAATTAGTTCCTTCGTATTTTGGGCACAAGTGACTTTATCGGTTATTGATAACAAAGCAAGTCGGACTTTTTTCTGTCTAAACATGCATAGGATTGCGCCCTTAATTTCTGATTTCAGTGTGACTTTCTTCCAAACAAGCATGTTTAGGATTGCTGCAGAGATATAAGGAAAATGGCTCATATAATATTGGCCGGATTTTCCCTGCATTCTATGCCCCTAGTGGGAGGCAAAGCTTCCTGCATTTTTTCTCCATCCATTGACAAAGAAAAGATATCAGTCCCACCCGTTGCCAGCAATGGAAGGAAAACATTTAGACATGCTCTTGGGGGCTTCTATGTTTCCCGGGGAGGGCCAGCATCTGAGAGGCTGTTGGATCCACTGGTTCCAGCGGCTTCTTCCTATCCGACCACCGTCACACCTGCTTTCCCCTTCCCAAGGCCAGAGTTCCAACCTTAGGAGAGGGACCACCACCATGGCTGGGAGGGACTTGCCGGGGAGGGATATGCAGCCAGATCTCCTCCGCCAAGGTCAGAGCTCTGTCTCAAGCCTCAGAGGGTGGAGACTACATCTGATGGCCCCTGGGATGCTATCTAGGACAGTGTTCTCCAACCTTGAGTCCCCAGGTGTTTTTGGCCTACAACTCCCAGCATGCCCCAGCCAGCATAGCTGGCTGGGGCATGCTGGGAGTTGTAGGCCAAAAACATCTGGGGACCCAAGGTTGGAGAACACTGATCTAGGAGACAGAGGATTGCTCTCTTCATCTGGATAGCTCCAGCTGTTCTAAGCCCTCATCTCCAGCTTTTTATGGGTATGGTTAATTTCCTGGTGTGCTCCTGTCTGCAGAGCTGGCCCTACCATTAGAGTGAGGCCTCAGGCCGTGGATGCTAGTTGAGCAGAGAACAGTGGCAAGGTATGGGGAGAACACAGCTATGCACACCATACCACATCCTGCCGTGTGCCCCCTAAGCCAGCCTGCCGCCCTCAGGGGTGATGGAGGACACTGCCAGTATTGAAGTAAGGTTCAGCTGCCAGCCTGGTTGGATTCTGTACATGGAACAAGGTGCAGGGGAACATGTCGTCTTTTCCTTTGCCTCAGGCAGCAGAATGTCTTGGCCAGCCCTGTCTGCAGGAGTCTGTTACACCTGTTCCCTTGATCTGGCCTTGCCCAGAGGTGTGTGTGGTGGATTCTGCCTCTCTGTCTTACTGTCTTGGAAGCTACCTCCTCCCCATCATTTGAAATATTAATCCCATTAATGGGAAGATGTTACTTTACTGTAGACATGGCCTCGTTTTTGCTTTCCCCCGTTACTGGTTGCTTTTCATAAGTCTGTTCTCTTATCACTTCTTTAAAGACTTGTCAGCTATTCTTTGATCCCTCCCTCTCGCCAGGGAGTGGATACCCTCTGCCAATTTTATAGATAGTTCCTCTGTAAAAAGACAGGACCCAAATCTCCCAGAAAAATTCAATTCTCTCTCCACCCCTGGTGAGTCTCTTTTTCTGATGCCTTCCTACATGGAGTGCATATTACCTGCCAGAACCCTGTAATGGATGCCTGACTCCATTTTGAAACCCTTTGCAATAGCTTGAAACAAAGGAGTCTTGGAAGCATGTAGGTTTTGGGGACCCTGCCTAGTTTCCCCTCTTTGCCAGACAGTGTACAAAGTCTAGTGCTTTTCTACTTTTTATGCTTTCTTGTCAGTTTTAGAGGTATTTTCTTCCTCCTATGTTTAAATACCTCATGGATTCTGATGCCCTTCAAAATAAAATAAATTTTCTTTAAAATTACAATACAGAGCCTTTGTTCTTTCAATTCTCGACCTGCGTATGTCTAAGCTCTGATTGCTGATGCCAATGCTGTGTGTATTCTGTTCAAGCGCTGAAAAGCTACTGAAGTCTGTATCCTGAGATTCTCAGCTTTCACTACTGTGGAGAGAAAGCGAGGTCAGACACCCACACACACACACACCGCCACCTATGTGACCTCTGCCTAGGGCAGAGACAGCTCAGTTCCGAGCAGTCATTTGCATCAGCCCACATTTGCATTCACCTCAATGGGACACATCTACTTCTCCAGTAGCTTCTCCTTGCAGTTTCAAAGAGCTGCAAAACACCCTCAGACACCGAGGGGCGCCAGGACACCCCAGCAGTCTCAAAGAGCATACACATAAAAAGAGCTGCCAAGTACCCTCAAGCACCAGGATCCTGGCAGGAAAAGCCGGTTCCAGCTGTCAACAGGAAGGGAGGGGGAGCAGGGAGAGGAGGTAAAAGAGCCGCACCAAGTCCTGGTAAGGTTGTTGGAAGTTGGGTGCAGGACTGCACGGACCATCCATGACTTCGGTCAGGACAAAGAAACTCAACCCCGAGTAATGCGCTCGGTAACCGCTGTAAGCCTGAACGACTTGCAGTGAACTGCTTTCTAGGAACTTAGGTCTTTTAAGGTTAGTATTGTCTATGGCTATCTGCAGAGCTCCTTTCTAGTTAGATGTGTATTGGAGTTGCACACTCCATTAAGTTTTATAGACTCCCCTTTGCTTAAGGTGGAGTTCTTATCTGTATGTTTTGTTACGCTCCATTAAACTTGTTATAAACAAATTCCTGTGCCTAGTCAATTTCAACTGTTCAGTGTCTTTTGGAAGCGGATGCCTTTTCTTTAGCGGGAGACCGCTTGAAGGGAGTTTTCTCAGTACTGGTTAAAACCCGTTAACTTCCGAACTCACACAAAGGACCGGCGGCAATCCTTCACAACTACATTCTAAAAAGAGGAGGAGGAGGAGGAGAAAAAGAAGGAAGAAGAATGAGATGTAGGAATTTTCTAGCCCTTATGTTGTCCATTTCAAAAATTCATTCCATTTTTCCTTGGAATGAAATTCAAAGCAGCCAACAGATAAACATTTCAAAACAGTAAAAAAAAAAAACACAAGACAGCAAATAAACAACAGTCATAACAAAACATCAACAACTCTGAAGCAGCAGAAGACAAGCAAAAGCCAATAGGAGCAGATTGATCACAAGCAAACACCAAAAGGAGAGCAGGTGGCTACCACCGAAGGCCTTGCAGAACCACCATGGTTTCTTTTTAACCAAGCAATGGAAGACCAATACCGATGGAGCCAGATGGGCCTCCTGGGAGGGGGCATTCAGGAAGAATCAGCTTTAAAGTTTGTGGCAATACAAAATTAAGTGTTTCTTGGCTCATAAGTTTGCTTTTTTTAAAAAATGCAGAGCATACACAGCCTTGCTTACTGTCAGCTGTATTAAATTATATGTTCAAAGTCACTGCAAAGGAAAGGTGTGCCCTTCTCTCACTCATTTGTAAAGTTCATAAATTGCTCTTACAAACTCTGGGCCGGGAAGGTTTTAATTACTGACAGTTTGAATGATATGCTCTCATTTTTCAACACATTCTGATTAAACTTGTGTAAGCAAGGTATTGCCTAAGAAAAACCTACAAATAGCCCTTGATAATTAATTCCTCCAAACTGAATTGCTTAAACTGATCGCACCAATTGCTCTGTCAGCAAGAATTCAATTAAAGAAATCAGGCGGCGGCACCACCATCACCAACGGCGAATTCATTACCCTTCCAATTGTTTGATTTGTTGCTCTTTTCTGAACACTGAAAATGGTCTGGGGAAGTGCAGCCCACCGAAACTGGGATTACTCTCTGATGTAAGTGGCATGAAAATACTGATGTCAGTCACGATTGGGGAATTATATTCATACTTTCTCACATAATTGTCTTCAGTGACACAATGAACATGAAAGCTAACAATACATAGAATACTACAGTATGCGTATTAGATAGATAGATAGATAGATAGATAGATAGATGTCTAATCCAGGGATTCCCAATGTGGCACCCATGGGTGCCATGGCACCCACAGGGACCTCCACTGGTGTTCATGAAGCTCTACCCTCCCTGCCCTCCTAAAAACAATTGTTTTAAGAAAAACCTTGGAAAATGTTAGGGTAGCCTCTAGCCTTGCTCTTTCCCCTCTACAGTAATACCTTGGATTGCAAGTAACTTGGTTTGAGAGCGTTTTGCAAGACAAGCAAATTTAAAAATATTTATTTAATATTTTTTGACTTGATATACAAGCGACGTCTTGCAATACAAGTACTGTAGTACGGCTTAAATTAAAAATCTCTGTACAAATTTTTTTGGGGGGATTTCATTTTGATATCAGAGTGTTTTGGATTACAAGCACGTTTCCGGAACGAATTATGCTCTCAATCCGAGGCATGACTGTACTCCTTTCCCTTGCTATTTCCCCCTCCCTGGTTCTCTCCCCCACTCCACATACCTGTTTAGCTCTCTTTTGACTAGCCAGGCCCCTGCAGCAGCAATTATGTGACTAGCCACACCCATCGCGGGAGCCATTTTGTGGCGTACCCACAGCAATTTCACAAATTCCCAAATGTGCCCATGGGTTCAAAAAGATTGGAGACCCCTAATCCAATCTAATCTATCTATCCTCATTGTGTTGCCATTTATTGCCATTCTAGAAAGGTATCAGGTGGGCTGTGTATCAGAGTTTGTTAGAACTTTATACTTGCAGAATAAAACCTGGCGCAGTGGGTTTGGGCTTTTCCCCTTGGAAAAATTGGGTTTGGGATCACTATGCACCTTGGGAATCTGTCCATGTGTGAGATATTGTCCAGGTCCCAAAGAAGTGATACAAGCATGCAACACTGACTCCATTTAATTTTGGGGAGTGGGGCATATCTCAGTGGAAGAGCCCATCCTTTGCATGCATAAGGTTCCAGGTTTAATCCTCAGCATATCCAGCTAAATCTCAGATAGCAGGATTGGGAAAGAGACCCTAGAGCAGCCTTCTCCAACCTGGTGCCCCTCCAGTTGTGTTGGCCTACAACTTCCATCATCCCCAGCCCACATACCGGTTAGGGAGGTGGCAGTTGTAGGCCAACACATCTGAACGGTGGCAGGTTGAGGAAGGCTGATGGAGAAACGTTAGTTGCATGTATCATCACAGCAGACCACCTAACCCAGTGTTCTCCAACCTTGGGTCCCCAGATGTTTTTGGCCTACAACTCCCAGCATGCCCCAGCCAGCTATGTTGGCTGGGGCATGCTGGGAGTTGTAAGCCAAAAAACATCTGGGGACCCAAGGTTGGAGAATACTGACCTAACCCCTGAGATCATTCCTGCACCACCATCTCCACACTGTCAGAGGCATCTCCAGAAGCCACTAGATGCTACCTACATTGCATTAGAAAACAGCAGCGGGGGAAATATTGACTGGTTACTTCAATATCCAAAACCCAACCTCACCACCACCATTAGCTGCTTCCTGGGCCAGTTGCGGTTTGTTTTTTGTTTTTTTACTGAGCACTGAAAGCTCATTCTTATTATTATAATAGAGAGCCTGTTTCTAAGCAATGAAAGTCCCCAACTGCCACCTGGCTGCTCCCCTCTTAGACTCCATCAGTGGCCAGAGGCACTCTGCAGAAGAGGGAGGGAGAGCAAAGCCCCTTCCATTGGCCAACACTGACCCATTATTATTTCCTTTGTTAGCCAGCTTGAGTTTTTCTGTTGAAAAAGAGAGAGAATATGGATCAGGACAATGGCACAAGGGCAAAGCATTCAAACCCCCCCCCCCCTGCACCATACCCCCAGTCCAAATGTGTGGGGGGGAGGGTCTGCAGCTACTTTTCATGAAAGACAAAATATAGTGAGGTCCAATCATGGAACTCCCCCATAATGCCTAGTCTGGCCCTCAGCCATGGACTCCGGGTAGCTTTGGGCAGCCTGTTCATGTTCTTCTATTTGTAATAATATAAGAATTGCTCCATAAGAAGAACCCTACTGGATAAGACCCAAGGCCCATCTAGTCCAGCATTCTGTTCCCACAGTGGCCAACCAGAGGCCTCTGGGAAGTTCACAAGCAGGGCATGAGGGCAATAGCACTCTCTCACTCATGTTCTGCAGCAACTGGTATTCAGAGAGGAATCCTGCCTCTGATATTGGAGGTAATATATAGCCATCATCATGACGTCTTGTAGCCATTCACTGGGTCATTGTAAAGATCTATCAGATAAAGATATGTTGCTACTCAACACACGGTTTTAATCTGAAGCTCTGTGTTTTAAGAAACCTCGGGCGGCTCCCCTGCCTCTGGACCAGTAGTTACAGCATTCCCTGTTCCCCTCCTCATAGTGTATGGCCACTCTTGTCCTAAGTGCTGTGAGATTTTCTTCGGAGCCACTCTCTTACTAGTTCTTCCTTGCCAGTTTCCTGTCTCATTGGCCCTTTCCTTCATCTCATTCTCCACCAACCCTTCCCTCAGGTTCCTCTTACTAAGTCTGTTATGCTGCACCTGTTCCTTTCATCTCCTTGCCTCTGGAGTCACTGTCCTTTACTGTTAAGAACTCCTGGAACTTCTCAGTCCTTAGCCTGCCCATGTGAGGTTTTAAATCCCAGCCAAACCTTCCCTCTCTATCTCAGGATCTGCAACTGCAAATCGCATTGTTCCCTGAGCAACTGAACGTTCTGAGCCATCACATCTGCTCAATCAACCAGTGTCCAAGGTTGCACCACCGCACGTACAATCTGTATTGCTGGGAGTGTGTGGGCCCAAAAAGACTACAAATGTACCTTAATAGTCAGTGGCCAACTTGCCAGGCACATCTTTTGTTAGGAAAACTACAAATGGCCCAAGAAAGTGTTAGAGAAGATGATTCATCCCTATTAACCCCGTCCAAGCAGAGGGAGGGGTTAGCTAGGTGTAAGTGGAAAACAACAGAAACATTTTGGGAGACAGATGGCAGTTTTTGAGTGAGACACACAGAGAGAAGGGCAGGGAGGCAGCAAGCTCTGGTAGGCATCTTTTATGGGACTGCTGTCTCGCCCCGGAGCTCTGATGTGGGGCAGTGGATTTGGCTGTCCTTTAAGCTGTCTGCCTCCGCTGCGCTCATCCCACGTATTTACAAATAAATCCCTTAAAACAGCTTTCCTCAACCTGGATGATTTCCTCACCTCCTCTACTCTTACCCAGAGGTGGAATTCAGGGCAAGCCTGACCACCTTAGTCATTTTAAAGCAGCCTTCCCCAACCTGGTGCTCTCCAGATGCGTTGGACTACATTTCTCATCAACCCCAGCCAGCATGGATGATGGAAGTTGCAGTCTAAAGGCTCTAAACTGGTGAAGTTTTGCCAACTCGCTGACCACTTCCCTAGATACTCAACTAATACTACTGGTCTGAAGAGGAGTGGGTACTCAACAACGTAAGGAAGATTACTCATAGTGAGTATCATCGTAGAGCTGTATTGGGTTATGTCCTCCCTAAGCAGTCTCTCCAAAGGAGATTCTCTACTTTGGTGCAGCAAAGCAGTACTTCCCCTTTATTTCCAAAATTCAGGGGTGGCTGCTGATGCTTATGTAGTCAAAACAATACCACTTGCAAGGAGGACGAGGTCTCTGATGCGTGAGGGATTCCCAAGGTATGACGAACAAGTACAAATCATTATTTTAAAAAATATCCTGAAGGGGTAAAAAAAAAAACACACACACAGCCCAAAAACAGGGAAAGGAAAACTGTACATGCATGTGTTCATGCGGGGGAGAGGGGAAGGGAGCGGTCTTAGTCATCGCTTAGCTACATTTTACTGTTAAGGCCAAACAACTGTGCTACTTCTTGGCTATGTGTGCAAGGAGAAGGAGGAAGCCAGAGAGCGGGAGCTAGAGAAGGAGGTGGAGGAGGGACAGCAAGAGAAGGGGAAGGCAAGAAAAGGACCACAGAGGTTGAGAAAGGGAAGGATGCATTACTTCTTAAGTCTCTCTCCTCTCCTGCTCTTTCCATTTCACCTTCGCTCCTCACATACCCACAGATGGGAGTCTCTTCCTGTCTCCTCCTTTTCCTAAGCATACCTCACAGGGTTGTTGTGAGGATAAGATGGAGAGGAGGAGGAGGATTATCTAAGCTGCCTTGGGTTCCTTGCAGGAAAAAAGGCAGGATATAAATATAATAAATAAATAAAATAAGTCATTTAGCCAGCCAACAATACACGGGGTTTCTGATCCACAGGGTTAGGGCCCCCCCTACTCTATCTTAACAAGAATAGAACATTGTGAGGTTTATTTTAGTTTTTTCTTTATGAAGTTGGGTATACAACATAACTACGTAATACAACTGCAGCTAGCGGGGCAGAAAAGGGAGTTGACTTTCAAGAGGGCTCCTTTGGCATGCCTGATGCAGCCTGCAAGGTCCAGAATATCATATATCAAGGCCTGCATGAAGGACAGCTCTGAACAGTGGGGTAGAATACCTTTTTAGAACACCAAGGGTGCAGTCCAAAAGGATACAGGCCTGCTAGATGGGGATTTCCTCCTCCAAGTCCGTAGTTCTGTCTATAGCCTTGGTGGAGAAACTCCCCAGTATCCTATGGCCCCTCAGACACTGTCCAGGGCTCATAGGATTGCCCTCTGAAATGATTAACGACTCATGGACTGCTGAAAAGATAAAGTTCAGATACAGATATCTGATAAATCCACCACCACCCCTTCACTGGGTGGTATCAAAGACAATAATTGACAGATGGATCTAGACTTGGATCATAAACAAGAACTACCTAACAATTAAGCTAAACATGGGCAAGGCTGCAGATAAATTTGTGTTCCTCTGAATCACTTCTTTGCTTTTACTGGCATTACAGAACTTGCTTACTATGGAACCAGATGTTCCACTTTTGCAAGAAAGAAAGAAAAGACTGTTTGAACCAAAGAACTTTCTCCTGCTTAAAAACAAAACAACCAAAATCTACCAATATTCCAGGTGCATTTATTTATTGTTATACAGGGCTATTTCTCAGAACCACCCCTGCCAATGTTTTAGTTGTAGGTAGTAGCCTGGAGAGATCAAAACAATATTTGATTTGCTGTCAATTTCCCAATTTAGGTTTACCAAAGATATGCATATGAAATGAATGGTGCACATTACTATATTCAGGGTAAACTTTGAATTATTTTTTTTAAAAAATAAACCACCTTATTTGTGGGCTGCTCACTTATGAATTATAAATAGTACCTGCACCCAGCAGAAAACTAGACTCAGGACTGATTTGTATCTTTAGAAAAAGCACATGGTACAGCACTCCTGGGATTATACCTCTTCACTGATGGGGGATTGCATTTTGAATGTTCCCCCTTGGACTCCATACAGAAAACTACTACTTATGAGAGAAGGCTAGACTAGACCCCTTCCTCCTGACATTCTGGCTTTCCACAAACAGGAATTGTTTGGACATGGGGCTATTCAATCATATAATTTCCAACTTCAGTTCATTCTGAAGTGATACAGTCCCAGGAACACTGTACCATCACATGCCTTTTCTCAATGTGTAAGAGTAGTTTTTAGTCCAAGCAAGGATTTTCTGTGGAATGATTTAGAACAGAAGCATAATCCTGTTTTTAATCACAGAAATGTGTCTCAACACCACCATTATGGTCACAATTGGAAAAACAAAACAAAACATGCCAAGGAACATTGCACCAATAATTGGTCGTGATTCAGTTTTGAAATAGCCTGCAAAATTTAAACAGCTCAGGCATAGTTACTAGTGAGCATGCTCTCAAAGTCTGCACGTGCCTGGGTGCGGCCTCAGCATTATGCCATGTTATACTTCATAACTTTTCTTCCTGCTTCTTGTCATGAGCAGCAGGAAATGGAGTCCCTTAAAACTTGGGCACATTTCATGAGACAATGTAATTTTACCTCTGATCCAGAATGAGCCTGCTGCACATTTTCATCTTGTGCATATCTTGCCCATAATTTCCTGGCCCTTCTTTACATTTTTCAGCCTTTGATTGAGTTGTTCTCCCGAGTGTGGTACCCAGGAAAGTGAACACATTTAGTCAGCTACCACTTTGATTACATTCTGTCGTTCAGTTGACTCTGTTTATAGAAGTTTTCCAAAGCACTGTTCAGACGTATGGTTACTGAAAACAGATCTGAAAGCAATATTGTTCTTTTTTTCAAACCCAATACTAAACAAGTCCCCAGAACTTCAATGGTAAGAATATGAGAACCCTACTGGATCAGACCAAAGGCCTAGCCCATCTAGCATCATGTTTCTCACAGTGGCCAAGCAAATGCCTATGAGAAGTTCACACGCAGGGCACGAGGGCAATAGCTCTCTCCTGCTCCCTCTGATCCTGAAGGTAGCATGTAGCCAGCCATTATGACTAGGAGCCAGTGCTAGCCGTGTTGGAAATAGTAATACAGTATTGCCTGCTTAAAATCAACAAAGTGATGTAACCACTGATTAGAGTGGGAGGAATGGGTTAACAAAAGAAACCTCTCCTCCCTACTTTTGGCCTCTCTAGCCAGAGCTCTGCTGCTCTCTATCTACTTCCTGCTTCTTTGTGGAAGTTAGGTTGCCCCTGTGCTCTCCCTCTCCCAACATGGAGGACACAAATCCTGGCTGGCTTGTAGCCAGAGATCTTCTACAATGAAACTAATCTGCCTATATGCATCCCTGCATATATGTGAGTGATCTGTAAGTAAGAACTGATAAATGTCTTTAGTTTAAACCTTGTGTGGACATTCTGTTCCTTTTAATAGCCTTAAGAGACAAGAGTTTAGCAACTCACGTGGTGAATCCAGTTTCAATAAAGCAGGCTGCGCTTAAGGAGAAAACTCTGCTTTGTCCTAATCAGTATAGGACTGACTCCTTTTAACCTTATCCTCCAACAAGCCGAACCACCCATGAATTTGTCTAATCACCATTTAAGGCCAGCTAAGTTGTTGGCCATCATCACATCCTATGGTACTGTATTCTATCATTGAACTAGGTGTTAGGTGAAGAAATACGCTTTCTTTTGGCTGTCCCAAATGTCCCAACATTCAGTTTCAATAGATTATTATTTTAACCTCAACAAGGTCAAAATATGAACCACACACCCAGACACTGCATAATGTCGCTATAATGAAGCCTGCTTAAGCTTAGTGTGGGTGTTAATTACTTTGCAAATTGAGATTTGGGAACATATTGGTAAATAAAATGAAAGTGGAAGCCAGTGTGGAGTAGTGGTTAGAGGGTTGGACTGGGACTTGGGAGATCCGGGTTCTAGTTCCCGCTCGGCCACGAAGCTCACTGGGTGACTTTGGGCCAGTCACTGATTCTCAGCCTAACCTACCTCACAGGGTTGTTGTGAGGATAAAATGGAGAGGAGGAGGAGGATGTAAGCCACCTTGGGTTCCTTGCAAGGGGAAAAATGCAGGATATAAATGTAAAAATAAATAAATAAATGTAAATAAAAATTAAACTATTCAGCAGCTCATGTGGCTCTTTGCTACCTCCCCCCACTGCAATCAGGCTTATGTCAATGGAAGCTTTTAAAAAGCTTAATTGCAGCAGAGGTGGAGGCATTTCCAAAAAAGGGGGATGGTGTGTGGGGGGGGGGAGGGGGAGGGAGATCTGGGCAATCACATTGAGGCTCACAATCTAGCAGTGGGATGTGCCACAAGCTAGAACTTTGGGATATAGAACCTGCCCACTGATGGCATGCCCCAGTACCACCCCCTCATGCTTGCCCAGAGCCAATTTTTGACCCTTGGGATGAAAAAAGTTCCCCACCCCTGCACCAAAGTGTAGAATAAGCAAAGTCCTTTAATAAAGAACTTGATATATTGCTCAGCTTTAGTTCTGCTTTCTAAATGCAACTCTGAATAAGCACACTTCCTCAACTTTTGCACATTGTGACTTGTAGAAATGTGGAACTCAGACCATCCCCAAGGGGAGATACTGGGAGCTTCATCGTGGGAGAGCCAGTGTGGCGTAGTGGTGAGAGTGTTGGACTGGGACTCGGGAGATCCGGGTTCTAGTCCCCGCTCAGCCATGAAACTCACTGGGTGACTTTGGGCCAGTCACGGACTCTCAGCCTAACCTACCTCACAGGGTTGTTGTGAGGATAAAATGGAGAGGATTACGTATGTAAGCCGCCTTGGGTTCCTTGCCGGAAAAAAGGCGGGGTATAAATATAATGGGTTCCTTGCAGGAAAAAAGGCGGGGTATAAATATAATAAATAAATAAATAAATCATGGACATGTGCCGGTTCCCCTTTTGCATGAGACACTGAAAGCAGAGAAAGAAGATTCATGATGAGTCACTTTTGGACCTCCTGCTTTGGTGCCAGATGCAGAGAGGCGATCACTGTAGCATAATTCAAGGATTTCCATTTTCCTTCCACATCAGCTTCTAACAGCATAGTGGGAAACACAGGCGTATTAATGTGTATTAAGTTATTTCCTTTTATTTTTATTTATTAAAAAAAGAAAACATTATGGGCAAGCAAGGGAAATTGTTAGTAATGTACTCAATCTTGAAACTATTGAGCAGGACAGCTTGTTCAGTATATCAGTAACCTAAATCTACAGATGGCTGCAAAAGGCTGATGCTAACTGCAGGGCAGGCCTTCTGCTTTTCCACTCACTGTCCTCTATGCAGCGGGCCAATACCTCTTTATGGTTTGTAATCATATGGGTGTCAGTGAGGTAGAGTTCCCAGCAGTGGTTTAGCAAGTAAATGCTTTAAAGCACAGCATTGCCACTGTGCGTCTGCTGTGCTCACTTTTCAGTGTGGCTCAGTGGACTGTATGGGATCTGCTTTTAGATTAACATCCATTTAAAAACAGGAGCACTGCACTTTGCTCAAAAGCCACATTACACTAATCTTAGTTTAGGCTGTTGGCAAATAGCCTTTGTATTCAACTACAGCAATTCAAAATAATTGTCACAGAACAAAGAATGGGACATGAAATATGGAAAGTGCGAAACATTGTGTGCTTTGGTGAACTGCTTTAAATCCCATCGTGGAGTGATACAGCACTAACTTGCCTAGACAGTAAGGCAGATGCAAACTGATCAACTCATTAATAAGGCTTTATGTAGAATTTTTTTTAAATTGGAAAAGCTGTTGTTTTTTCTTAAAATACTTATTATTTATTTATTTCATTTTATTTCTATATTGCCCCATAGCTGAAGCTCTCTGGGCGGTTCGCAACAATTCATACAAATGAAATAATAATCCACATAAAAACAAACAATAAAACATATAATGTAGTTAAAAGTTTAAAACCGAATTTAAAAACGCAGTTTATTTATTTATTTATTATATTTATTAATTGCCCATCTGGCCGGTCACCCGGCCACCCTGGGCGATGTACAATTAAAATACAGTAAAACACAATAAAATATAATGATTAAAACAATATAAAAAATTCTTATTAAAAACCTAACCCACCCCATATTCCCGCCTGAACAGCCATGTTTTTAATGCACGGCGGAAGCTCATCACGGAGGGGGCATGGCGAAGGTCACTAGGGAGGGAGTTCCATAATGTGGGGGCCGCCACAGAGAAGGCCCTCTTCCTAGTCCCCACCAGCCTGGCTGCTCTGGCTGATGGGATAAGGAGAAGGCCGTCCGTGGCAGACCTTGTTGAGCGGCCTACTTGATGTTGCTGGAGGCGCTCCTTGAGATAAGCTGGGCCGGAGCCGTGTAGGGTTTTAAAGGTCAAAACCAACACCTTGAATTCGGCTCGGCAAGCAACTGGTAGCCAGTGCAACTCATTAAGCACTGGCGTGATGTGATCATGCCGGCGGCTGCCCTTAATCAGGCGAGCCGCCGCGTTCTGTACCAGCTGAAGCTTCCGGACCATCTTCAAGGGTAACCCCACGTAGAGCGCATTACAGTAGTCTAGGCGAGAGGAGACCAAGGCATGAACCACTGATGGGAGCAGGTGATTAGGAAGGTAGGGGCGCAGCTGCCGTATCAGATGGAGTTGATACAGCGCCGCCTGGCTCACAGCTGCCACCTGAGCCTCCATGGACAGCTGGGAGTCTAGAATGACCCCCAAGCTGCGGACCTGGTCCTTCAGGGGTAGATGTACCCCATTCAGCACCAGGTCAACATCCCCTAACCTTCCCTTGTCCCCCACCAGAAGTACCTCGGTCTTGTCGGGGTTCAGTTTCAGCATGTTCCTTCCCATCCAGCCAGCCACTGACTCCAGGCACTTGGACAGGGTCTCAACGGCCAACCTCGGTGAGGACTTAAAACAGAGGTAGAGCTGCGTGTCATCCGCATACTGATGACACTGCACCCCAAACCTCCTGATGATAGCTCCCAGCGGCTTGAGGTAGATGTTGAATAACTTCGGGGAGAGGATGGAACCCTGCGGCACTCCACAAGTGAGCAGCCGAGGGTCCGAAGCCTCTTCCCCGAGAACTACCCTCCGATACCTTCCAGAGAGGAAGGACCGGAACCACTGCAATACAGTGCCTCCCAAGCCCAACCCCTCCAGACTGTCCAGGAGGATACCGTGGTCAACGGTATCAAAAGCCGCTGAGAGATCGAGGAGGACTAGAAAGGAGCATTCGCCCCTATCCAAAGCCCTCCTCATATCATCCACCAAGGCGACCAAGGCCGTCTCCGTCCCATGTCCAGACCTGAAGCCCGACTGTTACGGATCTAAATAATCGGCTTCATCCAAGTGTGCCTTCAACTGAGCACCCACCACCCGCTCGATCACCTTGCCCAGAAATGGTAAATTGGAGACTGGGCGGAAGTTGTTCAGATCTTGGGGATCTAAGGAGGGCTTCTTCAGAAGTGGTCTGATTGCTGCCTCCTTAAGGGCTGGTGGCATCACTCCCTCCTCAAGGGAAGCATTCACCACCGCCCTGATCCCCTCACCCAGTCTCTCCCTACAGCTCATGATGAGCCAGGACGGGCAAGGATCACACAAGCAGGTGGTCGGCCTCACAGATGAAAGCACCTTGTCCACTTCATCAGAAGGAAGAAGCCGAAACCGATCCCACAAAACCGGTCTGCCATTGGCCTCCTCCCGCTCACTCCCTGTGTCCACGACGTACGATATCCCACTCCTAATCCGATCGGTTTTATCTGCGAAGTGCTTCGCTAAAGCCTCACAGGAGACTTTTGACTGTTCCAGTGGGTCCGGAGCGACTGGACCGACCAGACTCCGGACCACTTGGAACAGCCTCCTGGGGCAGCACTCTGCAGACGCAATGGGGGCAGCATATAAATTCTTTTTTGCTGCCTTCACCGCCACCCGATAGGCTGAAGATGCAGCTCTAACCCGTGTTCGATCGTCTTCGGAGCGGGAATTTCGCCATCGGCGCTCTAGCCTTCTCACCTCTTGTTTCAGAGCTCGCAGCAGCGACGGAGTGAACCATGGCGCCGCGCGAGCTCTGTTTAGGCGAAGAGGGCGCTTCGGGGCAACTCGGTCTAATGCCCTGGTGATTGCAGCATTCCAGTCATCCACCAGGGTCTCGACCGAGCTACCGTTTGTGTGCTCCAATTCCCCAAGCGCGTTCAGGAATCCATCTGTATCCATAAGACGCCTGGGGCGGACCATCCTAATAGGTCCCTCACCCCTGCAGAGGGGTTGTGGCACCGAGAAATCCAACCCCACCAGATAGTGATCTGACCATGACAAGGGGGTGGTGGATATACCCCCGATTTCCAGATCATTTCCCCCCTCTCCAGAAACAAAACCCAAGTCCAGCGCATGACCGGCTACATGGGTAGGTCCAGTTAATACAGGGTGCAGCTCCCAGGAAGCCATGGTCTCCATGAAGTCCCGAGGTGCCCCCGTGAGGGCAGCCCCCGAATGCACGTTGAAGTCCCCCAACACCAATAGCCTGGGGGACAAGACACGCACATCAGAGACCACCTCCAGCACCTCGGCCAGGGAGTCTGTCGTGCAGCGGGGTGGACGGTACACGAGCAGAATCCCCAGACTGCCCTTTGGACCCTTTGGACCCAACCTCCAGTACATGCACTCAATAAACTTGGTCTCCCGGAGAGGGAGTATGGTGAGGACCAAGGACTCCCGGTAGATAACAGCCACTTCAATTTTATTCACTAATTCCAATGCTTGCTCATTTTTTCTCCTTAAGACCGATTTAATAAATGATACCTGGTTAAATGTTTCCCACCAATCGAACATACATTCTAGCACCAAAGCTCCTTCAGTTTTAGAGAAAAGTTAGGGCGCTTACAGATTAACTTAATTCGTGCACCAAAGAAAGCATGGACATTTTAACATAAGGTAAACACATTATACAGTCCCATATATTATATGCACTTACAAATTATGCTCTATGAACCCACACTTCCCCTCAATCTTTCAGTCCTAATATGCTCCCCTTTGCATGTTGGGAGCAACACTGAAGCTTTGACACCGAAGGTAATGGGTGACTAATGTACTGCACACCTGCTTTCATAGAATCATAGAAAAGTAGAGTTGGAAGGGGCCTACAAGGCCATCGAGTCCAACCCTCTGCTCAATGCAGGAATCCAGGTCAAAGCATCCCTGACAGATGTCTGTCCAGCTGCACCTTGAATGCCTCCAGAGTGGGAGAGCCCACCACCTCCCTAGGTAGTTGATTCCATTGTCTTATTGCTCTGACAGTCAGGAATTTTTTTCTGATGTTTAGGTGGAATCTAGGTTCCTGTAACTTGAGGCCATTATTCCGTGTCCTGCAAACTGGGATGATCGAGAAGAGATCCTGGCCCTCCTCTGTGTGACATCCCTTCAAATACTGGAAGAGTGCGATCATATCTCCCCTCAGTCTCTTCTGAAGGCTAAACATGCCCAGTTCTTTCAGTCTCTCCTCATAGGGCCTTGTTTCCAGTCCCTTTATCATCCTTGTTGCCCTCCTCTGAACCCTCTCCAGTTTGTCTACATCCTTCTTAAAGTGAGGTGCCCAGAACTGGATGCAGTACTCAAGATGAGGCCTAACCAGTGCTGAGTAAAGGGGAATTATCACTTCATGTGATTTGGAAGCTATACTTCTATTAATGCAGCCCCAAATAGCATTTGCCTTCTTTGCAGCCACATCTCATTGCTGGCTCATATTCAGTTTGTGATCTACCACAATTCCAAGATCCTTCTCACTTGTAGCATTGTTGAGCCAAGTGTCCCCCATTCTGTAACTCTGCATTTGGTTTCCTCTCCCTAGGTGCAGCACTTGGCATTTATCCCTATTAAATTTCATTCTGTTGTTTTCGGCCCAGCGCTCCAGCCTCTCGAGGTCACTTTGAATCTTGTTTCTGTCTTCCAGAGTATTAGCTGTTCCACCCAACTTTGTGTCATCTGCAAATTTGATAAGCATTCCCTGTACCTCCTGATCCAAGTCATTAATAAAAATGTTGAAGAGCACCGGGCCCAGGACCGAGCCCTGTGGTACCCCGCTCGTTACCTTTCCCCAGTTTGAGAAGGAACCATTGATAAGCACTCTTTGAGTCCGATTCTGTAGCCAATTGTGGATCCACCTGATAGTTGTTCCATCTAGCCCACTCTTAGCTAGCTTGCTAATCAGGATATCATGAGGCACTTTGTCAAAAGCTTTGCTGAAGTCCAGATATATAATGTCCACAGCATTCCCACAGTCCACAAGGGAGGTTACCCAATCAAAAAATTAGATCAGATTAGTCTGACAGGATTTGTTCTTGACAAATCCATGCTGGCTTCTAGTAATCACTGCATTGTTTTCAGGGTGCTTGCATGCCTCAAAATTTCCTTTACATAAATTCTTCTTCCCTTCCCCAATAAAATTTTGGTGCTCATGAAGACTAGTTTACCGTATTTTTCCGTCTATAAGACGCCCCCATGTATAAGACGTCCCCCACTGGGCAGTTTCGCAACCACGCGGTTCTCTCCTTGGCTTACTTCCGTGTATAAGATGACCCTCAATTTTTAGTCTAACAATTTTAGGAAAAAGTATAGTCTTATACATGGAAAAATACTGTATGTTGGTCTTGCTTTGGACATGTTTCTTTTCAAAAATAAAAATACACATATGACCTGGTCCTGGACATATGTGTCCGTTTTGCCTCATGTACTTACTTCATAAACAGGAACCCACTGAAAACTGGAGCTTCCTGCTGCCTGTGGATTCAGTGAACATGTGATAAACTAAAGAAAGGATTCACATACTTCCCTACAGAGAAGTCACTTCTGTGAAATACCTTTTGTCTATATGAAACAGCTGTTAGTTACATGCATTTCACTGTTTTCTGTCTAAAATTAGTATTGCCCTGGAGGCCACAAGAAAAGACTCTAGTGGCCACTTTGTGAATGTTACTGTTCAGCTCATTAACCCTAACTATGTGAGGAATGTAATGGCTATTAGTCATTTTGAAGGTCTTTGAAACCAAAAAACAAAACACCTCTAAAATAAAGTTTTCAAAGGATTGTATTTTTTACTTACCCTACCATTAGGAAACCCTGGTATAGAGGAACAGATGCAAAATAGAAGACTGAAGAAAACACAGCCTGCATAGTTGAAATAATAAGGCCTCTGTGCATGACATACTTTCTTTTGGATTGGAGAAAATAGCACACATTAGCAGTGGTAGGCTGTATATGGAAAAACAAGGTTGATAGATGCAAATTGTAAAAAGTATCTCAAGACTAAAGGCGACTGGGCATCAGGACAAGTGTCCATATGATCATCAGGCTATAAGTTATCAGGAGAAAGGAGGTGGCTAAGTTGTGCTTATAAGCAAGCATGCATAGGTTTGAGCTTTGCTAGAGGTCAGCCATTTACAATTTACAGCCAGAACGGAGCAAGTGTGATGTTCTGATAATGCCTGAATAGTTACTTTGCTGTTTTTACTATCAGTTCAACATGCAGAGCAGAAGATAAACTTTACAAGAACATGGTTGTCAGAGTTAAAGTTCAGAATGTATAAGCATATAATTTGTTAAACATTGACATCACATTTACCTCAGCTTCACTGTTGCCTCCAACTGCAGAGGAAGGCAACTGGGGTCGAAAGGCCAAGGGAAAGTATAGGCGCATGGAACTCACCTTGTATGAAAACACGAGACCGTACGTTTTAACTTCTGTGCCATGCAAGCAAGTAAAGGCAAGAACCTTCATACATTTTCTATGCTTTTGGTTGAATTTCTAAGACTCTTTAGTCTTTTCTTAAGTTGAAGGTTATTTGATTTTCAAATTTCCATGTTCTTTGGAAATAAAACTTACTGAATTACATGAGTTGTTTGTGAGGATGGGGGAGTAGATTTTTACCTTACCTAGGATTACATTGGCGCCTGTGAGAAGTTGCCATTCTTACTTCTCTAACATGAAATAGTCATAACAAAAATTGCCAGTAAATATGGTCTCCCAACAATGGTTTTGCTGGTATGTGGTGGGGTTTGGGGAATTTGTCTCGAGCAACCAGCAATATATCTCCTATATTTGTGGCAGGCTCCACCATGTCAGTTCTGCTCTTCTCTTCCCAAGCTAGCTTCATTAGCACAGACAGCAGCTTTACTATCTGCACTGATGGACAAGTGGCCCTGGCAAAGTTCCACCAGGACTCCAACAGTTTTCATCCCACCATCAACCTGAGCCTAGGCCTGTCCGCGCAACAAGTTCACTCTCTGCCCACACAACAGATTCACTTTCTGTCCACTACTGTGCAACTGCCTAAGGGACACATAAGCACCTCCTTATATCAGAAATCTACTGACAATTACACATACTTTCATGCTGCCAGCTTCCACCCAGAACACACCACAAAATCCATTGTCTGCAGCCAAGCCCTACGATGCATCCATATTTGCTCAGACTTGGACAGGGAGTCACAATTTAAGAATGTAAATCCAACATTTCTGCTACTATAATGCCCACTCAACTAACTGAAAGAACAGATCAGCTGGGCCAGACCAGTACCTAGACAGACCCACAAGAGAAAACAGAACAGCAGCTGCTGTCATCTTCTGTTCTTGGCTAAAACCATTCAAATGTATCAGTGGTCTGCAGCTCATCCTAGACAATGACACTTCCCTCTCACAGGCCTTGGGTGGCCTTAGACAGCCACCTCACCCCCAATTTAAAACAGCTACTCACTAGCAATCAGGTAACAGAAATCTGGACACAGGAACCAAAACCTGTGGTCGACCCAGATGTCAAGTCTGTCTCCACATGTACTCAAGCAACACTGTTACAGGACCAAATGGTGTCATCCTCCTGCTCATCTTCCAATGTGATATATGCCATCATTCAGCAGTAATACCCTTCTGTAGTCTACATAGATCAGACAGACCAGTCTCTAGGCAAAAGAATAAATGGACACAAATCTTTTATCAGAAATGGCAATATTCAAAAAACAGAGGGGGGCATTTCCACCGTCCAGGACACTCAGTCAAGGTGGATTGCAATATGAAACCGCTAAACTACCATTTTTAAAATGTTTTTATTGTTGTTGTTTAATACTGTATTTTATTGTAAGATTGTATTTTCATGGTATAATTGTATTTTATTATGTAATTTTAATAATTGTTATAAACTGCCCAGAGAGCTTTGGCTATTGGGCGGTATAGAAATGGAATAGATGATGATGATGACGATGACGATGATTAGTAGTAGTAGTAGTATTCATCAAGAGGTTCAAATTCATTTTCTACAGCTTGTACTGGGGGGAAAAGGCTTTTTTAATTATAGTGACTGGGTTCACATGACATGGTAAGCTTCAGTAGGTTTACTGCCTGAGTAAACCTACTAAGGTTTACTATGTCGTGTGAACCCAGGAATGGTTAGTTAGGGTGGTTAAGGAGACCCTCCCTTAACCACCCTACTAAGTCATGGCTTGCAATAGAGTTTAGAAAACTCTAGTAGGTTTAGCATGTTGTCTGAACCTGGGCAACAGACTAACCCTACCAGAAGCCAAAAGGGTATAGACTAGAGCCCCTTGGCCAGAGCGGCAAACAAGGGCTGCCACTCTGGCCCAGCGGTTCTGCCCAATGACAGCTGGCCAAGAGCCAAAGCGGCACATGGCTGGCTGTCATCTGCTTCCCCACACACTTCTGCTCATGTCCTTCAGCAGCAGCAGCGTGTGGGGGAGCCCGAAAGCACTGCCAGGCACCTGGCCGCACATGGTCTCAAGCAAGCATGACCGGGAGCCTTGTTCCCCGCCAACGCACTCCTTTCCCCCCAGAACAGCAGATGGGGACACGGTACCCCCAGACACCTATCACGCACGGAGTGCTCTCTTCCCGCTTGGTAAGGGGGCAGTCCGCAAACCCTGCCAGCAGCAGAGGTGGCAGAGGTGATGGCAGACAGCGGCAATGAGTGAGGCCCTGGGGGGAGGGGGCAAGTTGGGGGGGGCAGCCAGTGGGGGGGGGAAGGAGCCTCTGACAGCTGGGGAAAAGTGCACTTTGAGCACTTTTCCCCAGCTGTCATCCCCAATCATCTCCCCTCAGTGCTCCCACGGTGTCCCCTGGGATACCAATGAGAGGACTGAAGGAGGAAGAGGCTGTCGGGCACCGACAGGGCCTGGGGCAGCTTTAAACCCAGAGGTTTCAGAACCTCTGTGGGTTTAAAGTGACCTGCGAACCCAGCATGTTAATCAACTCACCAATGCAAGGCTCACCTATTTTGTAACTGGCATCCGTTACTTTCTGCATTTCATTTTTCCTCTGATCAGTGTTTACAATTCCTCGCCACACCCTCCCATCCATGTAACTCAGCATAACACTTCATGTGTCAGATGAAGTGGACTCCAGTCCACAAAAGCTTATGCCATAATAGGCTAATCTTTAAGGCATTCCAAACTCTGTCATGTGTTTGCACTGCATATGTTACCTTCTCTTCTATACTCTTCTCCACTGAGAGAGATGGGAACATCACCTTTTAAACTACACAATGGATTTTCAAACAAAGGCTCAGTCCAGATGTATGATTGGAGGTTAAAATTTTCCAAATTCAAAAAGCTAACGTTTGTTTTTCTGGCAAAGAAGTCTAAAACAGCGCAAATTATCCCACCAGCCAAAAATTTTAAACTGCTACTAAGTCACACATTTCTCATTCACTTTCTCTGAAATTTGGAGAGCTTTTACATCTCACCAAAGAAATTCTCCATACTAAATTTCATACCGTGTATCTATTTTATAATCAATAGAATTTTCATGTGCTGTAATTAAAAGACTAAATAAAAAAAAAACCAAGCACATCACTAGGCCTATGGCTGTATATAATTGTTCTATTTTTCCTTAGGAATACTTGTAGAAAAGGTTAAAGTGTCATCACTGCAAGTACTAATCAGCAACTACTAATCAAATATTCTTAAGCTCTTGAATAAAGGTTGCATTTAGCTTAACGCTTCATCTATCTTATAGTTGACTCACTGTTCTTGGATTTAGGCGGACAACCACGCTGCAGGTCAAAGGGGCAAAATTCATATCAGTATGCCCTCTTAACTGGATTATGGTCAGTATTCAAGACATGCACAGAGTGCATAAAGGTTTCTTTTATCTGGAAGACTACGTTCTTGTCACTTGCATTTTTAAACATTTGCAGAAAGACCAGTTTTTCCCCCCAAGGTAAATATTAAACTTTTTTAAAAAACAGTCATTTAGAAAGTTCACTGACCAGTTTGTTAGTGGCTTTATTCAGCTGTTTTAATAGTTACAGGTTTTTTGAGGCTGGGTATTAGGAGTGTTGGTGCATGCTGAATTTAAACAAAAAATTACCAACTTTCCAACCAAATAAAATCTTAACCAACTCTCTTTCAAGAAGGCTGCTGTGGTGGGCAAATATCTATGTGCTCAGGAGTATATTTTCATTTCATTTGTACAGTGAACCTCATCTCACATATGTCAAAGCTGCCAGTCATTTTTCCATAAAAACAGCTTAAGTACTTTGCAATTCAGAATTTTAAACTTTCTACCCACAAAGGCTAACTGCACCAGCATTGTAATTCAGAGAGCAGGCTTCCCCATCAGGCTTTAATATTTTGATTTGTAGCCCACCAGTCAAGAAGGTAACATTGATATTTTAATTACATTAGGTCTGCTTCAACCCCTTCCATAACACACAGCACTGATCTGGTGTAGCAGAGTCTCATTAACCTGGTTCACACAACACAGCCAGGTCACCATGTTTTTTAAACCACCATCAGCTACAGTACATGTGGCCACCATTTTGACTATGCAACCCCCAATCATGTCGTGCAAACCCAGCCATGATGGGTTAGTTAAGCAACCCTCACAGAACCCTCAATAGTAAGGTTATGAGAGGCTTGTTTAATGGCTGGGTTTGAATGACAGCACAACCCGATAGGGGCTATATATTAAAAAAGCAGCTACATGGGCCCTGCCTGCACTGCAGCTATCAAATAACCCACAATAAGTCAGCCATGTCATGCGAACCAGCCCACTGTGTCATTGCAGCTCTTATCTCCTTTCATTTCATTGCGCTCCAACTTCTGGCAATTGGGTGGTTCAGTTGCCTTGTTGCAAGCACCTTAATTTCCATCCCCTTAGGACTAGAGGCCTTTTCACTATCCAAGAGCAAAGAGGGAGAAGCTGGTCTGTGCCTAGGTGAGCTGCTGCACAATAGCGGCTGGATGGGATCATACTGCCCAATATTATTAGTGCAGACAAGTCTCTTATTTTATCGTAGTTCCACATGCAAGCTACGTCTAGATCAGGTTGCAATGGTATGGTTTGAATGTGGGGAATATACAAAATAGGTATAAGAGAAAGCTTAATTTCCAGGGTCTGACTACTCCTTGAGCAGTAGCTACAAATGTCCAGTAATACGTCTCTTTACAGCACAATCCTATACATGTTTACCATGAAGTAAATCCCAATATTGTTGCATATTCCCAGCTAAGTGTGGAGAATTGCCACCTTAGTCTCACAATGAACTGAAAATTTAGTTAATGTTAATATGCAGGGTTAATGGGCAAATAAAGTACTGCCAAATTCTATTTTAAAAGTCCTTTATTAACCTGAATATAAGTATAAAAAAGACAAGTTTTCTACCATATAGGAGCTCTTGCTTCATGTGGAAACAAAACTTTTTACAAAGTGAAAAAATAAATACCTTTTGGAGTAAGGTTTATATGCTAATGTGCCATAAAAAAGTAGAGTTTTAATATTTTGACAAAATGTCTGTGCAAAGAAACAAATGCATACACACATTACTGCTACATTAAGGCAATATGAAAATTATATTCAGAAAGTCTCAGTAAAGTGACTTTTCTAGCTTTCATTTCAGCTAGTATTGCACCCAAACATGGTCATCTAGTTTTCAATATTCTGGAGCATTCACTAGTTGACCAAAGTCCAAAATGCCCAGGGATAGGGTTTGTGGTCGAAGGTAAGACGGTTTTTAGAAAGAATAATTTAACACAACTGCATTTTAGAAAACCACACAAAGATTATACTGTTCAAGGAAACGTTTCTCCGAACACAAGGCAGATGAACGGGAACAGTTGACTCTTGCAAAAGAAAAATGTTTCTACAGATGTTCAAACTAACACTTTTTAAATGTCCTTCAGCATTCTCTCAACAGGCTATCAAATGTATTCAAATGTTGATAGTAATTTAGCAAGTAATCTATCTATTTTTGCTGAAACAAATACAGCTATTTTAAAGCTTTGCAATCTTAGGTTCTTCAGTACATCGACTTAAAAATAATTTCTTACTTCAAGTGGGACTAAAAGAAACTAAATTACCATACTACAACAGTCGTAGGTATTAAAAACTAGTTTTCCTAAAAGATAAATGGAGTGATCATGCTAAATAAACTTTAAAATAAAATCAATATTTATAAAATGCATAAAAGAAGCTGGGTTACCCCTGCTGGATACTACAGAGAAACCTTCCATCTCTTCTCTCAGAATTTTCAGAATATTGCCATTTTATAAATAATGTTGTTTCACGTGACATGAGTTGTCTACAAGTCACAGTATGCCCCCTAAAACATATTCTCAAACACTCTGAACAGAGACTTGTTCCCCATTCTCCCCCTCCCCCCACAGTTCTGTAACGGCTTTTCTGTCTATAAATTGCTGGCAGATGCTGAAGTGGCTGCTCTCCTTCACCATCAATGGAGCTGGAGTGAACATTAGTGCAGTAGTTTGGAAGTACAAGGTAGTTTAGAAGCTTGTATGGGGTATATTTTCCAGTGATAATATGGAGGTCATATTACCGTCAGATTAAGCAGACTGGTGTGGGTAGGCAAATACACATGCTGGACATGCTCTACTCGAGATCTGCAAACTGGACATGACTAGAAGGAAAAAAGCACAAGTTAGAACATTGTTTAACTGGTATTAACAACTCAGTATACGGTAAGTTTTATTAGTTCACATAACTGGAAGTTCTAATATTCAATGTACACCATTGAAATACACTTACTTTTAAAAATACTCATCACAAAAGCAAGCCTTAATAGATTCATAAGAATAAGATCATTACTAGCAAACATATGCTTCCTTTGACTATTTTCCAAAATGTAAGGTAGAGAGATCACATCATTTCTATGCATAGTATTTATCCATATTTGGATTTTAAAAAAAATCAGAATGCCACAAAACATAACTGATCTGGAATACTAAATTCCAACAAGTGTGGGGTTCAAAGAATTTCAAGCTTGCATGCAACACTTTTAGCAATTTCACTGAAATGTTTGTGTCATCACTTTTTGAACTCAACCAATTACTTACCTGCTTAGGTCAAATCTGGCTAGCATTACCAGATGTTTGACAAGGCCAACAGTGCATTGACAGCTACTAGGGTTAAGCCCTTTCTTCCTTTACAGTATTCCAAATGGTGCATGGCTATGCACAACTATCATGATATGTGACAATGCTATGAACTGATTCCCCGCACACCCATGCCTTTAGTGCTATTGTATCTTTTGTCAATAGTTCTGAGAACTTGTTTTTAAGTATGAAGAACTTCAATGTATTCTGAAAGGTAGCAATTCAACATGTGATATTATGTTGTTGCAAGTGATTTTATAGTTACCTGTAATTGTGCAGCACATGACTCACAGCAGACAGTGTGACCACATGGACAAAATGTTGAATTTATTTCTTCTTCACAGCATACCATACACAGCAGAGATTCTTTAAGCTTCCGTAACTTTTCTTGAAGAGCTTTAGTCTGCTGGCAATTGAGACCCTCACAGTTGTCACAGTTCATACTGCTTTCTGAAGACTTCAGGGGAGAACTGGGTGGACTCTCGTCACTTTTTGAAACTAGATCCACAATGCCAGCATTGTAAAGGGCCCGCCTTGCATGATCATAAGCTTCCTTAGATGTCCGCTTAATATCAAACACATACTTTTTGCCAAGATTAATATTCTCATTCAGGAACAGGGATGCTAAGTGGCCCTTTAAGTCTCGACTGTACTGCATCATGACAGCACTAGTAACAGTGTCACACCTACCAGGAAAGACACATGAAAGTACAACTAAGTCAATTGAACAAAAAACTGACATTCTTAGTTCTGTTTATTCACAGAATTCCAACACCATAATTGGAATGAGAATATGGAAGATAATTCTAAAAACAAAATGGCATGCTTAGCTTCAATACTCTCATTCTCAAAAGAGAATTATTCACATGGATTGTTACCAATTTAGTTTCACAGCTTTCAGGCAGACCTAACAGTTAATCGTGCCAGAGTTGCACAAGAAATTGAATTAATGGTATTTTTAGGAAGTGTTAACTTTGTGCTGTGTTAATGCAAGTGACTTCCTCAAGTATTACTTCCCACTCCAAAGCGAGAGAGAAAATTCCTAAACAAAAATAAAATCCATTCTGGTGGACACCGAGTAGAACAAAACAAAACGTAGTATTTCACTGAATATTAATGTTTACAGAATGGGCAGTATCCAACAGGGCACTTATACCCCCGCCAATTGCATTGTGCAAGCAGCCCCCACTGCTTGTGGAATGGTGATTTAGCGCTTCTGGGCGCAACCTGAAACAAGTGAAAATGCTCATTTCTGGAAAGGAGGTCAGCAGAGCTCACATAAGGCTTATACTAGGAACAGTTAAATCTCTGTTGGGGTAAGCTGTAGGCCCCGCCTGCACAACTGATTCAGTGGGACCCTGCTTTTGGAAGGGAATTGGCAGGGCGTAAGCACCCTGCACAATGGTTTCATCAGATAAAGACAGAAGCTTAAGAACTTTATGTAGGAAAATGAGGCATCAATATTTAACATGCAACTATTCATTTCCATTTTAAACTAATTTTGTCTTCTAGAAATACAAACCTGTAAAATGCATGTGTTTCTGTTATTGCTCTGTAAAGTCCACTAGCTGCTCTGGTGCTGATCATCTTGAAAAGGTGAACTATACTATTGCCAGATTCCTTCGTGACGGTCAAGTACACATTCTTCCCAGACTGTGTTGCCATCTGAACAACTGGGTATGCAATTCTAAAAGGAAAGCAAAAACATTAAAGAACAAGACATGGACTGCTAGCCTAAAAATGCTGTAATTTTTAGCTAGAGACCAGCTATAGATTGGTAGTGCAAAATAAAGGCTAATAATAAAGCTGAAAGAAGTTTGGAAGCCCCATTGTGTACTTCTGGAAAGAAGCAAAACCAATTTTGACAACTTAATTTATCTTTCTCCAATGTGGAATTCGCCAAACGTTTTGGACAACATCTTCCATCATCCCTGACCATCTAACCATGCTGGCTGGTGCTGATCAGGGTTGTAGTCCAGAATATCTGAAGGGTACCACATCAAGGAAGACTGGTTTAACCTACAGTATGAAATGACCCCTGAAGTTTCAAAGTCACAATTTGTGCTCAATAAATCTAGAGCTATTTGGAGAATCCGCATTTCTTTTGGGAAAAACACATTTGAATGAAATAATCTGTTTTAGCAATACTACATACAAAATTAGATATGGTTCTGTACCACTGTTACACGGGCCAAGTTAAAACAGTAGTGCGCCCCACACATTTGAGCCTTTTTATGAGAACTTATATAAAATACTTTCAGATGGAACTTTCTAGTAATTACCTGTTGATAGGAATGAAGTCATCTTTACATATGGCAATACCCTCAGGACCAACACCAATGAAAAGTTTTTGCCCTTCGCTGTCTCTGACAGAATGCCACTCTATACCATAATTCTCCAGTGTTGACACTATCTGTAAAACTTGATACTCTGCCGAAGCTTGGCTGAGGCCTTCAAGCTCTTTATGCTTTGCAGTAATACTGTAGGGCAGCAAGAAGATAAGAGCAGATTAATCGCTCAGACAAATGTGGCATGATCTGGTCTTTAAAGGCAAATTATTTCAACTTCTCTAAAATTAATTTTTAAATGTTTTATTATTCTATTTAGAAGATTTATATATACTCGTTTTCAACAAGAATTTCTCAAATTTTATTAATTTTACAGCTTTAAAAAATAGATAGTACACAGTTCAGTCATTTCTTGCCCTAATTTTAATGTATCTAACTTATTTTTTTGCGTGTTATTTAGGATTTAGAATCAGTTTATAGCTAATTAAACATTTGTTGATATGCGCATCAACATAAAATTAGATCCCTTTTAAAAGAATTGACATGAGTACATAATTTGTTGAAAGGTAAAAAGTGATCTCACAGTTAAGTCTTAATTCAATTGGAGAGTTAAGCACATGCTAATTCTCCCAACGAAACCAGGCCATCTTTCAATATTTTATTTCATCACTCTAAGAATCTGGGATAATATGTTCTCTATTACAACAACATAGTAGGAACCATTTTTTAACAAAAATGAACACCTTTAAATCTAATGAGTACTGTGCTGACATCAAGTCCGCAAAAAAAGTGTAACTTGCAATTACAGTGATTTTGCCACTGTTGTGCATTTGAACACGTGTTTCTGCCATGTTCTGTTCTTAAGAAACAAGTCCTCTTACCTGTCCCAAATAGCAGTTGTAAGTTCCTTCACACAGAATTCTTCATAGTGATATTTGGCAGTATTTTGATTATAATCACCAAACTTCAACTGGGCAAGCAACGCACTAAGTTCAATTGCATTCTCAGAAGAACACTGAAGATTACCGGCCAGAAGATCCTCCTCTATATGCAAGAAAAACATGTGCCTAAAAAGGAAATAAGTTTAAATGTTTTAATGTAGAAAGTCAGGTTTTGGACAATGTAAAACTTGTTCAACATGTGATATAAATAGTTCTGCTCCTGCTTATTAATTTTACACAATATTTTCTGATTTTCCTAGCTGAAAGAATGGGAAAATAAACTACAGAATACGGAGGTGATCTAAAACGAAGTGCAAGGCTGATTCATTTTAAGAAATTAAAATGCAGAGACAGTATTAACATATTAAAATTTAAGCTGGAGTGAACTGAACAGAATTCATTCTGAAGTTTGTTTACAGAAAAGAAACAGGTACATCTACATGGGTTATTTGGGAAAAAATGTTTTAACTTCTGTCTTCACACTACTGATGCAGTCATAATTGAAGAACAGTGGTGACTGATAATAAAAAACAGAAGCACAATAAATTGATGGGGATACCTCCCCTGAAAATCAGTGGACTGGATCCAGGCTTACTTACAGTAGACTCACTGAAACCAATAGGACCTAAATTGTACTTAAATTAATCATGACTAACTTTAGTCCCATTCATTTCTGTGGGTCTGCGCCAAGTATAAAAAAGACTGGATCCAACTCAATGGTTAGAAACGCATATAGAATTACAGTGTTTAAGGTTAAAAAAGGTGGTGATATGAGTAGTCCTACCATTACAACTGCATTACTGGTTCAACACTATTGGTTCAACACAGAGTGCAGTTAGCTGGCAATGATCAGTCTTCAAGCTTTCATACAGATACTGCCTATACTGAGAGTTTCTTAAATCCAAAGGAAGGGAAGAGGAATCAGTTACAAACCTAATATCCTATCAAATATATGATGAAAGACCATGAGTGCTCTTGCACACCAAATTAGAAGCACCACTTAGCCAATTAATATGTCGGTGTATTGCAAATGGTAAACATATGATATTGAGGAGAGATCTTTTTTAAAAAAAACCCCTCATTAATCTAACTAATGTTGGTTATACTTATGGGAATGGAGGTATAATAATCTGTCTCCCAAATCTGTTATCATGTACACATTTAGTACATGATAGGTGTCAGACTCTGCACAAAGAACACTACTGTCAATAAAATGAAGTGTTCAGCAGTTTCTGAGGAAAATAGAT
Organism: Shinisaurus crocodilurus; assembly: GCA_021292165.1. Taxonomy (NCBI): domain Eukaryota; kingdom Metazoa; phylum Chordata; class Lepidosauria; order Squamata; family Shinisauridae; genus Shinisaurus; species Shinisaurus crocodilurus. The sequence continues at coordinate 136,156,055 of CM037880.1, forward strand.
ACATAGACCTGATGGGTAGTTGGGACTGCGTGGGAGCAAGTGAACGTACTGCCTCCGACCACTCACTGCTGCCACTTTGTTAAACAACCTGGGATGTGCTCTATGACATCCGAATCCAGCATTCTGGGTTTCAGGAAGAAACAACCCAGAGTTTTAACCCAACAACAAATCAACAACCCAGAGTGCTAGATTTGGATGTCACGTCAGACCCTGGGTTGTTTACCAAAGCGGAAGCAGTGAGTAGTCAGGAGGCAGCACACTTTTTAGGTCCCAACTATCCATGGTTTAAACAATCCATGGGTAGTCATTACATGAGAACCAAATCATAGTGTTGGATTCAGGTTTAGAATAGACCCATTGAGATTAATATATTCTAAGTCTGCATCCAACCCATGAGTTCAAAATGCACAGGATGGGATCCAAAAGAGCCAGATGCAGAACAGTGTGTGCCTACTGGGGCATTTCCTCCCTCTTCCTCCTTAGCCCCCTTGCACCCACACCCGGAACCTTGCTTGAAGATCAGGAGAGCAGGATGTGACATGGTGCAAGCGGATTCGGATGGAAGGAGAAAAACTGCCAGTCTCCCTTCATATAGTAGTGTTCTCCACTCGTGAACAGGATTCTTTAGATCCCTGGCCACAGAACTGCGATGAAATTGCAATGTGTAAGTATCCAGCTAGTTTAACAAGTACCTTCTCAGAACTGAAAACTGAGCTTGATCCCTGCTACATCAAAACTGGTAGTTTTATACCTCACACCAATTCTGCTATACAAGACTAGATATCTGCATCTTTTCATGTCTGCTCAGTGTTTCAAGGTTAAACCCCTGTATTGTTGCTGTCTGCTGATATAATCTAATGTTTAGCCTTTATATTAACAACATTTTTACTTGACCATGAATACATTTCTCAACATTCTGTCTTATTCAATGGGCAGTATCCAACACTCCTCATGCACAGAAGGAACCCACTGCTAGCGCAGTGGGAAGCTAGCAGATCATCCAGCTATCGAAAACGAGTGAAAACCTAATTTCTGAAATGGGGCAGGTCAGCAGAGCTTGCAGAAGGGAGCTCCACTAACTTGTTCTGTTCTGGAAATGAGCATTTCTGGGATCACTGTCTGCTAGTTCCTGTTGTGCAAGCGGTGGGTGCTGCTAGTGCAACAGAAACAGCAGGAGCACAGTGGCAGTATTGCATAATGCCCAACATTTATAAATTAAAAACAAAACTATGTAGTCCACTGCAATACAGGGGTGATACCTGCACCTAATCTTTAGGCTTTGAGACAACTAGGCCTCTGGTATTTTAGAACTCAACAAGCATGTGGGGAAAACATAGAATGTATCGCTGTAGGAAGAGAGCAAGAATGTGAAGTAATCTCAATTTATCTAGATCAGTTTGCAAGAATCTCAGCAGATGGAAAGTAGATAAGATTATGGTTTATAATACCATTTAACCATGTCATACCAAACACATCTGCAGAGCATGCAGGACTCCCAAGCTTTGTTCAACATTGTTGATTAACTAGGGGAAAGGTTACCACCGGCTGTTCAACTCTGCTTCATACAGTTAGATACATTCAGCACTAGTCTCAGCAACAACCACTAGATTTCACTGCACTTAGATAAGCGGACATTTTATCTAGTTCAATGTCCATATATTTGGATAGTGAGAAATACCTCATGCATGCAAATGTTTAATGAAACTAGCATCTGAAACCAAGTAGCAAATTCAAATAGTCCACTGGACAAGCCAAAATTCTGATTTTACATCTTCAAATAAGAGGAAAACTAAACAATTAATTCAATAGATGCTATAATGTAAAATCAAAATTAATTTGGTTTGGTCATATCCTTAACTGTAGTAGCTATTTAGTTCTCAGATCACTCATTACAAAAAAGTTACTTTTATTTCAGTAGCAAAACTAATTGTATTGTTACTTAACTTGAAAAAGGAATTTTAATGCTACAACCTGGATAAAATTTAATATAAGCATTTAAGCTTGTTTACTTAATGTCAACATTGCTTGCTATTCCAAAAGAAGACAAAAGTTTAGACCTATTACTTGCCTCACAAAAAGCCTCAACCACAAAAGCAGAACTTTCTGCCCCGAGGCAACTGTTGCAGGCCAATCAGGAGTTGAATTTCTCCAGAAACTGGGCTTTCTTCCAGCTAAGCAGTCACTGATTTGGTAGAACAGCCTAGCACTATTAACAAGGGTTACTTTCAGTCAATGACCTATAGTAACATTGTTGAGTCTCTGAAGCAGAAGTCATACTTCCTTAATTGAAGCCAGACTTTTAGCCAATACAAAAAGAGCCACACCCAGAACAAGTTTTGAGATTCAACTTTCATAATACAATTGATTTCTGAACCTTGGGATTTTTGGATAACTATCCTGTTTTACTTAAAAACAAACATAATTGGGGAGCCTCCTGTAAGCTCCCTTAAATAAGTTGGAGGGAAAGCCAGCAGACAGAAGTCAGATAATTTCCCCAATTCTATAGATGATGCTTTCCTAAAACAAGAGTATCATCTATTTTAAAAATGGGAAGAAATCAAGGGAACATCTTGTATTATAAGAACTTCAAATAATGAAACACATGAACCTTGCACATACTCCTCAAATTTCAGCTGACACACTGTTTTGATCCCCCCCCCCCACTGAGAATTATTATAGCAGAATACATGCAAATTTAACAGCAATGATTTGCCACAGTGGAAAGCAAGGTTTTGTTCAACCTATCCAGCTAAACAGTAGAACACTAATCAAAGCTTCATACTTAATGTCACATTCCCATGCATATTAAAATCAGTGTCATGGGCTAAGACAAATCAAAGCAGACCATGACACCTTCAGAATCTAATATAATTCAGAGTTATATGCAGTGGCCTAGGTTTGAACCACTGGAATGTTCGCTGTGGCTTACGCTGGCTCAGCTTGTCTGAGTGTGGAAAGCTAAGCAGGGTCAAGCCTGGTTATTACTTGGATGGGAGACCCCTCCTCTAGTTTCCTGCAGTGAGCAGGGGGTTGGACTCGATAGCCTTGTAGGCTCCTTCCAACTCTATGATCTATGAAATCTATGAATCTGTCATACCAGCCATCTCGTGAATCCCTCACATATACAAAGCTTCTCATTACAGTACATATTCACATGGCTGATGCTGTACTTCCAGTGCTGAGAATAATCTTATGCTGCATCAGTACACTGCCTGGGTAGGCAAATAATCAGATTATGCAAGTGCAAGAAACTGATCCTTCCAGTACTGTCGGAAACTTCTGCCTATTCTTTTTTAATGACACCATATAAATAAGGCAGAAATACTAACTAAAACTTAAATCCTGAAAGAATACACATAGCCAAAGTGCTTGTTTACCTGTAGTCTCATTCTCTGGGGCTGGCAGAGCATTCACAGGGTAGTATTCAACTGTGCCCAAGCATTAGTGCTAATGATGTTGTGCTAGCATAAACCAATGCATGTGCAACATAACTAGTGTTTTCAGCATTGCCCTAGCAAGTATCAGTTATGTTGTGCAACATGACAGGACATAAATGCATGTCTGCACTGTGCAATTGTACAGCACAGCACAAAACCCCAACATGTTGCATGTTACTGGAAAGATTTAACAGGCCCAGCCAGCTGTAAGTCAGGCCCTGCACAGCTCCAAAGAACTGCAACAGTATTAAAAAAGTACTATTCCCTAAATTGAAATGTTTGGTGCTATATATTTTTTACAAACTAACTATTAAACAAAACAATTCATGTAAGAAATACTTTCCTATCACATGTAAATGAAGCTTTCACAATAACTACTGTTGAAAAAATGAAACACTAGTGCACATCTAAGATTTATAGATATTTCAGACATGTTCCAATCCCTAAAATATTAGTAGCCCTCCCATCCTTTAAATGTATGTGCCACAGAGCAATTTGACTAGTGGGTCTTGCAAGCTACTTGCCAGGCAACTTATTAATTCACCAAATGGCAACATTAAATACAAAGCACTAGAACAGTACAGATACTTTCACAGAACACCTATGATTATCTACAACCATCAAACAGACTATAGTTTGGAAATCAGCTTTTTCTACAGCAAGCAAAGGTCTTAAAAAAACTTCCCACCATACTTTTATACCTCAACTTGGAACTCTTCATCTCAAGCACTTTAGAGCATGTGTGAAATTTTACCACAAAAACTACCTAAATAGGCACTGCAGTAAAGAAATGTTTAATTCCAAGTGTGTTTTAGACATTTAATTACACCGTTTTTGTGAGTGCCAGAATTAAGGTTAGGATTAAGATACATATTGTGCTAAATTATGTATTTCCCATGGGGAAAACCCAGCTGTTTTCTCTTTGTAGGTTGAAATAGGGCCTACAGTCGCTTGAAACATTACTGTAATATGATATCAGATTAGGAGGAGGAGTTCTAGAAGTTGAAACACTGACTGGAGGAACAGTTTCCTCCTATGAACAATTTAAAATGGCCTGCAATAACACTGCCAAGAGGTTACTATCGGGCATTGAAACCAATACTTCGTGTTTCTTCCACTTGCAAAAGGACTTCTATAATTAGATGAACCATTGTTAGGTCCATATGTGGACATTAATTACTATACAAATGAAAACACGAAAACAAATTTCACGGGGGGGGGGGGGGGTCATTTTCCCTTACCTTGTCTGCTCCTGCAAGATGAGATGTGGCTCTACAAAGAATTTGACACGCAGCTTCAATCTGTAAGGAGGCAGACCATCCATCTGCTGGGATATTCTGTTTCGCAGATTCAACCACAAATTCTCTCCTTTGCTACCTATGAACTGGAGTCCAAAGTAATCGACTTCTATAATCCCCAACCGCCTGCAAACCTATGATTAAAAATTGAGTTATGAAAGTTAACATAAGGACCCAAGAAATACAAGTTTAATAAACAATTAATCTAGGAAAACTACTTGAACAACCTTATTCCACTTGTTATTGATGGTGCTGTAATTGTACTAGTATACACATCAACACTCCTGTGCGTGCACCCAAAAATGAGCAAGGCAGTTCATGTACAAGGCTTTCAGCAAGGAATAATCCAGTTGTTCAATAGACTACAGTCCATGAAAACTTACATCATAATGAATTTGTTAGACTTTAAGTTGCCACAAGACTCTTCATTGTTTTTGTTGCAACCAACTTAACAGGGCTAACTTCCTGGTAAGAATACACCAGTCACTTAGGTTTTCTCCCCCTAAACTAACAAAGCCTGAACATTTGGGCCAATGCACGGGGCTAAACGAGCACAAACAACGGATGCAGCTCGACTACCGCATAAAACCAAAGGCTTCTCCATACGCACACTTAAGTCAGACGGTTCAGTACTGCCACGATCACAAATGGCAGGTACAAATGAGAGCCTCCACTATGTGCCTGGTTACCACGCTTCCCCCAACAAGCATAATTCATTAGCCCATCAGCCTGGGTGCGTTTTCCGAAACGGCGCACAGATTAAGGGGCGGCAGTAGTCCACCCGTCGCTACCTTCGCCCCCCTGCAAAGCGCCACGTGGCTGATGCCGCTAAAACGGGCTCTGGGGAAATTTTCACGAGGGGGGGAGGAGAGCTCAGTAGCCACGCGTGGGAGGCAGCAAGAACAGCGGCGACGCTGCAGGCTCGGAGGCCGTTCCCTTTCTCTTCCCCCAGCTCTCCCCTTCCCCCCCGGCCTCATCCCGAGCTGCTCTGTCCGTTCCATTGAACATGGGGAAGGCGGCGGCCCGTCACCCCTCGCGCCGAGCCAGCCTTCTTGTCAGTGTTTGTGAATGAGCGTGACAAGCGGCCGGAGGAGAAGGGGGGCGCGGAGGAGAGAGAAGAGGGAGCGTGTCATTTGGACATCAGCTCTCGAGTCCTGGGGAGAACGCGCGAGCAGCGCCGTTAGCGGGCTCGAGCCGCCTCAACGGCCATTCAGGAACAGATTGGAAAGGGGGGGGAGCGAGGAGGCGAACGCGCGGCTCTTCACCTGGTTGAGGCAGTCTTCGCCGTTGGCTTTGGCCTCTACCTCCACCTCCATCACCACCGCGTCCGGCCTGGTCACATAGCAAAGCATGGCCGCTGTCTCGTCGCGAAAACGCACACCGAAGAGCCCCAGCTGCGACTGCCTGCCTGGGCTGGGCTGCCCACCCACTCACGCCAGCGCGTTCCCCCTACGCTCAAACCTTTTCGTGCTTTGAGCCTAACAGCAGCTACCGGTGCTATATCTCCTCGGTCTAATCCCCGCCCTCCTCAGGCCACGCCCTCAGACGAAATCTAACCTATAAGCGCACGCTGTTCTGTTTACATGCAGCCGTCCAAGCCTACCAAAAGCGGGCGTCGTCGTGAGGGGCAGAGAGCTGGGAAAGGTGGTTTGTTTTTGTCAAAGAGCTGCAGTCCCTCAGATGTGGAAGAGAGACTTCTGGTTCCCATGTGCAAAGCTGAGACTCCTCCATCTGCGGGAATGGTGGAAGGAAATAGGAATCAATATAAACATTGAAACAAAACAGGCAAGGTTAAGGCGGGTGACATAGAAGATTTCCAATGAAGTAATGTGTATTTTCAAAGTGCTTAGGGCGCCAATAAAAGCGCTTAGGACAGACCAGTGGTCACAATTAATGTAATCTGATATATGGCATGTAACAGGCTATACCTAAAGACTCAGATCAACAGTAAAGGGATGGATTGCAATACCACCAGTCTTTACAACTGCTCTTTATAATGGGCACAAACATAATACATAAAAGTCACGCTAGTGTACTCTTAAAATCCATCGCCCCAGTAAGACATGACTAAAGCATGTTGAGTTAAAGTGGTTCTCTCTTTTGGAGATCCGCTGAGTAACAGAGAGAAAATAAAATGTGGGAATATAGACTCCTATATTCCCACATTTTATTTTGTATCTGGGTTACATTTGATGTATACAATCCTTGTGGCCTCCTTGGCATGACTGTCCTAAACCAGAAGTTTCTGGGATTTTCTCTCATCAAAGTCTGTTGTTAAACAATAGATTTTGATTAAATCAAAGTTGAAGTTTGCACCACTCAGACAAGATTTAGGTGTTTGGGAGCACAATCCCATGCCTGTTTAGACAGAAAAAAAGTCCTACAACTCCCAGCATCCCCCAACCAGCCATGGCAGGCTGGGGCATGCTGGGAGTTGTAGGACTTTTTTTTCTGTCTAAACAGGCATAGGATTGTATCCTAAATTGCTATTCACAAGAGTAATCTGGGCTGTAGGAAAAGAGGTTTGTGTTTTAACTTTGGAACTGTGAGCTAGTTTGGTCTTAGTGTGTACATTTCTTGCTTAAGAAAATACTTAAAGCACTAGTGGAATTGTCACAGGCTGTACGTTTTGCATTTCATTGCTATTTATCTCCACCTTTTACCCCTTCAAATAATAATAAATCCATCTACAATACATCCATACATGATAACTGAGCAAGGCTGGTGCTACCATTAGGCCAACTAGGCAGCTGCCTAGGGCGCAGGGCTAAAGGGATGCCAGAGGGCATAGGGCTGGAGGGAGAGAGGGAGGGCTCAAGTGGGAAGGGGGGGCACTAAATATCTGATCTTGCCTAGGGCACCAAACTGCCTTGCACCCGCCCTGTAACTGAGCATAATAATGCATAATAATAATACATGCATCTGATGAAGTGGACACTTATCTACTAAAACTGATGCCATAAATGTGTTTGTCTTAAGGTGCTGCAAGATTCTTTGTTGTTTTTGGTGCAATAACAAAAGAGAGTTTCTAACCCTTCCTGTTTTGTTTCTGTTTTTGTTTTACATTCATATACAATTCACCCCTCTCACTCTGCACGGGAAGGATTCTGTGAACTACAGACTGTGGGGAACCTTTTAAAAATGCCCTTGGTTATTGTTGCTTGCAACCATGTTGGTGACGGTGCAAGGAACAATAGCCAGGGATATTTTTCAAAGTTCCCTACAGACTGCCTGTAGTTCATAGAATTGCAGGCATGAAAGAACCCTGAGTCTCTACAGTGAAAAAAGAAGGGGCTAGAGCATCTGAAGCTGTTGGGTACTACTGAAGCTGGCCCTGGCCACTGTTTGCAGATGTCAACACGGCCAAAAAAGGTCTTGTTTCAGATTAGAATAGCGCACAGTTCCATCCAAAGCAGAAGCTCACCACCTTCTCTACAGAGGAAAGATTTCACTAATGCAACAAAAGTGCACAACTCAAGAGGACTGCAACACTATGTTTTACTTGCAGAAAACTAATTGGCACTCTATAACATTTATTTATTTATTTATTTATTATATTTATACCCCACCTTTTTTCCTGCAAGGAACCCAAGACGGCTTACATAATTCTCCTCCTCCTCTCCATTTTATCCTCTCAACAACCCTGTGAGGTAGGTTAGGCTGAGAGTCAGTGACTGGCCCAAAGTCACCCAGTGAGCTTCATGGCTGAGCGGGGACTAGAACTCGGATCTCCCGAGTCCCAGTCCAACACTCTCACCACTACACCACACTGGCTCATGTGCCCATTAGGTGTCATTCAGGAAAACACAGAATGAGAGAGTCAGAGAAGGTGGTCAGGTCTGTCTGGAAACTCATTCTGGGGACAGACTAGTCAGTGAGTGGTAAGGGAAGGGCACTCACTCTGTACTTGCTCAGGGCCATTTTCATCTATTTTTACTTCATATATTCCAGGGTTAGGTCCTGATGAAAACAGATGCCTTGGCTGAGCCCTGTCACAAACTGAGCCCTGGCCATCCATCTCCTCCAGGGCAGACACACACTCGTCCTTACTTCAGAGTCCCATCAGCCACATGCACAGTTATCCTGGTTTGTATGACCAATTCTTTAGGCAGTACCAAGTAAACATTGCAGCACAGAAGGTACATCCCAGTTTCATAAAACTAAACCAGTTTACGTCAGAACAATACACCAAGCATTTCTCTTTTCCCACTCTATAATTCAGGAAATTGGCTTCAAAATTATTGAAGCCACATTCCAAGTTCCTGTACTAGGATGCTAATATGTACATTTGGACTTATGTTATTGTTACTCTTTTCAAAGGGTTTATTGCTACACTTTTCTTGAAAGCGATTTTTATGAAGAAAGTTGAGATTTTAATGTATGCAGTTGATTCCAGATACGTTTTAATAAAAGCCAACACATATTACATAAAGCATGTTAAACTCATTACTGATAACAATGCTTGACTATAAGAAACAAAAGTGCTCCCTTCCTCTCGCTTTCTCCTTGGTTTCTTTCTTCCAAGTAGTCTGCACAGAGGATGGTTTCTGTGGAGAAAGCCAACCTAAAACCCCTTTCTGACACACACACACTCACCAAGGAGGGGGGAAGGAGACCCAGGGGGGGGAGACAGCCAGTCTCCACAGAGACCAAAGGGGACAAACAACATCTGCATAGAATCACCCCAGGGGGGAAGGCAGGAAGCATCCCCAGGTTCGTCAATGCTCTCGTATATCAGCCCCATCTACATAAGACTTGAATGCCTTGCCAGAGCAGACACTTCGGCACCCATAAGAAAGGACCATTCAACACCACAAGATGGGACCATTAAGCAAGTGGCTTCAAAGGGACCCCACCCCACAGGGGGAAGGTGGCAACCCACCTGATTGGCCACCCACCTGAGGAGGGTGGCAACCCACCTGATTGGCCGCCCACCTGAGGAGGGTGGCAACCCACCTGATTGGCCACCCACCTGATTGCAGAGGGAGGGGCTACCTGAAACCCAAGGTATAAAACACCCTGCGCAAGGGAACTGAGTTGTTGGACCTGATCAGCAATCTTGCCCCATGCTTGGGGTAAGGGAACGAAGGGATCGGCAACCCCAGGTAGCAGCACCCGGCGTGCTCCAGCTAGCTGAAATCACTGGCCGCTTGGGTTGACCGGACCCCCCGGGAAACCAAGCTGAAATCACTGGCTGCTTGGGTTGACCGGACCCCCGGGAAACCAAGCTGAAATCACTCACAAGCCGCTTGGGTAGACCGGACCTCCGCCGGGAACCCAGCTAGCCGCTTGGGTAGACCGGACCTCCGCCGGGAACCCAGCTAGCAGCATGCGGTTGACCGGGCCTCTGCTGGAGCCCGAGCTGAACTAACTAGCTGAGAGCCCTGAAATCACGGTGTCCTTGAGACCTCTTGCTTGCTACTTTGTACCGTACTGATAAGCTGTATTGCTGGTGTGTGTCTGGGTTGGTGAAGGTAATTTTGTAAATAAACTTGTTTTTAAAAGATACTTTTGTGGCTATAAGTTATCCCTTTGTTCTGGGCTAAGGGTGATAGTCGCTGGGGGACCTCGGAGAAGGCCCGCCCCCAGGACTCGCTACCCCCTTAGCATTGAACCCGCGCAGAAGACCAGGTTGTCGGTCTTCCACTGTTTCTCTCTGAAGAACGTTAGTCACCTCTTACATAAGGAGAGCCTATTCAGTAAACAGCTGATTTATTGCAATCCTATGCATGTCTACTTGAAAGTAAATCCCACTGTGTTCAGTGGGTTTATTCCCAGGAAAATATACATAGGATTGTAGCCTGGTAGTGATAGACTGATTTGCATTGCCTCTACCTTTCTCTGTGCAATTCTCAGAGGGTACAATTACAGCCTAGGCAAATTATGTAAAACAGAAGTCAATGTATATTTCATACATACATTTGCAATATTATAGTACAAATAACTCTGCAGTATCATATGCACAGAATGTTGGATTATTCTGGTTGCATCTTAATTATAATAAGCATTATGTCTGTATGTGCCAAAACAAGCTCTTGCCAGAGGACAAACACCTGTCTTAAAATGTGTTTGTCAATGACACAAAGTTTCTGTAAAATAAAAAGAGGCTCTTGTTACTGTACTTACAGCAAAATCTTATCACCTGCTGTGCCAGCTCATACATATTTACAAATGGGATTCACCAATTGCTATGCCAGTGCAATCTGAATAAGGACATGACAAGGTACTGCAGCAATGTAGGATGATTTGGACAGCTACACCACTGCAAATACTCCCAGGCATAGATCTTGGAAAGCAGTAACAGATGAATGAAAACGGAAAAAGAAACAGGGAATTTGAGCAATCAATAGGAAATAGAAAGAAGGGACATATCACTGTAGAAATAAATCTATTATCCCCAAATGACAAAGGTCTTGTGGCACTTTAAAACTAATGAATTTATTCTGGCATAAACTTTCATGGACACTGTCCATTTCATCAGATGTATGAACCTCATGCCAGGATAAACTGGTTAGTCTTTAAGGTGTCTCAGGACTCTGTTGTTTCTGCTGCATAAGCAAAAGATAAACACTACACAAATCATTACCAGTAAATGTGGCTTCCAAAGTAACTTTAATGACACATTTCTGACAACTACACGAACAAATATGCATTTTACAGGATTCCTGATGGGAGTTGCTTGCTTGTGATGAATTATTGCAATATAACAGACATGAATAGCCTTAAGGAATGTCTGTGCTCTTCTTTAGACATGATGTTTAAAAATATGTGTACTAAACAAATAACTTGAGAAGAAATTGAGGAAGAAACTATCTGAGGGCCACAACTCACTCTCTAGCATTTGCAGCATTTGCACATGCAACACCACCCAGAGAACTCCATGCAAATATGTATTTATTTTATTTCTGTCTCACTCTATCCCATGCCTCAGAGCAGTTTATAGCAGTTTTTCTAAAATGTTAGTGGTTACGTCCCCAAGGGGCACACCATTTTGTAAGCATAGAATGTATACATAAAATGATGTCAGGGTATGTCTGGTCTGCATAACTTGTGAGCTACCAAGTTGCATGCTGCCTACCTGCAACGTATGGTGGTTTACGAGTAACTGAAACAAGGCTGTTTTTGCTCCTGCCTAGAACTGCAAATATGGGGAGGGGGCAAGGGTGTGGTGGAGCCAGGGCTCACAGGGATGCAGTGCCGGGACTTTTTGATTAGCAGGGGACGGGATGCTGATGTTACCTGCCACCCCACACGCCCGCAAAATTCCCTGTTCCCTCTGAGCTTAGCTGCAGTCCTCACAGTAGTTGGGAGGCAATGAATTTTCCCAGCAACACTATATTGTTCCCTGTTGTAGTGCAAAGTATTTTGGGGTGGCTTGGTCTTGAATGGGCCATTAAGACCCATTATCTTTACAAAAGACCTGGTCCAGGTGGAGATGAATACTGCTAGAACTGGTTTGTTGATGTGCATCAACAGAGCTGCCTGAATGGGCTCTCCTTGGGGGTGTGGCTATGGGGACTGTCATGATGAGCACCTGCACTTCAACATTTACCATTATACCACTGGGTGAGGGGAATCATGCACCTGAGAGACAACACCAATGGGGGTAGGTTGCATTTAGCTTGATGAGTCACAAGTTGTACTGGTCTGATTTAAGAGGAATCAGGATAGAACTAACATGATAATCCCTAAACTCTGATGGATAATTAGGTTACACTAGAAATGGTAAAATACTACCACAGAACAATTACCACTATATTTAGTTTTTAAAGTATGGTTATAAGCTCACAATAAAATGCTATAAGGTTATAATCCATAAATTAGTTAAGCTGACATACTTGTGCCAGTTTAATCATACAGTTATTAGGGAGGCAAACCAATGTCATGCAAGTTTTGTTAGAGAACAATCCTATGGCCCCTACCCCTAGACATTGTCTGAGGGGCCATTGGACAGTTCGGATTCCCAGCTCTGAGGTTGGAGACAGCGCTCCCATCTCGGAGCTGGGAATTGGAGCTCCGACCCCGCTCCCTTGCAGTGGGCATGGAAAGAACAGTGCCACGGGAAAGCAGCCTCAGAGAGAGGTTAAAGGGGGTGGGGAGGGGGCAGGGAGGGGAGGAGACTGGAGCAGCTAGGATACAAGATATCCTGAAGCTGCTCCAGCCTCCTTCCTTTCCCCTCTGACATGCCATCGCTGGATGGCCGAAAATGGCTGTCTAGCGAGAATGCAGAGCAGAAGGAGCGGGGAAACAAAGATCGCCTCTGCCACTCCTGCAACTCTGCATCAGATGAGCATGAGCCTCCCCTTACTAGGGCAAGCCTATGTGTGTTTTCTCAGAAGTAAATATTACTGAGTTCAATATGGGACTTATTCCCAAGTAAGTGTAGCTTAAAAGGTGTCTGGATTGCATTATTTTATCTGTGGATTGCCATCTCTAAAAGTATTAATGTGCTACCAAATATTTTTTGTAACTTTCAACTCACGGTATGGGGTAGTTGCCATACCTACATATCACTTGTACAGTAACTCAGAGGTTAGTAGTTCTCTAAATTGGGGGAGGGACCATAGGTCAGTGGTAAACGTACATGTTTTGCCTGCAGAAGGTCCAAGGTTCAATCCCCAGTTATTCCAGGTAGGGCTAGGAAGGAATCCTGCATGAAACCCTGGAGAGTCACTGCCAATCAGTGTCCTATGTTTCTAAATTAGTCCTTTTAACAGGGGTGGGCAACATGTGACCCTCCAAATGTTGTTTTACTGTAACTCCCATTATGCCTCACCACTGGCTATGCTGGCTAGGGCTGATGGGAGTTGCAACCCAACATCATCTGGAGGGCCACAAGTTGCCCACCCCTGTTTTAGAAAAAAAAAACCAGTGGGAAGGAACTATTAACCAAAAGACAAAAGAGAGAAAAAAACTCCAAGTGCCAATAGAGATCTTTGTGTATTTTTATTTGTGCCCAGTGCGTTTCGGCCTAAGCCTTTTTCAAGGGCGCTTATTTTCTAATATTGTTCGAGAGAAACAGCTTCATCAATCTCCTCAGAGAAACAGCTTCATCAATCTAATCAGGAGACTGATGAAGCTGTTTCTCTCAAACAATATTAGAAAGTAAGCACCCTTGAAAAAGGGTTAGGCCGAAACGCATTGGGCACAAATAAAAATACACAAAGATCTCTATTGGCACACCCCTGTTTTAGGACATCATCACTAGCAACACAGTGAACAATGTCCCAGTTACCATGAAGTTTGCTGCCCAGAAAAAATGCCCAGAATGATGTTATTCCAGAGGTGAATGGGCTTTTCTACAACTTACCCCAAGTCCACATTGATGGTTAGGATTGGTTACTACCTCAGTACAATTCCTAGTTATAGAACTTGGCTGGACATATTTGAGCAACTTCTGGTGACCTGAAGGATCAGGTTTCATTCAAAATTCATTCACACCTGTTAAAGTATCCTTCCTGATGGCAATTTACATGTCCAGCTTTTGCAAGACATCTGTAAAATAGTCTTTGAATAATAATCCTTTTTGTTTCCAGGCTACAGGATCAACCCATCCCCACCTCACCCCTTTCTTGCCCTTTACAAAGAAATCTAAAGTTTCACATGCCTCACCTCCAACTCATACCTTCTCTTTGCAAATATATATAGGCTTATTTGACCCCCTTAGTGAACGCCTGTAAAAGAGACTGAGACCAGCAGACTATGGAATCTGCTGCAAGAGTAAGAACTGGATTAACCTGTTACTTGCTCTCATTACGCCCAATACGGGTGGGATTCAAGCTGGGTCAGCTGTTTGGCTTCAGTGCCATGGGGAAGGGTACTACTTGTTAACTTTGGTAGTGCCAGCATAGGTGGCAGTTTTGTTTTCACCTCTCTGTTTGCATCCAGTAATGGCTTATATGTCCAATGTGGTACCATGGGGCAATTTCTTATCCCTTAACCGTTATGATTTAATGACCTGGTTCACACATAACGAGAACCCATTGTATTGGTTAAGTATGGGTTGGCTTGTTGTTGAATCATGGGTTGCCGTTGCGTGTAAACTCCGCACTATGGTTTAACTATGGGTTGTTAACCATGTACAACCCAAGAGAACCCATGGTCTTTTGTTGGGCTGTGAACTCTGGGATGTTTGTGGTTAACAACCCATAGTTAAACCATAGTGCAGTATTCACACATAACGACAACCCATGATTTAATAACAACCCATACTCAACCCATACTCTGGATTGTCATTATGTGTGTACCAGGTCAATGAGTTTGAAGATTAACCATGGAAAAATACAAATATCATTATACAATACATAACATGAATGAAGGACTAGAAGACCTAACAAAATATTATAAAGATATCCTCTATTACCACACCAGTCCACACCAGTTTCATAGTTTGTGATAAAGAAAGTGATTCTATTAGAGCAGCAATAGTAGTACTAGGCATTTATTTGAAAACATAGGTTCCACAGCACAAATACTAGAAAAACAGAGCAACATGGGTATCCCATAAATCAGATAAGATTTATATACAGAAAACAATACATATATACAATTAGGTTTTTATGTTTAATACTGTATGTGAGAAAAAGGCGTCAGAGTTTCCTGCACCACACACACACACACACACACACCTCCACATGTGTAAAAAAGTATAATCCCAGCTGGGGGCTGGGAAATGCAAAATGTACATAGTTACTCTGATGGCTCCTGATGCCGCAGAGTCTCCCATGTCTTCGATGGCCGGTGCCACAGCTATTTGCATGCAAATGTGGCAAAGAGCCACTCCTCCCCTGCCTGGCCCAGATGAAGTTCATCCTGATTGGCTAAAGACACCTGGGCTACTGAAAGGAGGGGTGGGGGGAAGAATCTGTACTGCTGCTGTGGCTTTTGGGTGCTGTTGTTGTCTGCACGCTTTCGCGGGAGTAGGGCTTTAGCTGAGGTCAGCCCTAATGAAGACCAACCCCTAAGCAGAAGGAGTAAGTGCTTAGGTATTTATATGGTAAAGGAACTAGCTTTTGTTGTTTTATAGCTCTACTTGTATGTACCAAAGTGTCTCCCCACCTTTCTTCCTCTTCCCTCATTCCCCACCTTTTACTGTAATCTGTTTACCTTAAATAAACTTTCCTGGTTTTACCCCACACGGTGTGTGTGGTTCCTCTGTGGTTCAGTGCTAAATCCAGTGTATAGACCAAGGGCAAAGCCCCCTGAAAGAATCAAGTCAAGACAGCAGAGCTAAGGCTGGCAGTTTTGCACCTTTGATCTCTGGTCTTGAGTAAAGGTGGGGAAGGAAGATGTTACTACAATATTTATTTATTTATTTATTTATTATACTTTTAAACCACCCATTCATCCAAGTCCTCTGGGCGGTGTACAATACATTAAAAACATAAAATAATAAAACCATACTTAAAAACAGCACATAATATAATAAAACCAAGATACTGTAAAATTAGCAGCAAAGAGGAAATATACTACAGCACATAAAACCAAAGTAAAATCAGCAGCAATAATCCAAAAGCACTAAAAACAGTTCTTAAAATGCCTGGGAAAATAAAAAAAGGTATTCATCTGACACCAAAAAGACTATAATGTAGGTGCCAGGTGAGCCTCCACAGACGGAGTGCCACCACTGAAAAGGCCCTCTCTCTTGTAGCCACCCACCTTGCTTTATTTGGTCACCTAGAGGAGGGGCTCAGATTATGACTTAGTGTCCGGGTAGCTAAATATGGGAGAAGACACTCCTTCAGGTAACCTGGCTCCAAGCCATGGGCAGCCCCATCCTGTGTGGGTGCCCCTAACCCCCCCAAACCTGGAGGATTATGAGCATCCAATTGAGGGCGGGAGGAGTGCAGCGGATAGGATTGCCGCCGCACTCCCCTCACCTAAAAATTTTTTTAGATGGCTGATTTTGGCCCTCTAAATGTTTTTCCAGTCAAGGCTGAGGCAGCACCTGGATTCCTTGGAAGCCGGCTGTGCCTCACTCCTCCCCTCCCTGCCCCTGGGGAAAACTGCCCCCATGCAAGAACCAAAGTCGGTCCTCCGGCTTCGGTTCCCAGCCAGCGCGGAAAGAACCATGCTGGCTGCAAGGGGGGGGAGGGTGCTCCGCACTAGGACTCCCCACTGCGACCTTGGAAGGTTGCAGTGTGGAGTCCGACTTCTCCTATGGCCACCCCCAGGCAAGGTCAGAGGGCCATAAGATTGCGCCCTTAGAGTTTTAAAGGTTAAAAACAGCACTTTGATATTTGGCCTAGAAACAGACCTGCAAATATTTCAATATGTCATAGCTTTTGCCCCCTCATGCCAAACTCTTATGCTGCCATGATGCAGCATAATGGGGCTGAATTCATGCTGGTAACTCCCATGTTCTTTCCAATTTCCTGTCTGTTCATCTCACCACCTGCTTTCATATACAAGCAAATACTGCAGATAGTTGGACTTAGTGACCCGCCTAGGTAATAGTGTCATTTAATATCCCTGCAGATTGTTGGGTATCGGAGCTACGCCAGTACAACAGAGTGTAAATGGAGCATGTCTTTCATAGACACAAACAGTGGCCCAGTCAATAATGTGCTTCACGGTGTATGCATCATATCTCACGAAGGCATAATTTTTTCTAAGGGTAAATTTACACAGTGAAGGCACAGGGGCCCCCTCAACTTCCTATGCACACCTGACCCTTCAGTCACATGCACAAGTGAATTCAATCTGCGCTGTTGTCTCACTTTACTGCATCTGTCCAATTGCCAGACCAATGCAAGGCAAAAGGAACTTGATTTGTTAAGATATTAAAAGATGTGGAAATATTTAAGAGAGGTTTCCCTATCTACTGAAGGCACGCATGTTACAATTTGCCTTTCTTATGCTATGGCATGGAACAGCAAGATATGCTATGCAGTAGATTTTACTCTACTTCCTTCCAGTTAAGTAATATGATACTGAACGTTGTTCTCTATACCTACATTAGTGATAGATGCTAAATTAGCCATAGTTAGAATGTACAGTTATTGCTGCTTCCTTTTATGACTTCTTTGCACTTCATCACTTTTGTTCTATAAACCTGGTGCCAAGCTGGAGCCACCATAATATTTAATATTTAAGAGCCCTGGTTTATTTTGGTATAATACAGATCTCTGGTATACTCAGCACAGCTTTCCCATTCTCTTCCATTTGTTACTGCTGTGACGTCGACAATAAATTAGTGGGTAAACCTTTGGCAGCAAAAGTCTATAGAAGAGGGAAATTATACTGTAATTCTCTTCAGCTGGTACTCAGTCAATAGAAATCCTAGCAGCTTGTAGTCTCCCTATACCAGTGATGGCGAACCTTTTTGAGCCCAAGTGCCCAAACTGCAACACAAAACCAACTTATTTATTTCAAAGTGCCAACACTGAAATTAAACCTGAATACCGAGGTTTTAGTTTTAGAAAAACAACTCATACAGTTGTCCGAACTAATTAACATCTTTTGTCTTAAAAGAAAAACACAATAACAGAACTTTCAATGATACAAACAGTTTTTTGTTGGAAAAAAAATCAACTCAAAAAATTATTATAGTACTACATTGTACACATAGCCTGAAGGGAATTTATACAAACTTTTAAAATAATTAGGCACATGTATTTTTGGATAAGAGATTCTCAACTTGTAATATGATTATATGCCAGACTGAAATTGTATGGGGCAAGCTTTACCCCGGGTCCTTTCCCTGCTTCTACAGGTGTCGGATTAGTAAAAGTAAAAGTCAACCTGGACTAGGATGAGCAAGATCAACAAGAAAACTAAACCTGCTTAACACATTTTAAACACTTTATGTCTTGGACTGCAAACACTGAATTAGGTAAAAGTTTGCATTGGGCATGCATTTGCACAATTAATGTGATTTTTGCTATTGCATGCAGGACCGGTGCAGGGCAGTTTGGCGCCCTAGGCTACATTATATTTAGCGCCCCCCCTTGTGC
Organism: Shinisaurus crocodilurus; assembly: GCA_021292165.1. Taxonomy (NCBI): domain Eukaryota; kingdom Metazoa; phylum Chordata; class Lepidosauria; order Squamata; family Shinisauridae; genus Shinisaurus; species Shinisaurus crocodilurus. Next base: position 136,174,745 of record CM037880.1, read on the forward strand.
CGTGGGGGGGGCTCCGGAAAGCAGCCCTGCTCTGCAACCTCCACCGGACCCCCCCCCCGCACGCTGCCGCTGCCGCCCCCCCACCTACCTTCCCAGTCCGACGCCTCCTCCGAAAAGGGACCCCCGCGCTCTGTTTTTCGCCGGGGGAAACCAGAGCAACAGGGCTGTTTAAGCCCTGTTGCCCTGGTACTTCCCGCCAAAACAGAGCGCGGGCGGGGCTCCGGAAACAGCACGGAGAAGGTAGGTGTCGGGGGGGGGAGGCGGCGCGGAGGAGAGTTGAAGCGAAGCGAGGGGGGGGAGGTGGCGCAGAGGGGAGGCGGCGCAGAGGCGAGGCGAGGTGGGGGGGAGGTGGCGCAGAGGCGAAGCGAGGCGAGGCGAGGTGGGGGGAGGCGGCGCGGGGGGGAGGCGGCGCGAGGCGAGGCGGTGCAGAGGCGAAGCGAGGCGAGGTGGGAGGCGGCGCGGAGGCGAGGCAAGGTAGGGGGGAGGCTCCCAGGCTCGGCCCCACCACTACTCCGGGCGCACTTACCTGGCTTTCTCGGAGAGGAGGGCGGGCGGGCAGGGCAGGAACACGCCGGCAGCGAAGAGGAGCGCAGCGTTCTGCTCCCTCTTCCGCTACGCTCCCTAGGCAACCGCCTAGTTGGCCTAGCGGTAGCGCCGGCCCTGATTGCATGCATGCTGATAATTTGTCAAACCTTGGCTCATACTTCGTTAGTTTGAGAGCAACACATGCAACACTCAGGTCAACTGTTAGGGCTTTACATCCAAGCCATGCTCTGTGCATCATTCTTCAAAATCTTTTAAACGTGATAACAATGTAGAAAAGAATTCTGTAACAGGAATTTTAGAATAAAATCATTCTGTTCCACACTGTGAGAAAGAACAAGATCATTAGTGTTTTGCAGAAGGGGACGGTGTTTTCGCAATCTGGTGACCAATGGCTCGAGTGCCCACAAAGAGGTCCCTGTGTGCCAGCTGTGGCACCCGTGCCATAGGTTCGCCATCACTGCCCTATACAGAGTACACCACTCTTTACTCAATCCTCAGATTAATGACCCACACATGTACCCATAAAATCAGCTATTTCTCATCCATGGTGGTTACTGCCTGCGATATAAAAACCATAAGCTGGAAGAGCACCCAGGTGAAGTGATGGTCACAAACACCCAGTTGGAAAATAGAGGCATGGAGAGGATATTGTGAGCCTGAGAGGGCACTTCCTTATGGCCTCTTATTAGCAACTGTAGCTTGAATCCTTCTTTGGCGTAGTTCTGCTGACCTATGCTATGGAAGGAAAAAATAGATTTTATTCTGGCTCATGTATTATAAATGGGATTGTTGTATACATTCCAAATGTAGTATGTCACTCACTTGCAGGTAATGTCTAAGCTTGAAATAATGCAACCTGACTTTCAGATTCTTAAGTGAGTTTCCATGGTTGACAGAAAATGAATCTTCTTCCCTGTAACAGATGTCAGCTACACACATTTCAGATGTTGCCGGCCCAGTAATTTAACTGCAAATGAAAAGACAGGAGACATTCTATCACAGAATAAAATAAATATTGCCCTGCATTTCTGAATGGGTGAAAATGTTCCATTAGCGATTTGAAATTCATACCATGATTCCACAACGATTTCACCGGACTGACAAGAGTTCAAGGAACCAAGTGTAACCTTTCCTTTGTATAATCTTCAGTCAAGAATTTTAAACGTCAAATACAATCAACAGTGCAGAGAAGAGCGCACACCGGGGGGGGGGAGGGAACACCTTGAATTGTTTTTTTCAAAATGTGTTAGAGAAATGTATTAATTCAATCACTTTGATCTGTGTAACACAATCTGTCTTTGTGCAATCTCCAGAGGGGCAGCCACATGTTTGTCTGTTGCAGCAAAAACACAAATGGCGGGTTTGCACATCACACTAAGCCACCCTGAGAATATGGACTTTTCTACATGACAGTGGTGAGGAAGAAATCACATGTGCACAATAAATGCCTCCTAGGGAAAAGCTCTAAGCACCATGGGTTGGTTGTTCACCCATTAACCCGACAGATGATCAGGTTCTCTGTGGCTTGCTTCCCCTCTCAGTCCCCCTCAGTCCTCTGGCTAGCTCTGGCATGTATCCCAGAGGAGGAAATTGTGCAAATTTCAAGGCAGAACAGTAAAACTGAGGGAGAAATTATGCAGATTTCCTAGCAGCAGGCATTCACTGCTGCACACTTGCTCAGCACCAATTTTTTTTTAAAAAAATGTGAATGTGTGAGGGACACTCTGGTGTCCTTTCTTCTTGATTTTTAGGAGCACAAGGTGGAGGGCACTGAGAAGGGATGGGGGAAGATGGTGTTAGCACTAGTGAGATCATGAGGAGTGGCAAGGGTTTTCAGCGTTCTTGCCGGGCGGCTTTCTAGCCATTCCCGACAACCACAATGAAGTCACCTTGCCAGGTTCAGATGTCACAAGAAGCCACCATGGGTATGTACAACCCCAACAACAAGTCATGGGTTCTCAGGGTGGCTTGTCGTGGAAAAAAAGCCAGCCTGCAGAAACCACGTCAGGTTTGCACAACACGACAACCCACCATGGGTTGTCATGCTGTGCAAACCAGGTCACTGAGTCTTGCAGTACCTTAAAGACTAACAAATGAATCATGGCATAAGTTTTCATGAACTAGAGTCCACTTCACAGGTCTGCTTTATTTGGTACGCAGAAGCCTTCCTATGCCAGGTTAGCAGTGGGAAGAAAACATCCAGGAATGGAGTCGTATATGCATAATGCTACACTTTTTACTTTTGCAGCCAGCCACCAACAATTAGATGGCAATAAGTTGCCTGAAAGGGTTTAGCAATTGTTGGAGTCTGCAGCCAATGCTCATTAGACAAGCTGCTCTCAGTATATACAAAATTATTAAAGAAATTCTCAGGGATAGCTGAACATACAATAAAGCCGTTGATAAAATGATAGTTAAATAAAAAACACATGAGCCAAATAAACCTATACTCCAATTGTGTAAGGAGAGACATGTTGCTGCTATGCCAACAGAATGGCCACCGTATTCTATATGTGCCTGGCCTGGGAGGGAAAGGGAAAACACACCGCTCATAAAATCCCCCAAAGGCACAAAGATGACAGCCATGCGCCAGCATCTATGACAGGGGTGGGCAATGTGTGGCCTTTCAGATGTTTTGTCCTACAATTCCCATGATTCCTCATCATTGGGTATGCCAGGTAGGGCTCATGGGAGTTGTAGGCCGAAACATCTGGAAGGCCACAAGTTGCCCATTTCTGATCTATGAAAACACTGCCACTGCCTACAATCAGGGGATGTGCCACCAGTTGCCCATACGGAGGGAGCTAGTGAGTTCAGGTCAACAGAAACACCACAGAACTCCATGAGCTCCAGTGGCACAGGCAGCAATGACCACACTACTACCAGTCCCCAGGCACTCCTTCAAGCAGGGGTTCAAGTACCCTTTTGCTCCAATGTGCATCACTTTACACTTGTTTACATTGAATAGCATTTGCCATTTTGATGCCCATTCTCCCAGTTTAGAGAGATCCCTTTTTGATTTAACCACCCTAAATAATTTGGTGTCATCAGCAAACTTGGCCAGCTCACTGCTCACTCCTAATTCCAGATCATTTAATAGTAAGTTGAAAAACATTAGTCCCAATACAGATCCCTGTAGGACCCCACTGTTTACATCCCTCCACTGGGAGAAGTTACCATTTATTCCTACTCTCCGCTTTCTGTTCTTTAACCAGTTACTGATCCACTCTTATTCCATGACTGTTAGATTTGGATGTGTCTGATAATAGACTTAAGGGAAGGGGAAAGCATCGAACTATAAGAGACACTAAGAAGTGTTACATGTGCACAGGTACTGCACTTGATAAATCCTACATTACCTGTTACTTGATATGCAAGGTGTGCAGATCAACACTGGACTGGAGTATCAACATGAATGTTTGCTGTTTCTGCCTCCTCATCCTTTATACTGCATTAAAATGAGTCCTTATCTCATTTCCCTGTGTAATTTTATTAAAGAAAACACTAAGATCTACTGCTCAGTGCACTATATCACAGAGAGTGCAATGGACCACGCATTGATGGAACATGACACAACATTACCCCAAGCAATAGGTCAAAAATAAAACATGTTTGAATCCAATATTCTATTTTAGCTGGAGTCAGTAGCTATCACCATCTTTGAAATGCTCACCCCTTCAACAGAATGGATCTTCTTTTAAAGACGTGAGAGCCTTTCAAGAATTTCCAGTCTTTGAAAGCTATCTTATGCTGCATCTTATCGTATCGTATGCTGTCACTAGTGAACCTGAGTCAATGTTATAAGAAGGTTGTTGTCAACATCGATAGTCACAATACAGATGAACTCAAGAGGAGGAAGACGACACAAGAGAAGAGAGAGAGAAGGCAAATCAATATTTCTTTTGGTATAGTAATGACTGAGCCATTTTACATCTAGGGCACAAAGACAAATAAAATGAATAAAATAATAAATAAAAGAAAAGACTACAAGGGGAGGTGTGACAGGGAGAGGAAGGAAGGAGTGGGTTCAACTGCATATGAATGACAGACAACTTTGTTCAGAATGCAGCAGAAATGAATGAACACAAGGGGCAATATATATAGCATGATGGAGGAAATACAACTCATTAAAGATTGAATATAATTCAAGTCCATTTATCTAAAAGGGTCCTTCCAAAGGCATGCTGAAATCAAGGGACTTGACGAGTGTAGCCAATTTTTCACATAGGTTCATCACAACTCTTTGAAACAGTTGATTTATCTTTCTTTTATCCCCTTTTTATCAATACAATTTGAGGACTACTTTGACATTTTATATCAGAATGTGTGTGTATAAGCAGCTACTGTGAATGAATAGTTTCTGCAATTGGCTCCCAGTTCTTCAGCTCTGTATCTAGAAAGTTGAACTTCATAGCTAATTACTTGTATTATTACATGTAGTATTCATTCTCGCAAGAAGTTGGCATATGTATTTAGATACTAGAATGGCGCACAGAAGATGACCCATGTCTAAGGCTGCTATCCTCCTAATCACATTTACTAGGGAGTAAGTCCCTTGAACACAGAGGGACTCCTGAGTAAGCATGCTTAGGTTTGGACTGTTAAATAGCTCCTGCCCTATGGAATTCCCTCTTGAGAGAGATATAGCTGGCTCTATCTGTGGCTGCTGGCCCCATCTATGGCTGCTTTTAAGAGGGTATCAAAAACATACCGGTACTTACTTTCTCTGGATTTTAATTTTAAAGTTTTTATGGTATTTGCTGCTGTTAGATATTTGAAATTATATTTTATTTTAACTGGCTTCTTTTAAAATTGTTTAAATTTAAGGTATTTTATAATTTGTTTAATACAGAATTTTGCTCTCTCTACATATGTGACAAACCCCTAAATTCTGATGTAGCTAACAGTGCCCCCAAGAGGATCTGGTAATTTGACACCATCTGGAATGCCTCACCTTTTGTTCCCCAATACACACCCAAAATGTAAGCTCTTATAATAGTTTGTCCAGTTAGAACTGGACAGCTCTAAAAGTGTAAGATCCTTATGAAGGTGGGTCCAGCCACTGAGTAATTTTCTGATTTGCTGGGTGGGGCTGTAAACAGGGGGGGCTGCCCCCCCTAAATTTTCTCTGCCCCCTATATTTTTTTAACAAACAAATAAAAAAAAGTTTACAATTTTGTCTTTAAAGGGACTGCAAACCAGATGAAGTGCCCTCCTACGTTTCTGGCGCCCCCCCCCCAAGAACTTTTAGGCTGGCTACAGGCCTGTTTGCCAGCTAGTCTGTTGACATCAGAAATGGAGGGTATCACCCTGTGGAAGACCAGCAACCGGGTCTTCTGCGCAGGTTCGGCACTTAACGGGTTAACCAGCACTGAGATATTGCCCTTCAAAGGGATATCAAGAGATTCAAACCCAACCGCGACCTAAAGATCACTTGCAACCGTATTTAAACCAAAGAATAGACTTTTATTAATGGAGCGGAACGACTAGACTTCCAGGAATACTACAACATAAACAAAACCAGGTCGTAACCTGGGGAAAGCGGAAACCTTCACTTTACAGGCTTAGCGTATTACAGCAAGAGAGTTACCTCGCACCAAAGACTTTACACGCACAAGCTTCTGGTAGCGATCTGCATAGCCTGACTCTGAGCCCGTCCGCGCTCGGGGAAAGAAGCTGCTTGGGCTAGTCGAAGCTAGGGTTGAAGATGACAGCCTGTCCCGTGTTCCCAACAATCTGATTCGGGTGTGCAGAGGGGTTTTCTACCCCGTCCTCCCCCCTCCTCGTCCCTTGCTGATCAGGTGGACTTATTCCTGCCCCTTGCGATCAGGTGGGCTTATTCCTGCCCAGGAAAAGGTGGCGCCTTGGATTTACTGGTGCCCTTTAGGGGATACTTCGCAGCTCTTTGAGACTGCCCTTTACTTCCTGATGGTCCATGCTTCTTCTTGTGGATTCGGGCAGATGCGCCCCATTGAGGATATGTAGATGGAGTCACGTATTACCTGTCTGGCCAGACTTGCATCTCCTGTCCCCCGGGTGGGGATTATGCAGACAGGGGTTGCCAAGGGAAAACTATGTGTGGTTACCAAGGGGAAACTGTGTCAGGGTTCATGTCACTGTGTGTGTGCTCAGGCTTTCTCCACACACCCTATTGGACAAAATCAGTCAATCAGTCTGCATTAAGGATCCTGCTTTTACTCCTCAGATTCCCATAAAAGTGATTTTTTTCTCACTCCCTGTAGTCTTCCCAGTAACATCTAATCAGAAGGCCAAGATGCTTTCTCACAGACATCTCTACAAAGAACTCTGCATATGCTCTGAAAACCAAGATTCTATGCAAGTTGGTAACATGTAACTAGTTGAATTAGACTGACTTTATTTATATTATTTGGAATTTGGTGTGTGTGTGTGTGTGTGTGTGTGTGACCCCCCCCCCCCCCCGCCTGCCTCCTTTGCCTTGAATAAACTCCTTTTTATATTTGGACATTTGACTGCAATGTTTTAAAAGGGAATTTCTCTCTTTTTTTGTATAGCACTACAATCTGACTATTTTAGGTAATGTGCAGCTGACTTGTCTTACTAGCAGACAAGCTAAAGGAATTGCTTCCAATTTTTAAGGCCAGGCAACAAAAAGACACATGGAAATTTGCTAAGCAGTTGCCTAGAGGCCAGGCTCAAGCTTCCAAGATGCTGTTGAATTCTCAGCACAGCAGATACTGTCTGCACCGATGCCCATGAGTGAGTTTGCAGTGGAACAGACAATACACTTACCTGCAAAAGGATAATAATGCGTCAGGAACACTTCTTATAGAAGAGGCTTTATTGGTCATGGCAGGCCAATGGTTTTCCATGCAATTTTTGGTTTTGTCCCCCTCAGACAGAGGGGGACAAAAGGACACTATTAACATAGTATTATTAAGAATATAGCTCCCTATTTTACCAATACTCATTTGCAACCCTTACAGCAGTTATTCATTTTCCAAAAACAACAACCTGATTTTAGTTTGCTTATTTAATAATCACGATGATATAACTTTATGATCTTTATGTAGTAGAGTATAGGGCAGTGATGGCAAACCTTTTTGAGCCCGAGTGCCCAAACTGCAACACAAAACCAACTTATTTATTTCAAAGTGCCAACACTGCAATTAAACCTGAATACTGGGGTTTTAGTTTAGTAAAAACAACTCATACAGTTGTCTGAACTAATTAACATCTTTTGTCTAAAAGAAAAACACAATAACACAATAACTTTGGGTCAGTCACTGACTCTCAGCCTAACCTACTTAACCTAACCTACCTCACAGCCTAACCTACCTAACAGGGTTGTTGTGAGGGTAAAATGGAGAGGAGGAGGAGGATCATGTAAGCCGCCTTGGGTTCCTTGCAGGAAAAAAGGCGGGGTATAAATATAATAAATAAAATAAATAAACAGGGCTTTCAATGATACAAACAGTTTTTTTCATTGAAACAGGGCTTTCAATTATACAAACAGCCTGTGGAGGGAGAGGAGAGCAGGGGCGGGTGAGCGGGCGGGAGAGCCCCCGGTCCCAAACGCGGCCTTCGGCGGGGCAAACTGCGGGAAACCAGCCCGAGCCCCCGCCCTGTTCAGGCACCAAACTCTGCCACTGTAGTCACGGCTGGCAGCTCAAAGAGAGGCCGGTGTCTCCCAGGGCTGACGACCGGCCGCCGCCTCGCTGGGCGAAAGGCCCGAATGAAGCCCGCCAGGACGGGATGGCTGGGCGGGCTCGCTCACCGGTGGGCACGATCGCGACGAAGCTCCAGCTTGCCCTCACGCAGCGGATTTGCTCGGGCTCGCCCAGCGCCACCGGCTCCAGCCCGGCCTCCGTCGCTGCCCCGAAGCGGAACCGAACTGCTGCCGCCGCCACCGGACACCTTCCCAACGGAAAGAGCGCAGGGACGACGGCTCCTCACCATGCTAAGTGTGCAGCAGCTCGGCGTTCGGGAAACTGGAGCGCCGCAGCAAGGCAGGGCAGGGAGGGGTGTGTTTGTGTTCGGGGGGCAGCCTGTGCTCGGGGGTGGGGGGGCAGCCTGGTCCTCAGTGCAATGCTAACTCGCCTTGCCACGAAGAGCGCGGAAGGGCGTGTATGTGTGTGTGACAGAGAGAGCGAGAGCAAGCCTGAGGGTCCCCCTGGCCCTCCTCTTTCCCTTCCTCCTCCTCCTCCTGTACAGCAGCAGCCTGGGCCTGGGCCGGGCTCAAGCCGAGAGGCGGGGACGCTTGGGAGAGCCCCGAAACTTTGCAGAGTGGCCGTGGCGCTGGGGCATCTGGCTGCTGTGACTGCTCCTGGGCTCGGCGGAAGGACAACTGTTGCCTTGGAATAATTTCACAAATGAATGTAATATTCCTAGAAACTTCATGTGCAGTAATGGACGTTGTATCCCGGGAGCTTGGCAGTGTGATGGGCTGCCAGACTGCTTTGACGAAAGTGATGAGAAGGAATGCCCAAAGGCGAAGGCTGCTGCCGCCCATCGCTCTTCTGAGTGGCGCGGAGCATTCTCCGCGCCGCTCAAGCCGCCGCCACCTCTGGACCCGCCGTCGCTGCCCAACGCGTCATGTCCTGCATGCTGGATCCCCGCGCTCTGTTTTTGGCGGCGGGGGGGAACCAGGACAACAGGGCTTAAACAGCCCTGTTGCCCTGGTTTCCCCCCCCCCGCCAAAAACAGAGCGCGGGGATCCAGCACGCCGGACATGACGCGACGGGCAGCGGCGGGTCCAGCGCGAGCAGCAAGGAGGCAGCAGGTAGGCCGGTCAGCCCGGCCAGCCCACCGCGTCACGGCCTGAGCCCGGGCGCGCAGCATGGTGACTCTCCTGGTGACCTATGGCTCGCGTGTCAGCAGAGTGGTCCACACGTGCCACCTGTGGCACGCGTGCCATAGGTTCGCCATCACTGGTATAGGGCTTTCTTTCTTTCTTTCCTTCCTTCCTTCCTTTAAACAAACACACACAAAATGTAGGAAGTTAATTTGCACTGCTGCATTGCTAGACAGATGGCTCAGCTTGTCTGAGCGTGGAAAGGTAAGCAGGGTCAGGCCTGGTTATTACTTGGATGGGAGACCTCTCCTCTAGTTTCCTGCACTGAGCAGGGGGTTGGACTCGATGGCCTTGTAGGCCCTTCCAACTCTAGAATCTATGAATCGATCTAGAAGCATGTCATGCAGACACCAAAGGTTGTGGTGTCCAGGCTGCCAAGATTCCTCTTCCTGCCAATTCTTTCTTTGGAATACAGTGACATGAAGTAGCTATACATATAAGCGCTATGCCTTATACACAGAGAAAGTTACCTATATAATAATACTCTTGCAGATCCAGACTTTTCTTTTAGTAAATAATCTATCAATTTGTTAGTTTGTATGTTGAGTCCCTAGGATATTTAATACAGAGGAGGAGAGCCATTTTATGGCTATGATACTCAGTGCTTTTTTTCTGGAGAAAAGGGTACCGGAACTCTTGGATTACATTTCCTCGGGAGTAGATGGCGATTAAATTGTAATGCAATTAATAGAAGAAAAGGTGCTGGAACTCAGTTCCGGTGAGTTCCACCAGAAAAAAAGCTCTGATGATACTAATCTTAAGGTTATGTACAAGAAAAGCCACATGTCTATGGCCTCAGACTTCCCCAACATGGTGCTCTCCAGATATGTTGGACTTCAACTCCCATCAGCCCTAGCCACCATGGTCAATGGTCAGGAATGCTGGGGGTTGTCGCAAACATCTAGAAGGCACCAGGCTGGGGAAGGCTGCTCTAGGGCCTAATTCTTAGGCCAGTTCTATACATACAGGGAATGAAGTGATAGATAGTATGCTCAGGTGGTGGAATGGACTGTACCACTTCTAAATGCAGAGAGGTGATCAATTTTTTTCAGTGATCTTCTATATTAAAAACTCCTTGCAAATAAAGTCTGAGGGAAATGTCCTATCCCAGCTGTAGTGTCCTCACTATTTGTCCAAATAGAGGACCAGGAGGCAAGCTTAGAGTTGCTTTAATCCAAGGCTTCCAGAAATGACTGAACAAACACACCAAAACAAACTCTTGCCTGGAACTGCCAGTTGGCAGCCCCGAGCAAACGAACAGGAGCAACGGATAGCAGGCAAGCCAATCAATCAGCAACCATAACCCAGACACTACACCGGCCCTTTGTCTGCCACTGGTTTACTATTGCAGTCACCATGTGGCCATTTAAAATATCCTCTTCATAGCAGCTGCTACACAAAGTAAGCTCTTTCTGTCTATCAGCCGACAGCACAGATCACCCCCCAACTACCATTGCTGCTATGTTTGAGCCCCCCCCCCCCGGGGGCAAGGTGCCCTCATGGCAGTTCCCATACCACCCTGGCTATTCTCACTCCTCTGCCTGCCTTTCTCCCCCTGCTGTCCCCTGGCCACTCTGCTATCAGCCACCCCTAAGCTTCTCAGGCAGGAAGGAGGCTCCTTTTTCTTTCCTTTTTAAAAACCCCCTCACATATTTATGGATGCCCAGGCATACGCGCGCTGTGAAGCAAAGCGCTAGCTGCTGCTCCAACAACCCTCCATCTTCATTTCCCCAGAAAGCCTCTGGGCCTCACATGGACACTGGCTGAACCCCCCTAAAACATATTTTTTGAACAAGAAAGAAAGAAGACAGGATATTGCAGCAATGCAACAACCGGCATCTGCTCCTGCATTTGCCTGATTATGCCAGATAACACGCATCATTTGCCACTCTGGCAATTCATTTGGCCCCCTGATTTGCCCCAGACTTTGTCCTAACTGTGCCACTGACTCCCACTGTGTGGGTTGTCTCCATGCCGCTGCTAATAATTCCAAGCAGCAGCTTGTGGTGGTGTTGGGATGAATCACACATACATGTGACAAATGACAATCCAAAATACATTACGCGCACTGTGTGCTTAATTGGGTCCTAAACAAACTTTCAGTGCAAGATCCTTATGTTATGTTTTGCTGATGTAACAACAGCAAATTCCCCAGGGAACTAATGAGAACTCCAATTTGCTGAGTGAAGGAAAACAAACACTTCCCTAGAGAAACTGGTGTTGTTGACAAAGTTGCTATTATGTTCCTGCAGGACTGGAAGTTTGCACATCTATTATCCTACTTTATAAGCACCCAGAATGGTTCGTCCCTTGCAGGCACAGAGCCAGCAGAAAGGTACCATATGAAAGCTCATGGTGTAATGCCATCAATGAGAATGTTTAATTTCACAGGAGATGTACATAAATCTTGGAACTCAGTTTCTAAGGTTCTCTACTACCTCCCAAACTCTTCAGGAGCTAGGGCTAAGGCTGGCCAGACTCCTGCAAGTAACTAAGCTAGAGACATCAATGCAGCTAAGCCAATGGCAGCCAGCAGGCTGTGACATCAGACCATCAGCAGAGTCCCAGAAGAAGCTTGAAGAGTGGTACATAGCAAACCATAATAAGCTCATCCCTTTCTTTCTTTGCAATGGATTGAACACTCACCCTACATCTCACCACTCTAAAGGAGACATATAGATAAGACATGGGACTGGAGTACAAGTCCAGAAACGCAGAACATAACAACCCCCTTTTTAAAAATCCTAAAAAACACAAGCAGTAGTTTTGTGACCATACAGTCCTTCATGTGGAGAAGAGTTTAGTGAAAATTCGATTTTAAAACAATGCAGCCAAATGTCCAAATATAAAAAAGGAATTTAGTTAGGAAATAGGAAAGGGGGGGGGGACCAAGGAAGGCGACATTCATTCATTCATACAAACACACACACACACACAGAATTCCAAATAAAATCAGTAAAGTCAATCTAAGTAATCTAGTAACATTACCTACTTGAGTAGTCTTGGGTTCCAGAGCATATGCAGAGTTCATTGCAGAGCGGATGGTCTAAGAGAGAGCATCCTGGCCTCCAGTTAGATGATCTACTGAAAGCTCTTTATGGAGTGAGCTGGCCCTTCTTTTATAGGGATCTCAGTTCAGTAAAAGCCAGCCCCTTAGCAGAGACTGATGTTGTCCAATAATGTGATAAACGAAAGAGAAAGGAGTCTCAGGTGCCAGTTAAAACATTTTATTGCCCAATGCATTTCGGTTTACACCTTCGTCAGGGGCCAAAAGTTTTTCCAAACAGGCTTGAAAAAAATTATTTGACTATCATGAGCCCAGGGTGGTTGGAACCAATCAGCCTATTCTTAAAAAGTTTACAGTTTTGTTTGCATTTTTGAGGTAAAAAAAGTGAGACAAGCCTGTTCAGGTTGCATGGTAGGGTGCCAATTTACCAGACACACTAGGGGGCACTGTTGAGCTACCTCAGAATACAGGGGTTTGGCACAATGATTGGGTGCAGACAACATGATAACCCACACTCAAGGATTGAGTATGGTTGAGTGTGGGCTGTTGGTGAACTGTGTTGTCTGAATCCAGCCATACTAACAAGCCATGGCTTGCTAACCACAAACAACCCATGAAGAGAACCCATGGTTTGTTGTTGGGTTGTGAACTGTGCATTGTTCACCAGGGTTTGTTATCTTGGCTGGGTTCAGACAACATGATAACCCATGTTTTTCAACGACAACCAACACTTCAACGACAACCCACACTCATCCCATACCCAACCCTTGAGTGTGGGTTATCGTGTTGTCTGAACCCAGTAAATGTCAGTAAAGTTTATGCATTCAACAACTTGCTCAAACTTTTCCTGAATTGTACCACTTCAAGCTGCATATGTAAATTCCTAACCTTCTCCCCAATGAGCTAGTTTTCTAAGTGTAGAAACTTTGGGGGTGGGGGTGGCATTCACACATGCAGCCTGACATCCAGAAAAGTTTTACTGCTTGATAAAGAGGCCTTCATTTACCACAAACGGTGGTAAGTTGACATCTGGATATAATCTAACATATTAGAAGATAGTTAAGTAGGTTGGGAATTCTTGGGAATGTCAGAGAAATCCTGATCCACAGTAGGACAGCTTTTCTACTACATTACCGAATAAAATCTTCAGAGCTATTCATAGATCATTACGTGGCAAGGAGTCTGCAAGTATTCCAGAAAAGATCACACAAAAAGAAGCCAAACTCCACATTTTATGAGAACAAATGTGTCTTCGGGCTGCATTCTGCAGTTCTGACAAAAACAGAATGGAAAGATTGTAGGAGTCATTTATTGATGGGTTCCCCTCCCCCATAGATCTGTTAAAAATGATCAAAAACATGAAGGCGGGGGAGGGAGAAGAATACAAGCCTGGGTGTCAATACTGCCAAAATTCTCAGAGGTCCCTAGATCATCAACTTCCGTGTGAACACATGGAATATCTCCACACCTTTTGCCTGACAGCACTTAGAACCACCCACATTCACCACCCTTGCATTCCTGAAAGAATAAGGATGATTCAATGGTGCTTAATATCAACAATTTGCATATCAAGCAAGCTGGGGAAAAAGTGAAGGGAAAAGCTCCAGACCAGATGCCATTGGATATGTATTTATATATAGTACTTGTGTTGCCTAATTTCCTTCATCTTTTAATATGGAATAGTGTACTCATTGAGGCTCAGTATTTTAGAACTTGGCTATTGCATTGGAAATTCACAACCTTGCTTATGTTGCGATACACACAACTTAAACCTGCTGTTTGCACACGTAGTGCTAAACTATAGCTTTGGCACTGCATGCATGAGTTTCAGTCAGCCTCAGGCTCATGTGCTCCCACCACCACCACCTCTGCCATAGCTGTAAAGAGGGAAGCTGAAGCATCTGATACTGCTTTTAAGACAAGTAAAGCTCCCTTTACTTCTAATCTCAGGGGGACTCTGCTTAGTTTAAACCAGGGGTTCTCAACCAGGGGGGAACTCCCCCCAGGGGGGGAATTTTAGGGTTTCAGGGGGGGGATTGGGACCACAGACTCAGAATACTGATCTTTCTACAAATTACAATTCTACAGATTATACATGATCTATAGGTCATCACACCTTTTTGTATGGCACAGATTAAATTAAAAATAAAGATAAATATTTCACTTGTTATCTGTGGAAATATTCCATTTATAGTTATATTTGACTTTTTCTTGGTTTTTAGTCACAAATTTTGGAGCCCATCATGAGTGTCAAAAAAAGAGGATACGGATGATTCATATATTCAATATGGATGCACATCCATCATCATCACTTAGTCTGCTAAGTAATTAGTTATGAATGTAAAAAACTAGTTTTATTCAAGTTTTAAAATGCATCAACATTGCTGTTAAATTTGTAAAACTCCACTACAAAAATAATCCAAGTAAATGTATATGTACCAATATAGAAAAAATAAAAGATTTTCAATATTATATGCATATTATTTGGAATGCAACTTTTGAGTCAGACAATCTTGGAAAGGGGGGAATGACATTCTGACATATGGTGAAAAGGGTGCATGGGGCAAAAAAGGTTGAGAACCACTGGTTTAAACTATAGTTTGTTAACAAGCCAGAATCAGTTTGATCTTGGCTTGTTTGAACAAACCATAGTTTAACTTTAAACTAACCTGGGTTCCCCAACTTCAGATGTATCAGGGAACTCTACTTAGTTTACATGTGGAAGAGAAGGCTTCCAATCTCCTCTTTGTAGCTGCACCAGTGGAGAGGGGAGGGGGAAATATGTGATCCTGCGGCTTGCTGCTGTTGCACGTAGCATTAACTATAGTTTAGCATTATGTACATTACCAGCCATACTCTCTTTCCCTCTTGTACTGTTTAACTCTCTTTTCCTCTCCAGTTCCTTAAAATGTTGTTTACCATGCACTTTCTCCCAAGTACTAACAGGTACCAGCATGATAATAGATAAATGGCAAGATCCAATTATTTGCAGCAGGCCAAAGCGCGCACGGAGTTTACCAGTCTGGAAGGGCTTTCCCCCATTTCTGTGGAGGAAATGTTCTGCACACACAAAAGGATGCATAGACATGCATGAAATTGCCACAGCCTGTTTAGGTGAATGGCAAAGCCCATGCATGCAGGAGATCCATATGTGTCTTAGAAAACAGATTACACTCCAGACTGAAGTGAAAAATATAGATCATCTTACTAAAACTATTACAGTTATACCTTGGATTGCAAGTAACTTGGTTTGAGAGTGTTTTGCAAGACAAGCAAATTTTTAAATATTTATTTAATTTTTTTTTACTTGATATACAAGCAACGTCTTGCAATACAAGTACTATAGTACGGCTTAAATTAAAAATCTCTACAAATTTTTTTGGGGGGATTTCGTTTTGATATAAGAGAGTTTTGGATTACAAGCATGTTTCTGGAACGAATTATGCTCTCAATCCAAGGCATGACTGTATATGTTACAATAGAAAATGTATAGATAGCTCTTGTGGCTTGCCCTCTTTTTATGTGATATTTTCTGAACGGCTTGCACATTCCTTCCTCGGTAATGATCTACAAGTAGCTCTCAAGGTTTTCCTACATTAGCTATGTGAATAAACAGGAATGGGTGGATTGTAGACATTGCTAAATAAAATAGATTAATAAGCATCGGGTTCATATTACTCACTATAGTGAGGTGGTGCTAAAAGGAAGTTAAAGTTGGGGTCTCAAATAAATGGACAGTCTACTGTTAGGTCACTAAAATAAGGTTGCTGCCAGTGCCTCCTATTTCATATTGTTTTTAGTTCTTTATTTTGAAAGCATGTGCTGCTTCAAAGAGACAAATAATGGTTATAGCTGGCTTTTAAAAGATGCAGCTGTCAGGAGGGACCTTCAGCTAGAAGCCTATAAAAAGGCAGTGCAGACCCCGTCTGTAATGTGCTCTACAACATGAGGTCCACCTAATGAAGACAATCACTGTTGCCTGCCCATCCTGAACAGTCAAGAGTAGCACCTGTGCTTTTAAACAGCTCCATTCATTATCCTGGGCTGCCTCTTATGCTGGAACTCTCTCCTAGAAGCGGAGCCAGCTTTCCCTCTTCCTTCAAATCCCTTCTTTTCAGTGAAGCCTTTGGCCTAGTCCTTTAGCTACCATCCACTACCAATGACGTTTGCTCTCTTTCAGTCTTTGTCTCTCCCATTCCTCTTCTCACTTTGTTAGTTATCCCTGCCTTTCCTCGCCTTCCCTCTGTTGTCCATCCATTGCACTCACCGCCACCCCTGTCAAAATGCATCTTTTAAGCCCCTTGAGGCAGGGCCCTGTCTTTGCTGCTTACTGTTACTCTGTAAAGCGCAATGTACATGGATAGTGCTGTATAAATAAATAATCATAACAGTGCATTAGAGTAATTTAGCATCAGAGTTACATAAACAGCAGTTGCTAGGTCTGAATCTGAAAGAATCCATGTAAATTCTTAGATAACATCATATTAACAAAAAGGAAAAGGCTGGGAATAAAAATGAGAGCCAGCCTACAGAAGACACGGGAGAGCCATGATCAGATCTCTAGAGACATTTCGGTTTTCAGTTAAAAAGGATTCTGGTGGGACTCTGATTTTGACTGCAGTGCTAGTGGAGAGGTGTTTAAAAAAAACAAAAACATTCCCCCATTGCTCCAAATTGCCCCCCCTCAAGCTACTTGGCCTGTTGGGAAAAACAGAACGCTATTTGCCCCTCCCCTCATGCCACTGCTCCAATCAAAACCTGAGCGTGTGCGTGCACATATTTATTTATTATATTTGTACCCCACCTTTCTACCAAAAAATGGCACTCAAGGAGGCTCACATAGAGACACACACACATCTGTTTTTAACTAAAAACTGCAGCATTAAGAGATCGGATCAAAGACAGGCCGCTTATGCTGGCTCAGCTTGCCTGAGTGTGGAAAGCTAAGCAGGGTCAAGCCTGGTTATTACTTGGATGGGAGACCCCTCCTCTAGTTTCCTGCATTGAACAGGGGGTTGGACTCGATAGCCTTGTAGGCTCCTTCCAACTCTATGATCTATGAAATCTCTAGTGTAGTTTGGCTATGAGCTGCCAAAATCCTCCTGCTGCTAAATTTTATTCTCATTCCTTTAAATTTAGCATAGAAACCAAGAAGCAAGAAAATCTGGCAGGTCCACTTCCTGGTTTGAGGATTGTGGTATTGTGTTAAAACTAAACACGCTCTTGTGACCCCCCCTTGGCTCCACCTCCAGTGACCCAACTTCAGTACCACCAGTCAGATTGGCTACCAAGCTCCACTGCTCGTGACCCCTTGGCCCCGCCACTCATGACCCCTTGACACCGCCTCTCATGACCCATCCTATGCCCTGGGCCTGAGACCTGGATCTTTTAAGTACCTAGCACCGCCCCTGAAACACATGCATGCACATACGCACACACACACACAGGGCCGGCGCTACCGCTAGGCAAACTAGGCGGTTGCCTAGGGCGCGCGGCTGAAGAGGGCGCGGAAACGCTGCGCTCCTCTTCGCTGCCGCTGCGCCGCCCCCGCCAGGCCTCCGCCGCCGCTGCGCCGCCCCCGCCACGCCTCCGCCTCCCCACCCTCCCGCCCGCCGCCGCCGCACCTCCCCCCGCCCGCTCGCTCGCTCGCCGCTGCGCCTCCCCCCGCCCTCCCGCTCGCTGCCGCTGCGCCTCCCGCCGCCATCGCCACCCCCCCAACCCCCCCTCCACCTACCTTCTCCATGTCGCGTCGCTTCCGGAGCCCCGCCCGCGTTGTTTTGGCTGGAGGAACCAGGCTTAACAGCCCTGTTGCCATGGTTTCCCCAGCAAAAAACAGCGCGGGGGTCCCGTCGCGTCGCGTCACTTCAGGAGGAGGAGGAGGAGGAGGCAGCAGCAGCAGCAGCCGCTGCCGCCGCCGCCAGAGCGGGGGGGAAAGGTAGGTTGGTGGTGGCGGCGCAGGGTTGTTGTTTTTTTGCTGCTTTGGGGGGGGGCGCTAAATATTTTTTCGCCTGGGGCGCCAAACTTCCCTGCACCGGTCCTGCACACACACACACAGTGGGACAGGAATCTGATTCTCCTATTTCTCCACTTCTAGCAGGAGATTCATCAGGAAAGAAGGAAACTGTTCTTCCAGTGTTTTCATATGCATTATTTCTGGTAATTAAAAGCAACAGAATCCAACCATCCAATTTAAACCTTCTTGAAAATGCTGCTTGTGATGGTTCCTGATAAATTACGATGTGATTTAAGTGGCTCACACCACAACATTTTAGCTAAATCTGGGTAAACATAAACTAATTTGTTTTATATTTCATATACTCACCAGCTCAGTTATTATATCTTCAGATACATTGGTGAAATATATTCATCCTCTATATTAATATATTTATATTCTTGAGTTTCTCAGCAGATATGGGAAATCAGCCCCGGAGGCCGCCTTATCAGTGAGAGGACCACGGTAGATTGGGCTGTGCAGGAATTTCTGTACAACCAGAACAAAATGGAGGGCAGAACCAGTTGTCCTATTCCAGCCTGCTTTGAGCCTGCAAAGGGTACTAAACAAGTCCTGAAGGAGACTGCCTTGAGCAGAAGCCATCCAGTAGTGTGAATCCAGTTCTGAGTAAGCTCTGTAAGAACAGTTCGGAAAGATAGTTGACATCTCCTCAACAGCAGCCAGCACTAAAATGTGCTTTTATTGGCCTCTGTGCCTTTAATAGCAACTTGATCTGCAGACATTAGACCAGAGGTGAGCAACTTGTAGCCCTCCAGATATTTTCATTTGCAGTTCCCATCATCCCTGACCATTGGCCATGCTGGCTGAGGCTCATGAGAGTTAAAGTCCAACAACATCGGAGGGACACAGACTCCCCTTAATCTAGAGGATGAGCACTGATGCTGCTGCTCTGCATGCCATGAAAAGCTTCAACTGCTGATTTCTGTAGCCAAGCTGCTGTTAAAGGCACAGGAGAAGGCCAAGCAATTTTTGTGTTCACAACTGGAAGTAGCTTCCTCTTCTTATTTGGGAGCATACAGGGAGGTGAGGACCTTGGGCGGTGAAGTGATGGGGTTGCAGATCCTGCTTCCTGACTTGAGGCGTGAACCTGAATCTGGTTTCTGAGGTGGCCAGGCCTCAACTCTTCCTCAGGGTGGCTCCTGGAGCGCTCTCCCTGAAACTGGGCCTTGGGCAGGCTTGGAGAATATATGGGGCTCCTGAGGCAGACTCCTGTTGACCTATATTAGGATGGGCCCCTCTGCCTCAGAGTCAATATTCAGTGACATACCGGTGAATGGAAAAAGCAACAGTGGTGAACATCAATAGATTCTAAGAAACAATTTACTGGGGGAAAAAATATTGGGGGGGGGGGGAAATGACGTCTGATGTGCCTTGAGTGTAAACTCTTCTTCAAAAGCAATAAATCTACTAACAAGATAGTGTATTTTGTGCTCTAGAAGACAGTGTAAGAATTGCCTTGTCACAACTTTTTTTTTTTTGATAGAGCCTTTCCTAGCATCTGCTGATATTTGCCTCTCTTGCTTCTCCTTCTGCTGCATGTTTACTGACACCAGCTACATCACAACAGATTCAAACAATTATTTCCCGATACATCATCATCATCATCATCATCATCATCATCATCATCATCATCATCTCCTCTTTCCTATTAGCGGCAGCAAAACTCGAGCATTACAGAAGCCTTATAATAATTTCACATCTTCATTGGATGTACTATGAACAATGCTTATAGGGCTGCAGCTCCGTCTCCTTCAGTTCTCTGATCTAGTGCAGCATATCTAGTTCCTTATTGCTTAAGAAACCTTCCCCAACCTGGCACTCCCAATATGTTGGACTGCAATTCCCATAGATTCATAATTTACATTGGCCATGCTGGCTGGGAATTATGGGAGTTATAGTCCAACACATCTGGGGGGTATCAGATTGGGAAGGACTGAATTAAGATGTTACACTACTGAAGTCTGGTGAGGTCCTTGGTGTGGCCATGCGGGAGTGAACAAGTGCCTTGCCCCTCACCTGCTTGCTGCTTTCACTTTCCGAAACAACCCAGTTCCTGGGTTTGGACATCACAAAACTTTCCTGGGTTGTTTTGGATGGGATGCAGTGCACTCGCTCGCTCCCACACAGATAGCCAAGTGGAAATGTTTTGGGATTATTTAACCTAGGAATCTAGCATTACATGCAAATTGGGTCAGACTTTTGTAATAACCAAGATAAGTGGATTTGTGCAGAAATGTTTCAGGATTTTTTGGGAAATGTTGAAGAAATATACTATTCCCCCCATTTTTTCCAGGAAAAGAATGGAAGTTTGGGGGCGAAATGGAAATATATGCAATACTGACTGTCTGACTGACAGGAAACTAACTTTATACTTTTAGGAACATTAAATGTATCATGTATAATTTAGCATATAAAATTGTACTGTTTTTATTTATGAAATAGAATAATATAAATGCCTTCAAATTAGTCAAATAATATTTATAATTATTGCTACTGCACCCTAAGTCTGCAATCCTAAACACACTTCCCTGGGAGTAAGTCCCATTGAGTTCAATGGGATTTACTTCCGAGTACAGTAATACCTTGGATTGCAAGCATAATTTGTTCCGGAACCGTGCTTGTAATCCAAAACACTCTTATATCAAAGCGAGTCTCTGGCGGGCGTGAGCGGGGCCGATTTCGGCCCGATATGCCCGCTCAAGGCGAGCAGTTACATCCCTACTTGTATTGCAAGACCTTGCTTGTTTATCAAGTCAAAATTTTTCAAAATTTTTTGCTTGTCTTGCAAAACGCTCTCAGACCAAGTTACTTCCAATCCAAGGTATTACTGTAGTTATGTATAGGGTTGCACTGTAAGTACCAAGCATATCTTACTTTTTGCCAGTTGGGAAAATAGGGGGGAAAGAAGGAAAACTGAGACCATCAACATGGTAATAAATAAGGGGGAAAATATCATCTGGATTTGGAAACAGTGGTTGCATTCTGAAGTAATTACAAACCATGGTTTTGTCATTATGAGTTAGTGACCAAACAAAGATCTTATCATCCTGAAACAGAAAATGTTTCATAAAGAAGGTATATACAGGCTTGTGGCTTACGCTGGCTCAGCTTGTCTGAGCATGGAAAGCTAAGCAGGGTCAGGCCTGGTTATTACTTGGATGGGAGACCCCTCCTCTAGTTTCCTGCATTGAGCAGGGGGTTGGACTCGATAGCCTTGTAGGCTCCTTCCAACTCTATGATCTATAAATCTATAAGGTTTTTTTTAAAGTTATTTCAAAATGTTTAACTTTCCCACTGGAAATTTTTCCTTAGAAAAAATGGAAATATATTTCATTAATGTATTAAATTTATAATACTGATGTTCACTGCTCTAGATTTGTGCCAACATAAAGACCAACATGTTTATTTTCGCACAAATGTCATAGGCCAGAATGATGTCATACGTCATGTGAAGGGGAAGGGCTATAGTGTACATGCTTTCCATGGAAACAGTCCCAGATTCTGTCTTTGGCATTTTGAGTCATAGGGCTGGGAAAGATTCCTGACTGAAACCTTGGAGAGCCACTAAGAGTCAGTGTAAACCAGAGGTAGGGAACCTGTTGTCTTCCAGATGTTAGACACCAACTCCCATCAGCCCCAGCCAGCATGGCCAGTGGTCAGGGATTATGGGAGCTGTAGTCTAAGAACATCTGGAGGATGTTCTCCACCCCTGGTATACACAGTACTGAGCTAGATGAACCAATGGTCTGACTTGGTAGCTTCCTATGTTTCTATGAGGGGAGAAGGAAAACGAAGGAGAGAGAGCTGTATAATGTATTATTTGCACGCACGCACACACCTTACACTCTCTTTTTTTAACACAGAGTACTCCAAGCATATGGCACTTCATTTTAGCCTGGCTAGACTGTGTAAATATAGCTGTCCTCTCTCAAAAAGTTAGCTTCTCTCTCCCTCTCTCTCTCTCCACTGAGCACATCATATGGGCTCAAGAAGAAGTGGATCTTTCTTTGGCAGCTACAATTATCTGTCCAGACAGGCACCAGAAGGCAATCTGGTCATCTCTGTTGCATGTCAATGTGAAACATTGCTGGAGAGTGAGGAGGAGGAGAGCCTTTCTATATTTTCCCAGAGCTATCTCCAAGCAGACCAAGGCTTCTGTTGATCTGTCATTGGTGCCATGCAGCAGAAGGTGGGCACTTGGTTGTTTTGCATGAAGCTGAGCTGTTTTGACAGGTTAGGGCTGAAAAGGGTCTTGGGTACTTACAAAGAAGGAAAAGCCAAAGTGTAAACTGGCAGAATGAATTGGCAGCAGTAGCGGAGGCAGCCCTGTTTGCGCTGACACCCATTTAATCAGTGCTGGCCTTTGAATATTTGCTTTACAGTTTACACTAACAGGTTTCACCACCTCGAGCTCCTGCCAAGCCAATCAAATGGACTAACAGTGTAAACTGTCAAAGTTTCTTTGTGTTCCCAAAACCTTGAAAGCACTTGCCATTATTGGGTCTACTTGTTTATTTAATCATTAGAGGTCTGTGTTTGTAAAAAAAAACCTCCACAGAACCTGGCAGAGTTTCCTCTGAAAGCAACACAAAGTTCCTTTGTGTTCCTCCAAAGATAAACAGGGATATAAAAGCTACATCCCCTCAAGTATTTCTAGGACTTGGCATTTAGGAAAGACTGGTCTTGAAAGCCTTAAAAGCTAGTTGGCAGCCACCACTCTGGCTGAAAAATGTGCTTGTTGCCCAACTGGGAGAGCTTATCTCATTCATGCCGCCCAGTTAACACTTTACAACGCAGTGCTATTAATCAGCAGACAGAAGGAAAAAGAAAAGGAGATGACCTCCTTTCCAGTAAAGATATTTAACATTAGAATAGTATGATCCAGGACTGAAAAATCCTTGAGTACAATTGAGAACAGAGATTCTCCACATGTTCCCTCTAAACAGAACTTTGTTTCCAGTGTAGAATTTGGACTCCTGATAATTCCAACTTTTAACAAAAAAGTTTCCAGTCATGCATTCATGCATTCAAAATATATATAAGAGAAGCAGGATTGTGCAAAACAGCACATCCAAGCGCTCCTACTAATATAACAGTTCTCAAAGATACCCAGTGGTGCAAAGCTCATTAAAATGAATGTACCTTGCCACCAGCAAAGAATTTTAAAGGACTAGTGTGCAGTATTCCAGGCAATGCCAAACAATTTCTAAATCAATAGTTTTAAAACATTGGCATCCCCAAATTGACCCCTTTCTTCAGCTCAGTTTTTTATTGCCAAGTTAACAGCAGTGTGTGCTCTTAGACGGTCCTCCAGGTCATTTCACCTCAGTGTGGCCTTGCAACAGGGGTGGGCAACTTGTGGCCCTCCAGATGTTTTGGCCTACAACTCCCATCAGCCCTAGCTAGTTTAGCCAATGGTAAGGGCTGATGGGAGTTATAGAGCAAAAGCTTCAGAGGCGGCCACAAGTTGCCAATCTCTGTCTTTCATGATCTATTCTATTTGGTATCCTGACTGGAAATATACCCAGTTTGGAAATATATTTTGGTGAGTCTCTTATCAATTATGTGAGTAGGGCTATCGGTGTGGGCTGTTCGCACCTAACCAGAAGCCAAGAACTAATTGACTTAACACTTAGTTCCCATGGAAATACTTAGCCAGAATATTATGAGCTATCAACATTCTTTTGTCAAGTTTAAGGCCTGGTTTGTGGGTTTGGTTGGTTCATGATGCAGTACTATTATTGCATGTTCTGAATAGGAAAACTTGAGCAAAGAAGAGGGTAAGGAGCATACCTTTCCCCCACCAAGCTAAAGATGATGTAATCCAGGTGTCTCTGTGTGAAGACAGACTGCAGTTTGAGAGTAGAGAGACTAAGAAATACACAGAGAGCTGGGTTTACGTTCTTTAAGCTAACAGCATTTTGGATGCTGGCTGCAGTCTTTAAAGATCTGATATGGGACAGTGGATTTGGTTGTCTGTTTGGATTGTTTAAACTGTGCCTCCACCTATGTTGAACCTATACATTTGTAAATGACATCAAATATTATAAAACACCAGTAAGCATCCAATGACATCTGAAAGGAAACCAAAACCTGAGTAAGTGTTGTGCCCCTGGAACTTCTCTCACAACTCAGAGAAGTGGGAAGAGCACAGCAATATAGTATTGATGTATTCCCTTTCAGATGTTTCACAGAGTCAAAATTAGACATCTTTTAATGCAAAAAAACCCAACAACATTTAGATTGTGAAATTATTTATTTGTAGATATTGGCCCTGATGCACATATTCTGTGCACAGCGGTTTGCATGAAGCTCTCTGAATAGATGCTCGCTGCTGTTGAATTTGATGGCACCAGTCACTTATTGGTATAGGCTTGAGTAGATTCAGTTCCTTCACCTCCCCAAAGAGAAGATTTGAACTGACTGTGTCTAACCAATGAAACAAGGGATCACCACTTGCACAGACCTGGGTGCTAGAGCCTACTTCCAAGTACTTCTTTTTATTATAGCCTACATTGACAAATTATACAGTGTGCTTTAAGAGAGATCTTATTCTCTGGCAAAGCCTTAAGTGGGTCAGATTTAGGCATAGTAATCTTTCAAGTTTAACTAACTTGTTGGGTTTAAAAATAAAGGGTAGGAATTAAAAGGATTAATCCTTTGGAATCATTTTTGTCCTCCTGGAGATAATGGCAATGACAATGAATTAAGAAACAAATCTTCCTATGATTTCTTTGGGATTTAGGCAACTACTACTATTTAGTATTTACCTAATGCTAACTGTGTGCCAAACCATTTACTGCATAGTAACTTCCACTGAAGTCAATAGGACTTGCTTGCAAGTAAACATACTTAAGACTGAGAATGAAGTGTTTCATCTTTATTTAAAGCTGTGTTTATTTTATGGACATCACTGTTTTTCAGTGAATCCTTTCTCACAAGACTATTTTCTTGGTTTACTAGACTCCCCCCCCCCTTAATCGTGAAATATCTAGACACAAGAGCCCTGAAATATAAAATTTAAACCATGAAATAATCAATTTCTTGGATCCAAAGAGGGCCTAGCATGAGCAGAAGTAATGCATACTTTTGTAAGGGGGGGGGGGTTCTTCAATTTCCACCAGTTTGCCCCCAACACACACACTGCAGGCCCCTGCAGCTTGCCTGGAAAAGAAAAAAAGGAAAGGGTTGGGTGCTTTTTGTAGGTGCTGAGGAAGGCATCTGAGGGTGCCCTGCACAGTATTGGGCACACCAGGACAAATATGTAGCAGGTTGGATTGAATGACCTTCCTTGTATATAGGTGAAATAGATTATCTTTCTTGTATATATACACTGATGGGGGCTGAGCTACCAGTGACTGACCAGGAAAGGGATCTTGGCGTCATGGTGGATAGCTCAATGAAAACGTTGACCCAGTGTGCAGCAGCTGTGTAAAAGGTGAATTCCTGTTAGGTATCATTAGGAAAGGGATTGACAATAAAACCACCAATATCGTAACACTCTTATACAAATCTATGGTGTGACCCCACTTGGAATACTGTATACAGTTCTGGTTGTTGCATGTTAAAGGGGATATTGCACTATTGCAGAGCTGGAAAAGGTGCAGAAAAGCGTAACCAAAATGGTCAGCGGGCTGGAGCAACCCTCCCACGTGGAAAGATTGCAACATTTCAGGGCTTTTTAGGTTAGAAAAAAGACAAGTAAGAACGGACAAGAGGTGTATAAAATTATGTATGGTGACCAGAAAGTGAATAGAGGGACTTTTCGTCCCTCTCTTATAATACAGAGCCTTGGGTCATCCAGTAAAACTGAATGGTGGAGGATTCAGGACAGACAAAATGAAGTCTTCAGACCGTACATAAACCATGGAATTCACTACCACAAGATGTGGTGATGGACACTAAATTAGATGGCTTTAAAAGGGGATTAGACAGTGGAGAATAAGGCTATCAATGGCTACTAGTCATGATGGCTAGTCATGACTGGAATACCAGTCGCCGGGGCTGTTGTTCTCATGTCCTGCTTGTGGACTTCCTGCTTGGCCACTGTAGGAAACACAATGCTGTACTAGATAGGACTTTGGTCTGATCCAGCAAAGTTCTTCTTATATAGGTCTGCAACTCCATGAAATGTATCCAAAGTGGAGATAAAGCACTTTAAGGTGCAATCCTATGCAAGTTTAGACAGAAAAAAGCATAGCTGGCTGGGGCGTGCTGGGAATTGTAGGCCTTTCTTCTGTCTAAACTTGCATAGAATTGTGTCCTAAGAGAATCCAATACCAGCCTTATTTTAGGCATTAATTGGAAGGGAGTTTGAGACAAAAGTTTAAGGGAAATTGCTTTTCTTCCCAAGGTTGAGGGGATGATTTGCCATCAGGATGCACTGCAGATGTCTGTGCCTTATATTAGCCATGTTGCTTAGATTCGTCATGATCTTAAGTATGAGCATGAGGTACATACGTGTGTGTGTGTGTGTGTGTGTGTGAGAGAGAGAGAGAGAGAGAGAGAGAGAGAGGCACACAGCTCACTTATTAAAGAGTGAGAATTCCCAGCATGTTACAAAAAACCCGAACCCATTTATAATATATAAATATTAATCCTTCAGCAAGCAAGCTGGCTTGTCCATGAGAGATGAACACACAATTGCAGGCAAGGTCTTTAAGCAATTCATTTAAATACATTAAAAATTCTTTGTTCTCTTCAGTAGCAACACTGAAAGAGAGCTGGAGGGACTGTAAGTGAAAATGAGAATTCAAATATGGTGTACATAATGTACAGATACTTGGCACTTGTAAATAAAAACAGGGAAGACAATTTCCATTCAGTGGTGGAGATCACAGAAAACAAAGAGCACTGCTATTACAGCGCCTGAACCTTTTTTCATCCAAAATGCTCATGCTTTGTAGTTCCATAAAGAGTTCAGTGCCAGCCTGATGGTAAAAGATATAATCAGCATCTTCAAAGAGCATCCACAGCAGAGATCCATACAGAGCAAAAGGGGAATGTATATGAGGCAAAAATGATATCATAGTTTTCCTATTTTATTCCATATAGACCAGGATAGAGAACAACATACAGAGACATGAAAGAATATTGTGCAGCTCTTGCTTCATGCTCTTAAGCAATTTCTCAAGCATAGGAGTTTACTGTGTGGTTTATAGTCATAATCCTCAATAGTAATTAAACTATTGCTATGGTTTTTTGGACATATATATATTTGGGACAATTCTACTAGTATGGTGTATTCTGGGATTCATAAGGAATGAAAATTGTGTGTGTATTTTAGGAGTATATACAGCAGGGATGGAGAATCTTCAGATACTGGTAATTTTTCTCCAGAAATAAAGAGGGTAGTTTAGCAAGCTACTCTTTAGGATCATAAAGCTATCAAATTCAAAGCATATCAAGGCCTCTAATGCCACTTTCTAATGTTCAGTTATGGGGCTATTAACAAGGCCAGCTCTACTACTAGGCAGAGTCAGGCAGCTACTTCAGGAAGTTGATTTAGGGCATCACAAAAATGCAGCAAATTGTTTGGTATTTAATTTGTTGTTGTTGTTGTTGTTGTATTTTTACTGCCAGAAAGGGGGAGAGGTGCTTCTGGGATCATCTGCCACAGGTGCCAAAATAACTTGGCCTGCATTGTGTATTATGCACTTTGCCTTGGATGTGGTGGGTGCCATCTCCTGTTCTTCTGCAGGCAGCAAAATGTCTTGGGTCATCCCTGGTTATTAAAATAATTTGCATTCAATATCCAAAGCTGTATCTACCAATTACAATGGTAACTCCTGCTGGAGTACTGTTGTTTCCATACAGGAGTAAAGATACTGCAGCATTATTTTTAGCAAACCGTTAATTTGTCCCTGTTTAGTTTTAGTATCTGCACCAATTGGGTTTGAAACACCCCGATGGGTAACCAAGCCAGTCTAAATAGGCAAAGATCGCCATAGACTCAGAATTTAACTGAAATGCATTAAAGGTGTAATCCTATGCACATTTAGACGGAAAAAATGTCCTACGACTCCCAGCCTAAATAATGTAACTTCTACTTGAAGCCCTCCTGCGCTGCGCACTACTTGAATTTGAAAAGCTAAGCTAAAGCATGATGGGCAGCGCGCTGCAATGTGGCTGCCCATACCCTCTGAACTCAGAGGATTACAGGCATCCTATTGAGGGCGGAAGGATCATGCCTTGAGTTGGACTTGGGTTGGACTCGATAGCCTTGTAGGCTCCTTCCAACTCTATGATCTATGAAATCTATGGGGGCGAAGGCTGTCTCCGCACTTCTCCCACCCTGCAAAAGACATAGCCGATTTCAGCCATCTAAGTCTTTTGCGCCTGCTTGCAAGGAGGACAGGCTGAGACACTGCTGAGATACAATCATCCCGGCGGCAGAGCCTCACTCCTCCCCTCCCCACCCACCAGAAGGCCACCCAGCACCAGCTCCGAGGTTGGTCTTGCAACTTTGGAGTCACAGCCAGTGCAGAAAGAACTGCACCACTTGTGAGGGCAGAGGGAGGGCACTCCAGATTCGGAGACCCAGCTCTGACCTTGGTGTGCTTTTCCAAGGTCAGTGCTGCTGGGACTCCAAATTGTCCTATGGCCATCTAGACAGTCTAGTGGCCACAGGATTGATCCCTAGGTTTCTCTAGGCATGTGGCACCTAAGGAGTTAAGTATAGAAGCTGGAGCAAAACAAACAAACAAACAACTCTAGTTTCCAAAAAGCCTTTCCCACGCTTTTGTCAAAAATAGCATAACGTCAAGATGCTTGTAGCTCAAACGTAAACATTTTGCTTAAAACAGCTAGTACCACATGCACTTTAAACAATAAAAAAGCTCCCAACATGTAGTTAATATATCTCAACATTGGGATGCCCGCGTAAGCCCCTGAACTTGGAGGCTTACGGGCATCCAATGCAGAGCGGGAGGAGCAGTGGAGGTTTCATAGATTTCATAGATCATAGAGTGGGAAGGAGCCTACAAGGCCATCGAGTCCAACCCCCTGCTCAATGCAGGAATCTAGAGGAGGGGTCTCCCATCCAAGTAATAACCAGGCCTGACCCTGCTTAGCTTTCCACGCTCAGACAAGCTGAGCCAGCGTGAGCCCACAGGCCTGTTCACCTCCCCATCGTCTCACTCTGCATTTTTGCTAGATGGGCTTTTTTGCCCATCTAGTTGGAGTATCTTGGAGGGGGAGGGAAGGAGGCTGGAACAACTTCAGGATACCTCACCTCACCCCCCAAAACGCCCCCTCTTACCCCTCTCCATGGTTGCTTTCCTGACCTCAGAGAGCAGCCAGCGCAGTTCTTTCTGCGAGGGGTCAGAGGAGATCCGATTCCCACCCCTGAGATCGCAGTGCAGTATCTGACCTTGGAGCTGGGGATCCGAAAAATCCCATGGCCCCTCAGACACTGTCTAGGGGCCATAGGATCGCTCCCTAATAGTCACAAGAAGAGACAGGGAGGGTACTCCACAAAGGACTAGAATGCCTCCCTGCCCCCAAAGATAATGTATGGGGAAATCTGCTAAAGGGTAATAACATCATCACACAGATTTTCAAACAAACAAAACCAACTATAATAATCAGATCCAATAATGATGTGACAATACAGTCCAAAAGGGCAAATTGTAAAAGTCCAACGAGCGATAACAATCAGAAACGTTCCGGTGTGTCCAAACGAGTTTTCACTTTGCATTCCTGTGGGCTTCACTACTCTGTCCCAATATGGCTAGAAACACTGCAAAATTCTAAGCAAGATTCTTAGGACAGAGTTTTCAATTAAACTATCATTTTAACAGTTTCATCACTCATTGCAGATGATGCTGCATTCAGTCCAGTTATTTTGGGGACTATGCGCTTCTGTGTAATATTTCTAACCCAGCATGTGATCTCCCATTAATATCACTGTAGTGGAAAGGTATCAGCCTTGGATTTATTATTCTATACATTGGTTTTGGTTTTTTGGTTTTACTTTCCCCTGGAATATTGAAACTGAAAATCCATTTAGAGTTTGACAGCAATGGATAGCTGTAATTCTTGAACTGTTTACATTGCAGTGCAATTTCTACTAGAGCCAGCAGCGAACAGTTCAAGTTTTGCATAGTGATGTGGATGGGTGATGAGAATTTGGGCACTGTCATTTTTTATCAAGAACTTCAATTCTACAACCATGAGCATGAACATGGCAGCAAAACAAAGCAGTTATGAACATAGATGAAATATAGGTCTGCTTTTTAATCACAAGATTGCCTGTTAATTTACAGACTGATAAGCAGCAACCTTAGCGTTACTTAAATTATGTTTTCACATCAAGTAACTGAGTTGTGGTCCAGTGGGCATTTGCATGTATGTGTATGCAGGATGCTCAGGGGGGGAAACCTCTGTAAATATTAGGTGTCAGTACATCATTCTGATTGAATACATTATAAGGCAAATCAATTGTGACAGAAGCAACAAAATTAATCTAATCCTATATGAATTTTTAAAAAAACAACACCTGACAAACTCTAGTTAATTTGACAACATGAAAAAAGCCAGATTAGATTTACAGTTAATTTTAACTACATAATTACTTCAGCATCCAGAACTCAGCATGCATGACAATTATTAACAAACAAGTGGGACCCTACAGCAAAATGTTGCCGTCTATCCCTGGTGCATGTTACCTGAGTCTGCACCTGGAGTGGCTGAAAAAATAAAGGGTGGTACCCAATCCTGTCCATCTGCCAGTGAAATGGAAATTACAGGTGAAATGGCTTCCCTCTCCTCCCCATGCAGCCCCCCACACCTCCCCAAATTTGCTCTGAAGGGTTAGGAGACCCTCCAGAGTAGATGGGGGGCACGGGGGCTACAGGGGGAAATCCCATTGCTCAAATGGAAGAGACATTGGGTTTTACCCCAAAGCATCAAAGACAGGAATCCCTGCTCTAACTTGAGTCTAACTTCATGTGCAAAATTTAATTATTTTTATTTTTTGAACATTTAAAGATGTAACCAGCCTACGACTGGGTTCGAATGACACGTCAACCCATCGTGCATAACTAGCCACAGTGGGATGTTGTGTCATGCAAACCTGGACCGCTTCCTTCAGGGTGGCTTGTTTTGGGATAACAAGCCACCCTGACGACAACCCATGGCTTGTTCTAGGGGTTGTTGAACCCACAATGGGTTGTTGTGTTGTCCAAACTGGTAGACCGATCCCATCGTGGGTCCAGGGAAGCGGTGAGCAAGGTACTCAGCAAGAGTGGCAAAAGCTCCTTGCTGCTCTTGCCAAGCTCGCCCATCCCACTGCTACTGACAGCTGTTCCATTGATGCCCAAGCGGCACTTTGGAGCGACCATCACTGGCTCACTCTCCCCACTCCAATCGCAACCCCTTTTTGGTCGCCGCTACCACAACTCCCCCCCTTTTTTTCTTTCAGAGCCTTTTTGCTGTGTCTCCCAGTGACAGTCCCTCTAAAGTGCCCAAGTGGAGCAGCTGTCACTGGTTCACCACCTTTTTGTATTTTAGGCACCAGAAATGTGCACAAATATTTTTGTAATGGGAGGATTTGTATTTCAGTGGTGTGCAAGTGCGCAGCTCCGACTAGCCAAAATGCAAAGTCCTGCATGGTCAATGTCCTGGTATGTGTCTCCTGTCAAAGTGCAGGAGGCAACATCCCAAGGTTGCAAATAGGTTAATCTGTGCTACTTTGCTTTTCACTTGACAGCTGTCAAATGGCGAGCTATCAAGAAAAAAGCAAAGCTGCATGGGGATCTTTGCTTGTGAAATGGGGTGACGACTACATCCTCTTGGGTGTGATCCTCTAGTTTTGTAGCATTGCCCTGACTGTTCTCAGTCTCCTCCACCTTTTCCACACTTCCCCCAGCCTCTAGGTACTCCGGAAAGGTAAGATCTGCAACAACCCCCTCTTTTTGTAAGCACTTTCTTTTGACAGCTGTCAAAAGAAAGGGGTTTTGTTTAAGCTGGGTTTTTGACAGGGCTAGACAGGGTTGTTTTTGACAGATTTCATATGCAGCCATGAAATCTGTCAAAGCGATCCTGTTTGGCCCTGTCATGTAAGTCAATGGAGCATGAGGCTTCTGAATGCAATTGTGTGCGGCATTTGGCCTGGAGGTTTGAGAGGACAATTTAGGTCAATCAAACTTTTCAGATATTGATAATGGACCACACTGTAGGACAACCATAAGTTACTCTCTTTCAGTACAACCTCCCAACCTGAAGCAGGGTTATAACAGTGAATTACACCGCAAGGTGGTATGCTACTCCCTCAGCCCAGCCTGCAACAAGGGGGATATTTACAGGTTAACCAGAACGTGGCGAGTCACAATCTCAACACTATTTGGAGCATCTGCAAGAGTAACTACCACCCCGAAAATGTCAGCTCATAAGGTCTTCCCCACATAATTCCTCATGTTAAATATTGTCCTGTGAATTCGCTTTCATACCAAAGGTCCTTAATTGACAAAGGACTTTGAAGGTGATTGCATGATGACAAGTCTGAAGAAGGTATTTACCAAACTTTTGAAATCTCTATTAAGTATGTTATCACATGCATACAAATTGGGCTTTTCTGACCTCTTCTTTCCTGTGCACACCAAAAAAAAAACCACTCTGGAGGTTTGGGAGACCCTCTGGAATGACATGAGAGGTGGCGCAGGGGGCTGCGATCAGAGGGGGAATTGGCAGAAATCATGTGGGGGCACATTCATGCTCAGGACTATTCACACACAAAGTACCGCTGCCTTCCCACAGCAATCCTCCAACTTTCTGAGGCAGTATTTTAGAGACAGTGTGCAGTGGTAAGGAGTGTTGGGGCAGAAGAAGTCCCATTGCACGCACGCAACTCAGGATGCAAGCCAATGATAATACAATACATTTCATTTTCAGAGATTTTACACTGAATGCTTACAACACTGTATTGTAGGTCAGTAAGTGTGGAGAGAAAGCCAGAGCATACATTGAACCCTGACACCTTGAACCCTGACATACTGATCCCTGACTTGTTTTTCTCATTCCACTCACCATCCGGCTGCATAATCCCCACCCAGGGCATAGGAGACACAGACGGAGGCACAATCTGGGCAGACGGAGGCACAATCCACATCTGCACAATAGGGCACATAACATTCCGGAGAGGGTGGGGGCGCAGTCTCAAAGAGCTGCAAAGTACCCCAAAGTGCTCCAAAACACCCAGGAGGAGTCAACACCAGGAGATGCGTTGCCACCGCCCCGCGGGGGTGGACCCAGCCCACCTGGTCAGCAGGGGTGGGCAGGGGGCGTAAAGAAAAAGGATGTGCCAAAGGACCAGAGGTTGTTGGGAACACGGTGCAGGCTTGCACAGGTCAGGTCGCTAGCTCCGGCTAGGACCAAGCAACTTCCAACCCCGGGTGGGATGCCCGGAGATCGGCAAAGCAAACCGCTACGTTAGAACCTAGAGTCAGAGTCTCTGGTGTCAGGTAATATTCTGCATTCGAGCAAAGCCTCCTAGAAAGCAAATTGAATATGGTACTTCAGTTTCCGATCTGAATTGACTGTTCTGTTTATACCGTGAAATTCCTGTAGTCTATTAGTTCCATTCCATTAAACTTTGCTGAAGCTGACTAGATTGTTGCTTCCCTGTGTTCTGGAGTGGATTCTCTGTCAATTTCACTCGCGGCTGGGAGAAAAGGTTTTGACACAGCCGCGTACTGGTAACGACTTCGGTGCCGGCTAACCCCTAAGGTACCGAACCCGCGCAATGGACCAGGTTCGGTCCACCACAGTAAGATATACCATGTTGCAGATGGCAGGCTGAAGCAGAAAGAATAGTGCCTTGTCTAAAATTGCTTAGTTTATGTGGCCCAGGAAAAATGTGAACCAGGGACTTCCTGATTTTTGGGCTCAGGGTTTTTTTTACACACAGAGCCCCCCCCCCTTTTTTTTTGCAGTGGGACAGTACCTGTACCAGGTTTTGTTGCCTGAGTTTTTTCAACCCACAATCCTTCCACACCAAGTCCCTTTTTGTCAGTGGGCATAGTGGGATTTCCCATTCACATGAGTGGGGCAGTCCATGACAGAACATGCCCAAGTGTCATTTTCCTTTGTTCCTCCCATTGCTCTGTACCCTTCCCACAGTACCTTTTATCCATTCTGGGCATGTATGTTGGAGAGTGTAACTTGCCTGTGCACTACACTTTTCTAAAAAAAAAATTTTTTTAAATGTTTTTACTGGTTGAGCGGTATTTCAGAATTCCTTAATTTAGAAACATGGAGCATGCAGCTCTCCGTCTGCTAACCTTCCCAACAAACATGGCTGCTAAAAGGGGGCCTACTGGCTGGCAGCTGGGAACAGACTGAGCCGATTCCCCTCTCCCTGTTTGTAAAAAGAAAGCCTCAGCGTCCGCCCCACCCCCACACCATCACAAAGCTGTTTCACACAATTATTTATTTATTTATTTATTTATAGTCCTTGCACAAATTTGTTCTTCTGGAATACCACTAACATATATTTATATTTACTTTTAAAAGAACAAATACAAAGTGAAGCAGGCGATCTCAGTACTGAGTTCCAGGAGTAAAGCAGCAAAGGAAACAAATAATATAGGAACATCAGGATCTGCTTTATACTGAGTCAGACCCTTGGTGGTCCATCTAGCCTAGTGCTGTCAACACCGACTGGCAGCGGCTCTCCGGGGCTTGAGGCAGGATAATTTCCTAGCCCAACCTGGAGATGCAGGGGATTGAACCTGTTTAAATAAAAGTCATTATTTCTACAGTTGCATCTATACATATCATAGAATCATAGAATAGTAAAGTTGGAAGGGGCCTAAAAGGCCATCGAGTCCAACCCCCATGCAACGCAGGAATCCAAGTCAAAGCATCCCCGACAGATGGCTGTCCAGCTGCACCTTGAATGCCTCCAGTGTGGGAGAGCCCACCACCTCCTTAGGTAGTTGGTTCCATATCAATGAGCATATGCAGAATTGATGCAAATCCATGTGCCCTTTTGCAAGTGATGCACATCCTCTCTTTTGGGTGCCACTTGAGTGACCGCCCTAAGAAACAGGGAGGATCAATTCCTTCTGCAGACAAATTTGCAGACACAAAAGGCAGCTTCCCAAGTGCATGCAGTTCCCAGCATGTTTCTGCTTAGGTGAACTTCTGCAAGCAGTAAGCATGCTCAGGCATGGCTCAGCTGATCCGTGCTGCGGCTGAGCAATGGGGAGGGGGGCATGGGGTGGGTGGGCAGGGGGTTGTTCCCCCCCAGCCTTCTCCCAGGGAGACTGAGCATGCTTGCTGCAAATGGGGGCTGAGCAGGCGGCACACGGACAGTGGCTCCCCACCGTGCTCCTGTCGAACTGGGAGAGCGAGATGGCTCGTGAGCCATCCTGCTCTCCCGACATCAGCAGGGGTGTGGGGAGAAGCCAATGCCAAGTGCCGCTTGGGCACTCTGCTGGTGTCTTCAGCCAGAGCCCCTTGGCTGGAGCAGCAGCCCTCGTGTGCTGCTCTTGCCAAGAGACACTGTGCCTTTTTGGCTTGTAAGAGGGTTAGAGTGTTGTCCGGGTTTGGATACACACCACGCTAAGCCTGCTAGGGTTTTGTAAACCCTGGTACAAGCCATGGCTTAGCAGGGTGGTTAAGGAGACTCTCCTTAATCACCCTAATCCTTCTCGGTTCCTTGCGACAAGCTAATCCACAGTAGGAATTAATCTACTGATGCTCAGCATGTCGTGCGAACCCAGTCATAGCGGGCAGATGAGTATTAGCAGGTGAGTATTAGCAGGTGCCTTCCATTCATTAGCAGAATGAATGGAAGGCACTCGAAGAGGAGAAGGCTTCCAGCTCACTCCCGTCTCCTGGCACAGGGCAGCCCCAGCAAGAGGCTCTGGAGGAGGCCTGTCTCGGACCGCAAGCTCCCCAACCAACAGCCTTCCCAGAGCGGTGAAAATGGGAGGTTCCCTTTCTCTGGAGAGGCCATTGACATCATAGAAGCCAGTCATCAACAGCAAAAGGCCAGATGAACGGTTACCCTACCACCGAGGGTATGAAAATATAGGGAATGACATTGTCAGGCAACCTGAAGAAGTTCCATGGCTAGAAGCTGGGAGGAAGACCTCCGTGGGTATGGCCTGAGCAATATTATATTTGTGGAAACTTTACTCCCCTTATAACCTGTCTCTGGGTTCTTTCTAGGCTAAATGCAGAGAAGGCTTGAAACAGCAGCAGGGAATTGAAAAGGACTTAAGCAAGTGATGCTGTGCCTTGGGGGGCGGTGGGGGGGGGGAGAGCTGGGGAGAATAACCAGTCATCAGACTTAGTGCAGCTATAACGGCCTCCCGGAAGCCCTCAATAGCCGAGACATCATTCACGTGAACGTGATAAGCAACTGTGTGGATGTTCTCTTTACTAAAGGAAATAGGAAGCGCGTCCCCCCAATCAGAAATGGGAGCGTGGCAGTCCGTGTGCAGGATTGCAGCCTGAAAGAGCATCCAGACGGATCTATCGTCACCCTTACCATTTTCTTTCTATTAAAATGTAGAACTCCACATGGAGTGTGAGTAACTCTAACAATAACCATCACCAGGTGGAAATGTCTTTAAACCTTGTTACATGATGTAGACTCCAAAGAGAGACGTTGCCAGACCATTGAAAAGACTAATTCCAAATGAGGGAAACGAATGCAGAGATTGTAGGGCAAGGAATCTTCCTAGATTGTAGGAATTCACACTCCTAACCTACCTCACAGGGTTGTTGTGAGGATAAAATGGAGAGGAGGAGAAGGATTATGTAAGCCGTCTTGAGTTCCTTTCAGGAAAAAAGGCGAGGTATAAATATAATAAATAAATAGATTGGTCCCAAGTTTTGTAAAATGGCTGATAGAATCAGGTTTGGCTTTCATGACAATGCATTTTGAGACTGGGTTTATACATGTCTCTCCCCCAACTGTCCCCGGGCAGCAGCCAATCCACTAGGCTCCCTGAACTGTCTCCATCTCAGCTGGTCATTATCACTTTCAGAACTGGGGCCTGCCTTTGCTTTTCTTCCTCCTCCCTCCCCACTCCTCTTTCCCTTTGTGCTCCCTTTCCCAGGGTAAGCCTGAGGCGTAGGGATGTGGCCGAGAATCTCGGCGGACATGAGCGAGGCCCGAACTGGGCCTGCTCGTGTCCACCGAGATTCTCAGCCACCCGCGCGGACTTACCAGAAGCTCTCCGCAGAGTGGAGAGCCTGCTTGCCTGTCTGCCGGGTCCCGTCGCGTCACTTCCAGCATGGAGGAAGTGACGCGACGGGACCCTGCGCTCTGTTTTGGCGGGGGGAACCATGGCAACAGGGCTGTTCCCCTCGCCAAAACAGAGCACAGGCGGGGCGGCAGAGGTGACGCGGAGGCGGCGTGGAGGCGGCATGGAGGCGGTGGAGCGCAGGACCAGGTAGGATGACGGCGGTGGGCGGGGGGCCTCCACCGGCGGCAGCAGCAGCGGGGAGGGCTGGGGGGGTCCTGCGGCGGCTCGAGCGGCGGGGCGGTGGAGGCGGCGCGGAGGCGGCGCGGAGGCGGCGGAGCGCAGGACCAGGTAGGATGACGGTGGTGGGGCGGTGGGGGGCCTCCGGCGGCAGCGGCGGCTCGAGCGGCACGGAGAACGCTCCGCGCCGCTCTGAAGAGCGAGATCGGGCCGCCGCCACCGCGGAGGTCTGAGCCGCGGAGAACTTCGGGCCCACGTAGGGCCCGGAAGTACATCCCTACCTGAGGGCTGGGACTGCCAGGTTGCTTTTTATTGACGTAAAGGCCACTCTGGAAGCCCTTTTGGGTTGAAGAGTGGGATGAACAGGCTTAAAGAAATAAATAACTTGTCCTATATTCCCAGCCAGAGCATTCAGCAGAACCTTTGGCCAATTCTATTTAAGCATGTACTAAGAAACATCATCCTTTGTATGAAGTGGCTGCACTGTAACTTTCAAATAGGAGGCTGCAGAATATATTGTGATGTTTAGAAAGTGTAAAGCCTTCAGTATATGGATTCTGAAGAATTGTTGCCCTTAAAGTCTCTCATAGCCTTGCTACAGAGACAGGAGAAAAGAAAAAAGGAAGGAGAGAGAGAATTATTTGGATGTTGATTTATTCAAGGTATTCATATACTGCTTTTCAGACTGAAATCACAAAGCAGTTTACATGAAATTATTAAAACAATAAAATCAATAAAATTATGCAATCAAACAAAAAAGACAAGCAATTATTTGTCTTGGAGAAGTTGATTCTGGTTCTCCTCTCCTCAGGGCAAGATGGGAGTCTGCATACCAGTGTGCCACCCTCCAGTGGAACTTGGAAACTGGGGCATGGCTACGGTGCCCATTAAATCCACACACAGAATCCCCACACCTGCTGACATTCACAGAGGACTTGACTCATCCACGACCATTCTATTCCAGGCAAAATTCTGTGGGGCACCTTTGATGCATTGCTCATAGAACAGGGGAATCATAGAATTCTAGAGGAGGAAGGGGCCATTGAGGTCATCACGGACAACCCCCTGCTCTGTGCAGGAATCCAGTCTCAAGCATCCCTGGCATATGGCTGTCCAGACTCTGCCTGAAGACCTCCAGCGACAGAGAGCCCACCACCTCCACAGGCAGTTGGTTCCCTTCTCTGACTGCTGTGACGGTTAGGACGTTATTCCTGAGGTTCAGCTGAAATCTGCCTTCCTGTAACTTAGGCCCCTATCTTGTGTCGACGACGACAGAGGGCATGTTGCAGCCTCTTCCCTGTAACAACCCTTTAGGTATTTGGAAAGCACTAACATACCCCCTCGGTCTTCTCTTCTGGAGGCTAAACATACCCCGTTCCATCCCTTTTTCCTCATAGGACTAAGTTTCTAGTCTCTCGATTATCTTTGTTGCCCTTCTCCGAGCTCATTCCAATTTAGATGAAACCTTCTTCAAGCGTGGGGTTCAAACCAGGACACAGTATTCAAGGTGCGCTCTGACTAGAGCAGAGGACAGTGGAACCATCACTTTCCGTAATTTTGTAATTATGCTTCCATTAATGCAACCTAAATTGCATTTGACTTCTTGGACAAAGTGGGAGGCAAGGCTGGACCCTTGAGAGTGCACTGGACCTTTGAGAGTGCTGATGTAGGGCCTCTGAGGACGCTCCTCCAGCATCAGCTTGCCTCTCACTTCAGGAGGTGCCCTAGATCTCCTAGATTAGATGCCCAGGCAGTGTGAGCCATCCCAGTAGTTGCTCTCCCCTCCCGGATTCTGGAGCTCTAACCCCTTCTCCTCTGTGTCCCGTTGATCTATCTCCTCAGGACATCATCTCTCTGTCCGGTGAGCCTGCAAGCGGGCAGGGAGCAGCCTTGGTGGGTGATCCCCACGCACCCACTGGGAACAAAACATACCCGAGTAGTGAAAAAGGCTACCTCACGAACCCTGCCGCTTATTAAAATGTGACAGATGGTTAACTCCACCCCTGTCGGATATCCAACTCCATCCCCGGAAGTCCTACCGCCGGCGGTCCTGCCCCGTATGGAGGGATCACTCGTCATGCAACCGTGGACCCATAGGATGAGGGTTTAGGTTAGGGACGCCGGAGGAAACCGAAATGGACTCAAATTAGTTCGAATTTCAAGAATCTGACCCACGGATTCTGCACCAGACTGTCTCTTCCTGACTGGTGGGGATTCTGTTGAGGACTGGTGTTTTTACCTTCCGTAATTTGACACAAATTTTGTCGTACGAAAATATGGAAAATAAAAGAACACCCACCAAAAATGCACATTTCCCCTATAGGCTAAATCATACAAACACACGTTAGTGTGTATGTTGGGGGTGGTGGTGAGCATTGTTGGGGAATTTGTGAATTTGCGTATGAATGCATTTGCGCAAAATCCGATTCCGTCAATGCAAGGACGATGCAACAGAAACTGCCTGAATATCTGCAAAATGTAGACAGAACGGATTTTACAATGTCCGTACATCCCTAACCCGCCATACATGTGTGGGACTGGAAGTGACTACACAGGAGTCATTTCCAACACCATGCTCAAAAGTCCCATCTCTGGAGGTCCTGCCCCGGATGGAGGGATCTCCTGATGGGGTCATGTGACCCATCCACAAACTCATCATGCCACCATGAACCAATAGAGAGAGGTTTCAGACAATTGCTTTTGATGGGGGAACAAAGGACCCCACATAAAAACTAATTTTCTGCAGAAAAAGAAGGGAAAAAAGGCAGTGCTTCTAAATATGATGAACCTAAAACTCTCTATCAAGAAAAAGGAACCTGCTCTTTTCTTTCTCCCTAGACTTGTTTCTGTGTTGATTAGTGCCTTAAGTATCTTCTACATCTCAAAGGGAGATCCATGATACAAAGCCCACATTTTAAAAATGGGAAAACCACCTTCATGTAATTTATTTCAGGTCTCGCAAGACAGCTCTGGGCCCATCCAGGAAGGGTTGGAAATGATCCTGGTGGGGTGCTTTCTTTCCCCGTGTACAGTAGCTGTCTAAAACCTCTTCCTGTTCGACCACAATGGCAGGCTGAGTTCATAGAGGTGGTCACATGACCCTCTCACATTTCCCCTCCATCCGGGGCAGGACCTCCGGATCTGGGACTTCCAGGGATGGTGTTGCATATGAATCCGGTGTGGTCACTTCTAGTCCCCCACATGTATGGCAGGGGTATAAACTGTCATCATATCAGTCCATCTCAGCTTGACGAGTCCAGAGGGCTCAAATGACCCCCATCCGGTTGATGCCTTCATCGGGAAAGGGCGTCTGGAGGTGGGACTTCCAGGGGATGAGGTGGGACTTCTGCCAGTAGCAGGGCTAAACCACCTGTCACATTTGAATAAGGGGCGGGGCTCAGAGTTAAATATGAGGTAGCTTTTTTCAGTACTCACTTGACCTTGGCTCTCCATCTCCCACAGCAGGCTCACCAAAGTTCACCTTTCTTTGAACTGAGCACCTTTCTTTGTGCTTCACGGGGCTCCAGTCCAGGAGGGATGATGGAGATGTTCCTAGGACTGGATAAAAAGAGGGTCTTTTGCTTCTTAATTCTCGCCCTGAAACATTAGGCATGGGCAGGTCCTGACACGGCAGGAGGCTTATGGGAAGTGGTCTGCACATCATGTTCAGTGCCTGTTCTGGAAGCAGGATCCATGTTGGTCACGCTTGGAGGCAAGGCTGGGGGCAAAGCAGGCACTTAGAGAGCACACTGCACGAAGTGTGGAAGGCCAGGAGAATTTTCAGGGAGCTTGGCAGGCAGTGATGGAAAGCCACAGGACTGATGATGTGGGTCATGGGAAATCTATCCTCCAGATTTTGACAGGGGTGTTCAGTTTTGAGATATTTTGTGGAGAGCCAAACATTATCACCTATTTGCAGGGCTTGGTCCAGGAGACCTTGTGGTCCAAATATACATCGAAGGTAGAGTTGCACTTTCCCCTCTGCTGTAGAAGAGCCTGTGCAGGGTACAAAATGAGCCATTTGGGTAAAGGCATCAACTACCACTGGGATGGCTGAGTATCGCTGAGACAGAGGTAGCCACGCAATAAAGTTCAGGGTGACGGTTTTCCATGGTCCATCTGGAGTCGGCAAGGGCTGTAACAGGCCCTCTGGTTTCCCAGACTGATCCTTCACATGGGCACACTTTTCACAGGAGGTAACATAACGTTGTGTGTCTTCCCTCATGCATGGGCACCAGAAATCCCTCATGCGTGGGCACAGAGACCACCGGATTTTCTGCCAGTTGTATTCTTTAGCTGTTTGAAGCTGCTCAAGATTGCAATGATCAGTCTGAAGTGCCACGAGGTACTGGCTCCATGTCAATAAGGGTGCCAGGGTTCGAAGGCTACCTTGATAGCCAGTTGCCCCTTCTCCCAAATGGTACCATTGCATTCCCATGAGGTCAGGAAGGAAGGTAGCTTGTTGTACTAGCAATCAGCCATTTTACAATTCCAAAAGGAAACAACAGCCAATCTGTAAAATTCCACATGGCAAAATAAATTCAAATTCAAATAACGGTTAAAATGAAGCTATTACATCCAAAAAGTCTGATTTCACCTGGAAAGTAGAGTCCCATGGGCTAAGTGCCCAGCTTGTAAACAAAATAGATTATTTAGATCAAGTCTTCGATCCTGTTACTTTTCGATGCACTTTCAAGGCAAATCTAACACATTTTGCTTTTCTGAATGTGGTCTGTCTGTCCTAGTCAGAGAGCAAGTACATGGGCACATGGACAAGGAGGTTCTGTGTCCTGTCCTGGCCGATATCAAATGGCTCCAATGGCCACACTGGATGCATCTGCCTCGACAATAACTGTTTTTCTCAGGTCAGGGTAAAGGATGACTGGAGCTGGGGTGAACTGCTTTTTTGGGATGGTCAAAGGCAGCTTGAGCCTGAAGGGTCCATTTGGAGGCTATCTGGGCTCACAACAGGTCTGTCGATGGAGCTTTCTATACTGGAAAATGGGAGATAAGGCTAATGGTGAGAGGTTGTGAAGCCTAGGAAACTTCGTGCGTTCATCACATCCTTTGGTGGAGACCAGTCAAGCAGAGTCTGTATTTACTGAATTCTGTGCAATGTAAAGTCTCCTAGGCGCAGAAGCTCCATGTAAACCTGAGATTGAGCCACAACACTGGGAAACATCCCTGGACATCCACCAACTTTTTGTGGGGACTATCTGGACATCTTCCCCAGTATGGTGCAGGGGCAGGTGCAACTGTTACAGTTTTGGTAGCCTTCAGTTGAGTTTAAAGTCTCAAATTTTCAGCCAAAAGTTGGGCCACTGAAACTCACAATGCCTGGTTTCCAGCCAATAAAGCCTGATGCTCAGCTGTGAGAGCCTCCATTCCACACGTATGGGCTGGAACAAACTGTCTTGGCCCGGCGTGAGGCCCAGGGGAAGCCATCTGCGCACAGCGTTCATGGCCTGTTCTGCATCACACTAAGCAAGGCAGGGCCCACATCACACAAGGCTGGAGATGAGGCTGGAGCTTGGACAGCGCACGGCATGAAGTGCTGACTAGAAGGTTCTGCCACAAGGAGCTGTTGTTCCTGGGAAGGACTGCATTCAACCAAGGCCTTTTGAAGGTGGGCCAAGCCTCGTCTTCCAGAGGCTCCACCCCTGCTCGGTACTGACTGCAGCTCTGAAAGGGCTGGTGTCAGTTTCCGTGGTCTCATGCTCCCGCGTTGGTGAGGAACAGGGGAAGCTGCAGGGGCGTCATCCTCAGAACTAGATGATGGGGGAGCAACATCCTCTGGCCAAGCAAATATAGAAGGCGGTGGTCAGGACTCCCTCTAAAGGGGGG
This sequence comes from Shinisaurus crocodilurus, assembly GCA_021292165.1. Classification (NCBI taxonomy): domain Eukaryota; kingdom Metazoa; phylum Chordata; class Lepidosauria; order Squamata; family Shinisauridae; genus Shinisaurus; species Shinisaurus crocodilurus. The sequence goes on from CM037880.1 coordinate 136,218,427, forward strand.
TTACCTGTCTGAATCCGAGTCCCTCTCAGGGCACTGCGGAGCCTGAAGGACCAGGAGACATGATGGGGCAGGGGGAGGTCAACGTCTAAGCAAGCATGCTTTGCAGCCAAAGAAAAGCTCCCAGGTTGTTGTGTCGCTGGCTGGCTGAGCTTGGACCTCTTGCACACTCAGGGCCTCAGAGAGGACTCAGTTCCATGAGGCTGAGCTGACAGAGGTAGAAACCAGCACTCTGCCTGTCATCGAGAGGGTCCACTGTCAGTGCAGGAAAAGAGGCCTGCAGAGCTCCCTGTGGAAATGGGTCGGGAAGCGTGTGAAGAAGGACCACTGCCACCCCCACCCCCCGAACACCTGCCAGTGAAGGTCTGGTGAGTCAGAGCTTTGAGCTCTCAGCCAGACTGAAGAATGAAGGAATCACATCACATCTGCTGTGGAGCTTCAGCCACATCTGCCCCCATTGGACCAAATCCAGTGGACGGAGGCCCTGAGCCATGGCCAGTGCTGCTGCTCCCCTGGCGTGTGCCTTCCTTTCCTTCAAGGCCAGGGTGCAGCAGGTGCTGGGGAGCTGATGGGGGGCAAAGCAGTGTGGAAGCCTGCCATGTGTGTCCCCTCCAGCAGGGTCGTGGATGATTCAACCCAGCAGTGGAAGTGGGGGGAGGGGCGTTGATGCTGAAAACCGGCAGTTAATCTGCACCCCCTGCAGAGCAGGACCAGTGGCCAAGGCAGCAGTCTTATTGGCTGGCGAGCAAAGCAACACTGATCACAGATTCTTCTGTGGGTGGGTGATCCACCGAGAAGAGGGCTGTAAAAGAGTAACTCCAAGATCTCCCTAGTGGCACGTATGACAATGGAGTTTTAACACGGGCAACTTGAAACCTTTGAGAAATCCTCCTTGAAGATAAAGAAATTCCAGGGTACTTCAAGATCGCTGCAGCCTTCTATGTTGAGGGGAGGTGTGTTGAAATTGTACGGGATCTCTTGACAGGTGGGTAGAGCACGGAGCTGGAGGCAGCAGGGGCAGGCAGGTGGGTGGGGGTCTCCTTGTCTGTTGTGCCTTTTGCTTCACAAACTCCTGCGATCTGTTCTGGGGCTCTTGTCAAAGGCCCTGGCTTCTGGGTCCTGGCACAATGAAGCATCTTCGAGGAATCCTCCTTGAAGAACTGCTGTCCCCCGTCTTTCTCAGAGGGAGATGCCTGGCATTGCTTCCCTTCCGTGAAGAGTCGAGAGAGACTTCCCATGGCCTAGTTCTGGGGGTTTAGCTGCCGTGCTCATGCAGGAGTGGGCTGTGTTGAAGGGCCAGTCAAGTGTCTCCAGGAATAGAAGGTGGAAGTCTCCATCTCCCTCCTTTTCTTCCTCCCGGGTGGACCCTCTTCATCCATGAGAGGAGCTCCTTCTCTTCTTCCAAGGGAGGCAGGCAACATCGGATCAGACCCCCCCCCCCAAATCAGAAGGTAGGCCACCTCCCAGCCCTTCCAGGGTGCTTGTCTTCTTCAGGGAGGATGGGAAGTTCTTTGAGTGGTCGCAAGCCGGAGAGGGAGCCCTGCGTTGTGTCAAAAGGATCCTTCTGAGAAATGTTTTCCTAAAGTATGGAGAGAGGCAGCATTTAAACACTCTTCGGTTTTGCCTACAGAACACATTCAATCATTTCTGCAGAGTCAAACCAGGTGGGTTTTTTGTTTGCTTTTTAAATACAGAGTGAGCCTACAATAAAACAGCACCAGCACCACCCTATCAGTTCTGGTCTTTGGCTGAAGTGCCCAACTGTCCATCCTGCCTCCCCAGCCCCAGAAAATTCCATTGTGACCACCACAGCAGGGCTCACAATGGGATGTGCCATTGCAGCTCTCCCCCTGACAACAGAAAGTACCATTACACAGCTCTCCCTCTGCTGATATGCAAATAGACATCCCAAATAAGGTAATGTGCTTACTTCTGAGTAAGTAACAGTAATGAGTGATACCCACCTATACAGAGGCTTGTAGAAGTGAGCAGTATTTCTCTCCCGCCAACATTTAACTCCTGTTTTTATCAAACCTTTATGCAAACCTTCTGAGGCAATGCTCAGGTTGCAAGTGGTACCAGCAATGAATTGCGGCCACATACCAATATATTATATAACTGGATCAAGTGGGAACTACAATGCCACTGAGGAAGACCGTCAGGCCGAAACGCATTTGGCTTCTCCACAAGACAAAGGGAAAGCTTCCAAACTGTGAAGACACATCTTGGGAAGCAACAAACAATAATATTTGCAGAAATAAGACTTTACCTTGAGATAATAGTCCTTCGGTCAGAAAAGATATTCACAACTATTTCTGGCCCTCGAGGCTTGACAACACGTAATATTTTGTATGCCTATCTGCTTTTAGACATGATATGTTTTATATATTAATTTGTATATCTTTGTAACTTGGATAGTAAATTTTAAATTGTGTCTATTCTAATACACTTCTATTGGTTATTGTGGAAGACCAGCAACCGGGTCTTCTGCGTGAGTTCGGCACTTAACGGGTTAACCGGCACTGACATATAGCCCATCAAGGGGATATTAAGCGATTAAAACTCAACCGCGAGCTAAAAAGCACACGAGTCCATTCACAGTCAAGAATAGACGCTTTATTTACTACAGGTTAATGGAGCAGAACTAATAGACTTCTAGGAATACTATAACATAAACAAGACCTGGTTGTGACCTCAGATATCTGAATGACTTGGTTCCCAGGCTAGCGTATTGCAGCAATGAGTTTACCTTAGACCAAAGACTCTACGCTTTCCTGCTTCTAGCCTGACTTCGAGCCCGCCGTGCTCGGGGAAGAGAACTGCTTGACCCAGCCGGGGCTGGACTTGGAAGATGTCAGCTCGCCCGTGTTCTCAACAACCTGAGTGGAGCTGGCAGAGGGGTTTTCTACCCTGCACACCCCTTCCCCGCCCCTGGGTGATCAGCTGGGCTTATTCCTGCCCCTTTGCGATCAGGTGGGCTCATTCCTGCCTGGGAACAGGTGGTGCCTTTGGGCTTATCATACCCTCTGAGAATACTTAGCAGCTCTTTGAGACTGCCCTGCACTTCCTGATGGTCCATGCTTCTTCTTTGGATTCGGGCCGATGTGCCCTATTGAGGATATGCATGTTACCTGTCTGGCCAGTCTTGCATCTCCTGTCCCCCGGTGGGGATTATGCAGACAGGGGTTGCCAGGGGAAAACTATGTGTGGTTACCAAGGGGGGAAACTATGTCAGGGTTCGTGTCACTGTGTGTGTGTGTTCAGGCTTTCTCCACAGTTATAATTTCTGTTATCGCACTCTTGACTTTTTAGTTTCTGGGTATTGTTACAGTCAGGATTTCTAATATAGCCCCTTCTTGTATGTTTTTTTTAATCGTGGGTTAAACAAACCAATGTTAACTTATCGGCAGACTGGAGACTGCATATTCACAATGGCAGCAGCAGCACGCAACAGGCACATGCCACAGCAAATCTTGGGTTAATTAACCCATGATTTGCTGCCGTTTCATGCAAATGGGACCTGTGACTCGATCGACTGTGGAGCTTTACATCAGCCCCAGACCTGGTGCAAGGAATTTCACCGCTATTGACTTCAAGTGGGAATAAATTTTAAAATGGGTACCCCACAATGATGACTGTCCTACCCACATCTCCATGCAATCCTATGCATGTTTAGAAAGAAAAAAAATCCTACAATTCCCAGCATTCCCCAATCAGCACATCTATATCTTGCTGACCTTGGGTTACAACACAAGTTAGAGCTCACATGGCAGAGCTCTGATGAGGGTAAACTGGGAGAGAGGGCATTTTGCATACAAAGGGAGCATTTTACACAAACAGCCTGTCTTCAGAACACTCATAGGAACTTGACACATTGCTAATACTTCATTGTCTCTGCCCAGAACCCTTAGTTGGGCCTAATAAGTTGACCCAAGCCCATAGCCAATGAGTACAAAGGGACTAGGATAACTGATAAACAGTAAGTACTTATATGAAATGTTATACAAATAAATTTTATTTTATTGATATTTAATACAATTAAGGCACAATCCTATGCATGTTTAGACAGAAAATGCCCTACAATTCCCAACAGTGCTGGCTGGGGGATGCTGGGAATTGTAGGATTTTTTTCTGTCTAAACATGCATAGGATTGCCCCCGTACAGAACTTTAAACATACCAGGCAACCTGAAATAAGCTTGCAGTTTCTTTTGTATTTATTCTTTCCTATTCATTTTTCCTTAGGTCTCCTCAGCACAATATTTGTGGCTACAGGCCTAGGGCTAATATGAAGATATGCATGTTTTAAAGTTGAATCATGTCCCTAAGAAAGAACAGGGAAGCCAGAATCCTGCTTGGGAAATAACTTGTCAATAGAAATTCATCTCTTTGCAATTGTTAAAATCTCTCTGAAGGTAAATGAGGCAGAAAAATGTGATGTGAGATTAAGATAACAGCATCTAACTAGATGGCAGATAATTTAATGGAAACTGAAGGTCTGCACTGACTGGGACCACCTGCTTTGTGCCATCTTCCTACTGACGCTCATTGGCTTTGGCATAAAATGGATCTCTCAGTGGCTTGCTGTTAGTATACAATTAGGATAATCTAAACTTGAAAAGCTTGATGCAATTGAAATTACTTACACAGGCAGAAGTAATTCTCTCATTAATATGTTGTACATGATTAACAAAGTGCTCCTATGCATGTTTATTTGGAAGGAAGTAATGCTGATATTCATGTAAGTGTGCATAGACCTGCAGCTAAGACGGAGAAGACATGCATCCGATTGCTCAGTAAAGAAGAACTCTTTGGTTGGGCTACAGGCACCGTTTGATTGCTAAAAGTGTAGTCCTCACTGAGGTAACAAACCTGTACCTGAACCGTACCACTGGAGTCTGCTGTTAGGGGCTCACATGACTGAAAGCCTCTCCATACCAAAATAATAATTTTTAAAAATTCATGCAAACAGAAACCAGACATTAGGGAAGAGGCTATGTGTGAACCTTCTTCTTTGATACATAGTTTTTTTGCATACATAGAATTTTTGATATGGAGGAGCAGTCAGTCATGACAGTGCTATGTACAGAGCATATGCACAAGTGGCGTTTACAGCCACAGTGAGAATTAGCCCAAAGAGCCTATATATGGCACGAAGGGCACCTGATGGGGTTAGCAGGGGTATAACACTACACAACAAATCAGGGTATTTTCCCACTTTGGTTTGGAATGAAATGAAGAAAATTACGTTACAAGAGACTGGTTATGTTCTTCAACTGGTTAGTTAAATAAGATTTGTGTGTGAGGTTGGGCTGTAGAGGAAGCTAGCAGGCAGGCATATGGCACAGAGGATGTTCGCAGAAAATGCTAGTGATGGTATGTATCCTACTGAGCACTAATGTTAACTAGGAACGAAAAGAGAGGTACATTTTGCTGCTGATATCCTAGATAACAGATGAAAGAATAATGCTATCAAAGACATGGACAAGTTTATCCAAGACTCTACCTAAAACCACTGCTGTATTCAAACAAGATACGGTAAGCTAATCACAATCAAGGACACTGAATCAGGTGTGTTGCAATCATGCCCAGTGCACCAGCAAACAAAATGAAGGCCATGCATTTCAAACAAACGATCGAAATTCAGCCAGTGAATTAAGACATGCATCCTCCGAACAGAGAGTTAGACAGGAAATATTGGCAATTGTTACAGGAAAAGGTTGAGTCAATGTTTGTTCATTACTGCAATTCTACAGATGTCCTTAGGGAAGACAATCCAGAGATTTCCAAGTTGGAAGTAAGCAAAAAGGCCAAAGCAATTAACAGATAAAAAGATCTCACGGCCAAACGAAATGTAATGACAAGAGATACCGTGGAAGTTTTTTGTTTGTTTTTTAAAGACTAAATGCAGCCACTTCGGAGTAGAAACAGAGCCAAGCTGCTGTTGCCCCACAGGGCAAAACACACAGTTACCCAGTTGGGTATCATCAATATGGCATCCAAATCAAGGGAGGGGCAGCAGCTGCATTTAGGCTGCAGTCCTATACACATTTGTCTAGGGCAGTGTTCTCCAACCTTGGGTCCCCAGATGTTTTTGGCCTACAACTCCCAGCATGCTACGCTGGCTGGGGCATGCTGGGAGTTGTAGGCCAAAAACATCTGGGGACCCAAGGTTGGAGAACACTGGTCTAGGGAGTAAGTCCCATTTAACTCAGTGGGGCTTACTTCTGAGCAGATGTGTATAGGATTGAATTTTTGGCCGCTGGCACCGTGAAGACTAACAAATTTATTACAGAAGTCTTTTTTGCGGACTAGAATCCACCACTCCATCACATGCATGAAGTGTAAGGATGAAGTGTAAGTCATCCCCATGGTTGGGGACAGGGAGAGGTTGTAAACAGTGAGATCCAAGGGAAATGAAACACAAAATGTGACAAATATATTCTGCATGTCATTTCCTTTGCATTGCATCTCACTGAAACAGGTTATCGTGTCGTGCGAACCCGCCATGGTTTTGTCAGGGTGGCTTCAGTTTGGCTTATAATTTATAAGCCACCCTGACAACCCATGGCTTGTAGTAGGGTCTGTTTGACCCAAGATGCGTTGTCACGTTGTGTGAACCTGGATGACACAACCCATCATGGGTCACACAAACTGCTAGCGAGCCGCTTGGCAAGAGCAGTAAAAACCCCTTGCTGCTCTTGCCAAGCGGCTACTGGGCGAGTGCCAGTGCCAGCTGCTCCCAAAGTGCCCAAGTGGCACTTGGGGGTAGTGGTGAAACTGAGCCTTCAGCAGGCTCGTGGCTCGCTCCGGGCTCAGGGCTCAGCCCTCCGCGGCGCCCGATCTCGCTCTTCAGAGCGGCGCGGAGCGTTCTCCACGCCGCTCAAGCCACTCAGGCCTCCGCTGCTGCCGCCGGACAACCCCCCCGCCCCCTGCTGCTGGACCACCACTGCCGCCGGACCCCCCTGCCACCCCCCTGCAGCCTACCTTGTCTTGCGCGCCGCCTCCGCCACCTCCGCTGCCGCCGGAGCCACTGCTGGACCCCTGCCCACGCTCTGTTTTGGCGGGGGGCAACAGGGCTTAAACAGCCTTGTTGCCCTGGTTTCCCCCGCCAAAAACAGAGCGCGGGGGTCCAGCGCAACAGAGCATGGTCCCGTCACATCACTTCCTCCGCGCTGGAAGTGACGCGCCGGGACCAGCAGGTGGGGAGGCAGGCTCTCTGCCCAGTTCGGGCCTCACTCATGTCCACGCCCGCGCTCGGCTACATCCCTACTTGGGGGCAGCTGACAGAGGCTTCTCCACTGCCCCAGAGAGCTGTTTCAGGCTCGCCGCAGCTTTTTTCCGTTTACCTTTCCCCCTGGAGATTGTGAAAGGTGGCTGTGAAGCCGCCTTTCGCGATCATCATTTTGGCATCCACGAGCAGTCCCTCCAGGGTGCCCCAGCGGCACCTTGGAGGAGCTGCCTGTGGCTGTCCAGCTTTAAAAAAAAAACCTTTTTGTGTACAGAGCCCTGCATAAAACAATTATTTTTTTAAAAAAAATATTAATTCAATTTGCTGAAATGTGCTCATTCACAGAAGTGCAAATGGGTGGATTTCAAGCCTCTGCTGTACAAAGTCCAGGGGTGTGTGTGTACCTGCTGGGTTTGACAGGGGTAACAGGTACCCAACCTGGACATTGCACAGCAGAGGCTTGAAAACAATTTCCCTGCTCCCTGGGTTTCTCTAGACAGCGAGCTGTCAAAAGAAACCCAAGCCGCAAGGGATCTTGTGCTGAGAAGGGGGTGTTTTCTGGGATTTATACCCCCTTCTCAGCAAGATCCTCATCTTTTTTTCTCCCCCCCCCCTTAGTTAATCTCCATGGGAGAGACTAAAGACTTTTGTCCTTTGTCCTGAGACTCTAGGGCTCCCCTTTTTGAAGGGACCCCAAGATTTCACAGCCACCTGTCAAACTCGGTTTCCCTTTAAAAATAATGGGGGATACACTTTTAGCCTTTCCCAAGCCCCTAGAGGCTTGGGACAAAGGCCAAAAGTTGCTCCCCCATGTGGACTAAAGGGGGGGAAAAGAAAAATTAGGACCTTGTTGAGAGGGGGGTGTAAATCCCGCAAACTCCCATTTTCACACCAAAAGACTGATCTTTTTGTGTAAAAATTGGTGTTTGGGGGGATTTATACCCTGTTCTCAGCAAGATCCTTTTCCTTTTTTTGACTCCCCCCCCCCCATTATTCTTCACGGGGGAGCAAATGTTGCCTTTGTCTTGAGCCTCTAGGGGCTAGGGTAAGTCTAAAAGTGTTTCCCCCACTTTTTAAAAAGGGAAACCAAGTTTGACCAGGTGGCTTGGGGTTGCTTTAAAAAGGGGGGTTTGAGTGGGACGGGGGTGGGGGTGGACTGGGACATACTCAGAGGTATGCCCCAGTCCAAATCCACCCTAAAAACCCATTGTCGCACCAAAAGATCGGAGAATGAGTGCACTATTAGTATACAGGATACTTTCAGTTTAAGAAAAGGATACACTCTGCACTAGTTACAACTATCTGTGTGATGGTTCATCTTTTCTTAGAATTGCTGACTTATGTTCTGATCCAAGGAGAGCTCCTAGGGCTAGGCCCTTTAATAGCTGAGTTACAGGGAGACAAGAGTCACAGTTGTTGGGGAAACCATCCCTGCAATATTTGCATCACTGCAGATACAGTGCAGCCTAGTCACAACACTTTTCACCCTTCAGAGAAGTAGGATCCATTCATGAGCTGAAGGCTACAGACAGAAGAATAGCAGCCTACAAACTGCCACGATGTCTGTTCATGACACTATTTTTAAAATATGCAACAAAGTTAGGAATTTGAATGCTCAGGTCTGCCATTTTGCTCCATCAGGACAGGATTTCTTGTGTGCAGCCATATCACATACCCTCCAACATTTCACAGATGAAAATAGGGACACACATGTGAATTTGTAAGAGGTATGGTTAAGCAACATGAAGGTGTGATCAAGAGGGCGTGGCCAGGCAACATGAGGGCGTGGCCAAGGGTATGGCCAGGCAACCAAAGGGAATGGTCAAGTACAAAAGTTGTTAGAGGAAACACACAAAATCTTATATATTATAATTACATTATTACATTATATATTATTTTATAATATTTTATTAGTGGCTTTTGCATTTTTTAAAATCTTACTTAAAACTTTAATTAGCGGGATGATGATACTGAGATAGGAAGTGCCGTCAGATGCGAGAACTGACGAGAGCCTCTCTCCGGCTGACCGCCCAAGAACAAAAAAAAAAAAAACAAAACTTTAATTGTTGATATCTGGTGTTTTTCACGGGGGCGGGGGGGGGGCTTGCAGGGCAATCTCTTTCTTTTTGTTTTAACATTGTCAGGATTGGTTCCCAGGGCCGATGCAAGGCAGTTTGGTGCAGTTTGGTGCCCTAGGCAAGATCAGATATTTAGCGGGGGGCCCTTCCCACTTGAGCCCTCCCTCCCTATTTCTGGCACCCCCTTTAGCCCTGCGCCCTAGGCAGCTGCCTAGTTGGCCTAATGGTAGCACTGGTCCTGTTGGTCCCACATTTTCAGGGCAGTTGGAGAAGAAGAAGAAAAGAAGGAGATGCAGAGGAGGGGGAGGTTTTGGGTGGGGGAAAATACAAAAAGACACATTGGGGTTTTGAGCCCCTTCAGCGTTTTGCTCCAACACCTCTACGAGCTCTGTTTTTTAAGCACAAAGAGTAACTTTGAGGGGCTGAACAGCTTTGTTGTTGTTTGTTATTGTGGAAAGGCCCCAGTTTAAAGTACTTTTTGTGTTCTATTCACACAATTTAGATTTAAAGAAACACTTAAACTGGAATAATCTTACAGAATTTAACTAACTTGAATTAAGTTAAAACAAACAGTGCAATCCTACGCATAGTTACTCGGGAGTAAGTACAAATGTCTTCAATGGGTCTTACTTACTTACCAGGGGGCATGGTCAGAGGCAGCAGGTAGAGAAAGCGCACGTGTGCACATGCACGCATGCATGCATGCATGTACATACACACACCCTAGGTCTGTTCTCTTCCTGCTTAAAGGGTTCATGAGCAAAATCACAGCTAAGCTAAATAGCTTGCGGGAGGAGACAGAGGAATTCCGGGATCTGCATAACAAATCGGGACTCTGCATAACAAAGAAAGAAGTCATGATGGCTTAAGTGTTTGCAGGAGTGTCCTGGCAAATTCTGGGCAATTGGAGAGTATGATATCATCTGATGTGTAAGGCCCACCCCCTCACAGGAGTTTGGCAGCGGAGTTCGGCAAACAGGAGTTTGGCAGCGGAGTTTGGCAGGGGAGGTCAAGGGGAAGGTCCCAAAGAAATTTTCTAGATTGTTTGTTTTGTTCTAGTAACACGGCCTTATAGACCAGGGGGACTCTGTTGTTAACATTCTGGGAAGGCAGGACAAGGCACCAGCCATTCCAGTACGAAAAGAAAGGCAGAAACAAAAAGGGAATAGAGAACTATGGACAGAAAGGACTCTCCAGTGGTGGTGACCTGCAATGTGTGTGCAATGTTTGTTTTCCTGCCAGAGATCAACATGGCCTACACGTGCAACAAGTGCAAGCTGGTCACACTGTTGGAAGAAAAGGTGAGAGGACTGGAGCAGCAAGTGTCAACCCTCAGGAGTATAAGAGAAAGTGAAGAGTTCTTAGACAGAATGGTGGATCTACAGCAGCAAAGCGTAGTACAGGAGCCAGAAGGGCAACAGCAGGATGAGGCAGAGTCGGAGAATGCTGAACCAAGGGAAAATAATGTATGGGGAACTCCCTGGAAAAGGGTGACTGTTAGGAGCAGAAGAACTAGAAGACATTCTGCGCCTGTGGAAGAAGTGGAGCTATGGAACCGCTTTCAGGTACTTGAGTCCGAGACCGGAGGACAGCCTGCAGAGGATGAATTACCGGGCACCCAACATGACAGCGAGCAAGAGGTTGAAGGTCAGTCCAGTGGAGGCAATCAAACCAAGGCCTACAGCAAGAGAAAGAGAAGAGTACTAGTTGTGGGAGACTCCCTCCTGCGGGGGATCGAAGCCAAAGTATGTCACAAAGACCCATGGACTTGCCAGGTGTGCTGTCTCTCTGGGGCATGGATTAAAGATGTGACAGAGCAGCTGCCGAGGCTCATACAGCCCACCGACACATACATACAGCCCACCGACACATTCTTCTCATCCACGTGGGTACAAATAATACTGCCAAGTGGAGTTACGAAGAAATCACGGCAGACTTTGGGAAGGGAACTCAAGAACTTTGGGGCCCAGATAGTTTTCTCATCTATCCGTCTAGTACTTGGAAGAGGAATCGAAAGGGATTCCTGGAAGATGGACTGCTGGCAAAGGATGGGTTGCACCTCACAAGGACTGGGAAGTATGTGTTTGGCCACAGCATGAGGAACTTAATCAGGAGGGTTTTTAAACTGAATCCAACAGGGGAGGGAGACATAAACTCGGGGGTAACAATGGAAGAAGGCCTCTGTGCCACAACGGAGAGAACAGCTCCAGCGGTGCCCAATGATAGTCTACCATAAAATGTAGGAAGAAAGTGTCAGAATATAAAGCACATAGTCTTTGATGTCTTTATACTAATGCCCAGAGTAGCGATGCATCCAAACCTGAGTCAGGGGCTCTCCGCGCCACCAACTCGATTCTCCGCGGGGGGGGGGGGCGCCCCCCAACCCGATCTTCTGAGCGGCGCGGAGAACCGCTCGATCCACCTTCTCCAGTCCCGTCGCGTCACTTCCGGGACCGGGAAGTGAGAATTCCGGGAAGTGATAATTCCCCTTTACTCAGCACTGGTTAGGCCTCATCTTGAGTACTGCATCCAGTTCTGGGCACCACACTTTAGGAAGGATGTAGACAAACTGGAGAAGGTTCAGAGGAGGGCAACAAAGATGATAAAGGGACTGGAAACAAGGCCCTATGAGGAGAGACTGAAAGAACTGGGCATGTTTAGCCTTCAGAAGAGGAGACTGAGGGGGAGATATGATAGCACTCTTCCAGTACTTGAAGGGTTGTCACACAGAGGAGGGCCAGGATCTCTTCTCGATCATCCCAGTATGCAGGACATGGAATAATGGGCTCAAGTTACAGGAACCCAGATTCCACCTGAACATCAGGAAAAATTTCCTGACTGTTAGAGCAATAAGACAATGGAACCAATTACCTAGGGAGGTGGTGAGCTCTCCCACTCTGGAGGCATTCAAGGTGAAGCTGGATGGCCATCTGTCAGGGATGTTTTGACCTGGATTCCTGCATTGAGCAGGGGGTTGGACTCGATGGCCTTGTTGTAGGCCCCTTCCAACTCTACTTTTTCTATGATTTCTATGATTCACCTTTCATGTAAGTAGACTGGCTGCAACTACTCTGCCTATGCTTGAAGCTACTCTGTTTCTTGTTTTCACATGTTCAAAGGCTGAACTTTGGCTTTGAAAAAGGGTTGCAGGACTAGGCCCTAGCAAAAGCCCCCCTTTAAATCAAGAGAATTATTTGCAGAACTCACCTAGCAAAACTCGTTAGGAATTTTCTGGCAATTTCCCCTATATTATAGACAGGCCCACAACCAGCCCCCGCGTTTTCCCTTTCTGATTTTTGACTTTTTGAAAACTTTTTGCAGCTTTGCACTGTGTCAAATCTTGTATGAGATTTGTTGCATACTGTTTTTATGTAGTACTTCCTCTGTGAAATGTTCCCCTGAGTGCTATTCTTAGCTGTTTTGTATATGAACCATTGCTTATTCGATTCTAAGCATGCAGTCAGCATTACTGTCATGCTCAGCACAAAGCAGCACAGTGTGGTGACGCCAGACGCTCATTGATCACTGATTGTACTTGTCAGTGTAAAGGAAGTCTTTTAATAAGCTCAAAACATATTCTGGTGGCTGCTCTCAAAAAGTCCCTGGTGGAATAATCAGGTTTGTACAAAACTGGTGAAGGGAAAAACACAATACATTGAGTCACGGCATTCCGGCTCAGACACTCCATCAAAAACAATTCCTAAGTCATTCTTATTAACGAAGGCTTGAATGGATTGTCAAGATTATAAAAGAGTGTTTGAAGGGCTATTTATAAATTCCAATCACTACTATGGAGTGTTGATACTGAATTGTGCAAAGCATACTGCTGGAGCCAAGCCAACGAAGAGCCCAATCCTATGAACAGGGTTTAGTGGGTACAGCACAAACATTAGGGCCAAACTAGACATGACATTAATTGTGTGTCAGCAATAACTGCTTAATAGCATGTAAGCAATTGTGTGTAAGTCATGTGCAAGGTTTTGTTTTGTTTTTTAAAAAAATAGCTGCTAGGGGGTGGGCTGAGTGGGATTGTACCACCTAGCCTGATAAAGGGGTTCTGGAGAATTTTTTGTACATTTTTGTGGAATTTTGGTTGGTCCTAATAAGGAAGAGGGGTGAAACCTTCCTCTCTCCTACCATGATCTCAACAAAAATTAAAACCCACCCAACCTGGGTGGTCACACCTATTGGTGCCAACTGTGCACATTAATTGCTTTCACATATTTAATGTCACATCTGGCTTGGCCCTCAGTTTGTGCTGTGAAAGCTAAGCCTACCGTATATCCTAAATCTGGCAAATGTTGCTAAGACAAGACATGCTGTTCCCCTGTCACAATATTAGTATGAATTGGTGATGCATCCATGTGTATGATGCACTTTCATAAATTTAACATCAGGATCATTATAGTTGTGGCTCCATTTTGGTTGTGCCTTTTCTTTTGCACTGATGTCCCTTTAGCAAGATCATGCTCCCTAGATGGTAGGTTGCCCACTCCTGATTTAGAAAAATAAGACAGGAAGGCATCCCCATACCAGTAAGGAAGAGAATCCAAACCAAAGATCCACCAATATACCAAATAGGAACTGATCAAACCAGCTGTAGAGACATCATTAATAGTCATACAAAATATTTCTATTTTGTATGGCCGCTCGGCCATGAAACTCACTGGGTGACTTTGGGCCAGTCACTGACTCTCAGCCTAACCTACCTCACAGGGTTGTTGTGAGGATAAAATGGAGAGGAGGGGGACAATTATGTAAGCCGCCTTGGGTTCCTTGCAGGAAAAAAGGCGGGGTATATATATAATAAATAAATAAACAAATAAACGGTGTTTTCTGGCACTGATATTAGATGTTTTTCGAATCCTGTGAGGGGGAAATGTCCCTTCTCTTCCCTGCCAGTTCTCCACTCTAAATCCACCCCTTCCAAAGCAGCCCTATATTTTGAAACTGCCACATGTATATTTAGGTAACACATATTTAGCCCCTCAGTTTTGTTTGTATGTTTGTATGCTTCAGAAAAAAGCCCCCAGCATCTGTACATATTTCTGGTTCTCATGGAAACAGGGAAGTTTCCAGTGGCTGTGAATCTACATCATGGATGAGGATAAGCAGCCATCCAGGAAGAAAGAGATCGAATGTGAAGGTCAGATAGAAACTTCAACAGGAAAAGGCTGGTTGGCAAGCACTGGTGTGGAGACAGGGCCGGCGCTACCGCTAGGCCAACTAGGCGGCTGCCTAGGGCGCATGGCTAAGGGGGCACAGAAACGCCCCGCTCCTGCGCCTTCCTTCATTCTTGGGCTGCAGAGGCCGGCGGCAGCAGCAGCGGGAGGAGGAAGCTCACTCGGCTGACTTCCTCGCCGCCGCCGCAGAGCCCAGATCTGTCGGCGAGGCGGCTGGGCGGAGCAGCCATGGAGACGCCATGGGCGACAAAAAGCCGTGTCTTAGACCGGCGGGGAAGGCCTCACCCCTCCCCTCCCCCGGACGCACACCCGCAGCTCCGCCGGGCAGAGGCAGCCGCGCCAGGAGCAGCAGCAGCAGAAGAGGAGCATGGCGGGCAGCTGGCCTCCCGCTCCTCCCCGCCGGCAGCGCATCCCCAAGGAGTGAGTGGGCACCCGGGCTAAGCTAGACGCCCCCGGCCATGCCCACCTCCCCTCCCTGTGAGAGCCCAGCGCGCTCTCCGCAGCTTCGCCGCCCCCTCCTAAAAACTTTTCCAAATGAGAACTTTGGGGGGGGCACTGGGGGAGCAGGCGTTTCCCGGGCCCGGCTGCTTTGCTCTGGAGGCCCCCCTGGGAGGGAGGGAGGGAGGGAGGGAGGGAGGGCTCAAGTGGGAAGGGGGGGCGCTAAATATTTGATGTTGCCTTGGGCGCCAAACTGCCTTGCACCGGTCCTGTGTGGAGAATAAGGGTAGTAAAAATGGCCACATCATTGGCCACCACTACAAGGATGCAGGGAACCTCCAAGATCTGGTATCAAGAATGGGCTCCATTTAAATATTTTACATAGAGTGGCAACCTCCCTAAACTGGTCCAGAGTAAGATAGTGCCTTTTATTAGACTAATCTAATGTCTTTTGGTCAGATTTTATAAAGCTTTCCAATTTCACAGCATCGTCTTCAGGAAGAAATATGTGAGATAAAGCGCATTACCCATTTTACATGTCACAGCTTCACCTGGCTGCAGCAGGAGCAATCAGGTGGCAAGAACCACCACACTCACTTGCTCCCGCTTCATTCACCACTAACCGTGCGTTGTTGTGATATGCACACCAGGTCTTACAGTGACTGAGCGGCTGGATGTGGGGTATTTGCACCTTTTCTAGGCATGAGGCACTAAAAGTGTATGTAACCCATTTCCATCAAAATGCTTCATGTTTCTTCTCTCAGAACTTTATTCTTCCTCATGCCTTCTATTCTGTTAAATAATTGTCACATCTTACTGCCTCCTGAGAGGTCATGAGTGGATTTTAAAAATCAATTTAACAATTCGATTACACTAATGGCGCATGAAGTAAAATGTCATGAGTGTGTTATACATGAAGGGGGGAAATGATACATTTAAAAGGAGAGGGAAGGCCACTGGAGAGCAGTATGGTCGATTCATTTTTAAAGATGTATAAATTGACTTTTAAAAAAAATGCTTTAACTTTCAAGTAATTATACCTGACTAGAATGAAAAAAATGCTGCTTGACCTGACAGAAGAACAGAAAAGCTGGGGTAAGATTGCCAACTTTTTTTCTTCTGGCATGGCTCCTGTGCCTTCAAGATCAGCATGGCAAGCAGACATTCAGCAGGTGAAGCTTTTCCCATAATCACTGTTTCCGCAGAAAGTATGAACACATGAAGGGGGTGGGAGAATGTAGCAAAGGTACAACAGTGTGTGACAATGGAAGAAAGGATATAGGTTCAATGTGATGTCGTACCCACACTTCTGTCTATCTAACATTATTGCTAGGCCGCCTTTAAGGCCTTTCAGCGCAAATGCAGCTTTGAGCATCCTTACTTGGTGCATTTAGGCACAGTTCTGTGTTCATAACCTCCTCTTTACACATGACCCTTCATTTCATTTATTCTTTCCCTGTTTTCTCCTCTCTGCTGTTTCCATGCTTATTTCATGGTCATTTCTCTGCCTCACTTACCAGTCCCAACGTTCTGTCTCAGCCTTCCCTACGCTGGTGTCCTCCAGATGTTTTGGACTGTAACTCTCAGAATTCCTGACTATTGGCCACATTGACTGGGGCTGATGGGAGTTGAATTCCAAAACATTTGGAGGGCATCATGTTAGGAAAGGCTGCTCTACCTTCTCTGTATATTGACAACATCTTTGCACACTGCGCACACACGCGCTGTAGACCCCTGCTTTTACCGTTATAGAGGTATAGCCAGTCAAACTTCTGAGCAACATAAAAGCAAAAGTCCTTCAGTTTTGTGTAACTAAGTCTGGGATCTTTACTTTCTTCTTGGTACCCACTGGACTTTCTAGAGCAAATATTTCCACTTCTCCCCATCAGCGCTCCAAAATGAAGTGCTGACCTTAATGTGCAAATGTGTGCTCTTTAAGGTCCAGCAAGTGCTTGAGAGGAGGAACTTCCATGCTGCAAAGCTGAAGGACCTAGAAACATATTATTTATATGAATGGTGAAGAACCACTTTCAGCCCAAGGGCCACTGAATCCAATTTTGGAGAAGCTCTCAGAGGGAAGTGGTGGGTGGAGACGAAGGCAAAATGGGGCGGAGTCAAAGGCAATGGAGCAGGACCAAAATATACCAGCATATTTCATCTTAAAGCTCTTGCTGCCCAGTAACTAAGCCTTAGGACAGGTATTTCAACCTTTTGGAATGGGAACAAAACCCACACAAAAGCTGGGAAACCACCAAATGATCAGCAGTCATTGTACGCTCGTGATACCTCACTCACTGAGGTTTGCGGCTGTTTTACATGATGTTGTCACCCCCCCCCCATTGCCTCTCCCATGTTTTCCAGTCATTTTTGTGGCTTTTTTAAGAGTGAGGAAAGTCAGCTATTATTTCCTATAGCTCTTAGAAGCGCTACAAAATGGCCGTATATTTTTTCCCAATTGCACTATCCCTCAATGCCACCTTGGCGCTGAATATATAGGAAGGCAGAAAACCCCCGGAAAAAAACCCGGTGTAAAGGATGCGCTCTTCCTCCTGTAAAGAAAATGGAAGAAGCCTCAGTAAAGCGGCGGGTTAAATGCCTCATGTAGAGGAGCCCTTAGTTTGCAATGTGAATCTAATTTACCTATATTCCCAACTATGTGCCTGTGAACGGAAGGACCCCATTGGTAGAAGGGAAGG
Organism: Shinisaurus crocodilurus; assembly: GCA_021292165.1. NCBI lineage: Eukaryota > Metazoa > Chordata > Lepidosauria > Squamata > Shinisauridae > Shinisaurus > Shinisaurus crocodilurus. The sequence continues at coordinate 136,236,049 of CM037880.1, forward strand.
GAGGTCAGTTCTGCTCATTTCGTCCTCCCCCTGCCGCCCATCTATCTGTTTCAGAGGGTTCCCCAGTGCTCTGTAGCAGAATTTCAGGGGCACAAGAGATGACTGGCGGGAGCATCCAAGAGTAGACCTCCAGGGGATCTTCCCGCCAGTGAGATCAAACTCAGGATTCCAGTCATTATTAATGAGGAGGTCTCTTGCCATCAAAGAACGCATGCTTGTACCACGAGCTTCCAAGGACTGCCACAAAAGGTCATATCTGTCCTTGTTCTACATCACCCTTTCCCCTTCTGAAATGTGTGCAATCCAAGGCGAAGAAATCCGTGAACTGAAAAATGTTCACTGAGCTTAATGTTTCCTGTCACACAGTGCACATCTGCCTCCCTGGATAACACAAAATAAAAATCAAACTGGAAAATAATAAATAAAACAGAGATGCAGAGGAACGTTTATAATCTCAGAGGAGAAGAAGAGGCCACGGAAAGGGATGCAAAGGCATGTCTCAAGTGTGTATGATTTTACTGCGGCATGTGAATGAAAAAACAAAACAAAACACAATGCTCAGCTTATTCTGTTTTGGTCCTATCCAATATTCAGTGGACAAGGCACTGGGACCAGGTCCTGTGAAACTCTTTGATCCCAGGAGTTTTGCTAGCAGTAGCTTATCCTATTGGCATGGTCTCCCAAGCCAGACTGGTCAAAAGAAGAGAGATAAGATTAAATATATCCACCATAATGCAGAAAGAACCAATGGCGTCGTGTGGATATGCATCTAAATTTGAGGAATGCCACCTGTACTGTATGTTTAAAATACACAGCTTGCTGCAAAATAAAGTTGGGTTTGGGACATTGGGTCTGGCTGGAGTGTAAACTACAGCCTCCTCTTGGTATTTCCATTGAAAACTAATCAGTTTAGGAACTAGCTACAGTTCAGTCTAAACTCCGTCCGAACAACTAAGGGACATTCCTCAAACAGCATGCTAAACTTTGTGTGAATAGGTACTATGAGTGGAGGCTGGTGGCACCAATGAGAGCGGGGTGCTGTATCCACTCTGGGCCGTAGTCCAAACTGTTAAGGAGCTATCCATGGTGCTGAACCAGCTTTTCTTGATAGGGCAGTGTTCTCCAACCTTGGGTCCCCAGATGTTTTTGGCCTACAACTCCCAGCATGCCCCAGCCAGCGTAGCTGGCTGGGGCATGCTGGGAGTTGTAGGCCAAAAACATCTGGGGAACCCAAGGTTGGAGAACACTGTGATAGGGGATAGGGTTCCGCACCATGGATAGCTCCTTTAAAGTTCAAACTAAAGGAGCTTTAGTTTGAACTTTACAACCGGGTACTATAGATAAGAAGACGGGATATAGTAATCAAATTAACAAAAGTAATTAAAAAAAAACAGAGAATGCACTAATTTTATACAGTTAATCAAGCCATAGCAAAATGATACAGAAAACACATGGCTGCTGCTGATTCATGTTCTACTCCACCCATAGGCCCACGTTGCATTCAGGATTTTGCCCTCCCCTGCAAGTGACAGCTAGTTAATTAGAGATGGGGCAGGGATCAAATTTCCTTTCTAAACATTACTAAGGAGATACATGAGGGGAGCATGAGTAGATAGTGCCCCCCCATAGAGTTTATTGTATTTATTTTTCAAATTCGATTTGTACCACACCTTTCTACCAAGAAAAATGGCATTCAGGGCAGCTTACAATCATAAATAAAACTCGATTAAAATGATAATAAAACAAATGTATTAAAACACAACTGCTACAGAATAAAAATAGCATCCAACCCAACAGGCCCACTTACACGCCAAAGGCCTGCTTGAATAAAAAGGTATTTGCCTGACAGCAGACAACAGAGAGAGAATGAACCTAGCCTCCCTCTGCAGGGAGTTCCACAGCCTGGGAGCGGCCACCGAGAAGGCCCTCTTTCATGTTACCACCAAACGCGCCTCTGAAGGCAGCGGTCTCAAAAAAAGAACTTCTCCTGAAGATCTTAAGACTGGGCAGAAAGGCCATTTTCTCATATGGGAGAAAACGGTCTTTCAGGTAGCCTAATTCCAAGCCATATAGGGCTTTATAGGTCATAATCAGCACTTTGAATACAGCCCAGAAACAGACGGGTAGCCAGTGAAACTGTTGTAACAAGGGAGTCACACGTTCTCTCTAACTGGTCGTGGTCAACAATCTGCCCACAGCATTCTGAACCAGCTGAAGTTTCTGAACAGTTTTCAAACGCGTGTTACAGTAGTCCAAATGGGATGTAACTAAGGCATGCGTGACCATGGCCAGAGTGTCAGGAAGACCATCTCCCTGGATGGTGATATAGCATATCTGCCAACATAGCATAGGTAAACAAATACCCACTTTATAATTTTACAGAATACAATATAAATGATAAGATATTTTTAAATATGTTCAGTGGTGTATAACTCTAATACACATACACACACACACACACACACACACACACACACTTAATCTTATTCTGGAAATAGCTCTCTGAAAAAGAAATTCAGCAAATAAACAGTGAGATAATGAACCAGTTTCAAACCAAAAAAAAGCCTGTTCCCAACACCCTTGAAAATGCTATGAGAAATGAAAACAACAGTAATAAGGAAGAATCATTCATGGACTGCAGATTTACCTCATAACTTTGAACCAGAGTTTGAAAACAGTTAGAGCATCTTTAAATATGTCCTATATGAGATATGTATAAAATTTATACATGTGTTCAAATACACTTTCAGGAGCTAATATATTTAAATATAATAAATAAATAATAAATAAATAAATAAATAAATAAAGTGAGAACTGCTAACATATGAAATAATAAGAATGATAGATGATAGTTTATAATCTTATTTTACTGAAACTTCCAAAATTCACCTACTGGTATGCAGCTGTTATGTCACCACTGTTTCTGAAATTTTAAGTTTGAAATTGAAATAGTAAGTTAAGGGAAAGAGGAATCAAGCTGGTTTAAGACAGGGATGCAGAACCTCTTTCACCCTGAGGCCCAAATTCCATTTCAGAGCTTTCCAGGCCACATTCCAGTAGTGACTAGGGTTAAGGAGCTATCCATGGTGCTAACCAGCTTTTCTGATAGGGCAGTGTTCTCCAACCTTGGTCCCCAGATGTTTTTGGCCTACAACTCCCAGCATGCCCCAGCCAGCTATGCTGGCTGGGGCATGCTGGGAGTTGTAGGCCAAAAACATCTGGGGACCCAAGGTTGGAGAACACTGCCTTAGGAAAAGCATTCCAACCTTTTAGAATGGGGAAGAAACTGCACAACAGCCTGGAAACCATCAAACAATCAGTGGTGGGAAGAAAGGGGGTGGGGGCAGGGAAAGGGGGTGGGGCCATTTGGGACCCCTGGAGGGCCAGATTTGACCATCAAGCATAAGGTTCTGCATTCCTGGTTCAAGTTAAAGGCAATAATAGCTTATCTACATTGTGTAACTGGCAATGTTACTGTCGTATAACCTCCTTCGGTGAAACCTTATTAATTCCAGAGCAAAAAAGCTTTAAAAACATTGATCTAATTTAAAGTAATCAATTACTGACCACCTTGATACACCAAAATGGAAAGGTAGTAAGTAACGCTTCAGGAAGCCATATTTTACAATACTTCAGCAGTCTGAAAGGCATACACAAGACAAGTTATCTAATATTATTCAAAAGCAATTCTGCAGAAACATGGTGAAGGGGGCAGTAACACAACTTCAGAAACAGCATCAGTAAGATAATTGAGATGCAACTTGAATTCCTATCATTTCTGCCAAAAGTAGCCGTGCCAGGTATATGGAAAATGTATCTGAAGAGGTTGCTACAGGGATTAAGAGTAAAAAAAATTGGGAAGCTCCCAGAAGGGATACAATGCAGGACCATGTGAGCTTTCAATAACTTTTTCCAGGTTTTAACAAGTTCTTTCTTTTATGCCATGGCATTATAGCTCTTGAGTCTAAGCAAACACATGCTTACTGTAAGAGCACACCCCACAGAAATAGGGAGAGGATCCCAGGTAGGCATGGTAGGAAGCCACACCATTTTGTTAGCCCAGTATCTGTTTATGGTCTGCACTTTGGACAAGATTGCACTGTGCGTTCTGGCAGGGGACTGTGACCATGCATTCTGACAGACAGGACACTGAACTGTGTGTTCTGACAGGGCAGTGTCAGAGTGTTCAGACCTTGTGGTTTATAAAACTTAGCTCTGGCCGGCGTCAAGTGTAGGCACGGTTGGACACCTGCCAGGGGCCCACTGATAAGAGCCCCTTAGAGTTGCTCCTCCTCTTCACCATGGCAACCTACGTTTTCACCTCCCTGCTCTGGCCCAGACAGTGGTGGTGGCGAGAAGGAGGAGCAGTAGATGCCACTGCCTACCCTGCCCGCCGAAGGGCCAAACTAGACATGACATGGGAAATCCCAGGGATGGGGACTCGGACTCAAGGACTCGACTCATGAGTCGGACTGAGTCCCCCCTCTGACTCGACTCGGACTCGAGTCCCAATATTTTTAATGGGACTCGAGACTCGACTCGGGACTCGAGACCAAGGACTCGTCAACATCCCTGGGCTGTTGACGAGTCTTCTGGCTGTGCCAGAAGGAGCGCGATCACCGGTGAAGAGCGCATGGAAGCGAGGTGCGCCGCTGCTCGGCCACTATGGACAGCTACCAGGAGCACAGCCCCAACGATGTGTTGAGATTTATTTTGATTGATGTGTTGTTGTGGGGGGTTAGGGTTATGGTCAGCCATTTTGGGTTTGGCTGCCTCTGCCTGCCTGTTTGGGGTTCCCAGCCTCCTCTGCCTGCCTGGTCTCTTCTTGACCTGTTCAACAGTTGAATTGTCCAAGACAAAGGCCTCTGCCTGCCTGCTTTGGGGTTCCCTGCCTCCTCTGCCTGCCTGGTTATTTTGGGTTTGTCTGCCTGGTCTGTTCTTGCCAAAATCAGTTGCAGAGTTTTGAAATAAAAAGGCACACTTGTGCCTAGAATTTATTTAAGCCACACATCTGAAGTAGCCTTATTTTGTTGGGGGGAAACCCCATTGATTTTAATAGGGACTCGTGGAGTCCGTTTTGGGAGTGACTCAGGACTCGGGACTCGTGAGTCACCATTTTGGACCAAGTACTCGGACTCGGACTCGAGACTCGGGTCCAAAGACTCGTGACTCGACTCGTGACTCGAGACCAAGGACTCTTCAACATCCCTGGGAAATCCATGATGGGATCTCGCAAAGACTTTTTCTTTGGATAAAAGCAGTTATGAGGGTGCAATTTGCATCAGGGCCAATGATCCTGATGCAGATCACTCTTTCCTCCCTGGAAAGACCAATCTGGGGGAGGGAGTGAGTGGAGTACCTTCTCCGGGGCAGGGGGGAGTTTGGCAGCAGGGGGTCAGGGCACACTTGCGAGGCCACAATTAAGGCCTTGGGGCGCCGCATGCAGCCGTTGGGCTGCAGGTTGTGCAGCCGTAGTGTATAGGATTGCAGCTGTACCTGCTTTTCTCGGTTACAGTAATACCTTGGATTGCAAGTAACTTGGTTTGAGAGCGTTCTGCAAGACAAGCAAATTTTTAAATATTTATTAAAAAAAATTTTACTTGATATACAAGTGACGTCTTGCAATACAAGTACTGTAGTACGGCTTAAATTAAAAATCTCTGTACAAATTTTTTTGGGGGGATTTTGTTTTGATATAAGAGTGTTTTGGATACAAGCACGTTTCCGGAACGAATTATGCTCTCAATCCAAGGCATGACTGTAATTTTGTAGCTCTTACATAGTACTATGGGGTCTGTTCCATTTACCAAAAAGTATGAGTAATTTTTGCTGGTGGAAGATATATCAACTAGACTGCAAGTATTTTTGTCTGGTTGCTTCCCTGCTTCTTCATAGCTATGCAGCAGAAGCATCTCCCCCCTCAGAATTCTAAGTCCTTTGAAATATGTACTGCTTGCAACTGTACTGGTTATAGGTTGTCTATCAATTTTTAAAGGATTGGGTGGGGGAGAGAAACTGGATTGGCTCCCACTAGATCTTTTGTTAAGTTTCTGTGGATGGATCTGTGTCATGTATCTTCACACACTATAGCAAGATTGTTTTCGGAGAAGTTTTGTAATAGTAACTGAACATCTTTTATATAACCTTACAGTAAAATATATATATTTTAGGCCATCATTTTCAGAAAGAGCTAATGATCTGGGGTTGCTCTGATTGAAAGCATGGACTGGGCTGGCCTGATTTTCGATTCATTTATTTGGTGACCCCGCTAGCTATCTCATTTCCGAACAGAAGAGAAGCCTAATGGTGACACCATTTTTATTCCTTTCAAACAGCAATGTCCATTGTAAGGGACACAGTAATTTAAAATGTAGAAATACAATAGCGTAGAGAACAAAATCCATCAACAAACATATATAGGCTGCAAAATCCAGAGATAGACAGAGACAGCTCTTATTACTAGGATTAATTTAGGCAAAGGGTAACTTAAATGAGATAATGGGGAAATGTCTGCTCTATTGTAAACTAGTCCTGTTAGGAAACCCTCATTACCTTGTACTGAATGATAAAGCCGCAAGGCCAGATCTTGCCCTTTCTTATTGTGTAAGGCTACAAATTCCTTGCAACCGCATGGATTATATATATGTGTGTGTGTGTGTGTGTGTGTGTGTGTGTGTATGTATATATCTGTTCAGTGGCCTTAAATGAATGCTGGTGGCACCACTGGGGAATGACCTTACCTGCAATGAATTCACCTGCTCTCCTTCTATCCTGTGGAATCCAGTTCTGTTAAGATGTAATATCCTTGTGCAGGCTGGTAAGCAGTGTGGGCTGGTGGCCCCAAATTGTCAGTGGGTGGTGTATCCATTCCGGGTTTTACTCTGAACTATCCATGGTTCTGCACCCCAATCCCCCCAAAATAGGTTCAGCACCATGGATAGCTCCTTCAAAGTTCAGGCTAAAGCCCAGAGTGGATACACTGCCCCACTGGCATTGGAGCCACCAGCTACTGCTGCTGGTAAGGAGAAAAATGGGTATGGCAAGGTGAGGCAGGGGTGGACAGCTCCTAATAACCATGGAACCTGTCCCCCTTCCATTTTGTACACTTGTCTGTAATGTTTCAGGGCAGCCTTCCCTGACCGGGTGCCCCCCCCAGATGTGTTGGTTGGACTACAATTCCCATCATCCCCAGCCATGATGGCCATTGACCATGCAGGCCGGGGATGATGGAAGTTGTGGTCCAACAAATCTGGTGGACACTTGGGGAAGGCTGTTTTAGGAACTCTTTTGTAAGCAGGATACAAGATACAAGGTGTATGTTTATTCAGGCTTCTAACTGGGTTTCTATGATGGTAAGATGGGGTTTTGAGGTACAAAGATAGAGAGTGTGGTCTGGGATATAGATAGATATAGATATAGGTATAGATTGTACTTACAAATGTGTTCTCCCTAATAGCCATCCTTCTGATGGTTCTTTATCTTTATTCCAAACCTCTATGAAGGTCTTTGGTCAGCCCTTCAAATAGAGGACTGTCCTCTATTTGAGGGGACACATGGCCACCCTAGCACTGCAAGTCAAATAGCTCAGGCCAGGCTATGCACACAGCGGGCTTTTCTACATGAGGCAATTATCCTGCACTGGTCATTCCCTACTCACAGTTGTTAATGGGTTCTTCAGAAAACAACGTGACCCTCCAGTTTCGCTTCTGTGTCTAGCCAGCACTTTCAGTGAGTGTTTTTAGAGCAGGGAAAATGCAGCATTTAATTGTGAAAGCGAAAGAAAGCATCATTTCTTCTTGTGTATTTGCGTTATTCCACTGTACCACAGTGCCACCTAGAGGTCATGTAGCAGAGAAGCAGGAAAGGAAATGCTCCTCGTGCAGTGCTCGGATCTCAATTCTGTGACAAAAGCAAAAGCAGATATAGTGGATTAACAGCCTCATGTAGATAAAGCTCAGCAAAACAAAAGTGGTGTATTTTAATCTAGCCCAGTATTCTCGACTCTGTCTGGCAGCGGCTCTCCAGGATGTCAGGCTGAGGTCTTTCCTATCAGCTGCTCCCTGAGATCCTATTAACTGGAGATGCCAGGGGGCTGCACCTTGGTGGGCCATTCTGCGTACAAAGCAGGTACTGTGCTACTGAGCTGTCGTTCTTCCTATTGTGGCATATGATCATGTGCCCATAACTGTAGTTTTTCATATGGTTGTTCCAATTTTTTTTTTTTAACAAGTTACATTTTGGATCAAAATTCTATAGAGTTCTTTTATAGAAAAGAAGCATCCCATCTTTCCCCAAAACTGAGCTTTCTGGTGATTTTAAAAAAGCCTCACTGCTTTCAGGCCCAGACATGAGTAGGAAGCTTTCAAGTTATATAAAAATAGAACCAGAGCTTATTAAACATTAAGCGCCTGTTTTTTGTCTGGAGGATATGGGACCAAGGGCTTTTAATCCTTTATTTTTACACAGCACTAAGATTTTTGAGGCTATGACTGTAAACAGATGAAGAATGACATAATGGCCTGTCGTTCCTTCATACAGCTAGTGTCATGTGATTGTCAATTTTGTGTCTCTAAATGCCTTCAGCATACCATGTGCCGTGATGATAGTGCACTTTGTCACTTCCTTACATTTGAATTGTTGAATGTATAACTTGAGCCTTAATGGCTTTTTCCAAGCGCCATGTCATTCGGTTATTGACTCCTGCCTGAGAGTCATTTCCACTCAATAAACAATTGCCCTTCCAAGATGAATAATTGCCCTTCCAAGATGAACAAAGAGGCGAATGAAAGTCAGATCAGAATACTAGGTGAAACTGAACAACCAGATCTTTTTTACAGGAGCTGTTCCATTTCCCCAAGATCGGACCCTTTCATTTGGCTGAAGTCACAATTTTTCTGATGAAGCTTCTGACAGCAACACTCCATACCTCCTTTGCAGAAACACATATCCTCTTGTTTTCAACAGTAGGTATTTTGCTTTCTGGCATGCAATATTCCACAAAGTATCCTGATTAAATTCGGGGAGTAAGAACAAAACACTTCAATAGCAACTGAATTGCATTTTCAGAAAGTCTCGGGAGAGTTCAAGAGAAGCTATGATGATGCACTGTGGGAAGCTTATTCAAAAGCCTATGGAGCAACGTAGTGTCCTTTAATTCCTCATCCCCCTTGGTGGGCAAAGGTTCATATTGTCCCCTTGACAATGCCATTTTTATACTGTGCAATTTGACAGCGCTTTTTCTAGGCATTATCCATAAAGAATGCCATATGCTTTTAAAAACCGTGGTAGACACATGGCTAGAAAAGAAAGCAAGGCAACAAATCTCAGAGCAGTCATGAAGGGTTGGTGGTTAACATGTCTACTAAGGCTTGTTCCCAAGTAAGCGGGTATAGGATTTGCAGACGAAGAGAAATAAAACTAGTGCTACTGAAACATATAAAAATTAAAAACCTTTTAAAATGTAGCAATAGATTTTAAAGTGTAAATCACCACCACAACAACAAGCGGATGAAAAAATATATCAGCCATTTTCTACCCAGGTGATGGACTGCTCCAATTCCCTTTGACTGGTGCTCTCCATGCAGCAGCGGTGTTCCCAGTTGTGGAAGAGTCTAAATCATGCTGAAGCTGAACCCCGACAAGACCTAGGTACTTCTGGTGGGGGACAAGGGGAGGCTAGGGGATGTTGACCTGGTGCTGAATGGGGTACATTTACCCCTGAAGGACCAGGTCCGTAGCTTGGGGGTCATTCTAGACTCCCAGCTGTCCATGGAGGCTCAGGTGGCAGCTGTGAGCTGGGCGGCGCTGTATCAACTCCATCTGATACGGCAGCTGCGCCCCTACCTTCCTAATCACCTGCTCCCATCAGTGGTTCATGCCTTGGTCTCCTCTCACCTAGACTACTGTAATGCGCTCTACGTGGGGTTACCTTTGAAGACGGTTCGGAAGCTACAGCTGGTACAGAACACAGCGGCTCGCCTGGTTAAAGGCAGCCACCGGCGGGATCACATCACGCCAGTGCTCAAGGAGCTGCACTGGCTACCAGTTGCTTGCCGAGCCAAATTCAAGGTGTTGGTTTTGACCTTTGAAACCCTATACGGCTCCGGTCCAGTCTATCTCAAGGAGCGTCTCCAGCAACACCAAGTAGGCCACTCAACAAGATCTGCCACTGACAGCCTTCTCCTTGTCCCATCAGCCAGAGCAGCTAGACTGGTGGGGATGAGGAAGAGGGCCTTTTCTGTGGCGGCCCCCGTACTGTGGAACTCTCTCCCGAGTGACCTCCACCATGCCCCCTCTCTGCTGAGCTTCCACTGCGCACTAAAAACCTGGCTGTTCAGGCGGGAATATGGGGTGGGTTAAGATGTTAATTTTTTAAATATTGTTTTAAATGTATTTTATCTTGTTTTTATCCTTTGTACATCGCCCAGGGTGGCCAGTTGCCGGCCAGATGGGCAATAAAATGATGATGATGATGATGATGATGATGATGATGATGATGATGATGATGATGAACAAAAGCAGTTCTCTAAATTATTGCAGGTTCCAGCTATTGTATTAACAGCACAGGGGAAGTACTGTTAACAGTACTTTCCCTCACTCTTATGCTTGTAAGAGTGCTGGCAGACAGAGAAGGTCAGTGCAAATATCACGCTGCCAATTGCTTCCCATACTAAAGTGGCTGGGAGTGGGCTGCAGAATCCTACACACACACACACCCCATACTTCCTGGTAGGGAACATGGGAAGGAACATAAGGTACATACGGAGTGGTCTTATATTGAACCAGCAGACCATTGGTCCATCTAGCTCAGTATTGTCAACCCTGATTGGCAGCCTTCTCCATGATTTCAGACAAGGGCATCTAGAGGTGCCAGGGAGTGAACCTGGGACCTTTTATGCTCTGCCACTGAGCTATGGTCCTTCCCCTTCTGGAGCACAAATTCTTACTAGACTTATCCCTAGTTACACAGCATCAACAGCAACATTCTGCATTTAGGGTTAACCAGAACTCTTGCTTAATCCAAGGGTGCTTCCAGGTGAGGCTTTTATTGCATTGTTGCCCTACCTCATTCACAGAATTCTGCAGGAGGCTCAGATGTCGTCTTCTACTTGTAACCCTCTTACGCTTTCCTACCACTCCTTCCATCTTTTTTCTTACCATGGAAAATCCGTTAAGGAAGGAAAGATGGAATAGCTACACAATGCTTTCAGATTGTTAGTGCTAGGATCCCTCCATCTGGAAGCCACCCAAGATTTGAAATCCACTTCAATCCATCATGGTTTCACATCCTAGGCTGAGAGCAAATTCTGTTTAGTTTTTAACCTTTGTTAACTTTGCTGTCAGCGTAATGGTTCGCCATGGCTGAGCTCAGCAGGTGAAATTTGTGCTCCAAAAAAGGAGGGGCGGATCATGATCAAGAAACCTGCAATTTAACTTCCACACTAGCCCAATGAGTCTGGTATATGGATCAGAGAGAGATAGTCCTGGCATATGGGTCAGAGGGATATAGAGCTCCATGATATAGGTCCATCCACACCAAAGGTTTATTGCAGTATTGTATCGCTGCCATGACTTGCAGGGCACATGATGTATGCAGTTTTCAGTGCTGGTCATGCTAGTCTTGCGTAATTGTCCTTTGTTTCTTCCAGAATTTCCCGAACAAGGTTTATCAAGTTTTTTTTTCAGTTATTGTGGTTTGCTGTCGCAGTACGCGGCTAGTGTGTGCTAAAGTTGTGCTGTTGTTGCCCGCCCGAGGTGTGGCCATGAAAGTGTCACCACTGGAGTTAGCCAGTAGTTTTTGAGGGGCAGTGGAAATGCAGCGTGACGTATGTCTCCCAAACTGGTGGGGAAGAGAGGTGTCCACCATTTGTTGTTGTGCAGCCGTTTGACTTCTTCCCCGGAAGCTTCTTAATTTTTTATTTTTTATTGTAAATGTTCATGCGCACCTCTGCACCTCCGCACCGGCTGCTTTGGGAAATTGCATTTGGGCGCTTTTTAAAAAAACAACAACAAATTCGCTCCTGCACATGTGCGCACCTCCGCATAGACATAGGGGACCAGGAAAAAAACAACAACCCCTCTTGTGAAATGGCAGTTTCCCTTGCATGTGAAGGGCAGTACCCTTAGTATAACCGCCATGGAGTTTGAGAGGGGACAGGAGTGGGAGGCTTTCCCCCTTGTTTTAACAGCCGTGTTCACCCCCTTTCTTTAAAGATCACACCTGCGCTTGTTTGCATCTGCGCAGAGACCACGAAGCAAAAAAGAGCCCTTTTCAAGGGAACGCACAGTTCTACCGCTACAGAGTTAGGTGTGGGGTAGCAAACCGGGATGAGTGCAGTACATTTAACAAGAGTGTGCCCTGTGAGGAGTGACTGCGGAATGTGAATATAGCTAACCTGACGCTATACAGTGTAATGTAGATCATCCGCCCCATGTCTTTTAACTCAAGGCTGGTTGACTGTTCCATTGGAATATGAATGAATAAGTATTACTAAGAGATTTGCAGTTTCATTTTAAGAATACAGCTACCTGAACTACCTATGACTGATTTGGCTTAATGCAAAGCAAAGCAAAACCAAATGAAACAAAACAAAATGAAAACCACAAAAGCTGACCTGACTGAAAAATAGGAGTCCTTCTTCAAAGCCATCAGATATCAAAGAGATTGAGGGATTTGTGTGTAACTTAATAGCATTCTTACTAAACTACAAAGGATACAGTGCAGTTGAAAGGGACTCCTATAGTCCCTTTGTATTCCAGTTTCCATGTTGAAAACACATTTGATTCAATTAGGTTGAAAACTTCAGTAGTATCATTAGATTCTACTACAGTCAGTGTAGCAGAGATAGCTGTTACTGTGTGGTAAGGATGTTTACGCCCTTTAGAAACTCCATTAAGTTGAAACTTGGTGGTGGTGTTTTTAGTTACGCTCAGGGCTTTTTTTCTGGTGGAACTCACCGGAACTGAGTTCCAGCACCTTTTCTTCCATTAATTGCATTACAATTTAATCGCCATCTACTCCCGAGGAAATGTAATCCAAGAGTTCCGGTACCTTTTTCTCCAGAAAAAAAGCACTGGTTACGCTGATTATGTTTCAACCAACAGGAATTCAGTGGTGTGGCCTGGGTGCTTTTTCAGGCTGCCAAAAAAGAAGGGGGACAATCTACATCATGTTGAAATCATCAGTGGCCAAATTCCAATGGATTGTAATGGAGTTGGATTGCAAATGCTTTGCACTTAGTCTATTTAAAGATGATTATAGGTGCTGGGCTCTGAATCTGACATAAATGTGTCTTGGTGCCTCCTCCAATGTAACACTTTCTTCCACGGAAGTGCTTTTGTAATTGCTCCCACCCACTGTTTTTTTTAAAAAATTCCATTTTTATTACATTTCCAAAACAACAGCAACAACAAAACAAAATACATACAACAACAAGAGCAACAACAAATAAAACTTAACAATATTAATACATAAACCCACCCCAATCCCTCCCCACTCAATCCACATTCAATTATTATATTTCACTTCTTTATAAACTACTTCTTTATAAACTACTTCTTTTCATGAATCCCACAATTTTTATACGCTTCCGTCAACATTGATCTATTTGAATCTTTTTTCATATACTCTATGTACTGTCGCCAATCCTTCTTAAAAGTATCTTTTTTTCTTTGTTCTTCTATACAATCTTAACTGTTGACACTGGGGATGAACAGGCAGGTAGAGACTACTGACAAAACATTTCCACTACATTTGTTCATCAGAAAACTGGTTTACACATTAGTTCAACTGTGTGTGGTGCTGCTTCTGTACTGTGACTTCATGGTTTGCTGTAACATCTAGCTTGGCATGCCCTGTCAAGGGGCCATAGCTCTGTGTGGTAGGGCACCTGCTCAGCCCCCAACATCTCCAGGTAGGACAGGAAAAACAATGCAGTGGTCCCATAACAGAAGTGCTACCTTGAAGGAAAGAAAGTGTGCTTCAGGATAAAGAGCTCCTAGTGCTACCAATCAGAAGGCATTGTGCAGCTATTCCATCCCCCCCCCCCCCCTTAGAGGATTTTCTGTAGTAAGAGAAAGGATGGAAGTGGTGGGGAAACACAGGAGGGTTACGAATGGAACATGAACATGTTTTTTTAGAAAATATTTTTTATTTTTTAAATAAAATCTTACTTGTACTCTTCTGTTTGACTTCTCGCTATATACTTATGCAAATTTCATGGGTCCATTTGTAGAGACCAGTTATGTGCTGTATTAAACATGACCCTTTCTCTCTCTCAAATGACAGGCCCATCTGCTGTCCTTTGAGAGATGCACACACTGACAGGGCATTTGGAAACGGTGGTTTCTGTCCCTTGGTTCCTCTCTCTCCCTTCCCCATAGGCCCTGTAAGCCTCTGGAGCCTGGATGTTATTTACACAGAAATGAAACAGGACACATTTAATGCCTCTCATTTTGGCACCCTGGCTGAAGAGGCATGGCAATGCGATTAAATCACTCTCTTCCTCTTTGCCTCTTGTCACAAGAGGCAGTACTTGTTCTGAATGGCTAAGCACAGGCATTAAATGCAACCAAGGGAGGTGGGTTCATGCATATGTTTGACTTTCATTCCTTTGTTTGACAGGAGAAATGCTTCCAAAGGTACACCATGGTATAGCGCTGGGCTGACGCAGACTAATGAGAGGTTCGGTGAGCAAAGAAAAGCATAAAATAACCATTTAAAACTCTATTATGTACACGTTTCTGAAACAATTGTTGAACAATAGCAGTTCATGAATACCAATGGCTGGTGTTGTGTTGGTCTGCCTAACCTTAGCTCTGTGTCTCCTACCTGAAGGCTAGTGGGGGGGGGGGGGAAAGGACAGAATAAATATTTATGAGCAGAGGTGGAGCAGATGGGGCTGTCACTTGAGAGAGAGAAAGGGTCATGTTTAATACAGCTCATAACTGGTCTCTACAAACGGGCCCATGAAATTTGCATAAGTATGTAGTGAAAAGTCAAACAGAAGAGTACAAGTCAGTTTCGAAATTTTCTTGGCAGAATGAGAAAGGGGGGGGGATATACCAATCTCATGATAAAATGCTTATTAATGCTGCACACAATGCATGCTTACTTGGAGTAAGCCCCATGAAATTCAATGGGTCTTGCTTCTGCATAGCATGTGATGGGACTGGGCTACAAATTCATATATAGCTTGGACCTTAGGCAGGGGTGCAGCACCGCAGGGCACCAGGGGCCAAATCCAGCCATCTGAGGTTCCCCAGTTGGCCATGCCCCTTTTTCCTAGACCCCCCTTTCCCCTCACCACTGATCGTTGGGCGGTTTCCTGGCTTCTCTGTGGTTTTTCCCCCCTTTCTAAAAGGTTGAAATGCCCCTCCTGAAGCTTTGTTACTGGCAGTGAGAGCTTTAAGCTAAAAGATGCTGCTATTCGGTATTTTGGCCCCACCCTTTCCCTTTGGCTCCACCCCTTCTGCCTTCAGCCCCTGCCCACCACCAGAATGTAGCCCCTGAGAGCTTATCTGAAATAGAATTAGGCTGAAGTGGAATTAGGCCAAAATGGAATTAGGCCCTTCTGCTGCAGAGTCTGCACCCCTGACCTAAGACAACAATGGATTTCTCCCTTGACAACTTGCCTGTTTAGGGAAATGGGAATAATTTCATGGAATCCTAGATCAGCTCCCAACAGCTGGCAAAACTGTACCAACTGCTTTCAAATAAAATACCAACCTGCCCAGTCACTGAGGTCATCAGCTGGCATACTCGTGGTGGTTCCTCGTGGACTTTTGGCCCAATTAGAGGCCACCAGGAGAAGAGCCTTCATAAGGATGTGGGAGAAATTCGATATTGCTGTTCGGTGACCGCGAATCCGATGAATTCAACTCGTTCGATTGTGTTCATGGTCAGTCGACCCGTTCGATTCTGTTCGTGATCGCACTCCCTTTAGCCCTCTTCGTCTCCTAGGGATGTAGCCGAGCAGCCCGCAGACATGAGTGAGGCTCGAACTGGGCCTGCTCGTGTCCGCGCGGGCTCTCTGCCCCCCCCCCGTGGGCTTTACCTGGGCTCTCCGCCGAGCGGAGAGCCTTCCTTCCCTGTCCAACGCTTGGAGGAAGTGACGCGACGGGACCCTGCTCCGTTGCGCTGGACCCCCGTGCTCTGTTTTTGGCTGGGGAAACCAGGGCAACAGGGCTGTTTAAGCCCTGTTGCCCTGGTTCCTCCCGCCAAAACAGAACGCGGGTGGGGGTCCAGCGCGCCGGAGCAGTGGCTCCGGCAGCGGTGGAGGTGGTGTGGAGGACCAGGTAGGTGGGGGGGTCCTGGCGGCAGCGTCGGGGTGGGGTGGGGTTTCCGGCAGCGGCGGCAGCGGCGCAAGCAGTGCGAGCAACACTCCACGCCGCTCTGAAGAGCGGGAGCGGGCCGCCGCTGCTCGCGGCGGGGCCGAGCCCGGAACGAGCCTCCAGCCGACTCCAGCTCGGCCCCACCACTAAATTGTTCCCGAGATTCGACAATGTTCGCGATCTATGAATAACAATCCCACCAACCAACCCGCTGTCCCCACCACTCCATGGCAGGCTTTCCAGCAACACGGGACACCACCACCTGGTGGATAAAAACAGTAAAAGGAAAAGCTCGCTTTCAAGAAGACGCCACCTGGTGGAGACTATGATCTTGCACATTTTGAATGCGCAAGTAATAGGCCATTTATGGGTGTGCACCGGTTAACGAACAAAACCTTGTTTGCTTACACCAGCAAACAACAGTGCGAACAAAAAATTGTTTGCTTACACTTGCAAACAGGTGTGCAGGGGGAAGTGAAGATTGTGAGCCGTCTGTGAACACAAAAAACCCATAAATTTACATGGCAGCTCCATTTCTGGAGGTCAGGCAGGCAGGCTCTGACATTGTGCTGCTTTCGGCACCTGCTGAAGACCTACTTGTTCCGGGAAGCCTTCTCTGCTGTCCAACCACCATTGTAATGTTACTTTGTTTTCAACATACTGTTTTTGTGTGTTTTTTAATTGTTCACTGCTCCGGAATCTACTTAGATGTGGAACAGTATGCAGATGATGATGATGATGATGATGATGATGATGATGATGATATAGGAGAGGTGCATTGTTCTTTCATTTCCAACTGATGATGAGACATCTCCCACCAAATAGCAGAGGAAAGCAGTTGCACTTAGCAAGTATTACATTTGAAAATATTCCAGAAAGTTGCAAGGTGTGCGTGATTTAATACATTTCTGCATTTAACATTCGTGCTTTTGTTCACTTTCAAGTTCCGAAGTTCCAGAAAATATTTCACAAAGTTGCCAGGGTGCTGTATGTAACTCATGCTTGTCTTGGGCTTGCTCACACACTACAGAAGTCAGCTGCTTTTTTCACTATTTGACTAGAAACCTAGCATTGTTGCTGGCAAGTGTTGAAGCCATATAGTTGACCTTTCCTGAAACAGTCTCTGCATAGATGACAATGTGGTTCAACACAATGGTTTCCATGTGTTTGCATGTAAGGGAGAAATTGCAAAAATGGTTCCAGAGAGGTAAATGTCATAAAAAGAAGGCCATATGTGCTAGAAAATGGGGAAAGTAAAAAAGAAGCAATGCATGTACGTTGGTACATTAATGTTTTCTATATTATCTGTTATTCATCAAACTACTGCAGTGAGATTTGGTCTACTGTACTGACTACTGACAGTGCAATCCTATACATGTCTACTTAGAAGCAAGTTCAATAGGGCTTACTCCCAGGTAAGTAGTCATAGAATTTCAGCATGAGTCATTGAGCTCAAATCTTGTCTCTGCCATGAGCTCGTTATTTTGGCCTTAAATAAGCCACAATCTTTCAGCCTCAGCCCTCCCATCTCTAATCTGTGGAGAGTAAATACTGACCTACCTTACAAGGCTAGTATAAGGCACACTGAAATAATGTGTGTGAAGTTGTCTGGACATGCTAAAGCAGTGTTCTTTGTAAATAAAGTGGTTCTGATGTACATGCAGAGATGTGCATGTTCAGAAACACCCCCACCTACTTATCTATGAGTAGGAGAATGCTGTGTGTGTGCATTAGCAGAATAGGACTGTGTCTCCTTAACAGAACAGAATTGGAAGCCCCTTCACATGCATGGTTTGGAATGTCCCCATAATATATAGATGGATCCATATACTATGGATATTAGCATAGCGATATAAACAGGTGCTTTAGAATTCTGTTCTAAAAGCAAATTCTAGGACCAGAAAACGCAGACTCAAACTGATTCCATAAGAATGCCTAACCGTTTTAAACCATGCATTAAACCAGTGCATTTGTATGCTACCTCTGATCATCTATCTATCTATCCATCCCAGTCTTTTTATTTTGAAAGGGCAAAATAAATATTTATTTAGCTTGTTTTCAAGCTAAATGTATCACTTTTAAGCCTCTGTTTTTGTGTGTGTGTGTGGGGGGGTTTGCCACTGCCACACCACCAAATTTCAGTGGCACAGCAATGGCAGGAATGTGGCCCATAGGGAGGTCCGGGGGACGACGACAGGCATTGGCACCCAGCCCCCCCAAAGTTGCCCACCCCTGATCTATCCAAAGAATAACTAATATTCTTTGATAGTGGGTATTATTGCGTTGGCAGAGATTAATGATTCATAAAAATTCTGCTTGGTTCTTTGTTGCAAGACAGCTTATAGATTTGCCTGTGGGCTGGACCATCTGCACTAGCCAGGAGCAGTGCTTTGGTATTGTTTCCCTTTAATTTCCTGCCTCTTCCGTGGAAACATAGCGCTGTATACCAAAAACCCTGCATTCTTAAAATCCCTCCCAAATATATATCTGGGTGCTAATGAGAGGTTTGCTGTGTTGAAATGGGATGGCTGTATGTCAACAGCAGTACTGAATAATTCATACTCAACCTTACAGGTTCGATCAAATGCAATTTGCGATTTACCTTCTCTGTCTGTGCAGTGTGTTTGCCTTTCAGTAAGCTCGTGATAACAAATGAATGATGATAGTGAGTGCATTTGAACTCTCAAGCTGTCTAATGATATGGGCATGACCAATTTGTTTCTGTGGGCGGTTTCCTCTTATTTCAGTTTGGTATAGTGCTCTATTGCCCTTTTAGTTCTGAAAAACCAAAGCAATACTTTTACTGCACCTTTTTTTTTAAAGGTTATACTGAGCTCTTCAACGTGCAGTATGGAAAGGCAGCTAATGCTAAATTCTATAGAGAGCAGAATTATTTATTGTGGCAAATAGATTTAGGCTGGAATCCTATACACATTTACCTAGGAGTAAGTTCCTGTTGAGTTCAGTGGGAGCTCACTCCTATGTAGGAATGTATAGGATTGTACTGTTAGTCTGTAAAACCATAATATAGACAACAAACTGCGTTAAATGTTTCTTTATTTATTAAAATACTTCTTACACAAATCTATGGTATGATGATCCACACCTGGAATATTGTGTACAGTTCTGGTCATTGCACCTAAAAAAGGATACCCTGGAGTTGGAAAAAGTGCAGAAAAGAGCAACTAAGGACACAATCCTATGCATGCTTAAACAGAAGAAGAAGAAAAAGCCTACAACTCCCAGCATACCCCAGCGAGCCATTCCGGCTGGGGCAAGCTGGGAATTGTAGGCCTTTTTTCTGTCTAAACATCTGTAGGATTGTGCCCTAAAATGATCAAGGGGCAGGAGCAGTGTGTTTTCAAGGGGCATTTAAAACTTGCCACAATTTCTGCCTCTCAAACCACACATGGGTGGGTGCTACCACTGAGAAGACCCGCTTACGCACTGCTACCTGGTGACATTCCATTGGTTGTGGAATGACCAGTAAGGCCTCCTCAGAAGATCTCAAGGGTTGACTGGGTATATACAAGGGAAGATAGTCAGCTAGGTATCCTCGTTGCGAGTCATTTAGGGCTTTCTATGTCAACAGCAAAACCTTGAACATGGCTCGGTAGCTAATGATATTGCACCGATATAATTACGTTCTTTAGACATACGTAGGTAAACGTCTCCTGCTCTAACCACAGCACAGAGTTGGTGCGTAGACATATGTGTGTGTCTCTGTGTGTAGAAGATAAGTGCTGTGTCCTGTGCTTTGAAAAACTAAGAGATGTGTTCTCATGAGAAACTTAATTTTAGGACTTGTGGATTCCAAAGCAATTATCATTTTAACAGAATTCGAGCACCAGGGAAGAACTCAATGTGAATAACTGTGTTGGACAAAGGTTTTTGATATTGTAAAGGGATCTCACTCCCTTCTTTGGTATTTCTTTAGCTACCAAAATAATTTATCAGTATAATGGGTGTTGTGTCAACCCTGCATGTATCACCTAATAGGCACTTCATATTTCAACTGATGTGGGGTTTCTCTACACGAGACATTTATTGTGCACTTGTGATTCCTCACTCACGGTCGTTTGTGAGTGCTTTACATGATGGCATCCTCCTCCAGGGCCTCTCCCGTGCTTTCAAAGCATTTCCGCAGCTTTCTTTAGAGCGCGGATAGTGCAGTAAGTATTATCTAAAAATAGCGGAATGAAAGGCTCGTGTATTTTTGCAACTCTGCTATGCCGCAGTGCCACCTTGTAGTTGTGTAATGGAACATATAGAAAGGCAGAGAAAGACACCCACACCCACCCTGCGGGGAAAAAACACGTGTAAAGGAGCCAATTTTAATCCCACAAAGAATCTGGAAGCAGAAGGCTTGGTAAAGTGGCGGGTTAAAAGCCTCATGTAGAGAAACCCATAATGATGGAAATGGACTAAAAAATGAAGCCGATCAATAAGTATTGCTCTATTCCTAGTGATACACTTCCATTGCAGTACTTTATATCGACAAGTCCTTCATTAAATTTACACTGGAACTTCAAACCCCAATAATTAGAGCTGTATAAGGGGTGTTTCATTGGTTTGTGCTGTTTATTTCTTTTATGGGTGTGTTTTTAATTGTGTTTTTAATACAATGGGTTTAATGTTATGTTTTAATTAAGATTTTGTTCTTAACCTGTATTTCATTGTTATCTGCCTTGAGTGTCATTTTTATTTTTATTTTTGGCAGAAAGGTGGGATATAAATTAAATAAATAAATACTTTAATAATAAATATAAGCAAGGACCTGCGAAAATGTAAGCGAGGATGAGGGGGAATTGGACTCAGAGTGGAAGCATCTTCTGAGCCCAACACCCTCTCCCCAGATCCTTTCAGCTGTAAAGGGGCAGTCTCCCTCAAGCTTAAAGGATCTTTGTGGTGGGATGGGAATTCATGACCTCTTGGACCTCTATGCCCAATCCCTCCCAAGCTTTAAGGCCACTGCTGAAGGGAAGCAAGGGGCGGGCTGTTAGCTTGTCCTCTTCGCTTGTCTAACTCCCAACTGGCTGGTTGAGGGTTCATACCTACGTGCACAGCCCTTGACCTCTGCCAGTTTGGGGAGTTGAAAGGAGGGAGGATGTCCTTCCGAACCTCCAATGTTTTTCTTTCCCACCCTGGACTCTGCCCCTTCCATTTAGGCTCTTGTGCTGTCCAGATGCAGATACCCCACTTTGCTAATATATGTGGAATGATGTTCTCCTATAGGAGAATAGCAACCCGAACGGACTCTTACTTTTGTCTATATGTGCAGAGCATAATCTCACTATCACAAACACGCTCTTTCGACAAAAGAATAAGTTTAAAACATCATGGCAGCACCCACGGTCAAAGCACTGGCATCTTCTGGATTATGTAATTGTCCGTGTTAGAGATCGCCGCGATGTACTTCTTACTAGGGCCATGGTGAGTGCCGACGACTGCTGGACAGACCACCGACTAATCCGGTCCACAATGGTTATCAACATTGCTCCCCAACGTAGGCTTCAGGGAAGGAAACCAAGGCATAAAATGAACATCCAAGTCCTTCAAGATCCTATTAAGCAAACTCGTCTTCAATCACTTCTTAAGGAACATCTACCTACGGAACCTCCTGACAACATTGAGGACCATTGGTCTAAGCTGAAAACCTCCATTACTGCAGCTTGTGAACAAACTATTGGATATGAAACTAAGAAACATCAGGATTGGTTTGATGAAAATGACAATGAGATTAAATATATAATTGACCAAAAAAGGAAAGCCTTCCAAATATGGCAAAATGATATTAACTGCGCTGCCAAGAAAAAAACCTACGCTAGCGCAAAGGCTGAGGTCCAAAGAAGAACAAGAGAACTTAAGAACGCTTGGTGGAAAAAGAAAGCTGAAGAAATTCAACAACTTGCAGAATCTCATGATGCACGGGGCTTTTTTAAGGCCACAAGGGCCATTTATGGACCAAAAACCTATGGTACAAACCCTTTACAATCAAAAGATGCCACCAAACTCTTAAAAGACAAAGAGTCTATTGCACTGCGTTGGAAAGAGCATTATTATGACCTTTTAAATCGTAAACCTAAGGTGGATAATGAGATTTTTTCGCAAATCCCGCAAAAACAAATTAGAGAGGAACTTGCAATACTCCCCACTTTGGATGAAGTAAAAAAAGCCATTAATCAAATGAAGAACAACAAAGCTAGTGGACCAGATGGGATTCCTGCTGAAATCTTTAAAGAAGGGGGCCCCCGAACTTGTACAACATCTTCATAAACTCATCGAAAAAATCTGGATAAGAGAAGAGATCCCAGAAGACTTCAGGGATGCCATAATTATCACCCTCTTTAAGAAGGGTGATAGAACAGACTGTGGAAACTATCGGGGCATTTCTCTCTTAGCAACCGCAGGTAAAATATTTGCTAGGATTCTCGCAAACCGTCTTCTATCTATTTCAGAAGGGATCCTCCCTGAAACTCAATATGGTTTCCGCCCCTCTAGAGGGACAGTAGACATGATTTTTACTGCACGTCAGCTCCAAGAAAAATGCCGGGAGCAAAATCAACCCCTTTATATGGCATTTATCGATTTGGCTAAGGCCTTTGATACTGTAGACCGTACAGCTCTCTGGACTATCCTTATGAAAATTGGATGCCCCAATAAATTTGTGAATATCTTGCGACTTCTCCATGACAACATGACGGCAACGGTTTTGGACAACAACGGCTCTCATGGTGCTCCATTTAAAGTGGGATCAGGTGTTAAACAGGGATGTGTTATCGCCCCAACATTATTTGCCATTTTCATCGCCATGGTTTTACATCTTGTCAAGGGGAAACTTCCCACCGGTGTGGGAATTATATATCGAACAGATGGAAAGCTTTTTAATCTCAGCAGGCTGAAAGCAAAAAGTAAGGTAATTACAACCTCTGTTGTGGAACTTCAGTATGCTGATGATAATGTGGTCTCCGCACATTCAGAGGATGATCTCCAAACTATCCTAAATGCTTTTGCAGAAGCATACGAAAAACTTGGTCTCTCACTTAACATCAAAAAAACCAAAGTGCTTCATCAGCAAGTGCAAGCCAATCCTTTGGTTTCCAGCTTGGCGGGACAATACTGGAAAATGTCGATCATTTTCTCTATCTTGGCAGCTATCTTTCTGTTACAGCTAACATCGACAGTGAAATCCAGCATCGTCTGAGCTCCGCAAGTGCCGCATTTTCTTGAATGAAACATAGAGTGTTCGAGGATCGTGATATTTGTAAGAAGACCAAAACACTGGTTTATGAAGCCATTGTATTACCAACTTTACTGTATGCCTGTGAAACATGGACTATCTATAAACGTCACTTCCACCTCCTTGAAACGTTTCATCAACGTTGCCTCCGGAAAATCCTGCAAATTACTTGGGAAGATAGGCGAACAAATGTCAGTGTACTGGAAGAAGCAAAGACTACTAGCATTGAAAAAATGATCCTTCAACGCCAACTTCAGTGGACCGGTCATGTTGTTCGAATGCCTGACTGCCGTCTCCCAAAGCAGTTACTTTACTCCCAACTCAAGGATGGAAAGCGGAATATCGGTGGTCAATATAAGAGGTTTAAAGATGTTCATAAGGCTAATCTAAAAAAATGCAATATAAACATCGAAAACTGGGAAGCTCTGGCCCATGAACGATCTAAATGGAGGTTGGCCTTTCACAAAGGTTCCATGGACTTTGAAGAAGCCCGAGTGCAAGGTGAAAGGGAGAAACGTGCTAAGCGAAAAGCACGTCAAATGAATCCTTTACAGGACCATCTTCTATCTGGTAACCTGTGTCCTCACTGTGGGAAGCTGTGTGGATCTAGAATTGGCCTCCACAGTCACTTACGGACCCATCGCTAGAGTCTACACAATCTTCTTTAGAATTTCCTCCTTTTATCCCGGAAGACAATCTTACTCGGTCACGAGTGATCGCCTGATGATTGTTATGGGGGTCGCTTTCAGATGTCTGAATACATCTTTCCTTGTGAATTAGACAGTACTTGGCCAGAGTCTTGGACTTGACAAAGGAGTGTTAATAGCTCGGGGTATTCAGGTGATGTGTCTCCTTGGGAGCAAATTGTTAGATGATGTCTTCTCCATACAGAACCACTCTGCAATGTTCTGAATAGGAAAAACTAATTAGAGGAAGGGCCACAGGTGCATATATTTCCTTCTCTTCAGCTAAGGATGATATAGAATTTTTCTTCACGAGACATTTATTGGGTGCTTGTCGTTTCCTACTCACAGTTGTTTATGAGTTCTTTAGATGATGTCGTGACCCTCCAGTTTCGCTTCTTGTCTAAAGAACACTTTTGACGAGTTTTATTTAGAGCAGGGGAAATGCAGTATTTAATTGTAAAAGCGAAAGAAACTGCTTTTTTTCAGTTGTGAATGTGCACCATTTTGCTATACTGCAGTGCCACCTAGAGGTTATGTTGTAGGAAAGCAGTAAAAAAATGCTCTTCGTGTCTCAATTCTGTGATGAAACCAAAAGTAGATACAGCGGATTATAAGCAGATTAACAGGTTCATGTAGAAAAGCTCCTGATGTGAGGCAGTGGGTTTGGCTGTCCTTTGGAGTGTTAAGGTGGACCTCCACCTCTTCTTGAGCTATATATTGGTAAATAAATAAAAATACTGAACATCATAAGCCAGCTTTCCCTAAGCTGCTGCCCTCCAGATGTTTTGGACTACAACTGCCAGCATTCCTGTCCATTGGCTTTGCTGGCCGGGGCTGATGGGAGTTGAAGTCAAAAACATCTGGAGGTCACCACATTGGGGAAGGCAGCCATAAGTGGATTCAGTAAGTGCCCTTCCAAGGGAAACTGAATCCAGGTAAGTGCTGCATCCTTGGAACTTCTCAGTGTTTGAGGAAGTTGAGACAAGCGTAACAATATTAATAGTAAGACACTTCGGTATATATAGGGCAATATACAGGGCAATTCTATAAGGGTAATCAATGACGGGATTCAGTGATTGATAACCAAGGCTAAATTGCTCTGCTCTACAGCTGCCACTTTGGCAAGGAATCATCAGTACCCACCACTGCTGCTGCTGCCTTCTCATAACCATTGGGAGCTAAAATCCTTTTCCTTGCAATTTGTGGAAGGAGGGGAAGCAGTGCTTGCTTACCTGCAGAAGAATATATAGATGGTTTTTAGGAGAATGCAGTAATCAACTATTACAAGGCAGCTGTAATCAGCAGAAGATGTGTGTACATCTGGTGCAGATAGTCTGTTGCGCACAAGACTTAATCAATCAATCAATTAATTCATATAGCATTGTCACAATACAAGAGTACAGAGTACTTGACAGAGTACTAGAGGATGGGTCCCTGCCTCAAATTGCTTACAATCCAAAATTGTAGAACTTTATTACGGTCATAGACCAATCACTACAAAACAAAACAAAGCAATATTAAGTACTCTGACATACAATTCAGCAAAACAGGTTAAATTGTATAAAACAAAAGTGCCACAAATGACCTGGAGGGCATCAAAAACTAGATGGTATTTTTTTACAATGGGATGATACATGGCAGCCCTTTGGTGGAATCAGCAATAGATTACTTGCATGAGTAGGTGGGATATCTACCCTCTGATTCCTAAAAATGCATGCCACTGACAAAAATTGGCCACCTTTATAAAAGTTCCAGTAGAGGGAGAGCCTGAGAGAAGTAGGGTCATGTAAAATTCATTGGATCTGCCAGGATAATTTTTTATTAGGGGAGTAATATACTGACTACTGAGAACAAATGTCCGTATAGAAAGCACAATACACAAGCACATGCTCAATTGATTCTATCATGCCCGAACGGCAGGGGCAAACACACAGGGAATAGGGAATGCGTGAATATCTCCCCTCCAAAAGGGCTGATGGTAGCACGTTGAATTGTTCCTCAACCCAAAATATAATACAGGGGAAACAACAGAGGAAGGGGAGGGAAGGGGAGGCTGGGGTAAACAGGGAAGATGCAGTGATTGGCCACCACTTTGGATGGCTTTAAAAAGGGCATTAGACAAATTCCTGGAGGAGAAGGCTATCAATGGCTACTAGTCCTGATTGGCTATATGCTACCTCCAGTATCAGAGGCAGTATGCCTATGTACACCAGTTGCTGGGGAACATGGGCGGGAGGGTGCTGTTGCACTCATGTCCTGCTTGTGGGTTTCCCATGGGCAGGTGGTTGGCCACTGTGTGAACAGAATGCTGGACTAGACGGACCTTTGGTCTCATCCAGTATGGCTCTTCTGATGTTCTTATGGAAGCAATATGCATGCATGCTTTTTTCCAATTGCATGTGCTTAGGCTTAGTTACAGGTTCAGTTACCATGGGGCAGCCTTCCCCAACCTGACTCCCTCCACGGAATTATGGGAATTGCAGTCCAAGACATCTGGAGGGCGTCGGGCTGGGAAAGGCTGCTGCAGAGTATAGGATCATATAAAAGAATATGCACACGGTGGCAATTGTGCAGCATAATACCACCTCCACATCTTTAAAAAAGCCGTTGTGCTTGTTTGCAGAATACGACAGCCCACCGTGGATTATTTATTTATCCCACAGTGAGGCTGCAGTGCATGCAGGTTGCATGCGGCCACCATTTTTAATATGTAACCCCCACTCAGGGGTTGTTGTGTCATGAGAACCTGGTGAACGTGGATTACGTGAGGGTTAAACAACCCTCGCATAATCCATGGTCTATTTTAGGATTATGCGAGGATTGTTTAACCCTCACATACCCAACATTTATTTATTTATTTATTTATTTTGATATATATGCCACCTTTCTACCAAAAAATGGCACTTAAGGTGGCACTCAATGTTTGCCAGGTTCGCACGACACGACAACCCCCAAGCAGGAGTTGCATATGCAACATGGTGCCTATGGACATATGCATGACAAGCCATGATGAGCCATTGCATGTGACCTGAACCGTTACCTATATCCACTCTGGGTCTCTCACTATCACACAAATGTCTAAGAAATGGGTGACTAAAGGCGCAATCCTATGCAAGTTTAGACAGAAAAAAGACCTACAACTCCCAGCATGCCCCAGCCAGCTGGCTGGGGCATGCTGGGAATTGTAGGCCTTTTCCCCCTGTATAAACTTGCATAGGATTGTGCCCCAAATAACGTAAATTGCTGGAAACTGATTCTGAAGCCATTAGCATCTAGGTCAATTCCTTTCATTGAAGAGCAGATCAATAGGGACTAAAAGCTGTCTGTCAATTGCTCTGTCACATTTATCTAAAATTCACTGACCTCAATCTTTTTCTAACTGGCAAATTTTCTCCCTTCTTCACGAAAGCTACCGTCATACTCAGCATTGAATTCGAACCTTTGCTAGGCGCTCCCACTACATTGAAAGCCAAAGATCACACTTCCTTCCGGAATAGCCTATCAGGTATTAGTGTTCTGAAGCAATGAACATTGGTGGTATGTCATGCTTTCTATTAATGTGTAAGAAGTTTTGTCACTAAAAATACAGCTACTATCTAGAACTCTTCCCATTTTAAAAACACAAATATGTGAGAGGTTCCCCCACCCCCTTTATCTTGTTCTTAATTTTTTTTTTTTAAACAGACACGCAAGTTATCTTATGGTTAACAATTACTCCACACTAATTACATTGCAATTTTAGATTTTAAAACAAGTCTTGGTCTATTAAAATGCATAGCTGATTTCCCAGATGATATTAACACTGGGCACAGAGGATACTTTGAAAGTGTCGAATGTTGTTGTAATCTCTGAAACAAGCAGTGCATGGGGCAGGAGTCAATCTGGTCACCCCACATACACTACTCAGGGCTTCTTGATGAATGCCAGGATACAAGTGTTAACTAATCACATCACATGCAGTGGTTTCGGTGGGAGAATCTTCAGGGCAGCAGAGGTCCTTTGGTCCAAGACCTTGGGCTTCTGTACATGAGGTGTTTAACCCTCTGCTTTACTGAGGTTTCTTCTTCCGTTTTCTTTGCAGGAGGAAGAACGTGTCCTTTACACGTGGTTTTTTCCCCTGGGGTTTTCTTTCTCTGCCTTTCTATATGTTCTATTACACAACCACAAGGTGGCACTGCAGCATAGCACAATTGGGAAAAATATATGGCCATTTTGTAGCACTTCCTAGCACGATAGGAAATGATAGCTGACTTTCCTCATTCTAAAAAAAAAAAAAAGGCTGCAAAGCTGGCTGGAAAACACAGGAGAGGCCCTGGAGGATGACGATGTCATGTAAAGGACCCACAAACTTCCAGGAGTGAGGGATCACAAGCGCACAATGAATGCCTTGTGTAGAGAAGCCCCTTGTTGCTAGTCTAGCCCAGAGAAACAGCAGCCCT
The DNA here is from genome assembly GCA_021292165.1 of Shinisaurus crocodilurus. Lineage (NCBI taxonomy): Eukaryota > Metazoa > Chordata > Lepidosauria > Squamata > Shinisauridae > Shinisaurus > Shinisaurus crocodilurus. Next base: position 136,264,746 of record CM037880.1, read on the forward strand.
GCATTTGTTCATTAAAACCTGTGATCATGCTAGGGTTTATATTGATTAGGCTTTCTCAACCTGGTGTCCTCCAGATGAGTTGGACTGCAACTCCCATCATCCACAGCCATGCTGGCTGTGGATGATGGGAGTTGCAGTCCAACACATTTGGAGGTCACCAGGTCAGGGAAGGGTGGTATAGGTAGTAAATGCATCACCTTTCAATGTGTTAATTTCAGCAGTTGCACTGAAAACATTTTATTAGCAAGTGTGAAGAAGAGTACTAAGCTTGAAAAATATGACTTCCTCTTCTGCTAATCCCTATAGGCAATCACTTGCCATCTCAAAAAGGCAAGTCATTAATAATAACTAACATGGGGGAAACCATTTTAATTACTACACTACAGCATTTTGCATGAATAAAACATCAGGATGTCCACAGAGTTAAGTATTTTTTTAAAAAGAAGAATTAAAGCCTCCCCTCTCTTAAAATAGGACTGTTCATCCACTGTGGATGATGCTGACATCTAAGGAATTACTGTGGTTTAACCAACACAGTCCCCCTAGAAAAAAAGGGGGGGAAGCACCCCATGCTCCTCTGCTATGACTGGGGCTTTGCGAATGATTTTCAAGATTGATTGCAGAGGATTCTCATCTACACAAATGTTGCAAAGATCATGGGGGCGATGGAAGAGATTATACTAGCAGCAGTGCCTGTTGCATGCAACACCTACGCAGAGAAATAGAACACTGACAACCTCAATTTTTTTCTGTTGGTATATAACTCCAGGAAGAATTATTGGAATATCTTGTACCGACACACTTGGTTGTAGGAAATGTGGTGACTTGCATGTTGGCTTGTTACATGTTTTTTGGAGGTGTCCTATAATACAATTACTGTATATTAGAGGCAGATCTTTCATGAGATAGAAGAAGTGTTGGGCTTTAATGTGACTGCAAATGTTTTATTAATATTGTTTAATTATAGAACTGATACCCCAAATATGTATCAGGTGTATTTGATTGGTAATCTTTTCGTGACTGCAAAGATTATGTTGGCAAAATATTTTGGAAATCAATCAGCAAGTATACCAAGTACTAGGGAATGTTTGTTTAAAGTACTAGAGTGGGCTCATATGGACAAATTGACAGAACTAGTCCATTAAAAAAAAAGGTTCTAATGTTTGAAAGAGATTTTTTCTTAAACCGGAACCCATTTCTTAGGCATTATAAGAACATAAGAAGCGCCATAATGGATCTGTCCAAGGCTCCATCTTGTCCAGCATTCTGTTCTCACAGTAGCCAACCAGCTGTCTGTGGGAAACCCACATGTAGGACATGAGTGGAACAGCACCCTCCTGCCCAAGTTCCCCAGCAACTGGAGTACATAGGCATACTGCCTCTGATAATGGAGGTAGCATATAGCCATCAGGACTAGCAGCCATTGGCAGCCCCTTTTAAAGCCATCCAGATCAGTGACCATAATCTTGAGGTAGCAAATTCTATAATTAAACAAAAATTGGTGAGTTTTTTCCACTAGACTACAACCTGTTGATCACATTAAGCTGACTTATGTTAGCCCTGCTTAGATGTTAACTTAGGCACAGATGAAAGGGGGTGATTGGGGTCGTTCATGCCTGCTGTAGTGGGATGGACCCCTTGTCATATGAGCTTCATTTATTTCACAGACTCCATTCCTTCTTGGACTTTGCAATGCTGGTGTACCTCCAAGCTAGACTGCTGTGATGTGCTCTACACAGAGCTGCCCTTGAAGACAGCTCAGAAATGCAGTGAGTGCAAAAAGCTACTGCATATCTTTTTATGGGTGTTGGGAGATGGTGTTGAGCAAATACCATCTATGCTGTATCAACTGCACTGGCTGCCAATAGGCTTCTGTTTCTGACTCAATCCTAGGTGTTGGCCTCTAATGCTGCTCACAGCCTGGGCTCTACAGTCTTGGAGAGCAACTCTCCCTATTGCAGCCTCTGTACCAATTCCAGTCATCTCACCAGACCCTGCACTGCATTCCTAGTACTATGGGGTGAGAGCTATCACAGATAGAAACAGGGACTTTATATCAGTTGCTCCAAGGCTGTGGAATTATCTTCCCCCAGAGCTGCATAGTTCCTCTGCCTCAATGGTTTTTAGGAGGAATTGTAAAGCAGTTGGCCTTTAGCTTTGCTGGCCAATCTGTTAACTGTCTTGTTGGATCTCTGTTATTTTCCCCCTCTTCTGTCTTTGATGTATATTGTGCTTTTAAATCTCTGTCAAGAGCTATCATAAGCCACCTTTAGCCCTGGAAAGGCAATGTAGAAATAATTTGAAATACATGAATATTGTGCAAAGATAGGAACAGATTTTTAATTTAAAAAATTTAAACCCGGGGTTTAATTTTATGGTACTAATTTGTTTGTTTTCTAGTGCACCTCCACATTAAATTGGCCACTTTACAGATTGAAAGCTAGAAATCCTCAGGGATGGGGACTTGGACTCCAGGACTCGACTCGTGAGTCGGACTGAGTCCCCCCTCTGACTCGAGTCAGACTTGAGTCCCAATATTTTTAATGGGACTCGAGACTCGACTCGGGACTCGAGACCAAGGACTCGTGTTCCAAAATCGTGTTCCTCAAATGCAACATGGATAGGTTTTAGGAAGTACAGCAAATTTATTTTTTAAAATCATTTTCCTAAAATGCAACCTTTCAGACATTTTGGGTTTGGCTGCCTCTGCCTGCCTCTTTCGGGTTCCCAGCTTCCTCTGCCTGCCTGGTCTCTTCTTGACCAGTTCAACAGTTGAATTGTCCAAGACAAAGGCCTCTGCCTGCCTGTTTTGGGGTTCCCTGCCTCCTCTGCCTGTCTGGTTATTTTGGGTTTGTCTGCCTTGTCTGTTCTTGCCAAAATCAGTTGCAGAGTTTTGAAATAAAAAGGCACACTTGTGCCTAGAATTTATTTAAGCCACATCTGAAATAGCCTTATTTTGATGGGAACAAAACCCCATTGATTTTAATAGGGACTCATGGAGTCAGCTTTGGGAGTGACTCATGACTCGTGAGTCACCATTTTGGACCAAGGACTTGGACTCGAGACTCGGGTCCAAAGACTCGTGACTCGACTCATGACTCGAAACCAAGGACTCTTCAACATCCCTGCAAATCCTTTTCTTCCTTCCTAAAGATAAAATGTCTTCAGACAATTAGAGAAGGGCAGGAAAACAAAGGAAGAAAAGAATAGGGGGGGAAATCTTTCACATAAAGGATTTCAGCAGTTAACGAGATGAAATTATTCCTCTAATGAAAATCTTAACCTTCAAGATAGGAAAACAAAAATGAAACTTGTCCTCTTAGGTTCCCAGAAAAGATTAACCCGTCACAAGACCCAGAAATTAAAAGCCATGGAAGTTAATGAAAAGCCATGAATGGAATACATTGTTTTGCAATGTGTAATCTCAATTAAAAGATCACAGTTTGAATTCCATTTACATTTATTAATACTCTGGATTGTATCAGGGCATGTGTGTTTTGTTCATTAAGGGATATTTTCTTATTCGATCAAAAGCTAAGGTCGCCTTGTAGGCCCAAAGAAAAATGCCAAAATCCACATCACCATAATACCTTTATTAGGCCAACACAAAGGTCACAAAATACTGTGCAAATACTGTTCTCAGGAACTCTTCATCTTTCAAGAAAGTAAACAAAGCAAGAAAAAAAAGGGGCTGATGTTCATGCCATCAAATTTGCATTTGGTTACAATCTTAAAATGGAAAGTGGGAGGAGGCTGCAGACATTCAAATTAGGCTCTACCAGGTACTGAGATAATTTCAGGCTGCATTTGGAACCCTCCAAAGGGTTGCTGGGAATGGCGTGTTGGCAAAACCAGAAAAAACATTGACCTCTATCCTTTAAGGCAGGGGTGCTGAACTTCAGGCCCAAATCCATCTCTCTGGGGTTCCCTAGATCTCCATGCTCCCTTCCTCTGGTCCCAAACCCTTTCCTCTAACCACCAATCATTTAGTGGTTTCCCAGCTTTTGTGCATTTCCCCCTCCATTCCAAAAGGTCGATATGCCTCTCCTGAGGCTTTATTACAGGCAGTAAACGCTTGAAGCTAAAATATGCTGGTATTTTGCCCCTGCCCCTCTTGCCTTCAGGCCTCCACACCACTGGAATGCAGCCCTGAGAGTTTCTCCGAGATGGAATCTGGCCTTCAGGCTCTAAGAGTTTCAGCACCCCCACTTTAAGGCTGCTATGCCTTACACATGGATAAATGTCCCTATGTACCTGTCAGGTTTTGGCTCATTCTCTCTTGTCAAGGGTTCTCAGGCTTCCAGACTCCAAAAGTTTCCCGCCTACTAAATAATAAACAGATGTCCTATTCAGGTGTTCCTGCATCCTGGGCCTGCTCCCTCCATTGCCTGTTGGGGGATGATCTTCTGCAGCCCAGCGCCTTTTCTACTGGAGTAGGCTCCCTGCACAGTTTAAAACCATGGAGGGCTGCAAAGTTGAACCGGCCTAGAGATTTTAGTTGAAAATATAATATAATTTAAAGTGGCATGGGTTGCTTCCAGCTACTAGCACTACAAATGGGAAGGCCTTGTGCAGCTATTCTATATTTCCTCCTCCTCCTCCATTGATTTTCTACAGAAATAAAAAAAAGACAGAAGCGGTGGGAAAATATGGGAGGGTTACGCGAGTGGAAGACAACGTCATCTGGAGCCCCTGTTTAATTCCATGAATGAGGCAAGGCAAAGGCACCATAAAAGCCTAATCTGGAAGCAGCCAATATTGAGAGAATGAGACTATAGCCTTAGAAGCACAAGCTTTTCAAGTTATACAACACCTTGGTTCAGAAAAGGCAATGTTCACCTGAGACAAGCTTGCAACAATTTCTAGCAGAAATAGTGATTCCTAATTCCTAGATTCAAGCTGATTTGCACAAACCCAAACTCTGTTGCAGCTGGTTACGTGAATCGAAGGTCACGTCAGCAAGACAGAGTGCTTTCAAAACTTTTCATCAGAACAATATTTGATAGGACATTGACACATATGTTGCTGTTACATCTTTTGACAACATATTATGTATTATATAATGCTATATTACTTTCTACAAAGCCCCTTGCTTCCCCACCACCCCCATGGATGGAAAACCCAGATTTCCCTCACCCCACCTTAAATTCAGCAGCAACAAAAAATAACGGTAGCTAAGTCTGACATGGATGTATTATAAAAAATATTTCTGGTTCTCTCTATTTTGCAACATATTGGCAGTATGCAATGCTGACAGTCTACCAGCGCTAAACATGTTGCGCTAGTGGGAACAACCACTGGCGCAACAGGATTCGGAAACTAGTGGAAACTGCTGCTTCTGGAATGGGACAAGTTAGCGGAGCTCCCTCCTGTGACTTGTTCCATCCTGGAAGTAATAGTTTTGGCTAGTTTCTCGTTGCATTGCCAGTGGCAGCTTCCTGTTGCGCTAGCAGTCATTCGTGCCGGCACAGTGGCAGCATTGGAAACTGCCCTATATATGAAATTGTAATAAATAAAATATGGTAAGCCGATATTAAAATTCCAATTCATATATGATGGCATCTACAGTCTATTACCACCTGGCAATGATTGAATGATAGAGCAGCTGCTGACTCACATCAATTTATTTATTTATTTATTATATTTATACCCCGCCTTTTTTCCTGCAAGGAACCCAAGGTGGCTTACATAATCCTCCTCCCCCCCTCCATTTTATCCTCACAACACCCTGTGAGGTAGGTTAGGCTGAGAGTCAGTTACTGGCCCAAAGTCACCCAGTGGGTTTCATGGCCAAGCGGGGACTAGAACCCAATCTCCTGAGTCCCAGTCCAACACTCTCACCACTACACCACACTGGCTCTTGCTTACTCAAAGCAAGAGCTGCAATCAATTTCTTTATCTCTGACACTGAAACCAGGCGTCAATCAGGCAAACAAGTGATTTCAGGAGCAATGTAAGAGTTGTTCCCTAGAGATATATCGCTATAGAGCCTGCTAAAATGTTTATGCCACTGAGAAGAAACTTGCCCAATAATTACCGGACTGACTGTATACATGCCAGTAGAAGTTATATCCCAAAACTGCTTTTCATTCTTTTCCGTCATTATTATAATTAAATTGTTTATTACAGACCAAAATGGGTCTAAGGTTACATCAATGATGTAATCAGCTTGCGGCAACCAATAGAGGCCATAATTGTATCCATGCAACCTCATCATCATCAGACGATCACTCGTGACTGAGTAAGATTGTCTTCCAGGATCAAAATTTACAGAAAGGAGATTTTAAAAGGAGGAAATTTTAAAGAAAATTGTGTAGACTCTAGCGATGGGTCCGTAAGTGACTGTGGAGGCCAATTCTAGATTCACACAGCTTCCCACAGTGAGGACACAGGTTACCAGGTGGAAGATGGTCCTGTAAAGGATTCGTTTGACGTGCTTTTCGCTTAGCACGTTTCTCCCTTTCACCTTGCACTCGAGCTTCTTCAAAGTCCATAGAACCTTTGTGAAAGGCCAACCTCCAGTTAGATCGTGCAACCTAAAGGGATATTGATCACCATTTCTTGTGTTAGGTGTAGCTTGAGATGAGGCCCTGTGCCTGTCTATACATTCCTTGTATACACTCTCGAAAGACCTCTCCTGGCACAAACTGGGAAAAAAGTATGTTAAATGCCCCTCTACAGTGACTCCAAATGGATGTTCTCGTTTGTAAATATTTAAGTACCTTTTACAATGCATATCATTAAATGTGTGCACTTTGTAAAGCTATGAATAAGTGTGTGCATATCTCCGTGCACATGAAGAAACTAGATGCAATTGAATTTTCTTACAGATGTGGCCGTGTGTTATCTGAACCAGCTACTCCCTTAGAGGGATGTTAAACGCACTCCATATACATCTTCCCAGCAAACAGAAACAATCATAACACAGTGTTTCTCTCTCTTGAGCGCATACTCCCCAATTAAGCTGTCTTGTGCTTTATGGTGTAATTAAATGAGCACCTAGAATTGTAATAGATTTTCTTTGTGCCCTGGTATAGTATTGTGCCCTGGCTCTATAGTTTTGAAGACCTCTGGATAAAATATGAACTTAACACACCAGATGAGTTGCCAGTCCACCCTGTTGATGCATGCAAATAGGAAAGTGTTTGGTTCAGATGTAATTGCTGCATTCATTTATTTCATTCATTTATTACATACATTTCTATACTGCTCAATAGCCAAAGCTCTCTAGGTGGTTTATGAAGATTAGAAACCTTTAAAATACAATATTGTACATAATATAAAAACATTTACATACAAATGTATAAACAGACAGCACACACGCACACACACACTTTTAGCAATCAACAATAGAAATCGCATGACCTGATTAAATACTTTATCATTTGCTGCCAGATGCCTGAGAGAGAGTAGAGGAAGATCTTAACCTGGTGCCAAAAAGATAACAATGTTGGCACCAGATGACCCCTCCTCTAGTTTCCTGCATTGAGCAGGCGGTTGGACTCGATAGCCTTGTAAGATCTATGAAATCTATGAGCCTTGCTGAGGAGATCATTCCATAATCAGGAGGCCACCACCGAGAAGGCCCTCTTCCTTGTTGCAACCTTCTGAGCTTCCCCCAGAGGAGGCACCTGGAGGAGGGCCTGAGATGATGAGTGAAGTGTATGGGAAGGTTTGTGCTGGGAGAGGCGCTCCAGCAAGTATTGTGGTCCCAAGCTGTGTAACACTTTATAGTTCAAAACCAGTACCTGGAATCGGGCTCGAAAACATCATAGATCCCACACATAATAAAACCGTCTTCCCAAATTAACAAAAGTTATTTTCCCAGTGCTAGAAAGAGCAGAAAAAAGTGGAGAACTGATAAGATTAGGGGAAAGTGGACCAAGGGACTTAAGGAAAATGCTTTACCAGAATAATGGAAGGAGGAAATGGCACATATTAAATCTTAAACAAGACTATTTCCAGGAAAATTATTGCTAACTAACATTCTACGACCCTGTTGTATCTATGTCTTAGTTCTTCCCTTAATTCTACTGAGATATTAGTTCCTGCTGTTGCTGATAACAGGGGAAAGATAAAAAGGTAACTTAGAGCAAGTAAGCAGCTAGAATAAAGTTGAATCTAGGCAAAGGCAATTCAAACAAGAGGCGAAAGGTGAATTAAACTGCATTTTTCATCTATATCTATGACACCACTATGGATATAGATTTAAGACTGATTCAGCAAAAGATTCTGCATAGGATACATTAAACTCCAGTAGAATGTTTAAAATAAATGATGGATTGCTACTGATGCCTCCTGGAGGTATGGGGGAGCCACTTTCAGGCATATGTGCTGGGAATACCCAGTATGTGTTGGGTTCTGGGAAGAAGTGCGTAAACCTATTAATTCATTAATTGGGTCCTAAGAAAAGGTGGGAAATGGTCTTTCAAAGTGTTGGCATTAGGATACGCCCCGGGTCTTTGGAATATAAAGAAAGAATAAAAGTCTTGGATCTGAAGAGTGGCATTGGTTGCTAAAAGGGTAGATACTGTTTAAATGGAAATGACCAAACCCAAGCAGAAAATACCTGGATGTTAGAATTAGTGGGGCTGGTAGCCAAGGGTGCATATAGTGTAAGACTTCCCCAACCTGGCTCCCTCCAGATGTGCTGGACTGCAGCTGCCACCAGGTTGGGGAAGGCTGGTATAAAGTATAAACCAGACTTGACGTAAAATACATCTTTGCATTTGCATAGGTTTTTAAAAATGCAAATAGCACCCTGGCTGGGGAGTGGGAGGGGGGCTGGTAATTATCAGAATTGCAGCAGATGGGGAGGGGAAGTTCAATCCTTTCCTTCCCTGCTGCGGCCCTGATGAAAATGGGTCCCTGGAATCTACTATTTGCATAGAGAAGAAAGCTCCTGTTAGTGCCAGTGGGTGCTTTCTTCCCGATGCAAAGAGCAGCTTCGGAGAAGTGTTTTCCTTAGCACCGCAGCAGGAAAGGGTTAAAATCCCCATCCCTGCATGTTGTGATCCAGAGAATTACCTCCTCCCCTTCAGGGACTGCTATTTGTATTTTAAAAAGCAAAACAGGAAAAAACCACCACCAACAGGGGGGGGGGAGCAAAAACAGGGGAAAATGCAGAGACTCATTTAACATCAGGTCTGTTTTAGACCATTTGAAGCCTGGAAGGGTGGTATAAAGAAATACAGGGAAGCTTTGTGGAGAAATACAAAACATAGGAGGGTAGCAATACCACGTGGTCTTTTTGTTGTTTTCCTATTTTCTCTTCCACCTTTTTCTTTCTGCCCTATCTTTCTCTTATTATTTTCTCATGTATTGTGCGTATGGATCTATACATGAATATGAGTACTGTATGTGGCTGAATGCATAAAAAGGTTTATAACAAGATCTAAAGACTTTTAGAGGGAGAAACCTTTAGCAAACTTGAGATGTTAAGAACAATGTTGAAGGGAAGGTGAGATTAGGGAATTAAACAGGAATAAAACTATGCATATGATTAACTGTTTCAAAGTAACTTTTTATTGATTGACATGTTCATATTAAAATTAGGAAACCATAAATTTAAAGGTATACATTTCTTCCTGCAAACACATCATGGTGGCAAACTGTGATTGGTGTCAATAGGCTTCCTTACCTTGTACTGGTTCCACCTTGGAGTCAAGCCTTTCAACCAGGGATGGCAAACGTGTGGCCCGCCCGATGTTGTTGACTGCAACTTCCATCAACCCTCATTATGCTGGCTATGCTGGCTAGGGCTCTAAAATACCTCTAAAAGTACCATGGAAGACTTGGGGGTGTTGATGAGTCATAAACAGTTTTTTGTCTGCCTGCCCCTTTCAGTGGGGTTTGACAAAACATGAATGATGAGTGCTATTTTGCTGGTACTAGGCATCTTTCAAAAACTATAATGTAAAGAAAACATGGACATGAGAGAAAATGGGCTATTCCAGTTCTTCAAAGCATCTTTTCCCATTGGATATTTGCAGATAACCAAGCAGACTGCTTTAAGAAAGAAAATTTGTCATTGTTTGGGACCCATTTAAGGGAGCATTCAGATCACAATGTCTCATTCGCAAGAACTAACCATCTCTTCCACATCAATAAAAGCAGCATTGCCTGGCTGTATCATTATCATGCTGCTGCATCTTGGCAGTATAATGCCTCATTTTGATAAGTAGTACATTAAAAGTGTAGCAAGAGTCCAAGCTAAGATGGGAATAGCTTTCAACTCCCCCTACCCTGATTTATACCCCTCATCCACATGTCCCTTCAATATTTCAGAAAGAAAGATCTAAGGAGGCTTTCTTAGATCTGCCGTGCTGTCCTACAACCTGGTCCACTTAAAATCCAAAACAAAGAAAAAAATGATAATGTAAATATAATTTATAATAACAAATCACCATAGCCAGTTCTTGGTGCCATACTTTAAGAAGGATATAGACAGATCGGAATAGGTTCAGAAGAGTGCAACAAAGATGAGCAGGGATATGGAAAACAATTCCTATGACTCTGAGGAAAGTTTGAAGGTGTTGGATAATAGGAACAACTCCACATGCTTCCAGGCTACGGGGTGATAATGTCTAGCTCATCCCCTTGGTGTCCTGTGACTTGAATTAGTTCCTTTCTCCTCCTTCTCCTTCTCCTCTTCCTCCCTCCCTCTGCAACCAAGAACCAAGCAACATGTGCCTCCTCCATGACAGAAGCAAGTAAGTAACCATATTTCATGTTTTTCTTTCACATACTTGCACTCACACACCTACTTTAGAGGGTGCTTGTAGTTAAACCATGTCAGTCTTCTCCAACAACGTGTATGAAAGAACTAATAAAAGTAACTTGATTTAGAACTTCTTTTAAATCAAGTTGCCTCTAGCCTGCGTTCATCATCGCCTATAAAACTAAATGTCGTGTTACTACGCTTTCTTTGTATAAAGCAACTCTGCTGTTAGTCACACCAGACCAGCCTATCCAACAAAAGGAACTGAATATGTTTAGCCTAGAGAAAAGAGGACTGAGGGGAATCTAATACTGTAGTACTCTTCAAAGACCTGAAAGGCTATCACCTAGAAAAGGGCAAGGACTTGTTCTCTGCTACCCCAAAAAGCAGGACCAGATCTAGTGGGCTTAAAATGACTATACTTCATACAGTTGATGCAACTTCATGAGGTGCTACCTTGTTCCATATTCACCACTTGCCTGATACAGATGCTGTAGTACTGTGATGTGTCCTCCCCACCTGGCTACCACAGCACTTGTAGGTGTGGCAACATGTGGATTCCAAGCATTGGGGGGGGGGGCACACAACATCCTCAAGAAAAAACATGCCCCAAAATCATACCACAAATTTATCAGGGAAAACCCATTGCTTCCCTACCATATTGAGAAGAACCGCTTGTGCTCTGTATTTCTGTTTTGTTAAGATCAATATTATAAATTCTATTTTTCTCCATTTTCCCAAATTGTTTCATTTTCCCTAGGCCCATCAATCTGGTCTGTTTCTGTTGAGAACCTTCTAAGGGATATGTCCCATTTTTATAATTCAAAACTGTATTTACGGTCCTGAGTTCTCAGGACAGGGTGGGACAGAAATCCAAATCACCATAAGAGTATTTCATGAATTAATTAATGATGCCCTGTTGCCACTTGTATTTGTTTCCTAGGAAACCAGCTTGCAAAATATTATTTGCCTAACATCAGGAGGTGCTGGGTTTGCTATGTGTATGAGAGAAAATCATGCTATGAAAGAAAATCAAAACATACAACTTAGCCTGAAAAAAAATATATGAAGGAAATTACAGTGATCAAGGCATCTGTGTTGAAATACCATTTTTCTTGAAACAGCACTTGAAAGTTGATGATCTTCAAACATAATAAATCATATATATGTGACCCAAAAAGCTGCATGCTAATTATGATCAAAAATTGATTTATGGTTAAATAAGTTCAAGCATATTTTTTTCCTAAAGCAATTATGATTCTATTCACTAGATGAAAGCTAGCATAATTACAGGCCATTTTAAAAAATTACAGTTTCTTCAGTCTATTTGCCTCTTGGTAGAATAGCATTATGCAAAGATATTTAATGCTGCTTACTAGTAGCAAGAGATGGAGGGAAATCTCCTTCCCCCTGTAATGCATTCTAAACAAATGAATAAAATTAAAATCCTTCTCCAGAGAATCGATATTGTGTGATTATCGTCCCCTGAATATGATAATCACTGAAGATTCTAGGCTGTTCTGATAACTTTTTTCTTTGAAAGATCTGCAATGGGCTGGATTGATAGCTCTACATTTCTTTTCTTAGCCACAAGCTTAACAATATACCAGGAGGACAGGGACCACAATTACTCAGATATCAATCCACAACAAAGTCAATGGGAAAAGTTACCTGTGGGTGGACAGGTGGGCTGGCTGTAGGTTGTAAAGCCAAGTTAAATGAATATGAATCAAAAGCATGCTGTTACCTTCCTGGAAGGTTAAAGTAGCTGAATTGAATGGGTGTTCTTGCTCTATGAAGCTTTTTAAAAGGCAAAAATGAGGATACATGTGAGCAGAGAAGTAAGGAAACTACTATGGGTGAGGATTGGTGAGTGTACAATAAAAGCCTCATCTAGATAAGCCCTGTAACCCAAATTCCTACAACGTGGCTGGCTGTGGAATGCTGGGAGTTGTAGAACTTTTTTCTGTCTAAATATGCATTGGATTGCATCCTTCATGTATTATATTTTTGGCCATTATATGTATTATATCCCCCCCCTTTTTTCATTATAGTATCAAGTAGTTTTGGTGGACCACTTAAAACAGTTTTCTGCAAATCAAAGCACATATAATATAACCCATATGTTTACTTTGTTTTTTCATTTGGCATGAGTATCATCAAAACCAGCACTGTTTTATGAGAATCACAGGCCCTTGGCCAGACTTCTGAGAAGATCCTCTTTAACTGGTAATGGTTTACTGAAAATTAGTAAGATAGCACCAGCACTGTATTATGAAAATCATGGGCTCTAAGCTAGGGCCTTAATAGCCTCTGGGCCTTATTAGCCCTAAGCTATGGCCTTATTAGCCTGGTCAAACCAGCCTTTGGATTATTTCCAAAGGTTACTCTGATTCTTGTATGCCTTTTTACTCTTTCCCCCCTGTAAATAAAGTTAACACCTACCGGTACCTCAAGCGTGCCCTGCAAGGTCTGAGTCCTCTGGCTCAAGCTGAAGTGGGATGTAAGGGCTGGTGGCAACCTACTTTGGCAATTGTTTGTCCCTGCCTACACTACCTGGAGTTAGGGCAACCCCTTTCTTCCCTTCACAACCTACATTGTTGCTGGGGGAGGGGCACAATTCGAACTGTTCAGCATGACTAGAATGATGGTATTTTGTTGACCATCAAGAAGCAAAAAACACAATGCCCTTGGCGATTTTTCATATTAGTCAAATACAAGTGCTCCGCTCAGAGTGCTTGCCAGTGCCATATGTAGCAACAGAAATGACATATGTAAGCTGACAGAAATTAAAGGTCCTGTGAATATAAGGAGAACCCAGTCTGGCAACTGAGAAAAGCCTGTCCTCACTGACCTCGCTCATGTTGTACTTACTAATAGCTAGTGGAAAGAAGCTGAGATGTGTCAAGAATTGTGTGAAGAGTCGCTTTTAAAAATCAGCATGAAGACTAATCCAAGCCTTATTATAAAAGGGAGATCAAATAATTCAGTGTACAATATGTACAATGTGTGCTGTCGTTGCATAAACAGGGCAATGAGAAACCCTCCTGAACATGCCTAGAAGAAGCTGGGCAAAAAACTGTTCCAAATCTCTGTTTCAGCTTGCCTCCACTGGGAGCCAAATAGTAGCATTTTACTATGTACCTGAAGATGTAAACCACTTTCTGTGATTTAATCTCTCTTTCTGAATGAATGTTGTAGGCTGTGCTAGTACTTTATAATGGACAGCTGGTACCCAGATCATTTTACAGCCTCCACCTTAATTAACTTTATAAATTACATGACTCCATGCAGAGCTATTGCCCTGAGTAAACTGTAAATTCATGGTGTTTCCCTATAACCAGCTTTAATCTAGGTTAGCCTTCCCCAGCCTTGTGTCCTTCAGATATTTTGGACTTCAACTCCCATCAGCCTCAGCCAGCATGGCCAATGGTCAGGAATCCTGGGAGTGGTAGTCCAAATCTTCCAGAGGACACTAGGTTGGGAAAGGCTGATTTAACTCATATGTGGGCTTAACTCCTGCTATTGTAAATGCTGAGGAACTGTTCTCACTTAGTTAATCCAATGCATAATTATTCATTACACTGTTACTACTAGCACTGGCTGATTTGAATCTGTTCTAGGTTAACAAAAGCACAACAGAAGTGGGTCAACCACTGCCATATTTTTTTTAAAAAGGACTTTAATGTATTCACTGTTGACTAGCAGCCCAGAGCCATTTGACACAGGCTGGTGTCTGAACATATCATTGTTGATTTTATTTTTTAAAAAATCCCACCTTTCAACTGGAGTAGTTTACAAGGAGGCTGACAGCAAGGTTCAAATTGCCAAACAGAGGTTAATAACAAGCGCAATCAAAACACAATAAAAGCTGTGACAAACACCTGTAGTCTGAAGTAGCTCAATGGTGTGCCCTAGAGCATCTGGTAAGTTGCCACCTCAGGGGAACCTGAATAGATTTATCTCATCTCTTTCCCAATATGCATCCAAAAATGTAAGCTCTTTTTAATAATGGGCTAACTGTTTCAAACTAGCTGAGCCTTTTGAGATGTAAGTTAAACATAACAAACACCACAATCTGCCTCCAGCTGCAGAAAACAGATGGATTCAGTAGAATTAAAACACAGAGCACCTTAAATGAGTTTAAAACAAGCAATAACAAAATAAACTACAACAAACTAAAACAAGTGCGGAGTTCCGGTGAAAACAACCTCCGTTGCCATCTTGGGTTACTTGGGTTATGCCCCCCATTATAAATGAGAAAAGTAATTTGGAGATCAAGATCATCACCTCTAACGACTTGATTGATCTAGACCAGTGTTCTCCAACCTTGGGTTCCCAGATGTTTTTGGCTGGGGCATGCTGGGAGTTGTAGGCCAAAAACATCTGGGGACCCAAGGTTGGAGAACACTGGTCTAGACCCTGTTGAAGTTGTCTCTCCTCGTAATGATGATGTAGGCGCACAGGAGCCAAAGGACCTAGTGATGTCTGGGATCTTGATCAAGTGTAAATCTCATGCAAGGGGAAGGATTCCTTTGATAAGGAGGAAAAGATGTTAATAGACACTTTTAGTCACCTCCCTTTGACAGTACAAAATGAAAATTTGATAAATCTGGAGCATCTGAAATCTCATCCGATGGACATACAAATAAGGAAAAGAGGAGATTCCATCTATAAGGAGACGGCATGGTAGACCGACCATGAGGCCACCGTCGCTCCCTGAGAAAACAATCGGAAAATTGTGGAGGGAACAGGCTCTTCAAGTTGTCAGGTGATTGCAGAAATAAACCCTATAGCAACCAAATTTGACTGGAGCAATCATGATGCTGGATGATGATGATGATGATGATGATGATGATGATGATGATGATAATTTTATTTCTTACCCACCTCTCCGTCTAGATCGAGGCGGGTTTAGCTCTTCCACCAGCAAATACTGTGGCAAATAAAGCACATACTTGGCTTGGCATGAGGGAAATAATGCATGTTCCAGAGTAATTCCATTAGGTAGTTTATGCTAACCAGTCCCTTGAATATTCCATTTCACAACTTCTTAACAGCTTATCTTTCTATGGATTCAAAATTATCTGCATGAAGGCAGTTCCACCTTTCCCCTACTATTATTATAGTATTACAGGTTCCACAACATTATTGTTATAGCTTCATGTCCTGGATTTAAAAATTCATGAGAATCACAAAATGTAGAAGGCAGAAGACACGTTGCAAAAAAATGTCTTCTGAGTAACAATGGAATCAAGTTCTTCAAGTACAAAGAGGTGGGGATGAATATTCGATATATTTCCCCCAATAAATGCTTGATTTATGTGTACTTTTATATCTAGCATAGAACTGGTGGACATAGATATCTGTCAATGGGTTCAAGTATGAGGACTTAATCTGAAGCATATTCAAATAGTTACAAGAAAGTGCTCCAGATATTTTTTTTAAAGCTTTTCTGTTTGTTTATACACACAAGCAGCTCAGCCATATGTATTGCACTGATTGGATCTTTCTCTTTCTGCTGCACCAAACACTTGGCTAACAAGGATGCCCTCTGAACTCATCAGTCCCCTGATCTGAAAGTATCCAGATGGGTATGTAACCTTATATAACCCAAATAACAAACACATCTAGACTAGAGCACTGTTAGGGCGAATATGGAACAACCGATTAGTCCTAATATCATCAAAATATAGTGCAATCCTATGCATGTCTTTTCAGAACTAAGTCTTGTTCAGTTCAATGGGACTTACTTCCAGTTAAGTGAGTATAGGACTGCAGTTTTCATGTACTATGAAGACCCAAATCTGTCTTTTTCATTTACAATGATTAAAAGTATGTGTGCCTGTCTGTCTGTCAGTGTCATACCTCTAAGTCCATGAAACCTAGACACCTGAAACTTGGGATGCACTCTAAGAAGACCCTAGCAGTGTGCACCTTAGGGTTATTTGATTTTTAAAACACATTAAATTTAATTGATTTAAATGGGCCTCTGTGTTTTGAGCCTGCAGTACCTTCTCCAGTCATTAGGTAGCAGACCTCCTTAACCAATGCATAGTTTGCAGTTGATACAGTCTGAAGCCAGGGTCGGGGAGTAGTCCAAGACACAGAGGGCTTTTCTACATGATGCTGTTAATCTGCAGCATCTACTTTCAATTTTGTTGCAGAATTGAGATCTGAGCACTACACAAGGAGTGTTTCCTTTCCTGCTTTCCTGCTACATAACCTCTAGGTGGCACTGCGCTATAGCAGAATAGTGCAAACACACAAGAGGAAATTGTGTTTTCAACGCCATCAGAAATAAATACCCCATTTTTCCTGCTCTAAAAAAAGACCTCACAGAAAGTGCTGTTTACAAATGGAAGCAAAGCTGGAGGGTCACGACGTCATCTAAAGCACTGTTCTCCAACCTTGGGTCCCCAGATGTTTTTGGCCTACAACTCCCAGCATGTAGGCCAAAAACATCTGGGGACCCAAGGTTGGAGAACACTGGTCTAAAGAACCCATAAACAACTGTTAGTAGGGAATGATGAGCACATAACAAATGCCTCATGTAGAAAAGCTCGGAGTTATACAGCTGCTCCCTCCCCCTGCTGTGGGGTTTAATACCCTCAGGGGGTTATAAGGGTGCACCTTGGCAGGGTCCATGCCTAGGTGTGCCAGCAGTCATCGCTTCACTCAAATGGGGCGGGCACAATGTGTCCAACCTGGACAGCTGCATAACTTTGCTTGAAGGCCTTTACTGTATCAAACTAAGGGCTATTCCAACCTGTGCAAAGCCGGGTACGTTCGCTAGTGTGAAAGATAGGGATCCATATGTGCAATTATCTTATTAGGAGGAACAAAAAAACATGTCATCCATAGGAATTCATACTGCAAATTAAAATAATTGACTATGACAACATGATTCAGGGATATGGTGCCTTGCAAAAAAAATATCTCACGCACCTGGAGGAAACTGTGTTTAACCTGTGCTCCAATTCAAAAGAGAATGACCCAAGATCAAAATATAGCTCTCCAAAAGAATTATAAACCTAGTCTCATGTTCAAACAGATTATTTCATGCACCTTTGACATGAAGGCATTAATGAGATGAAAATGAAAATTATCCCACTACCCCATCAATTACTGCAGCTTTCTGTGGTCTGCTAAATGCCCTTTACCTTCTTCACAGCTTGATTAGGCGATCAAGTCTGTTTGAAAAATCACATTAGGAGAAAACGAGCTGCATTAATAACTGTTTGAAACATGTTAATGTCCTTGAAATATCTACCCCAGGATTTTAACAAAAGAATTACTCGCAGAAGCTCCAAAATGCCATGAAAGTAGCATATTAAAAATATAATATTTTTGATGACTCCAGATCTATCATGAATAACGTCTCTTATTTTATAACATCTCTTCATGTATTTGACCAAGTGGGTTCTAGTCACAAAAGCTTATGCTACAATAATTCTGTAGGTTATTAAGTTGCCCCAATAATCTTTTTAGTGATCACAGCAGAAATTAACTAATGCATTTTATCTCACAGTTACCAGTACTGTACAGCCTATATACAAATAATGAACAGTACAGTACTTAGTTCCCTGAGCTCCATCATCCCCAACAGTGTCAGGTCCAGGTTTTGGAGGGCCCTTGGGCAAGAGATCCTCCATGTGCCCTACTTCAGTGAGTCTACCTTCTCATTGCCATTGTCACCAGCTGTTATTGCTCCTCATCCTCTTTCTTATCATGGCTACCTCTTGCTTACTTGACAGGCAGAGAACCAGTGCGTAAGCAGGCAGTGACATCTCCTCCTCCTCCTCCTCCTCCTCCTCCTCCTCCTCCTCCCCATCACCATTGTCTGGGCTAGAGGGAAAGGCAGGTGAGAACTCGCCTCAACTTAGGAGCCATGAATGACAGCTAGACAAGTTGACCATGCATGGCCTAGAAAAGGACTGGCTGGAAGAGAAGGAGATAGGTTAATTAGATCTAGAGGAAGGGATTAGGTAGATAGTCCTCTTCACCTCCTAACCAAAGCCCTCATGCTCTCTTGCAGGATCACTATCAGCTGCACACCTAGATCATCACCCAACGGATCATGGACATCCAGCAAAGGCTTCCCCTAGGTATTACTTGCAGAATGCTGAAAATATTGTTACATAACTGGCCAACCTCTGTTAATAGACTAGAATGACTGTGAGATGTTTCCTTAATGGGAGCTAATTATTAGGAAATAGTTAGGAGATCTCTCTTGAGTGTTTTGAATTGGGTGTGGGTGGGTGACAAAGAATCCTGTGGTACCTTAAAGACTAACAAATATGGTATAAGCTTTTGTGGACTAGTGCCAACTTCATCAGATGCATGAGGTGTGATCCTCAGTGGCCACGTGGGTTTAAAGGGGGGGGATATAAAGGCTGGGGCTAAACGGCAATGGAAAGCAAGAAGTACAGTCTATGACCATTCAATTAGAACTTAGCTGTATGCAAATGGACCCTTCAGAGCAGCAATAACTGGTGATAACACAATTATCTGAGCATTGCTGGGTAAATTAACATACGTAGTGTGGCAGGAAAGCATTGTCTCTATTCAGTTGAGATGGGGCAGAGATGAGAGAGAGAGAGAGAGAGAGAGAGAGAGAGAGAGAGAGAGAGAGAGATGCAAAGCTGCAAACCACACCCACTTCTGGATCTGGTTCCACCCATTTTGGCTCTGGCTCTGCTCACTATTGGCTGCAGTCCCTCAACTGACTTTTCCTGTGGGTCAACAGCCCTTCATTGGACAAAGGTTCCCCACCCCTGATCTAGCTGATCTGCTCTGGGAAGATGGGAAATTCTTTATCTATGTCCTGATCTAAATATACCCCACAGAGAGAAACTAACCCATAACCTCTAAAGTAGACCATAAACCGTCCTAGGTCAGCTAGGGTACCTCAAGAGGTCCTTTCAGCAGTTGGCTGGTAATGTTGGGATTTGTAGTCCAACACATCTGGAGGACACTGTGATAGGGAAGGCTGCCTATTCTATACTGCCCTAAGTAATGAATTAAACAGTACAAGTCTATGCATCTCTGGCAGCATGTGTAAGGGCTTGTTTGAACACAAATGCAGTCTGTCCCTCAGACTATAGCATCTTGTGTGGGCTTGCATGTATGAATCAGGTAACACATTAATTGCCACAAACAGAACTTTAACATCATCCAATGCCAACTGAAACACTTTCCAGTGCAGACAGTTCACACATTCGGCGGAGTGATGAGATGTCAAGTGGTGAATGTACATGTGTGAACCAACCCTACAGTTTAATTTATTTTGTCTGACTTGGTCGGGTTATGGCTTTAAGATAAATAATAAGATGGGGAAGTCTGGGGCTTTGGATTGCTCTGTTTTTATTATTGAGTTAGGATTAATCCAGAGTTGCACATTCTGATGAGATGGGAAAGATTATAATTTTAGAAATATACACTGAATAGTTAAGAGGGATGAGGATGTTGACATTCTGCTCTACTCAGTTTGTGATATGTGATTTTTATGTGTGATCAAGATGGCAAGTAACATTGGAGTGTCTGATAACTATACTGAAGAATCTATCTTTGTGTTTAAGCAAACATTAAAAAGAAGGAAGAAGTAGTTCTTTCTGTAAGCAAAGTCCACAAAAGCAAGCACCCATT
Source organism: Shinisaurus crocodilurus (assembly GCA_021292165.1). NCBI lineage: Eukaryota > Metazoa > Chordata > Lepidosauria > Squamata > Shinisauridae > Shinisaurus > Shinisaurus crocodilurus. The sequence goes on from CM037880.1 coordinate 136,285,114, forward strand.
CCCACCCAAGTTTTCTATAACTGAAATACCCAGGTACTGAAAATATTTAGGCTAGTTTAAATCAGGGATGGGGACTCGGACTCGAGGACTCGACTCATGAGTCGGACTGAGTCCCCCCTCTGACTCGACTCGGGTCCCAATATTTTTAATGGGACTCGAGACCAAGGACTCTTCAACATCCCTGGGCTGTGCCAGAAGGAGTGGAGAGGAGTGTGATTGCCGGCGAAGAGCGCATGGAAGCGAGGTGTGCCACTGCTCGGCCACTATGGACGGCTACCAGGAGTGCAGCCCCAACAGTGTGTCAAGATTTATTTTGATTGATGTGTTGTGTACTTGGGAGAGGCAGAAGAAGGACCTGAGATTACTCTGTGTGGCTGCTCTGAGTGTGTTTCTGGTTCCAGCAAGTTCATCACCAGTGGAGCGGGTGTTCAGTGAGGGTGGAATTGTGATGAGATCTCACCATTCCAGAATGGGGGCCAAACATTTAGAAAAAATCATGTTCCTCAAATGCAACATGAATAAGTTTTAGGAAGTACAGCAAGTTTATTTTTTAAAATCATTTTTCTAAAATGCAACCTTTCAGACATTTTGGGTTTGGCTGCCTCTGCCTGCCTGTCTGGGGTTCCCAGCCTCCTCTGCCTGCCTGGTCTCTTCTTGACCAGTTCAACAGTTGAATTGTCCAAGACAAAGGCCTCTGCCTGCCTGCTTTGGGGTTCCCTGCCTCCTCTGCCTGCCTGGTTATTTTGGGTTTTTCTGCCTGGTCTGTTCTTGCCAAAATCAGTTGCAGAGTTTTGAAATAAAAAGGCACACTTGTGCCTAGAATTTATTTAAACCACACATCTGAAGTAGCCTTATTTTGTTGGGGAAAAAAACCCATTGATTTTAATAGGGACTCGTGGAGTCAGCTTTGGGAGTGACTCGTGATTCGTGACTCATGACTCACCATTTTGGACCAAGGACTCGGACTCGGACTCGAGACTCGGGTCTAAAGACTCGTGACTCGACTCGTGACTCGAGACCAAGGACTCTTCAACATCCCTGGTTTAAATGCCTAACTTTTCAACAAGAAGGGGCGAAAGATATTAACTTTTTGCATAATAAAGGATAAAAAGATTGGTGTCATGGGTTTTTGCTTGCAAAATGTGCTTTTCCACTGGTGTAGCCCAGAGCATAAATCTTTTCACAGAGGTCTAACACCTGTGCTTTTAGAGTACAGCTGCTGCTGCTGCTTCTCTTCTAAGTGTAGAGCTAAGCAGAGTGCGTCTGTTATAGTGCTGAATATGCTGTGTTGATTGATCTCCTATTGATTAACATATCATTGATTTAAGTCCAATGTTGCATTGAATAAGTAAACTGCAAAGCAAGGGTGTCTTTTATCTATACCAGTGTGGTTGAGCAGCCAGTGGGCCTGATGTAGCCCACCATGGCTTAATATCATCATCATCATCATCATCATCATCATCATCATCATCATCATCATCATCTTTGTATCCCGCCTTTCTCCCAACACTGGGACCCAAGGCAGCTTACAGCCTTTAAAACTCATACAATTAAAACAAAAATAGAAAAATACTAAAGTTAAAAATAGAATTAAATCGTCAATAATATTAAAATTATAAACAGTACAATATACATAAGAGTAAAAACAGCATTCCATCACATCACAGGCTAGTCCCAAAATTATAAACAGTACAATATACATAAGAGTAAAAACAGCATTCCATCACATCACAGGCTAGTCCCAAACAGGAAGGTCCTTGCCTGCCTCTGGAAGCTTACATGGGAGGGCGCCACTCTAGCCTCCCTGGGGAGGGAATTCCAGAGCGCTGGGGCAGCCACCGAGAAGGCCCTCTCCCGTGTTCCCACCAATGTTGAACACGGCATGCCTGTGATGGTGGCGGAACTGAGAGAAGGGCCTCCCCTGAGGATCTCAAAGTGCAGGCAGTCTTGTAGGGGAGAGAATACGGTCTTTCAGATAACCTGGACCTGAGCCGTATAGAGCTTTAAAGGTCATAACTAGCACTTTGAATTGTGCCTGGAAACAGACTGGGAGCCAGAGAAGCTGTTGTAACAGAGGAGTTGTATGCTCCCTGTAACCAGTCCCAGTCAGCAGTCTGGCAGCAGCTCTTTGAACCAGCTGAAGAAGTTTCCCAACACTCTTCAGAGGCAGCCCCATGTAGAGCACAATGTTACAGTAATCCAAACGGAATGTAACTAAGGCATGTGTCACTGTGGCCAAATCAGACATCTCCAGGAACAGGCACAGCTGGCGCACTAGCTTTAACTGTGCAAATGCACTCCTGGCCACCGTCGAAACCTGGACATCCAGGTTCAGGGCTGAATCCAGAAGTACACCCAAGCTGCAAACCTGTGTCTTCAGGGGGAGTGTTTCATTTACCTGCGGGGGCTGTCATGTCGCGTCATACTGGGTGCCCATTGGTGCCATTTTTGCATGGTGCCCATGGCAACTCAGGCAGCAGGGGTTGTTCAAGGATTAGACAACCCTCAAATAACACTAAAACAAGTCATAGGTTATGTGAGGGGGACAACCCTCAAACAACCCCTGCCGCCTGGGTTCACACAACATGACAAGCCAGGAGCCTGCATGCACCTGGCACAACGCAACAAGCCCTGCAGGTAAATTAACCCACAGTGGGCTGTCATGATATGTGAATAGGCCCAGTGACTGGCCTGAGGTCATTCAATGAACCATGGCTGAGTGGGAATCTGAAACCAGGTCCCCCAGTCTAAGCCCAACACTCTGTCCACAACTACACACACTAGCTATCAATGCTGAATGACAGGTTCAGGATAAGCTGCCACTTACGCATCACCACAAATGCTTCGGTTATTGGGCAGTATAGAAATGTAATAAATAAAATAAAATAAAATAGGACACAGATCAACATGAAATGTACATATGCTAAGTTATACGTCTATTTCCATTATTTGGAAATAATGAGTGTAGTTTAAATAGAAAAATATTCCATTTCACCATGGTGGGGAAGACTGTGACCTCCTCTTTGCCTGCTCAATCTGCTGTCCGTGTGCTCACTGTAGATGGGCAACTTCAAGGCCCCTTCTGGCTTTCCCTTCTCAAGGTTTTTTTTTCTCTCTCTCTCTTTAAACTGGACCTGGACTGGACAGCACTTCAAATACATTTGAGGCTGTTGAAATATTTGAAATAGAAACATCTACATTCACAAATGTTTAATGTTGGAGAAATCTCTTATTCGTCTTTTTCTGGTCTTTGCCACATTTGGAATGCAGAAACAATAACTAACTGTTGTCCAAAAGGCATGGAATCCTAGGGCGAGTTTCCCTTTCAGCATTTTCTCCCAGTCAAAAATCTAAACATCCTGGCTTATAGTTCAAACTCTTAACCACCAAGCTACATTCAACACTACAGGCTAGCAAGGTTTGTTTACACAATGTATATAGTCAGTTCAGCAAGGGGTAAGGGGATATACTCTGCATTCCAAACTGCGTTCCACATAAGGGGGTCTGTGTTAGTTTAAAAAGTAATGTACATTAAAAAAAATAAAAAACAGTTAAAAACAACTGCAGTCGCACAAGCTCTACAATTTTCCAGCTGCTACTAGCACTAGGAATATTTATTTAATTATACATTCTTTTCTTCCTCTTCTACAATGTGTGAGATGCCTTGCAATGAAACCCCCCACTAAAAATCAAATAAAATACACACACACCAAGAAAAAACAAAAGCAGCAATAAACAACAGTGCAATAAGACTGTAATAATACAACAATAACAAAAACAGACGCCACAGCAAACTTGAAAGGCTTCTTGAAACAAGCATTAGGTCCCCACCCTAAAAAATCTAGCATGGAGGTACATTTGCATACCGCAGCAGAGAGCTCATTCCATATCCTCAGAGTAAAACAGCCAAGAATGTTCTCTTTCCTGCTGTGGTTCTGACTTGTTTAATAAAGGAAACTTGAGTAGGGCCTGTCTTAATATAGATTTAAAAAAAACAAAAAAAACCCCAAGAGCGTAAAAGGCTCATTTTGAGGCTTTGTGGACCACTAACTGGGAAACTGAGATCTGAATCCCTGATAGAAGAGCTGGAAGGAACCCACTTTGGGCCGCTGAGATAGCTAGAGTGAGTAGACATAGACCTGGTTCACATGACACGACAACCCACGGTGGGTTGTCAGCCTTGTTTATTTCAGAGTGGTTTGTTGTGGCGTCCGAACCCAGCATGATGGTTTCAGCATGGTTGGTTAACCATGCACAAGCCACCCTGAGAAACCATTGCTTGTTGTTGGGATGCTCAGGGTGGCTTGGTTTCAGAGTAGCTTGTTGTGACATGCAAACCCAGCATGATGGCTTGTGCGTGGCTTGTGCCAAAAGGCTACAGAGTAGCTTGGAAAGACCAGCAGAAAACGCAACCGCTCCACTTGCTGCTTTGCGATCTTGCTAGCCATATGTTAGGCTGGCAACACCTGCATTCCCAATTCCCATTTGCGTTTGCTGCTCACTCTGCATGAGCTGGAGAATTGTGCAAATTGAGCTCTGATAAATTGTGAACTTTCCTGAAATTTCCCCAAATTTGTGCAAATTTCCTAATTTGTGGACCATTTTTTAATGTTCTGGAATTGTATGCAAATTTAGTTGGGTGGGAACAGAGATAAAAAATATGTACCCCCCCCCCATAGGTTAAAGTGTGACAATGCAGATTTTGGGAGGATTTGCACATTTTTAACCTTATTTTTCACTTTGGGAGAGATTTGCACACATAACATTCACATTAACAAATGCACATTTGTGCATATGCCTATGGGTGGTGGTGGTGAAATGTGTATTTTTGGACTCTGGTTCCCCTCTCCAATTAAATTTCTGTAAAATTCTGAAAACCTCCCCCTCCCCAAAAGATGCCGGACAATCCACGAAACACAGATGGAACAGATTTAACAAAGTTTTACTCTTTAAAAAAAGAGTACTGCAAAGGCCACTGGGATACGTGCTGGGAGTGGGCGGGAGGACCAAGGGGGAAACAGACTACAGCAAATGGAGCAGCGCCTGATCGTCTGATGGCAGCAGTGTGGATTAGCGATGGATTAAACAAGGCACTGTGGGGGGGTTTCAGGGTGCTTATCATGATGTGTGAACTCGCCCATAAGGTGCTTCCAGATGAGGCTTTCATCCTGCAATTACCATGACATAAACACAGGATTGTAGGTGAGTTTGTGTCCCAGGCGATGTTCCACTTGTAACCCTCCTGTGTTTTCCCGCTGCTTCTTCTGTCTTTTTTCTTTCTGCATAATGTTTGTGTGGAGGAAGGGGGGGCTGGCTGGCCCGCCACACCCCCACCCTTCAGATCTTCCTGAACGCAGGGGGGGAGGCAGTTGCAACTCAAAGGGAGTGCGTGTCAGAGTTTGGGAGCAACACAGGAGAAAATCCTTTCCTGCATGTTCGACAAGTGGGCCTCTGCAAGTGAGGTTGTCTTCAAAAGGGCTCTCCTGCTGATCTTAATAACCGAGCAGGTTCATATCAAGATAGGTGGTGTGAACCTATCAGTATCCCTTACTGCGTGTCCCAGGGAACCCTGGTGTTCCTTGGATACTGATCAGGAGTTCCTCAGTGCAAAGAGTGCAAGCTTCCCTGAAAGACAAACTGCCCAGTGCTACCAATCGATCTTCCCCTGCAATGTGCAGCTCCTGGGAGGTTTGGGTGTGATCTTCTAGGGAGCACTCTGGTTTCACTCGGGGAGGCAATGCAGCCTAAGAGGCCTGGTCGGCATCTGCCGTACACTCCAGGACATGCTCCAGAATCTCCTGCTACATGCAGGGGTTTCATGGCCTAAGGCTGGGGACAAGCTGATGTTGAAAGTGTTCTGTAGAATGTTTTAAAATTACTGCTTTCTTTATTGCTAGTCTTCAATACTGTCCTATTTGGAGGGAGGAAGTACATTAAAAAGCTACCTAGGTATTGCGGGTACCCCCAGCCCGGTGAGGGGACTAGCCTAGTGACATTCTGCAGTGACATCTTCTTTTCCTCAGGTTTGATTGATCCAAGGTGTCTGGATAGTAGTACACAAGGGAAAGTCAGTTTTTAGCTGGGGATCAGACTACCTGTACAGCACTGGCCCTACTGACAGTCATAAACAATTCTTTTAGTAGTACAGTAAAACCTTGGATTGCAAGCATAATTCGTTCTGGAAACATGCTTGTAATCCAAAGCACTCGTATATCAAAGCAAATTTCCCCGTACTTGTATTGCAAGACCTCGCTCGTTTATCAAGTTAAATTTTATTTAAAAAATTTGCTCGTCTTGCAAAACACTCGCAGACCAGGTTACTCGCAATCCAAGGTTTTACTGTATTCTGTCTTCCACCCTAATATTAAAATGAAAAGCTATGATCCTATGAACACTTTCTTGATATTTCTTCTCTGTGAATCTTGCTGGGGGGTTTTGGTCGTATTATTTATTTCATAGATTTCATAGATCATAGAGTTAGAAGGAGCCTACAAGGCTATCGAGTCCAACCCCCTGCTCAATGCAGGAAACTAGAGGAGGGGTCTCCCATCCAAGTAATAACCAGGCTTGACCCTGCTTAGCTTTCCACACTCAGACAAGCTGAGCCAGCATAAGCCACAGGCCTGACATTTTGTTTACCTGTATTTTTCCGTCTATAAGACGCCCCCATGTATACGACGCCCCCCACTGGGCAGTTTTGCAACCGCACGGTTCTCTCCTTGGCTTACTTCCATATATAAGACGACCCTCAATTTTTAGTCTAGTGATTTTAGGAAAAAGTATAGTCTTATACATGGAAAAATACTGTAATTGGAGCCAGTTTTAAAGCACCATTATAGTCAGTGGGCAATTCTGTAGCTGCCATTTCAGAGACAGATTGTAGCTACTTCTGTTCCCGCGAGATTGTCCCACTTGCAATATTTATTTACAATAAGAAATGTCAGCAACAAGTATTGCATTATAGCAACTCAATTATACGCGAATCCACTCTGCTCAAATGCTATTAAGCTCTGTGAAAAGAGAATAAGTTGAGTTGATCTGCTTGGCTATATAAAGAAACATTTCACCTAACAAAATTTCTAGGTAACCCTACAGCAACATTTTATATTTTCACAGTAAACCCAAGCAGTTCAGGAGCAAAAGTGCTGTTATTAACCATTTGTTGGCTAAATATCCCAGCATTTGCCAACAATCAAGTAAATGCCACAGAAACTTGGCTTGCAGGTTATTGCCTAATTGGTAAATATGGATTATCAGTGTGCCTGAGATTAATTAATTTATTATATTTATACCCTGCCTTTTTTCATGCAAGGAACCCAAGGTGGCTTACATAATCCTCATCCTCCTCTCCATTTTATCCTCACAACAACCCTGTGAGGTAGGTTAGGCTGAGAGGCAGTGACTGGCCCAAAGTCACCCAGTGAGTTTCATGGCTGAGTGGGGACTAGAACCCGGATTTCCCGAGTCCCAGTCCAGCACTCTAACTACTACACTACACTGGCTCTCACCAGAGTGTGCCAGAGATTAGCTTGATTGTCTATAATTAATTCTTACTTTGCTTCTCTTGTGAAGGAGAATAGACACATTTAAAGTTTATTCAGTAATATCATAAAGACAAAGAAGCTAATTGAATGAGGACATTATAAAGTATCTTTTCCCACACAGATATGACAGTGATTTCTATCATAATGTAGCAGTTTGCTCTATTATCGCACCAAGGGACACTTTCCCTGTGTGCTGTCTCTTTAAGAAGTGCCAATTAACTCTTCTGGCCAATTGGTATCTCTGTTGAGAAGGAGGGGCAACTCCTTTTGGGAAGGGGCAAGAACTCAGTGGTGCATCAAGTGCTTTGCATGCAGAAAGTCCCAGGCTCAATCCTCGGCATCTTAGGTAGGGCGGGAAAGACCTTGGCTGAGGATGCTTCCAGACTACGATTTTATCATGCAATCACCCTGTCTCATTTACAGAATGTTATGGGGGGGGCCAAAGAACATTGTCTTCCACTGTATATATATATGTGTGTGTGTGTGTGTGTGTGTGTGTGTGTGTGTGAAGAAGTCCTGACTGACTGACTGACTCATCAATGCCCAGCTCAAACCATTTAATCTAGGAACGTGAAATTTTGAAGGAACATTGTTTTTATGACGTAGACACCCACTAAGGAGGGATTTTTGGAAATTCCGTCCCTAAGGGGGTGAAAAAAAGGGGGGGAAATCACCCCACTCTCATATCTCCTATGGGCAAAACAACAGGGGAGCAGTTATGCAAATCGGCCTCACCTCATAATTGCTGCAGGAGCCAATAGGAGCAGTTATGCAAATAGCCCATATAACACTTAGAATGTTCGTATGAATTCCTGCAGGGGCCAATAGGAGTGGGTATGCAAATCTCCCCTAGGCCATTTAGAATGTTCTCTAAGGGGGTGAAAAGGGAGGGAAACTTTTTAAATGACTGACTGACTGAATGACTGCTGTGTGCAGGGCGTCATCGCATAGGCTCCATCACGTTTTGACGGATCTACCCCAAACTTGGCACGGTCACTCTTCATCACCTGTAGACTCTCAGGCTTAACCTGATTTTTCTTTAAGATCAGATATTTCTGTCAGAAAAGATTTCTGCTGCCAGCACCTAGCCCACGTGAGCTAGGTTGGCAAATGGGACCAGCATTGAATTGAGAATACAGAGCAATAGATTGTAAACGGAATTGAGTGAGAACTACAGCGCCACTGAAGAAGGCCTTTTGGGCCGAAACGCGTTTGGCTTCGCCACATAGATTCATAGATCATAGAGTTGGAAGGAGCCTACAAGGCTATCGAGTCCAACCCCCTGCTCAATGCAGGAAACTAGAGGAGGGGTCTCCCATCCAAGTAACAACCAGGCCTGACCCGGCTTAGCTTTCCACACTCAGACAAGCTGAGCCAGCATAAGCCACAGGCACATAAGCCACAGGCACATATCAGCAGGAAAGCTTCTATGCTGAGAGGACTTATCTCAGGCAGCCACAAACAAAAAACATTGGCACTAACAATACCGCACCCAGAGATAAAAGCCCTTTAGTCCGAAAAGACATTCAAGATCATCCTCAGCCCTTGAGAAGCTGTATTTTACATGTCTATATGTTTCTGGTTTATACATGTTTTATATATATATATATTTTAAAACATTTCTGTAAATCTTGATATTAAAAATTACCGTAAGTCTATTTTACTTTACCTTAATGGTTATATTTTTGGTTATTATTATATACATTTCTCTTGACTTTTAAGTTTCTGGGTATTGTTTCAGTCAGGATTTTTAACACAGTCCCTTTTTTTATATTCTTGCAATTACAAGTATTGCCATTCAGCTGCAGTAAGCAAATCGTATTTGGCATGCAAATGCGAAAATGAGAGAAACTCATCATCAACCCCCACTAATTGATCTACAGTAAAAAAAACAACAACTTATACATCCAAGTTCATCACAAAAACATTTTCTTACCAATTTTTAAGTCTGGATTTTGCCATAAAGTCAATAATTTAGCATGCAAAAATGTATCAAAATGTAATTGATGCGATATTATCCACCACATGTCTCTAGCAACCATAACTGTGGGAAGAGCCCTATCCATTTTAATATACTGAGAGTCTAATGCCATCCATTTGGAATGAGGATCCAGACAAGAAGACTCCAGAACTGACCAAGGTGGAAAATCTAATCTAAATGGGAAAGACCAAAATTTAGTACAAGTCAGCAAATAGGCTCAATGATATAAAGCAAGATCCGGAAAGAAGTTGCATCTTTTTCAAGGATATTCATGGTGGAGAGGGAAACCCCCCCCCCCATTTTAAAAAATGAAACAGAATTAATTTTTTGAAAATATTTGCCAAGTATAGATAAAGGAATAGAGGTACAGCTAGAGGAACATCGACAATCCAAGGTATAATATTCACCTGAAGTCTGTTAACCTTAGTTACCCGACAAACTCAATTTTAGCGATGCTTATCTGTTCTGTCTATATCCCATGAGATCTCATTAGTCAGTTTGTTCAGGTTTAGCTTAATTATTAGATATCTCTCTCTAGGGAGAAGTTTTCCCAAATAAAGAATGAAATCTGGGCACTATCGAAATTGCCAATTAGCTAATACACTATGTGATATATTGTCTCCAATCGGCATCAGTCCAGACTTTGACCAGTTAATTGAATAGCCAGACAAATCACCAAAAGTATTAATCAAATGCATCAAAGCTGGAATAGATGCCTGGGGTTGCGAAATAAACAGTAAGAGATCATTCGCATAAAGAATAAGTCGTACACAAAGCCATGAATACTACTGTTCTAATGGCACATGCCAGGGTTTCCAAACATAAATCAAATATCAATGGAGAAAGTGGACAACCTTGTCTGCTACTTCTCCCAAGTAAAAAGAAAGGTGAAAAAAGACCATTAATCATAACTCTAGCTCTAGGGGTCGAATATAAAATTTTAACCAATTTCAAAAATTCATCTGGAAAGCCAAAATTACTCAATGTAGCAAAAATGAATTTCCAATGAATTTTGTCAAAGGCCTTTTCAGCATCCAAAGAAACAATAGCAGCCTGGTCTGTTCTATCAGAGTTTAAAGTGATTAAATCAACAATTAATCTAAAACTATCAGCCCCCTGTCTATGTTTGATAAATCCCAGCTGGTTTGGTCGAGCCAATGTTGTAATAACTTGTTGCAATCTATCAGCCAAAATTGCAGTTAATATTTTAATATCTACATTAACGAAATAGGTCAATAGTTAGCACAATAAGTGAGATCCTTGCCAGGTTTAAGAATCACCGTAATATAAGCATCATTTAACAATAAAGAAAGGGAGCCTGTTTCAAAAATATATTATTAAGATGATAAAGTTTTGGAACTAAGAGGCTAGAAAATGTTTTATACCACTCAGTTGGAAACCCATCTGGACCTGTTGGTTTCTCATGATTTATATTGCTAATTTCTTTCATAATTTCCTCCGCACACAAAGGGGCCATGAGAAACTGCCATTGTGAGGAATCTTTGCATAGAAGATTAACATGGGGGGGGGGAAGCATCCATATCCTGCTCCGATGTTTCACTACCCGTACTATACAAATTAGAATAAAACTTTTAAAATTGTAAATTTATATCTGTGGGAGAGGTATAGGCTATCATTCTCATCTTTCATAGCTGAAATAACATTACGATGTTTCTGCTGTTTAAGATGATGTGCCAAAATCTTACTAGGACGTTCACCATTTCCCCAATATGCCTGTTAAAGCAAATTCCGCCTGCTGTAGAAGGATATTATTCAACTCATATTTAACTCTGTGCAGTTCCTGATATATTTGCACAGTTGGGGAAATGGTGAACTGGGTTATAAGAGATTTCAATTTCTCATTAAGTATTATTTGTTGCAGGGTTGTTGTTTTTTTAAAAAAATCTTATAAGAAACTTAGGCAATAATTTGACCCCGTATAAAAGCTTTACTGGCCTCCCACTCATTTGTCTTCCACTTGTAACCCTCCTGTGCTTTCCCACCACCAGACAGAAGAGTTGCACGCACTATGCCTTTGGACTGGGAGTGCTAGGAGCCCTGCATCTGCAAGCACCCAGAAACCTCAGAGAGTCGCTGTCCCTCAGTAGACCATAAAACTGCAGCTTCCTATGTTCCTAATTGGAAATATAGTTAATTGTGAGGCATTTACATGACCATCCAAAGATAACTGGGAGAAAAGTATGTCTGCCAGTATGTCAGCTGGGAAAAGCCAGGGGAAGCAAAGCCTGACAGGGAAGCCAGAGGTTAAAGGGTCCTGAGAAGGTAGTGTGTGTACGCGTGCTATAATCATTGTTCTCATGTGTAATCTGTCCTTTATCCAAAGAGCTAAGTGTTGCATACATAGAGGTTATCCTATTTTGTCTTCACAACAACCCTGTGAGGTTGGTTATGCTAGAGGTAGGAAAAATACTTCCCCAATCCCCAACGGTAGTTACAACCCTTCTATTTCCTCTTGGTCCTTTCTTCTCCTCTGCTAAAGCTTCTCTTTTTAGGTGGGAAGCAGAACGTAACAGGAATTAGTCTACAAATGGACAAAGGTGTCTTACCGTTACAACTGTTATAGCTTACAGTTACAACCGGGGGGGGGGGGATAAACAAGACCTTTAAATATTACACTTTTCTTTATGTACAGTGCATAACAAATGAGATGTTACTTTAAAAATAATACCTAGCTGAAGATGTGTTGAATTCTAGGTGTGAAACTGTTAATTAGAGAGAACTGGAACATGTGTGCAGAAGTTAAATTCTTGGGAAAGTTTCAAAGGCAGATTGCGATAGTGGGTGGCTGGGTATATATTATGTTGGGGAAAACATCAAACCCTGCTATGCACATGCATGCCCTCTATATTCTTAAAGGGATATTCTAGAATAAATCAATGGCCCTGTGTTGTAGACAGCAGAAGTATAACACATGTTGCCATTACTGTTGCCACATTTTCTTGCTGACCTTTTAACAGTAGCCTGATACAGTGACCTGGTTCGCGTATAACACTAAGCCATGGTTTATTTAACCCATGGTTTATTGCCCAACCCAGGCTTTATCTGGCACTCGAACAAACCGTGGTTTGTTTTCTGAATCCCAGGTTGTTTGTTTCCCTCTTCTTTTGCCCACTCTGTATTCTGTAATCATGCCTATTACACGGCAGTGCAGGCAGCAAAGAAGCATTGTGTCCTTGAGGAGCTGTCCAGCAGAGCTCTTTCAGGTGGTCTGGGGACTGTTAACTCTCCCCCTGGTGAATGGGGCCCTAGCCCCCTCAAAGTCCTGCTGTGACCATTTTGCATCGCAATTTGAGAGCAAAATCACGGATCTCCGTAGCAAAGTTGACGCTGTTGTTAGCGCAGCTCCAGTCGAGGTATCTGATGCCACAATCTGCCCAATTTTGTGGGATCAATTTCAGTTGCTGTGGCCTGATGATGTGGACAAGGTGCTTGCAGCAATGCGAACGACCACATGTCCTCTTGATCCTTGCCCCTCTTGGCTTATAAAAGCTAGCCGAGGGGCTTTGGCTGGGCGGGTCCAGGGAGTGGTAAATGCATCTCTACGTGAAGGGGTGGTTCCTGCTGTCCTTAAGGAGACAGTACTGCAACCACTCCTGAAAAAACCCACTCTGGACCCAACGGTATTTGGTAACTACTGCCCAATTGCAAATACCCCTTTCTTGGGGAAGGTTCTTGAGAGGGTTGTAGCGAAGCAACTGCAGGCACTCTTGGAGGATACTGATTATCTAGACCCATTCCAGTCTGTGTTTCAACCTGGTTATGGGACTGAATCAGACTTGGTCGCCCTCATGGATGATGTTTATTCATTGGGTGAGGGATAGTGGGAGTGCGACCCTATTAATTCTACTCGATCTCTCAGCAGCTTTCGATACCATCAACCATGGAATTCTCCTGGATCAACTTTGCGGGTTGAGCATTGGAGGCACTGTGTGTTACAGTGGTTCTGGTCCTACCTGTGGGGTCGATGGCTCAAGGAGAACCCCCAAGTTACAAACCTGCTCCTTCAAGGGGAGTGCAACCCCATCCAGAACAGGTTGAACACCCTCGATTCTAGAATGCAGTATATCTGCATGCTGCTAGTATTTTATCCATTAACTTGCACGGGCCTAGGAAACCATTTACAATAAGAAATAAGTAGGACTCTTCAGAAAAAAAATGTATGTTGACTCAGAATAAAAGCATTTTTTCTGGATTAGATTAAAGGTTTGTCTAGATCAGTACTTTGACTTGTTTCCAAAGAAGTGAGAGTGGAATTCTGCTCTTGCCATGGGGCTTTCCTGGCCCCTCTCTGCAGCTCCCTGTGCTCTTGAGGCTTAGTAGACCTCTGGAGTAGTGTAGGATATGCAGTGAGAGAGGCAACTGGCAGAAATGGCTGGGCGGGCGGGGGGGGGGGCATTGCAAGAGTGGAAGTTGTTGCCACTTGCACAGGATATCTTAGGATCCAGATCGGTGTCCAGCAATGACCAGCCATTCTGGGATGCTCACAAACAAAGCACAATAGTATACGAAATTTGTCCCCACCATCTGTTAATCAGAAGTATACTGTCTCTGAACATGTAGATTGCATTTAGCAGTCACAGCTATAAGCTTTGATAAATTTATCCTCCATTTATTGTTTTGAAAATTGTTGTTCTTCACTAGACAGACTTCCTATCATCTAGTTTCCCCTCAAAACACTAATTAATAAGAGATGGGTATAACTAATCTTTAGCCTTAACTAAACATGCATGTGACTGAAGCAAACGGCATGGCCACAGGGGTGAGAGAATTAAATTCTTTAAGCTGGGCAGCAAAACTGACAACCGTTGTCCAAATTTCTTTTTCTCAAGTGAGCAGTCTTAGCAATGTGTATTTGCTGCACAACATGCCACAGCCACACCCAATTCAGGAGCCTCAGGTAGGGTCCATGGGCCTGGCTCATCATTGTGTGCAAAGAAGGATGAGTGGAAGTAACTCATGACAGTAACTGCTGCATCTTGCAGAAGTACCACACTCCCCCTTCATGTGGATTAACAAAAAGGGCAACATGTTGAATTTTTGAGGTGTGTGTGTTGAGAAGTGGTAGGTACAGTTGGAACTATCTTTCTGGAAAACCTGAACACAAGAGTAAAGATCAGATCCCTGTTTTGGAGGCACAAATAATGTTATGGATCTGCCCTCAGTAGAGTTACCAGTGGTAACTGGTCCAGCTAGCCCAGTCTGTGCTGATTGGCTGAAGCTCCCCGAGCTCTCCAAGGTGGAGGCTTTCCCCCAGTCTTACTTCCTGGAATTCTTGAATGCAGTTGGACCCTAGACCATATGCATATAAAGCATGTATTCTCATCAAGCTATGGATTCTAACAATACAGTATGTAGCACACCTCAAGCATAGATGCGGCCTTCTTTTATAAGCTCAAAATTCAAAATTCACCAAAGGTAAAATAAGGACACAGAGGAATTATGAGCCTGAAATCAGAATAATTGACTTACATAAGCAGCTGTTATAAAGCCGCTCTGAGCAGTTCACATAAATAAAGATGCGTGGACTGGGTTCAGAGATTGCAGTACTTAAAAAATATCACAGAAGTGGTCCCAATTAACACAGAACTGAGAACTATTATTTTAACTCTTCCGGCAAAGATTGAGGTGAAGCAAATAAAAGAGCAACAACAGAAAGCTGAAAATTATTTTTAACGGATACATTTAGTACCTATCATTTCATTCAAAATAACTGTGCTTAAAAATAGATCTGCAACAGCTCTATGTGGACTTCTGCTATAATTATAGAGCAGTGTCCTTATTTTTTAAGGAATAAAGTGAAACAAAACAAAAACCCAACACCATTTGGCTATGTTCCATATATACTTAATCAGACACCCCTCGCTGGATCGTCACCTTGAAGTGGTGAGTGGGTTTACATGTTCTGATGAACCCTGTGAGCAATGCCGCCGGGAGCTATGTACTCCCAGTAGGGTTACCCATGGTGGTAAGGTCCGGGGAGAGGAACCAGACAAAGAATGATCCAAAACATAAAGTCCTCAACGGCAGAACAGGCGGAAGATAATTTAAATCTAAATTACAACGGCTGTGAAGGCGGATGAAGGCTGCAGCAGAGAATGGTTTTCCAATTATCATGGTAACCATGCCATGGATCGTTGCCATTCTCTGTCAAGTTTGTGTGGTGATTCGCTGTGCACCGATCTCCCCACATAAAATGATTTCATGCACAGGCGTCTTCCAACTCGACCAAACTCGGAAGACAATCTTACTCGGTCATGAGTGATCGCCCACTACTGCTACTACTACTAATCAGACAATCTCTGTCAGCCTCTTTGCTTATTCCTGTAGATCTTAGCAGATTGACTGATGGGCTGCAGTGATCCAATATGGCTGCCCGTGACCCTCCAAACTTGGAGGATTAAGGGCATGATCCTACTGAGGGCAGGAGGGACACAGAGGCAAGGAGGCTGTCTAAGTGTTTTACACTGGCTTGCAGGAAGAGGATCCGGATGTGCCACCAGGATTCCTCATATGGCGGTGGTGCCTTGCTCCTCCCCTCCCCCCAGAATCCCCCCCAGTGCTGGTTCCAGTCAGTTTTCAGTCTTCAGACCCACAGCTGGCGTGGAAAGAACTGCGCCAGCTGCGAAAGTGGAGGGAGGGTGTTCTAAAGTTGGAGTCCCAGCTCTGGCCTCAGAGCGCTTTTCCAAGGTTAGAGCTGGGACTCCGACTTTTCCTATGGCTGTCTAGATAGCGTCAGGTGGCCATAGGATTGAGTCCTGACTGGTTTCCAAAGTAAGATATATATGTTTAGTTTAGATGCTGGAGGAAATGGACCATTATTGAATCCAATTACTATCACATTCTTAGAGAAAACAATTGTTATGTTTTTATGAATGACTGAAATTATCAATATGTGAAATGATTTTGCCAACAGATAGATTCATGAAGATCATATAGGCACATTTTGGTTGTCAGCATACCATATATAAATAAGTGCTCATTTAAGGGGGGGGGAGAACCTGTTAAGGCTCTATGCATACTGTAGAACAAAATCCAAACAAATTTACAAAGGTAAGGTGGAGGCATTACATCATTTCACAGTTCATCTGATGTTTTTAAAGAATCAGTGGTCATCTATAAGTCACTTTAGAATACAGCCTGATCATGTTTACTCAGATGTTCCATTGAGTTAAAAGGCATAAAAAGAGCACCATGGCAATCTACATGGAACATTGCTATTGCATTCTTCTTCAAACAGTCTGATTTTCTGAGGTCTGAGAAAAGCATGGAAAAATACAGAACTAACTGATGGTGTCTTGTAAAAAAAAAAAAAAGACTGAACAGAGCATGGATGCTTCATGCGTTGCATGCAGAAGGTCCCAGGTTCAATCCCTGGCAATTCCAGATAAGCTGGGGGGGACGGGGGACGGACATGTCTGAAAACCTAGAGCAGCTGCTGCCAGTGAGCTAGACAGACTAATGGCCTGACCCGGTATAAGGCAGGTTCTTAGGTTGCTAGGTTCCTAAGCACCCTGAGCAGCATCAGTCCAGCTCCTCAATAGCCCTAGGCGCTGCTTTTCTAGTCAGAAACCTCTCTGCAACCTTTCCTGAACATGCTCCAAAAGCAGACTGTTTTTCGCACTGTACTCTCCACATTCAAATGACAAAAACTGTTCCTTTCAACACTCCCTTGCTACATTAGTTTTAGCTCCCACCTTGGCAGAACTAAAGTGTGGTCTGTATTGCAAGCTGGTCTTGACTGCTCATTAATTAGCATTCCTTGCTAGTGGCCAAGCCATGCTAAAGCTAAAGCGCTTTGTCTTGAAATAATAAGACACCATGGCTCATAACAAAATGCACATAGCATTCTTTAGCATGAGCCAAGTGTCCTTGTAAGGAAACTTTTTTTTTTTAAATTGCAAAACTATGCTGGGGATCGGTGCAGGATGGTTACTTGGTGACACCATGGGGACTGGCCAATTAGCAGTGCACATAGTTTAGCTTCTGCTTCAAACATTTTCTGATTAAAATATAAAAAATTATATACAGTAGCCAATGATCAATGCATCATGAATTAAAAATGTACAGTAACTAATATCTTCTTCATAACAAAAATAAATGTGTATCTAATCTTATATGCTCCCAGTTGTTATTCCAATAAAGCATAATTTATTTTTTGTCCATTTTTCTGCAGTGCAGATTCTGGGATGATTTCCAGTTCTTCTCTAAATATTTTCTGTCAGTTTATCAGTTTCTGCTATATCTAGATATTTAATCAGTTGTTCACAAATTGCAGGTATTTTCCCAATTACTAGCCCATATTATTTTAGCAGCTATTAATAAGTTCATAACCAACATTTTGTTGATGATTACTAATGTGGCCTTATGCTTCAAACTTGCAGATTGAACTGGAAATCAACTGCTTGCGGGATCCTGGAAGTAGCCTCACTGCATTAAAAATATCAGGCGCACCTTTCTCTTTTAAAAGTTGGGATTGGCTTTCTTTGTAAGGCTGTCTTCTATACACCAGCCTTCTCCTACTTGGTGCCCTTTAGATGTGTTGGATTATAACTCCCTGTATCCACAGCTATGGGAATTATTTCTGAGTAGACATGTAAAGGATTGTGCAGTAAATTAAGCTGAAGAAATATATTGAGATAAGAAAGACTAATGCTGTATCAGAATCTGTGACTGTTTCACTCCATCCCTACTCAATTATGCTGAATAAATAAAACATGAAATAAAAAATAGAAGCATCCAAGTTTTTTTCACTATAAGTGGATTACATTCTTGGCATAATGGACAAAGTAAACAGCTGGCCTGTACACTGTGAGGAAAAGAATTCAACTTTTAAAGAACCAAAACAATGTGAAAACTTCAGCCACATAGACTAGCTTAAGACTATCACAGGTTTTAACCAAATACTTGACAGTCAGACAGAAAGGTTCTGAAGAAACTTCCAAACAAGAGCAGCATAACCGAAGGATAGAATTATTGCCAAATAAATAAGAATGAAAAAAAGAGAAATAAAATTCCCTGCAAGAAGAGAAGAAAAACAGTAGATGTGCAGGGTTATCTTTTCTTTAATATCTGAGCTTAAGAGAAATGTATAAGTGATCTATTACTGTAATGGTACTAACAAGCAGAACCATGTAAGGGCAGAAGTACATGCTATGAGAAATCACGGTTCCCTGCCCTCCACTTTCCACCTGCAAATGTCCCCTCAGACTTAAAAAAATAAATAAATCATGCTTTTCCCAGCTGGTTTCTGAAAATGTTAGAAAATCTGGCTTGGGTGGGAGATTTCCAGGGGGAAATTCTATGAGTATATGCAGGGTTAAGCAGCCTTCCCTTCTGCCTCCCAATTTATCCCATGCAAGTGCTCCCCCTGTGCCTGCATTTCCATTGCCTTGGGAAACTTAGGTTGGAAAACATGCAACAAAAGCTGCACCAAAATGTAGCTGTTATATATTTCAGCAATTAATTAGTGAAATGGAAGTTAGCAAAATTAAAAGTGTGTCTTCATTGTTTGGGGTTTGGGAATGAAAAAAGGCGTTAATCAATAACATTGCTACAATCTGCATTTGTCTTCTAGGCTGCCCTACTTTGTGCACTTACTAAAGCCAGTTAAGGTGTGCTATTGATTTCAGGTGGCTTCATATTAATTATGCAATTGGAAGTAACAAATGCAGCATGGTCCTATGCATCTTTGCTACTTAATCTGATGGAATTTATAGTGCAATCCTACGCATGCTGGCTCAGAAGTGGAGTTTGATGGGAGTTACTCCTAAGTAAGTGTGTATAACACAGATAGGCAACCCAGTGCCCTCCAGATGTTTTGGACTACAACTCCCATGATCCCTGACCATTAGCTATGCTGGTTGGGACTGTTGTAGTTCAAAACATCTGGAGGGCACCAGGTTGCCTACCTCTAACAGGAGTCTCACAGGATTGCAGCCATAGCTCCAACATTCCATCATATTTCAACATGCAGAACTGGCCCAAGACATTCTGCTACCTTAAGTAAACTCCAAACGGTACCTCCCACCCCAGCCCTCACCATCTTTTTTCTCCGCCCAATATACAGGGCTGGCCCAAGACACTTTGCTGCCTCAGGCAAAGATAGCCCCTCCCCCCACAATTCCATGTACAGAAGATGATCAGATTAGCAGTTGAATCTTACTTAAACACAGTAAAAAAAACAACATACTCTGCTATACCTGAGGGCAGCCGGCTAGCTTGGCAGGCACAGAGCAGGCTAGTTTAGGGGCCTCAGAGGGAACAGTGGGAGAGGGGCTGCTGCTGTCCCCTGCATCTGCCGCCTGAGGCAGCTGCCTCATTTTGCCTAATGGCAGGTCAGCCCTGCATTACCTATCACACCTTCTAGTTTGGGATAGGTCATATGTGAATATCATTAATGAAGCATAGAGACAGCTATTTTTAAACAGAATGTACATTGTGAGTCAAGCCAATGTATGTTTAAACGTCAGTTTCAGGCATAGCAATTAAAACCAAACAAACTCATTTAAGTCTTGCTTGTGAAAATGACCTCTAAATGTCACTCCTTTAAAGCTTTGATGACAGAACATGCAGGCTGGGCTATAAAAAAAACACCCTGATCTGTTGTATAGCTGTAGCCCAGCAATCCAACCAGATAAGAGCAGAACTTGGTATCAGCCACAGACAGAATGTCAACTATCTTGTTCTGTAACCATAATCATAATAAAAGTGTGGTGTGGTGGTTAGAGTGTTGGACTGGGACTCGGGAGATCTGGGTTCAAGTCCCCACTTAGCCATGAAACTCACTGGGTGACTTTGGGCCAGTCACTGACTCTCAGCCTAACCTACCACACAGGGTTGTTGTGAGGATAAAATGGAGGAGGATGATTATGTAAGCCACCTTAGGCTCCTTGCAGGAGAAAAGGCGGGGTATAAATACAATAATAAAAAAAAGTGTTTCTACTCTAGTCTTATGTAGCTTGAAGAGGCGGGCAGTGTAGAATATACACACTCTCTCTCTCTTCTGGGATCAGTGAATGAGGAGTGCCCATCCTTCGTGGCTAATTGAAACAAAAGAGAGATGTAAGTGTCCTTAAATTCCATAATGTCTCTGAGTGCACAATTTCCTGCCCAAATTTTGGGCAGGAGGGTCTGCAGAGCACACATAATGATTGCAACAGCAGCTTTAATTGCTGAAAATCAACACAGCTCTCTTGAAAGTCAATGAAAATTATCAATTTGATTCAGTGCTTTGGATGATCTGGTATTGTATTATTCCAGCTAGTTAAAAGACAATGTGTTTGAAACTTGTTTGCAGCTAAATGGAGCCAGCTTTCCTTTAGAGATCTTTTCCTGGCTCGGCTCTGCCCTCTGGTGACCTTTACTGTTACCGTTTCCACAGACTTCTGGCATTTCTGTATTACTATCAACGAAGTGTGCCTAACATCTTATTAACCATGAAATCCTTACATACCCTAATCCAGTGCCAGTAGTGCTACTATCATATACCAATGTAATGACTGAGGGGTAGCTTTACCTTGGGGAAATAGCCATCACCTGAAGGAATGGGACATGAAGGGAAATTGCCCTTGCCTCATGTCTTCTCTATGGGGCAGGCATTAAAATTTCCTCTCCTCGTCCTCCTCTTGCTGTCAGATCTCACTGGTCAATCAGTGCATTCAAAGGCTTTAGTCCTAGTCGCAATAGTGTAAGAAAAGTATGTGTGCATTGGAGTATGTTTTGATATTTTTTACTACAACCAAACACCAGATGGCATGGGCAAGCAACTTCCTCCAGCTTTTACCATGCTCTTTGGTCTTTTCAACACTAGGAACCGTTAATACCACAGACAGATGCAATGTTTAACTGTAATAAGCTGGAAGCAGAATTCCATGCAGCACTTCATATAGCTTTACATTAACCATTAGTCTTACAGTACCTGCCCCCATGGGCAAAATCCTAAGAATGTGTGCTCAGAACGAAGTCCCATTTGGTTCAATAGAATTTACTCCATTGAGCAGGGGTGGGGAACCAATCGCTCTCCAGATGTTCTCCAACTCCCATCATCCCTGACCATTGGCCATGTGGTAGGGACTGATGGGAGTTTGAGTCCAACATCTGGAAGGAAATAGGTTTCCTACCTCCCCTGCCCTAGAGTATGGTCCTTAAGATTGCAACCTTCAGTCATCAAATGTCTCAAATGTTTGGTTTAGAAATATGGCTCCACTTCTTGCTTCTTCCAGCCCTTCAATCATTTCTTGTTTGCTCCCAGCCACTACATTATTGAACTGGCCTTTCAATTAGTCATTTCCTGTTCCCTGCTAGGTTTGGTAATTACATGTTCATTTATTTTATTTTATATTCTCTCTAGGAAACAGGTAATTAAAGGGTCCAGTGACAGGAAACTAAAGGGCCAAGGCAGTAATGCAGGTGAGAGTAACCAGATTGAATTTATCTTTGATTTGACTGATCTTCTCACCTATATTCCTGCTGTTTATTAAACAAAACACAAGGTGTTTGGCCATTCCATTGTGAAAGCAGATACTAAGATCTGTATGTAATGCAGCGATCTCTCTGCTAACTAGCCAGAGGTAGAGATGTCTCATGAACTTTCTCCCAGGAGAACCCAAAAGCAGGATTCAATATTGTTTTTAGTCAGTGTAGAGAATACTTCCCCCCCCAGACTTGAAGACGGTATGAGAGAGCTACTGGGGTGGAGGATCAGAGACCCTCACCAAGGAATAGCTGCCTCCATGATCCACCATGCCTGGTTGCCATCCCCCCCCCCCCGCTGTAAAGCATATGTGAGGAGGGGCTCTACATTCATATTTATGTAAGCAGATTGAGAGATGCTCTACATGAGGGGGTATCCTGATTAGGCAGGATTTCCTCTCATGTGGAGGATCTCTATGCACAGATGGCAGTACATGCATAGAGCAGAGGTGGGACTAGTCTGGTGGTGCCCCTCATGTGTTCCTTGAACACGTACAGGGGATTGTCTGAAATCACCTACTATTCACAGTACACATTCTTTCTTTTTTGAACCTGATATGGTCAAAACAAGTTTTGTGGGGTTTTTTTTTCAGGGCTGTGGAGTCGGTAGATAAATGTTCCGACTCCGACTCCTCAGTTTTTTGTACTTCCGACTCCGACTCCTCTGTATTAATATGCTAATTAATTAATTAATATGCGAGGTAGTTGGGCAGAAGCTGCTGCCTTCTCCTTTTTGTGTGCTGATCTGCTGCTGAAGATAGGGCAGTGGGAGGATCCAGGAGGGGCATTTATTATAAAACAGAAGTCATTAATTATAACTGTTTGTGAATTGGGACATTTAAACTTGCTTTTTTAAAAATTCCAATCTAAATTCAGTAGGAGTCGGAATCGGAGTCGGAGTCGGTGCATTGTTTGCTGACTCCGACTCCAGGTACCCAAAATTTCCTCCGACTCCGACTCCTCGACTCCGACTCCACAGCCTTGGTTTTTTTAATAGTGCTGTAGGGACTTGCCTACACACACGATCCCCAATTAATTAGACCATGCATAGGTTTGCTTCAGTGGCATACCTAGGGATTCCACAGAATGCAGCATACCTGTTGCAACTAGGGAGTGGGGCAGGAGATGAGAGGTAGCACAGGATAAGAGATGAGAGGCAACCACTTTGAACTGGTAGGTATATGACTCTGGGGTTAAAAAAATATGAACATTGATAACCTCATTTTAAACACTGTCAAAAAGCAGAAGTTCATTTTTCTGCTATGACATTATCCCCGCTGCAAGGAAATGGAGACACGGTTGAAGAGCACGAGAGTTTCCTAATTTCCTTTAGAAAATGAGAGATGAGAATTTGATTGAGAAGCACCGGCGGACAGCTGCTCCTGGAAAAGAAGTACAAGAACTTAGCCTCCCCTCACTCTGAAGGATGTTTTCAGCTGCTTGCAGGAAATTACACACACACACACACACACCATTAATAAGAATTATGCCTCTGTCTCCTTTCTATCATGTCTTCTACAGACAGTTCTCACTTTTATTCTTAATCAGAAAAAATATATATATTTGAAAATGGAAAATGTGGTGTTTGATTCTTTGCTCGTCATACTGTCTCAACCCAAGGGTAGATCAGTGCAAGATTTTTAAAACAGGAACATGCTTTTAAAAAACCTGGTATAGGGAAGGTATACTTTCTGACAAAGGTTCAAAGTTAATCTGTTAAGAACACAATCCTAAGATTGCTGTTCAATGAACAGAGGGCTTCGAGACTGAAGCCTTCTGTATATCCCAGGGGTAAGCAATCTTTTTGGGCCCATGGATACATCTGTCAATTTGAGAAACTGCACTGAGCACCACCAGAAAATGGGTGCGCTGCAAATGAAACCATTGGCTGACACCCACCTGTCATCTTCATTTCCTAAGGATGTCTGTATCAGTACAGTAGCTGTGTCTAAGGCCTCGGGAGGGTGGATCTGCCACATCCTATGGTCCCTCTACCAGGGATTACAGGATTGCTCTGACAGTTCAGTAGCATATCTCAACTGATATTATATTTATTTAATATGTTGTGATAGTTGATTTAGGCATATATTTTTTCTTATCTGACATGTATATTATTATTATTATCATCATCATCATCATCATCATCTCCATCCATCCCTAATCCAGCCCACATGGTTGCCCAATCCGGCCCACAGAGGGTTGGGCCACCCCTGCAGGCCCCTCTCTGATCAGAGATAACAAGGGGAGATAACAAGGAGATGCCTGCCCCTGCTCTCAGCTGGGCTTCCAGGACTGTGTCCTGCAAGCACAGCAAAGTCCCTTCCTATCCTGCTCCTGCCCTGATCGGGATGCAAGCAGGATAGGACTGGGCCACCTCCTGCAAGCCCCAGCTGAGTCCCTTCCAGCCTCACCCGCACCCCAGTCAGGACACAAGCAGGGCAAGGGCACTCGATTCATCTGACTTGTAGGAGCCAGCTCCTGCAAGCACCGGCTGAATCACTTTCTGTGCCTCTGACTGTATTAAGAAAGTGGGTGCGTCATCCAGCCTGCTGAGCTTGGTCCAGGGGATAATCCGGCCCCCAGACCAAAAGAGGTTGTGCCCCTTGCCCTCTTCTAACCACCCAGGCCACTATGATCTTCAGGGGAGGCCCTGTTGTCCATGTTGCAGCCTACAGATTTCCATTTGCCAATGACTAATGCCAAGGAGCAGGGCCTTGTCTGCAGTGGCCCTGGCCCTTTGCAATGAACTTCTCTATGAGGTATATCAGGCCTCAACACTGACATGTTTTAGGCCTTTACTGAAAACATATGTGTTTACTTTGGCTTTTCGCCAGCCATGAGCTATCTTTTGAATCAACCTCTAATGTAATACTTTTGTGTATTTTTTGTATTCCTTTGTAAACTGCTTCAGGACTTGTTCAATGAGAAGCAGTTATATAAACGTTGCTAACAACATGCCTTGTAATCTGATGCTTTTTCAAACATGCTCCAGCCTAAAATACTGCTTTTGGGTTGACTGCAGTGTGAACCTAGTTAGAGCACTTTTTCACCAGTGTTCTGATTTTTATTTTTTGCTTCATTCTGTCCTGAAACAATCTTCAGTGTTTCTGCTTGCTCCCTTCCTGAAACTGCATGTCTTGAAAAATAAATATGCACTGAATTCTCACAACTGGTGAAAATTCATGATGGAAAAATGAAATGTGGTCCTATTGTGAAGTAAAAGATGTATGCAATGTTAGGAAGAACGACAATGTGAAATGCATATAAAGAGGGACTTGATTAAAAAACCAGGAGATAAACTGCAAATAGTGACTATTTCTGGGATGTGGTACAAACTAAGTCACTTCTTCACATGAAGCCCAGCAAAGGATTATGTTAAATACTTTGGGTGCGAACACACCCTGAACAGAAATGTTGGCAGAGGATTGTTGCATGCTTCTTTTCTTCTGCTCAGAGAGGATCTACGGTATTTTTTCTATTTCTGTACCTCCTACTTGTGCTTTACTCTCATTTTGGCACAATACTTTTTTTAAAAAAGGAGAGAGAAAAAAGAACAACAAAAAATACAACTTTCTTACAGTATTTTAAATGGATCACTTACAGTAAGTTTGTATGAAATATATATCCATAAGTATCAAAAAGTATGTAGTAATACAATTATCCATAAAAGTAGTTATGCATAAACTTCAGAAAAAGCAGACCAAATATCCATGTATTTATCCATCTGCAGGTGGCGTCTACTCTAAATACCACCCGCTCAAATGTTGAAAGCATTATTAGGTCCTCAATCCACTGTGTTATAGGAGGTGAGCGTTTATCTTTCCAGTGTTGTAATATTAGTCTTTTGGCTGTCAAGAGGGCGTGGAAAATCCACATGCGTTGTCCTTGTGATAAATTCCATACAGCAGGTATATAATTTAAAATAATGTGTGCATCAGTAAATATTAAAGAGCATTCTAATACCAGATTTATCCGTACTATGACCCTCCAGCTATAATAAGGGGATAACATTACTGTCTTACCTCACAAGCCTGTTTTAAAGATTACTGAGATAATGCCCCTCTTTGATTAGCTTCCGCCGGGCATTATTCAGATGGGAATATGGGGTGGGTTAGGATTTTTAAGTTTCGTACTGTTTTTCAATTGTGTTTTTATACTGTGTGTGTGTCCCCCCCCCCCCGTATTTTATTGGACTGTACATCACTCAGAGTGGCCGGATATCTGGCCAGATGGGCGATTCATAAAATATAATAAATAAATGTATGTGAAGTACTTTAAACAGCTCATAGAACATAAAAAACAGTGTATTATATTAGTTTTATGGACCACATTTGTCCACATCAATATACCCCACTTTCCCCCCATAACACTTTTATCAGGGATGTTGCTGAAGGATAGTCTGTACAAAACAGTATTATAACCCATCAGCTAGCAATTTCCGTAAGGCAGATGGACTTTACATCTAACCACAAAACTACTACAGTAAGATTAACATCATAGCATAAATTAATATTTATATTAGCATTAATATTTATGCTAGCCTATTTTACTTACAATATAACATTTCATACAAAGTTTAAGTACTTCTACTAACATTCCGCTGATACATGCAGAGTATCAAACTCCCTAATGCATGCAAGGGTATCAAACTTTTCCATTAATACTTTACCACCTTTTCCTCCCTTCAACTACTAGCATCAGCCCTGGCCTGCGATGTGCTTTTCCCTGCGGGAACTCTTGCTACATACATGTACATTATATGACCAAAAGGCCTCGCTTATACACGCGCATTTATCTTCCAGCCTCTCCCGCTGATTAAAAGAAATTGCTGAGAAGCGGCGCTTTACAGTAGGAGTGAGCCACATGCTGACGTCATCGCGCGACTGTGCGCATGACAAGGGAGAACGTTAGAGACCTAATCTACCCACAGATTTATAAAAAGTATAGAGTGACACATTGTCTTAACTTTAACTAAAAATAATATATCAGAATTTCCACACAAATAAGAACTGAGATAGAAACAGCAGCGACTTCTCTCTTTGCTGGCATATTTTGGAAGTTAGTTTTGGCAGGACGATACACGCTGCTATTCTATTACAGGTTGCGAAATTCCTAGATGTCTCCATTGATTTCTATGGGCAGGTCCCACTTCCGCTCTAGGGGAGAAGGTTTCTCCCACGAAAACCCGGAAATTCCCTATCCAGACAATTCCATAATTTGCTCTATAATATGTATCTCTCTGTGACCCTGCCGGCCTTCGCTTCCTCCCTTGTTCTCTGACGAGAGGTTGGATTGGGTGGCCCCGGGTGGGCGGAGTTTTTGTTAACAAGCGTAGCGCGTGAAGGAACAGTCGACAGTTAGGTTGGGCTTCTGTGGGCCTTACGTTAGAAGCTCCGCCCCTCTTCCCTCCCGCGGTGTCCCGTGCTTCGCGGGTGCCGCAGTGAACTTGAGTCTTCCAGCTTGTTGTTGCAAGTGAGTGAGTACTGGAGGGAGAAGATGTTTGAGAGCCTGCGCGAGCGGCTTCTTAGCGTCCAGCAGGATTTGACCTCGGGGTGAGTAACGGCCGCCGCGCGAGAAAGTTGCTGTGGGTCCCTGACGTGTTAAAGGAAGGGAGGCGCGGACAGATAGGGCTGGTGGGGAGGGGCGAAGTGGGAGAGAGCGCGCGAATGCTCCTCTCAGGGCTCCGCTGAAGACAGACATGCTGTGTGGGGCGTTGGGCTTTTAGCGCCGTATAGTTTGTTTCTGAGTAGGAGGGGGGCACATTCTAGGAGCAGCACCAGCCGCGTCAGTCTGCATTAGTAAACAAATACGGTACGTACCAGGATTCCAGGTCAACTTGAAAAAACAAGGCTTGTATCCAATGTTAGTCCTACTTAGAGTAGACCCATTGCCAGGAATGGGACTTAAGTTAGACTAACATTGGATCCATTGGATACAACTCGAAGCCTGTAGTCCTTGGCACGCTTAGTTGGGAACTCAAGCCCCATTGAACACCGTGGGGTGGACTTCCTAGTAAACATCTGTGTGGAAGGTTGCGCTGCACTGTTGCAATCGTAAGCACGTTTCCAGCAAGCCTCACTGAACTTCTGAAAAAACATGCAGGATCCGACAGGGCTGTAAGAAATGTATTGTTGACACTAGCTTTTGTGGGCAAGAGCCTACTTAACATGACATGTGTTCGTACAGAAATCTATACTCTGAGATTTTTTATTTCATTTTATTTTTCTCTGAGATACGTTGCCACAAATAACGCATGTGTGGGACCATCACAAAAAACCACTTTCTATTTTCTGGGTTAATCTTGAATAATAGCCATGTCCTGGCTCACATTTCCCAAATTGCAAATCCTAATTTAGACCTGTCAATTCATGCTCAAGCATGTTCTCGGAGAGTACAAACCCATCCGCTTCATTTACCACCTATTTGAAGCTTTTGCTAAAGGGCAGCTGAGATCAGAGTACATTACCTATAGTGTAGTTTCATCTCCTTCGAATAAGAGCCCCAACCAAGGTAATAGGTTCCCCTTTCCTCTCTTCTCATCTTTTAAAAGCTGTTCCTGATGAAGTTCTGAGGGGTAGTTCTTTTACTCTTCCATCTTCCAGTATGCAGCTCATGTGACTTTGATCAGGCGTAAAAAACTGGCAGCAAAGTTTAGTTCCTTGTGGTAAGATTCTCAGTTGCATGTCTTATGAGCGCTGTTTCCCATGTTACAGTTCTTGTTCCTCAGGCTGCTTTAAGTCACTCTTTTGATTAAAAACCAAATGTGGGGTCGGAATATGCTCTTGTCTACTTGTGGTTATAATGAGAAACTTGGACCTGTTGGCATACCTGGCGTGAGTCACAAATGGACCTGGATTTATTTTTATGCATTATAATTTTACCTCACCAATGCTAGCATGAGTACTTACACAAGTAAAGACTATAATGTGATAGACCCTCTTTGTTTTGTTGTGTGGTTGATCCTTAGTTCAAAGAATATTCCGCTCATTGCAGAGTGCCGCAGATAGAGTTCTTATCATTAAAATCATATTTGATAATCCTATCCTTCATGTTTGCACAGCAACTCCATGGCAGTGTTAAATTGTAAAACGGACATGTAATTTTACAATGCAGAATTTTAAACAGTTTATAGCTGTAAAGCTATAGGGCAGTATCCTACATTGCCTGCGTGCTAGCAGAACTGACTGCTAGAGCAACAGCAACTAGCAGTTCCTGAAACAACTGGAAACAAGTGGCAACACTTGTTTCTGGAATGGGGCAGGTCAGTGGAGCTCACAGAAGGGATCTCCGCTGACCTGACCTGTTCTGGAAATCAGAGTTTCCACTCATTTGGGGGGTTGTTCCAGGAACCACTAGCTTCTATTGTGGTAATGGTCTGTTCTGCAGGTGCAACATAACTAGCAGAATATAGGATACTGCCTACTATTTTTATATATTTCAGATACAATATTTGTATTGTGATGAGCATTTTGCATTTATGTACACTTTTCTTGGTGTTTAAAGAAGCACAGACTCTGCCAATGCTATTTCAGGCTAAAGAAGATAAAATAGCAACCATCTCAGATTGTATTTGACTTCGGAGGAAGATGGAGATGACGCTGTTCTATAAAGTTATTTTGAACTTCTGAGATGATTTAATACAAACCCGTGTCTAAATCAAAATCATGGACCCCTTACTTACTAATTTGAAATGCAAGAGTAGACATGCAAAATTAGGGAGAGACGCTTTCTATGCTGTCCTGTGAAAGTGAAAATGGGTACTGAATAACATCCTGTTAATAGAAAAGCCTTAATGACAGCAGCAAAAGACTGAGGACAATAAACATGTTAATGAGATAACTACTTATGGTACCGCAGAATAATGACATGATGGCAGCTATGACATGGACTCAGTTTCTATAATTGCTGTCTTATATCTACAAAAAAGCATATGTAGGTGACTGTATTGTGAGAGAAGGGGAAGGAATAGCTTCTACTCATAATTTTTGAAAGTGAAAGAATGTTAGAAAGTTGAGTCCTACCTTATTTTTTGCAGGTCATGGTGGGGAATTCCAATGTGTGTTTTTTTTCTTGGGACTAATAACTGCAGAGTTGCTCATGGGATTTACTTGTACCTTGCCAGAAGCTACAGCTCTAGATGCTTCACTGATCTAAATGGAGTATTGTTTTTTAACAAGACAGTCAGTAGTTGCCAATTGTTCATGGACTGCTAGTTAGATCAATTTTGTAGTTTCAGGTTATTTATTGTTCCTAGTTTGTGTTTTTCGGGAACAGTTCCTGTTAACAATGACTACAGATACTGGCTTAATTCAGATGTTGTATTTCAGTGCCAAAGTCTAGTAGCCTAATTAAACTGTATCTCGATAACTCGATTTGGGCCTTGTATTCCCTGATCTCCATGCTGTGTTTGAAGATGAGGCAGTGTGATGTCTGAATTGAGCCACTGAAGTTATGGGTTTTATTATATAATGTATTTAAGGCATTTGGAGGCAGTTTACAAAGCATTTTAAAATCCAAAACAATAAAAAATAAAATATACCATAAAAATCAACAAAACAGTAACATGACTGTAATCAACTAGACAAAATAGCAGACTGGAAAACTGTCATTATCAGGGCTTAAAATATATGCTCATTAAATTGACCACCAAATAAAAATGACGATAAAAAAATTATAAAGTAGGGGCCAGTTCTTTGGGGAGGGTGTTCCACAGCTGGGGTACAACAAATTAAAAAGCCCTCTCCTATGTTGCCACCTGCCTGATCTCTGATGGTGGTGGCACTCTTGACCTCAGTGGAGAATCTTACTGTTTGGGCAGGCTGATATGAGAGAAGGGAGTCCTTAAGGTTGAATCCCGACAGGGTAGAAGACCTTATATCCAGCAATTGGGTGTTCAGTCTGTTCTATGGGGGGTTGCACTCCCCATGAAAGAGCCAGTGCATAGATTGGGGGTGCTCCTTTATCCAGCAGTGTCACTTGAGGCTCTCTTGGCTTTAGTGGCTCAGCTAGCTTTGGCTGATTTGCCAGCTATGACCATTCTATTGTGGTTCCTGCTCTGGTCACCTCTTGATGGAATTACTGTAATGCACTGTGTGAGGCTGCCTCTGAAGACAGTCGCAGAAGTTACAACTAGTGCAGATTATGACTGCCAGAATATTAATGGGCGCGGTCAGTCAGGTGGGATCATATTGTACCAGTTCTGAGGGAGTGCACTGGTTGCCTGTGTGCTTCCAGGCCCATTTCAACATGCTGAAATTTACTTTTGAAGCCCTGAACAGCTTGGGACCCAAATACCTGAAGGAATGCCTTTTCCTATACCAGCCTGCCCTTCTCTTAAGATCTGCAGGAGAGGCTCTTCTCAAAGTACCTGTTCCATGTTATGTGTCAGAAGAAGACAGCCTTCTTGGTTGTGGTGCCCTTGAGAAGCTGCGTTACTGTGCGTCTTACTGTGTGTTTTTTTAATGTGTTGTGTTTTTCTAGGTTGAAGACTTTGGGTGACAAATCAAGAGAAGCCAAAATAAGCAAACAGAGGTGCTGTTGGATATTTTGACATTACACTTTATTTCTTTCTGGCTCAGTACAATGTTTTATTCTCTAAACTTCTAGATAGTAGTTATAATGAAATTCCAGTTAGCAACAGATATTGCCCTTGCAACAGTGGAGAGGTGGTCTGTTCTGCATGTCTTCTCAATTGTAGTTTTTATCAAGGGACTAGAGAAACTGATTTACCCCCTTAATGCAGGTTCTTTCATGGACGATCCTTACAGTCCTTGTTATTTTACTTAATGGTTCTAACAACTTAATTACAGAACAAGTTACTAAATTTTTAAATGTAGCTATCCTGATCAGACCCTCTAGAATTGTTTCATGATTCTGCTCTTAAATCACTATGCACTTTATTTTTCTATATATATTTAATTCTATATATATATATGGCTGTGGTCAGTAGACTGTAAATAATAAACTACTACTATATTAGCAGCAGTACTAATGAGAGCAGTGCCACTCTCCTGCTGCATCAAAGGAGACAAGAAAGTATAGTTTAACATTACACTTTATTAAAAGTATTATTTCATAAGCAAAATCTTATTTATTCAGTGAGAGTAAATGTGGCATTTTCATGACATGACATAATATTCTGTTTTAATGAATAACATCCAAAAATGTATATTAGCAGAATTCCGGTTTTTTATTTTTTTTATTTCCTAGAGTACATTCAATTAATTTGTTGCGCCATAGTAGTAAAATCTAGGATTAGGTACTATACTCCAGTTAGTATTCTAAGGGACACCACATTTTTTTGTGCAAGCACTGGGAGCTGCTTGAGCTGGGGTGACGGAAGTAGTCATTGGTGTTGCTAAATCAGCACTCTGAAGAAGCCCCTATGCATCTGCACAAGAAGACTTTTTGGGGGTTGTAATGGATTTTAAAGGGCACTAAGTGTGGCACCTTATGATCTGTCCTAGGGGCCAAGCAAACAAAACTGGATGTCGTGACTATAGGAAAAACTGTAGTGCTTATTCCAAAAACATCTTCCCAAATTGCCAGATGATTTCCCGTGGCACTGTTAATACTTGCAACCTGATCGTTAAAAAGGTGTTTTGGTTATTCTAAACATTAATTTGAGAAGCCTTGTAGGATTTCAACACTATAATACATTCCTATAATTTGTATTATAGGACTGTACAATGTTTGCCAGAGTTTTCTGCTGGATTAGTTCTGCTGAGCAGGTAAGCTCATTCTTATACTCTCTTACTGTGGGGTTCAGGTAGAGTTATAATTCTGCTTATTTTTCTGGAGACATTATTATTATTATTATTTACAGAATTTTTATACCATTCCACTTCAAGCAGATTCTGGAGCGGTGAACAATAAAAAGACAAAGACAGATAAAAGAAACAAAAACAATACATTGAAAACAAACTAAAAGTACATTGGCGGTTGAAGAGCAGAGAAAGCTTCCTGGAACAAGGAGGTCTTCAGCAGGCGCCGAAAGCAGCACGATGTCAGAGCCTGCCTGTGGCAGGGAGTTCCACAGAAATGGAACCACCACGCTGAAGGCTCTTCTCCTGGTGGACTCCAATTGGGCCAGAGACCCATGAGGAACCACCAGGAGCATGCCATCTAATGACCTCAGCAGCTGGGCTGGTTGGTATGGGATGGGGCGCTCTGTCAGGTAACCTGGTCCTAAGTTGTTTCGGGCTTTGTAGACAAGTACCAGAACCTTAAAGCTGACCAGGTAGTGAATAGGTAGCCAGTGCAGTTCCTTCAGCAAAGGAGTTGCATGCTGAAATGGGGCAGCTCCGGACAATAGCCGAGCTGCTGCATTCTGCACTAGCACCATCTTCCGGAGCAACCTCAAGGGCAGCCCCACATAGAGTGCATTGCAGTAATCCAGTCTTGAGGTTACTAGCACCTGTATCACTGTGGCCAAGCTATCCCTGTCCAGGAGAGGCTGTAGCTGGCGAACCAATCGAAGATGGTAAAAGGCACTCTGAGCCGCTGCAGTCACTTGGGACTCCAGCGTCAATGATTGATCTAGGAGTATCCCCAGACTATGAACCTGATCTTTCAAAGGGAGTGCAGCCCCTTCCAGAACAGGCAATGAGCCTATCTCCCAGGCAATAGTTATCAAATACCGTTGGGTCCAGAGTGGGTTTTTTCAGGAGTGGTTGCAGTACTGTCTCCTTAAGGACAGCAGGAACCACCCCTTCACGTAGAGATGCGTTTACCACTCCCTGGACCCACCCAGCCAAAGCCCCTCGGCTAGCTTTTATAAGCCAAGAGGGGCAAGGATCAAGAGGGCATGTGGTCGGTCGCATTGCTGCAAGCACCTTGTCCACATCAGGCCACAGCAACTGAAATTGATCCCACAAAATTGGGCAGATTGTGGCATCAGATACCTCGACTGGAGCTGTGCTAACAACAGCGTCAACTTTGCTACGGAGATGAGTGATTTTGTCCTCAAAGTGTGATGCAAAGATGTCACAGCGGGACTTTGAGGGGGCCAGGGCCCCATTGGCTGGGGAGAGTGTTAACAGCCCTTGGACTACTGTGCGAGTGTTAGGAACCTGTAGTTTAATGCCAATAGCATTAGCTGTCATGATGGGGTTCCCCAGGAAATCAGTTACGCCAGCTAACACTATTGGCACATTATAGGTAAGCCTATAGGAGAGCCGGTGTGGCATAGTGGTTAGAGTGTTGGACCAGGACTCGGGAGATCTGGGTTCTAGTCCACACTCGGCCATGAAGCTCACTGGGTGACCTTGGGCCAGTCACTGACTCTCAGCCTAACCTACCTCACAGGGTTGTTAAAATAAAATAGAGAGGAGAAAGATTATGTAAGCTGCCTTGGGTTCCTTGCAGGAAAAAAAGTGGGATAGAAACATAAATAAATAATAAATATAGGTCCTTATGCTAGCACAACTTAATTTACATTTACTAGTGTCGGGTTGGATGCTGCCCATGGATGTGACCAATAGAGAGATACTTTAGAAATACCTTGGTTGCATTTTTATTGTTGCTTTCAGTATCCAGTAGAAAGGCAACTTAGAAATTTTAAAAAATTTAAAAATTACTCCTATTACTGTACTTTTAGTATTTGGACACTTGTATGGAACCAAAGTAAAATAAAAACTTAGGATGTGTGTATTTCTAAAAATGTAACATTTTAGATTTTAATATAGATCCTAACAGCTGTAAAATGTATTATAATCAAAAGCAAGCAAAGCTCAAAGCTAAGCACTTTAACAGCCTGATGGTATGTTTGTTCAGAAGTAATTCTCATTGAATATATGCAACTTACTCCCATGTATGTATAGAATTGTGCAATCCTAGCCAAAACTACTCAGAACAAGTCCCACTGAATTCAATGGAGTCTACTCCCAGGTACGTGAGTATAGGATTGCAACCTAATTTGTTAATTTCAGTGGATGACTAAATACACTCAGTATTGGCAGTGCAGATACTATTGCTTAAGCTTGGTTTAGGTTCAGATTGGGAAATCTTATTCTTATTCTTGTTTTTAAGGAAGGCATATTTCATATGGCTTTTCAATTTTATTTACATTTTTATTTGTTGAAATGTGACATTTCTTGAAATTGGTTGGCATAACTATACATTCTCAAACTCTCCAAATCTATAGGCTTTTTGTTAAACTGTATTGGGTAAGTGACCACCTAAGAATTTAAAGCATGTGCTATTAGCTCAGATTTTTAGATTTCATGTTTTGAGAAAAGCTTAAAAAATATGAACACTAATAAGTCTCAGATGCCAGAAGTAGGCTTCTCAGTATAAGCATTTATTTTCTTGGCACTGAATTTCACAGTGATCTTCAGTTGTAATCATCTACACACTTACCTGAGAGTAAGTCTCATTGCACTTCTGAATAGATATTATAGGCTTGTGCTGTTAGTCTCTCTGTAAATTCTGAAAGCAAGCTTGTTTTTTGTTGTTTTTTGAAAGCCTAACAATTGCAGTTTTGTATCACTGTGGAGTACTTGACTGAAGAAAGCAAAGATGCTACAAATATGAGACTGTTTAATGCATTATAAACTGACTCATTGTCAGAGGACAACCTTTCTTCTTTACAGTAAATACGTAGTAAGCACTTCAGTTCAGCACAGTTAGGTGTGTTTGTGGCCATCATCTTAAGTATACGCTTAAATATAAGCTCCAATATTATCACTTATTTCCTTTTGTGAAGGTATGAAGATACATGGGCAGCTCTTCACAGAGGAGCAAAAGAATGTGCGAAAGCTGGAGAGGTAAAATGTTTACCAAAACTAATATGCAGACATTTTTAATTTAAGAACTACCGTACTTATTAGTATTTAGGTGTTTTGCATTCAGCAAGTCAGCTCTTTCATCTGAGTATTTTCCATATATTTATCAGAAATATGCAATATGTACATCAAAGTAAGTTTTTATTTATTTATTTATTTATTTATTTCATTTTTATACCGCCCAGTAGCCGAAGCTCTCTGGGTGGTTTACAGCAATTAACAAGACAGTCCCTGCCTGCAGGCTTACAATCTAAAAAGACACGACACACAAGGGAAAAGGAATGGGGAGGGAAGAAGGGGGAATAAGTTTATATACGTTTTATGCATCATATCTGTATAAACAACATCTAACCAAGCACATTTAGCCAGCATTTGCAAGTAAACCAGTTGACTTGACTCACTGTACTATTGTTTTATTTATTCATTTATTCATTCCTATACTACCCAATAGCCGAAGCTCTCTGGATGGTTATAACAATCAATAAAAAACACACAATACAATATATAAAATATACACAATAAAAACATAATTTTTTTTAACCAAATTTAAAATGGCACAAATAGCTAAAACATGTTGTATGTTTCTACTTGCTCTTAAACAAGTGCATATGCACAATTTTAATTTTGCTGATGGACTTCTTCA
Organism: Shinisaurus crocodilurus; assembly: GCA_021292165.1. Taxonomy (NCBI): domain Eukaryota; kingdom Metazoa; phylum Chordata; class Lepidosauria; order Squamata; family Shinisauridae; genus Shinisaurus; species Shinisaurus crocodilurus. Next base: position 136,321,558 of record CM037880.1, read on the forward strand.
CTTGTGCAAGGTTTTTTCCTATTACATTTTTATCCAGCTTTTCTCAAACCCCGCCCCCCCCAGCCAAACAGTATTCTATGTATTTATAAGTGTATTGAAAATCTGTGCAATGTACACATTCTCCATAAACATGGACATATCTGTTTGCAGGAACCAGCCCAGCTCCTATTATTCTGTGTTAAGCATTGCACTTCCATTTCCCTGCTTGTATATGTTTGTGTGAACAGAGCCAGCTAGTTTAGTTTTAACATCCATCTGACTCAAGTGAAGCTGTGGAAGTGTTGAATTGTTGTCTGTGATCAGTAATGTTCTGAATGGAGCCAAACTTAAGGACAATGTAGATGAGACAGAGGTGCTGTGAGTGGGTGATTCTTCTGAACTGGAAAGTGGTGTTCCACTGTTCTGGGTGGGGTTGCATTCCCCTGAAAGATCAGGTTCACAGTTCAAATCAAACCCTATCTTTAGAGGCTGAAGTGCTTCTGTGGCACGTACCTCCTTCCACTAGGTGCAGCTCGTATGCCAGCTCAACACCTCCCAGACAGAGGGAGCCTAACTATAGTTATCCACGTACTGTACTGGTAACATCTTGTTCACACTTTTACAATGCATTCTAAATGGAGCTGCCTCTGAAGAAACTACAATAGCACTATCATTAACTGGGACTGGGTGTATGGAACATATTACACCAGTTTGGGTACAGCTAGATTACAGAGTTGCTGGTGAAGTTCTCCTGAGGTGAGCTTGGAGGAGAATTTTAGGGGGCTTCATAACATCCCATCTCAACAGACAGACTATTAGAAGGCTGTATAAAAGTCACTTTGTGATAAAAGTCATCTTTATGTTTTTGGATATCTTAGCTACTTGCAGAATTATATAACAAAATTGTATTTACTTATTTACCGAAATCTTTGAATCACTTAAAAATAAGAGAAATACAAACTATATAAATAAAAAGTCCTGACTGACTGACTGACTCATCAACACCCAGCTCAAACCGTTTAATCAAGGAACGTGAAATTTTGAAGGAACATGGTTTTTATGATGTAGACACCCACTAAGGAAGGATTTTTGGAAATTCCGTCCCTAAGGGGGTGAAAAGGGGGGGGAGAATCACCTCCACTCTCATATCTTTTATGGGCAAAACAACAGGGGAGCAGTTATGCAAATCGGCCTCACCTCATAATTGCTGCAGGAGCCAATAGGAGCAGTTATGCAAATAGCCCATACGGCACTTAGAATGTTTGTATGAATTCCTGCAGGGGCCAATAGGAGTGGGTATGCAAATCTCCTCTAGGCCATTTAGAATGTTCTCTAAGGGTGTGAAAAGGGAGGGAAACTTTTTAAATGACTGACTGAATTACTGTTGTGTAATTGGCATGGTCACTCTTCATCACTTGTAGACTCTCAGGCTTAACCTGATTTTTCTTTAAGATCAGATATTTCTGTCAGAAAAGATTTCTGCTGCCAGCACCCAGCCTAAATGTTACACTTTCAGTCGGGGACTCTGTATCTTGTCCATGCAGCTCTCTCAGGCCTTCAAGGAGAAAAAACCAAACAAAACCCTTTTCATTTTTAAATCTGTTTTTTTAATTATTATTATTCTCCATAAAAAAAATATCAAAATGCAAATTAAAAATTTAAATGTAAATGGTGTGATGATACCACACACAGTCGTACCAATTGTAGGCGATGGAGCGTGCCTATTGCGGGCACTATCTTTCGTTATGTATGGCAGTCAAAATCTAGGTAGGGAGGTACGTGAACAAATAGTTGATCATGTCGTTGAAAACTGGGATGAATTCTCTATAATGTCCCACGACGGTGATGGAAACAACTATGCGAGCGCCGATGCATACTTTGACAACATGTCCCAACCCCATACTTATGGTGGTTTGTGCGAGTTGACAGCAGGTGGACAGCTTTTTGAATTAGTTTTCGAAGTTTATCATAATGGTGAACTTCACACAAAATTTGGTAACGAAGGTAACCCTGTAGAACAGTTAAGTTTTACGCAAAATCTTTCCGGTGGCCGTTTTGAGGCTTATTTGCCATCTGAACCTGATGGTGTTTCTAAAATTGTTTTCTTTTAAAAACAATTGTACCAAATCCTAAAATCCACGGGCAACAGCTAGTTCAGTATAAAAGAATAATAACATACTGTATAAAACTTAAGAGACTATAGTGAGCAAGACGAGATCACTGTTCTCAGAAAGATGGTTGGAACAAGTAAGTTTTCAATAGGTACCAAAAACACAGAAGGGCTGGTGCCTTTCTAATTTATACTGATAAGGAGTTCCAGAGGCTGGGCACTGTAGTACTAAAGACCCCATTTTGATCCATCATGGACCAGACCTCTGATATCTGAGGCACCACCTGGAGGTTATCTACTGAGCAGGCCAGTAGGGGATCAGGCAATCTCGTAAGTGTCCTGGTCCTGAGTTGTTTAGGGCTCTGTAAACAAGTACCAAGACCTTAAACCTGATCTAGTATCATATAAGCAGCCAGTGCAGTTCCCTCAGCATAGGTGTAATATGCTGTTGATAAGCCAGTCCCATTACTGATGGTATTTCACTCCAAATCTGTAATGACCACTCCCAACAGCTTCAGATATATGTTAAAAGGAATAGGGACAAAATAGTGCCCTGCAGCACCCCAGAGGGGCAAGGAACACTTACCCCAAACTCTCTGAATCCCACCCTGTAGATAGGGCCAGAACCACTGAAGAACAGTGCCACTGATACCCATTTTATGAAGTCTATTGTAGTCAGTGGTATCAAAAGCAACTAAATGATCCAGTAAGAGCAACAGGGTAGCACTCGCCTTGCCCCTCTCCCAGTAAAGGTCATCCATCAGGGAATTTTCAGCAGAAGGTTTTGTTAACTTTAAAGTGAGTAGGAGAAATAATTGCTTTATTGACACTGTTGTAGAAATATTAAACTGCGCCATAAACGCATTTCGAAATGGCGCCGATGTCCGGAGGCTGGAAAGCCCCCGACACCCAAGGCAGATACAGGGGCTAGCAACAGACAGAAGCCCCAATCAGGTTGTAGTAAAACAGGGCACAAGTAAGGCTTGCCCAGTAGAAAGAAGTATTTTGCTTATCTAACCCTTGCCCAGGTGGGGCGGGGCTCTTCCTATCTGGTCAGTCCCATTTGCCTGGCCTGCGGAGAATTGCCTTGAGTGCACTCAATAAAGCTTTGGAACCAAAGTCTCACCTCTGTCTTCTTTGGCTGCCAAAGTCCGGTTGGAGCAAACCTAAATATCAAAGACCACTGTTAGTGTCCAGCTTACAACAACACACATTTTTATTGGATACTTTTCATTATATATAATAGACAAATTTAACGTTGTATTCTGAGTTAAAACCTATTACCCCAGTACTGCTAAAGATAGATATCTCAGCTTGTGCTTGTAGCAGGAAAGATGTGAGTACACTAATGGATAAGAGTTGTCTGAATAGACTATACAATATAGCAATAATGAAAACAATTACAATTGATGTTAAATTGAGTTGATTGTAGTCGATGTAAATGCATTCATTTACTAATGGAGAGACTATGGGCAGGTATATGACTTAGATGATACAGTTGCAGAAGTGGAAAAAATAATGTAATTCTGATTAGTAGTGTTTTTGTCTTGAGTTTGAAATGCCTGTTTGTCTTCTCTTTTAAAAAAGATAATTGTTTCTAAGTCCCATGGAAGTAATGGCTGTAAATTAGTAATGGATAACATTTCAATTGTTATTAAATATAGCTGGCCATTGTGAACAGAAATCTACAGATATAAAGTCATATTTTTGGCTTTAATACCTGGCTTGTCAGCCTGTCGAGTGACTTGAAATAGGTTGTAACAAATGTCATAATAATGTTAGTTTTATCCTTGGCTTTAAACATTGCAGCTGGTGGATAGTGAAGTTGTGATGCTTTCTGCTCACTGGGAGAAGAAGAGAAGTAGTCTCTTAGACCTTCAGGAACAGCTCCAGCAAATTCCAGTATTTTTAGCAGATTTGGAATCCACAACAGCCAGCCTGAGTAAGTTGTGTTTGCTTTGTTTATTTTATGGATATATACCCACTTTTTAGGGAAAAAATCCCTCAAGGCAGCTTGCAAAAATGTAAAATAACAATAAAATATAAATGCTAAAACAGTACAGCTAAACTTATAGTAATGAGTCAGCATGCACAAATAAAGACAAAGTAAAAATGGCTTTCCTGAATAAGAATGTTTTCAGGGTGTGTTTAAAGGTACAGATGGAAGGGTTTGTTGGGTTTTCCCCAGGGTTGGGTGGGGAGTTTAATAATAGAGGTGCTACTTCAGAGAGGCCCTTTGTCTGGTACTCCTGAGTCTGATTTAAAGGGAGACTAGAGAATAAGGTGGAGAGGATGATCTTAAGCACACGGAGATTCATATGGACAAAGGTGGTCCTTTAGATAACTGGGTCTCAGACCATATGGGGCTTTAAAGATAGAAAGAAGCACCTTAAATTCAGCTTGGAAATAAATTGGTAACAAGTGTAAGGGGAGTAGGATAGGCTTTATATGATCTAACTCCCTTATGTCTACCAACATGGTGGTAGCAATTTGAACCAATTGAAGTTTCCAAACTGTCTTTAAGCCTCAAAGGACTTCCAGTTAAGATGGCAGCCTTGTCAGTTGTGTTTTGGCTTGCTCCTGCATGTTCTGCCTTATCTTGGTAATTGCCTAATTTTCTAGCTCTCACTTGTGAGAAATCATTCTCTCTTTCTTTGCCAACTATGTGCTGTTTTGTTTTGTTTGACCTGATGGTGACAGAGGGGTGTGAGGGGGGAAGTTGTGCCAACTCCCCCCCCCCCCCCGCTACTGCTGGGGCAGTGATGGCTTTGCCTGAACAATCCTAGGGAGATGTTACAACACTACTTATAGCTGTATAGCTTTTTTGAAGGCTGAGCTTAAGCTAGAAAGTCAATTTTGTCATTGTAATTTATGAATCATTGGGATACGTGAACAGGGTCAACCAACTGCCTTTATGGAGTCCTTTTTGCGTGAGTTAGTGGATCTGCATGAGGACTATCAATTAGATATTGAGTTGGCACACCAAATTCTCCCCCCCCCCACTCCTGTGGTAAAGAGAGACCTTGCTCGCTCATTGTGTAATTTTCAAGGTTTTCTGTTAAAAGAGTTTATTTTAAGAACTGTGAAGGACTGCCAACCGGTCCTTTACTCAAGACCAGAGATCAAAGGTGCAAAACTGCCAGCCTTAGCTCTGCCGTCTTGACACTGATTCTCTCAGGGCCTTGCCCTTGTCTATATATTGGATTTAGCACTGAACCACAGAGGAACCACACACACAGAGGAACCACACACACCGTGTGGGGTAAAACCAGGAAAGTTTATTTAAGGTAAACAGATTACAATAAAAGGTGGGGAATGAGGGAAGAGGGAGAAAGGTGGGGAGACACTTTGGTATACACAGTAGAGCTACAAAACAACAAAACTAGTCCCTTACTATATAAATACCCAGGCACTTACTTCCTTTGTGTGGGGGTTGGTCCTCTTCAGGGCTTGCCTCAGCAAAAAAGCCCTACTCCTGCGAAAGCGTGCAGACAACAAACCAGAAGCCACAGCAGCAGTATATTCTTCCCCCCCCCACCCCTCCTTTCAGTAGCCCAGCTATCTTTGGCCAATCAGGATGAATTTCATCTGGGCCAAGCAGAAGAGGGGTGGCTCTTTGGTCATGAATAGAATGCTTGGGCCGCATTTGCATGCAAATATTGGTGCACCAACCATCAAAGACATGGGAGACTCTTAGGCGTCAGGAGCCATCAGAGGAACTATACACATTTTGCATGACGTGCTGGGATTATCTTGTTTACACGTGTGGAGGTGTGTGTTTGTTTGTGTGTGTGTGTGTGTGTGTGGTGCAGGAAACTGACGCTTTTTTTCTTCACAAGAACTGTTTTCAAGTTGTTCACCATCTATCCCAGTACTGCCTTGAGATACGTTTTAGTGTTGTCAGCATATTGATGTCTTTTCAGCCAAACGTCCTGATGATTTCCTAGTGGTTTCATGTAGATTTATAAAAGTTTGGGGGATAAAATGGCAACCTGTGACATCCTTTACACCAAAGGCCATGGAGTGGAGAAAGTGTCCCCAGCACAACCTTCTAGGAACAACTCTCTAGAATAGACAGGAGTCACTGCAAAATAGTACTTGCCAAGTCCTAATTTGGAGAGCTGTCCTAGAAGGAAACTGTGCTCAGTGGTATTGCAGGCTACTGAGAGGTCTAGGAGAATCAACAAGGTCATACTCCCCCTTCTGTCCTTCTAATAGTGAATTCAGCTGCTGCGTGCTGACAGGATTGTAGCCAAAATGGGGCCGCTGAGAAACAAGAAGGAGGTATTGGTATACCTGGGGGAATCCCAAGGTTGGCAGAAGTACAAAAAATCCATTAGGGGTGAAAATAAATGGGGAGAGAGCCCAAAATAGCCCAGCGAGAACTAAGTATGCTCAGTGGCACAGAACTGTCTGGGGCGAGGGGAAAAAAATGAAGCACCTGGGTGGAGGGAACAGAGAATCCTCAGAGGAGACATGGTTGGATAACTGCACTGCAGCATTTTGGTGCAGGTCCCACATGTTCTAATAATTTCTTTGTTGAAGTGAGAGAATGGATTATAGAGTAGTTGTTTCAGAGGTTTTAAAAATGCTGTTTGATTTCTTGCTGTATCAAGCTTACTTCTGAGAAAAGGTAAAATCTTTGCTTCCATAGAATTCTAGGGTGACCTACTTCTTCTGTATGTTAAAATTTTGGTTAGAAACCTTCTGATTATCTGTCTGTCTCTATGTGTTTGGACCCTCTCTTCCCCCGAGAAGCTTAGAGTGGTTACTTGCAACAATCCTGTGAGAAAGAGCAAGTAGCCAAGTCGAACACTGCATCACACTGACTTTCAGCCAGTTAATGGTCAACATATATCTATTTGTAAGCCCTTATTGGGAGCAAGTCTGAGTGAACAAAAAAGGACTTCTGAGCAAATATGCATGCTGCATATATATTACTGTTCCTGTCCCCATTATTGTCCTGTCTTAATTAATTTGTAGTGGTCAGTCTTACCTTTTCCTAAACTAAATAAATCTGGTTGGTTCCTTTTAATCACCCATCTTGAGGCTAAACTACTTGTTGCACTGAGAGATCCCTGATTGATCTCCCAAAGTTTTGTGTCGTCCCCACCAACTGCAGCTGCGGGGAGGGGGTAGAGTTGTTGAACCCTTTCCCTAATCCAGCCTTCTCCAGCTCCTGTCAGCCCCAGCCATCACAGCCAATGGTCAGGGATGGTGGGAGCTGTAATCCAAAAACATCTGGAGGCCACCAGGTTGGGGAAGGTTGCCCAGTGCCCAAGTCTAAATCACGTCCTGCACCCTTCCTGAATAAACTGTATTTGCATTGTGGAGGGGGAAAATACAGGTATGATATAGCTGTGTGTATCTTTCCCCTTTGCAGATCAAATAGCTTTGAGGGCGGGGCAGTTTAGATCAGGAAAATAGTACGAACAGGTTAAACACCCCCTGATCAAGTTAGTACCACCCTCCACATCTGCATTTAGTCTTGTTTCTTTTTAAAAAGCTAAAAGAGATTATGGATTTCCTGGCATAATGTATAATTTGGCCCTCAAAGCAGAAATTGCACTCGTGATTTTCGTGGGAAATGCTTGTCTTTGTCTGGTAGGAGAAACTCAAATTGCATCTTCATTGACTGGAAACTTGGATTAGGTCTTACAGGTGGTCTTTACAGGTGGTGCCAGTACTGTGTTTTATTTTGTGTAAAAATACACAAAATGCCATATAATATCATTTCACATTTGTTGTTAAAATTGCTGATAGTTTCTCCTATTAAATTTGCTAATATTGTCAAAGTTTATTTCTCTCTTTTTATAGTCCTGTGATTTGCAAATTAAGCAAACCGCAATGTGCTTTGATGGAACCCCATCATGAAAACCAGCTGCATTTTTGAGAATGCCCACTAGGGGGTGCACAATGACTACTTTATCAGAAATCACTGTCTGGATAGACTATAGAGTTCACCTTTTTATTACCTGGCTTTCTTAATTTTCTCTGTTGAGAACAGTAGGGTCCCTTTTAAAACAGGACTAAGGCTATAATACCTTAGTATTATAGGCCGCGATGGCCGTTTATAATACTGTGCCGCGTCGTGCAAAAATCACGTGCAAAAATCTGGCAATGTACAGATCAGCAAGGTAATACCATTATATGAAATTACAGTGCAATCCTATACATGTTTACTCAGAAGTTAAGTCTCATAGTTTCTAGCAGAGTTTACTCCAAAGTAAGTCAGTCTGACTCAGCAGGGCTCTTCATATGTTCTTATGAAGATGGCCGTTTTAAGCCCTGTTGCCCTGGTTTCTACGCCAAAACCGCAGCAACAGAGTTCAGCTGTGTCGGTGCAGGGCCCGTCGCGTCACTTTTGGCCAGCCAGAAGTGACACAACGGGAGCCCGCGCGGGTGGCACGGCTGCCTGAGTGGTGCAGAGAGTGGGCGGAGAGACCCTCCGCGCAGCGGAGAATCGGAGGCTCAGAGCATCGGGTGGGGCCTGCTCGCCGAGGAGAGGCGATACGGGGCCCCCCAAAAGGTACGAAATTCACCACTACTTTGCATGCATCATTTTTTTATCCTTTCAAGTGACTGGATTGTTGACAGGGAAAATGTGTTCCGTAAGAACATATGAAGAGCCCTGCTGAGTCAGACTGAAAGGTCCATCTAGTTCAGCATTCTGTTCACACACTGGCCAACCAGCTGCCTCTGGGAAGCCCAGAAGTAGAACACAAGCGCAATAGCACCATCCCACTTGTGTTCCCCGGCTACTGATATACAGAGGCTTCTTCTTCGTGGTCTCTGTGCATCACACAAATGGGCTCTGCGCCTGCGCTGAGCTAGCTTCGGAAGATTCTTTAGCTGAGGCGAAATGGGCGGGAACCCCTCCCCCACGGTGCTCGCTCCTAGCATGGTTCCCGCCCATTCCCTCAGTTCCTTTTCGACCGCTATTGCGACCGGCAGCTCTCGAAAGGTTCTCCAGGAGTTTACTCCTCTAGCGATCGGCTGAGTAATTACTATTTGCCTTTTATTCAACTGTCTTTCCCCCCTTCATTCTTCACTCTCTTCAAAAAAAAAAGAAAAAGAAAGAAAAAGAAATTTATACCTCTTAGTTAATCTTCCTTCTGACTTCCCCCCCCCCCCCCAGAACGATGGCCCTTAAGGCCCCGTTCAGAAAATGCATTGACTGTGGTGCAAAGCTACCCCCAGCGGATGGGCATGCCTTATGCCTCTTATGCCTGGGGCAAGAGCACATCGTAGAGACTTGCCGCCATTGCAAAAAGTTCACAAAAGTGACTAGGAAACAGCGGGCATTAAAACACAAAACCTCGCTGTGGCAGCAAACCCTCTCAGCGGCTGGCCCTTCTCTCCCGCGCGCCACAACTTCAAAGAAACCTTCCCCCTCGACTGTAAAAGTCACCGGGCAAGAGGAAGACCAAACTCAAAAGAAAAAGTCACACAAGGGTCCTAAAGGGGAAAACCCCAAAAAGAAACCAAAAACCCTATCACCGATTGGGTCGGTAGCGTCAAAAAAACAGGAGACCTCCAAAACCGTAGCGTCCCCGTCTTCAGCTAAACGCTCGACATCGATACATAAAGAATTATCGACACCGAGGATCATCGAACTGGACACAGCGATAGATTGGGCAGAGTCTATCTCAGACGGAGAAATTTTAGACTCCCCGACAAAGACAGCTCGATCGCAACACTCCACCTCACCTAAGAGAGGAGAGGAGCCCCAATCAAAACCACCGTCACACCACAGTCGGTCTGGATCACAGACGTCCAAGACGATCCAAAGACGACTTCACCTACCGGGGGCGAGAGGACAGTGCGGCTCGACGTCGATCGCCTCGACATCGATCGCCTCGATGCCGAAGAGACCACAGGTCTCACAGTACTCGTCCAGATAGCTCATCCGAAGATGAAGCTACCCGACGTAGTACGCAGCACGCTGGAGCCGAAAAACCGGCAGCTGCTAGCAGCCCAGGACGCCGAGTTGCTACCGACATCGAAAACCCCCGCCATCGACACTCATCAGTCGACACCGAGGGCTCTCGCCGCCGGAACCTAAAGCACGACGTTGAGCACCGCCGTCGCCGCAGCTCCTCCCTCGATGTCGAACGTCGCTACCACAGTCCTTCCTATGGTGTCGAACGTCGCCGCTGAAGTGCTTCGGCCGACACCGAGCGCAGTCCTTCCTATGGTGCCGAACGTCGCCACCGAAGAATTTCGGCCGACACCAAATACCGCACTCGCCCGGCTTTTTCGGCCGACATCGGCCGACGTCGCCATCGAGGCCGCTCACTCGATGCCGACCGCCGCCACCGCGGATCGCGGAGCCACTCAAGCGACACCGGCAAACATCGCCGTCGAAATGTTGAATACCAACGGAAGGTGTCAACACGCACCATCGACCGGCGCCGCTGAAGCACCTCCTCCGGCAGCGTACATCGACATGGAGTCTCCCCCCAAGGGGATCACCATCGACATCGAACACCGCCCATCGATGCCGAACGGCGCCACGACTCCCCCTATATCGATCGCCGTCAACGTCGAAGCTCATCTCCCGATGTCGACCGGCACAAACGCAGAGGTATGACACGTAGTAGGAGTCCCCGCGAGCGATACTACCACACCGCTCAGACTGTACGAGGCGCTAGCCCGCGAAAAGGAAAACATGCTGTGAGTTCAAAAAATCACCATTCTTCAACTCAAGCATCCCCAAGGAAGGCCTTATGTAAAAAGAAGCACCTGGAAAAACCAGTTCCATCAAAAGACCTAGACCCAGAATCTTCATCGGATTTACCGTACTCAGACTCAGACTCCGCATTGTCTGGCCCCCTCGAGTCGTCACCAGATCTCCAGGTCGAATTGAGGGCGGCAGTATCACCTTCAGAAGACCTTGGGACTTTTGCTGACCACGTGCTGAGAATGACAGCATCTCTGGGGATAGAAACCGTCATTGAGTCACCTGACGATGACGACCCAGTGTACAACATGATGCAATCGACGCAAACATCGCCAGCACTGGTGCCTTACCTACCAGCACTACTGAAAGTCGTCAAGAATACCTGGAACAAACCAGCAGTGATTCCTCCAACGGGCAAGAGACTGGAATCTCTTTATCGTGTGCGTAAAGAGGATGCCCAATTTCTCTTCACCCATCCAGCTCCGAATTCTATTATAGTGGAGTCTGCCCAATCTACCTTGAGTAAACTACATACCACACCGGTGGATCAGGAGGGCAAAAAGCTGGACGCCTGCGCCAGACGCGAATATTCATCCAGCGCCTTAGGTCTCAGGGTCTCAAACTACCAGGCAATAATGGCAAGGTACCAACATTTCCTGACGGAAAAGCTGGGCAACCTATGCGAAGACCTATCGGAAGAAAAAAGACAACTGGCACGTGTACTACAGGCGGAGGCCCTGAGCATGGCAACACTCCAAATGAATAATGCTAGACACCAAACGGACTGCCACGCGAGGGCGCTTATCAGCTCAGTGGCACTCCGCAGACACGCTTGGCTCCGCTCAACACTACTGAACACGGAAGCGAGAGCGCGTATAGAGAACCTACCGTTCGACGGTGAGGGACTCTTTAACACCAAAACTGATTACTCCCTCGATGCAGCGCAGAAAGCGAAGGTCACAGCACAAAAGATGGGGCTTAACGCAGCTCCAAGACAGAGATACAAAACTAAACAGTGGACAAAGTTCCAGCCAGCAACGCCGTTCCGGCCGCGCTTCCCACAAAAAAGTCAAGACTTGCGGGTACGAGACCGCCAGCCCTCTGGATCAAGGAGGCCTTTCCAACCTAAGTACCAAGGCCCAAGAAAGGGCAACTCTTTCGGCAAGCGGCGTCTTTGACTTAGCACGAATCGAGACATACTTACTGGACATGACTCAAACACTGAACAAGACAACACCACCGATTACGACAACCCCACAAGATCCGTCAAAAATGTCAGATACAATTACCCTATTCACGGACAGACTAGCCACTTACCTTCCATCGTGGCACTCTATTGCAACGGACCGCTGGGTCCTCAACATCATCCAACACGGGTACCAGATCGAATTCGATGTCCTCCCCCCCTTCCTCGGCATCACTACCACACAGCCCACTCCACCATTACTGGAGGAGGTGGACTCTCTGTTGCAGAAGGGCGCCATCCAGCCTGTCCACCCACGCCACCTCCAGGAGGGGCTCTATTCTCGGTACTTCACAGTGTCGAAAAAGGGAGGAGGACTTCGCCCGATCTTGGACCTCCGACTCGTCAACTTCTTCATAACAGCAAAGAAGTTCAGAATGGTCACCATCCAGTCGATACTACCTTTACTTCGCGAGATGGACTGGTTTGCGTCGATAGACCTGCAAGACGCATACTTCCACATCGCCATTCACCAAGACAGTCGGAAGTACCTGCGGTTCAAGATAGGGGACGAGGCCTATCAATTCGTAGTCCTCCCCTTTGGTCCTCTCCACTGCACCAAGAGTATTCACCAAGTGCATGGCAGTGGTTTGTGCAAGTCTAAGGGCCAGGGGAATCCGGATCTTCCCCTACCTTGACGACTGGCTGGTGGTGGACTCCACGAAATCTCGCCTAGAGTCAGCTATTCGCACAACATTACTCCTACTCGAAGAACTAGGACTATGTCTCAATGCCAAGAAGTCTGTCCTCACTCCGACCAGGGAGATCCAGTTCATAGGGGCGGTTCTCAACTCGGTTCAAGGCCGGGCTTATCTGCCACGAGACAGATTAGACAAAATACTTACCCTCTCAAAAAGTCTATACCAGTCTCGTTCACCGCCAGCGAAAACAATCCAACGTCTCTTAGGCCACATGGCCTCAACGATACAGCTCGTGAACTACGCCCGCCTACACATGAGAACCCTCCAGAACTGGTTCATCCGCTCCTTCGACCCGCAAAGACAGTCCCCTTCCACTCGCCTTCCCATTCCAAGAACGGTCAAAGCGACTTTGCTATGGTGGACGGACAGGAGGAACCTGAACAAGGGAGTTCCCTTCCATCCACTAACACCAACAAAGATACTAACAACAGACGCCTCCCTTCTGGGATGGGGAGCACACTGTGCAGGCCTTACCACTCAAGGAACATGGAATTCCATTCAACGCAAGATGCATATCAACATGCTGGAACTACTTGCTGCTTGGAACGCCATGAAGGCGCTGGAGTCCGAGCTGTACCACCAACACATTCAAGTGGTCACGGACAATACGACCGTCGTGGCCTACCTCAACAAACAAGGAGGCATGCGGTCCATGAGATTAACGAGACTGACCCTCAAGATCCTCCACTGGATGATCCAAAGGTCCATCTCTCTCGTGGCGATCCACATCGCTGGCAAGGACAATACCCTAGCAGATGCTCTGAGCAGAGTCTCCCTGCAGTCCCACGAATGGCAGTTGGACCCGGACGTCCTCCATTGGATTTTCTCAATTTGGGGCCACCCTCAAATAGACCTTTTTGCTACCTCAGAGAACACCGCATGCCACCAGTTCTGCAGCAGGGCAGCTTCAGATCCAGAATCCATTACAGACGCCTTTATGATGCAGTGGTCGGGGCATCTATTCTACATCTTTCCACCCCTTCCTCTGTTGACACGGGTCGTCTCGAAGATATGGAACGACTGCACGGACTGCATCCTGGTAGCACCATGGTGGCCCAGACAGCCGTGGTTCCCCCAGGTACTTCACCTTTCCAGGGGGGAATACCGGTCACTGCCCATCACGCCAACTCTACTAACTCAGGCTCGGGGCGAGATCCGGCACCCAGACCTGAAAAGTTTGGTACTCATGGCATGGAGGATACGTCACTCCTAGTGCAAAATTTGCCAGTAGCAATCCAGGACATCCTAACAGCTGCACGCAAACCAGCAACAAGGGCATCTTATACTAGAAAATGGCTGGCATTTTCAAAATTCGTCACGACACAAAGGCAAGATCCAAAGACTTGCACAGTACAAACTATCCTGGAATATCTGCACACTTTGATGCTGAGGGGATTAAAGCTTTCATCTATAAAGGTGTACTTAGCAGCAATCTCGGCCAACAGACCCTACTCCACCACAGGGACAGTCTTCACTCACCCTATAGTGAAACAATTCCTGAAAGGCCTACGGAATACCATTCCTCCGATGAAAGACCTGACACCAGGATGGGACCTACCATTAGTACTACGCGCTCTACAACAAAAGCCATTTGAACCGCTCGCCACCATAGATTATCGATTACTAACATGGAAAACAGCCTTCCTTGTCGCCATCACCTCGGCAAGAAGATCCAGCGAGCGATGTACACTAAGAGAGGATCCACCTTATATGGTTTTCCACAAGGACAAAGTGATCGTCCGCCCAGACACCTCCTTCATTCCAAAGGTAGTATCGGAATTTCATACCAGCCAGGATATAATATTACCAGCTTTTTTTCAGAGTCCAGCAACGGACCTGGAAAAGAAAATGCACGCTCTAGATGTTCGTCGTGCACTGGCTTTTTACAAGGACCGAACGGCCTCGTTTAGGAGATCGACACAGCTGTTTGTCTGCTATGGCGAAAAATCAAAAGGCCTACCTGTATCCAGGCAAAGGTTTGCCAAGTGGATTGTGGAGGCAATCAAGCTTGCTTACCAGTTAAACAACAAACAGTTACCTAGTGCAATAAAAGCGCATTCAACCCGGGCGCAATCAACGTCTGCGGCGTTTGGGAAGGGTATTCCTCTACAAGAACTATGTAGAGCAGCCACTTGGTCCACGCCATCGACGTTCGTCAAGCACTATAAACTTGACCTCCGAGCTCGGGAAGCGAACGCCTTTGGCAGAGCAGTCCTCTCGTCGGTGCTGCAGTGACATGTGACGCCGTCCCGCCACCGGTAAGTCAGCTTGTTACTCTGCCCATATGTGTGATGCACAGAGACCACGAAGAAGGAGGACAGGTTGCTTACCTGTAACTGTAGTTCTTCGAGTGGTCATCTGTGCAGTCACACAACCCACCCATCCATCCCCGCTCGGCGTCATTATCGATTTCGATGGACCTGCCAGTGGAGATTGGGTGCGTCGCTCCAACTCGTCCTAAAGATGAGAAATTACATTGCTGTTATGATCCAAAGGGCATATAGGGATAACACCAACGATGGTCCCTCGGTTCATGGGGTCGCAATAAGCGGTCTCATAGGAACTGAGGGAATGGGCGGGAACCGTGCTAGGAGCGAGCACCGTGGGGGAGGGGTTCCCGCCCATTTCGCCTCAGCTAAAGAATCTTCCGAAGCTAGCTCAGCGCAGGCGCAGAGCCCATATGTGTGACTGCACAGATGACCACTCGAAGAACTTCAGTTACAGGTAAGCAACCTGTCCATACTGCCTCTAGTATCGGAGATAGTATATAGCCATTATTACTAGTAGCCATGGATAGCCTTATCCTCCATGAATTTGTCTAATCCCCTTTTAAAGCTATCCAGGTTGATGGCCATCACTACATCTTGTGGTAGTGAATTCCATAGTTTAACTATGCACTGTGTGAAGTAGTACTTCCTTTTATCTGTCCTGAATCTCCCAAGGTTCAGCTTCATGGAATGACCCCTGGTTTTAATACTATGAGAGAGGGAGAAAAATGTATCCCTGTCCACTTTCTCTACACCATGCATAATTTTGTACACCTCTATTATGTCTCTCCTTATTTGCCTTTTTTTCTGAGCTAAACAGTCCCAGCTGTTGTAACCTTTTCCTCCAGACCCTTGATCATTTTGCTTGCCTTTTTCTACACCTTTTCCAACTCTACAGTATCCTTTATGAAGTGTGGTGACCAGAACTACACACTACATTTCACAGTGTTCACACTGTGGATTTGTATAAGGGCAGTATGATATTGGCAGTTTTATTTTTCAGTCCTTTCTTAATTATGCCCAATATGGAATTTGGCTTTTTCAAGCAGCCGCGCACTGGGTCACTGTTTTCATCGAGCTGTCCAACACAATTCCAAGATCTCTTCCCATTTGGATTCATTGTTTCAAAATCCCTTATTCTTAAAACAGTACTCTTAAAGGGAGCCCTGGGTAGCAAATTAAAACTGAGAATTGGTTTGTGTGTATATGTTGTATTTAGTAGTGGATTTTATTAGTAAATTATTTTATTTAAAAATATTGCTTTCCTATCTATTTGCCCAGTGGGTCTAAAGGGTACTTTACAACTTTATTTACAAATATAAGGTACAATAGTAACATTATAAAACATCCGATGCGCAGTAAAAGTACAACAGAGCCCAGAGCAGCTCCTCAAGCAAATAACCAGCTCACCGTACTTCAGGTAGTGGTGCAATCCAGAGTAGAACTCTTGAGAAAGCTATTAAAATGTCGGTAGGTGCAGCTGGTGTATTGTTTGAAGCCAATAACAAGCACTCTTGGCCTCTGATGCCACCTGGGGCTGCAAGAGAGCGGCTGGATTGCAGAACCAAATTGCAAATCTGAGTCTTTAGGGGGGTGAAACCCCATCTAAAGCAAGCTATTCCACAATTGGCTAGTTCTCAGTTAATGGTACTTCTTGTCTTGCAGTTTTTTTACCCTCATCTAATCAGTCACTTAAAATGCCTATTCAGAACTTCTGTCTCCTCAGTATCTTGCTGTTAAATATTAATTTACATTTTTAAAGTACACTCAGCCTAGAGCTATATTCTATATTGCAAGGCCATATCTAGAGATGGACATTTTCTAAAGCTCCTGCAAATCTTTAGGGTTTCTGACAAACAGATTTTGAGCTCAGCCTCAGAAATGATTGTGAAAGCTTGTCTGAAAGAAAGAAATGAGCTTTATAAGCCTCAAAATTATTTTCCTGCTCTGGTTAAAATCTGAGACAAACGGATTCCGATCTTCCTACTCCCCTGAACGCCTTTCCCTTTAAAGCCTAGTAGACTGTGGTGGCTGGAGCAGTGGTAGTGTATAGAGTAATGGGTGGGGGGGATATTCTCCCTCCATTGCCTTTATGTACAGGGCACAAAACATGGTGGCCAATGGAAGATGTAGTTCCCCTGAGAATTTTGGGGATCATTGAGGGTGTGTGTGTGTGTGTGTTAGTTTTTGAGCCTTGGATTGGTCAATAAATTAATGTTATTTCCAATTTGGGGAGGGGGAAGAGTAAGTATTCTCTATTAGTTTTCCTGGTGATCAGGGGTGAACTTTGCCTATCTCTGCTTCATGTGGAAATTCTTCAAGTAACTAATCTATATGGTGAAGTTCCTAAAATGGCTGGCAGTATATAAATATTCAAGAAAAGCTCCACACAAAGTCTAATAATCACTGTGGCTCACGCTGGCTCAGCTTGTCTGAGCGTGGAAAGCTAAACAGGGTCAGGCCTGGTTATTACTTGGATGGGAGACCCCTCTTTGAGTGGTTTCCTGCATTGAGCAGGGGGTTGGACTTGATAGCCTTGTAGGCCCCTTCCAACTCTATGATCTATGAATATAAGAACTTTGTGATGATGGAAGCGAGGGCAGAGGCAAAGGTCTATGTTAAGTATGGAGGCTGACAGTTGGGAAACTGAGTGGGACCAATGGGTACAGAAGATAAGGGATAGGGAACATAAAGGTAGATGGCTGAAGAAAGGGATGAAGAAGAAACTTCTTGGATTAGGAGTTAACTGCTTCATGCCACTTAACCTTCTCATGCCACCTACTTTGCAATATGATGTACAAAAAGGTTAAATGAAAGTGTGTGGTATATTTAACTATTTTGAAACTTACCCAGTATCTGTGTAGTACCTGATCCTGAGAATAGGGCTACCCTAGGCTTGCCTGAAAGATCTGGCTCTTCTTGAGACCCTTGGGCTTATGTTAAATAGTGGGTAATTAACCCACCCACCCCAATTTAAGTACTCTCCAAAGAGACTCTAGCTACAGTAGTCAGTCTCTGCCATAGTGAGGAGAAGTCAATTAAGGTACATTAGGAAAGCGGAGAAGCAGGTGACTTGTGTTGCTTCCCTGCTGCCCCCATAAGTTCTCCTGATCATTGTGCGTGACTTATCTCCATGCCTGTGGAAGCAACACTCACTGTGGGACCTCTTCATGGCAACAATAGTAGCCATCACTAAGTCCTCTGTGTGTTTGCTCCATGGAAATTTTAGGTGGAAGAAATTGTTACTGCCAGGAGGCTGCTGCACTTCAGAATGTCTCTGGAGTATGTGGTCTTATGGCAGTAGGGCTAAGAGGTATTGGATTTTTCTGCATGGATATTCTTGTGTCAGTGGTGACCACAGATTGGTATATGGATCCAGTTAACAGATAGACTAATGTGAAAGGGAGGTGGAGTTCACCTATTTTGATATTTGAATATTTTGTTCTAACAGTCCAATTGGAAGAAAGTTTTAAGGAAATGGAAAATCATTTACTATATCTTGAAGATCTCTGTGGACAGTGTGAATTAGAAAGATACAAGCATGTGCAAGTACTACAGCTGGAAAATTACAAGAAGACTAAACGGTAAGTTTGAATATATTACAATTTTAAAGTTTTATATTTGATTTTACTGACTGAATACTTTCTGTTCTATTTGAAAGCATAGGTTTATCTTAATCCTCTTTTTTTCTTGTTTGAGGACTGTGCTCACTTTCATGTTTACAGAACCCTTCATGAAAAAGAATTAGTATATCTCCAGTTGGCTAGGAGATTCAGGCTGGAATTCATTGGACACTTTTTTGGAAGTAAGCCCCATTGAACATAGTGGTACCTTCTTCTGAGTAAACATGCTTAAGGATTGTGCAGCATATGTTCTAGAAAAAGGTTTATTTTGGTTTCTTAGGTCTTCACCTTTTACTAGTAACAATGTCGTTATCTGTCAGATTAGTCATCTTCTGTCAACATTGCTCTGATTCATGATAAAGAGCATTGCATAATCATTATGGGCTTCATTGTTTTTGCACAGATCAGAAAATAAATACTGCTACCAATAGCAGGAACTAGCTATTTCTGGGTGAGCTAAGTGGTAAATTTGTTCATCAAGTTGTCACTCAACCCTCAGGAGACATTGCAGTGTTTGCTTTACTGCTGGCAATTAGTGAGGATAAGATAAATGGCTATTCAAGTGATCACAAGTTAATCCAACATGATTTCGTTGGAAGGCCAGTTAGAACTAGAACTTCGGCTAAGTTATTTGATTTTTAAAAGGCTGCTTTTGAGAAACTGGTGACAAATTTGTGAGGTGAGTGGCATTAGAGGGTTTATGCCCTTGAAGAGGAGAGCTGGAATTACCATCACTTTCACACCAAGCAAGATGTCAAAATTTATCAGGAAAAGTCTTCAAGATTCACCTGGATAACTAAAATTTTAGGACAAGAAGGTGGAAACCAACAGCCTATAAAGAATGGCAAAGGGCTTTTATTGTCAAAGGCTGCCAGTTCAATTCATTTCTGTTCTTGTAAGGTAATGGTTGCTCTCAGGCTCATAGAGCAGAAGGGAAGCACACTTTGACCTCTGCCATTGGCTAGGGGCCCAAACTCTACTGGTAAGTTGTATTGCCTACCTCCCAGGTAGAATGTTATGGCAAGGGGGGGACCAACCTGACCCCATATATTGACTAGAGAAGAAGCAGTTGCAGGGAGTTTTGTTCTCCATTATGCTGCCTTGCCCCACTTAGCTGTCAGTTGCTCTGGAACTGGAGAGCAGAAGAGAAGCATACTTTGGTCCCACTAATGAGACATAGGATCAAGGACTTCTGAGTCATGTATGTAAGAGTTGTATTTTTTGTATTACCTGTTCCTTGTACGCTACCTTAAGAATAATTTGATAGGCAGGGTATAAATCTTCTAAATAAATAAATATATAGTGGCCCTGTGAAGGATTGAGGCCTACACAGGCTTAAGTTTGTTGAAGCCTGAAGGCCCAAACACTTCCCTAGATTAGTTGAAGCCTGAAGGCCCAAACATTTCAGGATGGG
Organism: Shinisaurus crocodilurus; assembly: GCA_021292165.1. Taxonomy (NCBI): domain Eukaryota; kingdom Metazoa; phylum Chordata; class Lepidosauria; order Squamata; family Shinisauridae; genus Shinisaurus; species Shinisaurus crocodilurus. Next base: position 136,341,578 of record CM037880.1, read on the forward strand.
AGGGGGAGTTTGTGAGTTTTAGTTCACCCAATAGAAGTTAAGAATTATTTCTCCTGTTCAAGGTCACGTGGTTATAACCTTCCAATCCTGGGAAGGCTATATATGTGTGGGGTGTGGTCAGCAGACTGCAGAGAGAGACTGACTGTGGAGAGAGACTGACTGCAGAGGAGAGAGGTAGTCTGAAGTTAAGCTAGAGAACCTTGTGTTTTTTTTTTGTCTGTTTGATTTGGTCATACTTGCTTTTGAATTATAACTGCTCTATTATGTAAATACCCTAATATAATAAGTAAAGTGTTGTTGTGTACCCTGAGTTGTTGGAGTGACTTCTTCACCACGTCTAAAGCCTATTCCCATGCTACTGGAAACAGGCAAAGGATTTGATCCCCTGGAACGGGAGAGGCTTTGAGAAGAGGCAGAGATCTTCCAAAGGCAGGTCAAGGGGTCCCTGCAGTAGCGGAACCTTGACAGGCCCAAACTCAGAAGAGAGTGTATTGCCAGAGCATTATTAATCAGCCATCACTAATTAAAAGAAAGAAAACTAGTATACACCAATCTTCCTCTTTACAATGTTTCTCCAGATGCTTGTAGTATAGCAGAGGAAGCTGGCTGTAGTTGTGAGGCCATTCCATGTTGCAGCACCTATTTAAATACCAAACAAATTAGGTTTTTTCCTCAGGTGACCCAACAGTACAGTTCAGACATAATGTTCCTGAACTAAAGTATGTTGGAGCAGGGATGAGTTCAAGTGCTCCCTCCTCCTCCCAACAAGCTGCAGAGGAGACTTCCTGGTTTGTAAAACTATAGCTTCCTTGAAATGTCCAAACAAAGGACATTTAAGTACTTCCTATAAACCAGGATTAATCCGCGTTTGTAGGGCATGCTTAAATCTGTTTCCTAGTTCAGGTGTTACATGGAAACTGGTTTAACAAACCAGGAAGTGTCCTTGTGGAGAAACGAGCCTTTGGGGGTACACACACACACCTCATGTGTGAACCGGCTGGGGTGGGGTGTGCATAGTTAGCGTGTAGAGAAAAGAGTTTTTAGGGTTCCTGCATGCATGCATGCAGGAACAAACAAACAAACACACACACACACACACACGCCTCCTCATGTGTAAACCAAGTGGGGGGCTGGGAGGAAGTGAAAGGTGCATGGAACATAGGATGGGGCCTGGCGCCCGGAGGTCTGGAGGAGCCAGGCTGAAAGCGTTCATATGCAGATGTAATTCAAATAGTTCAAGCCATGACTCAGGAGTTCCCTTCCCCCTGCCTGGCCAGTTCCCTCCCCCCTGCCTGGCCAGGTGAAGTTCAAATTGATTGGCTGAAGCAAGAAGGTTACAGAAAAGGGGAGGGGGAAGAGCTATTTCCCCACGTGTAGCCTTTGTTCTTAGTCTTAGTCCTTTTGGTAGCGTGCCCGGCATGGCAGCGCGTCAGCGAGGGGCCCGAGCCTTTAGGGGGGCCCCCCTCAGGAACCGACCCCAGGCAGCTCCTGGTAAAATTAGCTGGTTTGAAGGCTCTGGTGAAAGGCAAGCCTTGTAAGAGTTTACCCATCTCGGACCTTCGGGTAGGTGCGGTAATTCTCCATCGGGCGGCAAGGCTGTGCTGGATCTAACCCTTGAAGAAGACACCCTCAGGTAACAGGTGTGTGCCTGAGAGATTTTAAGGAATCAGGTCTTTATTGTTTTGCAGCTTTACTGTGTACCAAAGTGTCTCTCTATATTGTGTGCTTCTCTTATTTCCCTAATCTTGTAAATTGCTACCAGAAATAAACCTTGTTTGGTTTTACCCCACATGGGTTTTGTAGTGCTCTGTGAGTTCAGTATCTAAATCCAGGTTACAGAAATATGAAGGCGAGTCCCTAAACAGAGATCCAAGTAGGATTGCAGACAGCTGAGGCTGGCAGTCTGGTATCTTGAGATCTCAGAGGGTCTTGGTTCCTTTGCCAGTAGGCAAGGTTGGGGTGGTGGCGTGTCAGCCAGCCCCCCCTTCCGGGCCACATGGTGGCAAGTGCTGGGTTTCCTTTGGAGTAGGAAAGGGTGGAGGTCTGGCGGGCCAGCCAGCCCCCCCTCTTCCTCCACAGTCCTTTACTGCTGGATGAGCAAAGGGAGAAAGGAATGGAAGGAAGGAGACTGTTCTGTTTTTCATGGCTTAAGGTGCAATCCTGTGCACGTTTAAACATAAAAAAGTCCTACAATTCCCAGCATGCTCCAGCCAGCATGTCTGGCTAGAGCATACTGGGAGTTGTAGGACATTTTTCTGTCTAAACATGCATAGGATTGCACCCTTAATTATTTTAGTTCTTGGGCTTGGATTAATAGTTTTGTGAGCCATCTTATACATAGGATAAGTTGAAGAATAAATAAAAATGTCTTTAAAAATAAACAAAGGTGCTGTTCAGTATTCTGTTTCACTGATGAGAATTTGCCATCATTAATCAAAAAGTTGTGGGCACAAGGAGAGCCCTTCCATCTTCTCAGGGCGATGCATCAGAGGAAATAGAAAGGTGGCAGAGTAACAGCAGTAGCATCTGAGAAGTTATATTTGCCAGGGATGCCCAAAAAGTGGGGAGAGAGTGAATGTTCCTGAAGTGCTCTCAACTCAAGCCATTAGGGTTAATACACACAGAGCGGTGTCCCTGGTTACATCTGTTCCTCATTAAGAGTGTGCTCTTAATTGTTTGGAGTATGATGTGTGTGTGTTTTGCTGTGGTTTCAGTGGCTGGACAGCTGAACAGTGTGCTTATGAGAGAAAAAACACGTGAGCCATGCATGCTTCAAACAGCATCAAATACCCTTCTGTTCCCATATGCTATGTGTGAAATAGCATGTGAAGGAATGACAGACCCTCATGGAGCAAAACCATTAGCTTACCGGACCATGCTGTGACCTTTTCTGGAGTAGTAGTATGGTTAGGGTGGATTGAGAAGCTAGTGAGCCTTCAACTAAAATTTTAATGTAGATGTCACAGATAAGTACTAGGAGATAACAAGTTACGTCTTTCTTTACTGAGATTTTTTCTGCCCTGTTTTATCCCTTAAAACTGCCTTTTTTCTTCTTTTTTAAAATAACATCTACCAGGAGCAATAGGAACTCACAGTTGCTGACATAATTCAGTACCTCCTTTCTCCTCTCCCAAATCTCCTCTCTCTGAGTTCTGTGTGAAATTGTGGCTATAACATAAAGGAAAACGTTTTCATAATATGTAATATGCTGCCATTTATGCTGTATGCCTCTGGTTATTCTACTTAATTTGCATCCTACCCTTCTCCAAGGAGCTAATAGCACACTCCTATGCATGTTTACTCAGAAGCAAGTCCCATGAATTCAGGGGACTCACTCCCAGCCTAAGAGTGGTTTTGTATTTATTTTTATCTTATTTGCACAACAACCTCCTGATGTAAGTTAGGCAGAGAGATACTGACTTACCCAAGGCTTACCTTGTGAGTCTTGTGAATGAACAGGGATTTGAAACTATTGTCCTAAGTTAAAGCCATCTGTCCACTATATGCTTCTGTCTTTATATATTAGCTGAACCTCTGAAATGAAAGCAGTTACCGTAATACATGTACACAGCTAACTCACTTTCAAGATTAATTTCTTATCTGAGCCTTTTTTCTTGCCTAGCAAATGTACCCTTTCCTTGAAGATGGCGTTCTGTAATGTCAGTTATGCCTGTTGGCAACATTTAGGATTTGGCATTGCTGTATATTCAAGATATTCTGCCTTTTCTAAATATAGGAAATGGAGCTTGTTGAATGATGTAACATAGGTTTTTATAATCTAAGAGCCAGGAAATGTTTTTCCACATACAGTATTAAAATCAGTCATAGAATTACATTAAAGCCTTAAACATCATAGTTGATCTAGTGTAGTCTTTATATTGATTTTACTAATATGTTAGAATATGACTTCTAATGTCTAAAAGTTTTTGTAAGGTATGCATTTTATATTTTAGCGTAGTGGTTTTGCATGAACAGCTTTCGGTACTCTGGGAAAGCAAGAGAGAAATTGGTGCACAAAAACACTTATCTTTGTGGTTGTTAACCACTTCTGAACTGCAGTGTGAATTTAAGCAGAAGTGTGCAAGCTATAAAATTTACTTTTTACCCAGCTCTTACTTTATTATTTTATTATTTATTTACATTTATTTATTGCCGGCCATCTGGCCGGCAGACTGGCTGCCCTGGGCGATGTACACAAGATAAAAACAGGATAAAATACATTTAAAAGAGTATAAAATTTTAAAATCTTAGCCCACCCCATATTCCCGTCTGAACAGCCAAGTTTTTAGTGCTCAGCGGAAGCTCAGCAGAGAGGGGGCATGGTGGTGGTCACTCGGGAGAGAGTTCCACAGTACGGGGGCCGCCACAGAAAAGGCCCTCTTCCTAGTCCCCACCAGTCTAGCTGCTCTGGCTGAAGGGACAAGGAGAAGGCCGTCTGTGGCAGATCTTGTTGAGCGGTCTACTTGGTGTTGCTGGAGATGTTCCTTGAGATAGACTGGACCGGAGCCATATAGGGTTTTAAAGGGTCAAAACCAACACCTTGAATTTGGCTCGGCAAGCAACTGGTAGCCAGTGCAGCTCCTTGAGCACTGGAGTGGTGTGATCCTGCCGCCGGCTGCCTTTAACCAGGCAAGCCGCCGCGTTCTGTACCAGCTGTAGCTTCCAAACCGTCTTCAAGGGTAACCCCACATAGAGCGCATTACAGTAGTCTAGGCGAGAGGAGACCAAGACATGAACCACTGATGGGAGCAGGTGATTAGGAAGGTAGGGGCGCAGCTGCTGTATCAGATGGAGTTGATACAGCGCCGCCCGGCTCACAGCTGACACCTGAGCCTCCATGGACAGCTGGGAGTCTAGAATGACCCCCAAGCTGCAGACCTGGTCCTTCAGGGGTAGATGTACCCCATTCAGCACCAGGTCAACATCCCCTAACCTCCCCTTGTCCCCCACCAGAAGTACCTTGGTCTTGTTGGGGTTCAGCTTCAGCATGTTCCTTCCCATCCAGCCACCCACTGACTCCAGGCACTTGGACAGGGTCTCAACGGCCAACCTCGGTGAGGACTTGAAAGAGAGGTAGAGCTGCGTGTCATCCGCATAGTGATGACAGCGCACCCCAAACCTCCTGATGATAGCTCCCAGTGGCTTTATGTAGATGTTGAATAACATCGGGGGGAGGATGGAACCCTGCAGCACTCCACAAGTGAGCGGCCGAGGGTCCGAAGCCTCCTCCCCAAGAACTACCCTCTGGTACCTTCCAGAGAGGAAGGACCGGAACCACTGCAATACAGTGCCTCCCACGCCCAACCCCTCCAGGCGGTCCAGGAGGATACCGTGGTCAACGGTATCAAAAGCCGCTGAGAGATCGAGGAGGACTAGAAAGGAGTATTCGCCCCTATCCAAAGCCCTCCTCATATCATCCACCAAGGCGACCAAGGCCGTCTCCGTCCCATGTCCAGGCCTGAAGCCTGACTGGCACGGATCTAAATAATCGGCTTCATCCAAGTGTGCCTTCAACTGAGCACCCACCACCCGCTCGATCACCTTGCCCAGAAATGGTAAATTGGAGAATGGGTGAAAGTTGTTTAGATCCTGGGGATCCAAGGAGGGCTTCTTTAGAAGAGGTCTTATTACTGTCTCCTTGAGGGCTGATGGCATCACTCCCTCCTCGAGGGAGGCATTCACCACCGCCTTGATCCCCTCACCCAGTCTCTCCCTACAGCTCATGATGAGCCAGGACGGGCAAGGATCACACAAGCAGGTGGTCGGCCTCACAGATGAAAGCACAGATGAAAGCACCTTGTCCACTTCATCAGAAGGAAGAAGCTGGAACCGATCCCACAAAACCGGTCTGCCATTGGCCTCCTCCCGCTCACTCCCTGTGTCCACGACGCACGATATCCCACTCCTAATCCAATCAATTTTATCTGCGAAGTGCTTCGCTAAAGCCTCACAGGAGGCTTTAGACCTTTCCATTGGGTCTGGAGCTGCTGGACCAACCAGACTCCTGGACCACTTGGAACAGCCTCCTGGGGCAGCACTCCGCAGATGCAATGGAGGCAGCATAGAAATTCTTTTTTGCTGCCTCCACCGCCACCCGGTACATATTGAAAGGTAAATTGCAAAGTATTCTAGTTTCTCTAACACTGTCCTTCAATAATCTTTACTCCCAAATCCCAAGGTCCTTCCTTTTCTTGTCTTTTTCACCTCTCTTCTGCCTTTCATAGAATTGACCTTTGATTAACTTACTGCCTTGGGTTTTTATGGCTGTTCTTAGCTGGTTCTTCTCCTATCTGTCAGATTGCTCAGTTAACGTTTCTACTAGTAGAAACTCCTCTGCCTTTCCCCTCTCCCTTGGGGTCCATTGGGGTTCTTGGTCCCCTGTTACTTTATTTCTTTTCTCTCCTCTTGTGTATTTCATCATTCAAGACCGTCTAGATCAGGGATGGGGAACCTCAGGCCCAGGAGCCAAATTCAGCCCTCCTGTGCCCAATCCAGCTCTCCGGTGTTCTCTAGATGGCCAAGCCCCCTCCCTTGGCACCACCCCCTTTCCCCTGACTGCCTATTGTTTGATGGTTTACCTGCCTTTGCACAGTTTTTTCCCTGTTTGAAAAGGTGGAAATGCCTCTCCTAAGGCTTACTTACTGGCAGTAAAAACTTTAAGCTAAAATATGCTGGTAATTGGGGTATTTTTAGTGTCTTTGGTTGCACCCCCTCTGCCTTTAGCCCTGCCACTTTTGCCTCTGGCTCCACTGACCGCTAGAATGCAGCTCCTGAGAGCTTCTCTGAAACTGAACTCAGGCTGAAAGAGGTTCCCTATACCTATTCTAGTTGCTGATGACATCCCACTGGATCTCTATAGCCCATACCTCTACCCCTTTTATGTCCAGTCTTGCTTCTCTGATATACCCACTTCAATATCTTATCTTGGTCTCAAATTCAACATGTCAAAGACTAATCTACGGCATAGCTGGCTGGGGAATGCTGGTAGCTGTAGGACCTTTTTCTGTCTAAAGGTACATAGGATTGTGCCCTTACCATTTCCCCCAAGCTTTCCATTTGCTCTCCATATCCACAAAGAGCTTCAGTCATCTGTGGCTGGTGATGTTGAGTGGGAAATCTACAGTATTTCTTGGCCAGAGTTTCCTGTAAGGAATGGCTTGTGTTCCCTGCATTTTCTTCATTTTTTTCAGAATTCATAGTACCAAGTACAGTTTAAAAAATCTGATTACTTGCAGCTTTCATGAGGCTTTTTTTACGGTTTTATTTTTGTTTTGGAGTGTGAGAATTTGTTATTTACTGAGAAACCATGCTGTCATATCTCTGCATTCATTCTTGTTTGTGTCTTGTGTGATGAGGGCATTGGAAGAGCCTGTTTTTGTATTTGAGTGATATTTAATGTGTATAAACTTTTTATAGTGTTCTTTTCCAACTCTGTGGGAGCTGTGCACACAATGGAGGTGAGACAGATGCACGTGCACACCAAGATCACAGTTGATTTTGCACACCAAAATCACACATTTGAGTAAAGGCAAATGTTTTTATTAGAACACTGCATATAATATTTTCAGACATCATCATCATGAAAAAAGTACTTACTTCCATAAACAATTCCCCTGCTCCGAAAGTAGTGACAAAAAACTAAATCAATGTATAGACGGATAGATAGAACTATGTCTTCTTATAAACAGAACTAGTCATTATCTAGGGACAGAATAACAGCAACCACAAAATAGCTCAAAATCAGCCATGGTCTATATTGCTGTACTTTAGTTCACACTTTCCCCGTTTTAATACTTGGTCTGTATTCACCATGAGACTCACAAGATTCTTTTCACTTTTGCTGCCCCTTTTTGGGTCATGATTAACAGTAGGAAGAATTGAAAACAATTATGCTTAAAATATGTCAGTTGAGTTAATTTAAATACTTGCACATATTAATTAGTTATCCTGTTCGTTCATAGCAATTTTTACAATCAGTGGAAATAGATGTCAATTATGGGTTGACTTATTAATGTTACTTGTAATAAGCTATTTTACAAACCCTAATTATGTAAAGAAAAGTTTTCCTTAAAGAATTACATTATCTTACATTATTTTCCTATTGCTTGCAAAACGTTTTGCATAGCTAAATCTGTGACCATACATTATGTTTTGTTTTTCTCTCTTACAGGAAAGAACTTGAAATCTTCAAAGGTAATTTAAATCTATTTTTCTCAGGCAACTTTAAAGATATCAAATATAATAAATGATATCTTTTTTTATTTTGTTTTAACATAAAGCTGCTTGCCTCTGGGCAAGCAAATTCTGCATATGAACCTTAGCTACCATGTCTTACTCTGACTCTCTTGCTATACATTCTTCTTGCTGAAGTAGAATACCAGTGCACAGTTGTATTGATGTTCCTGGTAGTAAAGCTGATAAATGGTGAGCATGGAGGTTGTGTTCCTTGACTGAATGGAGGGAGGGTTAGTCAGAGATATGAGAAGTGTGCACACACTTTCCATTCCCCAAATTGGTGTGGTGTGCTGAATGCTTTTGTGTGTGGGTTACCAAGGGGGAAGGTGGGAACTGGCCCATGTTATGTCCTATGGAGAGCCTGTTGCATGTGGATATTATGCCCATAGTGGATTAGCTCAAGTGCATAGTGTGTTAATGATTTTGCTACTGTTGTGTATGCCTACGATGCACAATGTTGAGAGGAAAATGTATGCTTTGCTCAACATTAACCTGTCTTCTATCATTTGAAAAATTGTTAGGAATTGCTAAAAGTGTAATTTTGTTTAGCTGAGTGAGTGATCTTATTCTTGCATAACACAGTCCATTTAACTTCAACAGATTATAAGTGACACATTATATAAAACGTCTCTCTGTTTTAGTTCAGTATAGAAAATGTCTTGATTACTGTGACAGCTTTAAACATGGACCGTATTGGTAAATGGCCAAAGAGATTCTGAGCCACTGAGTACTAATATCTGAAATTATAGAATGAACAAAAAAATTATGTTTGAAACTATAGACCTTCTAGGTTTGAGTTTTGGAAGTAAAGGGACATAGATCATTGCGGTCTTCTGCTGTGTGGAGTCTAGAATGTTTATATATTCAAGTTGCATATTTGGACACGCCTCAGCTCAGTGATTATCTACAGAGGACAGAAAACGGACCGTTTTGACCTCGGTTTCATGTAATAATTTTATTTCTCCTGTGTTAGGCAGTTAGTGTAGTTCTTGAAAAACTAATTTTGACTTCCATAAAATGTCAGTTATTTCTGTAATTTATGTGGTCACATGGAAACTTGTGACTACACAAATACGCTCATCTATAAGACGTATTTGATTCTAATTCTTCTTCGTGGTCTCTGTGCATCACACATATGGGCTCTGTGCTTGCGCAGTTTCGTTTCGGAAACTTCTATAGCTGAGGAATTTTGGCGGGAACCTCTCCCCCACCATCCTAGTTTGCATCTCCCTAGCAGGTTCCAACCCATTCCCTCAGTTCTTTTTGGACCGTCATTGCAGTGACCTCATAGGAGACTTCTTAGTCCATTGGACTGCATTTTTCGTAACTACTGAGGTTTTATTTTTTTTATAATTCTTTTCGTGATTTTACTTTGCTTCATAGTACTGTATGTAAATTATTCTTCCTCCATGATCTTTACGTTTGTTCATTTCCCTCAGGCCATTGGACTGCACGGTTTGGTACCAGGCTGCATTGCCAGCTCCAGCTCTGAACAAGGACTGTGCAGTTCAGTACCTGGCTGCATCACTGCCTCCAGCTCTAAGCAAGGAGCTGTGTGGTTCAGTACCAGGCTGCATCGCTGCCTCTAGCTCTAAACTAGTGCTGTGCAGTTCAGTACCAGGCTGCATCACTGCCTCCAGCTCTAGACAAGGGCTGTGTGATTCGGGACCAAGTTGCATCGCTGCCTCAGTCTCTAATCAGCCTTGGCCTCCAGTTGCTGCCTCCAGTTCTAATCACGGACTGGGCAGTCTCATCATGGACTGGAACGTCACTCCAGTTCTAACCATGGGCTGTGTGACTCCTGCCAATAAACTGGTTTCATTTTTGCCTAAGGAGTAGTCTTGTTTTGACTTGGTGCCTAACACTGCTTTTTCCCCTCGGCACCTTTTTCCTCACCTTTGGAGTCATCGCTTCACACAATATCTGCAGGGCATTCACAATCTACAGGTCACGGGCTGTACCCTTCAGACAATCACGGCTTTCTCCTATGCTGTGGAGGCACGTGTGTGGGCTATCCCATCTCACCTCAGTGCCTCGCCTCCTAGACTATTGGCACAATTCAGTTGCCTTATGAGCTCGCACAGTGGGATCTTTCAGGATGCGACTCAGTGGCTTATGCACAGGGCAATAACACACAGCTTCAAAGATTCACTGTTCTACCCCGGACAGTTCCTGACAGGAAACTGCCATAGCTAAATATCCACAGAAGCAACTGGCATAATATTAACCAGCTTCGAGTGCATTCCACCCATGGAATTGCGATCCCTGTGGTGCTCCAACGAGATGTCTTCTTGCCTGACTAGGATAGTGCAGCTATTTAGGTGGCTCCATCCACGTTATTTGCCACTGTCGACTGAATGGCCGTGCCCAGACCAATGCTTTATTCAGTTGAGCAGGGTTTGTGTCCTTTTTTTTCCTTTTCAATAATGACACCGTACTCATCTCTGGTAAGCCAGCTTGTTAAATTGCCCATATGTGTGATGCACAGAGACCACGAAGAAGAACAGGTTGCTTACCTGTAACTGTAGTTCTTCGAGTGGTCATCTGTGCATTCACACAATCCACCCACCGTCCCCGCTAAGGTATCAATGCCAAGTTTGATGCTAGTACCTGAAGCAGATATATTTTTGGCATAGAAATCAGTGCCCATACCGAAGCTGACACCGAGATTCTCTCAGTTCCGAGGCCACAATAGGCGGTCTCAGAGAACTGAGGTAATGGGCGGGAATCCGCTAGGGAGATGCGTACTAGGCCTGTGCAGGAGGGGCTCCCACCAAAATTCCTCAGCTATAGAAGTTTCCGAAACTAGGCTCCGCGCAGGTTCAGAGCCCATATGTGTGCATACACAGATGACCACTCGAACCACAGTTACAGGTAAGCAACCTGTTCTTCTTTTTAAAATAGTTTCCACTACATACATTGTGAGTAGAATAGGCACTGCTTTCTGAAAATCGGTCATGCTTATTCACTCCAATCTTTGAAATAGTATTGAAAAATATTTAAGTGTTCAGTAATAATTTTGAACTAGTTTCTAGTTCTTTCAGGTAGAGAACAGAATTGATCTTGAAAATAAGTCTAAAATAGCAAAGTGATCCAGACTAATTGCAGGGTTTGACAACCTTTTGGGGCCCATGTGCACATTCGGAATTTAGAAGAAGTGCTATCACAAATGACTGCTGTGGGGGGCATGACCAATCACACTAACTGTCATCGTGGCAGGTCCAATCAAAATGGCAAGAAGTTAGAAGGTCTAGTAATAGAACCTTTTGAAGTTGTATGATTTTTACCCCTCCCCAACCCACTATCAAATTAAAGCTTACCTTGTCTATAGACTGCATGCTAAAAATCAAAGATCTGGCACTTGCCAGCATTGCCATGGCATGGATCCTTCTGCATATTCATGATTTCTATTTAACAACATGCCAACAAATCCACCATCAAATCAAGTATGATTTGATGGTAGTTTGATGGGTGGGGAATCCCATGTAAATATTCTGAGTATGGGGGATTTCTTCTCACTACTGCCACCACCTATGGGGAAACTGCTCCTTCACTGGGCAGCTCCAGCTATGGGGTTTCTTTCTTATAGCAAATGTTTATATGTCTGGACTTAAGGAACTCTCTGCCACTATAACTCCGAGTTCCACAAGTTGACCCTTTCCCACTGCCACTAATTCTGTTTTTTAGATTAGCCTTATGAATATCTTTAAACCTCTTATATTGACCTCCGATATTCCGCTTTCCATTCTTGAGTTGGGAATAAAGTAACTGCTTTGGGAGACGGCAGTCAGGCATTCGAACAACATGACCGGTCCACTGAAGTTGGCGTTGAAGGATCATTTTTTCAATGCTAGTAGTCTTTGCTTCTTCCAGTACATTGACATTGGTTCGCCTATCTTCCCAAGTAATTCTCAGGATTTTCTGGAGGCAACGTTGATGAAATCTTTCAAGGAGTTGGAGGTGACGTTTATAGATAGTCCATGTTTCGCAGGCATACAATAAAGTTGGTAATACAGTGGCTTCATAAACCAGTGTTTTGGTCTTCTTACAAATATTCCGATCCTCGAACACTCTATGTTTCATTCGAGAAAGCGCGGCACTTGCGGAGCTCAGACGATGCTGGATTTCACTGTCGATGTTAGCTGTAACAGAAAGATAGCTGCCAAGATAGAGAAAATGATCGACATTTTCCAGTATTGTCCCGCCAAGCTGGATAGATGGCATCACCAAAGGGTTAGCTTGCACTTGCTGATGAAGCACTTTGGTTTTTTTGATGTTAAGTGAGAGACCAAGTTTTCCGTATGCTTCTGCAAAAGCATTTAGGATAGTTTGGAGAACATCCTCTGAATGTGCGGAGACCACATTATCATCAGCATACTGAAGTTCCACAATGGAGGTTGTAATTACCTTACTTTTTGCTTTCAGCCTGCTGAGATTAAAAAGCTTTCCATCTGTTTGATATATAATTCCCACACCAATGGGAAGTTTCCCCTCGACAAGATGTAAAATCATGGCGATGAAAATAGCAAATAATGTTGGGGCAATAACACATCCCTGTTTAACACCTGATCCCACTTTAAATGGAGCACCATGAGAGCCGTTGTTGTCCAAGACTGTAGTCGTCATGTTGTCATGGAGAAGTCGCAAGATATTCGCAAATTTATTGGGGCACCCAATTTTCATAAGGATAGTCCAGAGAGCTGTTCGGTCTACAGTATCAAAGGCCTTAGCAAGATCAATAAATGCCATATAAAGGGGTTGATTTTGCTCGCGGCATTTTTCTTGGAGCTGACGTGCAGTAAAAATCATGTCTACTGTCCCTCTAGAGGGGCGGAAACCATATTGAGTTTCAGGGAGGATCTCTCCTGAAATAAATAGAAGACGGTTTGCGAGAATCCTAGCAAATATTTTACTTGCGGTAGCTAAGAGAGAAATGCCCCGATAATTTCCACAGTCTGTTCTATCACCTTTCTTAAAGAGGGTGATAATTATGGCATCCCTGAAGTCTTCTGGGATCTCTTATCCAGATTTTTTCGATGAGTTTATGAAGATGTTGTACAAGTTCGGGGCCCCCTTCTTTAAAGATTTCAGCAGGAATCCCATCTGGTCCACTAGCTTTGTTATTCTTCATTTGATTAATGGCTTTTTTTACTTCATCCAAAGTGGGGAGTATTGCAAGTTCCTCTCTAATTTGTTTTTGCGGGATTTGCGAAAAAATCTCATTATCCACCTTAGATTTACGATTTAAAAGGTCATAATAATGCTCTTTCCAACGCAGTGCAATAGACTCTTTGTCTTTTAAGAGTTTGGTGCCATCTTTTAATTGTAAAGGGTTTGTACCATAAGTTTTTGGTCCATAAATGGCCCTTGTGGCCTTAAAAAAGCCCCGTGCATCATGAGATTCTGCAAGTTGTTGAATTTCTTCAGCTTTCTTTTTCCACCAGGCGTTCTTAAGTTCTCTTGTTCTTCTTTGGACCTCAGCCTTTGCACTAGCGTAGATTTTTTTCTTGGCAGCGCAGTTAATATCATTTTGCCATATTTGGAAGGCTTTCCTTTTTTGGTCAGTTATATATTTAATCTCATTATCATTTTCATCAAACCAATCCTGATGTTTGTTAGTTTCATATCCAATAGTTTGTTCACAAGCTGCAGTAATGGAGGTTTGCAGCTTAGACCAATGGTCCTCAATGTTGTCAGGAGGTTCCATAGGTAGATGTTCCTTAAGAAGTGATTGAAGACGAGTTTGCTTAATAGGATCTTGAAGGGTGTGGATGTTCATTTTACGCCTTGGTTTCCTTCCTTGAAGCCTACGTTGGGGAGCAATGTTGATAACCATTGTGGACCGGATTAGTCGGTGGTCTGTCCAGCAGTCGTCGGCACTCACCATGGCCCTAGTAAGAAGTACATTGCGGCGATCTCTAACACGGACAATTACATAATCCAGAAGATGCCAGTGCTTTGACCGTGGGTGCTGCCATGATGTTTTAAACTTATTCTTTTGTCGAAAGAGCGTGTTTGTGATAGTGAGATTATGCTCTGCACATATAGACAAAAGTAAGATTCCGTTCGGGTTGCTATTACCAACTCCGTCTTTTCCAAGTGTTCTCAGTGTTCCCCACTGAAACCAAGGTAACTGTTTCAGGGTACCTGGTCATATGATTAAGAAAGGTCAGTACAAACTGCTTTCCTTTCCTGCTATGTTTAGAGGAATGATCAACCTTGTTTTTACCCAGTGTATGAATTTGTTGACCTGTTTTATTTGCAGAATCGTTTCCTTTCTGATCACACTTCACCTTTAATACCTTTTCTTTTAAGTTCAGCACCTTGACAATGCAATCTTTTTAACTTTTTCTTATCATATACAGGACCCAATTGAAGAAGTGTGCGCACACCCTTTTTAAACAAAACAGAAGACTCAGTTTTCTATTAGCGTACTTTTGGACACCTTGCATGAATGAAAATAGGCTTGTATATGGTGTGGCATACCTGACCAATAGAATTGACTGTTTCCCCTGTTCTTTCTTTTGCTGATTTCTAGATGCCCTGCGCAAGGAATATCATAAGCTAGTTCTAAAACTTGTTCTATGCACATACTTGAAATAACCAATTGTTTTAATGGTTCCCATTTCAGGTCCCTATTTTTAGGCTATTACATCCTATACAGTAAACCGTTATTCCAGGTCAGCCTCTTTCTGTTTTCATTGGAACCTGAATTTTCCAGTGGTCTAGCAACTTCCGTGAGACTCTCTACACTAGAGTCCTTCAGTTCCTCTTTTTTAAACTTTTCCTCATTTTGGAACTCATCCTCTGCATCCATTTCCATATCTTCAGATACTTCTGGGTCACTTACCAACCCTTGATTTGAACTTACACCTTCCTCACCATCTTGTCTGGTCTGATCATCTTCCTCTTCACCCAAAACAGTATTATGGTTGGTTACCTGAGGATTTGTAGTTTGACTTCATGTGTTTACATTAATACTAATGTAAGAACCCATGATGTCTCTTCCCAGAATCAATGGGACAAACTGATCCTCCATCACTCCAACCTCATACAAACTTCTTCGTCCTCTCCATTCCAGCGATAACCTAGCTACTGGGATAGCAAATAGAATGTTTCCCAAACCTGTTACCTCAAGCAGCTTTACAGGTACTGTATCCTGTTTGGCTACCAAGTCAGCTCTTAGTGATACAGATGCTCCTGTATCCAACATTCCCATGACAGTTCTATCATTTACCAATAGTTCTTCTTGGTGGTCTCTGTGCATCACACACATCTCTCTGTTCATCGAAGCTGAGTCATCGTTGTCCTTAAAAACACATAAAAACACAAAAAACAACTAATTTAATTCGGATAAAGAAGAAGTCTCCTGACCATGGTGCCTCGCGCCCCATTCAGGAAATGCGTTAAATGCAGGGCAAAGCTCCCTCCAGCCGACAGCCACTCCCTCTGCCTTTTCTGCCTCGGCGAGGGCCACGTGGTCGAGACTTGCCACCACTGCCAGGCTTTTACCCACCAGGCACGCAAACACAGAGTGGATAAGCTCAAAGCGGGCCTCTGTCACAAGGCCCTCCTGGCTGCCGCTGATCCGCCGCAGCAAACGACGGCGTCTCCTCGGCCGACGACCACCGCCCTCGCACACAATCACCGTGGCGTGCCCGTCGACCCCAGGCAAGTCTATTGAGACCTCATTATCTCCTACTAAGTCTCACAAGACTAAGGATAATAGCGCTCGCAAGCGCAAACATAAAGACTCCAAAAAGCTGAAAGACCCAAAACGCCACCTCACTTCGTCGGCAAGTATACCGACCGATAGGCTCTCACATGCCTCCGTCGATATGGAATGCCTGCCGACCGGTCTGCCGCGACAGTCGAGCCCGCTGCCTCGACATCGCCCCCTTGACACCGAGTAGATTATAGCTCAATCTCGCTCCCCAACACCGAGACGAGCCATGAGCCTGATAACCGCTTTGGCGTCGGTATCCGAAGGAGAAATAGTCGACTCCCCCCGGGCCAGGGAGCCCTTGGGCGGCTGCCCCCTCCTCGATGAGGCCAGACACCTTACGACTACTGCCACCCTCGCCACTAGCCTGCTACCTATGCCAGATCCTTCCATCGCTCAGGCAGAATCACAGGGTTACAGGTCACGCTCTCCGCTACGGAGAGAAGGATCGGTGGGTTCGGTCGCGTCCACGACTCGGTCCCGCTATACATTATATCGCGACGACATCCACTTCTCCTATCGCAGGGGCAGCTCCCCCCTGTCAGGCCAACACCACTGCCAGTATAGACATTATACTCGGTACTGGGAGGCTTCCCCATCTCCTCCTCCGGTGCCACCTAGGAGATCCTCACTCAGACCACCACCAAGGGAGCCCCTACGACACCCGGTGACAGATCGACCCCTTCCTCCTCCACCACGCCCACGGCCCATCTCAATGCGGAACTGCTCTCCATCTCTCACTGACTACAGATCCGACTTGGCCTCAGTCGTCTCACCATCAAACGACTTGACGTCGCCTGACGCTCAGACATCCTCACAAACGGCCATCCCTCCATTGGAAGACATTGGCCGCTTTACTGAGCATATCCAAAAAATGGCCCATACCCTCGGCATCGAGGTGCAACTACCGAAACGGAAAGAGCGCAATCCCATCTACGACGTGATCACAACCATGGGATCGAACCCGACGATCATCCCTTTCCCCTTACACTGATGGATACGGTGAAGGGCAACTGGAAGGCACCAGCATCCACCCCAGCTACGGCTAGGAGGCTGGATTCGATGTACAAGGTTCGCGAGGAAGATGCCAAATTCCTCTTTACACACGCGACCCCAAACTCTATCATTGTCGAGTCCTCACTGTCCACCTCGGGGAAGAGCCACTCCACCCCCCCAAATAGAGAGAGAAAAAAGCTCGACACCTTCGGCAGAAGGGTCTACGTGTCTAGTTCCCTTGGCCTTCGGGTGGACGGATACCAGGCCACCATGGCCAGGTACCAATTGTTCCTCTGGGAAAAGATTGGAGCACTATGCAGCCACCTTCCTGAGGAACATCGCCAGAATCTTCCAATCCGAGGCTGCTAGCATTGCCCGTCTCCAACTCAATACAGCATGACACCAAGCAGACTGCATAGCAAGTCTATGGTTGCAGTGATTGCACTTCACCGCCACGCATGGCTGCGCTCCACATCGCTGACTCAAGAAGCACGGACCAAGATTGAGGACCTCCCCTTTGACGGCGAACGCCTCTTCCACTCTTCTACAGACTACTCTCTCGACGCTGTCCAAAAGGCCAGGGCCAACGCTAAAAAGATGGGGCTCGCCCCATCTGCACCGTCCAGAACTTACCATCAACGCCGCTGGCCCTGTTTCCAGTCTCCGACGCCACAGTATCAGCCATACCCTGGCAGGTCGAGTGATCGTCGTCCTCATGAACGACAGCCCTCGGCACCGGGGCACTCTTAACACCCAGCCTTGGTTCCGGGGCTCCCGTAAAGGAGGATACTTCAGCTGGTGGCGGGTTTGACGCCCTCAGCCCCCGAGCCAGCACTACCGACTTACCAGGGATTCTCTGTCGATTGCCTGTCCCGGTTCTTCGAGTTTTGGCGCACCATCACCACGGACCAGTGGGTCCTCCAGATTGTCCGCCATGGATATCGTATCGAGTTCGATTTCCTCCCCCCCTTCACCTGCACTCGCACCACGAAAGCGTCACCACCTCTCGTACAGGAGGTCCAATCACTACTCTCCAAGGGTGCTATCCGTCAAGTCCCACACGGGCAGCAATGTGCTGGCCTGTACTCGAGATACAGTGTGGAAAAGGGGTGGAGGACTTCACCCTATACTAGACCTCCGAGATGTGAATTATTTCATCACGCCACGAAAGTTCAGGATGGTTGCACTCCAGTTGGTCTTGCCCCTTCTTCGCAAGACCGACTGGTTCACGTCCATAGACTTGCAAGACACGTACTTCCACATAACGATACACCGGGACAGCAGGCAGTACCTCCGATTCATGCTGGGCAGCATAGCCTACGAGTTCGCTGTTCGGCCTCTGCATGGCCCCACGCGTATTCACGAAGTGTATGGCCCCGGTATGTGCCCACCCCCGCGTGAGAGGCATACGGATCTACCCGTACCTGGACGACTGGCTGGTCGTCGCCTCATCCGAGGCCCCCACCTAACAACAGCACTTCGGACGCTCGGCAAACTCGGACTCTGCCTCAACTCAGCGAAGTCTGTCCTGCAACCGACAAAGAGCATCAAGTTCATAGGAGCTCTACTAGACGCCAATGCTGGCCGGGCCTTCCTCCCCCCGCGTCGTCTGGCTTCCATACTTACCCTAGCATCGAACATTGCCAACAACGAAATCTGTGCAACATCTCCTAGGCCTCATGGCGTTGACGATTTCTGTAGTACCATTCGCCCGCCTTCGCATGAGGACCCTACAGTCATGGTTCCTAGCCACCTTCGACCTCAAGGCACGCACACACGCCTTTGCCTCCCACCCCGGGTTCATGACTCCATTCATTGGTGGTTGCACAAGTCACACCTTACCCAAGGACTTCCCTTGGTGCAACCGGAACCGTCGCTATCCATCACCACAGATGCCTTGCTCCTCGGCTGGGGAGCCCACTGTGACGGCTACACCGTCCAGGGCACGTGGACCAACCGCGACACAAAACGACACATCGACCTTCTCAAGATGCTGGCAGTCTGGAAGGCACTCCAGGCCCTCGAGCACCACCTTCGGGGCCACCGCACCCAGGTGATATCAGACAACACGATGGTGGTGTCCTATATCAACAGAGGGGGTGGAACCCGATCCCGCTGTATGCTCTCTCTCACGATGCACCTCCTCCACTGGGCCCTGAACAGGAACATCTTGCCGATGCGCTCAGTCGCAAGGCCCTCAACCAACACGAATGGCAACTAGATCACAGGGTCTGAGAAGGGCTGTTCACCATGTGGGGCCATCCATGGATCGACCTGTTTGCGACAGCCCAAAACACGGCATGCCCACTATTTTGCAGCAGAGGCGGCTGGGACCCACGCTCCCTCACAGACGCATTTCTGCTTCGCTGGCGCGATGGTCTCCACTACGCCTTCCCGCCAATACCTCTCCTAACCAAGGTCATCTCCAAACTCAAAACGGATGGGACCGACTGCATACTGATCACTCCCTGGTGGCCAAGGCAGCCCTGGTTCCCGAACCTTCTGGACCTGTCACAAGGGAGTACCTGCACCTCCCATCGATCCCGACCCTCCTCACGCAACGGCTGGGCTCGATCATTCACCCGTCCCCACGGACGCTCCGCATCACAGCTTGGCGCATACGGTGGCTACCGACCCCAGCCTCCCCGAAGGGGTAGCCACGGTCATCCTTGCAGCACGAAAACCATCTACTCACCGTTCCTACTCCTCCAAGTGGAGAACTTTCCAACTCTACGAGGGGGCCCAGCACATAGACCCCCTCCCCTGCCCCGTCTCCTCGGTACTACAGTACCTCCACTCACTGATGTCGTGGGGTCTGGCCTTCTCCTCTATAAAGGTACTCCTGGCATCCATTGCAGCTCACTGCCCACCCCCTCCTGTGGGGACGCTATTCACCGACCCTCTGGTCGAACTCTTCCTCAAAGGCCTCTGCAACCTTCTACCCCCAATCTGTTCCATCCTACCGGGATGGGATCTCCCTCTGGTCCTCCATGCTTTGACGAAGCCCCCCTTAGAACCACTGGCTACAGTCGACCTCCGCATCCTATCATGGAAGATGGCATTCCTCGTCGCTATCATGTCTGCCTGCAGGTCAGGAGAACTGTGCACGCTACGGGTTGACCAGCCATTCCTTGTCTTCCACAGAGACAAGGTTGTCCTCCGTCTGGACCTCGAGTTCATACCCAAGGTCGTTTCGGAATTCCACCTCGGACAGGACATCGTCCTACCTGCATTTTTTCTGAACCCGTCCTCGCCAATTGAGCACACGCTCCATATGCTAGACGTCCGCCGCGCCCTTGCATTCTATAAAGCCAGAACTCTCCCCCTCCGGATTTTGCAGCGTCTCTTCCTCTGCTATGGTGGCAGACTTAAGGGCTCCCCGGTCTCGAGTCAACGCTTCGCCGCGTGGATTGTCAAAACCATAAAACTCGCCTACGCGGTCTCTAACCAACAACTGCCGGGCCCAGTCCGATCTCACTCTACCCGTGCCCAATCGACCTCTACTGCTTTCACAAAAGGGGTTCCGATCCCGGACCTTTGCTGAGCGGCCACGTGGTCCTCACCGTCCACGTTCATCCACCACTACCATCTGGACGTCAGGGCCAGGGTGCCAACTACATTCGGCAGAGCCGTGTTATCCTCCGTGCTGCAGTAAGAGGCTCCACCTCTGCCCATATGTGTGTGATGCACAGAGACCACGAAGAAGAAGAACAGGTTGCCTACCTGTAACTGTGGTTCTTCGAGTGGTCATCGTGCAGTCACACAACCCACCCTCCGGCCCCTCTGGTGTCACCTCGGATCCATTCGCTCCCAATGCCTGTGTTAGCATACTTCCTCGCTCGAGGACCTCGGCCCCGAAAAGGGCCCCTGACATAAATCTTCCCTTGGGTCCAAGGCCGTACATACACACGGTCTCGAGGAACTGAGGGATCGGGCGGGAGCCTAGGGACATGCATGAGGGGGAGGAGCTCCCGCCCGATTCTCCTACTCAGCTATAGAATCTTCCGAATACACTCCGCGCAGGCGCAGAGAGCCCATATGTATGTGACTGCACAAATGACCACTCGAAGAACCACAGTTACAGGTAGGCAACCTGTTCGTTCTCTGCACATGGAGTTTACCTCCTCAGCATTGGTTATCACAAAGCCACAAGTATGTTTCATTTTTTGTACCACCTCTTCTCCAGTCGTATTTACCATGTTTACACTCTCTGTGTTTACTTCCAGAGGTCCCTTTTTGGTCTGGACACTGCTGTAACATGACCTTTCTCGCCACAACCATAGCATCCCTCTTTCAGGATGAGGGGTTTCAGCTTTTTGGATAAAAACTCTTTTCCGTTTTTACAGGAAACTCTTCTTCACCATGTAACCAACTTTCACTCTCAAGTTGTGACGCTCTACTATCATATCCCTCACAATTGAGAATCAGCTGGTCTGCAATTTCTGCAGCCCACATGAAGGTTTCTGGTGCCCTGTCTTTTACCTTGACCTTTATTTCCATAGAGATCTGAAAATAAAACGAATCCAGACCCACCAATTCAACCGTTTTTTTCCAAAGTATCCATCTTGGACCCTTTAACCCATTTCTACAACAGATCTTTCAGTTTAACTGCAAACTCCAACATAGACCTAGGTCTCTCTGGGCGAACCTGTTTAAAACCTTTCCTGAAGTATTCAGGTCCTAACTGGGACCTTTTTATAAACCATTTCCTTAAATTCAGTATAAGACACATTACTATAATCAGGTATGCTGTTAAAAACTTCAGCCAATTACCCTGTGATTAAACTAGGAAGATATTGCATGAAGTCCACCTCTATAATTCCCCAGTTCTTGGCAGCTTTTTCAAAAGTAGACAAAAACTGCTGTGAATCTTGTCCTGATACAAAGGATGTGAGGTCCTTTGGAGTCACTCTGCTGGGCTGCTGATAAACTGGGCCACCACGTTGCTCCAACTCCAAGCTCAGACACTTTTGCTTGAGTTGTAGCCACCTTTCCTCGAGATGCTGTTGCTCTTTACGTTGCTCAGCCTCGTGCTGATGCTGTGCCTCATGCTGTTGAGCCTCCTGTTGCATATACCTTTCCTCCAGCTCACATTGCTCAGGCTCCTGATGACGTTGCACCTCACACTGTTGAATTTCCATCTTGAGTTGCTCAGCATGCTGTTGAGCATCCATCTATGTACGCTTTTCTTCCAGCTGCCTCTGTTTGGCACGATCCTCAACTCTGTTTCTTCTTCTCTCCGTCTGATCCAAACGCCTTCCTGTTGCTGTTTGAATCCAGTGGGAATGGAAGTGGGGTTGTGTGCAGACAGCAACAAGGAGGAACTGGAACTGAGGAGGAGCCAGACGTTATAAGTATTTCAATCTGGTGTGGAGGTGGCTGTTATTATTTCTGGGGTGTAGAGGAGCAGATAGCTTCACAGGTGCCATGGCGTTGTGGTCCCTTGGTCTAGAGGAATGAGTTTAGAGGCCAGAAGTAGTGGTGGGACCGAGCCTTCAGCAGGCTCGTGGCTCGCTCCAGGCTCGGGGCTCGGCCCTCTGCGGCGCCCGATCTCGCTCTTCAGAGCGGCACGGAATGTTCTCCGAGCCGCCACTGCCACCACCGGAGGACCCCCCCCGCTGCCGGGCCGCCTGACCCCCCCGCCACCCCCACCCCCCCACCCCCCTGCAGCCTACCTTGTCTTGCGCGCCGCTTCCACTGCTGCCGGAGCCACTGCTCTGTCGCGCTGGACCCCCGCCCGCGCTCTGTTTTGGCAGGTGGAACCAGGGCAACAGGGCTTAAACAACCCTGTTGCCCTGGTTTCCCCCGCCAAAAACAGAGCGCAGGGGTCCAGCGCGACGGAGCATGGTCCCGTCACTTCCTCCGCGCCGGAAGTGACGCAACGGGACCAGCAGGCGGGGAGGCAGGCTCTCCGCAGAGCCGGAGAGCCTGCAGGTAAGCCCGCGGGGGTGGCAGAGAGCCCGCGCGGACACGAGCAGGCCCAGTTCGGGCCTCACTCGTGTCTGCCGGGCTACTCGGCTACACCCCTAGAGAAGCCCCAACAACTTAATGTGAGTGCTTAGTCCTAATTTACATGCTTTATTTGTGACATGGCTGCCACCCAAAAACTGTTTCCCTTTGCAAGTACAATGCTGGCATGGAAAGCATCCACAAGATGCAGTAATTGTTCATATTCTTGATACTTTAAAGGAGTCAGCATGGGAAGACCAGTTTTGTGGGGTTGACACTGCTGTAAAGATGATGCGTAATTGGGGTTCCTCAGTGCAGAAATGGTTGTGGTAAAAAAAATTGTCTCGGCTATAATTAATATATACAAATATAATCTGCACATATATAATCCATATTAAAAGTTAACCTCTAGCTTAAATGTGTCTACCAATTCTAGCTGTTATATAATTTCTTATAAAATAGTGTTCTGGCAGCACTTGCCCATTTACAGGCAGTCCCCGGGTTATGAAATTACGGACAACTTATACTTAAGAACGGACCACCATATATGTAAAAATCTTGAGTTACGGTAAATGCAGTGGTTTGTACTTACGAACACACAGACAGACTTACGAACGGATCTTGTTCTTAACCTGGGGGCTGCCTGTACTTATCAAGTTATTGTTGGCCTGATTAGCTAAGACCTAAATGTACACTGTAAATGCATATCACCAGAACATGCCTCCAAATGCTATACATATACAGTGTATTAGAGCCAGTGTGGCGTGGTGGTGAGAGTGTTGGACTGGGACTCGGGAGATCCAGGTTCTAGTCCCCGCTCAGCCATGAAACTCACTGGGTGACTTTGGGCCAGTCACTGACTCTCAGCCTAACCTACCTCACAGGGTTGTTGAGAGGATAAAATGGAGAGGAGGATTATGTAAGCTGCCTTGGGTTCTTTGAAGGAAAAAAGGCGGGGTATAAATATAATAAATTAAAATAATTAATTTCTGAAACTTGATGGTGCGCTAGATCACGCACAGGAGGCATCTGAGAGCTGTCACATTCTTGAGCATACCTTGACAGTGAGAGCAGTGAGGGGTGTGGGCTAGTACTTCTAGCTTTAGACTACATGCCAGACAAAAGGTAGAGGAAGCTGGTGACAAGCCTTCTGGCTTGTAAAGGTTTTGTAACTAGGATTGCTTTCTCAGGCCAGTAGTGAAGCTGAACATCAAAACCAAGATAAATGTGGAGGTGCGACTTCTGCTGCTTTTTCTGTGGCTTACATTTCCCAAAAGCTTTTATCAGAACCTGCCCTGTCTTTTTTTATTTATGCTTGAGTATAAACATGAGAAGATTAATGAATTCAGTCTTTGTCTGACTTGCAGAGATTCCATCAAACTCCTCCCTTGGGTGCTACTCTTAAAACATTTCTAGTTAAAATATTTGCATTTGCTGCTCCTACATCATCTGTCATGCATCTCCTTTGCAAATTGTAAAAAAGATCCATCAGCGCTGTGAATAATATATTTTAGTCTTATTTGGTGCAACCATTTTAGCCAATATCATTCTGCAGTGTTCTCTTTGCTCTCAATGCACAACTGAAGATGTCTTGTTACTGTTAATAACTGAGATAGTGAAGAGAAAATAGCTACTGTTTTAGATGGCAAATTTTACATGCACTATACTCAATTGATTTTTGCCTCATTTAGCAGCACTAAAACCTGATATTCATTGACTGTATCTTGGCACTGGAAGATAATAAATAGGTAGTAATTGCATATCTATAAAAGGGTTTAATAAAACATCCATACCCCTTTTGTGTAGAAGTATTCATAACCTCCATTATGTGCTGTGTGGTGGGTTTTTTGTTTTGTTTTGTTTTTTGTCTATTGGCCAGTTTGTCATTTGTGTTCGCGTGGTAAGGTGCGATGCATAGACCATCAGTATTGTGAGGTTGGCTTGACCAGTACCAGGATATTACTAGGCAAAATCCTAGTAATATCATGTGTGCCACACTCAACTCCTTGCAGGAACGGTGGGATACAAAATATAACACAAATAAATGGGTTTAAGGTAGTTAAATTTCTCTTGTTTATATAAATTTAATAGTGAGAGAACAAAGATTCTTGCTCAGAGGCCAGCAGCATTTTTCTTGGGGTTGAGAGAGGGGGAGGAAATCTTATGGATATTCTTCTTTCTCTCTAATAATGTATTGAAGGATAACTTTCCACCTGGAGCCATACAAGAACTGGCCTTTTTGTTTGAGGAAAGGCTATACATTCAGTTTTACTTTGCTTGAAAGAAGAATGTGCAGAATGGGCAATATTTAAAAACAAAACAAAAAATGTACAACTTTAGTCCAAATTAGATGCCCAAATTAAAAACAAAAACACCCCCATGCCTCTTTATATAGAAATCTAGCATGCTAGGAAGAAGGGCTTTAAGCCTAGCCTTCTTCCTGACATGCTTGGTTTCCATGTGCTGGAAACTCAAGAGTTCTCAACTCAAGAACAAACCATGGGTTTTCTTCCTGGGTTGTTTGGTTCGCACATAATGACAACCCATGATTCAATGTGATCATATTATGCCAGTACTTTTCCATCTGCAATGGCTGCCAGTCCATTTCCAGGCCCAGTTCAAAGAGCTGGTGTTAACATTCAAAACCTTAAGCAGTTTGGGGCCAGATTACCCGAAGGACCGTCTCCTCCCACATACAGTATACCTGCCTGGACCCTAACATTATCTTCAGAGGTTCTTCTCCAGGAGCCCCCACAAAAGGAAGTGACTTGGGTGGCTACTAAGAAGAGGGTCTTTTCTGTTGTGGCACCCCATTTGTGGAATGAACTCCCCAGAGAGACTTGCCTGGCACCTATGTTGTGATTTTTTCAGCACCAGGTGAAGACCTTATTTTCCCAGGCATTTTAGTACAGGCAGTCTCCAGGTTACGAACAGGTTCCATTCTTAAGAATGTCTTTAAGTCGAATTTGTATGTAAGTTGGAAGAGCATAGCATTCTATACGTTAAAATCAGCATTTACACAAATTGCGTAAATTACGCAAATTGCGTAGTATACAGTAATACCTTGGATTGAGAACATAATTCGTTCCGGAACCGTGCTTGTAATCCAAAACACTCTTATATCAAAGCGAGTCTCTGGCGGGCGTGAGTGGGGCTGATTTTGGCCCGCTACGCCTGCTGGGGGCGAGCGATTACATCCCTACACTACTTGTCTTGCAAGACCTTGCTCGTTTATCAAGTCAATTTTTTAAAAATTTTTTTGCTTGTCTTGCAAAATGCTCTCAGACCAAGTTACTTGCAATCCAAGGTATTACTGTACTATGGTACATACTCTATGTAACCAACGTAGTGCCAGGGAACCCAGAAGTCCGTTCTTAAGTATAGGTTGTCTGTAAGTCGGATGTTCTTAACTCGGGGACTGCCTGTATTTCTGTTTCTGTTGTTTTAAATATGGTACTGTATTTTAAATCTTTGCACTGCTGCTAGGTTTTATTTTGGTTTTATGCTGTATTTTAAACTTTGATATTATGTTTTATCATGTTGTATTTTATTCTTTTAGTTGTTGTGAACTGCCCAGAGTGCTTCAGCTATTGGGCAGTATAGAAATATAATAAATAAACCCACAATTCAGCGTGCACTCTGGGTTGTCATTATGTGCTAACCAGGCCAACACCCTCTGCCCCCCTACAATTCTGTGAATGATGGGATAAAATTCATCTGGGAGCACCCAAAAATTGCCAGTCATCATTTGCAAGAGAAGCAATGTTAAATACTTTGTTCTTCATTCCCTATTATAATAACTCATGAAAACCAAAATAGCCTCAAATATGTGGCTCTAACTCTCAAACCTACTAATTAAAATTGGCCCCAACTGATTAATCAACTGAAGTGTTGATTAAAACTACCCATTAAAGCTTGTGAGGAGAGGAAACTGATAGATTTGATGAGATTTGGCTTCCTTGAGTTATATGTGAATTGTTTAGCCATATTAATGCTGAAGAAGTTTTCCTGTTATAGCCTCCATTTCTGTATAAGCTAGGGGTGGGCAACTTGTACACCAGAGTATCTAGAGGGCCACAACTCCCATCAGCCCTATCCAGCATAGCCAATGGTGAAGGATGATGGGAGTTGTAGATAAAGGGCTTTTCTACATGAGCCTGTTAATCTGCTGCATCTGCTTTCAGTTTCGTCACAGAATTGAGATTTGAGCACTACACAAGGAGCGTTTCCTTTCCTGCTTTTTTAATATTTCAACGGAAACATCATCTGCACGTACTGGACATATCCAATGGGGCTGTTGCACACGCCCCATTGTGGCTGTGGCTTACGCTGTGGCTTACGCTGGCTCAGCTTGTCTGAGCGTGGAAAGCTAAGCAGGGTCAGGCCTGGTTATTACTTGGATGGGAGACCCCTCCTCTAGTTTCCTGCATTGAGCAGGGGGTATTGTACTTATTTCATATTGTAGAACTGTAGAAGGTGTAATAAAGCAGTTTCAAATGATCTGGGAGGTGAAATGTTTTTCCTGTTAAGAGAGGCTTAAGAAGTTGGTGTTCTTTAATTTATAGACTGCCTTCTATGTATGCATTATCTTGTGTGCCCTGTTCAACATCTGATGTCCTGCTCTGTGACATCAAATATGACAATTTTGATGTCCCCTGACAACTGCAAGTCCAGCAGGTGGCTGCTAGGAGCATGGTTGTCTCAGTAGTGGAATGTCCTCTCTAAGGAGGTCTATCTGGACTCAATGCTGAATGCTTTCAGATGCCAAGAAACCTGGCTCTTCAGGAATGTTTTGAGGCTTGGCTGATCCTTTTTGTGTTTTTCAGTTTGAGTTATTTTTATTATTTTTAGGTTTTGTGGAAATTATTATTACTTGTTTTGCTGTTATGTACTTCATTTTATGGGACAGTATCCAATACTGCCCATGTGTGAGCGGGAGCTACCACTAGTACAATGGGAACCTAGTAGTTCCTAAAGCAATCGTAAACAAGCAGACCAGTGGAGCTTGCAGAAGGGAGCTCTGCTGACCAGTCCTGTTCTGGAAATGAGCATATCTACTCATTTCCAGGGGTTACTTTTAGAACCACTAATTCCTTGCTTGTTGTGCAACCAGCGGGTCTTGCAGGCGTAGCGGAACCAGCAGAAGCAGAGTGATAGTATTGGATACTGCCCCAGGTGTTTGTTAATTCTGAAAGTTTTTAATAATTTTGTTAGCAAGAAAAGTGCAGTATAAAGTTTTAAAACAAATAGCTCTGGAAATAATGAGTGAGGTTCTCTTCTCATCAACAGAGCACTAAAACTTGGGGGCTGTCAAATAAAATATATTATTTGTAGATTCAAAGTAAGCTAAAGAAAATATTGCTTCACACGGCACTTAATTAAGCCCATTGCCACAGGATGTGCTTGTGGCTTTTAATTAAAAAATATTTGAACTTGAAGAAGAGAGTTCTAGAATGGGTATTAACTAAAAAAATAAAATAAAGGAAAAAGGCAGCTCCCCTGTTTTTTTTTACTGGCAGCGTACTTCTGAGTACGTATGCTGGGGGCAAACAGCTGTTAGTGGTTATTTCCATCAGGTCCTGCTGAAGAGTTCCCCAAGGTCATCTAGCTGGTGCTGGTAAGTACTGGACTAGGGCTGCAGTCCTATATTCAGCTAGGAGTAAGGCCCATTGAATTGAATAGGTCTTACCTCTGGGTAGACATGCATAGGATTGCACTGTAACTGGACATCTGTATGGCCCCATTGTGAATGGCCCCAAAGCAGCCTGATTGATTGGTGGGTGAGTGCAGTGGTCCGAACAGTTCAGCTGGAAACCTCGTTGGCTTCTTTGGATTGGAGCTGTGGAAGTATTTAAGATGACTGCTGGGAGAACTGACTAAGAGTTTAAAATGGCATCTTCAGGTTTTTTCAGATGTGGGACTCATCTTTTAACCTCAGCAACAATATGAGGCCTACATCTATATTTTTACTACAATAAAATACAGTCAGTGAAATGAAGACCAATTTTTATTTTGACCACCCCAGGAAAGCTATCTAGATAACCAATTTTACTTGAAAATTTAGCTCATTTACATCATAATGTTATATTAGAAGAAAATCTTAATGGGGTTGAGTTGCAGAGTAGGAAAAAGGGGAGGGCAGAGCAAGGAGAGTCCAGAACCAGCAGTCATCTAGTGGTAGAAGTAGCTTACTGAACGTATGTAGCTCACCTGCTCCATCTTCCACAGATTTATGCCCCAAGGTTCAGCATAATGTCATCACTGAAAGCCCAGCACAGAGTGAAACAGGGCACACCATTTTGTGTGTGTTCAACATTTCCCATCAGTTTTTTGTTGTTGTGTAAGATACCAAATGGTTCTTGAGGGGAAATGGCTCAGTCTAGGTTCATAAGCTTATTCAAGCTGGTAGATTTTGCAAACAGTGACATTGAGACAGAACAAAGGAACTTGATTGTTGAGGATAGGCATGATGTTGAGATAAGCGTTGTGCATTATTGCTGCAATTGGAAAGTAACTGTGTGTAGTGATTGTGGTGATGACAAGAAAAAAGTTGAAGGGACTAAGAGCAGGAATATCTTATCCAGCAAAAAATGGCAAGGATATACCAGACTGCTGGTTTGCCCAATAGACTGTGGGATATAATATAACAATGCATACTAATCTAATTGAGAGAGTAACTGGGGACATAGCTTTGTCTCTCCTGGCTGTGATTCTCAAGGAGGGAGTAGTCAGACTTATGCTGTCATCCAGCATTTATTTATTTATTTATTTATTTTTATTATATTTATACCCTACCTTTTTTCCTGCAAGGAACCCAAAGCGGCTTACATAATCCTCCTCCTCCTCTCCATTTTATCCTCACAACAACCCTGTGAGGTAGGTTAGGCTGAGAGGCAGTGACTGGCCCAAAGTCACCCAGTGAGTTTCATGGCCGAGCGGGGACTAGAACCCAGATCTCCCGAGTCCCAGTCCAACACTTTCACCACTATGCCACACTGGCATTTTGAACAAATTGGGCAGAATCCAATAAGGCGCTTAGGGCCCCGCTGATTTCTTTCCGTTCCACTGAAACCCTTCCTCAAGCAATGGGTCCCAGCAATTCCATTGCACAAGTTGGACCCACCACTTATGCAAGGGAGATTTAGCGCTTCCTAGGGAAAGCTCCGAAACAAGCAGAAACTCTTGTTTCTGGAAGGAGGCAGGTCAGCAGAGCTCCCTTATGTGAGCTCTGTCAGCCTGCCTCCTTCCAGAAACAAGAGTTTCCACTCGTTTTGGGTTGCCCTGGAAGTGCTAAATCACTGTTGCGCAAGTGGTGGTGGCCGCTTGCACAATGGAATTGGCAGGACATAAGAGAATCGGTGGGGGTGTAAGCACCCTGTTGGATTCTACCCAGTAATTGCACTCCATTCACCTTTGCATCTATCCTTACAGAAGCCTGATTTGCTTTCCTTGATCATATATTCTTATTTAATAAATTTATACCCCACCCTTTATCATACAAGATTTCCAAGGGGCTTTGATCAATGCTGAATCTACATGTGGCAACTTGTGCATGAGTGTTACGTACTTGTTTTCCTACATTTTTTTCCAAACCATGTAAATGTAGACAGCAAAGCACACAAATTGTTCTTAATGTTATGGATACAAATGTGTACACTTCTAGAGCTCCATACTCTGCTTTGTAGGGTCACAAGAGCATCGGTTTCGAGACAGGGCTTCCAGCAGCGGTGTTGGCATGGGGTGCTGCTTTAGCTCTTGCATTTCATATAGGGACTGAAGCTGCGAAATCCTTACAGCTGAATTTGTGGAAAGTATTGGGCCAGTGTGTGCTCAGGCTTTTGCTCTCCTAGCAAGCCAGGGATCCTGGTCCACAAGTAACACTAAGAAAACCATGGACTGAGGTTGCCTGGTTATCATGACATGCGAAATGGCCTATTATGTTTCCATTCATATGTTAAATACCTTAGGGAAAAGACTGTTGACACTTTGTGTTGCCAGATAGAAAAGTAGTTGTATACTTGTATTTACAATTATCTGCAATCCTGTAAACACTTACCTGGGAGTAAGTTCTGTTGAATTCAATGGGGCTTACTTCTGAGTAGACATTTAGTTTTGCTTTAAGATATTTTTTAAAAATCTGAAATGTGACTCTCACATTGTAGAAATTACCAGAAACAAGAATATAAGTGGCTATTACTCATATAGAATAGAACAAATCTTGGATTTTAGTTTTAATACAGTTTTCATTAAGTGTAATATGTATAGATAGAGAGATAGATTGCCCTTTAGCACAGTGCTTTGAAGTACAGGCTCGTTTGTGTGTGTGTGTGCGCGCGTGTGTGTGGTGTGCACACATCCAAAAGGGGAAAATACATTTCTAGTAAGACTAATACATAATCTTGCTTGTAGGGTTGTTGCACAGCCATGATCAGCAATTTTGGGAGGGGAAAATCAAGTAAACAATAGTTAATGGAACTGAAATCTGTTCAGCAGTGGTTTAACTGGAATAATGTATTATATTTTATTAGGCTGTCAAGTATTAAATACATTCCATAGGACCATATTTTTTCCACCCCTTTCTTAACAGCATGTGGTATGCTCCCAGATACAGGCATGCATTCTGGTATACCACATCTCCTGACAGCTTGCATTCAGCTTATGGAGTAGCAGTAGCAAGAAGTGTCACTGTATGTCTAAATTTTATGTGAATGACCAATTGAAAAGTGGTATATCCTGTGTTGTTCTCGAGAGAGAGGAATGGATGTGTAGCATTACTCTTCTTTTCTACATCGGGAAAGATGCACATCACTGGAGCTGCCTGGTAATTGGAGGTTTCACTTGACCAGCACTGTGCTTCTGTTTACTTGCCTGTTTCTCTCTGCCATGTCCTCTCCAGAAACCAACGAGAATAATCGGAATAATTCTTGTAGGTGAAAGTTTATTATGATTGTCATTTGTCAAGCTCCTGTTATTAAAAGGCTGTTTAAAATATAAAGTAATGTTCAAGCTATTTTTAAGCATTTGTGTTGCTTAACTTGTAATGTGTATGGCTAGATACTGGGTTTATGTAGCTAAGCAGAATAAAATGGAAAAATGCATATTTATTATAGGAGTGATTATTCCTTTGCCTTAATGGCAAAGTGAAATTCATTGATGAGCAGGCATGAATCTAAGCTTATGATATGTAATTATGTAAGTGTTCACAGACATTTGTATTGCCAGGCGTTAAATAAAATTCATCCAGCTGACTTTTTTTTATTTTTCTAGAACTCATTAATACCAGAGACAACTGATTTATTAGAGAGCTGTGCCCGGCTCAGTAGACAGGAATCCATTTCTGTTGAATTGTTTAACACTGGCTGTTGGCATTCTTTAGTACGAGCATGTTTTAACATGAAGCAGTTAGTGTTGGATTTGGTAGATTTGAAATTGCTTGTTATAAGAATGGTATAGTAGTCCATAACCTCTTTTTAGGCTAGTAAGATGTACAATTTAGAGGTTTGCTTCTATTGTGCATTTTGTGTTGAAAACACGCATTGAAAAGTCTTGTTTTATTTTATAAATGAACATTTTCTCACAAATGCTCAAAACTACCTTTAAAAAAATCTGTTAAATAAAAGGACATTAAAAATTAAATGTATCTCTTATGTATGCTTTAGTTAGGCTCATAGACTGAATGTTGAAAGATTGATATATAGTTCTACTATAGAAAATGTTTTTATGCAGTTAACACTGTGGTGGGCAACGTTTTCAGCCCGATGTTAAGAACAGTATATTATTGCTTTCCTTTATTTTTTTAAAAAATGGTATTTGACACAATGTACTAATTCCAAAATGGCCAAAAAATGTTTACCCTGAACATCTTTTCATGATGTTACACATAATCAAATATATGACATATAATGCAATAGTCCATTTTACATTTCCTGTGTTTTTATGTCACAAACCCACATTTTGATGACTTGCACTCTGTTAATTTTGTGTGTTCTTTAGAGTTTTCGCTCCTCTTGCAGTGTCTTTATTTTTCATCACGACATCTTATTTGTGTTTGTGTGGGTTAAGCCAATAAGAAAGTGAACGAAAGGTTCTCTAAGGTCTAAAATATGGAATTGAGGTAGTATAGAAATTTAGTAACTAGCATGATAAAGTGTGGAAACTGAGCAGTGTCTCTACATTTTTCTACCTTGACCATAGTATTGGAATCATCCATCAACAGTGTAGGAGGGCTGTTGCATTCCTATGACAAACTGCTTGCCTATTTTGTACCATCAGAGTTGCTTGAACATGATCCCTGAATTAAATTTTATTTTTTAACTTTACTGATTAAGCATTAGTCTCTGATTTTAGAAAATATCACCATTAGGTGGGATAACATGTCTCCCTAAGAATTGTTACAGTAATACTGTTTTATTTATTTTATTTTATTTATTATATTTATACCCCGCCTTTTTTCCTTCAAGGAACCCAAGGCGGCTTACATAATCCTCCTCCTCTTCTCCATTTTATCCTCACAACAACCCTGTGAGGTAGGTTAGGCTGAGAGTCAGTGACTGGCCCAGAGTCACCCAGTGAGTTTCATGGCTGAGTGGGGACTAGAACCCGGATCTCCCGAGTCCCAGTCTCGGTTTATGAGCACAACACCCAAAAGGGAGGGAGAGCCTGTACAACTCAGCACCCATCTAGCTCCCTGGGTAGGATGCCTTCCTAGGATAAGGGTTCAAGACCCACCCACGGAGGAAAAGACTCTCTTGCTAAGCAGCCAAGGGGAGGGGCCAGAATGTGTAACAAAGGCAGCCCACAGACAGTGGCCCAGTTCACACAATCGGCAGGCAGTTAACTAAGCTGCATGTTGCCATTGTATGCCAGGGGGATTTGCATAATTCCCTTCTGCAGCGTGGTTGTGTTGTATGAATCCTGCCAGGGTAGCTTGTTGCGTTAGGGTTCTGGGTGCCTTGTTACCCACAGCAGCAAGCCACCCTGGCCAGCTTTGTATGATACAACAAACCATGTAATTATGCAAATCCCCTTTGCATGTGACTAGCACATGCAGCATAGTTAACAAGCCACCATGGCTTGTTAACTGCCTGCTGGTCATGTGAATCTGGTCACTGGCAGCAGCAACCTCCGGTGACGTGGTTTGCACGATTAACGTAGCCCAATGTGGCTTATCAGCTATGGTGGGTTGCAGCGCCTGTGGTTGCCAGGTTACTGATCCAAGCCTCCACCAGTGCAGTTTCTCATTAGGTGTGAACCTAGCGAGGTTGGGTTGTTGGGGTGGTTGACAAGCCACCCAGAATCTGTGGCCTTTTAGGGTTGTGGGCAGCTTGTCAATGACCCTAACAACCCACCCTCACCGGCTTTGCAGGTAACAACAAGCTATGGCATGCCTCTACCATGCCCTGAATATTCAAAATGGCGGCCACTGCCACAATGAGAAGCCCCATGGGGAAATTCACCTACAGTGGTTTCTTGTTACGTGCGAGCCAGGCCATCAGCTCCCTGC
The DNA here is from genome assembly GCA_021292165.1 of Shinisaurus crocodilurus. NCBI lineage: Eukaryota > Metazoa > Chordata > Lepidosauria > Squamata > Shinisauridae > Shinisaurus > Shinisaurus crocodilurus. The sequence goes on from CM037880.1 coordinate 136,375,984, forward strand.
GTGGGGTTGGGAAGCAGGAGGTAGTAATTTGAGCTCCACCAGGGGGAAAGGATGAATATGGCTTCACACATGTCTGGTCTGGTAACAAAGCAAACTGTTGTGTCAGGGACAAAAGAGAGGGAACTCCCAGGTCTCAAATCCACACTGCAAATGATACTCAGCCACAGCTGTAAACAAGAAACAGGCACATCATGGGACATTTGTCTCCCCGGCCTCAACACCCAGTCATAGATGCCAGGAGGAGCCCTAGGTTGGTGAGACTAGCAGGGTTCCCTTGTTTGAATCCAGGGTATAGCTCCACATTAGGAAAGGGAGCCCTCCCCCTGCCATAACCAGGCACACCTGAGCCAATCAGGTGGCATGCTGTACAGACTGAATGGGCTGATAGTCCTGGTGGGTAGTATTTCAGGAGGACTCTTTAACTTCTCTCCTTCCTCATCTCCCTGCCCCTCAACTGACTACCTGTCAGTAGCACCAATCCCACTTGTGCACCCTGAGAGGCCGCTGTCCCCATGGTACTGGGTACTTGAGTGAGCACAGAGTGGAGGGGCAACTGGTCCTGAGCCTCTCAAGCTCCCTGCCCATCCCCCTCGGAGTCCACTTCTGAAGCCAAATCATACTAGGGTGCGGGAAAGGGAACCCTATCAGTCCCTGGCAACAAAGAAACAAAATGTGTAGCACATTCAAGGCCTTTATTGATCAGCATTTGGGATGGAGTAGATCTTGAAAGGGAAAGACACATGTGGGGTTGCCAACTGGTCACCCCAGCTGAGCTCCTGTGCCTTGGACATTAGTTTGACAGCAGGGTAACACATGTAGTGTCTCTTATGGCACCATCTCTGTGTTAGGAACATCTTGACCTGTCTGTCATGGAGCTTGCAGAGGTACAGGAGCATCCTGGTCACTGTTGCTGATAATGGGGTGGGCCTCCCTCTTGGCCTGCACAGAATGGGGTGTAAGATGGATACTGAACCTGTGCAAGAGCCGCCTGCAAGGGGAGACACAGACAAAGCAAGGAGCAATAGGCAGCAGCTGGAGCATATAGTCCCTGAACCTGGATGCTGTAGGTGTTTGTGAAGGAGTGTGATAGAAGGAGAGGTGCCACTTGAGTGCACAGCTCCACCCCCATGGAGTTGGGGGGCAGTGCAGTAGCCATTTCCCATTCTAGAACTCTGTGTGGTGACAGCTTGTTCTGCTCTATGCATCCAGGCTTATGAGTGCTTGGTCAGCAGTGGTAATGGAGTGGAGTGCCTGGCCATGCCAACAGAGAGCTTACCTGTTTGTGGGGATGAGTTTCTTCCCTGTATGTAGGAGGCAGTGCTCCTTGCTGCTGTGGGGTGCAGAAGACTGGCATGTAATACAGTTCAGACAAGACACAGTACAGTATTCACATATGCAAAGGGGTGTAGGTGGGGGAGACAGTTACTCTTAACAGCATGTGTTCTCCCTCCCCTTGCTTGTCTGTGTGGGGTGCCCTGTCCTGGTGTTGTGTGTTTGTAGTCCAATCTCTAAAGTGGGCTGCTGGTCGACATGAAGGATGTTATTTTTACATCCCTCCACTTACCCACTGACGTTTTAGCAGATCTGCTGGCATATCTTCAGTGCTGGAATGTTCCACTGGTGTATCTGTCATGGCAGTGGCACATCTGGTGTTCTACCAGCATAGTAAGGCTTTTTCCAAATCCTAGCATTTCAGCTGTCACATCTTTAGTATAAGATTGCTCCCTAAATGTGGGTTGTGTATTTTTTAAAAGTATTTAGCCATACCATTTTTGGCAAGTTCGACATAGTAAAAACACCAAGGTGATGATAGTGAACAGATACCATAAAGTCCAGATACCATAGTGAAGGCTTGTTTGAGCACACACTTGGATTATTGAAGCTCAATCCCCATATGTTTAGATACTCATACAAAATGCAGACTACTACCTCAAACCAGACAATAATCCATGAAAGGGAGTTGTTTGTGTGAACTAGCAAAAGTGATTGTTCATCTATGCTCAGAAGTGCCCAGATGCAGGAATATAGATGGTAATACAGGTTTAAAAAATTGAACAGGCAAGTCTGTTTGTGCAAATTACCGTAGTCTGGAAAAACTACATTAGTGAATTGAGAAGGAAGCTTAAACATCTTTGTGTATGTACAATGCAGATTGAATCTGATGACACCCCATGGTAGATTGACTTAAAATGCCAAATAGGAAAACCTACTTTAAAGAACTACACTTCATAGTAATTCTGCAAAGAGAATAGATTTGTGGTGGCTGACACAACTATTAAAACAGGTTGATTTCTTTAATGGAACTTCTGGCCAATCCTTACAGTGTAATCCTGCGCATGTCTATTCCGAAGTAAGTCCCATTGAGTTCAGTAGGGCTTAATCCCATGTATGTGGGTATACGATTGCAGCCTAAGCGCACCATTTTTGTTAGCAAGAGTACCACCACTCTCTTACTGGGAAAGCATCCTAGAACCAGTGCAGTGTCTAGGTTCTGCTGCCTCCTAACGAAATAAAACAATTGCTTTTCACATTCTGTTATTATCCACAGACGCCAATAATCTGCTGCAGTAATGGCTTCTGTATCTAGTCAATACTTTATATTTCATAGATCATAGAGTTGGAAGGAGCCTACAAGGCTATCGAGTCCAACCCCCTGCTCAGTGCAGGAAACTAGAGGAGGGGTCTCCCATCCAAGTAATAACCAGGCCTGACCCTCCTTAGCTTCCCACGCTCAGACAAGCTAAGCCAGCATAAGCCACAGGCCTGTATATGTTTTTGTAGTTGTGAAAACTGCTTTTCATGTTGCTTTCCGCATGCTTATGAACTTTAGACTGGAAGATGGTGTGTGTATGTGTGTGTTTTTCTTTGATTTTTAAAAAATTTTGGTAGATGAGAGCCTGAAGCTCTTCAAATGATAGAGTTCCCTGAAGCACTCTGCCAAAACCTTCTCTCAGGTTAATGTTGGATCATGTGAACATTATAAAGATTTGCTACAGCACAAAGGGGAAGAAAGTAAAGTGGGAAATGGCCCTGAGCTGCTGCTTTGGAAAACTGCTTCATTTATTACTTTGGATTTAATGCTACTAGCCATGGATTATTAAAGGTATAAACACACTACCTAAACTGTAATGCTGTTGATATAGCACCTTTAAATGTGTGCTGTTTGAGTGTTCAAACTGATTTACTAATCTTTATAACAGTAATGTAAGTGAATAAAAGATCTTAACTTATTTTACAAATAACCTAGAATTCTTAATTTAGGTTTGAAGTGCTTCTTGGATAACTTGCTTAAGGTGGGAAGAAACTAAAATGGGAGTGAAACCTAAAGCAGCCTCAGTAGGTTGAAATCCCTATTGGAACCTCAAGCCCAAGGAAGAGCCATGTTGCCCTTGATGTCAATAAGAAAAAAAGGGGGGGTTGCTTTAAAGCAAAGGGAGTTGCCTTAAAAATAGAGTTGAAACAGAGGGGACCCCCATCTCTCAGAGCTATGTCCACACATGGTTTATAGAAGAGCTTGTCTCCATAGGCTTAGAGACCATAAATGTTGATGTCTAGACAAGATGATGTTATATCAGAGAAAAACAAAAGCAAGAGCATGTGTTTATGAGCACTGGAATGTATTCACATTAGAACTTTAATTTTAGTTTAGACTTGGACATGCTTCTGGGGAATCCATTATAAAAGGAGGCTGAAGGCTTAATAAACTTGCTGGAAGATTTAGCACTGTGAATTGTTGCCACAGTGCTTCTGCACTAGGAGGTAGCTCAAAATGGCTTTGAAGTAGAGAGAAATGTGTTGTAACCTGATGCAAGAAATTCTGCTGGGAACTATTGCATGAAGTTTGAACAAAGCAAACAAAATTGTGTGAATGTATAGCAGGGCTAGAGTTGTCACTCGATAATAAATAAAAAGGTGCATGTAATGTATTGACTTTGACATTCATTTTTGGGCCCACTATGAGAAGAGAGTGAGACCTGATCTACATTGCAGCTGAATAAGTAGTAGAATGGACAATACTTGGGCTGCTGCTGGGGGCTTCCCCACCACCACCGCTGGCTTTTTCGAATGGACAATACAATCTTAAGTCCCCACCTGCAGTCTAACATATTTGAATGCTGTCCTGTGTGAGAGAGAAACCTCAAATCTCCTTGCAAATAGAAAATTTGCATAGTAGGGAGTATGACTAAACCTTTCTCCCTGGAATGTTGCTTGTAGGTGGCTTCTTATGTGGGGGGAGCATTAAAAAAAAACAACACCTCACACTTGAAGTGGTACAGTCTACTCTTGCCACCTTAACAGTAGCTTGCCATGTATTATACTGGATCTATCTAACAGGCCTGTGGCTCACGCTGGCTCAGCTTGTCTGAGCGTGGAAAGCTAAGCAGGGTCAGGCCTGGTTATTACTTGGATGGGAGACCCCTCCTCTAGTTTCCTGCATTGAGCAGGGGGTTGGACTCGATAGCCTTGTAGGCTCCTTCCAACTCTATGATCTATCTGTACTTGAGATGTCCATAGACCGTCACCCCTTTCTCTTTCTCTGACTCAAGATGGAAAAAGATGCACTGACAAATTGAGTTTCAAACCAACACATTCAGTATAAGAGTAATACATTACATTCAAAATGAGCAATTGTAAAGACTACACAGAATAAGTAGTTCTTTTGGCTTGCTTTTATTGATTGATTGTATCTCTGTGCAGCCTTTCTGAGGCCAACAAAGGCAGTTTATAGCAAATTTGGAAGATAAAATAGTGATCATATAAAAATATAGTAAAATGCTAAAAGCAACCTTAAAAACCATAGTAACAGTGTTAAAAGGCAAATTTAAAAATGTCTTGAACCCCTTCCTGAATGCAGAGAGAGTGAGGACCAGTTGCAACTTGAAAGGGAATGTGTCCCAGAGTTTTAGAGCAACACAGGGCAAAGCCCTTTCCCATGTGCCCAGCAAGTGTACCTCCCCATGCGAGCTAGTGTCTTCAAAAAGACCTCTCCTGCTAATCTTAATGACTGAGCAGGTTCATACTGAGACAGAAAATCCCTCATCCACTGATGAATTATTCAAATAGTAGGGCAGTTGCTTATATATAATCTAAATTTTCCTTCAGTTTAAAGCTGAATATCTAGTTTTCACTGTCCATAAGGATTTGGATGTCCTTTTACTCATAGAAGATTCTTACATGTTTGACAGCATATCCTGTCCCTAAGACCTCACCCTTTTTTATGAACTAATTTTTCTTTTTACAGTTTTTCAATCAGTCAAAATGAACACAGCATCACCAGGGCCAGTGCTACCATTAGACCAACTAGGCAGCTGCCTAGGGCGCAGGGCTAAAGGGGGTGCCAGAAATAGGGAGGGAGGGCTCAAGTGGGAAGTGGGGAGCGCTAAATATCTGATCTTGCCTAGGGCACCAAACTGCCTTGCCCTGAGCATCACTATATGGTGCAGGCCGTGCAGCATCCAACTGCTGTCCGAGTTGAGAGAAACGGAGCAAATTTTAATCAGAAATGTAAAACATGAAAATAAACATCTATAAATCTCACATTTGTTTATGAATGTGCTGAAGGGATCCAACATGTGTACTTAGGTGTAGGTGGTGTTGATATGAATTTTGTTTGTGGAATTTTCTTTCTCTCATTGGATTGGAAGTTGAAACGATGATATGTACATAATACATATCCACAGCCTGGGAGCAGCCATCAAAAATGCCCTCTCGGGTTGCCACCAAACACCTCTGAAGGCTGTGGTCTCAAAAGAATAGTATCTCCAGAAGATCTTAAGGACCAGGCAGGCTCATATGGGAGAAAGCAGTCTTTCAGGTAGCCTGGTTCCAAGCCGTATAAGCCTTTATAAGTCATAACCAGCACTTTGAATTCTGCCAGAAACATTATGAATGTGCAACCCCCAACTGGGGGGTGTTGTGTGAATCTGGCCAGCAGGGGTTATTTGAAGGCTAAACAACCCTCGTGTAACCCACAGATAATCCCCACTTGCTGGGCTTGGGAAACACAACAACCCCCAGTCGGGGTTGCATATTCAAAATGGTGTCCAGCACACACTGTAGCTCCTTGAGGGTGAATTAACCCACCATGGGCTGTTGTGTCATGCAAACTTAGTCTCTTTCTCTCCCACTGCCTGAAGGCTTCAACACACTGTTCTGGTATGCCTCAAGGACTTGAGAATGACTGAAAAAGAACACTGATTATATTTTTATAGTACTTAACTTACAACATCAGTGATATCCAGTGACTGTATTTACCAATACTTACAGAAATTGACAACTCTGGATTAAAAAAAAAAATCAGGGCATCCTAGACTGCCATGTTCCCATTATATTGATTATTTGTGAATCCTACAGCGATAGTTAATTTTAAGGACGTTTATATCCATTACCACTATATTGTTGCAGTAGTGTTCTGCTACATTATAGGCAAGGCTTCCTTTTAAAAGGGATATATAATACCCTCTCACTATAAAAAGATAAGCATCACCTATGATTTTGTATGTGTGTTTGTCAGTCAAAACAGTTGAAGTTTTTAAAGTCTATTTTTAAATGATAAAATGACCATACATATGTAGAACCTACACAACTACTTAATAGTTTCTAGACTGGGTGTTTTAAGGCTTTGGCTTATTTGAGCTTCTCTATCTCCCCCTTTCCCTCACCATACATGTAGCTCATGCCCTGGTTACATCCATACTGAACTATTGTAATGTGCTCTACATTGGGCTGCCTTTGAAGATGGTTCATAAGCTTCAGCTATTGCAAAATGCGGTGGCTCAGATATTGATAGGGGCTAAACCTTCAGACCATATTACACCTGTGCTGCATCAGCTGCACAGGCTGCCTGCCTGTTCAGTTCTGGGCCCAAATCAAAGTTCTGGTATTGACCGTTAAAGCCTTTAACAGCTTCCAACCGTTACTCAAAGGACCATGTACTCCCATGTGAACCTGCCTGAGCATTAAGATCAGCTACAGATGTCCTGCTCTTGCACCTGCCAGGAGGAGTAGTTTGTATTTGTTTTTGTGTGTCTCTGAATATTGTACAGTTTTATCCAACACAGGATTTATTTATTTATTTATATTTATTTATTTATTATATTTATACCCCGCCTTTTTTCCTACAAGGAACCCAAGGCGGCTTACATAATCCTCCTCCTCCTCTCCACTTTATCCTCACAACAACCCTGTGAGGTAGGTTGGGCTGAGAGTCAGTGACTGGCCCAAAGTCACCCAGTGAGTTTCATGGCTGAGCGGGGACTAGAACCCGGATCTCCCGAGTCCCAGTCCAACACTCTAACCACTACAAGTGCAGGTTATATGAAGTCCTCTCTACTTTTCCTATACAAGCCACATTATAAGAGTGAGGCAGGAAAATCTTCCAGTGAAACAATAAGTTATTGTTGGGAACATACGCTTTTTGACATAGTTCTATCTCAAGACTTGTAAATAAGGCCATAAAAGTTACTAGTCTGGGGAAAAAACTAGCTTCCCAGGGGCAGGCAGAGGAGTGATGGAGAACTGCATTTCTAAAGATAAATTTGAGCTTTTTGGTTCTCTCTAGTGCTTTGGATGCCTTTTTTTCATAATCCCCCCCGGGGGGGGGGCAGCAGGAGCTGATGGGGGAGACATGTTGCCCACGGGCTGTGTGCAACACTTACTGCTCTTTAAAGTAAGGGATTTTTGTCTAGCAACTCCTAACATAAAGTAAGTTGTATATCCTGGAATGTACTGTGGTTTCCTTTTGATTTAAGACATGACATGACAGTCAAACCTTTAAATATAGACCTGTCAAAGCAAGTCTCTGCATCAAGATGAGTCTCTACAAAGAACTTCCATGTAGCCTAAGGATAGGTCATCCAGGGCAGCATCAAATAGCTTAACTAATGCATAGGCAACAAACCTGTAAATATTTGACTAAATATTTGCTTTCAAGTTCACATTGTGCACTAGATATTCTCAGATTTCAGAATTTCCACCCCTGCTAATCTCCCATCATGGTTTTTGAATCACAAGAGGTCTCATGCCTCTAAAGTGGAAACTGATAGTGCCTGCGTCATAATCGTCAACTGTCAGTTCCTTTCACAACAAAGTACAGTCATTACCAGACACTCAATATGTCCTGTCCTCCTCCTCCTCCTCCTCCTCCTCCTCCTCCTCCTCATAGCATGGGCTTTATGGCAGCTCCCACAGGTCCTTGTGTGTCTCCCCTCCCCCTTTCTTCAGTGTTTCTCAGTAGTTTTCAAGTTTATCATTCTTAACAAAGCTGTCTCTCTTCATTGTAATTTCAATAATTAGTTTGCTCTTAATGGTCTATTTCCAGATGTTGAAACCTGGTCGGTGCCTTCTAGAAACACATTACTGTAACTTTAGACAGGTGTGATCTATGCATAGCCATTCTCTAAGCTAATCAGACTACCTTGCTTAGAGCTTTAATCTTTGACTGGTGAAATCCAGCATAATAAGGACATATTTAATTCACTAGTTCAACTTCTTTTCAGTAACTGATCTAAGTTGCCTTCTCTTCTTCCTTGTATACAAGCCCTATAGGGTGAGGGTGGTGTTCTATTGTGCAATTTGTTTCAGTGATGTCTGTGTTTTATATGTCATATTTGTATTAATTTAACAAGGTTTTCTACCTGACCTGAAGCCTTTATGATGAGGCAAGCAAAATATTTTACAAAAAACGTGGGATAAAGGACTGTGTGTTAATGTAAATAGTTATAATTGTCTTAAAGCTGTGAATACCTCTGTATGCTACACAAGACTACACAATTATGTGGAGTAGGCAATAGTATATTTGAAATAATACTGATTGCCAATATCTGTTATAATGATTTTTGTATAATGATTGCTGAAACTGAAGGTAGTGATAGGTAGTGATAACTTCCATCCTGGCTATACTTGCATTTTTCTTATTAAAGGCAAACAAGTCATTACTTTGAACATGTCTTGAGGAGTTTCCTGTTCATTACACTGAACAATTTCATTTTGCATTCGGTCTTTGTTTTTATGTTCATAAGCATTATATTTTTAACTAATGCTTAATGTTCATAATGTAAATCGCAGCATTCATTGTACTTCTTAAAAGCTCTTTAGTTCCAAGACAATAAGACACTATCTAATGGAAACAATTAAAAACACACACCCTTCTTTCATCCACCTCTGAAACCCAATTAGCTCTCCTGACCCCCACTCCCACCGCATGAAAAGCAGCTTGCCGCCTGCTCTAGGTCACTTAATTTGGCCTGTGAAGGAGCAAATACATTCTGTACTAGAGTACCTTGCTAGGATTGCTTTTATGAGAAAGTTAATCATAAAGACATATGAAGCAGTGCACATTTTATTGTTCTAAAGAATAGAGGTGCTAGTTTTACTGGCAGTGGATTGAATGCAGATAACCAAGTATGCTTTAACTGAATCAGAAAAGTGGGCTTTTCAAGTATGAATATCTAGATACTTATGTTGACAAAGAACAGCCTATATATCTGTATAAGTATCTCCTAGATTTGGCTTCTCTAGAAAGCCTTTGTCACTTCACTTTTTATAAGGTCAAATTGTATTCCTATCAGTAATTTATTATTTACAAAATAATAGCTTGCTTTAGTTCTTCTCATTAGTGTGTCAAATTAAAAAATGCATTCTGTCCTGCCTCTACTTGTAAAGCCTTGTGTTCTGTTTGGTAACTGGGTTCTTGTATCTCTCATCTGCCTGGTGCTTCTGGCATTAGTTAGGAATGCACAATTTGTTAAGAACAGGAGGCTGCATTAGAAATACATTGTGACCCACTGTGACCCTGAGGGCCATGGCTAACTTGAGTACTTACATTGCATGTAATTTACTGCAACCAGAGTTAGATGGGAAGCAGGGCCATTCCATCAGTGTGGTTGAGATACCAGTTCCATTCGACTTCTCCTCCCTGAACTGTTTTCCAGCTGGTCATTATAAGAACTACAGTTCAACTTTAAAAAATGGTGTTTGAGTTTGTTTGCTGTTTTCCTCTTTCCTTTCCATTCCATTTTCTTTTTGCATTAATGTCTTTTAGATTGTAAGTCTGTGGAGAGGGACTGTATTGTACCTTTATTGATCATATGTAAGCCATTCTGGGAGCCTTTTTGGCTGAAGAGTGAGGTAAAAATGTTTTAATTAAACAAACAAAGAATGAAAAAGAAAGGGAGCATTTGGTAGTAAGTGTTCTGGAATTGTTAGCCTTAAATGTGAAAACAATATCAAACTCTCAACAATCATGAAATGTTATTGAAAAGTAAATAGCTTGTGAAAATGAATAAATGTGATCTTTCAAATGATTTCTGAGTATATTAATACATTCTATCACATATTCAAGCTTCTCTCTGCAACATGAAGACTAGGCATTATTTTTAATGGAAGCAAAGATTCTCAGAAATGAATCCTAATTAGCTTGCACGTTTCTTCCACCCTTTCCTCATAGGATGATGCACAGACCACTTGCATTGGTGTCTCCATTGCCTTAAGTTAAACTACAGTAGCATACGTGCTCTATGAAAGGCATTATTTGTTCTCTGTTGTCTGACTGCAGGAAGATGTAGGAGAAAATGATCAAGAGTGCAGCATGTTTGCCCATTAAGTTTACTCCTTAATAAGTGTGTTTAGGATTGCAGTCCAATTCACTAAAAGTGCCTGAATACAGGAAGGAATTCACATTATGTATTATGTTAATCCATGAAGAAGAATATTGGGAAACATGTGGAAGAGAGGTTAAAAAAATCATACTATTGCTCAAACGTGTCTCCAAACTGTGCCTAAATGGCATGTGCGAAATGTTACTGTGAAAATCTCCCACATCTTATCAATGTGGACATGGAAAGTGTAACCTGACATTCTTTGTTGACTTTAATGACTACTCTAGACAGGATTTACAGGCAGATTGTCTTTTCAGATGGGCTGTGGAGAAAACCTCATTTTAACAAGATTGCAAGGCATATTTGTATTGATTAGGAAAGAATTTGCAGTTCTTTGACATAACTGACTGCTGCTGTGTAGTAGTTGGATGAATGCGTTCGTTATGAGTCAGTAAATAATTCTTTGGACTCTCATGGCTGGCTGATTCTTTTGCAAGCTGCTGGCTTTTATGGAAGAGTGCCCAGGAATCATGTAGCCTATCTTCTGACTTTCCCCAATTTTTTCATAGTGTCAGAAAGAGAAACTTAAGACTGAACTCTTAATCCACCCTCACTTCTTGTTTTCTTTGCCATGAGCTGGTCAATTCTCTAAAGCCAAAGTGTTTATAATGTTAACTGCTACAGGCCAGCATTGTTTAGCACAAGGCTGTTAAGGAAAGCTTTCACCCCATAAACTGATAAGTACACTTCTGTATATTTGTACATTAATTTCTATTTTATTTATTCAGAAGTCCCAGTGCCTTTGGTGGGATTTACTTCCTAGTAAATGAGTTTGATTGCAGCCTTAACTGCATTTTTGCCTTTGGCAGCTGATACAAGTTATATTCCTTCTGTTCTCTCTCTGTTGGCTTTAAATACTTTCTTGGAAATATATTCGATTCTCTTTTCTTGAATTTAATTCCTTTTATTTATTTCAAAGATTAATATGCCACCTTTCGGGGGGAGCAAACTCTCCCAAGGAGGCGTAAATCAGAACAATAAAACATAATCAAATTCAATAAAACCACAATCCAAAACTAAAAATATTACAATGTTACATTAAAACAGTAGCAGTTAGAGCAATACATAGCACCACATAGCATATTGAAATACAGACATTTTCAGGGTTCATTTAAAAGCCAGTAAGGGGAGGGATAATACGTATCTCCCTTGGAGATGAACCAGTCACTAATACAGGAGACTACTCACTGTGTGCAAAACTTTAATATCCCTATTACAAATTAGTTACAATAGATGTACACTTGTGTGTGTGCACGTGTGTGTGCACACACACACACTTGTTGTTTAACTAGCTATGAAGTAGTTAACATCTCACCAAGAATCTATCCTATTGAAATCACAATTGCTGCTTTTTGTGCAATTTTGTAGAATTTTAGCAGTTTAAAAATATAGATTTTTAAAAAGTCGATGCCACAAATTTTTAATTGTGTTTAGTTTGCCATGTAAAATATGAATGATACTATAGTACAGACACTTACAATGATAAATATTGTGGAAGTGGATGGAAAATGCCAGTGGTCATGATGGCAGAATCTCCTAAGCCTACTTAAGTGGTTTGTAGAGGATTCTGGTACATGGGCAGTCTGGATAGAATGACTGCATAGAACTAGAGAAACAGGTGGAGTGCTCTAGACATAGCTCGGTAAGATATGTGGAGAAGGCTGAGAAACAGCTGTGATGCTGTATTCCTTGTGTTGGGACATATGGTACACTCACTGTACATCCTAAGGCAAAGCAGGTGTGTGTGTGTTTCTTGCCTCAGCTTATAGCATCCAATTCAAAAACACAGTTCCAGATTAGCAATATGTTGGCAAACAGATAATTTGTCTACTCTTGTTGTCACTGCCTAACCAGTGTTGTTCAACAGTGCAAAAATACTCCAAATTTAGAGGGCTTTAATGATGACTCAACCAAGAACATTCTTGCTTCTGTTTGGAAAAAGATATTCCAAGACTGAGATCTTTTTAGATTTTGTTGTTGGCAGCAATTACACTGGTGGTGTTGGTAGACATGTAAAAAATAACAACAGAAAATTCTTCAATGCCAAAATGAACCAGATTAATAAAATTCATTCCTCCCCAATAGTAATTGGGAAAAATGGGAGAGAAAGTTAGGATGAAAACAGGTTGCAATTGTTACAGACTTGTCAAAATATTTTAGCAAATAGATGACAGGGACTAGAAGATGATAGCATCCTGCTCAGTTGCTATGTAGTCAACTGGGAGTAGAATGTCACAAAACAGAGGCTGATGTCTGTTGATGAATGCTCTCAATAGTCAAATACGCTGAGGTAATGGTGTGGTTCCAGCCTGTTTGGGATTGGCAGGCTTCCCATCCTACTTGTCCCATTTGTGCCTGAGTCTCTGCCTGATGTATGAACAAGTAAGATCACCAGTTTCAGCATTATGATGAAAATGATGTTCTTTATTTGCCCCAGTGGTCAAAAGCAAGTAGAAATGACCAGAGTCTATTTATAGGGTGGCCAGCCAGATGGGCGATTCATAAATGTAATAATAAATAATAGATCTAAAAGATTTATTTAAATTACAACAGATAAACGAGAAACCAGATTTATGAGATAAAGGCACAATACACAAGAAATCAGAGAAAAATATAAGTACACTATATATAATTGAATGCTAGAGAAAATATAAGAAACACTATATGCATAGAAGACATAAAACATTGATTAAATGAAAAAAGAAAATGTGGAGCAACTTCAGCTAAAGCATAAGATAGATTATTTATTTACGGTCATAGACCAAAACCACTTTGTACAAAATCATACATAATCATACGCAATCTACATTAGAACATACAAAGGTTCATTAATATACAAATAGTAAAACTTTAAAATTCATCATAAATGTTAAAAAAAATAAAAAAATTTAAAACTAGATGGTATAATAATTTTTTTACTTCTGTTCATATTTGGTGCAGATGTTAACCACGTAAGCACAAAACTTGGCTACCTGTCTTGTAATGTTCGGATTATCATCAGCTAGCAATTTTCTTAAACAGAACTTATCGGGCAGATATGATAAAGTCACTAAAAAAGGGGAAATAAATTTAGCCCTTGTTTCAGTATAAAAAGGACAACGTAAAAAACAGCATAAGGTGAATTGGCTCTTACATACAAGGCTTACAACAAACAAGATTATACAGCCCGACATTTGTTCCATATCTTCCACCAGCCTCCTAATTAAAGCTTACTACCGTATGTTCCCAATTGTATAGCAATGTAGTCTAAAGGTTAAGGGAGGGAGGGAGCAATACTATGGCCCCTAGACAATGTCTGAAGGGCCGTAGGATAGTTTGGACTCCCAGGTCCAAGATCAGAGACAGCGCTCTGACTACGGAGCTGGGAATCGGAGCTCTGACCACCCTCCCCCACCCCCTCGCGGCTGGTGCGGAAAGAACCACGCCGGCTGCTCTCTGAGGTTGGGAACTCAGAAGGGGGCATTTCAGGAGGAGGGGAGGAGATTGGAGAGGCCAGAATATGAGGTATCCTGCAGCTGCTCCAGCCTCTTTCCCTCCCCCTCCGAGATGGTCCAGCTAGATGGGCAAAAAGTCCTGTCTAGCAGAAACTGCAGGGTAGGGGGACAGAGAGCTGAAGATTGCCTCTGCTGCTCCTCCCGCTCTGCATTGGATGCCCATAAGCTTCTGAGTTTGGGAGCTTACGGGCATCCCAATAGGATTGTGCCCGAAGACTTATAGCTACCTACCAATCCCCAAGCAAGAGCAGACAGGCGCAGATGAAGGCCAGTAGAAATCAACCTGGTGATCCAGGAAAAAAATAATCCAGGTGGAAATTGAGGAGAATGTTTAAAATGTTTAAAAATAAAGTCTGAGCTTGAAAGGGAATAAATGAAAAGAAGGAAAAAGAGTACACCTATGAAAACAAAGTCTATTCAAACTTGTCTGTAAGCCAAGAATCCAACACTGAAAAAGTTCACTGTTAAAATTGCTAGGAACAGTTCTGATAAGGAAACAGTACAGTCTAAAAGCAAAGCGTCTTCACATTCAAGAGAAAAGATAAACTGGTATACCAATTGGCACCAGGAAAGCACAAAAATCTGTGTAAAATAAATCAGAGGGGAAAACAATCCCAAAGAAAAAGCAAAGAAAAGCAGAACTATGTGAAGAGTCTGTAGAAAATCAGCATAGAAAACCTACTCCAGTGTAAAATGATTGAAAGCAAAAAGAATAAAATCTGAAAGCATAGTTTCCTTCTCTCTGTTCCAGAGAAACATTGCAGCACAAAAAGGCATCAGGGGGAAAAAATTAGCAGCATGTATTTGTAAAAGAGAGCTGAAGCTAAGATGGAGTCAAGTGAAGAAGTAAAGCTTCTCTCTTCTCCAGAACACCCTAAAAACTCTTCCTACTCTCTGATTGGTTCCTTCTCTTTCCCCACTCTTTCATAGCTAAAATTCAGTTCTGTATTGGAAGATTGACGAATCAGAAGGGAAAAGTTCACTACTGCTCAGAAAAACTTCCCTTTGTCTTGGGGCAGCTGATGTAATCCTAGGATCTTAGCATGGTACAGTACTCTGGGCACAGAACTATTGGAAGTATCTAGCTTTGTACCTTATTCATACTGGTGCATTGTCATTTAGCTTGGCCAAAGCCTGGCCAACACAGCAGCCATTTATCTATCTTTTCCCTCATTTCAGAATCCAGAAGTCCTGGCCAAGAGAAATGGCTGCCCTCACTTCTAACAGCAAATAGAGACTGTTATGCTGTCTGTGAGGCAAACCAAAGATTTCTCCCATTCCATAACTCTAGGCTTTGTCCCCAGTACTGCTAAAATAGGACCTGAGTAACAGTATGATACAGACATTGAACATCACATCAAATCCCTTCAGAACAGTCATGAGGAAAGCCCAGAACAAACCCTTCAGTGCTAAATGAAAATGTGGAACCCAGCCCTGTTAACCAGTGACCAACATTCGCCCATAGCTATTCCCATGCAGAACTACAATCGACTAGAAAAGGGGGAGTGGGTAGGAGGTACACTCTGTGTTGTGGCCTTGAATCCACTCCTTTAATGTTGCATGAGTAGTCCTGACTGAAATATTCTCATTCACTTCTGCCCTCCATGCCCTGCTCACTTGCTCTAGCAGTCATCATCATATGACATCTGTGAAAGTGGGCAGGGCATTTCCACAGGGCAGCCTGGTGGATAATTGGGGCCTCTCCATGTCCACTGACAAAAGAGTTCCCACTTTAAAAGTAGTCCATCCTTCACATACTTTTCTCAGGTTTGTTAACCTTCAATCTTTGTTGAATAAGGTAGGAAGATATATTTAATGTGTGGGGGCAGAGTCTCAAATCCTGGGAACTGCAGGCTTGCTGAGTATTAGAGAATAAATATTTTTTGTCATTTGTGTCAACAATAAAAATTATCTGTGAGGTCATAAGGGGCAGGGAGCAGCTGGTGAAACAAAAATTTGTAGACCAGCTGCATCCTTAATGCAAACTCTTAAGGTTGGGTTATATTTTTGTCCCCATCCTCAAACACAAAGAGAAGAGAATTCATGGAAACTTCTCTAATTTTAAATATATCACCGGGTTATTAGTTTACCAGTATATAAAGTCTTACATACTTTGAGGTTATGCAAAGGTACTGATCTGAATATCATGGATTAGATGATTTTTTGGATCTTTGCACTTCCTACAAGCTTTTTTTTTTAAGTGTCTTTAGTTCTTGGCAGCCCCATGAAAGGTTAAATAAAATGTTTTCCGCTTGACTTCATAGCACTATTTCCGGTAGTCTATTTGGAACACTGGGTTTCCTCCAGCTGCTTTTACAAATTAAATGCTTGGAATGTAAAGTCTTTAGATGTGTACTTTGGTGTTAATTCTAGTGATCTGCAGCAACTTTAAAAAAACATTTTGATGTTATTGATCTAGGTAAGTAAAATAAGTGTGCAGGACACTATTTTAAAAAGCTTCCATGGAATTGATATGTTTATTATGAGGAGAATATTTTTGTAATAGTATTATCATTCTTGTTTTGTAACTGAGCAGTAATGTTAATAGGAGTCTTGTTTTACAGATATATGTACTGCTTTCAATAGGAAATGGTGTTTGTTATTTTCTTACAGCTACCTTCATGAGAAAGCAGTCTTGCAAAGCATTTCTGTGTTTTAAATTTTATATTTTTGTGTGTTTTGTTTTCTTTGAGAAGCAGGACTGCTATAAATGATTGCGATATTATTTTCAAGTTGGGAGCTGTTCCGTGGTATTGTTCTGTATTTTCTGTTATTCCCACATCAGACTATATTTCTGATCAAAACAATTATTAAGGTTTGAGGCAGATAAAATTCATCTGTCCCTTTACTCAGACTGATATTGAACTGGGACCACTGATGCAACATATAAGTTCAGTTAGGAAGGTACCAGTGTTGAATGTGCAATCTGTTTGGGCAGATTGCTTGATGTGAGGCACTTCTGTATACTGTATCACCCAAAGCAAGTTTATGTTGGAGGAGTTTTCAGTGTCCCAAAATCAGCCTAATAGTGGTAATTGTGACATGTAAAGAGAAGCTGCACAGGACAACTGTATTATTAAATGGAGTTGATCACTCAAGAGAATTAGGAACAGCGGGGGTTCCCCCCCCCCCGTAAAATATTACCAGAGCGTGTCAAATTTTTCAGTATACTTGGAAGAGGGAATAGACTATGATTGCATGATGAATAAAATGGCAATACTAACGTTAGAGGCATTCATTAGACAAGGTTGTTGGCGGACAAAACATTTTGCTTCAACTACTTAAAATGTACAGTCACTAGTCAGTGCTGAAATTGGGATGCCATGAGGTCACTAGCTACTCATCACCAGATGAGAAATATATATTTATAGCTGCCAAAATCTAATTATAATGCAATCAATAGAATGCAACATCTCAGCCAGGTGTGAAAGTGCACCTAAGCTGGAGTAGTTTAAACAGAAGTACTTGAGTATTTGGGTGCAATATATGTCCATGGTGAAACTGAGCCATAAAATGTCCTGTCTACACCGAGGTGCTGGTTCTTCCTTTAAAAGGTTTTGAGGAAGTAGAAGAAGCATAGCACCCTTCCATCCATTCTGTGCCCATCCACTTTCTTTCCCTGTGTGGTATTACTGGGCTCCTGCTTGTTACAGCGGGCAGTGGATGGGGGGGGGGGGAGGTGCTAAGAGAAACTGGGCAGCAGCTGTCACTTCTCCCATTGCTTGTTGAAACTGTAAAAGGTGTCGGTGGGATCTCTGGAGTGTGGTCATCTGGCAACCTTAGCAGAGGCATGGAGAGTATTACCTTTTTAAAAGTGGAAGGATTCTCTACTTTTCATTATTGAAGGGAGAGTTCTGTTTCTAATGTGAGTGACTGCACAAATAAGCTATCCCCTCTCCAATGTATAGCAGTACTTCTGGCAACCATAATCTATCTGCAAGTGCAGTGACTGTGCATTTGGTCCTGGCTAGTCACTATGAATTTTTCCAGCATGACTTCCTAGGGCAGACTGAAAAGCTTCAAGGGGAAATGCTTCCAGACCAGGGATTGTGAAATTGGCCTAGAGCAACATCATAGCAGCAACTCGCGTAAGCTAATCAAAGCAATTGGAATATACTGATTTGTCCTGTTCCTCATCTGTCTAGTGAAGATTGTAAAATGCATACAATTTAATACAGCAAACCACCAAAAGGCAAGAGAAACATTGCCCCATATGCCACTTGATAACTAATTTTATAAGTAATGTGTATTTGATAATATACATTTGATAATTTGATAACTAATGTGTCGATTTTCTGGCAACATCCTGTTTTGTTTTGTTTTTAAATAGTTGTCATATTGTGCTTTTAGATCTCAACAAGCCTTAGGGAATTGTTTGTTCATGTATGCTTTCATTTTTTTCATGTGCTGTTTCAGTTATAGAATATAATAGTTATATAATTAAGGAAAGATGTGCAGTTGAATAATTTTTCTTCACAAACCGGGACAAGCAAGCAGTTTATTTTGCTTTGGGCAGAAGACCCTAATGGCATTTCCTGGCTGGTCCTTGTCCCCTAACTGCTACACAGTGGTCTTTTCATATGAATAGCCTTGCTCCTCAGTTTCAAGATGCTGTGCCACCAATAAATGTTCACTTAATCAAGAGATGTATAGTTCACTGTAACGTGTCATTGAGCAGTTCTGTTTCGTATGAAAAAGATTCCCTGAATCAGCAGGTGTTCAACCCAATTGCTTATGTGCACGCTTAGAGCAGAACAAACTGTCCAATCACGGGGCTTGATGTAAGTGGTATGTTTAAAAAAATTGAGAGAATACTAGTTTCTAATTACGTACTGTGAATCCTTCTAGAGTGAGATGGATTTATTTGGATAATTTTAGATTATTTTTCTTCGCTTAAATGTTTGCGCAATTATTTTTTTGATGGGACAATGCAGATTATTGAATAAGTGCTGCAAGAGGAAACTGCTAGGAATTGTACAGCCTTGGAACAATCACTATTCAAGGCTGTAAAGGTGACTGAGAGATGGCAACTGTTTCATATTAATGCCTGGTATGGCCCAGTTGTCCCTTCTTAGTATATGACACGTTGCTATGCATGTTTTTAATACACAGCTGGATCAGCCAACTCATTCTTGTAGCAGTAGTATGAGCTAGTTTGAGGGAGGGTTCACACGACACTTCTAGGAGATTGTTCGTGTTTTCAACTATTGCCCCGAAAAAAACATATGACTGGGTTCATATGATCATGCCAGTTTTTTTTTAGTTTTTTTTTAATTCTTCATGGTCTTTCTCTATGCCAGCATTGTTTTCATAAGTGCCCTGTGGGTCCTCCCGCTCATGTCAGGTATCCCAGTGTCCATTGCGTGCAATTCCCCGCCCACAGCGAGGTTTGACACTGTGCTTGCCTCCAACTGAAGCGGCAGCAGGAATGAACTTGAAGCAGACCACACACACATACACCCCGTCACCTCAGCAATACTTCCCGAATATCCAAATACCCTAAAGCCATCACGGCTTCTCCCTTTGTTATGCAAACTTCTGAATTCTCCAGCCAGCAAACTGCTTTAAACTTTTAGCTTAGCTGCAATTTTGCCGATGAACCTTTTAAGAGACAGTAAGCAGGGAGGGAACAGATGCTAGGGTGTGTGTGTGTGTGTGTGTGTGTGTGTGTGAGAGAGAGAGAGAGAGAGAGAGAGAGAGAGAGAGAGAGAGAGCCTGAAAAGAAAAGGAGGTGGAGGTGGCACCAGCTGACTCTTTGCCTCTAACACAGTGTTCTCCAACCTTGGGTCCCCAGATGTTTTTGGCCTATAACTCCCAGCATACCCCAGCCAGCATAGCTGGCTGGGGCATGGTGGGAGTTGTAGGCCAAAAACATCTGGGGACCCAAGGTTGGAGAACACTGCTCTTAACAGGTGAGTTTACAGTGTCAGAAGGAAATGCAAGAAAGTTTCCCTTCTCTCTGAAGCTCCGTGTTTGGGTGGGGTGGGGTGGGTGGGTAAACTTCACCTGTTGAATTTGTGCCAATCCTGACAATTTTAAAACAAAAAGAAAGGGATTGCCCTGCAAGCACTGACCACCACCCCATGTATATACACTTTCCTGTGAGTAAGTCCCATTGAAAGTAATAGGACTTACTTCTGAGTACACATGCATAGGATTGCACTGTTACTCTGTTTTCAGAGTAGTGGTAAATTTTACTTGGCTCTACCTGTGTACCCCATGTAGAAAGCTCTCTACAGTAATGATTATGATTATTCTGCGTGGATTTTGGATTGGGTTTTTTCCCCCCTGGAAAGCGGGAAGAAAAGAAAAAAGAATTAAATTAAGGGAATGAATTAAGAATTAAAATAAGAAAAGGGGGAAAGAGCGGGAAAATAGAAGAAAGGGAAAAGAATGAAGAGGAAGTAGGAGAATAAGGAAGAAAGAAGGAAAGGAGAGTGGGGGAGAGAAAAGGAGAAGGAAGGAAGGAAGGAAGGAAGGAAGGAAGGAAAGAAGCAAGGAGGAAAGAAAGAGGGGGAGAGAGAGAGAGAGAGAAAGAAAGAAAGAAAGAAAAAGAAAGAAAGAAAAAGAAAACTGCGGGCAGAGCTCAGGAGTGTGGCTTAATCGCTTTTGTTTCTTTCCTCTTCGATGGCCTCAGGCGGACTTTGGCGTCTAACTCCCACAGCCTCAGCTGGCAGGTCAAAGTTGCCCCCCCCAGCCAGTAAGTTTGGGGAGAAGCCTCGACGCACCTCCCCCCCCCATGCTCATTTTCTCCACTCTGACCTACTCGATGTCTCCATCCCCAACTTGGGCTGCTGCTGGGGGCTTCCCCACCACCACCGCTGCCTTTTTCGAGGCTGCAAAACAACAGTCAGTAGATTTGGGGTGGGCGCGTGTGTGTGTGTTTAAGCCTTTATCCAAATTAAACTGGTAATAACAGGGCACAGAGTAATTGTATAATAATGAACAGATGCCACGAAATTTAAATTGAGGCAAGGTCTCCTCCTCCTCTCCCTACTCTCTCCCCACTCTCTCCCCCCACCCTTCTGCTTAGCCTGGCATTCGCTTGACCACTGGGCAGAGGGGGGGGGGAGAGAGAGGCATGGGGCCATTTGGCAGGAGTGTTTCTGTTTTTAGTCTTTGACAGTTTCTTTACGATGGCCAGTTAAAGCGAGGGAGCCGTGGACGAATGTGTTGAATAGAGAGGTGAGATAGAGAGGACTGGGATTCTTCCCTCTGGCCATAGGGCTCAATGGTTTTTGGTTGAAAACAACAATAGAAGCGATATCCCAGGTTCACACGGTTCAGAAAAACAAAGATACGATGCGAAAACCATAGATCATATCGTTGTTTTGTTGTGCAAAATTCATCATGGTAAATTAACACGGCCGGGTTCATACGACCGTGAAAACAACGAACGATGGGCGTTGTTTTCACAGTTGTATGAACCCAGTCTCTCTCTCACATATTCACACTAGATGTGTATCAGTGAAGTAACCACATGAGGGGCCAATTGAATGGGATTTTCTTGCTCAGTAAGAAGGTACCAGTCAACTTCTTGGCTGGCCCTTAATTCATGCAGCAGCATAGCTCTCTCCTGGCTGATCGCTACCCTCCCATCACAAACACACACTCCCGTTTGTTTTATTTTTATGTTCACCATGCTCTCTCTTCTATAAGATTTCCTTCAAACATACAAAATGGTGTGTTTGTCACTCTCCTGTGGTTCAATTCTACAACAAACACTCACCACCCCTAACCCGTGAAGAACAAGAATGCATCTGTTACAAATTTGTCTTACTTCATTTTAAATATTCAGGAATACAGGGGAAATTCAGCATTGGGAGGATGTTTATGCTTGGCTGCTAATTCTTGAAGGGTTCCTTTTAGTGCTTCCTTGTGTCCTCTCTTATTCCAGGAGCTAATGGCTGTAAATGTGAAGATTCTTAATTTTGTCCATTTACCTGAAGCTATTGCATTCATTTAAATTATGACTAGTAATTATTTAAAGTAATTTAATGTAACCTTCGTGGCTTTGGTCGTTAACCGCTAATGCTTCGGTGCCTTAAAACTTTCCTCTAAAATTGTATGCCCTCACCAAACTTCAGTAGCTAGCTGTTCTCTCAAGGCCACTTCCATGTGAGAAAGGTCATAATGCATATGATGATGCAGGTGTGATATTCACGCTGGGTGCCCACTTCAGAAGGCCTCTGCTCATAGAAACATTCATGAGAATGAATGTGTTTGTTTCTTTGTAAAAGAAATGATGCACCTGTTTCACTTCTAAATTTGCTGAGGGTTTTCCTTTTTTGTTTTTTAGAAATATAAAGTAAGTCCTTTTCTTTTCTTTTCTTCTTTTTTTTGCTTAGTCTGAGTAATTCCTGCAGCAGGGTTTTGATGTTGTCAGTAAACTAACTTTAGACAACAGGCTAAAAACCTGAGAACTGCATGACTTATTCCTCTCTCCTAGGAAAATCTTCAACCATTTTTATTTTATTTTTTTTAAAAGCAAACAAACACATCTGCCCCATTTGCAAGCCAGCCATTCATGAAACATGGAGGAGTTTAAAACACAGTTTGTCATTGAGTAGAGTGGGCTGTTGTTCAACGAAAACAGCTTTGAAATGTTACTGAGCATGCTGAAGTTGCTCTCTGGATTGTGGTCCACTGCAGTTCTCATGTATGGCAGATACCTACTTCCTCTGTGCAGGTGGAAAGAGGGAAGGAAACAATTTCATTACTGCATCCTAGAGCTGTAGGCGACATCAAGGGGTGTCTCTACAGACATATAACAACAATGTACTTGTGTAGCAAAAAACCTTGGGGATGGTGCATTTGGGAGGATGCTGAAACCCTGTCACGGAATTTCTGTTCTCAAGGTTCCTTGGAAGGGAAGGCTGACAGTTAAAGACATGTTAGTACATGTGATGTTAGTTTCAACCAATTACACTTTAAAGGTTGAAACACACATGGCAAACTGGGAGTTGTGGTGGTGGGTGGTTGCTAAAAGATTACATAAACTCCATTTGTTGTTTATCTTGCTGTGTCTATTTTGGGGATAATGGGAAACAGATAATGCCATTAAAATTCAAAACTGTCAGGCAATATTAGGGGCAAATTAAGAGATTTCTGTACTTTGTAATAGCTGCTGGCCTTTTGTTGTTACAATAGAATTGCATTTCTGCATATAGAGTGGTACTACATGAGACAAACTTTGGGGTTTTGCTCTAGGTAGAAGAATACAGAAGCTTGTGCCTTCGACTGCAGGATGGCAAAGAACAAGAGCTGATGTTCACTTCTCAGCTTTATTCTTTCAACAAAATGGCTTCTCCCCAATTTCTGATGTCCCTGACTCATTTGCACTTCCAGTATGCTGTGATGCATGATTCTGTATTCTTAAAAAGGGCCTTACCAGGCAACTGCTCTTTAATAGTTCTGTTTAACAGAACAAAATTATTAGCGTTAGATGCCTACGGAACTTGCTCCTTTAAAATGTGAATCCAGCTGATTCTTTGCTTTATTATTTTAGTTCTATTAACTTCATCAGAATTTATTTCATTGGGGTGTGATCTGTGTAAAATGAGAATCATTCAAGCTCAATGTGCATTTCCCTACTGTAGCTGAACTCAATGCAGAGCATGCTCAGAAGGTGCTAGATATGGAGCATACCCAGCAAATGAAGCTAAAGGAGCGGCAGAAATTCTTTGAAGAAGCTTTCCAGCAGGACATGGAGCAGTACCTCTCCACAGGCTATCTGCAAATAGCTGAAAGACGAGGCAAGTACTGAAATCTTTCTGCTAGATCACAGAAGCAAACTTGTACAGCGCCATAGCACTCTGCTGCTGTTATAGTATCTCCAATTGGCATCAATTCAGACTTTGACCAATTAATTGAATAGCTGGACAGCTCACCAAAAATATCAGTCACCTGCATCAAAGCTAGAACAGATGACTGGAGTTTTGAGATAAACACTAAAAGAACAACATAGTGTGGCGTAGTGGTTAGAGTGTTGGACTGGGACTCGGGAGATCCAGGTTCTAGTCCCCGCTTGGCCATGAAACTCACTGGGTGACTTTGGGCCAGTCACTGACTCTCAGCCTAACCTACCTCACAGGGTTGTTGAGAGGATAAAATGGAGAGGAGGAGGATTATGTAAGCCGCCTTGGGTTCCTTTCAGGAAAAAAGGTGGGGTATTAAAAAATAATAAATAAATAAATAAATCATACACAAATCTGTGAATACTGCTATTCTGCCTTATGGCACATACCAGGGTTCCAAACATAAATATCAATGGAGAAAGTGGACATCCCTATCTGGTACCTCTCCCAAGTATAAAAAAATCTGAAAAATGACCATTGGTCATAACTCTACCACCTTGTAATAGCAGGGGCAATACAGCTTGCAGGCTAATACTTCAGTTGGTTATTGGGATGTTAGCATCTTGTAATCACACAGTCGTGATTACAATTTATATGTCTCATGAAAAACATGTGTCATGTTAACAGAAAGTTTTAAGAAAGAAAAAACTCATGTTGCATCATTATACGTTTGGGTCTGAATGAGAACTGTTAGGAAATTCACACAAGCTGATATAGTATAAGTAAGAAAAATAAATATTATTATTGTGTGTTTTGTGAGTAGGTAATCTTTGACTTTTTACTTGTTCATACAATCAATTTAGCAACCATGAATGTGTCCTGAAGTCATCATGAAGGCATATGGGTAAGCTCATCAGTTTACTAATTTACTTTCTTCTGATTGCAGAGCCAATAGGAAGTATGTCTTCCATGGAAGTGAATGTGGACATGTTGGAACAAATGGACCTCATAGATATGTCTGACCAAGAAGCCTTAGATGTCTTCCTTAATTCAGGAGGAGAGGACAGTACTATGCCATCTCCGATGATAGGTAGATAATGAGTCATGGCATTCCTACTTGCAGCAGTATATCAATTAGATACAGTACTGGTTATTGATGCATTGTGGCAGGGTAGAATTTTTTTTTTCTTGGTAATTTAAATCATCTTAAATCAGTTGTAGACTGCAATCTCCCTGCCAAAGGACTGCTAAGGGGCCACTGGATACAGTGGCCCCTTACTGTATATGATAAGTCCTGCTCTGTGGGTGGAGAGGAGGCCCATCACCAGCAGAGCTCTTATGCTCCCAGAGGAGCCCACAGTATGTCTGTATGTATTTATTATTTGTTATTAATGCTTAAGCCATGGGCCATTCGCATACAGAATAAATAAAAACAATATTAAAAAGTACAACAGTACAACAATTAAAAAAAAAACAAACTACAACAGTATGGCGGTTAAAAAACCCCAAAAAACCTTACATAAAATCACACATGATTCTTACGTGTTAACAGGATAAAATACAGTACAGTTTAAAAACAATTATTACTATTATTATTGGGGAAGAAAAAACCTTACATAAAATCACATATGAATCTTACATGTTAACAGGGTAAAATACAGTACAGTTTAAAAACATTGATTATTTTTATTTATTTATTTATTTTAAAAATACTATAAATAAAACTATCTCCAGAACAGTCAACTGCAATCTCAGTAATGAATCTTGCCCAAATTTTAATTGCTGCAAGGGCAAAAAGGGAAACCTTGTGGGTGATCTTAGAGTCGGTGTCAGACAGGAGATAAAAAATATTTTCTGAAATGGTATTGGAGTGTAAATGGGACAAAATAGGTTCCAGAAATTTGGTTCTTGGTTCAGAATACAATGAACAATAGAACACATAATGAGGCAGATCCTCAATTTCAGAGGCCCCACAAATACACAACCGGAGGGCCAAAGGAGTATGAGAGTATCTGCCATCAATCAAAGCTGTAGGCATGGTTTGAAAGCAAAGGGCTGTGAATGGTTGCCTAAGTTTTGGAACCGTGAGCTTTACAAGATAAACAGCCCTTTGGTGGTCAAATTTATAAAGCCTATACCATTTTGAAAATTTACAGTTGTTAATAACCTGTCTGTCCAGTTGGGCATCATGATCAAAAATATATTTGCAAAGTTTCTCTTTTGAATTCATGATAGAAAAATGTCAAGTGGAGCAGGATGCAATTTGAGCAATTTACAATATCTTAAACTCCAGCTTTTGCAGTTTGATAACTGTTCAAAACATAGCTTGGGGAATGCCCTAACTGAAGAATCTTTTACCCTCTTCCAGTAATTAAATAAAGTAAAATGAATGTGGGAACTAATGGAAGGAAAGTCTACCTCTGCCCGAACCAGAGCTGCAGGAGTGCCAGGTGGAAGTCTTAGTAATTTTTTGAAAAATGTATTCTGAAGGGCCTCCAGTTTAGCCATCTGAGAGTCATCCCATCCCCAGACAGCAGCACCATATAGAATCTCAGCAATGACTTTACTTTGGAATATTTTCAGGGCTGGAACAACCAAGTGTCCCCTGCAGTGTTATAAAATCTAAGGATTGCTCCAATAGATCTCAGAGCCACTGCTCTAGTGGCTTCTATGTGGGGCTTCCAGGAGAGATTTTCTGCAAAGTAAACGCTGAGGTATTTAAATTCCCGGCATTGCTCAATTTGGTGACCATTGATAGACCATTGAAAATGAGCTCGTCTTTTCCCAAACACCATCACCTTTGTTTTAGTATAATTAATATTTAGTTTTTCTTTAGAACAAAATTCATTGAACTTAGAAAGCAGCCTTCTCAAACCTATACGGGTCAGTGAAATTAACACCATATCATCAGCATATAAAAGAATAGAAATCTTCTTTGACCCAACTGAAGGTGGAAAAAATTCTGGGCCAGACAATGCTGGAATTATATCATTCAGGTATAAATTGAAAAGTAATGGTGCCAACAGACATCCTTGTTTTACCCCTTTATTTGTGGGGATAGGATCAGTCAATGAGCCAGATATGCCGACTCTTATTCTAGCAGTTGTATTTGAATAGAGTTCCTTGAATAGAAACAATAGGCGGTTATCTATATTGGTGTTGGCCAATTTATACCACAACAGGTTTCTGTGGATCGAGTCAAAGGCTGCTACTAAGTCAACAAAGGCAACAAATAAATGTTTGGTAGAACCAGCAAGTCCTTGTTGAGCTAAAAAATAAAGAGTCAAACAATGGTCAATAGTACAGTCATGCCTTGGATTGAGAGCATAATTCGTTCCGGAAACGTGCTTGTAATCCAAAACACTCTTAAATCAAAACGAAATCCCCCAAAAAAAATTTGTACAGGGATTTTTAATTTAAGCTGTACTACAGTACTTGTATTGCAAGACGTTGCTTGTATATCAAGTAAATAAATAAATAAATAAATATTTAAAAAATTTGCTTGTCTTGCAAAACGCTCTCAAACCAAGTTACTTGCAATCCAAGGTATTAGCCTGTTCGGGGTGAATAATATGGTTAGTAGATTCCCAATCCTCCAATTTGTTTAACAGGTGTTTACTATATAATTTGGAGTCAATATCTAAAAGACTAATAGGTCAATCATTATTGGGATCTTGCTTATCACCCTTCTTGTAAATAGGAACAACAACACTGTTTCCAGCCCATTGGAATTATACAGTAATACCTTGGATTGCAAGCATAATTTGTTCCAGAACCGTGCTTGTAATCCAAAACACACTTATATCAAAGCGAGTCTCTGGCGGGTGTGAGTGGAGCCAATTTCGGCCCGCTCGAGGCAAGCAGTTACATCCCTACGTGACTTGTCTTGCAAGACCTTGCTCGTTTATCAAGTCAAAATTTTAAAAAATTTTTTGCTTGTCTTGCAAAACACTCTCAGACCAAGTTATTTGCAATCCAAGATATTACTGTACCTGTGTTGTTAATATGAGTAAACACTTTGGCTAATATTGGGGCCCACCACTCAGGAAAATATTTAAATATTTCTGGTGGCATCATATTTTCTCCAGGAGCCTTGCTCAAGGCAAGACTTGCAATTAACTTCTTTATCTCCGCCACTGAAACGGGGGGCCAGTAAGGTGAGCAAGTAATTTTGGAAACTGACTGAAGGGTGTTTCCTTGAAGATATAGCTCCATAGAGCCTGCTAAAATGAGTATACCACTGCTGTGATGTAATTTGCCCAATGATTACCGGTCTGACTGTATGCATACCAGTAGCATTAATGTCCCAGAACTGCTTCTCATTTTTTTCTGTCACAGCTAAAGCTAATTGTTTCCATTGTGTTCTAGCATATGTATCTTTCTTTTGTTTTAAGAGTGCCTTATAAGATAGCCTCATATGGGATGTCAGGAGAGGTAGTACCATTCTTTTTAAATACCTGTCGTGAATAATCCATTAATGCTTTAGGGGCATCTCTACATTCAAGATCGAACCATCTGTTACCTACCACTCTATTAGGATTAAATTGTTTATTACAGACCAATTTAGGTCTAAGGTTTTGAATAATAGTTTGATAGACGTATAGGATGTCTGAGTTGGAATATAAAATTTCTTGATAAAAGAATTTGAAAGTAACACTCTCAAATATCTGCAGAATGGAGGTACCCAGGTTAAGTGACCACCGTAATCTCTGTTCTCCCACGTGAATTCCATTTAAATTTTGATAAGGACATGGACGATGAAACATTTCAAAGTTAAATAATAACGACACATGGAAATGATCACTTTCAACCCTGTAATGTTAACTTCAAATCTGTAAATGTCAGGGAGCAAGTTGGCAGAAACTGCCATGTAATCTATTGTGCTAGCTCCTCTGTTTGTGACATAGGTGTAGGCACCCAACATTATGTCATATGGAGTTCCATTAAGGCATTGCAATTGGTGCAAAGAGAGAAACTCTAAAAACTTCAGACCTGGCTTGTTCATTTTTGTATCTTAGGAGACCCTAGCGAAAGATATGGCTTGGGCATCTTGTCCAAAATTAGTACCCTCTACTTGTATCGAGCTGGCCCCAATTCTGGCATTAAAATCTCTACATAACAGGAGCCTTGTGGAAGGGTATTAACACTCCAGGGTAGTAAGGGTTTCAGATAGACTATTCCAGATATAATTGGGACCCACATTTTTTGCTAAACTAGGTAGAAAGTAAACATTTATACAAATAAAAGAGCCAAAATGCTTGTTCTTAATAAGTAGGACCTGTATATATTGTGGGAAAGTAGTGGTCAGTAGTTGAATATCAACTTGCAAGTTGACTGAAATAAATGTAGTAAGGCCACCACTACCACAGCCTCTAGAACACCTTTTGATAGCTGGAAGAGTTAATAACCGAAATCTGTGGAGAGTTGGTAAATTAGTTTCAGGGGCCCATGTCTCTTGCAAACAAAGAACTTTAATTTTTTGTAAATAAACTGCAAAATCCGCATCATGAAACTTATTTGTCCAACCCATAATATTCCAAGATAGTAAGTTTAGTTGTCAAACAGGTGTAGTCAGGTCTGCACTTTGTTTAGGGGACAACTCATGCAAGGGAGATACCTTGTTAACTCTCTTTAGCTCCAAGGGTTGTACTGGAGTTGTAGGTGGCAAATCATCCACAATCATTGCTGGTAGAACATCAACAGAGCCCCCATCCGGATTCCTCTCAGCATAAGGGACGGCATTAGTGGATACTAGATTGATCAGTGGTTTGGCCCGATCATTGATATCTAACAGCATGTTCTTTAGATCGTTCAGTTTGGAGGCAATGTCTTTTGTTTCTTCATTGGCAGTTAATTCACTTAGGCTCAGAAACTGCTTCTCTGTTACAGTGCTAGAAGTTTTAGCACTGTACTCTGGTTTCTCTTCAGATCGTATAAATCTTTCGCCTGTAGAAAATGCCACAGGTCTAAATTTACTGCTGGCAGTGTCATCAATAGGGCTTGAAAGAGTTGGGGTGGTTCACAGGAGGCCTTGGATCCATAGAATGCTAAGTCCTTTTGCTTCCTCTGGAGCTGGCATAGTTATTTCCCCTCTCTTGTATTCTATGGGAGAGGGAAACATTTAAAAGTTGAAAAGAAGTAAAGAACCGCCTCCATCCAGGCCAGTCTTAGACTTTTCTCCCTGCCCTCCCCCAAGCATTGCTCTACCCATTAGTTAGATTTTAGTAAGTTCTTCTTCGTGGTCTCTGTGCATCACACATATGGGCTCTGCGCGTGCGCGGAGGCCGTTTCGGGAAGTTTCTAAAGCTGAGGTAAATTTTGGGCGGGAACCCCTCCCCCCTGGCGTCCTCCTTACACGGGTTCCCGCCCTCTCCCTCAGTTCCTCTTCGACCACCATCGCGTGTGGCTGTTCTATCGAGAGGTTCTGGAATTCTAGTCTTAGAATTCAGCTAGGTAACTACTGTTTTTCGAGGATTCTTCAATCTTCAACTTTCTCCCCCCGCTCGTCGTGGGATCACCAACTTCAACCGATTATGGCTCCAAAAGCCCCCTTTCGCAAATGCGTAAGGTGCGGGACGAAACTTCCTCCGGCGGACAGGCATTCGCTGTGTCTCGCCTGCCTCGGTGAGGGCCATAATGTGGACGCTTGCCATCATTGCCAAGCGTTCACAAAACAAGCGAGGAAGCACAGGGCGGACAAGTTGACTGCCATTCTATACAAGAGGGCTCTCCAACCGCCTGCGGAAAAGCCTATCCCTTTGGCAAGGCCTAGTACGCCGCCATTGCACACGGTCTCCTCAACGGACGCTCAGGAGGCCTACATGGCGACTATGAAATCGAAGAGCAAGGCCAAGAAGGCTCGCAGAGAGAAAGAGGAGGCGAAAAGGAAGAGCAAGGAGCGGAAAGATAAGGCAAGGAGACTGGCAAAAAAATTGGCTTCATCCCTCTCGGGATCGAGATCGACGCTAGCCCCGGATCCGACGTACGTCGTGACCGTTGAACGCCTGGCTGGGCTTAAGTCTCCTCCCTCACAGGCTCCCTCGGGCTCGAGGGATCCACCGCCTTGCTCTCCACCAAAAGCTCCCTCGGGATCGAGGGAGGCTATTCAGGCACTCTCAGTATCAGAAGGTGAGATACCGGATTCACCATCGGACTCGAGGCCTCCGGTATGAACCACTGCTCTTCCGATCCTCGCCTCTCCTGTTCGTGAGGTACGGGCTCGTACTCCACGGACTCGATCCAGGTCACTCGAGATCGAGGAGGTAGTGATTACCCGGGACCGGGCATCCTCCAGATCGTCTGATTCTTGCAGACCTCGAGACCTCCAACGATACGGGGAGAGGTCTCAGGACTCGAGAGACTCGAGATACTCCTTGGCGTCCTGTTGCAGCTATCGTCGGAGACGCTCCCCTGTGTCTGAATACAGGTACCAGACCAGGGTGTACCGGTCCCGAGAGAGGTCGCCACTCAGGAGACGCTCCCCGAGAAGGGAAACCAGACGGTCTCCACCGGGATGAGAAGGGGCACGTCCGAGCCCCAGGATATCCCCTCCGATCCGTCCTCTGGCCCTCCCTTCGCAAGTTGGTGAGAGAGAGGACCAACTAACTACGGTTTTGATGACAGCCGTATCCCGCTCCCGCAGGTCGTCGACTCCGGGGTATCCCCTAACTGACTCGGACTCGATCGTCTCACTGTCCCCATCTTCTACATCTCCAGACCAGAACGTCTCCACTCAGGCCGCGGTATCCCCTTCTGAGGATATGGGCACCTTTCAGGACCAGGTCCTTCGAATGGCCCAAGCCCTCGGTCTGGAGACGGCTGTCGAAGAGAAGAAAGAGGTCGACCCTCTCTTCGACGCGGTTTCGAAATCATCTTTGGGCCCAACATTGCTCCCAATCACCCCGACGATGCTGGAGACAGTGCAAGGATCATGGAGCTCCCCATCCACAGCTCCACCTGCGGCAAAGCGCCTTGATGCTCTCTACAAAATCAGGCTGGACACAGCCAAATTTCTCTTCTCTCATCCAACCCCGAACTCGATGATAGTGGAGTCAGCACAATCCAGGTCGGGCAAGCAACACTCCACTCCGTCTGACCCCGAAGGAAAAAGGTTAGACAACTTCGGACGAAGAGTCTACACCTCGAGCGCCCTGGGGATCCGGGTTGCTGGGTACCAAGCTACGATGGCTAGGTAACAGCTTTTCCTTTGGGAGAAGATGGGAGGGCTGATAGACTATCTGCCGGATGAGAAGAGAGACTTGGCCAGAGTCTTCCAGGCTGAAGCAACAAACACCTCCAGACAGCAGATTCATACTGCCAGACATCAAGGGGACTGTCATGGGAGATCCCTGTTGAGTGCAGTCGCCCTACGCCGGCACGCTTGGCTAAGGTCCTCGACATTGACCTCGGAAGCTAAGGCCAAAATTGAGAATCTGCCCTTCGACGGAGTCGGCCTCTTTAATGATAAAATGGACGACTCTCTCGACGCGGTTCAGAAAGCCCGGGTGAATGCGAGGAAGATGGGCCTCCTTCCACAACCATCCTCTAAGCCATTCAGATGCCGCAGGTGGGCCCCATATCCGCCCCCGATAGCTCCGACCCAGCAGGGACAGCAGCAGCAGCAGTGGCAGGACAGTCGTTCTCGTCCAGAGCAGCCCCGGGCACCGAACTGTCAGTACCAGCAGCAACGGTACCGGGGCTCCCGTAAAGGAGGCGACTTTCAAAGACGACGAGTTTGACGCGACCCAAGGCACGACCGACATCTCTGCTCCGATCCTTCCGGCTCGACCTCAGTTTGGAACCCGACTATCCCTCTTCCTACCATCATGGAAGAAAATTACCACCGATCTTTGGGTTCTGGACATTATTCGGCATGGGTACAGGATCGAGTTCGATTCTCTCCCACCTTTTCTTGGCATCCGCACCACGCAGCCATCCCATACGCTGCGGGAGGTCGATTCCTTGTTACTCAAGGGGGCCATCGAGATGATCCCTCCACACCTGGCACAGGACGGCCTTTACTCCAGGTATTTCACGGTGTCAAAGAAGGATGGAGGACTCCGACCGATCCTGGACCTACGTTCAGTGAACTTCTACATTACACCCAAGAAGATCAGGATGGTCACTCTCCAATCGATCTTGCCTCTCCTCCGCAAGACCGACTGGTTTGCATCCATCGATCTCCAAGATGCCTACTTCCACATAGGGATCCATCGAGACAGCCAGAAATACCTGAGGTTCAAGATCGGATCCGATACTTACCAGTTCAAGGTACTTCCATTCGGACTTTCGACGGCACCGAGGGTGTTTACCAAGTGTATGACAGTAGTCTGCGCTGCTCTACGAACTCAAGGGGTGATGCTCTATCCTTACCTGGACGATTGGCTCATTGTTGCACCGTCTGCTCAGGAACTTTGGAGCGCCCTCCGCCTGACTACCGACACTTTGGACACGCTCGGACTCTGCCTCAACGAAAAGAAGTCCACTCTCTTTCCAACTCAAAGGATCCAATTCATCGGAGCATTCTTAGACGCTACTGTCGGTCGCGCCTTTCTACCGAAAGATCTCTCAAAATACTTATCCTCGCCTCGAAACTGCAAAAGGCGACGTCGTGCACAGCCCACTCGATCCAACGGCTCCTCGGTCTCATGGCTTCATCCATATCGGTCGTTCCACTCGCTCGACTTCGTATGCGCCAGCTCCAAAACTGGTTCATAAGATCGTTCGATTCCGAGATGAATGCCCATCGAACACGACTAACTATTCCGACCAGCATAAGACAGTCTCTTCGCTGGTGGATGAGCCGCTCCAATCTGACAAAAGGGCTACCCTTCCAACCCATCACACCTTCACTCACGCTGATGACGGATGCTTCTCTCCTGGGCTGGGGAGCTCACTGCGGGAATCACACAGCACAGGGCCAGTGGGGCCCGCAAGATCGAGAGAGGCACATCAACGTTCTCGAGCTCAAAGCAGTGTGGAACTCGATGAAATCCCTCGAATCTATACTTGCTGCGAGACATCTGCAGGTGGTCACAGACAATACTACAGTTGTGGCCTACCTGAACAAGGAAGGCGGCACCCGCTCGCTACGGCTGACGAACCTAACCCTCCGTATATTCGACTGGATGATCCCTCGTCATATATCAGTGA
The DNA here is from genome assembly GCA_021292165.1 of Shinisaurus crocodilurus. Lineage (NCBI taxonomy): Eukaryota > Metazoa > Chordata > Lepidosauria > Squamata > Shinisauridae > Shinisaurus > Shinisaurus crocodilurus. The sequence goes on from CM037880.1 coordinate 136,410,085, forward strand.
GAGCCATCCATATTGCTGGGAAGGACAATACACTGGCAGATGCCCTCAGCAGGATGTCTCTCGACTCTCACGAGTGGCAACTCGACGTTCGAATTTGGCAGTCCCTTTTTCACCTGTGGGGAACCCCAACCGTAGATCTATTCGCCACTGCGGCCAATACAGCTTGCCACACTTTCTGCAGCAAAGCGGGACACGACAACGCATCGATCGGGGACGCATTCCTAATAACTTGATCGGGGACTCTGTTTCAAAGTCCGTCGTCTCCATTGGAACATCAGCTGCACATGTTGGACGTACGAAGGGCTCTATTGTTCTACAAGTCCCGTACTGAGTCCATTAGGAAGTCTCCCCGTCTTTTCGTTTGTTACGGTGGACACTCCAAGGGCTTGCCGGTCTCGAGCCAGCGATTATCTTCCTGGATTGTGACCTGTATCGAGCTGGCTTACGAACTCAAAAGACAGCTATTGCCGGGTTCGGTACGGGCTCACTCTACCAGAGCTGTATCAACCTCGACGGCTTTTGCAAGGGGCGTCTCAATCACGGAGGTTTGTAAGGCGGCTACATGGTCCACGCCTTCAACGTTCATGACGCACTACCAGATCGATGTTCGATCCCGGAGGGACAATGCATTTGGCAGAGCTGTCCTTTCCTCGGTCCTACAATAATCTCAACACCGACCCTCCGCCGGTAAGTCAGCTTGCTACTCTGCCCATATGTGTGATGCACAGAGACCACGAAGAAGAAGGACAGGTTGCTTACCTGTAACTGTGGTTCTTCGAGTGGTCATCTGTGCAGTCACACAACCCGCCCGTCCATCCCCGCTACAGTGTCACTGTCGAGTTCGATGGTGTACTGAACCGGGACCTTTGGGCAGACGATGATCGATACCGTGTAACACCATCGAATTCGTATTCGGTATTGATTTATGTACTGGGAAGACCCTCTTTTTTCCTATATGTTCTCCTTTAACTCTGGGATCGCGATGGCGGTCTCAGGGGAACTGAGGGAGAGGGCGGGAACCCGTGTAAGGAGGACGCCAAGGGGGAGGGGTACCCGCCCAAAATTTACCTCAGCTTTAGAAACTTCCCGAAACGGCCTCCGCGCACGCGCAGAGCCCATATGGGTAACTGCACAGATGACCACTCAAAGAACCACAGTTACAGGTAAGCAACCTGTCCTTACTTACTCTTAATTTTACATCTAGACTATAAAATATTGAGCTGATGTTTCAGTTGGGCTTCTAGTATGACCCCAAGGTCTTTCTTGTGTGATTTACAGCCAATTTGGATCCATCACTGTAGATATGAAAATTGGGGGGAGGGGGGTTGTTTTTCCTCAAGTGTGCATCACACATTTGAAGTCACAGGCTGCTTAGGTTTTTAAGAACCGTGAATAACTCACCCTCTGTAAAGTTGGCTACTTCACTATTTATGCCTGATTATGTCATAAAAGGATAGAGAATTAGGGGTAAAGTGACGAAGTCATAAAGTTATGAACCCAATACCCCACCGTTTACTTACCTCTATTGTGAAAATTGCCTTATTACTTTCTTTTCCTTCCTATCTTGTTAACCAGTTACCTCATATTTGAAGTAAGATTCTTCAGCTGATTCAGTAGTAAAAAATAATTTCCCAGCCATATGGCCAACTACATGTTAAAACATATCTGTCTGTCTGATTGTATCTTGATCCACTTCCCCACCACCACAATTTTTAACAGAAAAAGCCACTGGGAATGGGTGATTGGTTGGGGGAAAGGGGTAAGCATACAGGCCTGTGGCTTACGCTGGCTCAGCTTGCCTGAGTGTGGAAAGCTAAGCAGGGTCAAGCCTGGTTATTACTTGGATGGGAGACCCCTCCTCTAGTTTCCTGCATTGAGCAGGGGGTTGGACTCGATAGCCTTGTAAGCTCCTTCCAACTCTGTGATCTATGAAACCCCATCCTTCACTCCCAGTTTTTCCTACTTTAAAAAAATAAATAAATAAAAGCTATTGTTACATATATATAATACGTAGCTTGGCCCCTACTGTTTGATGTTAGACCAGATAAGGTGAATACACTCATCCTATATTCAGATGTCAATTATCAGTAGTTTTTTCCTGTGAAATAGTAAAAGGTATGAGTCTTTTGATGAATGTTCATCTTGTAAAAACATTTCAATTCATTTATCCCTGACACCCATATTTTCATATGGATGTGTCATTACAATAAGTCAAACTTTACTTGGCTTAATATGAATGTTATTTCAAGTTTTGTCATGAGGGACAACCCAAATTTCTGTTGTAGAGGATTGTCTACTGGGATTTCTATCTTTGATTTTTTAATCTATTGGGGCCAGTATACATATACTGGCCCCAATAGTTATGGAACTCCCTCCCTAGTGACCTTCGCCATGCCCCCTCCGTGATGAGCTTCCGCCGCGCATTAAAAACATGGTATTTCAGGTGGGAATATGGGGTGGATTCGGATTTTAAAAGAATTTTTAATACTGTTTTAATTATCATGTTTTATTGTATTGTTTTAATTGTACATCGCCCAGGGTGGCCGGGTGGCCGGCCAGATGGGCGATTAACAAATATACTAAATAAATAAATACATATACTAAATAAATAATCAGGCTTAGGCATGACTAATGTAAGTTCCATTGATTTCAGTGGGTCTGTTCTAAGTATGACTAAGTCTGCATCCAACCCATTGTATGAAACATAGCCCTAAATCTAAAGTCTTTGCACTTTCCAGTCCCTTTTTGAAACACACTTTGACTAAGATAAGACAGTGGGTTGGACCCAGATATCCACCTGCAGAAGGGGGTGGATGGAAGCTGACTTTCACACCCCCTCCTCAGCACCACTCTTAGAAGGTGCCTCTGCCCAATTTTTTGTGATCCCCCCCATGCCCCAATCCCCTCCGTTCAGCAGGGGCCCCAACCCTTGGAGCAGCTTAAGGGTGCAGGAAAGTCAGCTTCTGCCCTCTCTACTCTGCCCTCTACTCTGGATCCAACCCAGTAACATGTATAATAATTTTCAGTAATTCAAGGGTTGCCCCATATTTCCCAAAGCAGTCCTGCCTCACATATCCAGGTCAGTGACTCTTGCACTGCTTTGCAGAGCCTGATCTACATTTCTTCTAATCTTTACTTATCCAAAACAATCAGCAGGGTCAGGTAAGGAAAGCAACACTGAGCTGCTGAAAGTGGTGCAGACTTTTAAATATATTTTGTTGATGGAAGCCTGGTCTAAGCATACCCTTGCTCTTCTTCGTGGTCTCTGTGCATCACACACATATGGGTTCTCTGTGCCTGCGCTGAGATCGTTCGGAAACTTCTTTAGCTGAGGTGAGCCGGGCGGGAGCCCCTCCCCCTCGCGCGGCTCCCGCCCATCTCCTCAGTTCCTCTTTGACCGCCTTTGCGACGAGTCGTTAGGTTCTTCTTCTCTTCCATATCACAAAGCTGAGTTTGTTCCTATCTCTGATTACTATACAAAAAAAATTTCTCTCAGAAATCTCTATATTCTTAATTCTCTACCAACACATCACCCGCTTCTCGACTCCGCAAACAACATCTCTCCACCACCTCAGACAACTCTCTTCGGCTCACAACTTTACCAGCACCTTCGATCCTGGAGGACCATCACTTCACGATGGACCGATGGGTGCTAAGCATCATCGAGCACGGTTACAGGATCGAGTTCAGAGTCCTCCCCCCCTTTCTCGGGATCAAGACCACCCGTCCAACACGGGTGCTCCTGGAGGAAGTTTCAAACCTTCAAAAAGGGGCGATACAGCCGGTTCCTGCAGAAAACTTGGAAGACAGTCTGTACTCCAGGTACTTCATCGTGAAGAAAAAGGGAGGAGGACTCAGGCCGATCCTGGACCTTCGGACTGTGAATCTTTTTATCCCACCAAAAAGATTCCACATGGTCACACTCCAATCGATCCTCCCCCTACTTTGGAGGAACGATTGGTTTGCATCCATCGACCTCAAGGATGTGTACTTCCACCTCGCCATCCACGAGGACAGTCAGAAATACCTTCGGTTTCGAGTGGGAGACGACACCTACCAGTTCGTAGTTCTTCCATTCGGCCTTTCGACCGCACCGAGGGTATTCACGAAGTGCATGGCGGTGGTGTGTGCAAGTCTCGGGGCAAGAGGCATCACCATCTTTCCGTACCTTGACGACTGGTTGCTAGTGGCATCGTCGAGGCTCGAGCTCCAAAGCGCACTTGAAGAGACTCTCCATCTCATGCACAAGTTGGGGCTTTGCCTGAACGCAGAGAAATCAGTCCTCCAACCCGTGAGAGAGATTCAGTACATAGGAGCGAGGCTAAGCGCGTTTGATGGTCGGGCGTACCTCCCAAACGAAAGGGCAAGCAATCTAATTGCCCTTGCAAGGAAAGTCTTTGAACAATCGATATCGTCGGCTCATACAGTGCAACGCCTCTTAGGATACATGGCCTCGACCATCGCGGTCGTACACTATGCGAGGCTTCGCATGCGACCGCTCCAGACCTGGTTTGTCCGAATCTTCAAACCAGAAAGAGACAGACCTTCTCTTCGACTAACAGTACCACGAGCCATAAGAGAGTCTTTGAGGTGGTGGCAGCAGGAGTCAAACCTAATCGGCGGTGTGCCATTTCAGCCACCGATACCGAGCCGAATACTAACGACGGATGCGTCGCTATTGGGATGGGGGGCCCACTCCGACAATCACGGGCACCTGGACACTGACAGAAAGCTCCAAGCATATCAATTGGCTGGAACTAATGGCCGTCTGGAAAGCACTGCAAGCATTAGAAAAACATCTAGTGGACTGTCACATCCAGATTGTAACCGACAATACCACGGTAGTCGCGTACTTGAACAAGCAAAGAGGTACAAGATCGATGCGCCTCACACGACTTAACGCTGCAACTCTACGGATGGGCTCTACCTCGACGGATGTCGTTCGTAGCGATCCATATCGCGGGGAAATCCAACGTGCTAGCAGACACATTGAGCAGGGTGTCGCTACAATCACACGAATGAAAACTGGACCAGCAAGTACTAGCTTTCCTATTCCAGCATTGAGGTCGGCCGAACATAGACTTACTCACAACCAGCAAAAACGCAGCCTGTCCCCTATTCTGCAGCAGAGCAACGTCGGACCCAAAATCAATGACAGACGCATTCCTGCTAGATTGGAGCGACGACTTTTATTTCCTGTTCCCTCCAATCCCACTGCTAACGCGAGTTCTAGCCAAAATATCCTTAAACAAGACAAATTGCATCCTGATATCCCCATGGTGGCCACGGCAGCCTTGGTTTTCCCACCTTCTCAACCTGTCTCACGGAGATTATCTGCAATTACCAATTCAGGACAATCTGTTGACACAACATCAAGGCAAGGTACTTCATTCGAATCTGCATTCGTTAAGCCTGACAGCCTGGAGAATCAGATAACGAAAGATAGAGACCTCTCTTCGGCGGTGAAAGAGGTCCTGTTGGCAGCACGTAAGCCTTCAACTAGACTCTATTACGCAAGAAAATGGGGGGGTTTCTCCACTTTTGTGTCGACTTCAAATAAGGATCCTATCACATGCTCAATATCGACTGTCCTCGACTTCCTTCACTCATTGATGGTCCGTGGTCTACAATTTTCATCGATCAAAGTTTATCTGGCTGCAATTACGGCTTATCGAACGACTTCGACTAGAGCGTCTTTATTTGTACATCTATTAGTAAAACAATTTTTGAAAGGTCTGAAAAACTTACGACCTCCAACCAGAAACATAGTACCAGGATGGGACCTCCAATTGGTCTTAAAGGCATTGATGAAAGCGCCATTCGAGCCCATGGCGAAATCGGATTTGTGCCTACTTTCATTCAAGACAGTTTCTGGTAGCAATTACATCTGCAAGGCGGGTCGGTGAGCTCGCCGCACTTAGGGTTGACCCGCCATATACAACCTTCCATAAGGACAAAGTCGTTTTGAGGCCGGATATAACTTTTCTACCCAAGGTGATTTCTGAATTTCACCTGGGACAAGACATAATTTTACCGGCTTTCTTCCCATCTCCGTCATCGCCTGTCGAGAAAGCACTGCACAGCCTCGATGTCCATCGAGCCCTAGCTTTTTACAAAGCCCGCACGGAACCGCTAAGGAATACCCAACAACTTTTTATGTTACGGTCCACCAAGGACGGGCTGTCCAGTGTCGAAACAAAGACTATCTTCATGGATAGTGGACACTATCAAACTGGCATATCAGCTCGCTGACCGCACTTTGCCAGGTTCCGTAAGAGCACACTCTACCAGGGCCCTGTCGACCTCGACAGCATTCGGGAGAGGGATCTCCTTGCCGGACTTATGCAGGGCGGCAACTTGGTCTTCTCCCTCCACCTTTATCAGGCACTACCGCCTCAACGTTCGAGCCAGGGCGCAGAATGCATTCGGAAGGGCGGTTCTCTCCTCGGTCACCGACTACCGACACCGACCCACCTCCGGTAAGTCAGCTTGCTAATCTACCCATATGTGTGTGATGCACAGAGACCACGAAGGACAGGTTGCTACCTGTAACTGTAGTTCTTCGAGTGGTCATCTGTGCATTCACACAACCCACCCGCCTTCCCCTCTCGGTGTCTGCATCGAGTTCGATGGATATCCAAGTGGAAATGGGATGGGCCATCTTACTTTTGTTATCGGTCTCGACTTTACATTGGGATCGAGGAAATGTCTTTGAGATTCTGAATAATCCTCGGTCCCGAGGGCCGCAATAGGCGGTCTCAGGGAACTGAGGAGACGGACGGGAGCCGCGCAAAGGAGCACGCGTGAGGGGGAGGGGCTCCCGCCCGACTCACCTCAGCTAAAGAAGTTTCCAAATGATCTCAGCGCAGGTGCAGAGAACCCGTGTGTGTGTGAATGCACAGATGACCACTCGAAGAACTAGTTACAGGTAGCAACCTGTCCTTTTAATTACTGGATAGCTTTGCCTCCTGAAGGATCTGGAAATGGCTCCCATGTAGTCTCCAGTGCCCAAATTCTTGTTGGCATGGGCACTTGTTGAGATGAGGCCCTTTGCAAGCATCACTGTTATCCTTATTTGGGAAGTATTTATTAGCACTTGGTCTGGGAAATGAAGTAGCTCCATGCCCTCATGTGATTAGCCAAAGTTACATTTCTTGAACAGAATAGTAATTCACAAGTAAGCCCAATTTTCATTTTACAGAAACCTGGAGGCTTAAGCTGTGCAGGAGAAATAAGTCGAGGTAGCTCAAGGATACTTTCTTAAAGCGAGGATGTCCTGTCATGGCCATAATCAGTTTTCCTGATCTGGGCTACATGAACCTCAATCTGTTTGTTTTGGACTATTAGCAAAGGAGGTTCAAGAAGTTCCAAAGATGGATATGCATGCATGAAGCAGTGTGCACCAACTCCTCAGCTTCTATTGCACCCTGAGAAACTGAGTGCTATTTATGAAGCATGTATTCAAATGCTTTATTGCTTGTTCTCAACTGTTTTGTACAAATCAGAGGAAATATGTTAGCCTGCTAATTTTTCCCAATAAAATGAGTTCTAGTAGAGTTGATGATTTTGTAACAAATACATGTATGCTTTAATAACTGGTCAACCACTTAGATCTTTTACTTAATCATTTCGCTCTCATTATTTTGAAGGGTCAGACTCCAGCACCTGTCAAAATGAAATCAGTCTTCAAGTTCCCACTCAGTCAGAGTTGAAGGAGAAGTTGTCTTCCTCAACATCAACCTGGACTGATTCTGCTAGCCATGATACCAATGAGGGAGAGTCACCTGTGATTCAGTCAGATGAGGAAGATGTGCAAGTGGACACTGCTCTTGTTGCTGTAAATACGGAAATGAAAGGCCCTTCTGATGTTAGTGATGAGAGTGATTCGCAAACAATTTGAGTTGTTTATCACCTTGCTCTATAGGAATTGGGACCCTGGAATGAATGAGTAAAGAAATGATTGAATGAGCTTGCCTGTTGTTAATATGATCTATCATGAAAGAGATTTACCATATACAAAATTTGAGTTTGGCAGTCATGTGAAATACTAATTTTTATATATTAAAAAAAAGATTCTTGAAGCACAGCAATAAGTAATAAAGTCTTGGCTTTTGAACAGTAAACCTTGCATATAGAGGGTTATCCAAAGAACAAGTCATGAAAGGGTTTATTTTGAAATCCTCAATAGGAACGTAATACACAAGCCATGTATGGGTCTTTGTGGTTACAATGTTGTTGTCTTCATTGTACTAGAGTGATAAAATCTGCTGCTTATACTCAGTTCAAACAGCAGAATACCTGCTTCCAATGTTCTGACCTTTTTCAGGGTATAAGAAACAAATCTGAACAGTTGGGCAAGAATGAGAGATCGTATTGGACTCTTATACAGGACTGTTTCACTTCTTACTGAAACAATGTGTTTTACATGTCTATAAAAAAGAACAGAGTGAATGTGCTGGGAAATTAATTATAATGTACCGAGAATGCCAAGTATTGTGTAGTTTCTGACTTCTGCTTTAGCATTTTTTGGCAGCATACAAATTGATTCCATCTTCCTGTCCTGTTGTTGCTTTGTCCTGTTTAAGGGGATAGCCTCAATTGAAAGGGACCCAAGGGAAGTCCTGCTTGCCTTCTAGTAAAGGCTTCGTGCCTTTCACAATTTGAAAATCAGTACACTGCCCTTCAGCATTTTGACTATGCTAAATACCAAAAGGTTGAAGAATTATACTCTCTTAGCTATAAGACTATGTTTGGGCTTATGTACTATTTGCTAGTCCAACACACTTTCTTCACAGTGTTATCCTTAAACTTGGGTCTTGTTCTAAATGGGCACCTCTTCCCAAACACTTGGCAACTTTAATTCCCAACCCTTAACACTGACCTTTAGAGAATATCAATACAGCTGTTCAATTAAGTATGTTCTAACTAGGTATTCCTCTGCCTTGAACAAAGAGAGGAGAAGATACGAATGATCAGAAACTTTCACTAATTCAGCTTCGCAGTGACAGTAAGTTAGTGAGCTAGTTTAAGATTTTATTTCACTTTTGTTGGGATAATGTCACTCTATAAATGAAAGATGCTACATAAGTTACATCTTTTCCTAGCCTACCAGACTGGTCTTAAGAAATAGCTAGCTTTAATTATTTAATCTTTACTACTCTCTCAGAAGAAAGACAAAGTGTCCAAAAAGTGTGTTTTTATTAAACCTTGTATTACAAACCTGAAAAGTAAACAAAAACTGGCAATAAACATGAAGTCTTTCCTTACAAGGAAAGAGAGCAGAGCAGCGCTAATAAATTAAATGTCAAACTGTAAGCCATAGTCAGAAGTTTACTGTCAAGAAGGAAAAAGTACACAGCAAGGCCATAAAAACCGGACAACCACATTGGAAAACACTCGACTCTGTATGTTATTGTTAAATATTCCAAAACAATTCAGTCTTCTGCAACAACCAACAATATGTATTTTATAAGACTTTCCTGACAGTCACTCACCACTGGCAAGCTCAGTGCAATATGGGTAGCTCTACGGTCTTGTTGAATTCAATTATGAAACAAGAGTTTGTGAAAACATTTTCCCTTTTTTATTCACACATACTGTACACACAACTTGAAAAGGGCAACAACTACTCCATTATTATTTTTGTTGTTGTTCAGTGATGTAAGCAGCACTTATAAATGTTACAAGAAAAACCCTGTAAGCATCCAATCCAACCGATGAAGAAAGTGAAACATAAGGCTTTTCTTCATCTTGTCTCTGCCACCCTTCCCCACCCTCCCAAGAAAAGGCTCAAGTATTTAAAACAATTTACAGGCTTATGTACAAAAGGTATGATTTTGTTGTTGTTATAACACGAAGAAGAAAAAAATAGACAAGATGAGAGCAAATGCATTTTCACATTCAAAAGAAAGATGCAAACCTGCTAGTGGCTCTAAATGTGATCATATAACAAACAAAATTAATGCTGACTGTGAAAAGGTATGAACAACAGCAGTGGAATGGAAATGGAATGTTAAAGATTGCACGTCTATGACAAGAAGCACTTATGGCTTCGATCATTTTTTAAAAGGATGCTATTGAAGGGTTTTTGATAAAGTAGCCAACAGCACCAAAAAATAACAGAATGGATTTCCTAATGAAATCAGGCACAGTTTTCGCTCGCATGACTCCTCAAGGCAGGCAGTCTCTTCTCTTCCTCCTCGAACAGATGCATAGTGAAGTGCTGGTAACAGAGAACATTTTCTCCAAATCTCCCATTTTGCCTATGGTTAGAAAACTAAGTCCATCTTCAGCTGCCATAACCTCTCAAAGAAAAGTGTGTATTCTCCAATTTTAAAAGGTACAAAACTCATCCTGCCTGTTACAGAATACAAGCCAAAAGTATAGCAATTTCTTTCAAGTTTTGTCTCCTATCCCTTTTCTCTCTATAGAAAACAAAATTGCTGACATGACCAGAGAACAAATTATAAAACACACCAAACTTCAACCTATTTTAAAAAAGGGTTTAAAAGCCTTCTCACAGTTACCAAAACAAAAAAGGCTTTTTATTTTCAGGCAAAGGGACAAATATAAATGAATTTCATCTGCCCCTTGCTGCTGTTAAAACAGTGAATGTACAGCAGTTTAAAAAAAGACACCTGCTGTATCTAACTATCCTAAAAAATAAAATAAAATTCAACAGTTTAATGCTAAAACAAAATTAGTTCTCTAAAACCAGAAGAAAATCTTCTTTAGAGCTAGTGCAAAGACAGCTTGTATTCTACAGCAAGTACTCCAAACTATGATATCATAATTACAAAAAATATATATAAAATTGACAAAAATGAGAGTGTGTGTTGGCATCTTCATGATTAACTTGAAGCACTTTTGGATGAACTGGAGGATGAAAGTCTTGATGATGGCACGTCAACTGTTGCTCTTTTCCTAGGTCCTCTTTTTGGTGTAGGCTTGCTGATACAGTTCTCAATGATGCCATTTTTGCCAGATCCTTTTCCATAGCTTTGATTAACTAAACTGATTTGTTCCTGTTTGAGAAAGAGAAAGGTAAGAAAAATTAGTATTTTCTCTGTCCTTTGCTCTTCAAAGGGCAGAGAACTTTAGATACCATTATGGCAATTCAGGGCCAAGTTACATTGAATAAGGGTATCTCCTACAATGGCCTTGTTTGGGTGCAGTGCTAACCTATGACTCATAAATGAATCGTATGCTCTCCCCACTTCTCCCGTGCAGCTGAGAGAAGGTCAAAAACGTTCACTTCCATTTTTAACTGCCTCTGATACTGGAGATAATATACAGCCAACATGACTGGTAGCCATTGGCAGTCTTATCCTCCAAGAATGATAGTGCTATGTTTAATGTTGCATCCAAACACAGCCAATGGCACACCCACCCACATCCTGGTTAATTCTGGTGATCAGTGTTAATGTTTGATTTACCAATTTGCTTTTTAAAAGGGAGCTATGTGTACACATTTTAAACAATGTTGCTGGAACTTACATGCTTACCAAGCATAACAAAGTAATGAGACATGAGGCAAAAACTACATTTTAACAAAGTCCCTTAGTGGAAGAACAAAGGGATATCAAATGCCTATAAAAAGAGAACTCAAACACAGGTTTTTAACAGAAAAAGCCACTTTGGGAATAGGTGATTGGTTATACCTAAAAGCATTTGTAACAAAATTGGAATGTTTAACTGCACATCACAGACATGATATTTCTAACATACAAGATGTCTGACACAATTGCAAGTACACAATTTCACAGTACAGACCTCATCATATCGATACATTAGTTTCAGTCCACGACAAGACTTCTGTTTTTCTACATGCCGCAGGGCACATTCGAGGCAGAAGACAACATTTTCGTTTTCCTGTACAACCTGCCAATTGGGTTTAAAAAAAAGAAAGAAAAGCTCAAGAACATTAATAAGCCATAAATCATGCCTGTATTTCTATTATTCTAAACCAAAGTTTAACTTAAAAGTCTTAGCCCAACTGTGATCCTTATTTCCTAGCATGTCCACAACTATGAGAACTTGCTTTTATTATTCAAACATTGAATGTACTTTGTTTTGTAAATATATAACTTTAGTTATTACTGTTAGTATGGCAAATGTAATAACCATATGATTAATTACACTACTGATACACCATCAGCTTAGTTACTCTAATCAAAATTCCAATGAGCAATAGAAGTAGAGTCAATATCTGCAATGTTTGAGTTCTTCCAAGCTAAACTGAGCCAAGGTTAATCTTTTCTTCAACACAGGCTAAGCAGTGGTGCAAACGTTAAAGCAATGTTCTCCAACCTTGAGAATGTTCTCCAACCTGGCTGGGGCATGCTGGGAGTTGTAGGCCAAAAACATCTGGGGACCCAAGATTGGAGAACACTGCATTAAAGCAATCTTGAGGATGCTGCTTTAAATTGCTCATGTGGCATATGTTACCATCTGGTGAGCTGTGAATATGCAATGGTTCACCAATGGGAAATTTTTTCTCTGCCACTGCAGGTTTTTAAAAAATATATTGGCAGTTTGCAGTGGAGCGGAGAAAATAATCCTATTCATAAATGAGGCACTGCACATAAACGGCTTATCATCACATGCTGCTGACTATTCAAAGTGGTCTCCATGTGTGCATCAGTCGTATATTGTGCTTGATGGTAAAAAGCTTTGTGAAGTACTGGGTGTGTGTGTGTGTGTGTGTGTGTGTGCTTTTAGTCATGATTTTAATATTTATAGTACCCAACCAATCAGTGGCTTATGAGACTAGCCAGAGAAAGCTATATTCCTTTTATCACCTAAAATTGAACTGTTCTATGCAACTACGCTCTGGACACTTAAGAGAGTGCTCACTGCGACAACCCTTTGAGATTATTGCTGTGCTCACAGCTGCACTTCTTTCTAAACTAAATGTGTGTTTTCATAGCTCTCCTTAACTTGTACTAGCTTCTTGAGAAATCACACTTCTTGAACTCTAGATGTTGGGATGCATATCAAACACACTTTAAAAAAAAACAAAACACTTAATATTTTTAATGAAAAAGGATCAGTTGCTGCTTAGAATTGGTACCATGTTCCAGGTAATCCTGGAGTTCCTCAATGAGAAGATCAATAATAGCAGAAAAGCTTCTCTGGAACAGCCCTTGCACACCACTGTCATCTTTCACTGCAATATGCAGCTGGAGAAGAGTGTCGGGTATGTTCTAGGCGAAACAAGGCAACAGCTAGCCTGTACAGTGCCCCACCTGACTGAGTGTACATCCCAGAACATACCCGGTAAGTCTGCAACATGGTGGGGGTCCCTTGGCAGATGAGTCCATGTAGAAAGTTGGAAAACTACTGTTAACCACAATAAAAATTTGAGAAATGTATTATCAAATATTTAGCCCTCCAATTTCTCATTTCAGCCTAAAACATACCCCATGCTAAAACTCCTTCTGCCCTCAACTATTCTGTGGCAATGGGGGTTGCTGACCAGTTCTAAGCATGCTGCTCACCAGTGCTCAGCAGATATCAACCTATACTTTATTGAAAAACATGTATTATTTGGGCCAGATGTTATCCTGTAGCTATGGAACATCTGTAATTCAGCAAAAAGATAAATGGTTAAATGACATTTGCAGAGGGAACCCCAAATTCTAGGAATTTCCATTACCATGGATAGGTAACACAGGTCCTGGCAAATCTGACACCTCCTCTCAGACGTCTCCAACTGCCACTTCCGAGGCTTTTTCTTCCCATCCACTCCTGAATTGCTGCTATCATGGCTCCCATAGCGGGCTGAAGAATGGAGGCCTGCTTCATATAGCTGCCGCCGCTGCCTCAACTCAGTGTCCCTGTGAACATTAGGAATAATTAGAAAATAGCCATCCTTCATAGGAATGTTGTGAAGCTGCACCCAGCAGGCCTCGTTTCTATATGCACTTGAGATTTTAATAAATTGCCAACTGTGTTGGTACAATTTCCTGTATGTTGCAAGGAAGCAGTGCCAGTACTAGGTTGCTGCTAAATCCCACCTAAGATTTTGTCAGTGACCAGTACAGACAAAATCAGGAGTTCTCTGAACAGAGAACCTAAGATCTGGAGTCCTTGATGGAGGGCTCTGTGATGCTACTGGATCAGACCATACTACTGGGCAAATATGGCTACTAAAAAATGAGGTAAGACTGGAACAAGGTCCATGTCCTTAATAGACTCTCCCTAGCCATCCAACAGTTGGCAAGACCTGTCCTGCTATGACACTGTCAAAGAAAAGGGGATTGAGTGAAACATTGAGCAGCAAGGAGGGAGAGATGAAACATGTACAGAAATAGCAAACGGGAACGGAGCTCAGGAATGGAAAAGGCAGCATCACATAGCAAGTAAAACCAGCAAGTTGACGTTAGCAGTAACAAAACAGTTATGCCAAGTAGCAAAGATCAGGCTTCAGGAGGAGAGAGATCCTTCAGGCTTCCTCAACTTCGTGTTCTGCAAATGTCTTGGATTGCAACTCCCATCAGCAGCCGCCAGCATGACCGATGCTCAGGGATGATGGGAGCTGTAGTCCAAAGCATCCAGAAAGCACCAGGTTGGTGAAAGCTACTCCAGCAGATCACTCTCTTAGGAGAAGCTGTCTAAATCTCAACAAACTTGAGAACCAATTTGAACAGGAAAAAAAAATGCCAGCCCTTGTCACATCAGCATGCATTTTTTCCTAGAAAGGATCAAACTTTGCAGATGTGAAAACACTCCACAGAGGAAGAAGCTCCATGTGGAGATCCCCAATGTGCCTCACAAGTCTTCCACTTTGAGCGCAAACTCCTAGTGGAAAACTACTGTTAACCATTCTGTGCAAATTAACACATTAGCTTGTTAAATACAATTTGTAGATTCCAGCCATCAGATTTTCTATGGATCTCTTGATCTATCCGATGTGCTACCGACCAGCACTACCCAGTTGCCTCACACTTCAACTGTGGGTAGCGAAGCTACATGGTAGAAGAACAAAAGAGAACAGCATTACATAAGAAACATGGCACCTTTTCCCTCCATTCAAACCTGTCTTGGGGAGGGTGAAAAAGCATTTAAAAATAGGTCCTTCGTTGTCCCAAGAAAGGAGAAGCTCTGTGGTTCTCCTCATATTACAGATAGAATGAAAGGTCTGCTTCCTGACTTAATCGGTGATTACAAACGGCATCTTACATAAATCACATGCTGTTCTAAGTTAATTTTTAAACTTTGGGATCAGCAGGAAATCTTGATTCCCATTCATTGGTGAAAAAAGTCATTACTTGATGCTCAAAGTGCAGAGTTCTTTGCTCTGATCTCCAGTACTTTAACAGCAAACCAGCCATGGGATGTTCTTTTCTCATGTGTGGTTGTGTTCAAGCAGGTTGTCTGGCTCAGCAGGTGCCAGTAGTTGTCTTGGATTTCTCACAACACTCAGTCTACTTGCCCTTAGAGCTTCTCTGAGAGAAAGCAGGGTAAAACAACATGGGACTTTGGTTACCTGAGCTCTCCCAGAGGTGCCGATATTGTACTCGGAGCAGGCCCATTTTCTTTCTTCGCTTCTGCTGTCGCAATCTGAAAAAGCAGCTTCTCCATTGAAAATGGCTTGGGTATATGTCTCCGCTTCATTTCCTGCATTGACAAATTCCAGAGGGTTAGTTCTCCATTGACATACAATGAAAAAAGACATTATTTTGGAAAGAAAAAACAACATATGCAATGTACTCTGCATCTTTGGAGACAAAATTAAAAAAATGGTTACAGGAGGAATACAAACGAAGACTTCCTGAGCATGCTTTAAGTAAAACAGGGACACTAGGCAGAGCTTGAGAACGCAAACTATGCAAGGTACACATTTGTAGAAGTGGTGGGCTTATTAGCCATTTCTCTCTCCCTGGATCAGACCAAAAGTTCATCTAGCTAGTAGCCATCACTACATCTTGTGGTAGTGATTTTTTTTTAAAAAGTGAATTATGTGTCATGCAAAGAAGTTCTTTTGTGTGTCTTGTACCTACTTGCCAATCAACTGCATATTGGATGAACCCAAATTCGCATAGATGTATACATTTCTGCATTCACTCTCCCATACTCTCTATCTCACACAACAAACACCTTCTCCATCCTTTCATCACTACTCCTTTATCAAGCCCTGTCAACTCCCTACATGTGTTAACTTGCCATTAGTACAAAAGCCCACTGTGGGGATTGAAGCAATTCCATGTTCTGCATAGTCCCCAGCACAAAGCTGGTGCTAAATAAATGTCAACTTGGTGGTGAGAAAGTAGGATGCTATTTTTTTAACATTTTATAGATAAAGGCACAGAGGCCAATAGTAGGCTGACCATGGGCATCTTCAGTCAGCCCAAGGCTTTCCATTGTGTAGAAATCACATGTTACACTTTCTCTGCTGCTTATTACACTCATGCAGGAACCTAGAGGTGGACAGTCTTCTCCTGTTCAGCTAATTCTAGCAGAGAGAGAGAGAATGAATGGTCCCTTCAGTTCTTTGTACTCTTTCAAGCCACCAGCATTTTATAATTTCCCTACAACTGGGAACATGTCTGTTGCCTCCTCACCCACAGACACACAATGGTACAAATATGTTGCTTGGTTCTATAACACTTTGGCAAAATAGTAAACCCAACCCTCTGTGCCATGTACAGTCTGCACAAAAGATGTGTACCAGCATCCTCCTGGTGTTCTTGGCAGTTGTGTTAGTAACTGTAGAGGAAAAGGCCTATAGGAGCTCCAAGAATTAAATCCACAAGCCCTATCCTGACTTTCCTCAGTTTTAGCCAAATTTTTGCCCCCACCCCATCATTAGGGTGCCAGTGAATTAGATTGGCATATATCTGTCAGAAAATCCATTAATAGTCTCAAGGAGAAATCTTGCTACAAGTAGAACATGTTAGAATCTAATTTACTGAATGGAACAGAAAACAAAATGGAAACATCTGCTAGGCCACATTAGGATTAGTTTTAGGCATTTTGGCACCACAGACAGAATATTAAAACAGCACTGCTTCTCTGCCCTACAACTCCTGGTTTGTACAGTTTAGGGATTCCTTCCCAATCCCACCACAGTGGCCTTTCAACTGCCAGCCCGCCACTTTTGTTTTTCCCCTCAGACCTAGGGTGTACATGCTTCTGGCCCCAATATGCAGTTCACCTACTCAAGACGTCCACCTTGCAAAAGACAATGCTAGACATCTGCCTAGAGATATGGCTACTAAGACCAGTTCTAAGAGCTGAAACTGCTACTTTTTTTTTTGCATGACTTTTTCAACTTAAAAAGTCATGCAAAAAAAGAGCATGAGTAATCTCCATTCATCTCAATGGAGGCTGCACGACAGACTGCTACATGCAATCACTTGTATGTAAGACACATCCTGGCTCAACCCTCCCCTTTTTCATAGCTAAAACATTTCTGATGCTTAATTCTGAAAATAAGACACAGTCTAATATTTTGTCATATTTCAAAAGGTTTCCTGCATCAAGCAGCACTGCACACAATGTGTGAAGTGTTCCGTTTGCTTTTACAAAAGGCATCCTGTTTTTATAAAATATGCATGAATGCAAGCGCCTACCTTGGCAGCTTCAAAACCAACCCTTATCCACTGGGTGGTAGCAAAGTGCACAGTTTCAGAGACGTTGTAGCCGCAGCACACTTTGGACACAAAAGATCCTGGAAAGCAGACAACGAACTGCCCACTCTGTTGTACAGTACGGTGCACCTTGATCCCCTCTTTGCACAACACCTCTGGGGAGATCTAGGGAGAGACAAGGAAGGAAAAGAAATTGAGGGTGGGTACCCTTTTACAATCCCATGCACCCTGCCATTCACCATTTGCTGTGTAGAGAAAATGCAGTCGTGATTATTTATCTAACTATTTATTTATTTATTATATTTATGCCCCGCCTTTATAATCCTCCTCCTCTCCATTTAATTCTCACAACAACCCTGTCAGAGGTAGGTTAGGCTGAGAGTCAGTGACTGGCCCAAAGTCACCCAGTGAGTTTCATGGCCAAGCAGGGACTAGAATCTGGATTTCCCGAGTCCCAATCCAACACTCTCACCACTACGCAACAGGAATGAACTGAAACCCAAGAGGTTACTACTGTAAAGTGCCTAAAACTAATTGGTTTTACATTTGATTTAAAAGTAAATGAACAGCAGCTACACCAGGGTGCAGGAACTTTGGGGGGTAGGTAGCCTGTGTGGGGTGGCAGATCTGCATGTATCATACAAACTACTGGATAGAGATGTAAAATTTCCAGAAATTTTGAAGCCATGGAAAAATAGTTGTCTCTCTGCCCCATTTTTGTTCTGGGAAAAAATAGAAATGTTGGGGGAAATGGAATATTTACTTTTTAATCAAACCAAACTTATTTTACTGCTTTAACAACATAAAATGCCTCATTCAGAACATAGCTGGCACGTACAATTGTACTATTTGGCATATATATCAAATGTATAGTGCATTTTATTTATTTAAATATATTTAGGCTGCCATTTAGGATAAAAGTTCTGCAAAGGCAGTTTACATAAAAGAAATCTATGTTAGTTTACTCTAACGTAAAACCTATTCTGTTTACTGGTGCATACTCCCAGGTAATCACATATTGGATGCAGCCGCAAAAGTAGAAATACCATAATTTTGTACAAGCAAATAGCGGATATACCCAACGAGAGAGAGATGCAAACTGCTGCACCCTATGCCACCTAAGCACATGCTTTTGCTATCTGGGAAGAAGAAAACTATGCAAGTTGAAAATAGCACACATTTTGTAGTGAACAAAAACAAGTGTATTATTTAGACAGAAATAGGCACATACAGTCACAATATTAAGGATTAGTGGCATATTTAAATATTGAGTTAAACTTTATAACAACATTGAAAACACTGGAATCTTCAAGAGTATTATGTTTCTCTAATGTTGCAAATTTATTTATTTACTTACAGCATGTGTATACTACACCACATCTAGACAGATTCTGGAGTGGTGAAATTTTCTTACATAAAAATCATTATACAGTAATACCTTGGATTGCAAGTAACTTGGTTTGAGAGTGTTTTGCAAGACAAGCAATTTTTAAAATATTTATTATTATTTTTTTACTTGATATACAAGCGACGTCTCGCAATACAAGTACTGTAGTACGGCTTAAATTAAAAAATCTCTGTACAAATTTTTTTGGGGGGATTTCGTTTTGATATAAGAGTGTTTTGGATTGCAAGCATGTTTCCGGAACGAATTATGCTCTCAATCCAAGGCATGACTGTACTACAAGTAGAGAGAACAATCCTATGGTATCTAGGAGAGTGTCCCAAGGAACATAGGACTGTTTGAATTCCCCTCTTGAGGCTGTAGACACTGCTACAACCTCGGGAGCGGTACTCTGAGTTCCAAACTCCCTCCTCCTCACAGCTGCTGTGGAAAGAACCACGCCAGCTGCTTCCCAAGGTCGCAAATGCAGCCTTGGAGGGAGGGAAACGTGGGGGGTTCCAATGGGCAAGGAGGGGAGGGGAGGGGAGAGGAGAAGCCAGGATACGAGAAATCCTATGGCTGCCCTAGCCCCAGCCCAGCCCATAAAAGGAGGGTGGAGAATCGAACATTGCCTCTGTTGCTCCAGCAGCATCCTGGCAAGGCGCTGGATACGCAGAAGTAAGATCCTGTCTTAAAAAGCATTTCACTCATTCCGAAAGAGAAAATATTTCATAGGCAGGGGCAGCTACCCAGATGGGGACCTTGTCAATTTCCAAATTACACATTTTTAATGCTGAAAGCAGGATTGTAGTAAATCAAGAAATTAGAATTGTACAGAAATTAGAGAAATGTTTGAACCCTCGGAGCTCGACTGGGGGGTGGAAGTCCAGCGTACTCGCCAGGCTCGACCCCCTGAGTTCTTGCTCTACCTTTTCCCCGGCTCCACTCAAGTTCACGCAAGCAACTTCCAGCACTACGTTGTTTACGTAGAAAATGGTGTAAGATAACGTTAAAAACAGCAGCGATTTGCATAATTTGAGCAAATCACGGCCGTTTTTAACATATTTTACGCTATTTTCTATGTAAACAACGTAGAGCTGGGGACCCGAAAGTCCGGCGAGCGCCTCAGTTGGCACTTGTGCTTGGTTCGGCTCACACACCGCGAGTCAAGTGCTGGGCGAATCGCCCACCCCTACTTTTCCCTCATCAACGGTTGTTGCAAAAAACAAAAACAAATCAACTACGAAATTGCTTGCCAGTAGTCTGTTTTAATTTAAAATGTGTTCCTTTTGCAACATTTCTGCGCAATTAATAAAAGGGCACTTGTCATACTATAATGCTTCCATTTATTTAAAAAAATGATGTCTTTATATACATGTATACTGTAGTAGAGCATGTTAATAGTAGAGCTTCAATTTTATTTATTTATTTTAATAAATTTTATTTAGTTATTATAAACTACATACAAAACTATAAAACACAAACATACAACTAAAATAAATCATAAGGTGCACCCCCCACCCACCTAGGGACCAACTAATATACATCCATCCCCTTAATCAATTAAATTCCACATTCCAAAAATATAACATATTCTGACAAGGCATACTCCTCTTCCCCTTTATTAATACATAGCCACCACTTTAGTTGCTTTTGTGGACGATGTAATGCTGTCCACAAAATCACGAAAGAAACTGCCTTGAATTTTCCTAGAAGAAAACCAGAAAGCAACTCACCATGACGTTACTTTCAAGCATTTCCAGCCCTGGAGTGCCGTTGGCTTGCAGCAGGGTATGTACCACTTTGTCAAGTTTTTTCTCCTCTGCAGCAGGAATGCAATACCTGTTTTTTTTTTGCCACAGAAAGGGAAAACAAAAGGAATATTTATTCTATGCTGAACAGCATGAACATGAAGCACCATGGCAGCTGCCCAAATTTACACCTCCAAAGCTGAGAGCAAACATAAAATGTTAAAAACTAACTTGCCTCTGCACTGTTTGGGAAAGACTCCTTTAGCTTGTAAAAAGCAATTTGATTAGATTCAGACATAGAGAGTTTGCACATTTTAAAATAAGACCCAAACTTCACAATAACGCAGTAACAATTCATTGTGGTGCCATATCATCTAATATTTGACCGCAGATTAGAACAGGGGTGGGGAATGTCTCACCCTCCAGATGTTTGTGGACTGCAACTCCCATCAGCTTTAGTCAGGATAGTCAGTGGTGAGGGCTTATGGGAATTGCAGTCCAACAATATCTGGAGGGTCACACATCCCCCATCCCTGGACTAGAGTTTTCCCATCTCTACGACATTTTCCCATCTCTACGGGACAGAAGAGCTGACTGCATTTCTTAAAATATAGGGAGCAGGGGGGAGACTGTGTTTGAATGAAGGCTATTTTGAAGCTAGCCCCTTAAGAAACTACAGACAATATTTCTTTGCCTCTTTTGCTTGGACTTAACATGCCTTGAAGACCTGCCTTCTTTCCTATATCTCATAGCTATGAATAAGGGCTATTCCACACAAAGCATGTCAGTGAACCTGGACTTGCGACTCAGCAAGCAACTCAACCAACAGTAGACACGGAGCTGCAGCCGGTCTTGGCTTTGGGCGGCCATTCCCAATGACAATTCAAACGTTCGATTTGGGGTGTATACTTAAAAAATATCTTGGTTATACACATAAAAGGAGGAATGTGTGAAGTGGCCCCAAGACCAACCGAAAGCACCTTTTTATCAAATACTATCTGTACGCCATTCTTCATGGCTACTCACAACTGTGGACCTCCGCTCTTCTAGAGCTGTGTAACAGCCGGAGCTGATTCCAGAGACTATTTAAGACTCTTCTGGACAAGCCACACTCTCTCATTCTCCCATCTGTTATATTGCAGTAATAATACAACAACCCTGTAAGGCAGGCTGGAAGAACCACTGAGGTGATGTATGGGTGAAGCACATCTTAGAGCTGAGGCTTGTAAACAACCACTTGCCTATGGAAAACAAGAACTGTCTCTAGGTGACCTTACAGGGAAGCTTTTAAAGAGGTTGGTATTTTATTTTCCACAAATGACCAATTGAAGACCCTACCATGCAAGAGGAAAGGCACTGCTGCTCACGTGGGGGATTGGCATGTGTCACTAATTTCCAACCCATCTCTAGCCCAAACCTAAGCAATCCAAAAAGCTGCTCTGAAGGGGGAGAGCTACAGATGGAAAGAATAGTGATTTCTTCCCTGAATAAGAAGCAGCACCTTTTGCTCACACCATGGGATCTCTGGATCCAAACCATTATATATAGGAAATGCAGGTTAGAAAGACTTTTTATGGCTTAGTAACCTTGTAGACTTATTTTCAAGGCATTTGTGCCACTTGGAATATGCTGAACTTGGACATTAAGACTGCAATGAACTAGGATGCTTTGCCCCATTAGCAGATGCTGTTACGTGTACTGCAACAAATGTCACTTTGACATTTTTTCCAGGCATTTAAAAATATATTATTGAAGTCAAGTTGGAGAAAAACTATCATCTGAATCCCAAGAGATCGATCAATTGATCTCAACCTGCCCATCCTCTACCAAGGCCCTTCTTCAGCTGCTCTTCACAGAGGTATAGTATATGACAACAAAGGAAAGGACTTTTTCGGTGGTGGCGTCCCAATTGTGGAATACTATCCCTACAGAGGCTTGCCAAATGCCTCATGCCAGGCTAAAACACTTTTGTTCACTCAGGCATTTTAAATTGTGCATATTTTAACTATTAAGGGTTTTATCTGTTTTATTGCATACTACCCTCTCATTTTATACAGAATGAAGGGTGATGGGATGATGTTGATGATAAAATAAATGCTTCTTTGTTAAGTTGGGTTTCACAGCCTTTTAGCATTTGCTGGGCAATAATATTGATGGTAAGAGATGGTAGCTGGACAGCTTTGGGTGCCATTAACTGCAAAAATGGATGTTAAGGCAACCAGAGTCGGAACGTGGATCTCCCTTGGAAAGTGGCTTTGCTCACATGACTCCTCCAAGCAAGACATGCAGCCACCTACAGTAACGGAGCAAAGGAGGCAAACCTGAGGCTTACTTACCAAATGCAATCAGCACCAGTGTGTAAGTAGTCAATAAATGGAAGGTGAATTTGGTCTCGAGACCAGCATGAGGTAGAAAAGACCATGCCAATATTTAGCCAAGGAATTGTC
Source organism: Shinisaurus crocodilurus (assembly GCA_021292165.1). NCBI lineage: Eukaryota > Metazoa > Chordata > Lepidosauria > Squamata > Shinisauridae > Shinisaurus > Shinisaurus crocodilurus. Next base: position 136,433,261 of record CM037880.1, read on the forward strand.
ACTCCTAAAGAAGTAAGTTTAGATTAGAAACAAAACCATCAATGAAATACAGGCAGTCCCTGGGTTACGAACGTCCCAACTTACAGACAACTCATACTTAAGAATGGACCACCATATATGTAAAGATCTGAGTTAAATACAATGGTTCGTACTTACAAACGCATGCACTATACTGTGCGACACTTTGCAACACTTTGAAAACATTGTGCGGCTTATGTTCTGACTTACATACACATTCGACTTAAAGACAGACTTACGAACAGATCTCATTCGTAACCCAGGGACTGCCTGTACGGCTTCAGTTAACACATTTTTTAAAGTATTATTTAAAAGGTATGTTGAAAACCACAAAGTGTCATTTGTGTTGGCACTTGAACATTTAAATCTAGCAAAAATAAAATAAGAATGATGTATTTAACAGAAATTAGCATGTCCTTGATCCGCTTGGTTAGATACATTGCTTGACCCTTGTTCCTATTCTTTCATTGCATCGGTATGTTGACACTCGGCACACACAGCAGCTTCACACGTGATGATGAACCTAACCTTCTGCAGATGCCGTGCGTGAGTGCGAGTGTTAAAGTGTGCATGCAGAGAACACAAGTATTGCTCATGAACATTGGTTAGGGACAGCTATTCCCCACGCCCACACCTCCACCCCCGTCCCAAAGTTGGAAATGGCATCTTAGGTACGCATATTTGTCCTATTATCATCTCTATTCACAGGCCATTTATAATACTTCAAAAACTTGCAAAGCCTATTAGACTAGAGAGGACAGTGGGACAAAAGAAATCACTAGGAAGAGGCCTAAACATAAATGGCAAATAAATGGTCATAAAATTGAACAGGTGACCACCTATAGATACCTAGGAATAATATTCCACTCACTAGGAACATGGAGGGCCCAACTAAAAAATGCCATTGCAAATGTACAGAGAAGTGCAAAAGCACTTCTCTCTTTCTTTTATAACAAGGGTGGGCAGCATATCCCCTCTGCCATCCAGGTATTTGTTGCAAAGGTTCTTGCCCAGCTGCTGTATGGCTTAGAAGTATGCCCGATTGAAAAAACTGCTCCTTTGGAGGCTGTACAAACTAAATTCTTGAGAGCAATACTTGGTATCCCTAGTTGTGTTCCAAATGTAATTACACGCTTAGAGGCAGGTTTAATATCAATTGAGGCCCGTATATGGCAACGTAAATTTTTTTTCTGGTTAAAAATGATGTTTGTACTGGTAGGATTGGCGCCACTTACTTTAACCGACTCCTTCCAATCAAAATGGAAAAAACAACTAAACATGAAACTATTAACTTTTGGTTTTTCTACAACTGCCATCTTAACCAAAGCGAAAATAGACAATGCCCAGCGAATTCGAGACATCGAATCCCAAAACTATCTAAGTCAAGCAGCTTTATATTCTGTTTTTATAGAAAATAGAGGCCCATTTGCACCTGCTAACTATCAGATAAATTTGACCATCCCTAAACTTAGAAAGGCATTCACATTAGCCAAATTAAATGTTCTACCATCTGCGCTGCTGGAAGGAAGATTCAAAAAGATCCCCTATAGCAAGCGGACCTGCCCATGAGGGATGGGGGAGGTAGAAACAGCGGGTCACATACTTCTTTATTGTAACTTTTATCAAGGCCTTAGAGATACCTTCATAAAACCGCTTTTACAAAAAAATCCTGGTAGGTCAAACAAATTTTATTTAGAGTATCTGCTGTCTGACCAGAATTCAAGTATCACAGCCAAAGTGGCTAGTTTTTGTGCAGCAGCCATAAATTGCCGAAAGGGGATGATGGGAGTAAAATCGCTAAATAATGAAGCCACTAAATACTGTGTATTTTTGACTGTATGTTGATTCTTGAATTCTCAATTTTAAACTCTATTTTTAAATTTTAAATTCTAATAACGTTTTCTGTATTGTATTGTATTGTTTATTTGTTTATCTGTTCTTATAGCTGGCTGTTTGCCGTAATAAATTATATTATTATTATTATTATTATAAAAGAAATCGGTACCTCTATCGTACCACCTTCAACTTTTGGAAGAACTACTGTCTGTCTCCCAACTGAAGGATGGAAAGCGGAATATCGGTGGTCAATATAAGAGGTTTAAAGATGTTCTTAAGGCTAATCTAAAAAAATGCAATATAAACATCAAAAACTGGGAAGCTCTGGCCCATGAACGATCTAACTGGAGGTTGGCCTTTCACAAAGGTTCTATGGACTTGAAGAAGCTCGAGTGCAAGGTGAAAGGGAGAAATGTGCTAAGCGAAAAGCACGTCAAATGAATCCTTTACAGGACCATCTTCCATCTGGTAACCTGTGTCCTCACTGTGGGAAGCTGTGTGGATCTAGAATTGGCCTCCACAGTCACTTACGGACCCATCGCTAGAGTCTACACAATTTTCTTTAGAATTTTCCTCCTTTTATAATCTCCTTTTTGTAAATTTTCTTTTTTTATTATCCTGGAAGACAATCTTACTCGGTCACGAGTGATCGCCTGACTGACTGACCACCAGCCATTGCCAAGTAGAAAATCACTGAAGAGCCTTCATGAAAACCCACAGAGAATTCTGCACATTTATTGGCACAGCATTGCTCCCTTGAGACTACAGAGAATAAAGTTGCATGTGCTCATCATTCAGCATATTGACACTAAACATTAGCATGAGCGCACTGAGTAATGATGAACAAACATGCTGCAACTGGGAGAAGTAAATGCCCTGAAGTATGTGGTCAGGACGACACGCTTACGACCCACCTTTCATTTTTTTTGTAATACAAGAGGCTGAGCTGAACTGCGGGCATGTGTATTGTAACATACAAAGTGCACTTTTCTCAGCCTCTCTAGGAAAGGAGTGTGTCCATCTGTGCCGAACAGATTGAGGGGTCAATGGCCAGCAGAGTTACAAACAAGATTAGAAATACTGCCATGATGTGAAGCTTGCTGAATGTTAATTCATTTTTAAACAGCAGGTATATATGCCTGCCTCTAGGGAAGTGGCAAAAATATGATTTATTCAACACCCTTCATGGATTCCACGATGGAGGATGATGGTTAAACGTGGAGAAAATAAATTGTCTTACCAGGCACAGCACCAAGATGTCGCAGGATGGATCCCATGTTATTAGGAAGGACTGTTAGGTTCCACCCATGCCTGTTCAAATTAAATACAGAGATCATGGTGAGTAAGCATTAAATGGCAAACCAGTTGCTGTTTATTTACCAACTTGCTAGGGATTCCTGATTACCAGGCATGGCTATGGACTAAAGAAAAGGAGGGTTGGGAAACCCCCTCAGGAATATTCCAGGCCCCTTCACTGAATTTCCAGGTTTTGTTTTATTTTTAAAGGGAATTTCTAGTCCTTTTCCTTATGCGAAAAAATGTGCAAGCAGTATTCTATGCCACTGCTCAATAAACTCACACACCCACCTTCCAGTCTTGTGGCTAATCTTGCAAAAGCATTGCGATGATTAAGAAGAACTTGTGAGTTCTTGTTTAATTAAATTAAAATATTTTTATTAACATTATTAATTGAAGTCATGAAAACATTAGACTACTTCTACTTAACTGTACAATGATGCAAGATGACCTGTTCTCAATTGGTGGATTGCAAAAAATAATATTAATTAAAAGCAGTAATGCAATGGCTTGAAGAGTTGCCACCTCCCAATCCGATGGGAGCTCTAACACTTTGATGGTTATGTAGGAAGGGCTGATGGCCGCCTCTTCATAGCGTCACAGCTGCCATATTTAAGCAGCTGTGTGGTTCCTAGCCATCTGTTTCCACCCAAATTAGGTTATGCTTAAGTTATTCTCTCTCTCTCTCTCTCTCTCTCTCACACACACACACACACACACACACACACACGAAACAAAAATTGGACTGAAAGAGTTAAGGTAAGAATGACAGATTCCTGGAGCAACTGCCCACACCTCCCATAAGAAGGTGCTTCTCATATCTTGGAACTGACATGTAAAAAGGTGTTATCATAGTGCACGAATGTGCCATTGTACAATTCTAGGAATAGAGTTTGCACTGATACAGGGTGTGCTTCAAGTGCAGGTCACAGAAATCACAAACAGCGGTTATATATGCACTGCAAGTAATGTGATCCAACACTGCACTTGCATCTTAGTAAATTAATTAGGAGCTGCTGTTCTGTTATTGACCCAGAATGGATGTAAATATCCAGCAGAACTCCAGTTAACATTGCCAGGTTTTACCTTGAAAATGGTTCTGATTTTCCCACAGGAAAGCCACTCCCATGCGTGTTGGTATCCACTTTCCCACAGTGCACTGCTACATGGCAATCCTTTTGTTCCACTAACCTCCAGTACTCTTGCTATAGCAAAAGAAAGTTTTAACAGATTTTAAAAATGAAAGCCCAGTACAATCTTTTAAGCAGTCCCCCAACCAGTTCCTTAGCAGTGATCTAGGCAAGCTCCCTTTCTTTCAGAAGCTAGGAATCCAATGTTTCAGCACTAATGAATTAATTCAGCAAAATTTGTGTGGGGAGGCCCACTTCTTGTTTCTGTTATCTAGCACTTTTGATGAATAATTTCTTTGCTGGCAGTGCTAGTATTATTACTAGGCCTTGGGGAAAAGTATGCATTCTTACATTATTAAAGCTAAAATTAGTAAACATATAGAAGAACATGACTTGTTGAGGGAGAATCAGCATGGCCTCTGCAAAGGGAAATCCTGCCTCAACCACCATTTAGTATTTGAGAGTATCAACGAACATGTAATATCTGTACTATCTTCCCCTCTTCTGAACAAAGGGTTGGTTCACATAAGACATTTTTCTTCTCCATGCAAGGCCCAACCATTCCTGGGCTCACACTAGCATAACACATGAACTAGGCCATTCCAGAAACGGCCATCAGCTCAGGGGCAACTGCTCACAATATAGCCTTAGCACAAATTCTGTTGGCTGACATATATTATGAACAAGATATATTTTGAACAACTTCCCCTGAGCAGGAGCCAGGGCCGGCACTATCATTAGGCAGAATGATTTAGCAGTTTCTGGGGGTGGGGAGCAGCGGCAAGGTGTTGCAGGACAGAGCTCCCTGTGCCATGCAGCTTGCCCTGCACTGCCTAAGCTAGCCTGGCCAGCTGATTCCTATACAAGGATTTGGGGGGGGGGGGGGAGAGGAACCATCTTGTCTTTACTTCAGGCAGCAAAATGTTATGGACTAGCCCCGGGAGGTGCACTTATACTTGAAACTCAGCTGAGCCACTACACTTCTGTCTAATAAACCATTTCGCGACACATTTTTAGGTCTGCCTCCTTCTTTGCTACCTGCTGCCACCCTTCTTTTCCCCCTCAGATTACCATGATTCCAGCAGCATTTTTTAAAAAACAACTGCTGCAATCATGGGAATTGCTTAAGGGCAGGCCAAGATTATGTTACATTACTTGCATTTGGGACTTCTCATGTGCAGAAAAAAAGCTTTCAGTGGCCAGATTAAAGACTTGCCCTAATGTTAGGAGATTGCTCACCTCTATTTCAGCTGCTGTAGGCTCTTTGCTGAAGCACATGTTCATGATGTTTCTTGCAGTTCGGTAAAAGGTTGTTAAAGAAACAGACCTTCCCTGTGAACCAAAGCAACAAAAGGGCGGGGAGGGGTAATGTTATTTTCTTATATTCCCCTAATTGATAATAATCAAACAGAATACTGAAAGTGCAAAAATGAACAGCTGGAAAAAGAGGTATATTGTGGTACAAGATTTTTTTATGCCAGCAGCTTTCCAGCTAGGGATTCCTCTCATCTGTGGCATGCAGGGCCGGCGCTACTGCTAGGCAGACCCAGGCGGCTGCCTAGGGCGCGTGGGGGAAGAGGGCGCAGAATTTCTGTGCCCCTTCCTCGCCTCCGGCGCGCTCCTGCCCTGCCTGCCGCCTCCGCTGCGCCTCCCCGCCCGCTTGCCGGCTGCCGCCGCCGCACCTCCCCCCCCGCGCGCATGCCCACCCGCCAACCACCTACCTACCTTCCCGTCGTAAAGCGCGGGGGTCCCATCGCGTCGGAGGAGGAGGCGGCGGCGGCAGCAGCCAGCAGCCAGCAGTGGGGGCGGGGGGAAGGTAGGTGGTGGTGGCGGCGGCGCGGGGGGGGTTGCAGAGCAGGGCTGCTTTGCTCCGGAGCCCCCCCCACGGCACGAGGGGGGGCGCTAAATACAATTTGGCCTAGGGTGCCAAACAGCCCTGCACCGTTCCTGGTGGCATGGAGAGCTGGCAGATTGTGTGGGCTGCAGGCAAGTTTCCTGTGGCTTGCGGAGGATGACTGAATGACTGCACTGTAGACTAGCCTTCCCTAACCTGGTGCCCTCCTGATGTGTTGCACTACAACTCCCTGAAGTCCCAGTCAGCATAGCCATTGGCCATGGAAGGCACCAGGTTCGGGAAAACTGCCATAGACTCAGTCCCATCCCACCACTGCAAACATTCTCTAAATGGTATCACACGCACAATACATTTTGTTCTATTTTCATGTTACCCGAGAAAGGTGGTGCCTTCCAGATGAGGACTATTGTCTAGCAAGGGAAGAGAAATCATAATGATGCTTTTAAAGGGCGATTTGGAGATGATCTGCAGCCAATGGAGATGCCAGTGGACTCCTGTTTTAAGAAGATCAATGCTGATGCTTGCTCACAGATGTACTGACAGAAATCAGCTGCAGGAAACAACTGTTAGAAAGTTCGGTGAATTACCTGCCACCTGGTGAATTTTCAAATTGTTTAAGATGACCACACACACAAAAAAGATTGTCTGACTCAAAAGTTGCATTCAAAAATAATATGCATATAATATGTAATAAATAATATGCATATAATATGTAGTAACTGGAAATGGAATATTTCCAGAGATAACAAGTGAAATATTTATCTTTATTTTAAAATTTAATCTGTGCCATATAATAAGGTGTGATGTCCTGTAGATTTATGTACAATCTGTAGAATTGTAATTTGTAGAAAGATCAGTATTCCAACAGTTTGAGTCTGTGGTCCCAATTCCCCCGCTGAAACCCTAAAATCTCCCCCGGGGGAATTGAGAACCACTGAGGTATACTCAGTTGTGCCTCTTTTAATTTCTTTAGCTGTTGTTGCAAAATTTGCTACCAATTGGATTACCACTCCTATTTCACTCCCAAACAGATTGTCTGGTCAGGTACAGTAATCATCTATGGTTTTCAGCTCAATAACCCATTATGACAGCCTCCCCCAACTTGGTGCTCTCCAAATGATTTGGACTACAATCTCCATCAGCCAGACAGGATGGCCAATGGTCAGGGATTATGGGTGTTGTAGTCCAAGACACCAGGTTGGGAAAGACTCCATAAAAAACCCAGTCCCACAAACAGTGCTCTATTGATGAAATATTAAAACACATGAATATAAATTATTTATCTTTAACTCCAACTTCAAGGCTCTCCCCTAGCATGACAACTTTCAGCTTCCGAATTTTTGTTTTAATGACAACAGAGATTTTCAAGATTCTAGCAAGGGTGCACAGACCAAACCAAGGTGCTTTCAGTTATAATACAACTCTGCAATAAAGTATTTCCCTGATTCTCAACACCTGGCTCAGTTCTGGACCCCAAACTGTTATTGGGCGGTATACATCGCGGATGGAAAAAAACAAGGAAGGTCTGTGTCTTACCAAAGGTTTTTAATTAATTAGTTCAAGCTATAGAGCAGACCATCCTCAATAATTTTCTTCTTACTTTACAGGAAAATGTGCCCAGAGCAAAAACAAACACAACAGAATATTTTTCCCCAGTCAAAGACCCAGCTTGGCCCATTAATTCCACATAAAAATGTGGAGTTGCCCCTTAAGAAAAAAGGAAAAAGAATGCAAGGCAATTAAGCTATTATAAAACATTAGAAGTGCCCATCATAGAAGGAGAGCTAAGACACTCTTAAATGTCAGAGTTGCATGCTCGTAAATAAAATGAGCAATTTCCTTCATCTTTTACTGCCATCAGAGCCATTTATTGGGGCTGTCTAACAAAAAAAATCCTTCAAAGTTATATTCAACAGCCATCAAACTTGTGTCTGTAATTCAGGGCTTACAAAGACTGTCTGGAATTTAAGCTCTTGCCTGCCATTTTATTTTTCTGGCCAGGCAAATGAAGGAGGAAAATATTCTCAAAAACAGGTTACTTTTAGAGAGAGATGGCAACCCTACCTCAGGGCAGAAGCCTTCACACCTTTAAAAATAATTATTAGTCATAATTGATCTGATTTATTAGAAAGTAGTTTTAGATTCCTCCAGTGAAAGCTCTCTCTCATGTTCTAGCCTTTCCCTGAAATTACAAGATGCTGAAGAGGAGAATTTCTCTCAGCTGGATTTTGCATGAAATTTTATCTAATTGGTAACACACACACACACACACACACACACACACACACAGTTAAACAACTACAAGTCACTTTGATTTAAAATGAAAAAGTGAAAAAAGAGTGGTTTACAATAGCTTATCACTTCAGATTCCAGGATTTGCCTTCCACAAGAGGAAGGGCTCCGTTCATGGAAGGTCCCTCAGTGCAATTCTGGCGGGATCACCTCTCCCCCCCAACACAGCTCTCCCCATTCAGCAGGGTCTCCTGACTCTGTGCAGTATTGGGGCGGGGGCGGGGGCGGGGGCGGGGGCGGGGGCGGAGGCTGCAGGTTCTTCTGTGGGAAGGAGGGGGTGGGGAAGTCCACATCCGCCAGCACAGTTGATCCAGCATAAATCTGGATCCAACCCTCAGTGTTTTGCTCCTTGGTTCTATCTCAAAACACCTGCACAGTTATTTAAATAATTCCCCAAGCATGAACCCAAAACACCATCAGACAACATCCTCTAAATAACTCAGCAACTGGCTGACCCAGAGCCAAATCTGGCCTTATGGGGGGTGATCCTTAACCCATCCCCACAATAGTATATCCAGGGGCAAAATATGGGTATGGAAGGAGTACCTACTACAGTCCCCTAGCAAAACTAGTTGCTGACCAAGACTCAATGTGGAGACTCCCACAAATCCTGCCCACTTCTGATGTCGTGCTTCACTTGAAAGCATGCCGCAACCTTTGCACAATAATATTTGCACAATTATTTGTGATACAAAACAATTATATCTAATGCTTGTAAGAGTTAGCTAAGTAGGTGAAGCTCCTAGAAAACTGAGGGAAACATGAAGCATCCACAAGCTACTCTTGAGTTAAACATGAAAATACAAAAGGACTAATGAAAAATGTGAGAGTGGGCTATAAGGTGCACATATATGATGTGGTCTTTGAAGCTACAGAGAGCCTCATGGCTTGTTCAGATAGAATGCTAAAACCCTGTTTTGTGCTATGTGAATGAGCCTTTAAGGACTGCCAGGCTCACGCTTTCTCTCCCCATCCCTGGTTTGCAGGTAGCCAGTTTGTCTGAAACATCAAATGATGGTTTGTACTTTCCCTGCAAACCAGGACTGGAAATCATTGTTTGATCTGTGTTTCCATTCCTGCTTTGCAAGGCAACTGCAAACCATAGTTTGCAAGTTCAGACAAAAACAGCAAACTATAGTCTGCTGGAACTCAGGGAAGGAGAGAAGGAATTGTGACGGAGGAGAAAGGGGGAGGAGGGAGTGTGCAATCCTGAGCTTCCTTAAAAGTTCATTCATATCGCATCAAACCATGGTTTGGCACTATGTTTAAATCATCTCACAGTGACAGAATCTTTGGGGTGCAAAAATGGTCTGTAGTGACAGTGCTTCCAAAACATTTCTTTCTGAATTCAGTTTAGATTAGGAGTGCCTTAAATTGCACCAAACAATGATTTTAAGGGAACTAAAAAATAAAAATAAAAATGGAGGGGCTGTCCCCACAAAATAGAATGCTATGTATTAGAATGAATCTTTCTGGCTTTTATAGTGCAATTGTGTGATCGTGGTGCCTTGTTATTCATGGAATTTTATGAGGGGTTCAGACAATGTTGTCTTCCACTTGTAACTCTCCTGTGTTTTCCCACCACTTCCTCCATCCTTTTTCTTTCCATAAAAAAAATCATTAACGAGGAAAAGACAGAATAGCCAGACAATGTATTTTGTTCGGTAACGCTAGGAGCCATCTGTCTGGAAGCACTCCTAAACTCAGGATCATTTCTACAATATCCCGTAGTATATTAAAGGAGCTATATAAACATGATCTTATAACACGAAGCATAGGCTGGGGTTTAATACGTGCTCTTAACTTTAACTCTCCTAACCACACCTCTATTAATCCACACATTCTGGCCCTGTGGAAATGGGGGGTTGCCGGTCACGAGGTGGGATGATGGCTTCCAATGGACACAACCTACTTCTAGGACTGAATTGTGTCAGGAGGAAGGTGCTGAGAAGAAGATACCTGGCAACAGGCCAATCTGTTTTTCAGACAAACATATTGCAACAAGAACTATCAAATTAAAGTTAAAGAATGAATACAATTAAAGTGGCACAGTGCATATTTTAATCTGCTATTTAAATTAAAGCCATAAGAATGGGGTGGGGAGATGGATTCTCCTGAGGTTTAGATGCTTGTGACTTGTGACTGAGCCACCAGAATTCAAGTTATTGCAAACCCAGGAAAACATACTGATTGAGTTGATAACAGACAGGCAGATAGGGGAGCCAGTGTGCTGTAGTGGCCCCTAAAGCAGCTTTCCCCAACCTGGTGCCCTGCAACAGCCATACTGGCCATGGATGATGAGAATGTAGTCCAACACATCTGGAGGGCACCAGGTTGGGGGAAGGCTATGCTAGCATGTTGCACTTGGATGTGGGAAAACTGAGCATATTCCCAAACTCAGATTTGAGATTACTGGGAGGACTAGGGCAAGCCATAGCCTCGCAGCCTAACCTCTCTCAGAGGTTACAGTCAGTTAACCCCATGTACACTGCCTGGGAATCTGTGGGGGAAAGGCAGAATCCAAATGTGATCGATGCATAAATAAATAACATTTGGTGTGGGAGTGTGAATACAGGCCTCAGTTTTTGAGGCTAGGCAGCCCCTGCAAAGGCACAAGTCACCGATTTTGGACAGACCAATCTTCCAAACAGGACCCCGCTTTTCATTTCATAGTGATGGGAGACAGCGCAGTGATGGAAAAGCCATGTGTGTTGCACACAGGCACCAGCGTCCTAAACACTGATCTTTCTTTTGCAGTTCAGCCTCACTCACTCAATCCAACCTCACTAACAATTACACAGCAAGCAGTGGTGCCAGTTCCTGCTTAGTGGCAGGGAGGCTGCCAAATCAAATTGAGTGGAGGAGTCAACATTCCTTTGCAAATGGATGTGCTCAGCGTCTGGGGGAATAAGCCTTCCAAACCAGCATTTGCACTAAATCAGAGCTGGCACCACGAGTGAAAATACCGTTTGCATTTCAAGTTGCACTTTCCAACCCAGGCCCGAGGCAAGGCTTCTGCTTACCTTATATGTACACTTGTGGAGGTCACTAAGAACACCACCTTTATCTTCCACCTCTTCCTTCACGGTCTCTTTTTCCTGAGAGAAGAGTCGCCGCCTGCCTGTTTTCTGTAGGATTTCGACTTCCTTCGCTTTGCTCCGGAAGCCATTTTTATGAACCACGCCATTGATGAGTCCGTTTTTGGGCTCATACCGGGGCAGAGACTGGAATTCATAGTTGTTATCTGAATGTACCTCCAGAGGGCCTTTCCGCTTTTCTAGGATCTCCTTTTCAAAGAGGACTTCCTTTTCCAGTCTCTTGTGCTCCTCAGCAGAGAGGGAGTCATAGGAGAGCAAGTACTGGCAGTAGGCTTCCTGCAGCTTTGCTAACCTGTCCTGTGCAGTTTTGGGGATGCGCAGCATGTCTGCCAGCTTGTTCCATTTCTTGAGGTCAGTCACTTGCTGCATGCCCCCCATTTCATTGATCAGCTGGAAAAAGCAGGCCAAATCTAGCTCACAGCCTCCTAGATGGCGATGAAGTGGAACAGCAGGAATGAGGGAAAAGGAAATGCAGGAAATGGTTAGGACAACTGACAGCAGACCAAATTAGGAATATAGGAAGCTTCTTTATACTGGGCCCGTTTGCACGTAACGGCGGCATGAATTAATTAACCCACAATTTGCTGGGTTGCGTGCTGCACGCAAGCTGCTTCCACTTTGCATAATCAACCTCCGATTGGAGGTTGTTGTTGCATGACGTGGTAACCAGGACACTTTGGGTTGTTCATGTGTTAAACAACCCAAAGTTAACCTAAGAACTAATCCATTCACTTTGGGTTGTTTGACTGACGAATAACCCATAGTGTCCGGCTTTACATGTTACAAAACAATCTACGATCGGGCCGATTGGAAGTTGATGATGCAAAGCAGCAGCAGCTCATGTGCAGCACACAACCCAGAGTCAGACCACTGATCCATCTAGTCCAGTATTGTTGACACTGACTCACAGCAGCTCTCCAGGGTTTCAGGCAGGATGTTTACTTAGCCCTACTTGGAGATGCCAGGGATTGAACCTGTGGCCATCTGCGTGCAAAGAATGTGCTCTACCCACTGAACTATAGTTCCTCTCCATGCATTCAGGCCTGCTTTTTGTGGAGGTGTTAACCTGTGTCTGGGCTATATTGCTGCAGATTGTGGCAGCAGGTTTCCCTCCATGCAAATTTTAAGAAATAAAGAAAAAATACCAATTGCTGGATGTCAGGGAGGATTGTACCCAATCCTAGCTTTCTCCCTGACAGTTTTCCATGTGCAGCTGGAAATGGTACAACACTGATACAGGATTACCACTTCAGTAAGAGCTAGGCCCCTATCTTGAGAAACGGACTGACTATTGATCAGTTGTTACTTCCATACCTAAACAAGGCAAGCTGAAGGAAATAAAGCAGTTCCAAAGTTGCTGTGCCTTCTTCATGGCCACTATTCCTGCTCTGTGATTTGCTACTTCCCAGGACACTGGGATCAAGTTGTAATTGCCTTTAGGAATCTATACACCTGGCAAACTGAACCTGCCCCACATAGGATGTACCTCTCTCTCTCTCTCTGGTAAACTCCCCATGCAAGCTGTACTGCATGATCTCTTTTCCTCTCCCAACCTGGAAGGCCCTTTAAAGCTAAAAGAAGTTGTTCTTTCAGCAAAAGCCATTACAAATGTCAGTAGTCAGATCAGTGACCCCACTGCATGACACAGATCTGCTCCAAACTGGTTTTGTTGTCACTATTAACCATTATGCTACACAGGGCTGGCCCTCTCGTGTGGCGGGGTTAATCCCTCAGCTCAAGTGGTGGAGCGGCCAATTGTACACTCCTTCCTTTTGCCACCGCCATCACCACTGCCATGTCTCGCACCCCCCCTCCCTACCCACCCACCCTATTGCCACCGCCTGTTCTGCGGATCCTCTGCAGAGCGAGCCAGCAGGCAGCCGAGGAGCAATCTGAACAGCTGCGTAAGATGGAAAAGCGGCTGGCGTGGCTCTTCAGAGAGATGGCCATGCCCAAATGTCAATCTCTGGTACAGACCATCTCCAGGGACACCCCTCCTCCCACAACGTCTGACTCTAAGGAAGGACCCCCACAGAGCCAGGCCACTGGATGTGGCCATCTCTCTGAAGAGCCACACCAGCTGACATGGCTCTTCAGAGAGCTCAGCTGCCCTGCGCAGTGGGTAGTGGCAGCAATGCCATCGGTAGGGAAGGTGGGAGGGGAGGGAGACAGATGCGGGGAAGGAGAGGAGACGAGGTGGCAAAGGCAGCACGTGTGTTTTCCCATCTTAGGTGGGAGAGCTTGTGCCAGTGCGGGTGCTGTACACTGTATAGGATGTACACTGCATCACCTGTTCCCTATAAAAACATAGGATGGCTCCTTGATCAGCTGTTATGCTATTTTTCCTCTGGGATAAACACTTGGGACCAGACAGTACAGGCAGTCCCCGGGTTACGAACGAGATCCGTTTGTAGTCGGAACAGAAGCTGCACAATGTTTTCTAAGTGTCGCAAAGTATAGTGCATGCATCCGTAAGTACGAACCATTGTACCGAACTCAGATTTTTACATATATGGTGGTCTGTTCTTAAGTATGAGTTGTCCGTAAGTCGGGACATTCGTAACCCGGGGACTGCCTGTAGTTACTACATTTATCAAGCAGCTATGTGATGCAAATATCAACCCAAAGTCTACCCATAGAAGCTCATTATTACGAAGAGGGTAATTCATTTGGGCTCATTATCTGATGTCAAAATACTTTTACAGAGGTGACAAAAACTCTTGCCTACAAATAACGAGCATGCAACTACTGCTTTGACTTTGGCTAGTCACCCCAGGAAAAATAAAGGTGTGATTGCCCAGGGCCAAAGTAGCAATTCCGTGTTGTCAAGAAGTGAGTGCTTTCAAGACAACACAAAAACAGGCCCAAAGCACCTCTGTTTTAATGAGGATTGGTAGTTTTTTTTTAGCAGTTTTATGATGTCTGACCCTTAAGTAAAAGGAGGCCACTGGTACCCATTCTGTGTTAGTTGTAAAATGTATAAGATCAGCAAAATTGTAAGCCTATTTCCCAGGGGAAAGAGCCAAGGAGAAAAACAAGTGCACATTATATAAACTGTATTATCTGCTGGCAAGGGACAGGCAAATCCAAAACCTTCTACTTGCTATAAAGCTTAAAGAAAACCCTTTCAGTGCATCGCAGAAGGACAGTATTTGTGATACTTTAGCCTTCCCCAACCTGGTGCCCTCCAGATGTTTGGACTTCCAAGACCCATCGCCCCAGCTAGCATGGTGAATGGTCAGGAATGTTGGGAATTGTAGTCCAAAATATCTGGACGGCACCAGGCTGCAGAAGGCTGCCCTATCTTCAGTTACTGGCTGCATTTGGATGTTATACTAAACCATGGGTTAGAATTAAGAGAATGAGCCTCAGCCTCACATGCTCCCCACCTCTCCTCTGGCACAGTTGCAAGATAAGAAGCTTTTGCTTCTGTTTTAGGTTTACCACAGTTTAGTGTATCATCCGATCCCGAAACTGCACTTAATTTTAAGTATGGTTAGTTGAAACAAGCCAGCTCCCAAAGCTATGGTTTGAAGTTTCATAGATTTCATAGATCATCGAGTTGGAAGGAGCCTACAAGGCTATCAAGTCCAACCCCCTGTTCAATGCAGGAAACTAGAGGAGGGGTCTCCCATCCAAGTAATAACCAGGCCTGACCCTGCTTAGCTTTCCACGCTCAAACAAGCTGAGCCAGCATGAGCCACAGGGGCTTTCTTCATCAAACCATACTTGAGATTAACCAACGCATGTCTGGGTTCTTCAAGCTGTGTTTTATCTAAAACAGAAGCAAAAACTTCCAAACTCCCCCTCACAGCCAGACCAGAGGAGAAGGGGGCATGTGAGAACCCGAGGTTCACTAAAGTTCATTCTTGTAATGCTAAACCATGATTTAATGTTACACCTGAACAAGGACAATGAAGCTAAATACACTCACATGCAGGTTTAATCAGAAGCACCACAAGGTCAAGCCACCAACTAAAGCATTTCACATTAACTATCACTTGACTTTTAACAAATTACTTTATTGATTAAATTTAAATACATCGCATGTTACTAAATCATCAATATCAGTGGGGGTTTTGAGATACTGAAGGAAGTGTGGGATAATAAACAAAGGCTAGAACCTTGTGCATCATTAGGCTGCTTAACTTCCACTGAAGTAAAAAAAAAGCTGCCAATTACAACTTACTATCACTAATTTTTACCATTTAATTAAAAAAACAATACTTTTTACTCCTAGAAGAAGAGGCCATATTTAATAGTTTCTTTTTCATTGCCAGAACCAAAATAGCCTAAAAAATAAAACGAGAGTGTTTGTAACTCACAGCAATACTGATTAAAATTTGACCTCTCCAATTAAAATTGACCTCCCCAATCAAACTGATTAAACTCTGCAACTCTTAGCTCAAATTTATTAATTTTTTTAATTGCTTGGAAATAGCAGATAAAAAGGAGCTTCTTCCAAAGACTAAAGGGTGTTTTTTAAGAAAATTGTTGTTTTACCAAATAGCATGCCACTTCTTAAAAGATCCTGTCATATGCATCATATTTGATGGCAGATGGGAAAAATCATCAATTCGCTTAAATGATCAAACATAGTACAGGTACCAGCCCTTACAGCCACCTACTGAGAAAGTTAATGAAACCCCAATTTTGCAACAAACTGCACTTTACTGCTTATTGTGGAAAAGTTGTGGATCATTGGAAATGTGTGATTTCAGTCGCTAAGATATCCAAGTGGAAATAAAGTCAAGGATGATTGGATGGAGTGGAAGGAAAGTTTAAGGGGGAAAGAGTTTGGGGGAAGGAAAATAAAATAGTTAATTCATTTGTAGCATTGTGCACTGTTCGTACCCACACCTTCCTTGAACCCCCCCCCCCCATGAATCTTTGTGTAATGAAGACCAAAGATACTTCACTAAGGGTGCAATCCTATGCATGTTTAGAAAGAAAAAAGTCCTACCACTCCCAGCATTCCCCAGCCAGCACTGCTGGCTGGGGAATGCTGGGAGCTGTAGGACTTTCTTTTCTGTTTAAGCATGCATACGATTGCACCTTAAACATGTATCTGATCACTCCTTTTTCTTTCGGCATAATATGAGATTGTCTTGAAACCTGAGTACAGATGCCTCTTTTGCTCTAGGGGAAAACTGCTCTGTAACTAATGAAGAAGGATTAATATGTCTAAGTGAATCATACTACAGAAACATCCCTGTATCCACCTGCACTGCACCTGGCCTATGAATCGCTCAGAGAAGTCTAGCCTCCTACAGTTTTCACAAGGGATCGGTCAATCTGAAAAGAAACAGATGTTCAAAATGGCCACCTGCTATGAACTGCAAGAGGTGGCCAGTGAAAACAAAGCACTCACCTATGAGCGGAAGCTCGTCCATAGTAATGCCCTGAGATTTGAGGTGCTTCTTGATACAGGCCAGCCGTTGCACGTTGGGCCCCCAGCGCCTGCTTAGCTTGTGAATGTGCTGAATCTGGGTCACAAAGCGCATTTCCTCGTTCAGCTTGCACTCAGGCCTCCAGTCAGGAGGAGGGATCACCCTGCACATCCCATACTTCTCAACCTGAGCACGGATTGACTCGATGTATATCAACGGGTCATGGAACTCCTTTGGGGAAGGCCGGAGGACAGGAATCTCCTCCATCATGGCCCACCCAGACTTGATGCTACCCTTCTCGTGCTTCCCCGTTGAGTCATGTGGCTTGTGCAAGGACTCTGTTTGAGAGGTAGAATGATTTTCACAGGAGGCATTTTCAGTTTTGCTATGTGCTTGTTTCCCTGGCGTGTTCTTCCCAGCAGCAGCTCTCTTCGGCCTATTTCTTTCCAGACTTTTCTGTGGCACTTCTTGACTCCCAGGCTTTTTCACATGGCCATTCAGCAAAGGCTTCTCCACAGGGGGCTTTTTGCCTGGGGCTTCAATCACAGGGGCCGCCCCCTTTAGCTTCTTGGTCGGCGACTGTGTTTTGTCTATGTGGTTTGCCTCTTCCAGCCTCCTTTTTGAATTGCGCAGCCCCTCCCTCAACTGCCTCCCTACCTCCTTAGTACATGTCTTTTGGCTCAACTTGCCATTGACCTTGACACCATTAACAGCGGGACTGTTGGGCTTGGCCGCTCCAAGGGATAGCACCTGTTTGCGGGTTTTTGCATTGCTACTTTCCATTTTCCCTGAGATTGTATGGTTGACAGGTGAACTGGGCTTGTGGTGATTTAGTTTGGTTTCCTTGACCAGTTCTTTCTTGGCTTTGGTGTATGTGACAGTTCCCTTTGTCACTGTTGCAGTGTACTTCACAGTTTTGGACGGTGAAGGTCTGACTTCTCTCATCTTTTTGGCACTGGCTGTGTTTGCACTCACAGATGACATTCGAGTGATACCATTGACCTTTGAAACCTGGGGAAGTCAGGAGTGTCACAGAGCAGGAGGAAGAAGAGAGAAAAAAAGGGGGGGGTCAATTAATAACAATTCACAATAAGCCTTGAAGGTCACAGTCGTAAAAAAAAAAAAAAACACTTTGAAAAAACCACATCTTGAAGCCCTTTGGCCACATTAGGTCACATTATATGCCATTTTGTGCCATCTCTTATGTCACAGACTTCACTCAGTGGAGAGCAGAATCAGACACACATATTTTAAAAAAAAAGATAAAGATGGGGGGATACAAAAAGAGTATGAAATGTGTGCGTATCCTTTAATCATCTGACGCTGTCTACTCTGAGTGAGATAGTGCATCTGTTCTTTATCTCTGCTTTATAATGGGGCTATGCATATTTATTATTTATATTTATTTATATTTATTTATCGCCCATCTGGCCGGCAACCATATTATGGTTTGGCTCTGGAAGGGTCCAAGTGCCCCCACCCTCAGCCCTGGTCCAGCAAACAACCTTGCTGCTGCCAGACCTTACTTCTTCCACTGCTGCCATTTCTGGACTTCTAGTACTGTGAAAGTATTGCATGTGTGACAGAGGCATCTTTAAAAATGGTCACTGTTCAGAAACAAACACAAAGTGGTGCCTAGGCAGTTCTTAAATAGCGGTAGTAGCAAAGGTAAGGATATAGGGACAGCACCAAGAGGGATAGCAATTGGGAGTATCCAAATTCCCCAAACCTGTTTTGGGATAAAAGGTTTCAATATTCAGAGTTGGATTTGGTCCAATCTAGGTCTGTTGGGGTTTTCCCCAGAGCCATATGCATAGCCCCTAACTTTATAGCATCATGAGAACAGATGCATCCAGCCTCCCATTGCAACCCATCCTCTTTTTCCAACATTAACACCCTTCCCCTGCTCAATTCCCACCTACCAGACATGTCCACTCATTTCCCATTAAATTGATTAGAAACTAAACACCAGCAAACTGTTGCTAACTTTAATGGAAAATTGCCAAAATCTCTCACCATTTCACTTCCATCCATCACAATTTAAAAACAACCATAAAATAATACATTTAAATAATTATAAGGGCACACACAATTATGTCCAATATGTACCCAAGAGATTAACCTGGCTTCGAAGGATCCAGCTTCTAAAATAATCTCATAGTCAGGCGGCACAAATATTATATAATAAATATTGGTTC
Source organism: Shinisaurus crocodilurus (assembly GCA_021292165.1). Taxonomy (NCBI): domain Eukaryota; kingdom Metazoa; phylum Chordata; class Lepidosauria; order Squamata; family Shinisauridae; genus Shinisaurus; species Shinisaurus crocodilurus. The sequence continues at coordinate 136,452,374 of CM037880.1, forward strand.
AATAGTTATGAAATGTGCAGATGTTATTATTTTATTTTTTTCAAGAAGATTGATATCCAGGCAGTTACAACTTTATTCAGCAGGCACAATCCAGCAAAAGATTGGAAGTAATGCCCATTGAAAATGATCAAATAGGACTTAGTCACAACAAGTTCCACTGATTTCAATGGAATTAGTTACAATTAATATTTGTTGAATTTCCCCCAATATTTTTAAACTATACTATATCTTCAGCACTTAACCATCATTACACAAAAGCCAACTAGCTTTGTCAAAGGCAAGGCAAGAGTAATTATTTCAGAGGAACAGAGACATCTACAAACTTCACCACATGCACTTAAAATGGTACACCGGAGACAGCATTTGTGATATTTACTCTCCAAATGGTAAAGGAGAAGACTGGGGCTACAGTAGAAGTCAAAGGGATGCTCATTATCCCTTCCTACTTCTTAATCTCATCTCTCATCCTGGATGCCTCTCCATAGAGAGAGAGAGAGGTGTGTGTGTGTGTGTGTGTGTGTGTGTGTGTGTGTGTTTTAATATCAGGTAACAAAATAGAGTCGTCCAATATTTAATTATTCTTATTATAGTTCAACAACTCTGGGGAGGAAGGGAGACCTTCAGGCAGCCAAGTTTAAATAATTCAGCATTATGTTCTTTAACTGCTAAAGCCCAGCAACTAAGAGGCAAAACATAGGTATCCTGAAAAGCAGAAAGGCACAATAAGCATTGCACAGTAGCCATAAAACTTACCTTCCCAACTGTGATTATATGGTCAATAGAGTACCAGGCTGAATGTGAATAAGTGTGCAAAAATGTCAGTGAATATATATAATTAGCCTTGGAGGATATTTCATATTTGATGGCATAGGAAATTATAAACTTGAACCCATATCCTCCAAAGACCGCTCTTCCCTTTCATCACATTGCAAGAGCCATGGAAGGCAACACTGTACCGCCATAACAGTTGTAGTAGCAGGAAGATGTGCAGCTTCACCTACCTCTGCAGCACTGTGAAGCCACACCTGTCAAATTTTGCCCTTCCATGAGGAGAGGTTTACAACCCTAACCACACCATTTCACTTATTTTTCTTTGGAACAGGAAAGCAACCCAAATGGCTACCTAGAAGCAAAAGTACTTGGTAATAGGAGACACCTTTGATTTAGACACAAAGAGTGCACTATTTATGCCTGTAGTTCAAGCAGGAAGTCAGAAGGTTCACTGTTCAAGGCAGATATGTGGTGAGGGATATTTTGGGTCCCAGCAAATTACTTATTTTTCCCCAGTTTGGCTTTTGGTTAGAACCGCTGCTTCTGTCCCATTCGCCTCCTGCAATTGCCTCAGTGTTAAGTATTGCAAAAGAACCACACACATGCAAATCTGGTGACACAAGCTACAATTTTGTACTAACAAGTTACAAAAAAAGCAACCAGGCCATTTTACACATTAGGAAACCAATGAGAAAGCATGACCAAGGATATAGATCTGATGCAACAACATAGAACATTCATAGAAATTTTACAAACAAACTATAAAAAATAAGCACATAAAATCATGCTTTCCAGCTGACAAGAAACTGCACATCATGACATTAGAGCCTGAAATATTCTGAGATGGTAGGAGTGATTGAATCATGCTATCAAGCCACTCCTAAAAAGGAGCTTGCTTGCTTCAAATACCCACATGTGATAACATGCTTGTTAAAATGTAAGTGTACAACAGATACAGCAAAATGTAAGTACATAGAAAAGAGGGAAGGCCAGAACCAACCAAAAATATATAATTAATACTGTTTTGCAATTCTTTATTCTTTTATTTGGTCCCCAATTTATAAACCATTTTGCATTTCCTCATCTCTATGTTTTATTGCATCCTAATATCACATGGGATATCCAGTATACACACCCATTACACAGATGTGTTGGGAGCCATAGTTTTATTGTAAGATATAAATGGTTTGAACTGTAACCTTAGCATACCCATCTTTCACAAAAGGATGGCCAAAGTCTGCCTGGTATCAGCAGCTATTCAATATGAAGCACACATGGTATATTTGGGGTGCACGATAATAAGACACAGAAAGTGCCAGAACTGAAGATTCTGAAACTCACCAGACTCAACTCTTACTTCAAGCCTAGGTAAACCAGCATTCACTGACCTGGTTTGCACATAACATTAACCCGTGGTATATTTAACCCATCAGTTGTTGAATTCTGGGATGTATGAAAGCAGCTGTACTAACAAACCATAGTTTGTTAACCATGAACAACCCAGAAAGAGAAGGAAGGCATGGTTTGTTTTTGGGTTGTGAACCCTTGGGTTGTTTAAACCATGGATTCTTGTCACAGGTGAACCCAGAACCATGGGTTGTTCACAGGTTGTTTTGCCAGACTACAGAGGCAGTGGGCAAGAGTGGTAAAGAAACCCCTGCCACTCTATGTGCCAATACTACAGCTCCGCAAGGGCATTTGGGATACAGGAAGGAAGCTGGAAAAGGAGGAGGGAAACAAACAAACCGTGGTTCAAGAAAACAAACCATGATTTGTTGGGTCGTCTGCCTGACAAACCCTGGATAGGGCAACAAACCATGAGTTAGCCATGGGTTAAATAAACCATGGGTTAGCATTATATGTGAACTAGGTCTACTGTCTCCAGATTTTTCTCCCTGAATTCTATCACCTACAGCCTTCTAAACCTAGTAGGAGTTTGCCTTTTGCAGGGCTTCAGCACTTGGAGAACACAAGTAAAGAACAAAACAAAACCCCTAATGAAATTCAATTGTTTCAGTGCTTTCCCTCAATATAGTCAGAGATAAAGGGGTTTTTGTAACAAGGACACAAAACAAACATTTTAAAAACAGCTAGAGAAACATTTGACACCTATTTGCTAAGCTCCAGAGAAGAACACAGAAGCAATGCTATTCGTACCCAAAGGGCTTACAAGAATAGATGGACAGGTAAGGAGTTGAAGGAAAAGGTCAGGGAAGAAGGAGCAGTAGAGAATTAAGCAGGAGTGTGGAGGTGTGGTTAGTCTGGCTCAGGAAAGAAGCTGTTGGAAATGAAGGTCTCGAGAAAAGCAAATGGGCTTAATCTGAGAAAAAGGTTGTGACAGTCAGAGATAGACAAAACAAAGGCAATAAACTGCATATGAGTTTCCGAGAAGCAGAGTGAAAGGGGGGGAGGTAAAGGGAGAGACAAGAGGTGCTTTCAGATGGAGCTTTTATCCTGCATTCACCCTGCATGAATTTTACCAGGGAATCCAGATGCCATCATCTTCCACTTGTAACTTTCCTGTGCTTTCCCACCACTTCTTCTGTCTTTTTTTCTCCCCCCACCCCCCAAAAAAAACCATTAAGGAGGGAAAGATGGAATAGCTATTTTTTGATTGGTAGTGCTGGGAGCCTTATTTAGCATCTTCAGGATAGCGTAAGTTTATATCATGACAATCTCTGTTTGGACACTTGGAAAACCCCTTCTTCATGAGAGCCCTCCCACCTTCTCTCTCTCACACATGCACACATAGGAATGGGTGAGGAATCTGTTTGGGGGGTGGAAATCCATCGGATTTCCTTGGTTCAGCCCCCCGGATTCTGGTTTGCTGCCCATGCGCTGGCACCGACTTACAGCAGTGCGAGTTGAGCCAGCATGCGGACTTCCGCCTGTAAGACACACCATGATTTGCATATTTTTTTCAACCTGCCAATGGAATTTGTGTAACACGGTGCTGGGAAAGTACATGTACATGGAGTCACATGGTTTTTAAGTGTTTTGCGCAAAAATGGCAATTTTTGTGAAAATTGGCACCCGAAAACCACATGGTTTAGTGAGATTTGTGCAAATCTCACTAAACAGTATGCTTTTCGGGTGCCGTTTTGCACAAAAACAACTTTTTTGGCGCAAAACAGCACCCGAAAACCATGTGGCTCTAGTAAGTACAATTTGAGCAAATTGCGTAAGTCATGTTAAAACCATGTGCTCTCTGGGCACCATTCTGCACAAATTCCATTGGCAGTTTGAAAAAAATACACAAATCGTGGTCTGTCTTATAGGGTGGAAGTCTGTAAAAAAAAAAACCTCAACTCTGCTTGCTTCCGATCATCTGATTGGAAGTGGGCAGGAAATCTGGAGAGATCAAAATGAGCCAGATTTCCCTGTTTCAGTACATCGCTATCACACACCTTTAATTCTGAGACAGCTTTACACCAGAATAAAAACTGCCAGGACAGAAGCTTCTGATATTGCGTCGGGAATTTCAGAAACTGCAACTTATCATAACTAGTTAGATGCATTAAAAGTACCTTAATAATACATTCATTTAGATCCTTCAAAGTCAGCAACAAAACTACATGGGTACATATACTCTGTAAATACACTATTTCCAATCTTCTAAAACTGTACATATCAGCCCTGTGGGGAAGAAGGAATGACGGAGGCTGGAGCAGGCCGAGGGAACATCAGGGCCTGCTCCAGTTGGACTGACCCCCCCCCCGGGCTAACTGACATCTACAGCCCTGTGGGGAAGAAGAAGGAGGCTGGAGCTTCTTGAGACACAGAAAATTACAGAAGTAATAATTAATATTCCCCCTTCTTCCCTCCCCATTCCTTTTTCCTTGTGTGTCGTGTCTTTTTAGATTGTAAGCCTGCGGGCAGGGACTTTATTGTTAATTGTTGTAAACCGCCCAGAGAGCTTCGGCTATTGGGCGGTATAAAAATGAAATGAAATGAAATAAATAAATAAATAAATAATATCAGTGTTTGAGAGTGCATTAAATATTCCCAATTTCCAACTCTGATTCCCCAGCAGGAATAGCATGCCCTGGTTCAGGTAAAATACACAAAGGCCAAAGTAGACCAGATTGAACCATGTATTAAGTGGCAACAAACCTCTTCAACTCAGAAAAATATTAGAAAAAAAAAACCTTACCCAATCATGCTAAAGAGATTCTAAAGTTTCACATGGTTAAAAATTGCCTTAAAAGCACCTGCAGGGGAACTGGTACCGAAAAAAGCAAAAGGAATTGCGGTAGGCAGTTTCTTACCTTTCTACTGTTGATATGCCTCCCCCCATTAACCAAAAACACACAACCTTTGTGAGCCAGCCTAATAAAATGGCTGCACTGCCAGCTGTGCAAGATCACCATAGAGTCTTAGAGTCAGAGTTCCATCTTAAGGCAGTGTTTACCTGAGCGCATAAGAAATAAGTCAATTTAATGGTAAAAATAAGTAACAGTGATTGATCATTAGTCTTTATCACTTGTTACACTGCTCAAGCTAATCCGTTAAAAAACAACACACACAATTACTCTTTTCTATTTCTTGTTCCCTGCATTGCCCCCCCCCCCCACTCGGATTCAGAGACCCATTTTATCTGCACACAACTCACACTCAGTTGTAAAAACCTACTAGTGTCCTAACCAGATGAAATTCTGTTGAACTCTTTTTTAAAATATTGAAATACAAGAGTCCTTCTCGGTCTTGCATAACCAACAGAGGGCATGTTTTGACCTTCACTTGCATAACCAACAGAGGGCATCACTGAGCTACATTTTATCTCCTCTCAACTCCTCCGGGGTTTGACGAGGGGGCAGCAGACCACGGGAGAGAAAGTATGTAAGCAACAGAAAATGTACACCAGAGAAGGAGAGAAAAATGTGCAGATCTATGAAACAGGGAAGACATTATAGAAAAACCGAAAGGGTTTTTGGAGCGAAGGCTCAAAAGAAATTTCCTCTTTGGGGGCAAAACTAATAATTTGACATTAATCCTAAAAGCAGAAACATAATGCTGTGATCTAATGCTAAGCTGTAAATCTTTATATCTGTCCATGTCTACTCATACTGAGAAAACAGCTTTTTCATTACAGGAGTTCAGGCCTATAGTGAATTTATCCAGAGACTCATAAGAATAGTGACTGAGGTTACTTTCTAGGATTAGCTTGAGGAATCAAATAAGATATTTCATCCTTTTAATGCAGTAACGCTAACCAATCTTGCCTAATTCTGTGTAATGGGCTTTATGGTGTGTGTGTCCCCTCAAATTTCATGAGTACATTTGTGAGTATTCTGTACGTATGTTTAGCATATGCTGAAATCCCTATCTGAAAAGGAAACAAATGTATGAGAAGCCTTTTTTTAAAATTCAAGGGTGAAGAACAGTTACATTCTTAGGAATGCCTTCATATCACGGCCACCAAAAGCTTTTCACACTGACTTCTCAGAAGCCCCAAAACAGTGCTGTGAAGACCACACTTCCATCCTCAGCTTTATGTGTCATTTGTTCCCTTCCTAAAAATACGAATGCCTTATGTTCCTCTCACTGCCTCAAAACCCCATAAACCTGCAGATACTGTGAAAAAAATAAGTATAAAAAAATGAACTCCCTAAATCTTTCAAATTCATCCTATAATTCCCACAAAATGGCTTAAACAGATTATCTGCAGCCAGATAAATGGGAGGGAAAGTTTCATTTTTGTTGTTTTTCTTCAGTAACCTGTACGATAATGCTGGCCCTATTGCTGCTGCTGTTTTTAATGGTGTACAAACCCCTGTGTCTTGTCACATGTCTTGTAATTCTATTTCCCAACTTTCCTGGACCATCCAGGATATCTATCCAGTGTGGAATATGTAAGGGATCTCTAAGCCAATAGTAAGGTTAATGCTGAGATTCTGAGCTATCTCAGTTACACTCTGGGATTGTGGGGAACCTTCAACGTCATGGTCAGTTTACGTGATCACATGAACAAAGCAGCAAAAATGCATAGTCATATGAACATCATGGCCAGGTCTGGACGATCTTTACTGGCTTCGCAAACCATTGTTTATGAAGCCAGGAACAGCATCAGGGCTGAGTACTCCTCCCTTGCCTCTCCATTCCCCCACTCCACAGTCACGTTGGCCTCAGCACTTCATTCCTGATTTGTATTAAAGCCAGAGATTCCTGTTATATCTGAACTGGGGAACTCTGTCTGTTAACAAACTAACAAAGTATCAGCTAACTGGCAGATAGTTAATCAACAAAATATCAGTTATCATACAAATCTGATCCTGTCTTCTGATCCTTGTTAACTGGCATTAAGCTAGAGATATAATGGGAAACTATGGCTTAATACAAACCAGGAATGGTTTGACTAGGAATGTTACCTTTTGCCTCGTGCGGGCCGAGTGCGACTGAACTTGGCCCGGCTCGCGCCCGCGCGAAACTCGTTCGGGCCTACGGGCCTACCTTTTCCAGCGGTGGCTCGCCTCTCTGCGGCGAGCTGCCCGCAACGGTCCCGTCGCGTCACATCCGGCCCCGGAAGTGACGCGACGGGACCCTGCGCAGGCGCACTGGACCCCTGCGTGCCGTATTGCGCCTGCGCAGGGTCCCCGTCGTGTCACTTCCGGGGCCGGATGTGACGCAACCAGCGCCGGCAGCTCGAGCGGCGCGGAGAACTGCTCCACACCGCTCAGAAGATCGAGGCGGGGGGCTGCCCCCGTGGAGAGGCGAGCCGCGGAGAGCCACGAACCCCCCCAAGGTTCGTTTTCCATCCCTAAAAACTGTTTGACATTCCTGGTTTCCAGACATAGGAAACTATGGCTTAATATAAGCCAGGAATGAAGCAACGAAGTCCATGTGTGAGGGGAGAAGGGAAGAGCATTTGGCCCTGATGTTCCTTCCCAGCTTCATAAACCATGGTTCATGGTTTATGAAGCCAGGAAAGATCATCCAATCCTGACCCTATAATAAGTCCCACTTGTGTTAGCCCTCCTACTCCTGCATATGAGCCTTAAGAATGTCTACATCGATTTAAAACCCCTTCTCTAGTTTCCTGCATTAAGCAGGGGGTTGGACTCGATAGCCTTGTAGGCTCCTTCCAACTCTATGATCTATGAAATCTACAGAGTCCTAAACAGAAAGATACTTATTGGCAAATGATGTCTTGGGGCTTCTGGCCTAATTGCTAAATATGGATGGGGAAGTTCCTCAAGGAGTGCCAGTCGGCAAACAGCCAAAAGTATTCAGGTCTTTCCAAGCCTTCTCCAGCTGAACAAACATCAGCCAAACAAAGCCTTGCTTTAGGCTGTGTTGTTTCATGGAGGTACTAGAGATTTCTGGCACTATATCTAAGAATCATTACCATAGAGAGAAAAAATAGTTGATGTTAGAACAGAACAAAAGGCAGTGGAGGACATTATATAGATATGGGCCTCAAAATTCTGAAATGCTCTCTAACTAGCTGGAATTTAGCATACGAACAGCAGTTTTCCTATTGTACCTTCTCAGTAAATTTGTAATAAACTGACAAAGGCTGTGTTTATTAACTGTAGTCCTTCAATCCTTTTAAATATCAACTGGAGGAGTAATTCAGGTGATAAGTTCATCACAGCTGAGCTTTCCTCCTACTAATTTCTTACATGTGTTGAGAGAAAAAAAAAATTTCCTGAAGAAAGCCAATATGCGATGGAAATTTCCAAGACTTGGGCTATCATGACACCAAAAGAAAAATGTGGTCATGTGAATCCACCCTTACTACCACTCAAGTGGATTTCTAAAAAGCCTCATGCAATAAGGCAAGGTAATAAAGTGTTACTAATATACTAAAGTGTTACTATATACTAATATGTGCAACATTTCTCTCCCTTGATCATCTGCTCACAGAAAGTCAGTCCTAACACCTTCATACTGCCCTTTTAAAAGCCTAATGACATTTTCTCCATGTAGAACAAAACAACAGGCAAAGCCTCTTAGGATCAACTTGTACCATCTCGTCCCAATTGGTGTACTGCACAGTACCTGTTTCCTTAAGTCCTGAGCCGATCGATGAAGGGTGTGGTGGTTGTTAGCAGTGAGCCCTTTTGTGGAGAATCCTGTGTTTATTGAAGAATGATGATTAGCAGCAGCCTGGTCTTTTCGACTCTCGGACCTGTGTTCACTGTGTCTCTCTTTTGCTGGCGTTGTCTCCTTGACTTTGTGTTTATGAACAGGTTCCCTCTCTCTTGTTGATTTGCTGGCTCCATTGAAGACTGGAAAGGGTGAAGAAAGATTCATGGAAAAATAAGGGGCAAAAAGAAAGGAAGGAGCAAGACAAAAGTTAATTTCAGATCAGCCTCCTTTTAAAAACAAGAGGAAAAAAGCAGCTGCTACTAGCTAATATACGTAATGTCTAATTTGATATAAAGAAAATCAAAACAGCCATATCAAAGTAGGACGTAAGGTTGTTATAAATTGATCATTATCCTGCACCAATATCTCAGGCAAGATCTTTCTTCCCACAGGACAGGTCCAAGACGTTTTGCTGCCTGAGGTAAAAGACAAGATAGTACCCACCCCCCACCCCCACCCCCCCATTCTATGTACAGAAGCCGACCGGACTGCAACTGAATCTTGCTTCCAACTCTAGCAATGTGATAAGTACACCTGAGGGCAGCAGGCCCATTTAAGAGTTGCAGGCCCAGCTGCATGGCATACAAACCTCTGTCCTCCAACACCTTGCTGCTGTTCCTCTTCCTCATATGCTACCTGAGGTGGCTGCTTCACTCTGCCTAATAGCAAGGCTAGTCCAGGTTAGGATCACCTATAAGCACTCATGGGCAATATTGTCAGTCACTGTGTTGGATCTGCACAGTTCCACGAGCTCCGTATTTCTCCAGCCCCAAAATGTTAAAACTTCACAGGCACAATAGCCAAGCTGCAATAGTGCAGCTGCAACAGGCAAGGCCCGACACTGCTATAACATGAGCAGAAAAGGAGGAATGGTGTGTGTGTGTGTGTGTGTGTGTGTGTGTGTGGTGGGGCATCAGGAGAGTAGCAAGGTCAGCAACCTTTCCAAATAGTAGGATTGGGGGACCACCACCACTCCTGCCGCCATGCTGTGCAAAGAAAACACAATACGAAAGCTAATGCACAACCCCATAGAACGTAAGTAAACCTATTCTTATTCTAAGTACACCTTGAGCAGACATATTCAAGTCCCAGTGGCAGGACAAACTGCCTCAACACGAAAAACCTACAGTATTTTTCCATGTATAAGACTATACTTTTTCCTAAAATTGTTAGACTAAAAAGAGGGTCGTCTTATACACGGAAGTAAGCCGAGGAGAGAACCGCACGGTTGTGAAACTGCCCAGTGGGGGGCGTCTTATACATGGGGGCGTCTTATAGACGGAAAAATACGGTAATATAGAGAAAGTCACCTTTATCTTTCTGGGCCAACCTTCCCCAGCCTGGTGCCCTCCCGATGTGTTGGACTACAACTCCCATAATATAACAGCTGGCTGTGGGATTATGGGAGCCATAGTCCAAACATCTGGAGGTTACTAAGTTGGGAAAGGCTGCTCCGGGCATACAACAAACAGCACCTCGCATTTATAAATCACTTTTGCATGTGTGCCAAACACAAAGAGAAGTATTCTCACAAATAACAGATCACCCAACATCCAAGAACTACAGAAAAGAAAGAAGAGCAGGGGTTTAACCCTTATGCTTTCAGAATCTCAGTCCTGGGCTTTGGACACAAACACCCATTCAGGAACTTTAGCTTTGCAGCTGTGAGAGAAGGTAAAATGTCAAAGCACTTCAAAGAGATAAGAAGTGAAGGAAAGGAACCAAAATACCCAGTCCAACACAAACGTAACTGACTATCCTTTTCCATTTGGCACTACCAGAACAGTGCTGGGTGTGGAGGCCCCTGGAAAACCAGTGGCTGCATACCACACTCATGATGACACAGAGCTTTGGGGTGCCTGCCAGAAACCTAACATCTGTTGCCCACCCGACAGGATGCAGTGACGAGCAGCAACATTAGGAGTAGTGACAGCAGCTTCCATAAAGATGGCACACAGCAAGTATATGCCGAATCCACAACAGGTATCTTTTTGAGTAAAGGTAAGAGGAAAGGATATCAAAGCAGTTTATGGCAAATAAATTGTGATGTTTATGCTTGAATATTGTCTCAATATTCAAAACTGAGGGAGAAAAAGAAGAAGTAGTTAAACAGCTCAGGCACATTTTGTTTGACCTGTGGTTTCTGAGCTCTTAAGATTAAAAACAAATGGAAAGAGCTCCAATGTTGTCATTACCTAGGACCATGCCAATTAATGAGCTAGTCAACTGCTACGAGGCAATGTCATTGGGCAATTATTTAAAAAGTAAACCAGCCCCTCCACTTTCCCAACATGGTAACCACAGCATTATCTCAGAAAACAGTTTAACCACTAAAATGCATAACGCCCTGCATTTAGGTCCTACCCATGCTACAATCTATATCAACCCTGCCCCCAGTCTCCCAAACACTGCATTTTCTGCTGAGCAATGATCATCCAATAATAATTTGGGGGTTAACTATTTCTCTCCCTTTTATCTTAACTGGATGGCTGCTGTAATGGGTTTTATGTATATTTCTTAGTATGAAGGTGAAAGAGCCAAAAAATAGTCAAATAAACTCCACCTCTCTATTATTATCTACTCTCCACCCCTAAAGGAGGACATAGAAGCCACTATCCTTTCCCTTCAAATTCAGAGGGATGCAACGGCAAGATAGCTATCGTGTAACAGTGGGAAGACATGTCTCCTGTTATGATTCCAATAACTGGGGGCAGGGAGGTAGTTTCTCTTCTCCTGAAGCATTTGGATATATAAAAAAGGTGGTTATTACTAGCAGTTCTCCAAAAAAGTAAAACCTTTTGCAGAATGGAACTAGGAATTCTGGGGAAGAGATAAAACCCACATCTGCTACGTTCATTACTTCAGTCAAGAAAAGCCGGTCTAAGTAACAGAGCCGAAGGGCAAGAAAACAGCTAGAGCAGGTGCCTCTTTCTCCATGCAAAATGAGTTGTGAAAAGAAACAATACCCTCTGCCAAAAGAAGCTGACCAGGCATCCCCTACAGGACACAGCAAAGTAAGAAAGGGGCGTGAAAGGCAAGAGAATTCATCATTGAGTTCCAGGGGAAAAACACAGGACTGATTTACTATGAAGGTGCTGCCAATGTCAATAGAATATGTATGACTTTGGTGGGGGTATGGTAGCCCAGGTATTTTTTCATCCTTGCTGCTAGAGCTTAGGGCTCCCAGCTACTCAGTGCTGAATACATTTTTCAAGCTCTGCCGACAAGGTGCTGATCAATTTATCTGGATATGACATGAAGGCCACGTGAAGAAAATACATTGTGACTAAGGCAGCTCTGCTGATTTGCAAGAAAGTAATTGATGTGATCCTACAGGAACAAAAACCACTGCATTAGTGACAGTGCTAATGTGTTAACCTAGCAACTAGGAAAACAAGATCCCAAATAAAAAATGAAAACAATACTGTTTACAGTATACACGTCTTACTGACAGTGGCTTCATGCTGTGGCTTTATTTTCAACAGAAAATGAAGGAGAGGGGAGCATATAGGAACACTAACTTTAAGGCAGACAGAATAAGCCAACATGTTAAAAAGTTAAGGGCGCAATCCTATGCAAGTTTAGAGAGAGAAAAGGCCTACAACTCCCAGCATGCCGCAGCCAGCAATGGCTGGGCCATGCTGGGAGTTGTAGGCCTTTTCTCTCTCTAAATTTGCATAGGATTGCATCCTAAATTAATTATGAAGAGGTTTTAAACAGATCAACATCCTCTTGATTTCCTGAGATGGACAGAAGCCACTCTATAGAAAAAAGATACAGTGAAAGAGGTTACATTTCATCTTCATACTATGAACAGTAATGATACATATTCTCACGAGTATGGCGGTACTGTAAGAATTCAATTTAGTCCTCACCAATATCTCCTAGCCAACTCAACATGGTCAAGTACATTTTGTATTCAATGACCTACCATGCCCATTATGAACTTGCTTGAGTGTTTTCCCTTTCCTGGGAGTCGACTGGCATGAAGATGAAGCATTGTTTGTGGCCACCTTTGTGTCCTCTGTTTCTTCATCTTCATCTTCTTCCTCCTCCTCATCCTGAGAGCTTCCAAAATATACCATGTTGGTGGGCAGGGCAGGAGAACCTGGTAACAAGTCAAGTGCATAAATATTATCTGACTGCACACAGCTATTAACTCTAATTAAAACATGGCCTTCAAGAAATTCAGAGTGAGGGCTCAGGGGGACTGATGAGCACATTCTGAGTTTAGGTTTGCTACCTTTTTCCTGACCCTGGGCAGTATCTAATACTGCCGTTACACTACCGCTGTTTCTGTTGTGCCAGTGGGTCCCACTGCTAGCGCTTTCTAAAGGAACCCCGGAAATGAGTGGAACCCTTCCTCAAGCTCTGACGACCTGGAAATGAGTATTTCTGCTCATTTCCTTTTGCTTCAGAATCTGCTAGCTTCCTGTTGCAATAGTGGTGAGTCCTGCTAGCATGCGGGCACCACTGAATACTGCCCCATTTCCATATCTTTAATAGCATCATGACACACTGCAATTTAGCAGGTGAAGCTTAATAGCTTCACCTCCTTAATCTGTCCACATCAAACACCTATTAAATACACAAGAGTTGGGAGAGAAAAGGTGGTGACTATTTTGGTTGCGAAGCTCTTTTCCAGCATAGCACAGGGCCAGAGCTTGCTCACATGAACCACCTATTTGCTAAACCCCTTTTTGTGTGATGCACCTCTGCAACTTAACCCTTTCTCCTGTTCATGGCTTATAATAACCTTACCCCACACTCCAGCTAAAGGCCACATTAGTTGTGATAGCAGTAGACACGTTTCTTTTGACGCATCTGCCCAGCTCACATATGAAGTGGTGTGTGTGTGCATATCTTACTTTAGCAGAGAAAAGAACATATGAGAAGAGAGTGCTTAACTCAATCTGTATCTTGCCCCTTATCTGCTCTACTGCTTTCATTGCTAATTCCACATCACATCTAGTCTGGCCCGAAGATCATCTGTGAGACAGGGGGGAAGTGTTTCTCTGTAGAATCCCTAGCTTTGGAACATGGCTGGTATTCATAAATATGGGGATATAGTCTTTATTATTTTTATCAACAGAACATCAACAATATATCAACAAGCAGAGTACAACAATGCTTGATGGATAAACAGCATTTCAAAGAAGATATCAGCCATCACAGCCTTTCACATGAAAGCACCCCAGGACCCTTTCCATTGCCATATACCGGTACTTTAAAATGTCCTTCCAGAAGGATGTATGAGATGCACGGGGTTTAAGGGTTGGGCTGTTTTTATTCACATACATTATAAATGAAAACCACATGTCAATAAAATGTTCACATTTCAGCATTCCACTCAAAAGCCTACTGCGATGTGTCACGTGTTAGGATAACACTGTCTTCCACACCCTAGCTCAGACTTCTCCAACCTGGTGCCCCTCTACATGTGTTGGACTACAGCTCCTATCAGCCCAGCCAGCATGCTGGGGGAGGCTGAGCTGGCTGGCCAACCCTGGAAAGTGAAGCCTGCTCTATATGGGCTGCTGCCAGTAAGTGCATGGCACAACAACCAACCCACCATTGCTTATTGCCAGGGTGGGTTACCGTGACGTGCAAACCTGCCCAGCTTTTTGGCCCAGGACTTACATGGGGGCTTAAAGGGGGTGGGGGGTTAAATTACAGAATACAAAATCCAATGTGTGAAGTGAGGAGTGGCAAAGGCTCTTATATGAAGAGTCCGGGGTGTGTGTGTCCTGTATTGTGGATTAACACTTTTCATTCATATTGTATGATTTTTAGATTATGCTTTTATGGTGTTTATTTGTGTGTGTGTGTGTGTGTGTGTGTGTGTGTGTTGTGTTGTGTTAATGATGCTTTATATTGATTTTGGCAGGTTTTCTGTTATATTGATTATGGATTTTTGTATTTGTGTGACTGTTTTTTGCAGTGGGAAGCAATGCATACCGGTACATTTAATAAATAATAATAGGTTGAAAATTGTAAATACTCACTTTAATTTTTTTTAAAAACCTTCAGTCTATGAATTTTTAACAATCACTACTGTCATCAAGTATGTCAAATCAAATATAAGAAGCCTGTGTTGCTTGTAACAAAAGCAAGCAAAACTAACAAACCCATACAAACACAGGTCTAAACAACTGCATACAGAGTTAATGGGCAGAATCCAACTGGGCTCTTCCACCCCCACTGATTCTCTTCTACCCTGCCAATTCCATTGCACAAACAGCCCCCGCACAACAGTGATTTAGCGCTTCTGGGACAACCCAAAACAGGCAGGAAAGCTCATTTCGGGGCTTCCCTCGGAGGCGTTAAATATCTCTTGCGTAAGCAGCAGGTGCCATTTGTGCAATGGAGTTGGTAGGACCCACTGCTTGTGGAAGGGACTCAGCAGGACAAAAAGGAATTGGCGGGGGCATAAGCACTGCCCAATGTTCTCTTTCTCAGGCAGAAGAGTCCAAAGAATGTGAAAACTCAAAACTTAGCGTGACAGAGACAGAAAATGAAGTAGGTTGATGTACATTTCACTGGACCATGTTGCAATATAGAGGCAAACTTTCAAATAAAATTGAATTCATCATGCTGAATGGAAAGACAGATAAATATAAAACATAAGGGGAAATGCAAGCATAAGTGTTGATAAATGAAATTCTTACTGGCAATTTAACTAAAAATACAAATACAGGCAGTCCCCAGGTTATGAACGAGTTCCATTCTTAAGGATGTCTTTAAGTCGAATTTGTATGTAAGTCGGAACAGCATAGCGTTCTATATGTTAAAATCGGCATTTGCGCAAATTACGCAAATTTTGTAGTATACTACATTATGTACTCTATGTAAACGACGAAGTGCCGGGGAACCCAGAAGTCTGTTCTTAAGTATGGGTTGTCTGTAAGTCAGACTTTCTTAACTCGGGGACTAACTGTACTAATCATTGCATTTTTGTGCTTCAAGATTAATTTTATTTCCTCTCAGCTTAATGCAGATTTGTGTTTTTCGTTTTTAAAGAGAACTATGTCTCAAACCACTCAAATCAAGAGTATAGATAGCATCTGTTTTGCCAACAGCAGCATTTCAATGCTCTTCAGGATTACCTGGCAGAGTATCTGTAATATTTACCGAAATGCAAACTAAATGATTTCATTTAAACAGAAATCAAAACTGCTACGCTACAACCTCGGCAGAAACCATTTCAATCCAAGAGCCTCCTGTATAATTTGGGCTGTGGCTTCTGAAAAAATCAGGTTCTTCTCTGTGAATTCTTTGCCCAGGTTCCCCCCTTTTTTTCTGATCCTTTCTTTCTTCTCACAATTAAACGTAGGCCAGCTGTGCTCTTGAGAAACACTAAAACAATTTAAACCGTCACAGTGATTTAAGGATGAAGTCAGGTCAAGGTATGTGGGACTTTAGCCCAGCCCAGTAAACACATGGCATGCCAAGTGCTACATTTCTGAAGGATTAGGGTTTTTCTTCCCCCACCCCTCCCTCTGCGCATTTGACAGGAGGCCCTATTTAAGGACTACATATAGGTGGAAAATCCTAGATATGCTGCCTTGCCTTCACACCAGCACTCAATATATACGGCCTGACTTCTATTTACATGCAGGCCTCTGTGCCAACATCAATGTAATTTGAACCATTTAAAGGCTGCTTTTATACTTGCCAGCATGATGTAAAGGACCCATAGTGTAAATGAGAATCAGGTCTGTAGCCTCCAAGAGAAAAGAGCAACTGTACATACACTGTTGCTCTCTGAGGAGTACAGTAATCGCATAGGACAGAGTTTGCTGGTGCCTCAATAAACAGGAGAAGTGCTTGGTTGGGTCAATTTAAAGTCTGCTTGCAAGGCAAGGAATGGAAAGACAGACTGCCCTTCAAAGCCTGTGCCCTCCATCACTAGCAGACCATGAACAGCCTAGTATTATGGCTATGACATACAGCCCAATTTCTTATTTTTCCCCTCCTTTAAAAGCAGCTAGTGAAAGCAGTGGAGCATGGGACAATTGTTTATCCTTTGTGGGAGAGAAATAGGGGGAACTTAGAGACTGTTTATTCTTTGTGGGAGAGGAGTAAGCCGGAGGGTTGGGGTGGGGGGTAGAAATCAGTGAGAACCGTAAGACTGAAATACCATTTTTTCTGGAAAGGGATTTTTTCCCCTTTCCAGAAAGGACAGAAAGATAAATAGTAGAGACAATGATAATGAATGTTAATAAAGTAAAAGCAAAACAAAAGTCTTATGCTCTACAGCAAAATGTGTGTGTGGGGGGGATGGGAATAGACAGTCGCCTTTGATGACCTCAAAGAGAATGGATGAAATTGCTGAAGAGCAATTTGAAAACACTCAGAGCCTATTTAATTTTTCTTTACTTTTTGAATTTCAGTTTTCAGAGTATTAGTCAATACACAAACACAATTATAACAAAAAATGGGAAGGGGGAAAAACTCAACGTAACCTTGTCTCTACCCATTATGGATGATATGCTTAAGCTCTGGCACACTTGGTTCCTGTGTTGTTTGCAAGTATAAAGGTTATATAATTGCAGAAAAATTACACATGAGCCAAACCTGCAATGAGCAAACCTCAATATTTCATTAAAAAGGAACACACAGATGGGCTGAGGGTGGGACCCAATGATTGGGGAGGTGAAGCCTGACAGATCAGTAGACATAATCAGGTGAACCAAGCCATCATGTACAAGCCTACATACTACAAACACACCCACTTGTCTACTGTTAAGGAATTAAGTACTGTATGTATATTGTATAGAGGACAATCCAGAAGGCATTTGTCCCATTTTACAGTTGTGGAACACTTCAAATAGAGGACTATACTCTGTAAAGTAGTACACATGGTCATCCTAACATTTTGAGGCATTTTAGAACTTCAAATCATCTATATTGCTTGGGGAGGGGAGGGGAGGGGGGAATTTAGAAAGACACAGACAAATTGAGGCCAGGAAGCAAATGCCCTCCCCCATGCTTGGATGGTTAAGAAGCCCTTTCATAAGTGCATCAGTAAATGTGTAGTTTGCTTTGGAATGTGCTTATTCAGCTTTGTTTAACCTGAGCCCCAAATGAATGGAACTCAAGGAGACCCCAGTGTTAATAAGGAGGCTATTATGGCTTTTGGGGGACAGGAAGAGGGCATGGGGGGCGGGGGTGTTGAGGAACTCTTTGTGTACCGTTCTTTTGGATACAATGCTTTAAGCTGCAAGACATTTTAGAGATTAAGCAAGGTAGGGGGCCATCAGGTTTTAAGGCAGTGGGCTGTCAAATAAGCACAGAATTAAACTGCTGGTACCCTTGGAAATCAAAGCACTGCACATAGTTATAATGTACAGCTTGCCGAATAACTTGTAAAAAGGATTGGGGGGGGGACGGGACTTAACTAATCTATAACATTGTCTTCTGTGTAACATACTCAAAACGGCCCTAAATGTTGACACTTCACAGTTTCTCATTCTCCATTAGCTACTACATAGGCAACTCATACAAGGGCAATCTCCTTAAATGGGCTTAACCTAAGTTAATTTGAGCTCAATTCAGATCCTGTATGAATTAACTCATTTGTTGAGGCCCAAATTGAATCAGAATTACAAAAAAAGAAGAAGCACAGCCTCAAAATGGAACTGAAAATATAAAATAGTGCCATGCCCAATGCTTTTCAGTCATATGATATACCTATGTATATATTAATATTATATGTATATATTAAATACACAGTATTTTACTATTTTATTAAATTGCGTATTTTTTTTCAGTACCATCCCCCCCTTCCCCCCCCCTTTTATTGTGTTTGCTGCTTCCCTCCTTCTTTTCCTCCCAATTTAAATCAGGCCCTGTCAACTCATCTGCTACAGAATGCTTCCTCTGCTGCTAGCCCTCACCACACGCTGCTCCCCTTTCAAAAACCTATTCTAGAAGCAGGGAGTTGACAGCTGGGAGGAATGATAGCAGGGAGACTTTCTGGCAGCAAAGGCCTCAGGTTTAAGGGATTACCCTTCTAAACACATTGGGGAGCATCTATTACAACTGGGAAGAACTGAAAACGTAGTTCCTAATGCTTTCAGAAGCCCTTGTTCAGGCGTTCTTGTTACTGGTTTCACTGAACGCATGAGGAGAGGAGCGCTCCAGCACTGACCCCCTCCTCTGGTCCAGGGTCCTGGATTGTGTGGGAAGCCTCCACGGATACAGGAGGCTCTCCTGTTCAGACTGTCACCCTCTATACCAGTGTTCTCCAACCTTGGGTCCCCAGATGTTTTTGGCCTACAACTCACAGCAACATCTGGGGACCCAAGGTTGGAGAACACTGCTCTATACATACAGGGTGATAGATGCGACAATGGAGGGTGGTGGGGATGGAATGTTCCTCTGCTCACAGGTTCAGTGAAACCAGTAACGAGAATGCCTGACCTGGGCTAGACCCAATCCATTGATCCAGAAAGCCTTAGGTGCCATACCACACATACTGTGCATTAGCACTAATGTGCACTTGCACAAGTGTGAATTTGTGCGCGCGCGCGCACACACACCCAAGTAAAAAACCAGTTCTGCAAATCCAGAGAATCCAAGTGACTTGGAAAAATCTGATTTCCTACAAAATCCGCAGGTTGGATTCATAGAAATCTGAACTCATTTGAAATGGTTGCAGATTTCTCTGGCATCCCTATCAGGGCTGTAGTTACATGTGAACTGCCCCAATGAGAATCTGAAGTATACAGATCAGTGAGTGGAATCCCAAAATGTGGTAATGTTACTTCACTATAGAAAAGAAATAAATTGGTACTAGTGAATGCAGTGGAGCTTTATTAAGTCAATTGGGCATTTGCCGCTGGTTTCAAATACTAACACAGTTTACATAGAGAGACAAGGTGAAGGATAGAATGACAGAAAAAGTAAAGCCTTTTTTCAGTGAACAAGAGTTAGATGAATGAAAATCCCATTTATACCCTTACTGGTCTACTTCTAGACCAAGGCCCTTATAATGATGGTGCTTTATTGCCCTCAAATTGCAGAGATGAAATATGTAATCGTCAGTAATGGGCATTTAGAATACAGCTCTTAAGAGTTTCAGGCTTATTTCCTAGACTGGTGGGGTGGGGGGTGCGGTGGGGGTGGGGGGAACTTACCTCGAAGGCAGAGAAATGTAAGGAAATCTTCTGTCTTGGGCTTCCTTTTGGAGAGGTCTGAGATCTGTGTAGCTGGAGGGGGCAATAATGGCTCCACTATCTTTATTGGAGTTGTGCTGGGGCTGTTGGGCTGAGACTGAGCAAACTTCCTTTGTGCTTGCAGTCTTGGCCTAAGAAAAACAGAGGAAGAACAAATGCAGTTAGGAGGCAGGGAACAGAGCAAAAGATGGGGAAATTAGCACTGAGACAAGATGAAGGGCAAGACCTCAAATTAGTGTCAATATAGCCTCCCCATTAACATGCCAACTATTCTGTATAGTGCTGAATACAGTAATCGTTACAAGTCTGACAAAAATATCTACCGGTAGTTGCCTTTTTAAAAAAAACACAGGTTGTACAATAACCAAGAAAAGTTTCATTAGGCGCAGGAGAGAGAAAATTAAAATGGCAAAAAAAATTGCAACTTCGTATCCTTCATTAAAATCAGGTGCATTGTTGTAGTAGATGTACAACTTCCATAATTTTCGAAGACTTTTTGGAAACAAAATGGGAAATGTTAGGCAAAAGCAGAACACCTTCAATAGTTATCCACACACCAAAATAAACTTTAGCTAAACATCACCATCTTCATCATCCCTGGGCTTTTCTTTTTTTTATAACAGTAGTACTTAATTGCTCTGAAGAGCAAATTTAAACAGCTCTTACGGTCCCTTCACATGAGTTTTTTCCCCTCCTGATATAACATCAAAGTATAAAATACATGTGCTGCACATCATATTTGAACTGAGAATAATTAGAGATACTCCCAAAACTTGAAATTAGGCTGTTCCTTGGTAGAATCTATTATGTTCATAATGCTCATGTGTGTACGAAGTCTGGGTGGCTATCTAATGAACTTTAGTATTTTCGTTATTCAAATTGAGATTGATTTTGAGTTTATAGCTACATGTTCTGTGTCTGCATAGTCTGCATGACTAAGCATCTAACTCCTCCATTTCTGTGCATGTCCTGCTGTTCCCTTGGTTTAACCCTTTACTTTCTGAAGGAAATGTAAACTTCCTGTTTGCAATGCTCATTTCTGTCAAATGATGCCATTTTAACCCTTTAATTACTGTTTTCCAAACCAATCAGTATAAAAGTTTTAATCTGAAATCATTCAACAAACTAACGATGTTTGAAGCAGCAGCCAGGCAGGTTAGTATCTACCCCTTGTTCAACATTTATTTCTATATGTAACATTTCTGTATCTAACTACTCAACTGAGTCCATTTCTTCTGAGTATCAGGCAGAAAGATTTTATCTTGTTTATTATTATTATTATTATTATTATTATTAATAATAATAATAATAATAATAATTATTATTATTATTTATCGCCCATCTGGCCGGCAACCGGCCACCCTGGGCGATGTACACAGAATAAAATACATAAATGCAATAAAATACATTAAAACAATATAAAAATTTTAAAATCTTAACCCACCCCATATTCCCGCCTGAACAACCAGGTTTTTAATGAGCGACGGAAGCTCATCAGAGAGGGGGCATGGCGGAGGTCACTCGGGAGAGAGTTCCACAGTACGGGGGCCGCCACAGAAAAGGCCCTCTTCCTCGTCCCCACCAGTCTAGCTGATCTGGCTGAAGGGACAAGGAGAAGGCCATCCGTGGCAGATCTTGTTGAGCGGCCCACTTGGTGTTGCTGGAGACGCTCCTTGAGATAAACTGGACCAGAGCCGTATAGGGTTTTAAAGGTCAAAACCAACACCTTGAATTTGGCTCGGCAAGCAACTGGTAGCCAGTGCAAATCCTTCAGCATTGTTTGGAAAGGAAAAGTTTCCTTTAGATCTGGGTGCTGGAGGGTGGCACTGTGAGGGGATGTT
Source organism: Shinisaurus crocodilurus (assembly GCA_021292165.1). Taxonomy (NCBI): domain Eukaryota; kingdom Metazoa; phylum Chordata; class Lepidosauria; order Squamata; family Shinisauridae; genus Shinisaurus; species Shinisaurus crocodilurus. The sequence continues at coordinate 136,474,257 of CM037880.1, forward strand.
GGAAAGACAATCCAAGGAGGAGGATGTCAGGAGAGGAGTAGCACAGCTCAGGGCAGGTGGTGGGCAAGGAGGAAACTGGGTGATGGAGGTGTCTCTTCTGTACTTCCTAGCTGCACTGCAGCTGCTTCATACCAATTGTTGGGTACACAGTAGAGCACATGAAAACAGCTGATCAGAAAGGAAAATGTAACATAATGACACATGGCGCCATGACGCATAGTATGGTGCTATACTACAGTTCCTAAGATGCACTTTGCTGATGCACATTCACAACAATTTATAAACTTTTGTTTGAGATTGCACCAAGGAATTCATAACTTGATGAGCAAATTATGATTTCTGCTGGGGTAAGTTCACCCATCACAAGCAACAATTTGCACTTTTAGGCTCTTGTCCCTTTTGAATATACATGAGCAGTGACAGGGAAACCACCTATCTTAACTAGACAAGCTGCTAAAAACACTTGGTTAACTATCCATGTGGTTGCATCCTATGCTGGTGTGGTATCATCTGAAATACAAAAACTAATTTGGAGGGACATGCGGCATGGTTTCTCCCCATAGCAGCACTGACCCTCCCTGGGAGCCAACAGTAGTAACATGGGGAGGAGCCATGCCATCCACTTCTATTATGTGGTCTGCCTACTTGAACATTACCAGAGCAGCAAAGGATGAGGCCACATTGAGGCAGCAACGATGTCACTCAAGTAATGTACAAACTTGTCCTTTCTAGGACAAAGATGCAGAACTCCCGCAGTGGTGTAATCTTGTAAAATTCACAAGAAGACAATCTATTAATAACAGATAAATACCACATGTTTGAATTGATGCAGATATTAATAGTAAGACCATGGCAGAAATGCAAATAATCTGGTGATGTCCTCTGTGCCACCTTTGTTCCGCAGGAGACCTTCCTTCAAATTACATTTCCTCCACAGTCCAACCAACTCAATCCAATTACCGTATGTATCATCAGTAGGAATCCCAGCTTGGCTGCAGGATGACTGCAGAGCCTACAATCTCCAACTAGCTAACGCCATTGGTTTTGTAAGAGATGCAGCATCTCTGAAACCAGCGCCAAGTTCATGTCACTTCACCAGCCGAAAAGGAACACACTGCTGGTTCCCCTCCAAGCTGCTATCATTTGCATAAACACTCCCAGATTGTCCCTTCATACACCCTTAGTAAGAATTACCACATGTTTATTCACATTTTTTCCTTCCCACAAAATGCAATATCATGTCAAGCATCAACTACAGTTCTTCACAGCATAACACATTTTCTCACAAGTACGCATGCAAGGCTCTCCTGGTATAGAGACAACATTCTGCCAGATAATTCCCAGGTTGGGGAGGCACCTAAGTGGTGAAATGTTGACTGCTGAAAAAGCAAGGAGACAAAAGGGGGTAAGGGTGAAAGCACCCATGCCAATGAGACTTGCAGCAGAATCAGAACCCAACCCCTGCCAGCTCCTGTCTTCTTCCACAAAGAACAACCTAGGACAGCCTTCCCCACCCTGGTGCCCCTCAGATGTTTTGGACTACAATTCCCATGGCCATGCTGAGTGGGGATAGTGGAAGTTGTAGACCAACACATCTGGAGGCTGCTAGGTTAGAGAAGGCTAGCCCAGGAGTTAAGCCCCAGACTGAAGAAGGCCGTGCACTCCACTTACTGGGACTATGGTGCACACATAGCTCAAAGAGCCTTCTAGGGGGTGTCCATAAAAGGGGGAAAAACCTCAACATTACAAGTTTGTCATACACATCATGAAAGTATATCACCTTTATCAGAATACCCTCAGGGCACATTTGGCTGACAACTGCAGGACCAGATATCTATTCTCCCCTCAAGAGACCAGATTTGGTTCAGGGTCTCCACTTGCTCGCTACAAATGTACTGGCACTGAGGTGTGAAGAGTGAGTGGTGGCCACTCAACTCCAGAATTTTTTAGATCCTGATTTTCCAGCATTCACAATCGTGTGGAGAGCCCCCATGGATAGAGGAGGCTCTCTGCTTCAGACAGTTGCCCTCCATGAGTAGAGGGCGACAAATGTGACGAGGGAGAGGGGCGGGGCTGGAGTGCTCCCACTCCTCGCGTGTTGATTTTAACCCCTTTCTGAATGACTGAATAGCGTTTTAGATTCTTTCCGATCTGGGTTCAGGCCCAGTTTTGGAGCTGAAAACAGCTTTGGTGTATGATCTGTGCCAGGAACTAGACTGGGGGAATGTGTCCTGGTTCAAGGTGCTGGTTTTAACCTATAAAGCCCTACATGGCTTAGGACCACAATACCTGACGGAACGTCTCTCCCAACTGCAATCTACCTGGACACTACGCTCAACATCTGGGGCCCTCCTCCGACTGCCACCTCCAAGAGAGGCTCGGTTGGTGGCAACGAAGAGGAGGGCCTTCTCGGTGGTAGCCCCCCAATTATGGAACAAATTCCCCACTGAGACCCGCCTGGCGCCAACCTTACTATCTTTTCGGCGCCAGGTTAAGACTTCCCTCTATGCCAAGGCATTTAATAGTTAAGAGCTCGGAATAGCATGGGGGTGGGGGGATTGTCACCTGTAGGCTCAGTTTTATTAGTTTTTGGATTGTTATTTTAAACTGTGTTTTTAAATTTGGTTTTTAATCTTTTAAACTATTTTGTATCCTTTTATTGTTGTTTTTATGTATACACTATTGTGAACCGCCCAGAGAGCTTCGGCTGTGGGACGGTATAGAAATGAAATAAATGAAATGAAATGAAATGTCCTGTTGGTCCTGCTTGAACCTCTCAGCAGCTTTCGATACCATCGATCATGGTATCCTTCTGGGAGATCTAACCAGTATGGGGTTTGGAGGCACTGTTTTATGGTGGTTCTGGTCCTATCTGGTTTGACGTTTCCAGAAGATATTGCTATTGTTCAGCTCCTTGGGCATTGGGGTCCCTCAGGGTTTCATTCTGTCCCACATGCTATTTAACATCTACAGTACTACTGATCAGCAGAAATTGTGACCTGGAGTTGGAAGTACAATCTGTTCTGGATGGGGATGCACTCTCTCTAAAGGACCAGGTTCACAGTTTGGGAATGCTCCAAGATCCAGCACTGCTCCTGGATGGCCAAGGGGCAGCTGTAACTAGGAGTGATTTTGCTCCGCTTTGGTTGATGCACCAGCTAGAAAGAACTGGCCAGAATTACATGTGCTTTAGTCACATCCAGATTAGATTACCATAACACAATCTTTATGGGGTTGCCCCTGAAAAGTGTTTGGAAAATAGAGCAGGTGCAGAATGCTCTGGCGTCTGGCCAGAATAATTTCTGATGTCCACTTTTCTGACCATATTATACTAGTCTTATTTAAATTGCACTGGCTTCCAATGTGCTTCTGGAACTCAAGGTGCTGGTTATTACCTATGAAACCCTAAATGTCTTGGGATCAGGATCTCTAAAGTCCTGGCTCCTCCTGCATGAACTTTCCTGTCAGTTGTGGTAATCTTAGGAGATCCTACTTTGCATTCTGTCACCAAGGAAGAGGTGCAATTGGTGGGGGTGCTGGACAGGGTCTTTTCAGTTGCAGTGCCCTGACTATGGAGCTCCCTCCAAAGGTAGGTTAGGCTGGCCCCTTCTGTTTTCCTTTAGACAGGCAGTAAGGGCAGTTCCAATCAGAGGACTCTCTGGGCGCCAACCCACCATAGTGCTCCCCCCTCCCGCTGCCTTACCTTTTAAAAAAAATATCTTTGCAGAGCCACCGCCAGCTTCTCCGTGGAGGCCAGCTGTTGCTGTGCTACCGCAGGTACTCATGGAGCTCCTGGCAGTGCAGCAGCTTCAGTTACACAACTGAGCACATGCAAACTCCTGCACATACTCAGAGCATTCCTGCTGCTCTAGGGCTGTCCCCTGGAGTGGAAAGGTTTTGGAATTTGCCTGGTGCTCAGAGCCAGGCAGTGCTAGCACCCCTCATCAGAAGGAAAGTATTAGAAAAAATTGGTCCAGTGCAGGCTTGTTAGTCTGAGCTGACCAATCAGAGAAAACCCCTTCCCTCCGCAAGGGGACGGGGTCTTCTGGGCGAGATTGAGGAGCCCAGGAGCCAGCACAGGCACAGACTGCCTTTCTTCATGGAGGTGAGATCAGAGCAGTGGTATGGGTTCCTGACTGTTGGGGATTTAAAGACTTCTCTGTATCTTGTGACCCCTTGGCTCCGTCTCTGCTGACCTGACCTCCCCCCACCACTCAGACTGGCCACCAGACTCCCCTGGCAAGTGGTTAAGACTTTTTTATTCTGCCAGGCCTTTACACTTGCTGGCTATGATTTCTGTTTTGACCATTTTACATTGGCCTTTTTAATGCTTTCTTTTTTAAGTGTATCAAGAGTTTACTGTTGTAAATGGCTATATCAAAATGTTTATATACCGTAATTAAATAAAATGACGGTGCTGCAGAAACAATTGTAGGAGTGTGAAATTTCAACCAGCTGTTCCTTTCCTCCATCTCCCTTTTATAAAGTCACAACTATGTCATCCTTTCTCTCCTCCTTCATGTATAGCATTCTTTAAAGCAGGCTTCCCCAACCTGGTGGCCTCCATATATGTTGTACTACAACTCCCATCATCCTCAGCCAGCACTAGAATATGGTAGTGTAGCACATGTGAAGGGTACCACATTGGGAAAAGCTACTTTCAAATGACCTCCAGAGAAAAGGAGTAGAAATGTCATTAGTACTATGAAAGCAAAAAGTAAGGTAATTACAACCTCCGTTGTGGAACTTCAGTATGCTGATGATAATGTGGTCTCCGCACATTCAGAGGATGGTATCCAAACTATCCTAAATGCTTTTGCAGAAGCATACGAAAAACTCGGTCTCTCACCTAACATCAAAAAAACCAAAGTGCTTCATCATCAAGTGCAAGCTAACCCTTTGGTGATGCCATCTATCCAGCTTGGCGGGACAATACTAGAAAATGTCGATCATTTTCTCTATCTTGGCAGCTATCTTTCTGTTACAGCTAACATCGACAGTGAAATCCAGCATCGTCTGAGCTCCGCAAGTGCCGCGTTTTCTCGAATGAAACATAGAGTGTTCGAGGATCGGGATATTTGTAAGAAGACCAAAACACTGGTTTATGAAGCCATTGTTTATGAAGCCATTGTATTACCAACTTTATTGTACGCCTACGAAACATGGACTATCTATAAACGTCACTTCCACCTCCTTGAAAGATTTCATCAACGTTGCCTCTGGAAAATCCTGCAAATTACTTGGGAAGATAGGCGAACAAATGTCAGTGTACTGGAAGAAGCAAAGGCTACTAGCGTTGAAAAAATGATCCTTCAACGCCAACTTCAGTGGACCGGTCATGTTGTTCGAATGCCTGACTGCCGTCTCCCAAAGCAGTTACTTTATTCCCAACTCAAGAATGGAAAGCGGAATATCGGTGGTCAATATAAGAGGTTTAAAGATGTTCATAAGGCTAATCTAAAAAAATGCAATATAAACATCGAAAACTGGGAAGCTCTGGTCCATGAACGATCTAACTGGAGGTTGGCCTTTCACAAAGGTTCTATGGACTTTGAAGAAGCCCGAGTGCAAGGTGAAAGGGAGAAACGTGCTAAGCGAAAAGCACGTCAAATGAATCCTTTACAGGACCATCTTCCATCTGGTAACCTGTGTCCTCACTGTGGGAAGCTGTGTGGATCTAGAATTGGCCTCCACAGTCACTTACGGACCCATTGCTAGAGTCTACACAATTTTCTTTAAAATTTCCTCCTTTTAAAATCTCCTTTTTGTAAATTTTGATCCTGGAAGATAATCTTACTCAGTCATGAGTGATCGCCTGATGATGATGATGACTATGTTACCATTTTCTAGATCTAGTACATGGGTTAAACGATCAAAGAGAACCAACCTTGTTCCAGAACTCATCACAACTGAAATGCTCATACATTTGAAGCAGAGATGGTTTGCTAATGTAATGAACAAAATCTATTTTCTCCTCCTTTTTGTTGTTTTAAGAAGAAAAAAAGTTTTTAGCAAGTTCCTACTTTTAAAGCAGCAGGTAAAAAGGAAGTAGGAGTAGAAAAGCCCCTAATTTAAAGGGTTACAAGCATGGTAAAAACATAAACAAAGACCTCAAAAGGAAAAAAAATATGAAATTTAATAAAATAGTGAACATTTCCAACACATTTCAGTAAAGACCATTTTTGGGAGCACCACCATATAAACAAACAAACCATAATATTTTATATCACACATGCACACACGCACACAATTAAATAATTCCTGTTTAAAAACATATTTTAACACAAGTTTCAATTCTAAACCTCTACTAATCATAATACAAACAAATATCAATCACATCTAACATACTTGTTTTTCACTATAGAACTAAACTCAAAATTTCTCAGTACAAAACCACCAATGTTATAATTATAAGTTCCTACAAGAAATGGATCTGGAGCTATGAAATTCTGACCACAGAAAACCCTTTCCAAAGCCCCTTTGCTTTCTGAATGATCGTGTGACACTGCCTAGTCCATAACAATGTGGGTTAGAGAAACATGATAAAAACGAATATCCTCAAGTAGTCAAATTCAATGCCAGAGTCAAGATCCAATGCGGTGCTGGTCGTCGACCATAATAAATATATTCATTCATTCAATGCAGAAAGTAAATGCACATAGCCTTTGCAAGAGCCTGGAATCATCAAGACAATATGATTTAAAATAGATGATCTAATTCAGCCAAGATATATTCTGCACAAGAGGTTAGCTTAGATGATTAAAATGGCCTCTTCAGTGGCCTTCGGACTATGAAATTATATCAGGCTCCAGGATCAGCTCTGCTCTCATACTATGGAGATATTTATAGCATATAACAACATAAATGGTTTAAGTCAGTAGTGAGTACCCATCAACTGGAGTAGCATGCAGCTTCTGCTGACTACAGTGCAGTGACTGACCAACACACATACACACACACTGGTGGAGAAAGGCGATGCTCCTCTAGCGATACAGTGCAAAAGGGCAGGAAGTAAGTGGTTAGGAATGAAACTTTGACAATGAGACACAAGAGCTGCATTTAACACTACCCTGTAAAGTCCCCAATTAACACCACCCAGTAAAGTTCCCAATAACTGTTTTGTAATGAGACAGTTAGGCTACACTGTATGGTTTTTCTAAGCAAGGGTATGTGAAAACTACATTTCTCAGTTTGGGCCGGAAAATTAGAGTTAGACTATCACTTCTAAACTAGCCATATTTTAGTACAATTTCACCAGTCTCCCCCACTTATGTACCATAGAATAGACTGAGTGGCAAATGAATTGTCCAGAAGGAATGGTCACCTGCAACTAAATAGAAAGCTATTCTAGCAAATGCAGCAGAAGTATGTAATGTGCAGGCCACTGGACTGTTACCTGGAGTATGCTCAACCTGTCCAAAGGCAATCTGCAACCAACCAGATTGGCATGTCTGTCAGTAATGCTTCATCCCTTAACACATGATAAGATAGCAAACAGATCGAACCAGGGACTCAGGAAAGGATACCAGCAAAAGAATGGACCCATAAGGAATGTCCAGAAAGTAGAAATATGGTATGCTTTTTAACATCCCTTTTAATCTGCTGTCCCGCTTTGCCTCATTTTAACCAATACCCCAACCCTCCATTATTACAAATTTAATCCCCTTCATGCAAGATATATTTTATATAGTCCTATAAGTGCTGTTGACATTGCACTAGCATAAGCCAATGCTTGCACAACATCAATAGCGCTAGTGCACAGAAACTGTTGGATCCTTCCTACAGTCAACAAAAAGAAGGGCACATGTAACAATACAAGATCATTAAAGAAATAAGGAAACTTGCTGATAATAATTCTTAGCATATGCCTGGAGGACAACCAGAGTAAAGCAACCTAAGGGAAGTTCACGATCTAAAGTTGGATATATAAGTTATAAAGCATATTCACAGTATGTGTATGTCAGAAAAAATATAGGCATCTGTACTTGACTGGAATTTGATGAGAGGTTTGAAGGGCTTCCACATAAGAAATAAACAGAAACCATGGTGCCATAGTATTCTTTAAAATTAGGATTCCTTGCTAGCTGTACTTGCTGAATTCATTTTGTACATGATCACAGTCTTCCAAATTTTATCTGTTTTATAGAGTTAAATTTTTAACCTGTACCCAAATGGCAATTGCAGTGTCCAACATGAACAAACACAACAAACCACGGTCCAGAAGTGCAATATTTTTTTTGCTGAAAGAAACAAATTATTTCACCTGACAGAAATAATAAGATCTGAAACCTTCTAGACTGGTAAAGGAAGTATTGTGAAACATGTGCATGATTTGAGAGGCAATAACAGAAAAAGAAAAAGAAAAAACTGCTATTGTCTTTGCTTCACTTAATTACTCTCACATCAACTGTAGCTCAGCATCAGGTCTTAACAGAACTACCCATGGATGTCTGGAAAGCCTACCTACTTTAAACAGTTTCATCTTAACTTACGGATACTAAACGTAAGTCAGGATTACTATAGTTTTATTACATGATCAAGACCTCTCCATTAATAGTTACAGCATGCTAAATTGGCATGTAAACACACAATACACTCTGGGCTTATCCAGATTCTCAATTCAAAGTATACTCTCAGGGTACGATAGCTTTGTAGGCCCAGATTCAAAAAACAAAATACAGTCTACATGTAATGGATATAAAAAGGGGGAGCCTGCTATCAGAGGCAAGGGAGCATAACTACTGCTGTCTTCTTTCTCCTTCATTCCAAAAGTCTAAATGAGGTGCACCCTAGCAAATGAAATGACAATGTTTACATCAATTTGCACCAAAGTAAAGGTCCTCCAAGCATCAGAATGCCTTCTCCTGAGTGGAAATTAACATGAATACTGTTATTTTCTCACTGGGGATGCTGGGATATGTAGTCCCAGTCCACTCCCTGGTGAAAATTACTGCTCCAAGGAGCTAATCAGCCTTCACTAACAAACCTCTGCTCAGCCAAACAAACTTCTGCTCAGCTTCTGAGTCCTTTCTTGTGGACCTGCCATTAGCAATGTTCCCAAAGAGGTACATATGGAAGGAGGCAGTTCCTGGGGTTCCCTACCCCCAGATCACTTAAAGCAGGGGTGGACTTGTACCCCCCCCCAGATGTTTTGGCCTACAACTCCCAGCATCCCTCACCATTGGCTATGCTGATTGGCCATGCTGATTGGCTATGCTGATGAGAGTTGTAGGCCAAAGCTTCTGGACAACAAGTTGCCCATCCTTGCTTTAAATGATCTAGGGCTAGGGAACCTCAGGAATTGTCTCCTTCCACAGGAACTTCAGTGGGAATGTTGCTCGTGGCAGGTCCACAAGAAAGGACTCAGAAGCTGTGCAGAGGCTTGTTTGGCAGAAACAAGAGAGAGTGCCATTTTGATTGTGGCACCCAAATTAAGGAGCGACCGCTTGAGAGAGGTGCATTTGGCCATTAAAGCAGCTTAGTTTCAGCTTAGGTTTTGTTTTTTTTAGTTAAGACCATGTAATATCTATTTATTTATTTAATACATTTTTATACCGCCCAATAGCCGAAGCTCTCTGGGCAGTTTACAACAGTTAAAATAATAAAATACAATATAAAATTTAAAACCACAGATTAAAAACAAACAGAGCTAGCAGCAGCAGTTACAATAATGGAATTAAAAACAACTACAAGATTAAAATGATTAAGATGATTTAAATGATTAAAATGCCTGGCAGAATAGAAAGGCCTTCACCTGGCGCTGGAAAGAATACAAAGTAGGCGCCAGGCGAACCTCTTTGTGGAGCTCATTCCATAACCGGGGTGCCACAGCAGAAAAGGTCCTCCTCCTGGTAGCCACCTGCCTCACTTCCTTTGGCAGGGGCTCTCGGAGAAGAACCGCTGATGCAGATCTTAGTGTCCGGGCAGGTACATATGGGAGGAGACGATCCTTCAGATGCCCTGGCCCCAAGCCGTTTAGGGCTTTAAATGTTAGCACCAGCACTTTGAATCGGGCCCGGAAACAGACTGGCAACCAGTGCAGATGAGAAAGCACTGGCATAATATGTTCTCGTCGGCCAGTCCCTGTTAACAATCTCGCTGCCCTATTTTGGACCAGCTGAAGTTTCTGGACCGTTTTCAAAGGCAGCCCCACGTATAACGCATTGCAGTAATCCAAATGAGAGGTTACCAGAGCATGGATAACTGTAGCTAGGCTATCTCTGTCCAGATAAGGACGTAGTTGGTATATCAGCCTAAACTGATAAAAGGTGCTCCGTGCCACTGAGTTCACCTGTGCCTCGAGTGACAGTTGTGGATCCAAGAGCACCCCCAAACTACGAACCTGATCCTTCAGGGGGAGTGCAACCCCATCCAGAACTGGTTGAATATCACTTAGCCGGGCAGACAAACCACCCACTAACACTACCTCCGTCTTATCTGGATTGAGTCTCAGTTTATTAGCCCTCATACAGTCCATTACTGTGTCCAGGCACTGATTCAGAACAGCCACTGCCTCACCTGGATTTGATGAAAAGGAGAGATTGAGCTGGGTGTCATCTGCATATTGATGACACCTTAGCCCACACCTCCGGATAACCTCTCCTAATGGTTTCATGTAGATGTTAAACAGCATAGGGGAAAAATTGTTGTTTTAAATCTTCTGTCTGCTCTACATGGTTTTAATTACCTGCTCTTTCACTGCCATTTTAAATTTGTTTATTGTTACATTGTTTTTATTGGGCTGTTGTAAGTTGCCTCGTGTATGATTGCAGAGAAAAGTGGATAAAAATAAATGAGTAACGAAACAAAAATATGTCCAATCTCCACCATCCTCAAATAGGTTAGCTCAATACTTAGAAAAGGAGCACCAAAAGCACAATCTAAAACACCAGGGCTTGGTCTCTACAAGACCCTTTTCACCCCATTCTCCAATTGTGCTTGCTTTCGATTTCAACAAGAACACATAAATCTTGTGATTTACCAGATTCCCCCAAATCAAGACACACTCACACAAACCAGACCAGCCAGAGATAAACAATAACAGCGACGCAGTATGGGTTATTTCATCCATCTTCTCTAGGGTTGAAAGACTTCCTGTTCAATTAATTCCTTCATTAATTCCTATCCGTTTGAGTAAATTTTCCCCGTCTGCCAACAGGAAGTGATAAAAGTCACAAGGTCAGTGTGCTTCAGGGCAGCTTAACCTCTGGTGAAGGTTACTGTCTGCAGTCTCAGCATACTAGAAACCAGATATCTGCAGCAGCTCACTGGGCCTTTTAATAGGTTCCCACCATCTGGGTCCTGGTAATTTCTCAGCATTCCATCAGAAAATGAAAACGGTTTTAAGTTGCCACAATATAAAACAATGTGTATGGCACTCCTTGTAGTGAAGCTAAAGGTTGCTACCTCTGTTCTCACCTCCACTTCCAAATATAGAGATTAACAGAGGAGCTTAATACATATGGTGCCTTCCCAACACATGTATTCAAAGCAGTAAAGATACTAGCACTAGAAGTCATATATTTTAATGTACTGATTAATGGAGAGCATAGAAAGGTTAGACTGTGTCATAGAAATATATGAAGCTACTTCTAGCTTCAATTCAAAGACACAGTTTCAGTCAGGGCTGCAATTTCAGCAGCACTGCCCCCCCCCCCAGATATTTCAGACATGATTATTTACAAGAAGCTCCTATACTATTTCTCAGAAGCAACTATATTTGTAGACATTAGCCAACAGTTCTTCACACTGGGTAACCATTCTTATAAACAATTAAATGGGCCTATGTACCATGAATGAACACAAAAGAGACAAGCCCTTTGTTTAAAAAAAGAAAAAGAAAAAGAAGAGTGGTTATCTGACTTGTGCTAATTGTGATAGTTATTATTAGGCATTCAAGCAACCACAGCAAATGCTTTTAAACACACATTGGGGTGGGGTTTTTTTTTTGTTTGCTTGCTTGCTTTTTGCTATTGCTATTGATTATTTTCTTCATACTCCACTCCCTCTTGTTGTTCCTTTCTAACTCTGATGGCTTCCTGTTCTTCCTGGGTGATGGTAACCACAGTGTGGCATGATGCCAGAACTGGAGAAAACTCTGCTTGCCACTAACCATAGTTTCAAATTAGAAACTATAGTTTGAAGTGAATTTTATGATTCTGGCTTGGAAACAAACTATGGCTAGTATTTCTGACATCTCAGCAAACTGAAGTTACTACAAACCAGGAGGCACAGGAGGAAAATTGGAAGGAGTGTAAGGAGAGTAGAAAGGGGGCAAGGAGTACATTCCCAGTGGCCAAATCATGGTTTAGCTGTGATGTCCGAAATGAGCCTAAATTTTATTGGACACCCCTCCCCCCCCCCCAAGATTTTGTGCATTTCGTCCATCTAGATATTTCACTGGGTATCCCTGCCTGGATTTTATACTCCCTCCAGCATTTCATGTCCCTGTCACCTCCTACACACACCCACATGGGACTTCACCCTCTCTCCCTGTACCATTCAATTATTTTTAAATTCTCGTTTAGCACTTAGTATAAATCTGGCCACTTTATAAATACTCTCTTGCCTACAATAATTGACCCTGAAACAGTCAAGGATTTGTGATTCATTCCTCCCTTTCAGCCATCACAGTGGTGTCACAACCTACACTCTGGAAACCCTGACACTTGATTATTGTTTATAGACCCTGTTATAGATAAACAGATTCCCCCCTCCCCCATTTGCTGGTGTTTCAGAAGCTGGTAATGTGACTAAGTCCGGCAGCAGACAGAACCTTACACTTGTTAAAAACTGTCCTCCATCTTCTTATGCCAAGCCATTAATGGATCCATCTGGCAGCTGAAACTTCCAAGTATGTGTATACATATCTTGCTATGAGTTCCACACAATTTATAGTGGCCCTGAGGTGAGGGGAAAGGAGGGTGTCCTGTTATCACAACTGCCTGTGTTGCACTGATTAGGGGCTTGTTTCCATATCAAGGGTTTGGAGGATTACCGGTATCTGAAATTGCTGTCATGAGGTAAAAATCCCTGTCTGAACAATAAGGAATACTAGAATATTGCAGCCTTGCAGTCTTAGTGTTATGGATTGTTCACAAGGGACTCTGTTGTGCTATGGCATGCAGGCTGGGGATGACTGGAATTGTAGTCCAACACATCTGGAGGGCACTGGTTAGGCAAGGCTGATCTAGCCCATTCTTTGCTATTATGGCCACATCCTTCATTATTTTGTCTAAAGTTGTCCCTTGTAGACTCTTGCATTAACTCAGCCCATTTTATAATCTAATTAAACACCTAACACTGACTTTCTCTATTTTGGGCCTATTTTGGGTCTAATCTGCAAATGACAATGAAATATAATCACATTCTAGTTCAGAAATAACGATAGGGGGGCACATTTCTTCAACATGGCAAAGGGTTCCATGTAGCTTTAATGCTTTCTTACTTTCAGTACTCCTGTTCAAAAGTATATTGCCTCACTTGTTTTGTACTTCTTTTTTTATTTTTTTATTTAGGATTTTAAAATTTATAACATACAAACAAACAACTACATATATACCAACTCTACATACATTAATCTCACAAAATACAAAAATACAACTCATTGATTACCCCAGTGTGTGCCTCCCTCTTTTGTACTTCTACCGGACCAATGCATCTACCAAGACCTGAATTTTAATATACGGTATGTTTACACAATCACTTAGCCTAAAGGGAAAACAAGAATTCTTGATCTTGCTATGTTTGTGGACACTTGCAACTCTTGATTCACACCCAAATATAAAACAAATCCAAAGTTGAAGTGAGTTCAGCAGCTGCTCTCCCAGGATAACCAATTCTATAAACAGGTCCTAGCAGAGAGGAAGAGGAGGCAAGCACATATGACTCCCAAAGCTGGCTGGGAAGGATCAGACACAGCAGTTCATTCTTGCTTTTGTGTTCTGGGGGCCTCTTCCAACACAGTGATAAGCACTGGTGCACAGGAAAAAAAGCATATAAACAGTGTTTATCTGCTGTATACGATCCTTCCCAGCCTACTTCGTTGAGAACAGCCCCTGGACTGTATTGGCCTCCTCTCCCTCTTTCTTAGCACCTGTTCATAGATGCTGTTATCCTAATTCCATAAACAGCACCGAATCATCTATTTAACTGGATGCACACATGGCTGGGAAGCTATGACTGGCTACCAGGGATGTTGAAGAATCCTTGGTCTCGCGTCACGAGTCTTTGGACCCGAGTCCCGAGTCAGAGTCCTTGGTCCAAAATGGTGACTCACGAGTCATGAGTCACGAGTCACAAGTCACTCCCAAAGCAGACTCCACGAGTCCCTATTAAAATCAATGGGGGGTTTCCCCAACAAAATAAGGCTACTTCAGATGTGTGGTTTAAATAAATTCTAGGCACAAGTGTGCCTTTTTATTTCAAAACTCTGCAACTGATTTTGGCAAGAACAGACCAGGCAGAAAAACCCAAAATAACCAGGCAGGCAGAGGAGGCAGGGAAGCCCAAAGCAGGCAGGCAGGCAGGCAGAGGCCTTTGTCTTGGACAATTCAACTGTTGAACTGGTCAAGAAGAGACCAGGCAGGCAGAGGAGGCTGGGAACCCCAGACAGGCAGGCAGAGGCAGCCAAACCCAAAATGTCTGAAAGGTTGCATTTTAGAAAAATGATTTTAAAAAATAAACTTACTGTACTTCCTAAAACTTATCCATGTTGCATTTGAGGAACATGATTTTTTTTAAATGTTTGGCCCCCATTCTGGAACGGTGAGATCTCATCACAATTCCACCCTCACTGAACACCCGCTCCACTGGTGATGAACTTGCTGGAACCAAAAACACACTCAGAGCAGCCACACAGAATAATCTCAGGTCCTTCTTCTGCCTCTCCCAAGTACGCAACACATTAATCAAAATAAATCTTGACACACTGTTGGGGCTGCACTCCTGGTAGCCGTCTATAGTGGCCGAGCAGTGGCACACCTCGCTTCCATGTGCTCTTCGCCGGCAATCACGCTCCTCTCCACTCCTTCTGGCACAGCCCAGGGATGTTGAAGAGTCCTTGGTCTCGAGTCGAGTCTCGAGTCCCATTAAAAATATTGGGACTCGAGTCCGAGTCGAGTCAGAGGGGGGACTCAGTCCGACTCACGAGTTGAGTCCTCGAGTCCGAGTCCCCATCCCTGCTGGCTACCAATGACTTCACAGCATGTGAGAGCTACGTGTTCATGCAGTAACACAGACTTGTGTGGAGTCAACACACATGAAACAAAATCCCTTTGAGAATCTTTATATGGCACTGGATAGAGATGAATACACATGATTGTTCACAGGAATTGCTCAACTTTGCATGAGACTGCAGAGTAATCCAGGCTAGTATGCATGCATTTTGCCAAGGCCTGATTATAGGCTATTACACCACTGTGCAAAGTGCAAAGTGCAAAGTACAAGTCCTTCAAAGATGTGCAGACCTCTTTACACATTCTTAGCAGGTTCTCTTGATTGTAGCCTTAATTGTATCATAATTTTGCCATTTATTTATCTGAATTACACTCCATATAGGAGGGGTTCTTTTTGCGTCTAATCTTTCTTGAAGGTATTTTTATATTTTATAATTAAAACAGAAGGAGCAAAAGCTAAGATTATACTAGCTTTGGAGAGTCATAGCTTACAAAGAAGCAGTGAAAAGAAACTTGGCTTCCACAATGTAATGTTTAACCAAAGGTCAAACAAAATGATTCAAGTCTAATATAACTTAAATCAAAGTATTCTGGTTCTACCAGTTTGTAAATTGGCGTTTGAAACTTAAAAGCAACAGGTCAACTACAGGAAGGTAGATTTAGAAAGAAGGTTTGTAAAACCTTCCTCAACATTTTTTACAATGGAATAAACTGCTTTAACTTCTGAAATCTCCTTCCTCAACATTTTTTAGGGAAATTCTGGACACAAATCTCTGGCATGTTTTCAGTACAGGAAACAGTACATCCCTGTGATACCCTGCTCTAAGACTGGGTATCACAGGGATGAGCGAATCAGCAAAACTTGAGCTTGACAACTGTTCTCCGAATTCCATCTTGAAGCTCATTCTGAGTTGAGTCCATATCAGAATGTGAGCTTTGTTTTTTTTCTTTTTGTATGAAAATTCGTGCACATTTTAGTCTGTATTTTCCAAATTTATGGATCAATTGTGCCCATCTTTGAAATGTATGCATTCTTCTGTGTATTTGTGCACATTTTTCAAAAGTACACATTTTCATTTGCATTTTTCAAATGTATGCATGCTGTCGAACACATTTTTTGTGTGTACACAAATCACACTGCAAGCTTGGAAATGTATGGACTTCAGCCGCAGATTGTGTCCGAGTCCATGTTCAGTCCAAGAGATGCAAACTGGGTGAATTCTGATTCAAAAAATGATCTTTTTTTTAGATTTCTCATCCATCCCTCTGACTCCAAGATTCAGATCCAGGTTCTAGTCCCCCTCGGCCTGAAATCTCACTGGGTGATCTTTGCCAGTCTCTGATTCTCAGCCTACCACCTCACAAGGGTTGTTGTGAGGAGAAAATGGAGAGGAAAGGAGGAATATGTTAAGCCCGACTTTGGGTTCCTTGAGGAAAAAGGCGGGTATAAATATAATAAATAAAATAAAATCAGTGATAATTTAGTGCTACAGTAGCCTAACACAACAATCACACACTTGGATTCACAACACTGTATCAAATTTCCAAAGCATTCGTGATACTAAGGTCACTATCTCTCACATAATTTCATATTTAGGTGAAGAGCCCAAGCATCGAGTTGCTCAGCAGACTAGAGAGGGTCTCCCATCAGTATAACGGCCTGACCTGCTAGCTTTCCACCTCAGACAAGCAGCCAGAGTAGTAAATATTCCCTCACTGTCTGAAAAGAATGAGTTGCCCAGGCTTCCTCCTAACCTTGGGAGCTGGAGAAGGGTGGGTGAGGATCATCCCCACAGTTGCATTATGACTGGGGGCTCCAACATATAGCCCATGGGCACCAACGTGCCTGCAGACACATCTCTTGGTGACCGCCAGGCTCCCTGTCCCTCCTGATTTTTTTTTAAAAACATATTTTTATTTTTATTTTTTAAACTGGGAGTCTGGCTTGCTGAAAAGTGAAGTGCTGCCCTCCCGCACCATCTTTATTTGAGGTCAAAAGAGTGCCTTTGTTTTGGAACTCAGACCCCACCTCTGCCTTGTACTTAGGTTCTTGGGCTAGGCACTTTTCTATTAGTCTCACCAGTTTGCCTTCAGGGAAATGAGTCTTTTGTGACTGGCCATACCCACCATGGCAGCCATTTTATGACTAGGTAAGTCCCCATGGCAGCCATTTTGTGAGACTGCCCATGACACTATCATTCCAAATGTGCCCACTGATCCAAAAAGGTTGGGGACCCTGGCTCCATGAAACTACAGGGATGATCCTCACCCTCCTCTCCAGCCCCAAGGTCAAAATCTTTGTTTGATTCAAAATTGGCTCAGTAATTTGGAGTGCACTTATCTGTTTCCCAAGTGATCTCTTCCCAGCTTGGTGTCAATTTGATTTTTTTGCTTCCACTTTTGCTGTTACTTTTGCTGTTTTGCTGTTACTTTTGCTGAAAAGGCACTTCCATTTTTCAGTAGGTTTTAAATGGTCTCTCAAAATCCTCCTTCTCTACATGATTGGCAGGAGCTCCACCACAGCCCTTACCTCCAGCTCTAACTATAGATGTCATGTCTGTCAGGGACAGTATGTAAAGGGCTTCTGACTAACCTTCAGCTCATTCAGGTCATGGAGCTTTCCCAAACCTGGTTAGGGATCGGCCTCCCAGATTCTCAGACTGTTTAGTTCATAACCAGACACAGGTAAAGGTTTAACAGTACCTGGGCAACAGGCTCTTTTCACTTACCGGTAATAAGGTAAGGTTGCATGGGAAAAGCTGGCCTCTTGACACAGGGTTTTAAAAAGCTACAGAGAGCCAGTATGAATCACTGGTTAGAGTGAGGACTAGGACTTACTGACTCTTGTTCAACTCTCCACTCAGCTATGAAAATCACTGGTTGACCCTGAGCCAATCGCTCTTTCCTACCCTAACCTTGCTAAATCTGTGCTTTAGACATGAGGCTTCCCTGAAGCAGCACACATTTATTTTAAGATGTTTTACCCTAATTACAGTTATCTAACTATGAATGCCAAATCCACATCCTCAAGAGCAAGACAGAAAAGGATCAGCAACAACACTACAACACACATCACACAGAGGCACAGCTATACCATCTTAAAAGCAAATATTCACACTGCCAACATCACCAAAACAAAATGCAAGGAGGGCAGAAAGGCAGGATTACTCATTCAAATCTAGCTCACCACTTCCTAAAACCTTGGGACGAGCAGTGGTAAGTTAAAAACACTTTAAAATGAAAAGGCTAGAGTCATATCTCAAGTTGTACCCGCATTAACCTCGGCAATTGAAAACCAGCTAAATAAATATGTCTTATACCTTTTCCAAATGGCACATAGGAACTGGAGCATCTCCCGGACAGGGCACTCCACCATTAAAGGGCATAAGGACATCGCTTGAAGGTCCATCTAGAACAGGGCTCTCCAACCTTGGTTCCCCAGATGTTGCTGGCCTACAGCTCCCAGCATACCCAGCCAGCATGGCTAATGGCAAGGGATTCTGGGAACTGTAGTCCAGCAACATCTGGGGACCCAAGGTTGGAGAGCCCTGATCTAGAACAAAGGTAGGCAAGCCATGGGTGTATTTGGCAATTTGGGAAACTGTCATGATCACAACCACAAAATGGCTGCCATGGGAGGTGTGGCAAAGGACAAGTAACCTGCCCAAAAGACTGAGTTCAAGGCAGAGCTGGGGTCTGAGCCCCAACACACCAAACAACTCCTTTGAACCTAAAATGTTCAGCGACAGCACCAACCTATTTCACAGCAATCCCAGCTGGCAGTAAGAAAATGTGTTAATTAAAACAAAATCAAATAAAGTAAAATAAAAAGTGGGAGGGGTAGGGTACCTTGGTGGGCACCAAGAAAGATGTCCTGGAGTGCACACTGCCTACCCCTGATCTAGATGGTCCATTTTATTTTCCAGTGGTGGACAGATAGATGCTTCTAGGAAGCCCACAACATAAAGGCAAGACCCTTTCTTCCTGTTGCTAATGAAACAGAATTTGTTTTAATACGGCACAATATTGCTCCACAGCCCCATGCAAAAAGACTGGGCTTAATTTACACAAATAAGCAATTATGGGTGGTTTAAACAGGACACATAAGCTACACAGGGAGAATAGACTAAAAAGGACTTCTAAAAGCATGGTAGGAGCCATTTTCTACCATGTGGTTTTGACCATAAAAGCACTCAATTACCCACATTGGATACAGAATACAGGTTCATATGGGTGTTTGGATAAACTTGCTCTTATCTAAACCAATAGGTAGTAAATTCTTAAGACATCATAAACATTTATATTTAGCTCAAAGGATTCAGATGCTTTCATAACACAGGAAACTCAAGGAATTTCCTTATCCTGAAAGGGCTGGTTTGCTAGTCAGATGTGCTGGTCATCTTGCCCCTTTTGATAAATGAAACGATTGGCAACCAGTTAATTGTAATAAATTATAATAAGCCAAATAGCTTTACCACAAGTACTCAAGGCAGAGGATGGGCAAAACCTGCAAGATTCGGCTTCCAACACGGTAGTAGTGTGGTACTGTACATATGAGATGGAAATAAGGATGCTACCTATGTATATTGATCTGTGGTGCTACAGCTAGTTGTAAACAGGTGGTCATAAGATCAATGAGTCACAAAAGCTCACCTTTTTAAATAGGTGAAAATGAGTGGGAAAGGTTGAAGCTAATTAAGTAAAAATATACAGAGCCAAAGCAATGCAAGTCATTAGTCACTGAAGGTAAGTACACTAGGAAATATTGGCAAAACAATTACGTAATAGAAGAAATACGAGAGTTCACAAGGCGGCGGGAGGGGGGGGGGGAGAGACTTAAAATATTTCACTGAAAAGTTCCAATCCAAAAACAGCATATTCCTATTTTTAAACCATCAGCCAGACTGATTACTTTGACAGAATGGTGAACTGGATTATTACATATGCTGAGGCTCAGGCATTTGCCTTAAGCTTGTTGTTTATTAACAGCAGAAACTTGGAATCTAAAATATTGTAATTCTGGTTTCAAAGCTACTTTCAACGAAGAAATATTCCAAAAGTTATTGGAATAGGTTAATCCAAAAACCCCAATCTGGGCAACAGTCAGTATCCCACCTCTTCCATGAATGCAGCTCCAGGCGTGAAACAAATTCCTTTCATTAAAAGCTTCTACAGCACTAAGCTCAAATGCTCTTAGTCATATAATAGGCACAAAAACACTACTGAAGTGCCCCCCCTGCCCTGCTTTCATGACTCAGCTTCAGTGTGTGCTCTCTCTTTTCAATGTGAAAGCCGAGGCTAGCCATAAAACCGCTTGTCCAAGCAGCTTCTTAAACAACCATACAAGAACTGGCTCAACAAGCTTTTCTACCATTCCATTGTCAGATCCAATTTGAATTGGTCTTCATAAGCACATTCATAATACATGTCTGACATAAAAGTGTTGCTACTTTAAGAAAATATGCTTACAATTAACACTAGTAATAACATTATTCTCTAATAAACAAAACTATGATTCTAGTACATCATCATCATCATCATCATCATCATCATCATCATCATCTTTAGTTCAATATTATTTTTTACTAGTAAAGTGCCATCTTAGTTGCTTCCTTGAGAAACTTAACAGTGACTCTAAACTACTGGTAGAATCATATTTATGCTCCTTTTTTATTTATAAAATATGAAGGGGCCTTCAAGGAGTATTTCTTACTAATGAGGGAAAGAAAAAGCAACCATCCTACATGGAGTCTTAACACTAGATTTGGAAAGGCAAAATTATGGTAATATCAAGGCCACCATCCAGCCACCAACTGTGTAGATGTAAAGAGCTACTTGCCCTTGAAGGACTATATACAGCATTCTTCATAGAGATATGCACACACATACACACACAAACACACTAATGGGCTACAGTTGAAGTAAGCAAGTGATCCAACCCTCATGCATGCTGTCCTCTCCTCCTCCATCCATGCCCCAAATCTGCTCTGGAGGGTCCCCAAATCCTCTGGAGCAATGGGGGGGGGGGTCTGCAGAAGGGAAGGAGAATCCATTTTGTCAGTGGTTCTGTTCTGCTGGCGGAACAACACCATTGGATGCAACCCTACTGATTGTGGAATAATCCAAACTAGCAGTCTCTTGCAAGGCTGAGCACTGTTAGATATGTTTATATCTAAGCACTGTAGAAAGAATGCTGGATTGCAGCGTAAAGGAACTTTTAAGATACAGATAAGAGCTACCCTCTAAGTAAGTAAGCACAGGTTAGAACGCTGGACTAGGACTAGGGAGACCCGAGTTTGATGAAGCTGAAGCGCACTGGGAAAACTCAGGCCAATCACTATTCAGCTAGCCTACCTCAAAGGCATGTTGCAAGGACAAAATATGGGGTGTTGTTTTTTTTATGTGTACTACCTTGAGCTCTTTGGGAGAAGGTAGTGTTGAGGAAGGTGAGGGGTGACTGAAGCCCACTGTGAGTGCATGCTTGCATAGGTATGTAGGCTGTGGGTCCACCCACTTCTGCACGCAGCCCTCAGTGTGCTTGTCCAGAGCCAATTTAGCCCTTGGGCCGAAAAAGGTTCCCCACACTTGTATTAGAGGTTTGACATTGGGGAACTTTGGGTTCAAACGTGTCTCCTACTCTCTTTTTCCAGCAAGTTTGGACTGTGCAAGTTCAACTGCATATGGGGGCCAGAGAGGGTCTGACCTTTGAATGCCCATTTGGTACTTTCCATCTCTTTGGTTTAATAAGGCTGTGAGGCTTGCACAACTACACTGTGACCCACCAAGCTGAGAATGCAGGCAACCAGCCATACATTGCAGTCTACCAGGTGCTTGACACCTCCCCACCCCGCTTTGGCACTCCTGGGCAGGCAGCCAAAACAAGTGGTTTATCAAGCCCCTGGCAGGCCGCCATACACAATTGTTGGGCTGTCTTCAGCTTGGTGAGTCACAAATTGTGCAGTCACAAATTCTGATGTTAGCCATTCTAGTATTCTTTTAGCTGTGAAAAAGAGTTATTCGCTTAGGGATTCATGGCTCACGGTAAGGAGGACACCGACTGTTAATAATGATATGCTGAATGCTACTTACAGTCAAGGCTAACAGGCTGTCCATCTCTTATCATAAAGTTTCTTTTGACATTGATGTAAGTTATTTGCTACATACAAGATCTTTAGTGATCACAACCTAATGCAATACACCCTTTACCACAAGCTTTACTCAGGCCTGATTTACACACACCCCTACCCTGAGGCAAGGTAGCCACATGAAAACCCAATGGAAGCAGGTCTACAGGGTAAATATGTTTGGTGAAGCTGCTCCCCCAAGGTTGTGGCCATTTTCACTCTTTGATCTGTCCTGTGAAAGTGGCCAAAACAGTTTCAGAAAGCCATTTTACACAGTCAGCTCAACATTTATTTATTTATTATATTTATACCCCGCCTTTTTTCCTGCAAGGAAGCCAAGGACCTGTCTCCATGTGGCTGCCTTTCCAAGCAGATAGGATACCACACCACAGAGTGTAGTGCAGGGGGTCTCCAATGTGGTGCCCATGGGCACCAATGTGCCAGTGAACACCTGTCGGTAAGCACTGCACCAGGCTCTCTGCCCCTGTTGATTTTATTTTATTTCTTAAGTTTTTTTTTTTTTATTAAAACGTTTTTTAAAAAACTTTTGTGGTATGTTGATCATGCATCCCAGACCTAAAGCCCCTCCAGAGCATTATAAGATTGTGCTGACTTTTTGCAATTCTGTACTCTATGCATCCTAACTGAATTTGATTGTGCTTAATCGTTTTCTTTAACTGTTTCAGGCTATGTTTAGCCAGTGTTCACTGTACTGAATAAATGATATAAAAATAAAGTTTGAAAAGACTTTTTTTAAATTGGGAGGCTGGTATGCTGCAAAATTAAGTACTATCTTTATTTGGGTACAAAAGACTGGTTTTGTGTCTTGGAGCTCAGGCCCCACCTCTGCCTTGTAATTAGGCTCTTGGGCAAGCTAGTTTTCTTTTAGTCTCACCAATTTGCCTTCTGGGAAATGAGTGTTTTGTGACCGGCCATGCCCACCATAGCAGCCACTTTATGAATAAGCAAGCCCCCTTTGGCAGCCATTTTGTGAGAGCACCCATAACACTCTGAAAACTCCAAATGTGACCACCGACACAAAAAGCTTGGGGACCACTGGTGTAGTGCATTAAGCCACAACCAAGCTGTGCTGCAGAAAAACAGAAGGACCTTGGCTTTCACATATAGGACTGCTGTCTGTCTCTCAAAGAGTATGGATTGATTTCAAACCAACAGGACCGGTGCTACCGCTAGGCCAACTAGGCTGTTGCCTAGGGCGCGTAGCGGAAGAGGGCGCAGAACGCTGCGCTCCTCTTCGCTGCCGGCGCGCTCCTGCCCTGCCTGCCCGCCTCACCGAGAAAGCCAGGTCAGTGCGGGGGATTGCGCCCGGAGTAGTGGTGGGGCTGAGCATGGCGCCTCCCCCCCACCTTGCCTCACCTCCGTGCCGCCTCCCCCCACCTCGCCTCTGCGCCGCCTCCCCCCCCCGCGCCGCCTCCCCCCCCCCGCGCCGCCTCCCCCCCACCTCGCCTCGCCTTGCTTCACTTCGCCTCCGTGCCGCCTCCCCCCCCGACACCTACCTTCTCCGCGCTGTTTCCGGAGCCCCGCCCGCGCTCTGTTTTGGCGGGAGGAACCAGGGCAACAGGGCTTAAACAGCCCTGTTGCTCTGGTTTCCCCCGGCCAAAAACAGAGCGCGGGGGTCCCTTTTCGGAGGAGGCGTGGGAAGGTAGGTGGGGGGCGGCAGCGTGCGGGGGGGGTCTGGTGGCAGCGGCGGCAGGAGGTTGCAGAGCAGGGCTGCTTTCCGGAGCCCCCCCCCACGGCACGAGAGGGGGGGCGCTAAATATAATTTAGCCTAGAGCGCCAAACTGCCCTGCACTGGTCCTGCAAACCAAACATCAACATGACAGAGCAAGAATAACTAAAACCAGACTTCAGAGTCAAATTAAACAGTGTTCTGAGTTCCTGTTTACTCCACCTTAACCTGTCCCTATAACCTGCAGTATCGACAATTTTCTGCCTCTCCTGCTAGCCAGGCTGCCATTGCTTTAAATTGTCCTTGAGCTGGGAACTTGACCATTGCTTCTCTAGATGTGAAGAACCCTGGGCAGGCAGAAAAGTGGGCACACACTTAATTTTACTACTAGATTTCAGATAAAATTTACACAACAATAAATTAAAACAGTATAAAATAAAAATTATAATTAGATAAAACAGCAAAAAAGCAGAAAAATCCAATATTTTAACCAATTACAGACCCCCAATTAGACTCAGACCCTGCTCTGTAGACTACTTAATAATGGTTAATGCAGCCCAGCTAGACTCCAGCTCTAACCGGAATCGGATATCCACTTCTTCAAAACCACAAAACATTCTGGGCAGAACTGAAAAAGTATTAACTAACAGTGCAATCCTATTCATATCTACTCAGAAGTAAGCTCCAATGTGCATATAGGATTGTAGCCTAAGCCATGTCCACAAATCAGTTGAGTTCCGTCTTAAAAATGTTTTTAATAATGAACATTACTGAAAAATGTTCTAGTGCTGTATTTAATCAGTAGCCTATTTATTTAAAAGATATGCAAATATTAAAACACCTTCTAGAAGTGTTAGTATAGTTTCTACAGGGGGTTTTAAAAAAAAGTTTTGTGGCTGAATAACATGGGAAACCACTTTGAGAAAAATTTGATGTGATGCCTGAATGGGCTTGATTCGTGTACTTCCATTCCTTTCATCTTTTGATGGGAGAAGCTCATTATGAATTAATATCTGATAATTTGGTAATAATTTTCCAGTTTTAAGCTTAAGTGACTATATGTTCCGAAGCCTTATCACCTACACTCCAAAAGAACAAATTCCACTATTTAAACACCCATTATTTACAATTCACTGCATTCTGTCAACAATTGCAAATACACACTTGAACAGGATTAAACCACTTTATTGCTAAAGCAGTAGGTGCTCAAAGTGCTACGGAGAGTGCTTTGTATAAAAACTACAAAGACAAATTGTCCCTGAGGAAGATTCATAATCATTATTTTGACTGTAGGAAAGTCTTCAGCTTTGAATATTTTTCAAGTACCAGACGACGACATTTGAAGATTTGATAGGACAATCCCTCTGTTACATATCTAATCCCTACAGGGTTTTGGGGGAGGTTTAACAGCTCATCAAGTGCTTTGATAGCCGGAATAGAAAGATGTTCAACTAGTGGACAACAAGAAGCAACAAGGAAATGAAGGAAATCAAACTCTCTGAGAGTAACTTGCCCTCATCACTGCACCTGATGTAGCCATTCAGCCACAGTAATAATTCCTTCTGGGCAAGCTGCCATAGATAAACACAAACATGTAAGTGGGAGGATAAAAAAAAAATCCTAGTACTTAGTGGCATGAACAGACCTTCCTTTATCAGCCTACATTTGGTGCCCATAGGCACCGCTGTGCCCACAGTCACCTCCCTTGGTGCCCACGAGGCTCCCTGCCCTTCCTGATATTTTTAAAAAAACACCTGGGCAGCTGGAGTGCTGAGCCCCACCACAGCAGCTATTTAGTGAGAGTGCCCATGATACTCTCTCAAAATTCCAAATATGCCCACCAGCTAAAAAATATTGGAGGTGCTACTGTAGAGTACCTTGAACCTACTCCTTGAACCTATTCCACTGGAGCGGCATGCTGTAGAAGAATCAATTTCAAAAACATTAATTTTCTATTAGAAAACAGGCTGGACAAAAGACTGGTGCTTAAATACTTAGTGGCAAGAAGAAGCACTCTCAATTCCCTCCCCATGCTCTAGTGAAGGGCAGTCCATAGGAGACTGGCACAAACTCTGCTCTGATGTTGCTCCTCTTCCTAGTGGATCAGCAACAAGTCCTGATGTACAGACTCGCCAGTGGAATGAAACCTTTGTGCTGCCTGCTTAAATGTTTGGTACAGCTTTCCCCTACAACACAGATTAAAACAACTACACATCTGCCCTGCAAAGGGGGCAACCATCCTAAACGTCTTTAAATGAGTATTTGCTGTGCCTCAATCTAATACAGAAGGCAAATAAAATGGTTAATGTTTTCAATTACCTCTGCATCATTTTCTTAGCATTTCTTAGTATTTACCCACTATTTTGTCTCAGTGCTCAAAAGCACTTCACATACATCAGGGGTGCACTACCGTTTTGGCCTGAGGGCCTTATCTGATGTTGGTGGAGACCCTGCAGGGCACATAATACCTACATACCATCCCCCATCCCAGCAACAAGATCACTGGGGGCGGGAACCAGGGCTAGGACAGAGGGGGTGGCTTTAACCTCATCCCCATCCCAGCGATCCGGCAGCAAGATCGCTGGGAGGGGGGGGGGGCTGCAGGGTTTCCCTAGCTAGTGCTTGCACTAGCACTAGCAAGGGAAATCCTGCCCTTATCTCCGATCAGTAATCAGAGATAAGAGCAAGTTTTCCCTTGACAGCCTAGCTAAGGAAAGTGTGCTTATCTTTGATCAGTGATCAGAAATGAAAGCCGGCTTTCCCTGGCTGGGAAAGTGGGCAGGGTCCCCATGGCTCTTCAGGCTGCAAGGGAAGTGGCCAAAGGCCACAGGTTGCGCACCCCTGGCATACACAATTTAAGTAATCATTACAACAACCCTGCAAGATAGGCCAGTGTTATTATCCACAAAATAATGCTGCTGACATTATTTTCACTCTTGGATATCTGCACACAATGAATATACGGCACAACTTATAATACCCATGTTTGACTCCTGAGCAGTCTTTCCAACACCACTGTTTTCATCAGGGGATTGTCTAACGCTGTAGTATCTGAAATGGTCTTCAGTGGGGAACTTAGGTGCCAATTTAATTAGGAGCAAGATTCTATCATCTTCTAAGCCTGATTTACTACTCAGCAAGGACCTCAAAAGGTTTTTGCTTCATTATCTGTGCAAAGCTTATGATTTGTTCCAGTGTGCATAGCAACAAGACACACTGCACATGTGGCATTACTCGAAAACCAAAACCAATGCATATGCTAGTTATGGGAGTGAGAGAATCATTGATAGCCTAGGTTTGGCATGCTCCTTGATTAAATGCATATTTCAGCTGGCATCCTGCCATCAACCTTACTCCAAGCTGCATAGGAATGTTTTAACCACTAGGGGGCAAAATGTACCAAAATGTAGACACAGAAAAAAGAAGAGAAGACCACTTGTGTTTTTTTATATTACAAAAGCTGCATGCCATAATTTAATGTAACATACAGGGCCAAAGGAAACAGAGATGATGATGACAGATGAAAGAAGGAAGGATATTCAGAGGCCTGATCAGAAATGCCACTGGCTGGTCCAGGATTTCCATATTGCTTTAGGCGCATTCCCCCATTCATGATGTTAGTACAGCATTCCCGTTCTGAACCCTGCATAACTTGTATCAGGAGTGGCCAGCTTTTGTATTATTGTAGGCCATCCTGTTTTCCAGACAGCCATTTGGGGGCTGGAAAGGTATTCTACCCTGCAAGTAAACCCCTTCATGAGTACTCAAAGCATTCTGCATAAAACTGGCATTACCTAGTAGTAAGGGATTTATAGTAATGAAGCCATGCCAAGGGACCTTGCACAAAACCTCAGTGGACACACTGCATTAAAATTATTGATTTAAAACGCAGGTGGGGAATGTCTGGCCCTCCAGATATTGTCAGACTGAAACACCCATCAGCCCCAGCCAGCATACCCATTGGTAGGTATAATGAGAGAGGTAGTCCAATAACATCTGGAGGTCCACATCCCTGATTTAAAGAAAGTATCCATTCCCTTTCTGTGTAAATATGAACTCAAATCAACTGCAAAAATAGCATAAAACCTACTTTAAAACACTTAGAATAAATAATGCTTTATTGAATGACTATCAATAAATTTGGCACCTCTGTTTTTCAAACTGTGAAAAGTTTTCTTTTCCTAAGGAGTAAATCTTGCAGGGGGGGGGGAGTTTTTCCATATTTTGATTAAAATTTGGTAGGTCTACCAGGGTGAGATAAAAATGCTTTGCAGTGCACATCAAGCCCATGGGCTGCCAATTGGCCATCCTTGGATTAAATGATGCCCATGCTGTTGTTTACAGAATCAATTACTTTTACAGGAAACAGCAGCAAATCAATAGCCCCTAATTAAACTGGGGCTCTTTTCCTAGCTTTCAACTTTCTTCAGCTTTTGTTTACCTATATCTTAAAAAGGATTACTCAATAGGAGAGAGTAACTGAGTTAACAACTATTTACCGGTACCTCAAAAACTGATTGTATCAACAAGCCCTGAGAAGGGAAAGCATAGAACAAATGTGCAGAAAAGAGTTGACAGAAAAGGAAGTGGTACAGAAATGAGAAGAGAAAGTTGTTCAGAAGGTAAATTTAATTTAGACATGAGTTTCAAAGTGCCAAGCTTCCTGATTTCTGAAAAAAAGGGTTTAATAGACCATTTTTAGCAATTTCTACATCTTTCACACGTACTTCCCCCTCCCCCGCAATATGTGCAATTACAAATTGATTTCATTTTCCATAACTAGAATGGGCCCTTCCCTCGCTCCATTTCTAAGACTATCATCAGGAAGAGAAAAGAAAACCCTTCAGGAAAGTGCTTTGCATTTCAAGTAATATGCAATTTTTATAGATTACATTATGTGTTGGGGCTGTGGTATAGCCATTTTAGTAAGCCACCTTTCCTCAGGCATCTAGCTTTCCTTCTTAACTTGATACAAGAAATAAAATCCTCAGTACGTGCTCTGTACTTTCAGCATATTTTCTGCAAGGAATTGGAAGGGGCCCCTCCATTTTAGGTCACTTTTTACACATTTAGGAAATGGCCCAGACTGCAGTGTAGTGAGAGTCAATGAGGATTTCATTACTGACTTCTAGGAGACAGGAGCAAGATAGTTACAGTATTATCTCAGAGTAGCCCCCCTACTGACAATAACCAACATCTTTATAATGAGGTCCCCTATACAAGCAGCTCTCTCTGATTATCTATGCCTTTTAAACCCAAGTCCTTTGGTTCCATTCCAAGTAAATCAAATTTGATGACACTAACGGTTCTCTCTCATGAAATTACATTATTTGTATGTAAACTATACAGTGACAAGGACAATTACCTTCAGAGATTTGAATAAATAGTATGACTACATGTTTTGTTTAACAAGTCAACCACTGCAAAAAGAGAGATAACCTTTTAGAAGACCCACAGAAAGCCTTAAAGGGACATAAACAGATCTGATGGGAACATTTTCACATCTAAGATAAATGTTTTTATAATAGATACGGTATCTCATTTTTTAATTGAAAAAAAATGTTATTATTAATAATCACACATGTAACAATGTTAAAAACCAACTTTGTTTTTGGTCTTTATCTTTTCTGTTTTCACATCTCTTTCAGACAGATCCAATTTCAGACAGTGGGGAAAGCAAGACTAAGAGAATGGTTTTCCTCAAAGCCATGCAATGAACCCATGGATAAGCAGGAATATGAACCAACATCTGATAGGTCAACATCTTTACACACACTATCCACTGAACTACTCAGATGCTTCAGCATGTATGACATGGTTATTAGCCTTATAAGGCTACGTTCTGTTATATTATTGGAATTTAGGAGACTCTGACCTTTTTCTTGCTGGCCCTTCTTCAAAATCTGAAGAACTAATATCATTGCTAGTTGAGGACACTTGCGATGCATCGTCCTTCTCATTCTCTAGCTGTTCAGACCCCGGTCGTAATCCTTTAGATTGGCCATTACTAAGGAGTCCTGTAATTAAGAAATACAAAATTGATGACTAAAAGCAACAAAATTGTGAAACAACAAGAGGACTTGCAAAAAAATTCATTCCAAAATATGTAAACGGCACACACAAGCACAAAAAGTAGTAGAGGCACCAAGAATCCTTTTCTATTGTGTTCAAACTAATAACTGTACAAAATGTAGCCTAAGTGAATAGTTCAAATAATACGCTTGGTGGACCCACTATTCTGCAGCATTTCACACACCTATCTCAGTAATCTTTTCCATACCCCTTAATCACCATATTCTATGGGGTGCAGGCTGAGAATGTGTGCCTGCTTGAAGACTACTTATGAGTTAATGGCTAAGCTGAAATGTTATTTCATAGAAATATTTTTAGGCCACCTTTGAAGGTACAACCCCCTGAAGGCGCTCTAGATAATAATACAATAATAAAAAAGCAAACATCTGTGAAATCAACAAACAACATCAATAACAAAAACATCCAGCCCAGAAAAATTATTATAGCTAAAAATCATCAACATAAAACACAACTCAAGAGAAAGCCACAGAAATCAAATGAGTCTTCAGAGCTTTCCTAAAGATTGGAAAGATCGGACCAGATGGATCTTGGGAGGAACCAGATGTGATGGCAGGCAGGTACATTTCTTGTTCACCGCCTGTTCACATATACAGCAGGGCTGGACAGCATCATTTTAACATGAAAAGGAGCACACAGTGACGGGAGATGAACCACTCCCCCATCACCACCTGATCACCCCATGTTCTGGTATTTCAGTCATCTTTTTTCCCTCCAACATAAGTGGACTAGGCTAAGGACAACAGTGCCTGAAATGACAGAGCATGGAAGAGATAAAGCAGCGAGAGTGGGTTCTCCTTTTCATGTTAAAATAAGACCTTCCCAACACCCACTTTATACATGAATGAGGCAGATAGGTGAATAAACAAATATGGCTTCCTCTATTGCATCTAGCTTAGCCCTTAGCTACTATACCATTCTCAGGTGCTGAGTTGGTCAGAAATCCTCCTCATGCTTTCAAGCTTCTCTCTGCATTATGAGAGCTTGACAGCTTTTCTTTTAACCCTCCTACATTTGAGATCATTTTAATATAATTCTCCACGCCTACCCTGACCTTTGCCATTTCATACTCCAGGAATTTTCATTCATAAAGGAGCAGATTATTCTGTATTGTTTCATTTCCTCATCATAATTGTTGGGAATACTATAGGCAGTTAGACGCTAATTACAAGGACCAAAAGCAAATGAAACTTTGCATATCTAAGGTGTTGGGGAGGTAGATTACCTCAAACCTGGTAAAACTCACATTTCTGTTGATACAGAATTTAGAAGAAGAAGCTAACTTTTCAGTACTGTAGGGAGATTTTCATCCATACATCCAGGAGATTTTTGTGCTGAAAATAGTGTACAGTGATGGTATTACAGGTCCCTAAAATTCTACATAGAGGGTTGGTGTTATTACAGGTAGTATTTCTTCGTGATTGTACCCCCCCCCTTTTAAAATAAACTATCATTCTTAATAAAATGTCGTATTTTACATTAAACTGATGTTGTGAAACACATCTCTGGATTTTAAAAATAACTTAGTTGGGCCCATTCAGGATTAAAGACACAATTATCTTTTAGGATCAAGCCTTCAGTGTCTGTCTGTCTCTGTATGTGTGCGGTTTAACCAGCCTGTAAATAACAAGCTCTTAAAAATAAAAAGGTCCTGACCATAAAACAAACCAGTTCAGTAGCAATCCTAACCATGGCATAAACAAAAGATTACCCTCATATACAGAAGAAATAACAGTAAGATTTGACTGAAGTCTTGCTTCTAGTAAATAGCAGTTAAATAACTGTTCACTAAACCACACTAAGACTATTAAACATCTATGGACACGTGGCAGAGATAGATATAAATAAGAATAATAAAAATCAGTAATATATTAAATGTTTAATAATTAACTAAGAATTTTTAAAAGATCTAATCTCCGTAGGAATT
This sequence comes from Shinisaurus crocodilurus, assembly GCA_021292165.1. Classification (NCBI taxonomy): domain Eukaryota; kingdom Metazoa; phylum Chordata; class Lepidosauria; order Squamata; family Shinisauridae; genus Shinisaurus; species Shinisaurus crocodilurus. The sequence continues at coordinate 136,506,264 of CM037880.1, forward strand.
TCAATCAGATCTTGGAGAATAGCACCATAGTTCCAAAATACTCTTCAATATATGTTTTAAAAGACTGAATCGCCCAAGGTTCTCCCTTGCCACCTTCACTGTTAATTGTTCTTCCTTCTCCAGCTTTCCAGTTCCACCCATTGCCTACAAGATATCTGAAGCAGCAGCAGGAAACAGTGACAATGAACTCATACATACGATCAAGCTATCATGGCAGGGATTGGTTGTCTGTATACGTACTAGGAGGGTTCACTCAAGCCCTCTCACACATTCAAAGAATGACCTGGTTGGCACGATCAAAAAAGCCCACCATGGGTTGTTTAAGCCACGGTGAGCTGTGGTGTGTGCCAGCCGGCATTTTGCATATTCAACCCCTGACTGGGGGCTGCAGTTGTGTCCAAATCTGGCCACCATGGGTTATATAAAGGTTAAACAAATGCCAGTGCCAGTACATGCCAGGGTTCACCATGGCTTAAACAACCCCACAGTGGGCTGTTTTGTTCAGCGAAGTGGCCCAAGGCGTGAGGGGTCCTCCTGAGAGCTACCATGCATAGCCCCAGCTCCACAATCAATATGCACACCAGCCATGCCCTCTGCCAGCTGTGTGTTGGCCAACCATGTAAAAGACCCCTATGTGCATGCCAACATGTCAGCTGCCAAACCCATGGCCAGTGGGGATGTGTGGTCTGTGAGTGAGGGACTGGGGCTAGCTGGTGTGGCCTCACAACTAGCGATGCATCCAAGCCGAGTCGGCGCCTCCGAGTCGATTTTCGGGCTCGACGCCAACCCGACTCCATTTTCTGAGCAGCACAGCGCGCTGCTCGATCGGGCTGCTCCGGCCCGTCCGACGCTTCCGAGAGGCATCGGGACCCTGCGCAGGCGCAGAACACGCCACAGGGGTCCAGCGCACCTGCACAGGGTTCCGTCGCGTCATTTCTGGTCCCGGAAGTGACGCGACGGGACGGATCAGGTCGCGCAGGCAGCTCGCAGTGGAGTGGGCGAGCCGCCCCGAAGAAAAGGTAAGGCCTTGCCGGGTGTGAGCGGGGCCAATTTCGGCCTCGTTCTGCCCCGGCAAGGCTCGATTGTCAATCCCTTCTCACAACCCTCTCATGCTTTAAGTGAAGGGCATGAGGAGGTTACCTCCCAACAGTCAAATGGCAGGGTGGATTTACCACAGATCTGCAATGTGTGGTAAAAAGTGGGAGACTGCAGCAAAATGGCCATCTATATCCACCCAAAGTGATACCTTCAATGATGCAATTTAGGCTCCCACAATCACAGTGAGCACAATTCAGCTCTTATATTCAAACCAGCAACCTCAAGTGACTGTTTCTTGTTATATTCCTGTGCCTCTCTACTGGACTTCTCTAGTGTATGGAACACTGAAGAAGCATTGTTAGCACATGGTATATGTGAAGGACTGCTGCTTACGCCAGCCCTACTAGGTAGGCCACAGTACCAATTTACACAGGGACTGCCGCCCACCTTCCTGGTTCCCTTACACCAACTTGGTGTAGCAGCCCAGCCTTACAGATAAAGGAACACACACAATGGTTAAGATGGAGACTTTATTAAACAAAAATTAAAGATTAAGCAGTGTAGGGTCTCCAATGGTCCAATACATATAAAAATAATCCCTTATAAGAAAGGGCTAAAAAGAGGGTAGGGAAAAGGGGTGAGGCGGGTTGTTGTGAGGGAAAGGGAATGGGAATAAAAAGGGTCTCTAAAAGATTATCTAAAACAAACCCAAAAGTCTGCAAAGAACTGCTTGAGCCAAACCACACCTAGCTTCCCCAGCTATCCTGAAATCTCAGCATACTTGCCCATGATGGAACTCCCGCAGCATTCAGCCCCGAGAACAAAGAACCCTCCTGACCAGACTCTTTTATCTAAAACTGGGGCTCCTTTCCCGCCCAATCTCCACCAATTCCATCATCCTGCTAGGCAGAATTTTCTCGCCTGATTCATGAAGGAGGGTCCCCCACCCTTTCTCAGCTGCGGGTACTTTCGTATGACTTCATCCCAGTTAGCTCTGGCCTTGGTGCTACAGCTCTGCAGATAACCTGTTGTCTCTCAGCTGCCATTAATCTACCAGATACTTCCCACTCTAGCTCCAAGGACATTGGCACATTCCATTCAAGAAAGGGTAAGAAAACAAGGGTGAAGAGAAAGGTAGAAGCAAGAGAGGGAGGGGGAAGGGAAGAAGAAAACCAGACGGCCCAAATTAGCCCAACCGCCGTCATGCCTCTTCTTCACAGTATATACTAAGTAAAATCTTTAATACTTTACCACCTTTTGCAGCTACTGTGAGCTCCCTTGGGGAGGAGACAGTATAACAATAAGAACATACAAAGAGCCATGCTGGATCAGACCAAAGGCCTACCTAGTCCAGCATCCTCTTTGCCACAACCAATTGCTTATAGGGAGCCCACAGGCAGGGCAATAGCCCTCTCTTGCTGTGGTTCCCTAGCAACTGCAGCTGAACTCTTGTCCACGATGTGTTGTGCTGCCATCCTGTCAATCAAGGTGGTTAGGTTTCTATTGAAAGAGGCAGCATCAAAGATGTAGGTCTGCATGCTTTAGGTAACCGCAGCACAAGTCCAGTATATGCACCAGGCGTATCAATGGGATTACCACTATAAGGACACATGTACAGCCAGACTGGCATTAAGCTGGCTGAAGCTCTCTCTAGCATTTCCTTCACAAGCAACCAGGAACGGTGCAGGGCTGTTTGGCGCCCTAGGCCAAATTATATTTAGCGCCCCCCCTCTCGTGCCGTGGGGGGAGCTCCGGAGCAAAGCAGCCCTGCTCTACAACCCCCCCCCGCGCCGCCGCCACCACCGCCACCACCACCACCTACCTCCCCCCCCCAATGCTGGCTGCTGCCGCCGCCGCCTCTTCCTCCTCCGACGCCACGGGACCCCCACACTTTTTTTTTTTTTTTGCCGGGGAAACCAGGGCAACAGGGCTGTTTAAGCCCTGTTGCCCTGGTTCCTCCCGTCAAAACAACGCCGGCGGAGCTCCGGAAACGACGCGAAGGTAGGTAGGTGGCGTGCGGGCGTGCGGGCGCGCGAGTGGGGGAGGGAGGTGCGGCGGCGGCGGGCACACGCACGGGGAGGCGCAGCGGCGGCAGCAGGTGGGGCAGGAGCGCGCCAGCGGCGAGGAAGGAGCGCAGCGTTCGCGCCCTCTTCCACCACGCGCCCTAGGCAGCCGCCTGGGTCTGCCTAGCGGTAGCGCCGGCCCTGCAAGCAACCTTCAGTTTTCAACCCACAACTTGGTGCAAGTATATTTCAGGGTTTTGCTAAGTAAGTACCAGATACTCCCCACTCTAGCTCACAGGCTGGAGTGTAAACTGAACATCCCGTCAGTGTAAACAGATCCAAAACTGGATCTGTACCCACCAAAAAAAGATGGGGTGGGGGGTGGGGGGAAGGATGGGGGCATCACTTCCAAGTAATACAGTGCCGCTTATAAATTCTGAGTAAGCACAGAAAGCACCGTTTCTTATTCAAGGCAAAATATTTTAGTCTAAGAAGCAATGTGAATCAAGGGCTCCACCCAACCACTTTCCTTTCTCTCAAAAGCCCCATTCAGGGTTCTTCTCCTCAAAAAGCCCTATGCAGGTGTCCTCGTCGTTAGAGTCATCGCAATCCACGCACTGGAGGACAAACACCTGCAGTTGGGAGCCTGCTGTATCTGTCTAGGCTCCCCATGTGAACTATGCTGGGCAGCAGGGCCGGCGACGGGGGGCACAGTGGAAGGGGTGGAGTGAGGTAGTTCATACCCACTCTTTCTTCACACGATTCCAGTAGTGTGAGGAGAAGAAAGCCTGTATAGGGTTTCAGTCTACTTAAAGTCATTCATTTTAGATGCCATTACAGTAGAGTTCTTTTTGAATCAAAGCCCATGCATACTGGCTACAATGTCTGTGTTTTATTTTTTTAAACCCACTAAAAAAATCTCTTCTAAAAACAGAAGCATAAATTTCCCTGTTGAGGAAAATAAAGGAAGATTGATACCCTGAGCTGGATGTCTCTGCCCCAGCAAGGAGTTGCAAAGCAAAAATAACATAAACAATTATGCACATATCACTGTTTTGATTTGTCCCCACTAATCAGACTATGAGGTGGATTCAAAACACAAATAAATCAAATTACCATATTCAAAGTCTTTCTCCCTTTCATTAACACTTCTCTTGCTGAACATTTTTTTTAAATGACATCATAACCACAAAGATTTTCACTGCAGCCCATTATACCAAACTCTTTTCATGGAACAGAACAATATTTAGAAATAACTTCAGTGATCCTGAAAAGTTATTTCCGTCTTGTTGGTGATATCCAATATATAAATTTGACATGAACTTCTTATTATTTCCTTTTTCATTTCGGTTTTTATTGCTGATTAAATTTACAGTTAGCAAACTCCAGGGAAGTCTAAATCAAGCACATAATTTGAGACCCTCTAGTTATTTAGGTAACCATTATGACAGAATTGCACTTTTTTTTTTTCAAGAGTAATATTTGTTCTGGAGAAGCGCCATGCTGAAAAGCCAGCCATATGAAGAAAAGAGTCCTGTTGGCTGTCAATTCACTTGTGCTTGGAAAACAATTCTCTCCCTGCTCCAAATTCATACTCTCAATACATTCACTTAAAAACAGCTGAAGTTGCATTTCCCTCCTCAAAAAAATGAACTATTATCATTACTATGGTTTTTTTGTTTATTTGTTTGTTTGTTTTTTGTTCTAGGGCTTCCTTGGTTTAAGTGAGACCCAAATGGTACCAAGGCATTAAAAAATGCCATACTTTTTTCGCTGTGATATTGCCACAGGCAACACAGACTTCTCATTTACTGCTTTGTCTCCAGAGGAACTTTGTAACCCGAATCCCTCAGCACTGCCTAACCATAATTTAATTAACATTGTGTCTGTAGAATAGGACTGCGCACCAAGCATCTGTTTTTATTATTTCCTCAGACCATCCAAGCCTGAAAGAGGGTGCTGCATAACTCAAAAAAGCTTGCTTCCAATATAATAAAAGATTATTTCTGGTCATATAAGGTGTATTGCCTCACTTGTTCTGTATTTGTTAACCTTGTTATTTACATTCAGGTTATCGGTAAATTGTACTCCCTGCAAAAGTCTACAGGAGAGTTTTTCATTTTCTGAAAGGAGCCGAGGCAGAACAGCCATTAACAAAACAAGGGAAAAGGGAAGGAAGCCTGAACAACTAGCCCCCTCGTCTTCACATCCATATGTAGGGCTTACCAGAAAAGCACACGTAAGAACAACAGCTATTTCAAGGGGCAAAAGTGTCCCACCCAGCCACCAAGGTCATGAAGGTCTAATAAAGCACTTCCATACAGTTGTGCGGTGAAGAGAACCCTATCACATGTGAGTCTTCACCTCATTTTCTCCACATATTATTCTACAAATAAAAATAATGCTCACACCTACGGTAATCAAATTGAGATTTGACTCTTTGATCTTGAGTTCAGTTTATTTTATTCCTAAAATTCTATCCCACCTTTCTCTCCAGAAGGAGATTCATGCCGGCTATCATAAATAGCCTAAAATTAGTAATAACCAGTATCAAAATTCAAAACTCTGATTAAATCATATCCCTGCTTAAATAGGGATGGCCAGCTCAGCCTATATCTGGTCTGTGTTGGTTTTGCATGTGTTCAAGCGTACATCCATTCCATCCTGTTTTCTGCAATTTTTTACACGTTTCCCCTAAAAGTGCATTTTGGTACGCATTTCATACACACGTTTTGAGCAGAGACCTACATTTCAAAATTCAGAGAAGTGTGCAATTCAAAGGATAACTGCATTCTGATCTGTATATTAGTCTGAGAAGTATGAATTAGGTCAGTTCGCTTAAAAATGACAGATGAATGAAATTCCCCAGCATCCCTACTAAGACAATTGGGCCTTCACCATCCCTCCTAAGGGGATACGGGATAGAGCTCCTATGGGCCTCTCCAGGAGGGAAGTGCTATGACTGGGTTATCAAATCCTGAGGAAAAGAGGGCTTCTGAGTTCGAACAGCTCCATGGACATGGATAAATCAAGTATGTGTAGCCTGTTCCATCACAGAGCTGGTGTAGTGACACACACAGCCACATGTGATGAAACCAGGGATGGGGACTCGGACTCCAGGACTCGACTCATGAGTCGGACTGAGTCCCCCCTCTGACTCGAGTCCCACTCGAGTCCCAATATTTTTTAATGGGACTCGAGACTTGACTCGGGACTAAAGACCAAGGACTCTTCAACATCCCTGGGCTGTGCCAGAAGGAGTGGAGAGAAGTGCGATTGCCGGCAAAGATTTTATTTTTTTAAATCATTTTCCTAAAATGCAACCTTTCAGACATTTTGGGTTTGTCTGCTTCTGCCTGCCTGCTTTGGGGTTCCCTGCCTCCTCTGCCTGCCTGGTTATTTTGGGTTTGTCTGTCTGGTCTGTTCTTGTCAAAATCAGTTGCAGAGTTTTGAAATAAAAAGGCACACTTGTGCCTAGAATTTATTTAAGCCACACATCTGCAGTAGCCTTATTTTGTTGGGAAAAACCCCCATTGATTTTAATAGGGACTCGTGGAGTCAGCTTTGGGAGTGACTCGTGACTCGTGACTCATGAGTCACCATTTTGGACCAAGGACTAGGACTCGGACTCGAGACTCAGGTCCAAAGACTCGTGACTCGACTCTTGACTCGAGACCAAGGACTCTTCAACATCCCTAGCAAACTATCCCAATTCCTCCTCCTTCAGACTGAAGTGATATAGCTTTATTCTTCGGTTCTACGGAATATAGAAAGCCTGATTCTAAATCTTCAGAGGTTTCTAAAGTACAACATTTTAAATAAATGAAGTTAGGTTGTTTTAAAAGGTGTTTTATAAATAATGTACTAACTACTGCTCTCTCACACACACACGCACACTCACACAGTGAACAAATATATGTACATATATTACAAATATATGTAAAGAGCAGATTTTACAATTACTTTAGTTTTGCAATTACTTTAGCAGTACACAAAAGGGCAAGATTTATTCAAAGATATATGTGGAATCATAAAAAATAATTATATGGCATGGGATGTTGGGGATTTAAAGAAAAAAAGGGGGAAAGAATGAACTCTAACAGCTAAAAGCTAAACTGTGGGACCCCCATCAGTGGAACAATCTGACAAAGGGGCACAATGAAAGAGCATTCAAAATAATAGCTAAAAGAAGTTCCTTTGAGGATGGATTTTCCCCCCAATAAAAGACTTACAGAAAATCACTACATATATCCATCATATGGCCCAGGGGAATGCAGGGTTCCTATTCTCTCTTGGAGAATGGAAGAAGCCTGGTAATGATTTCTGCACACTTCAATTCATCAGACTGAGATGAGATAAGAAGAGGGAAACAGATGCACCAATGTTTTCACCTATGTTATCTAGTTCACAAGGAGCAGGCAAAAGCTACTGCTAGCATTAATAGTGAGCAGCACATATAACAAGTCAAATATATTTAAGTACATCAAATGACTTAAATAATTGTATGCCAGACAAATCTTGCCCATAATTATATTCCTAACATTCAACGTGGTGTGAATAGCTTATACCAATTTGTGTGACAATGCAGGCAGACTGTAGCAACTCTACTGAATTGTACACAATTCAATCCCGCGGTCGTTTATGAAGCTTCCCACAGTTCTTCACAAGTACATATTTTTCTGGATCACAGCTCAACACAATCTTGGGAATCTTTTTTGCACATATCCTTATTAGATCACTGAACTTTAATGGAGCTTATACTCTGGATTTCTATCTATAATTGTTAGTAAGTTATATTTTCATGTATATGCATTTCAGATGTATTCATTGCTATGGATATATACAAATTCATGTATGTATGTTTAAAAAAAACCCTCAAAAAAAGAAGTAAAAGGGAGAAAAATACTCTGGTTTCTGATTTAGTAGCAAGTCACAGTACTTGTAGAAAGAAATAAGGTTAAGCTAACTGCAAAGCAATCCCCCATAAGCCCGGTAAGCAGGCTTTGAGAGAAGGCCGTTTTGAGAAGGCAGCACTGTGATGTTCTGTGCCAAAGCCCCAACCACTACTTCTTCACAACTCCCCAAAAACACAACATGTTACAAAAGCACCTGCTTCTCCTGCAGTCTTCTATTCCCTCATGGTTGGCAAGAAAGGAAAAGAGGGCAAGCTGCTTACTCTGGGCCTGAATTTGACCCAGGACAGCTAGTTGCTGACCTCTACACGACCAAATACAGTGCTATGTATAAAACCCTAATTAACAATACTTAAGGTAAAGGTCAGTTTTGATAATTTTTGTGGATAGCTGCACAAAATGTTCAATGTTACTTCAGAAATGTACAAGCAGTCCCTGAGTTAAGAACGTCCGACTTACAGACAACCCATACTTAAGAACGGACTTCTTCTGGGTTTCCCAGTGCTACATCATTTACGTAGAGTACCGTACATAGCGTAGTATACTATGCAATTTGTGTAATTTACACAATTTACGTAAATGCCGATTTTAACGTATAGAACGCTATGCTGTTCCAACTTACATACAAATTCGACTTAAACACATTCTTAAGAACGGAACTTGTTCGTAACCTGGGGACTGCCTGTATAGCGAAAAATCAGTTGGAAACAAAACAAAACCAACAACAACACTACAAAGACTAAGCACTTCATTTTCGACCCATTTTCAGCCATGGCCATACTTCTTTATCTCCCAGCCATGTGATCTTTAACACCTTTAACTTCCCACCCAGTTGAACCTACCTTACAGGCCTGTTGCAAGGATAAAATGGGGAAGGGGGTGTTAAGGAGAAAAAGACATATCGACCACCTTAAATTTCATGTAGGAAGAAAGGAATACAACTTTTAATTTTAAATATCCATACATAAGATAAATCAAATATTTAAATCAAAATATCTTCAGGTGTCAGTTACTGATGTTGTTCAGCAATCAAAATATCTGGTCAATATTCAAAGTTTGGGGAGCAACGTAGTTTCAGCTCTCTCTATATCTTCCTGTATCTATAGAACATGTATGTGTGTGCGTGCATACAGATGCATACACATACACAGCACAGGTGATTTTCCAGAGAGTTAGAACAGGGTCTTTCCAAGCGTATCTTCCAAATTTAAATAAATTCACTCTGTTGGGAACAGCCTCTTCTAGCTCTCTGGAAGATCATTTGTCCTGTGTATGTCTGTGCATCTGCATGCACGCACGCACACTTAAGTCACTGATTTAAATCAGCAAGGAAAAAGATCTATTTAAATCAAGCTTCCCATTGGTGCTTATTCACATATTTCCTAACAATGGTGCAAATTTGACCACTAAACCATGTTAGTTTGCAACTAAATCACACAGAGATGGGGAACTGTGGTCCTCCAGATGTTGTTGGACTGCAACTTCCATCAGAGATGTTATTATATTGAGCAGTATGTAAGTATTAGTAATCAATCATCCCTCACGATTGGCTATGCTGGTTAGGGCTGATGGGAGCTGCAGTCCAACAACATCTGGAGGACCAGACATTCCCCACCCCTGAAACAGTTTATTATTTACACTGTTACTTCATTCTTACAACCAAGCCTTGCAGCTATCTCATATACGGTTGTTCTAATGCTAGCACCAATGAGTGAGGTTGAGAATAGGATTATAGGAACCTGCACACTGGACAATGTTTGTCTTCTTTTCTTTCCAGTGTTGTTCTTTTCTCCATCACTCTTGGCAGTAACCATCGGTGCCAATTCACAAACCCAGATAGCGCTAGCAGAGCTCCACTGAATCCAAGAGTTGTGCAAGCATAATGTGCCACAGGTAGCACAATGGATCGCATAAGCATAAAATCAGTGAGAGAGACCCTTCTCACTTGCCCATCTGAAGGGCAATTAAAGGGCTTTTTCCACAGTGGCCACACACCTCTGGAATAAGTTGCCATTGGGGGTCCACCAGGCCCCATCATTGCAGGCTTTTAAGAAGGCCCTGAAGACTTACTTGTTTACTCTGGCCTTTCCCTGATTATGTTTTATCAGACTGGGTTGTAGCTGCGATTGTGTTCTAGGTTCTGTCTTATGCTAGTGTTTGTTGTCTGCTGTTTTTATCACCACATTGGTTTTTATTATATGCATTTTATTGCCTTGGGAGGGCTCCTGCCCTGAAAGGTGGCCTAGAAATATTTATTTATTTATTATATTTATGCCTCGCCTTTTTTCCTGCAAGGAACCCTCGGCAGCTTACATACTAATCCTCCTCCTCCTCCTCTCAATTTTATCCTCACAACAACCCTGTGAGGTAGGGTAGGCTGAGTTCGAACAGTGACTGGCCCAAAGTCACCAAGTGAGCTTCATGGCCAAGCAGGGACTAGAACTCGGATCTCCCGAGTCCCAGTCCAACACTCTCACCACTGCGCCACACTGGCTCTTTTAAAGAAAAGAGCTATTTTAAAGGAAAAAATAAAAATGCACAACCAGTTGCACAAGCATAATGCCCAACCGATTGTACAACAGATTGCACAAACGTAATGTGCAACAGGTTGCACAACAGGTTGATAGAGCACATGCTTTGCATGCAGAAGGTCCCAGGTTCGATCCCTGGCCTCTTCAGGTAGGGCTAGTAAAGAATCTTGCCTGAAACCCTGGAGAGCCGCTGCTAGTCACTGTCGACAATACTGGGCTAGATGAACCAATGGTCTGAATCAGTATAAGGCAGCTTTCTATGTTCCTAGGTTGCACTTAGTTGGATTCTCCTCTTGTGCATAGTTCAGTACCTAGTTTCCACTAGCACAACATCATTTGCGCTAACAGGATGACACATTTGGATACTCCTCTCTCTCTCTTGACCCAACCCCACTCCCCACAAAAACAAAGTAGCAAACAAAAATGAAATGCCCATGAATGACAGGCAGAAGTAAGGTCTGATAGTTACTGGGCAGATTAAAGCAGTTTGTTTTCATTGGGTCAAAATGAAATATCTGTGTTTGGTAGATGGAGTATAAATATTCATACTTGAGAAATGATCAAATTAGTTCTTCATTAACATAGGAAAAATGTCCTTTAACTCAGGGTATCTGATAGAGGCATTGATTCAATTTAGAGATTAACTGAAGGGCTAACTTGTTTATATTCAGACTATTTAATATTAACCTAGTTATTATTTAAGAGAAACTTGGCATTTAAAAGTAAAAATAACCTAATACTTTAAAAAAAGTTAATCAGATTTTTATCCATTCTGCTTCCCAAACTATTATTGTCTGGGGCTGTTGGAGAATCACAAGTCTTCCAGAGGTACTCCTTGTATACTCCCAGTTTTGGTTGAACATTATGTGAGAAGAGGCAAGTCTTTCTGTTGCTTTAGGAAATTTATGTTGAAGAGTTTACTGTATTTCAGTGTGACCTGGTATACGCTGTGTGTGCTGAAGACTTTATCTGGCTGTATTGATACACTATCTTGTGTATAGGGGGCCTTTATGGAGGATACTGCCTTAGGACACTAGTCTATGATCATTAAAATAGGACTTGGTTTAAAATTTAAAAAAAACTAAAAGTGGCTTTTTATGGCCACCAGGTGAGTAACCATTGGCATTTCATATGACAAGCCACTTGACATTAAACTGATAATCCTAGAACATGCATATGCTTTTCTGCTGCTATCATGCCAAAAAGTGTTAGCCCATAGCTTTTACAGACCGTAAATGAAGAGAAAACTGATTTTATATATGTAGATACACATCGTTACTATGGAAGTTAAGCATGCATGACATTACAGCGCAGGCTGGTTTTGTCAGGCTGTCAAGAGGAAGAGATCACCAAACAGAATTGGCTTAATCATGCAATCTGAGGAAAGCTACTTTGCCCCTCTGACTACATATCCTGATCCAGCAACCAAAGATATATTTCATTTTACATCGCTCTGGTGTATAAGCTCCAATTGGACAATGATAGGTACCATTTGATACCAACTGCTTTTTTGTCTCAGTCCAAAGATTAACATCTATCCAGGTCTTCGAGGCCTGCTTCACTTGAAATGGCTACTCAGAGCTTCGAGACTTAACGCAGTGCTTTTTTCATGTGCACTAGCCTGACATACGAATTGGCTCCTGGCCAGGCAGTTTTCTCTGAGCCTTTATAAATTCTAACAGGAAATTTTGAGAGGTAGCATGATACACAGCAAGGGCCAATTCACATGACAAGTTTTTCACAGGAACAGTTCACCACATGGAGCACCTGCCACGTGGACAGCATTTCAAGCAGCCATTTTGTGTGAAGCAGGCCTAAAAAAAAAACAAGAAAAAGAAAACTGACTGTATTGAGACATAGCATTTGCTCCCTTGGCCACTGATAAGAAAAAAACTATTACAGGCAGTCCCTGAGTTAAGAACATTCGACTTACAGACAACCCATACTTAAGAACGGACTTCTGGGTTCCCCGGCGCTAAATCGTTTACGTAGAGTACATAGCGTAGTATACTACGCAATTTGTGTAATTTACGCAATTTGTGTAATTTACGCAATTTGCGTAATTTACGCAATTTGCGTACCTAAATGCCGATTTTAATGTATAGAACGCTATGCTGTTCCGACTTACATACAAATTCGACTTAAAGACGTTCTTAAGAACAGAACTCGTTCGTAACCTGGGGACTGCCTGTATATCATTAAAAGGTATCCTAGAGATCTTGGACACGGTCAATGGAGCATTAATTCAATGAATGGAAGTGTGTAAAAGCACTTAACCTGAGTAAGCCGTACTGAATCTTGAGATTATTCAATGAGAGCCAGTGTGGTGTAGTGGTTAGAATGTCGGACTAGGACCTGGGAGATCCAGGTTCTCGTCCCCATTAGGCCATGAAGCTCACTGGGTGACTTTGAGCCAGTCACTGCCTCTCAGCCTAACCTACCTCACAGGGTTGTTGTGAGGATAAAATAGAGAGGAGGAGGACTATGTAAGCCACCTTGAGTTCATTCCAAGAAGAAAAAAGGTGGGACATAAATTTAGTAATTAATAACTAGATCTTGCACAAACAAAGAACGTAGTGGTTAGAGTGTTGGACTGGGACTCTGGAGATCCAGGTTCTAGTCCCCGCTCGGCCATGAAACTCACTGGGTGACTTTGGGCCAGTCACTGCCTCTCAGCCTAACCTACCTCACAGGGTTGTTGTGAGGATAAAAGGGAGAGGAGGAGGACTGTGTAAGCCGCCTTGAGTCCCTTGCAGGAAAAAAGGCGGGGTATAAATATAATAAATAAATAAAATAAATAAATAAAAAATGTAAGCCGCCTTGGGTTCCTTGCAGGAAAAAAGGCGGGGTATAAATAAAAAAAATTAATAAATTAAAAAAAAAAAACATAAGAAGAGCCCTGCTAGATCAGAGGCCTAATGTACCTCACAGGGTTGTTGTGAGGATAAATTGGAGAGGAGGAGAACAATGTAAATTGCCTTGGGTTCCTTGCACGAGGAATAAAGGCAGGATATAACTATAATAAAAAAATTTAAAAAGATATTATTTTCATACCAAGCTAGGGCGGGCTGCAGTTTTACTGGAGTTGATGCTTAGGGAGCTGTATTAGCTGGAAAACGGTAAAACTTAGAAACAATAATTCCTTACTATAATTTCATACTGCATTCTAAGGCAGCATGAACATTCTAGAAACTTTTGATATACCAGTGCCAATAGGGGAACTGTACTTACCCTCTAGAAAGAGAAGCAGTAGGAATGAAGTGATGAGATAGTGCTTGAGAAATCCACTATTGGCAGCAGCGTCAATAAAACTGTGTTCCATTCATGCAGGCATATCATAATATCCCCAGCCCCTCCCTAAAGTAGGCCACAGATTCCCCCCCCCCCAAGACCCCTGGAATAGAGACTGAGATCTTCTGAGGTAGAGCACAGCAGGGGTTAAATACACAGCGTTACACGCAATTCTCTGTTTGGGCTGTGAAGAATACTGGTAAGTACTAGGAAGGGCAGATTTAGCACAGCAGGCAAGGCATGCAGTGCCAGTTCAAGAAATGGCACGCGAGTATCGAACGGATAAGAATCATTTGCAGTGAGCAGTGGCAGGTATCAGGCATCGTGTGCTTAGAAAAGAACACCAGTTACTTTTTTACAGCTGTGAGGATAAAATGATTTCACTACAATTTCACTGGGGGGGGAAAATTAACTGAAGCACAGGAGGCTATTTTGGAATAGGTGACTTGAAGAATGCAACATGAAATAGAGAGGAACAATGATATATTTTTGAAAGCCAGTAAAAAGAAAAGAAAAGAAGCAAACCTAGAATCAAGAGGGAAAAGCTGAATGCAAGCACAGCCGATTAGCGTTTGAAATGGATAAAGAATAGGGAGAAACAGAAGCTGCTCTTCATTTAGCAGCCGGCACGCTGCTATGTGTACAAGCACGGCTGCGTGCAAGCAGACGCAGAGCTTGAAAATCTGACTAGGAGAAGCAAAAGGCTGCAGCATATCTCCAATTGTGCAACCTCATTTGATATTGTAATGCATGTCATTCAGAACAGTCTTTCATGGCTTTTGCCTGAAGGGTGGGCAACCCTCCATACAGAGTCAAGAAATATTTTTTTTCCAATGTGACACATGCTCTGAAGAGGCCTCTTACAGAGGTAACACATGACCCAGTAATGGGGTGCTGACCCTCCAGTGCAAGTATTATCTGACAATAGATTTAATCCTCTGCTAAGCACAGCAATTCAAAACAAAAACCAAGCACTCCCCCACCATCCTCCCAGCCATGTCCAGATAAATTGTATACTTCTACAGAAGCTCTAGTCTGCTTTCACAAAAGCGCCTTAGTAATTGCCTGTAAAACTCAGATCTGGCCTAATTAATTCTATTCCAAAGGATAAATATCTTGGAAAATACATGTATAAGCTTGCAATAATCTGTTGATGAGGTCACAGAATATTAAATTCACAAATTATTACGGTATGTGGAAAACAGTCAGTAGTAGTCCATGGACCAACTTGAAAGCCTCAAGAGTGACTTATTTACAGCTCAAAACAAAAAAATTGAAAACCTATAGCATTTAAGAAGAAACCATATGCATTTCCTTAAAGCTCCCACTCTCTCTAAATTCCTCAACATACAAATCTATGAAACTGCACAAATTTTAGCCTGACTTTAGAGGTTCAAGTATAGTTTCTTTGAATAAAATATAAATTGACCCCAAGAATAAAGAGTCAGGAGTGAAGTTCCCAAATTTTAAAGCTAAGTGTAACCAATTTGTTTTTATTGTATTGTCAATTTTGTTGTTTGAGATATGATTTTATGTTTATATGCCTTTTGTTAGCTCCTCAGAGGGCATTTAGGGCAGAAGAGGTGGCATACAAGCGAACGTAAAATCAAATAAAATGAATAAACATTATAAACTGAAACCTTACATAATTTGTTTGTTTTCTTATACTT
Source organism: Shinisaurus crocodilurus (assembly GCA_021292165.1). Lineage (NCBI taxonomy): Eukaryota > Metazoa > Chordata > Lepidosauria > Squamata > Shinisauridae > Shinisaurus > Shinisaurus crocodilurus. Next base: position 136,521,710 of record CM037880.1, read on the forward strand.
CATTTACATTTCTAATTTCAGAAGCAAGAAACAATCTTAAACCTGAAAATGATACTTTCTACAGCAAGAGGTGATTTCCCCCCCCCTTCTGCCTGAGATTATGTCAGTAACAAAGTTGGTCAACCATTTTCGCCCTATATGTCAAATTCTATGTAGTTAGTATTTGATGTGCTACACTACCCTGTCCCCCTACCCCAAATATTTCTAGCATAAAAAATGGAACTACGACTCTGGAACACTATGAAAACTGACACATGAGTGGGTAGAACCCTGGTGAGATGCACCAATTTCCTCTGCAGGCATAGCTCAGGACCAAAACAGACATTATTTTAAATCTGTGTGTAGCAGCTATGTCTTTTTTCCCATTTTAATCTAGAGTAGCCCCCCACCACCACCCTCCTGGCTAGGATCCTGATCTGGATCAGGCCCTCTGCACTTGCTCAAGAGCAAAAATGAAAAAAAGACATAGTGCTAGACACAGATTTAATTTAAGGTCTGTTTTGGCCCTCAGACTAACATACCTTTTACTGGCCCTGACCACTGAATAAAAGGCAGCAGGCCTTACTATCAAAACAGACTATCAGAGCCTAAGAAAAAGCACTCCAAAATGGAAGTCTCTGCAAAAGAATGCAAAAAGAATACAAATACGGCTGTCCAGGCAATATGCTACCAAATATTGCAACACATTTTCATTTAATTATCACCGAGCATTAGGCGAAGCCAGGGGCAGACAAACTGATTCCCCCCCCAGATGTTTTGGACTACAACTCCCATCAGCCCAAGCCAGCATGGCCAATAGTCAGTGATTATGGGATTTGTAGTTCAAAACCCCTGAAAGGCACTGAATTGCTTACCCCTGACCTGCTATTATAAGGGTGAAGGAAAAAACACACAGCTTGTACCTCATTAAAGACACAGAAGTCAGAACAGTCACAATCTTGGGGTACATGGGTTATGTACCATGAGGTGACACGCAGTCTAGCACAGCAACCTTCAGAATGTGGCTCTGAGCTGTGCATCCAGCCTATATACTGCCCACCTCAGTCCTAAAAAATAATTTTAAAAAATTCTAAAACTAATATAAATCAGAAACAGAAAATTTGTGGTAACATGTCTTGGAAGTTTACTATAAAATCCACATTTCTAAATGGCTGTTTATTATTCCTGAATTTACCAGATATAGTAATTAATAACCAAGGTAAACAGAACTTCTATTACAATTCTACATATTTATGAGCTTTTCTTTTGAAGTTGTTTGGTCTTGATTAATAAAAAAAAAAAAAGAGCACTTGTGCTAAACCTTTTATCCCTGGCTTTAGATTATAAAAGAGGGTTGACAGAGTTTGAAAAGAGGGTCATCTTGTCGCTTAAGCCAGCTTTCCCCTACCTGGTGCCTTTCAGATGTGTTGGACTACAGCTCCCATCACCCCCAGCCAGCACACCCAATTTCTGTGTTGTGTGGGGGTGATGGGGGTTGTAGTCCAACACATCTGAAAGGCGCCAGGCTTGCTTAGAAAGGCTGGCTTAAGCCCTCAGGTATTTTTATATCCCACTAGCTCATCTTAAAAATAAATGAAACGCTCTACAAATAATTGTATTTTAATATCCTTTCAGGAACAAAGTTTTCCTGAATGAGTGTTGGTGTAAAAAATACGGATAATGTTTAACTGGAACTCTTCAAAGCAGCACAGATGGTTCTCTGGGTTTCAGCCCTGCACTATGGAATGTTTGCATATAACCAACTGACTTGAAGGGCCCAGCATGCGTACCCTGAAGTCTTTTAATCATTAGTGTGGTGACCACCCAGACAGAATGCTCGATCCAACTCTACCTGCTGTTTAATTTTCTGCATGGGAACGTTCAATAGGATTATGAGTCAAAATGCTGCCCACCTCACATTACATTTTGGCATTTTTACTATTGCTGCTCTGAGAAGAAATGTGGTTATCAGGCCCTTTCTGGAACGGGAATGAGGACAGCAGATCCCTCACTGGGGGGCAAGCTACTTGGGAAATGGTAAGCACTTGACCAGTCATCATGACTCTCCCTGTCAAAATGGCTTCCCAGAAAAAGTAAATTTATATTTAACCATCACTACCCTCCATGTTTATGATTTGTTTTTCCCTCACTAGAAAACAGAACATTGCAGAGCTGATCTTTAGCATTGCCCACAGTATGCTACACCACAGTATGGTCTACCTATGAGATCAAATTGCATACAGAATGACAGAACACAGCAGTAGACCTCCTTGGGCTAATGAGTGGAGCACAACTGTCTGTTCCCAAATTACATAGGGTGGGATTGGACAGAGTCCTCTAGTTCCATAAGGTTAGATGCTGAGCACAGGACGCAGAGAGAGAATCCAGAACAGATCGATCTTGTGAAACCCTCCGAAACCACAGTCTGAAGTGATTTGCAAACCATGGTTTGTGCTTTAATTTTGGTATGATGTTTGAATTAAAAGTCATAACTACAGTCCTTATTGTACCTCCAGATGCCACTGGACCAACAGAAAGGAATGCTGAGCAGACAAAACAAACATACAAGCAGCTTTAAACCATGGTTGGCTCAACCGTTTGGTAGCTCATGCTTTGGGTTAGGTGTTAAAATGTGGCTACTCCAAACCATGGTTTGACCGGATATCTCCATTGAGCCAATATCCTTCCTAAGATGGAAGTCAAGAGTGCAAGACAATTATAGTATGTGTAAATTTAATAATAACTACATTAGACATCTAGGTATGCCTGGCTTAATCAAAAGTGGTGTTAATATGTTTTTAAGAACAGTGCTTTTTTAAAAAAAGAAAAGTGCCTTGTTTTATGAGCTACTACGCTGAGGGAGAATACGAAATACAGCCTCATGAATAAAAGCCAAGGACACTTACATGCTATCCTTCAATTTTACAGCCATCTATTTCATGTCCAAAGCAACATTAGAAAGAAAGCTATTTCCCATGAGAATGAGATTCTCTCTTACAAAGAGACCTCTGAAAAACTGATTATCACAATCCCAAACCCTAGGCTTATTAAAATCTTGGCTGAAATAGCAGATAGTAACATTCAAAATTACACCACAGGTTCCCTTGGGCTTGCTGATGTGCTATCCTGTTTCCCAGAGTTAGAAAGACTCCCATTGAATGCTACAAAAGGTTTCCTGACATCACACAGAAATTTCCCCTTCTGATTTTAATGTTCCCACATGATGGAAAAGAAACAAAATGAACAAAGGCACATTGTAGCAACAGGACAGTGGTCATTCTATACCCTGTGAATATCTAAAGGTAACAAAGCAAATGCCTAGTAAAGCAAATATGTGGCTAAGTTAACTCCTGTTTACAAAATGCTTTTCTAACACACTACAGCTGGAGAGATGACATGTGCTTGGTTCAGACATAATGTCAAGCCATGGTTTGGCACTAAAGAAGGAACCTTGTGCTTGTGTGCTCCCTATCCCTCCCACCCTTGCATGCTCCCATTCAATGAGTCATTTCCTCTTTAACACACAACACAGCTTGCTATTATATCTGAACTGGCAACCAGGACTACAAGCCACATTTTGAAGCTGGTTTACAATCCTGGTTTGACGGGTAAGTGCAAACCATAAATAGCCAGGGTTTTTGGTGTAATGGCAAACTATGGTTTGTCTTAAAGGGAAAGTAACTAAATCTGAGCACTCAGCAGGGGGAAGGAGAGTGTGAGCACAAGGTTTACTCATGTGAACCAACCCAGCAGCAAGTAAAACATAAGTAGGCGCAGAATTTTTACATTTTTTTATATGGACTACTGCCTGTAAAAAATGTAAACACAGAAACATTTATTTATTTATTATTTATTATATTTATACCCCACCATTTTTCCTGCAAGGAACCCAAGGCGGCTTACATAGTCCTCCTCCTCCTCTCCATTTTATCCTCACAACAACCCTGTGAGGTAGGTCAGGCTGAGAGTCAGTGACTGGCCCAAAGTCACCCAGTGAGTTTCATGGCTGAGCATGTGTCTATGTTTACATTATTCTGCCTTAACAAGAGAAATGAAGCTTTCCCTCTCTACAAAATATCTATAAAATACTTTTAAAGTTGCCCCCAAAGCAAACTGGCACAGAATTCTAAGAATCACCACCACCATTTAAAAGCAAGTTTCTAGCCTTCATGGGCATATGCATACATCTGAAATCAGGAAATAGCCTAACTGTGCACAGGATCTCAGCCAGTGTCTGCCAAAGGCTCCACTGTTTAGCCAAGGGGCAGAATGTTCTGTGTGTTGTGGGGTTGTTCATGACCTTTGATCGAATTCCTCTGGACATACCATCACACATATATTGCACCTCACTCATCACTTGATCTCTCCCCCCCCCTCCAAAACATAAGAGTTCAGATGGACAGTGCAATCCAGTGCATGTAAGCTTAGAAGAAGCCTAAATCACACAAAATGAACAACGTACTGCAAAGTAAGAAAATCTGCATATATTTTGTACGTTTGTGAAATTTGGAAACCATGCAGATTTTGTTTCACCGGTACCGAATTTGAATTTTTGGAGTGCTGCTCTTGATGTTCTCCCTTGTGTGTGAACTTTCCTAAGAGCGAAAACTGGGTTAACCCGCTTTTCATCTAATCTACTTTGGGAGAAACCAGACGCTATAAAATCTCGCTCATGCTCTGTAACCTGGCACTCTCTCAAAGCTTTCCAACACACAGGTGCTTTGCATCAGGCCTTAAGGCATTTTCTCCTCCCTCTAGACTATAATGAAAAAAGCCACAATGGAGTACGAAACTTTCCTAAAGAAACTATTTGATAGAAGATCAATTGAGCACAGACATTATAGAGAACAGAAAGCTAAAGCCATTTTGTGTACTTCTCCAGGTAGATTACAGTGGTTTGCTGCTAAAACATGACTACCTTTCAAATTGATATTTCACCTTATTACTGGGCTGAGAAATCAGAGTGTGTTTCTTTATCAGATGCAAGATGCTGCAAACTGACTGTGGAGTGCAGTACTGTAGAGAATATGTAGCTACATAGACCACATGTTTGTATTTTACTTATAAGCATGGATCTTCTCAATGAGTAAGCACTGAAATGTGACACATCGAAAATGATGCAATACAGGTAGAAGGAATCTGTACAAACTGCCAGTTGCTGTTTTAATATGTTGGTAAATGTGCATATACACAGCCATTAGGAAAATGCTCTAGACATGTCAGACATAACTGCTGTGGTTGTCAAATAAAAGCTTAAAACAAGATGGTCCAGAATCAGGACTAATAAAAACAGTGAGATTTTTCATGTACAAAAGCAAGACTACCTTTAAGAAAAAGAACAATGCTAAATATTCTACATGGGATCACATAATTTGAGAAGGACAAAACTGTTAAGCTTACATATACAATGTACAATGTGAGCAAATACAGACAGCCATTTAAGAAGCAGTAAATCACTGTGGTGGTCATGCAGCCGCATGAGAAGCCAGTCATCTGTATCATTCCCCCATGCAATGAAAAGAATTTTATCACTCCACTGCTTCCCTGGATTTCCAACTGGGCGCATATGTGTGGTAAAATTTCCCTCACCATGTGTTCCCTGAAACTGACACACTGATTCTCCATTGAGCTTTTGACTGTGATGAGAGTCAGTAGAACTAGACTAAATGGACTTATCTGGCTTGGGAAGAAATAATTTCTATGTATTAAAGGGATGAACAAAAAAGTTGCCAGACACATAGTAAGCATTCACCCACGCCCCTCAACATACAAATTGCTCATGCAGTTGTGCTATTGTATTCACAACAACGGGGGGGGGGGGGGGAGAAAAAGGCAGGCACCAAGAAACTTCCACTGTGACTCCCAGATAGAGCACTCTGACTTGGAACCAAGCCCATCCATCAAGAAGAAACTTACCATTCACAGCTTTGAGACTCCCATTTAGGCCATCGCCATGTTGCCTCTTCTGCGCATTCTTGAATTCCTTTAGGGATAAGTAAAGGACTTTTCGTACCACCCTCTCCTCCGACCATGGAATCCCATCACTATCGTCCTATTAGGACAAGAGAAAGGAGAGGAGAAATTTACTTTAGTATTTAAATAATGAAACACACACACAACTCCTTATCAGCCTGCCAAAAGGTGATTTCCATTTTTAAAAGAGAGAGAAAAAGAGAGAGAGAGAGAAGAGAACACAAGATTTTTGTGAGGCTAAAACACCACTGTGAAGCTTCTAGGAGGAAGGATGGATAAAAAAATATCACAATGAAGATAAAAATACAGTAATACCTTGGATTGCAAGCATAATTCGTTCTGGAAACGTGCTTGTAATCCAAAGCATTGTATATCAAAGTGATAATCCCCATAAGAAATTTGTACACATATTTTTAATTTAAGCTGCAATAAAGAATGATAGTGTAAAGTCTTCATTTTTCTTGACCGTACTACAGTACTTGTATTGCAAGATGTCGCTTGTTTATCAAGTTAAAATTTATTTTAAAAATTTGCTTGTCTTGCAAAACCCTTGCAGACCAAGTTACTTGCAATCCAAGGTTTTATTGTACTGTATAATGAAACACATCAAGATTATACTTTTTGTTGAATCTAATTTTTGAGGGAAACATCAGGTCACCCATAGGTCTGTTGCTTTCTGCATTGACTTCATTTTTATTTAATTAATTATTTCATTTATATCCCGCCATTTTCCCACTTCGCAAGCAACACAAGGCGGCTTACATGGCCCTCCTCCTCTCCATTTTTTACTCTCTTTTATCCCCTTTCTCTGTCACTTCAAGCTCTTGTTTTATCTTTTTCTACCCACTCTCAACTTCTTCCATGCTTCTCCTTATAACTGAACCACCATTCCCCTTTCAATGAGACACCTTGTCTGTCTACCCCTCCTCTTGAAACCACTTCTTCTGCAAGTCTTTCCTGGACAATCCTAGACATATCTATTTGATATTGTCTGCCATCCTCCCAAACATGATTGGCAGTTGCTTCCCAGTGTGTGTACCTGTGACAAAATATCCATATGCACATGATGTACACTCCACCTGTGTAAATAAAATACGTTTTATAATGTGGCCCTCGACCAAAGAAAAACTATGTTTAGTTACAAAATACTTAAGTTTGATATCTTGTTTCTTATGTTTTAATTTCCCTGTTTTGCTGACTAAAAAAAAACAGTTCCTTGCCCTAGGCTGCAAGGGCTGCACCACAGCCAAGTGAGAAGATTAAGAGTTTTTTGGACGACCTTCATTTCGGAAAACATAACCCAACTCACTGCCACAGCTCAGTAAGAAATCAAAACACCAGTATCAGTGATCCATTCCAGAGGGCAAGAACGTTTACACTCTGCATGACAAAAGCATGGTCAATATGATTATAACATCTTTTTAAAATAAAAACTATTTTGGGCAAGGCAGAGACTTCTTTGGTACTTGAAGCTGAAAGCAAGCCACTGAACACTGTTTGCTTTCAATTCTATGACAGATTAGTTGACTAGGGGGAAAGGAAAACAGTGAGCAAAATAGTAGTGATAGCAAAGCAAGTTAGCAATTTGGCAGAGATTATCATTACACTCTAGGGAAACACTATCCCACTGCAACAGCAGAAAACTATGCCTAGATTGCTTTGAACATGAAGCATATGCACATTTGAGCCAAAATGACAGCCTTGGTGGAAGACTTTTCATAGCAAGCAAAATCTATCCAAACTTCTTGTTTCCCATTTTGCTACAGAGGGCAAACCCCCACCCCACCCAGTAGGTTCAACATGAAAAAGGAGATGGGGAAATTAATTATAATAAACATGATAACTAAAAGACATCTCCCTCAACTGCAAACAACAAATAACCATGAGTATTCACAAGTTATACAACAGGAGCTAAAGAATTAAACCACGAAATGTCCGGTAACTCTTGTTACGCTGGTGGCACAGAGGAAGCCCCAAATCACACAGAAAGAGCCTGCAGCTCCTGCCCACGTCACCGTTCTTGGGAAACTGGGTTCAACTTGGCCAGCAGAGGAGCCACAGCATGTGAAGGGATGGTGTTGCTGTGGCTCCCATGTTGCTAAAGTATTATGAGTACCAAGCCTAAGATTTTCAGGATCTAATGATAATCATGTCACAAGTTGGTCAGATCCATATGAAGATGATAATGGGGTATTTCACATGACACACAATAAGATAATTGTACAAACGGAATACCCTATAATCCATTAGAAGACTTATGAGAACATTACACAGAGACAGTTTGTTCCACAAATAAACTATTCACTAAATAGAATGGCACAAATTGTCTTTCCTTGTATATGAAATGCTCAATACAGTGCACTCATAATATTATAATAGCTAATAACAATCTTTAAATGTTCACGGTTAAATGAAGAACTGGCCCACAAGTAATGTTTCTGGTCCTCTATCATGATTAAGGGATAGTGAGTTTGACCTAGATTTGTATGTTCCCTCCACCCAATTACTCCCTTCTCTGGCTGAAATCGCCACCTATCCTTCTCCCCATCAGCCTTAAACTTAAAGACTATATCAGTGGCAACATTAACTATGATTAACACTAAAAAGAGTTTGCTGTTATCTAGGAATTAAAACGAGAATTTGAAGCTAGTTTCTAAACTCAGGTTAACAGTAACAACTGGTTGATATTAACCATGGTTAAGTTGGCACCGACATAATTCAGTTACAGTGGAAAACATTGTGTTCCAATAGTGTGTGTTTGTTCCAATAGTGCGTGTTTGCCACGAATAAGTACAGTGCAGGAAGGGCAAGAATTCATACCAAACAGGAGATGGGCTTGGTACAGGGAATATATGATCCTGCACCCTACTCCTGATCCCTTAACCATGGTCAAGAAATTGGAGGCACAAGATGTACACAGGTTTAAACAAGTTACAACTGTTTCTGCTTATTTTTATACATGCCACATGCAAAAACAAAACAATGAAAATAAACCAAAACATAAGTAACAAATTCTATTACTTCTTCTATGCAGAGCACATCACAACACTACTATATGAAACAAGCTCACAAAATGGCCACATTCACACATAATGACAAGCCAGGATCCCTGGCTTGTCCTGGTTTACTATGAACGATGAATGTGCTGGCACACACATCCTGTTCTCTCCTGCTTCACTCCTCCCTTTGTGTGAGCAGATAAAACCCCTCAGAAATGGCTAGGCTATTGTGACATCCAAACCCAAGATCCAAACAAGCCAGGATTATAAGTCCACAACAGTCAGCATTTGTGCTAGTTTACAAATCCTGGCTTATTTGTGAGCAACAAACCATGATGCTGGGTTTGGATTTCACAATAACCTATCAATCTCTGATTCATTTTACCTGCTCACACAGAGGGAGGAGCAAAGCAAAAGAGAATAGGCTGCATGCACCAGCACACTGCGCATTCACAGTAAATCAAGATTAAGGCAGGAATCTTAGTTTATTATTATGTGAGAACATGGCCAATGAGTTTTCCCACCACCAAATAATTTCTGACATTAAAACTGTACTGTGCCCTAGGCGCTTTACATAAAATAAAAATAAATGACAAGCCCCTGCTCAAAGGCTTGCAACCTAAAGATAGTCAAGACAGAGGACAAGCAACATTATAAAGACTGGATCTTCATAACACTTTACAATCATGATTCCAGATCAATGAAAGCTGTTTTTTTTTTTTTTAAGTACCTGAAAAAAGAATACATGCTTATCCAAGATGCGATGCATGTAGAATTTTACTGGAAAACAAAAACTCTACAATCTAATTAACTAGCTCAAAATCTAATTAATTAGGATATGAAGAGAGAAACGACAGCCATTTATATTGTTTCACTTGCCGAGTGGAATCGGCTGAAAGGATTAATTTTTAAAATTATTCCTGGCACACACTGATCAACAGAGTTAGTGACCTACGAAAGGTACAATCCATCTTCTGGGACATTACCGTCATCAGTCTAACATAGAGGACACTGAAAAGGAGACTCAAGCGAAAGGTATTTCTGTCACATTACTGTTGCCTCGGTTGTGGACAACTTGTTGTTACAGAATTGAATTAAAAGGAAATTCAAAGCCTTCTTTCTTGCATCCCTTCTGTAGTCACTGGAAGATGTAGTTGCTAAGCTAAGGCAATTCTTGGTGGGTGTTAAAAAAATACATCTACAGAATGTCAAAATTCGAAAATACAGGCTGGTTCATCTAATCTAGCTCCCACCTCCTCTAGAAATTCACAATAACAGTTTCCTGATTTTGTTGTTTGCTTTTTTTTGTTTCCTGCAAACCACACTGAAACCCTTTTGGGTCCAAAGTGATATGTAAATTTAGTTAATAACCAACACCACTCACCAAATATTTTCACACTCACACTTCTAACAGTATATTTTTGCACCCATGTAACACTGAGAAGAGTTCATTCACATATTTCCATTAAGCATCCTCACAAGGAGGACCTGTAAAAGGGTCTACTGTGGCATAATTTGCACCGTTTGGGCCAAAAGCAGTATATAAATAAAGTTTTACTTACATACAAGTCTGGCACAACCCTAGCACCATGCTGTTGCATTATACTAACTAAGGGCCAGGGATTTCTGTATTCGTTTCCTCCTGTTAACATATCAGCAGATTTCTGGTTCTTCAGCAAACAAGAGCCAGAGTCCAATATAGCAAAGAGCCTCTAGAGAAGAAGCTGGGCTATTTGTTTTATTGTATGTATACAGCTTGACAGCTGTGATTATTTTATTTGAAGAGGGAGTTCATAAGGTACGGCGATAGCTTTGAGCATGTATATTATGACTCGGTGTGTGTCTGGCAAGGTTCCAGTTCTATTCCTGGAGACTTCCCAGGCAAACACCTCCTGACCCCATTTCTCGTGCCAGGTCCTTAAGATAGCAGAGCCACCCCGACCCCCTCAAAATTAAACAAAAATAAAACCAGCTTTTGTATCACCTCTTGGAAAAGGACCTCAGACATGGGACGTACTGAATAAATGGGCTTTTACAAGAGTGCAACCTCCAAAGGGTCTTCCCATACATCAAACTGGGAGCACAAGTTACTACTCCTTACTACTAAAAATAATACTTAGAATTTAGTACTTTTACAGTATTCAGAGTACTTAATATACATTATCTCGGTAATGCTAGCAACAGACCTGTAAGATGGGTCAGTATCATCTTCCCTGTACTGCTTTTAGTGCTTTGAGATCACTGCACTTTTACTGCTGGGGGCTTTGGTTTTATGTGCTGTAGTAGTGTTTTTACTCTTTGCTGTTGATTTTAACCTGGTTGTATTATGTGCTGTTTTTATTCATTATTTTATTGTTTGTATTACAAGCAGTTCCCGAGTTAAGAACGCCCGACTTACAGACAACCTATACTTAAGAATGGACTTCTGGGTTCCCCAGCGCTACGTCGTTTACGTAGAGTACATAGCGTAGTATACTATGCAATTTGCGTAATTTACGCAAAATTTGTGTAAATGCTGATGTTAACATATAGAACGCTATGCTGTTCCGACTTACATACAAATTGGACTTAAAGACATTCTTAAGAACAGAACTCGTTCGTAACCTGGGGACTGCCTGTATATGTTTTTCATGTATTGTACACAGCCTAGAGAACTTGGGATATTGGGCAGTTTAAAAGTATAATTAACTAATAAAATATTGCAGATAGGGGTTGCTGAGATTAAGAGTTCATGGCTTATATGAAACCACATCCTGGACAGTTTGTGGCTGAGGCAAGATTTCAACCCAGGATTTCCTTGTTCAGCCTCTTAGCCACTACAGTATATTAGTGCACATTCAATACTGTTTAAATTTTGACAGGCATTTAGCATTTGGACATTTTCTGCTGCTTTAAATTACTACTACAACTACTAAACTACTACAACGGCAACTACTACGGCTACTACTATTTTAAATTTATAGACCATCCCTCATAGAATCATAGAATCATAGAAAAGTAGAGTTGGAAGGGGCCTACAAGGCCATCGAGTCCAACCCCCTGCTCAATGCAGGAATCCAGGTCCACAAGGGATCTGAGGACAGTGCACATAACATGATAAAACAAATATAATATAATAACAGCAATAAAATGACAAATTCAGGGTGCGATCCTATGCATGTTTAAAAAGAAAAGAGGCCTACAGCTCCCGGCATGCTACAGCCAGCTATGCTGGCTGAGGCATCCTGGGAGTTGTACCCCTTTTTTTCAATCTAAACATACATAGGATTGCACCCTAAGAGATACACACAAAAACCTATTCAACTAGCAAACAAGCACAATTAATTTTTAAAACGTAAAGTTTAAAATACCTGCGCAAAAATGAATGTTTTAATTTGAAAGAAAGCAAGGACAGCACCAATCGTGCACTAATTTGAGAGCCAGTGTGGTGTAGTGGTGAAGAGTGTTGGACTGGGACTCAGGAGATCCGGGTTCTAGTCCCTGCTCGGCCAAGAAACTCACTGGGTGACTTTGGGCCAGTCACTGACTCTCAGCCTAACCTACCTCACAGGGTTGTTGTGAGGATAAAATGGAGAGGAGGAGGAGGAGGATTATGTAAGCCGCCTTGGGTTCCTTTCAGGAAAAAAGGCGGGGTATAAATAAAATAAAATAAAATAAATAAATAAATCGTATCTCTCTCACAAGGGCATTCTGAAGTCAGGGTGTCACCACGAAGAAGGGCTTTTTTAATGCAGTTTGTAATTGCTGCTGTTGGTTTTATTTCTACTGATAAATTTCTAGTCTACTTCTTTATAGTTTTAATTTATTAATTGTATATTAATTGTATTGCTCTTTGATACTGCACACCACTCCAATTAAATTTGCAAAAATACCAACCCCAAGACCCAGTAAATTTTGACTAAGGCTAGTGTTGAACTTTCCCCATTCATCAAGGGGAAAGCTAGGATTAAACTTGAAAGGTTTCTCCTCTGGAGAGAGTAGCTTGAGTTCAGCAACTTCCCTAATGCACCTTCTAATTCAATTGTTTTTAAAACTACTGAATTAATCATCATCCAGAAAGCAAGTCATTTGTGTTTATATATGTACATATATAGAAACAGTGAATGAGATTCAGAAGGAATCAAGAGTCTCATGCCTGCAGGGCCTTTCTCACTCCTTTCTATGAGCAAGGGGAACACTCCACTCCCACAACAGGAAATCCCACGCAAGCTTGGTGCATTTCATTTCACACAAGAGAAAAAGGAAGCTCCTGTGTAGGTAAGGATTTAGATCATGCCCATTTTCAGTTTCTCTACAAAAATAAATGCATTGCATCTAAAATGTTCTACCTTCTACATTACGGTTGGGGAATGTGTGTCCCTCCAGATGTTGCTAGACTGCAACTCACATCAGCCTTAGCCAGCATAGCAGATGGCAAAGGATGATGGAAGTTGCAGTCCAACAACTTCTGGAGGGCCACACATTCCCCATCCATGCCCTACACATTGGGTTGTATCCAATCTTAGTCCTACTTAAAAGTAGACCCACTGAAATCAATGGGACTTAAATTAGTAATGACTAACTTAAGTCCCATTGATTTCAATGGGTCTACTCTAAGTAGCATTAAGTTTGGATCCAACACATTGTAAGGGCACTTCCAGACAACTGTTTTCTCAACTGTAGCAGCACTAAACAGGAAGTGCAGACAGTACCCCCTGGACAAGATAGCTTTCTCCCCAAACCATCTAAAGACACTGACTGGGTTCACATGATCACGGAGGGAAAATAATCCACACTGACCTATTTTCCCTCCCCACACGTGCTGGTTGCAAGCCATCTAATTAGAAGAATTACCCTCGCTAAGTGCGAGGGTGGGCGGGGTGGTTTACAAACCACCCTGAAACCCCACTCTCACTGGGTTCGGATGTCATGACAAGCTGCACCTGGCCAGGGTAATTATGCGGCTCGCGACTGGCACAGGCAGGGAGAGAAAATAAGCCACCATGGCTTATTTTCCCTCTGTGTTCATGTGAACCCGCGCATTGACTGGGTTTGCATGACACACCACAGCTCATCGTGGCTTATGTAAGCCACAACGAGTCACAACACCCGTGGGCAGCTTAAACAACCCTCATATAACCCATGGACTGTTCTAGGGTTATGCAAGGGTTGTTTAACCGTCACATAACCCCCACCGACTGGGTTCACACAACATGACAAGTTATGGTCGGGGGTTGAATATTCAAGATGGTGTTTGCAAGCACTGTGGCTCGTTGTGTCATGAGAACAGCCCCATTGTGACTGAGCTGAACCAGGATTTAAACCTAGGTCTAAGTCTGCCAATTGATCCACTCTAAAAATAATCAAATAGACCTGACTATATGAGCCAAGTTTATTTCTATATCGTAAGATTAAACAATGCTTATTCACCTTTAAACAATATACTTGGTTTCTTTTTAACTACAGCTGAAATTGGATTGCAAACTTTTGCTGAAAAACCACTACTGCATAGCACAGTTCTGACAGTCCGGGTACCACCAACTGAGGCTTTACAAAAATCTATTGAACAGCTGCCAAGTCAGCTCTCTGAGCATGGAGCATGTCAGACATCTGAGACAGTAATCAACACAGTCACATGTGTTGTGTGACATCCATGTTATACTTAAATGAAGAGCTATAAGACCTGTTAAACATAAGAGGCAAAGTCTCATTCAGCTGGCGATTCAAGGATTTTCATTATACTGAAAAAGGCCAAGATCTTCTGTAATATTAATTAATTAATTATGCATCTGGAGTGAATTCCAATGTTAAATCTGGCTTTAAAAGTCTACTTCTATAGTCCAAACTATCCCTTCTGTGGCTCCCGGATCTTCTGCATGGTATTGGGAAATTTCACATTTAAAAAACGACGACATTCATTCTAATTTTATTAAAGCTGCTCTGAGGATCTCTCAGTGGCACTGATCACTTTGCCCAGCACTGATGGCTACACTGGAAAATATCATGAACCAAAAGGTTCACTGCTTATTTCATTTACATGTAATTAGCATATATAACTTCTGTATCATTTTCATAATCATAGAGGACCCCAAGGTATAGTTGTTTCAGCTTGGTGCAATTATTCCACTATTTTTGTTCTCAAATTAGTAAACACAAATGCAGAAATGCTGTACCACCCTTGACATGTTAACTTGGAAATAATGTCAGCTGGAGGCCAAACTAGACAAGGCAGCATTCACACAATGAACAGGTCCAGGGGACCCGACCTGGATTTGGGACTCTGGTGTGGAAGACTTTAACCCTTTGCCCCCTTGCTGCAGTCTCGGTCCTCACTGGGGTGGGGTGGGGATTGCACCTGCTATTTGCAATCAAAGAAAAGCTTCTATTGGAGCAAACAGGAGCTTTCTTTCAATGCAAATATCAGGTATGGGGGCCCCAATCCAGATGGGGACCACAATGGGGAGCAAAACCCATTACAGAATCCCTACCACCCTGTCAAGGTCTCAATCTAGATCTGGTCCCCTTCTACATGCAAAGCATGTGCTCTAAACATGAGCTTGCTTGGTGTTAGCTCTGCACTGAAGTTTTTGGTGACCACAGTTACCTCAAGCTAGAGTTTTCCAAGCCAATATAGATTGCAAAAACACCAATGAAGGCATAACACTAGGCATTTTATTTAATGGGCTAGTACACACAATCACTCTGGGTTAAACAAGCCGGGGTGCGTGCTGGGCGCCATTTGCCTGATCACTGGCCTGGATGCAGCTTGTTGTGTCCTCCGAACCAGGGAGGCATGGTTTGTTGGAGGGGGAAACAATCCTCAAATAACCCAGGGGCTGTTGTTGAGTTATCTGAGGGTTGGTTCCTCCTCCAACAAGTCATGCCACCCGGGTTCAGATAACACAACAAGCCATGCACGGGCAGATGATTAGGCAAATGGGGGGGGGGGGGATGATTAGGCAAATGGGGACCAGCATGCACCGTGGGTTAAAGGGGACCAGCATGCACAGTTAAACTTCAGCTGCACTTCTAAAAACAAAGACTTGCAAGATGCCTGCAATATTAAAAGATAAGGAGAACAGAAGACCATTGTGTCAACATTGCTTTGAGGCACTTACAGGTTGTGTTGCAACACAACAATATTTTATCAAGATGCCAAAGTACAGTGAGTTGCTAATAACCTAAGCAGGCATTTGATAGGAAAATAAAGCAACTGTAACACCACGGAGTCCAATGAGGGCTCCTACTATTTTTGCCCTATTCCAAATTTCCCAGAATTTAGGCATGCAACTGCATGGGATTTTCCTAGTTCCAATTCAGCACAGCGTCTTCTGGGGAACACCACGCAGCTCAGCAAGGGAGATGATTTGGTGAAAGGAGGTTGACCGGAGAAAGAGAGAAAATATTTATTTTTAAAATATGGATGAATTGACTGTACATTAAACACTTAAAGAAAGTGTTTGCACCACACACTTCCAGGTATTCAGCTAGTAGTTGGATATGGTGCACTGCACAAACACTGGGTGGTTTAACTGTACATATTATAATATGGTACATTATTTATCCAAAAACAAAACCTTGCATACACATTAGAACTAGTACTAATGTTATGGGTTATTTAAAATTAAACTCAGGAAGAATGGATAAATTAGACTCTCAAAACTCTTTCCTTCACCAAATCATAAAACTGTTACTGTATGACAGCAATGCAAACAAGAGCACTTAAAAAGGATGAGTCAGCCATTAACATATTTTAAACAGTCTTATGTGCATACACAATCAGGTGGTAAGAGAGTGAGTGAGTGGTTTTTGTCTCATTCATTTTTAGTGGAATTATATTTGTGGAATGGCCATTCTAACCTACATTTGGGATTGTGCAGATAGCACTAAGGGATAACAGTTATTCCTGAATTAATTGAACCAAAGCATGAAAGGGTGAGGCCTTTTTATAAGCCAGCCTTCCTCAACTGGTTGCTCTCCAGATGTTTTGGACCACAACTCAAAGCATTCGTAGGCCATTGGCCATGTTGGTTGGGAGTTGGGAGTCCAAAACATCTGGAGGGCACCAGGTTGGGGAAAGATGATATAAGGCATGGACTATCCTTCTCTACCTCGGCTTCACATATATAGAAGAAAACAGGGGGGCACATCCCACATCAGTTTTCCAGATACACATTCTTGCATCATTTGGGAGGAAATAAGCAGAGAAGGTACAAACTGGGAATGTCAACAGTTGTTTACATTGCACCTAGACTCACATCTGGCTGTCTGCAGATGTGGCTTGATTCCACTAATATTACATTTTAGCAGATGCAATAACCCCTTGCCCCTCTACATCCTCTGCTAGGAACTTAATGTGTGAATCTCTGATATCCAAACCTCACCAGGGGTCAAATTCATGTGCCAAGCAGGTGAATCTGACTACAAGTCACACTGATGCATCAAACACCCATTACACAAGTGTGCTGAAGACGCGTAAGGGCTTCTCGCACCTAAATAAGTGACTGTTGAATCATCCATCCCTTTATGCACTGCTGAATGAGTACCTGGATATTAGGTAACTAGAAACATGTATGTTAGGCAAGGGTCCAGAAATGTGGACATTGAGGTTGCCTACCAAGTACCCTGGCAATTGTCTCTTCCTTTGTCTCTGACTTCATAAGGCACTTCAGAAAACCTCCAAAGCACTGCACAGAGTCAGATTCCACCCCTTCCCAAGCTTTGAATGAGGAAAAGAAGCACGGTCAATCTCTCACTTTCTGCTGCACTTTGGCGGCACTCAGAATGACTCCAAAGCTCAAAGTGATGCTAGCAACGAGATCTTGTCCCTCCTCCAAGTCCTCTTTGCTGGGACAATGGTGACCACAAATAATGGCTGGCTGGTTACCAAGGTAAACCAAAATTTGTGAATGTCAAGTCACAAGGTACAGTACAACAACTTTCAGCTGTAGCCAGAAAACATCGTAAGGACATGAGTTAGGGGAAACAGTGTGGGAAGTATTCTGTTAAGCTGTCAAAGGACTAAAGAGTAATTTATTGGGGCATAAAGCAGGAGATATTTAAAAAAGAGAGAACTCCCAGATAACCGACTGCTACTAACCTAGCAGCTGATCATTTCAGCTTTGAAGAGCTTTGAGTTCTGAGATCTCAGCAACTAATTATGTAAAAAAAAAAAAGACACTGCAGAATAATACACATTATTCAAATAATTCCTCTTGCCAGGTTGATCTCCATTCTGTATAGTGAAAGAATATTTACTCTCCATTGAATTTAGTTAAGACTTGCACAATCATGTATGAAACGAAAAGAATGGAGTTGAAGGTGAATGCTACCTTTCAAGAGGCCTGCCATCTGGAAGCATGCCATCAATTGTCTGCTCCTTACGTGAGGAGAGAACAAATGTAAGCTGATGCATAGAATTTCACTGAACCTCATGTTGGCAGTAGGGCTGCGGTGTTGGTTTTTTAAAATGGCAGTATGATATTGTGGTACGGTGGTGTATAAGCCTTCCCGCTTACTGACAAACATTTTAACTTCAGCACAAAGTTAGACTAATTAGAAATTGGTCTAAAATTGGAATAAACATGTACTAATTTTCAGTGTTCAGGAGAAGCAACAGAACTTCCCTCTTATTCCAAATCTGACAAGCGCTCAAGCTAGAAACAAGAAGCCACTATGAACAGTTCACCCAGCTACTAGGAACACATCAATGGCCTACAATTCTGGTATTTGTTTCTGTGGGGAAAAGTTTAATCTAAAAGCTTCTTGGAAAGTTATATCCCTGCCTCTTTTTAGTGTTTATATATTAATTATGGAAATAATACATCATATAAAAATCATATCCTTTTACTTGTATGACTTTGACAACATAACCAATCAACAGGAGGCTTAAATCTTGCCAAAAAAATACCGTCTGAGATCGTACAAACCATCTCCAAAACCTGCTTTTCCTTTTCGACAACAGCAAGGCCAGCCCACCATATATAGTTTGTTACTCTCTTTACATTTTGCATTTAACAGCTAACTATGGGTTGTTTAACTCACAGTTAGTTGTGGCAGTGAATGAGTGCACTGCCTCCTGCACACTTGTCACTTCTGCTTTAAATCAATAACCCAGGAATGCCCCAAACCCAGAACTCTGGGTTGTGTAGGGGTTAAACAACCCAGAGTTAACCCAACAATCACCCATGATTTGTTCTTGAGCTAACTTTGGGTTGCTTAACCTGTAAACAACCCATAGTTCCAGGTTTGGACGTCATGATAACAACCCAGAAATGGCGGCATTCCTGGGTTGTTGACTGAAAGCAGAAGTGACGAGCGTGAAGGAGGCAATGCACTTGCTTGCTGTCCTATCCATTCATGGGTTAAACAACGCAGGAATTGGCTGTGACATACGAACTAGGTCATTAGCTCTGAGACATGTTTGAGTTTGAGATATTTATTCAGTTTGAGAACTAAAGCTGAGCAGTAAGAATCAACTAAAGTCATCCTGCCCTCCCTTCCCCCCACCCATGATTAATCTGGGACTTTAAACATTGGTCCAAGTCCGAAAGTCGTACCCAGTGGACCACATTGACTTGTCACTTGATGCTTAAAATGCCTGCTAGGTAACAATGAGGTCATGTGGCATAACATGCTGACCAGATGCCAATTAGGTCACAACATTTTTAATCAACTTCACAGAGCAGTAACCCTTGGACTGCAACCCAAACCAACACTGGATATATTTAAATCCAATTAAAAATGAAACATTTCAAACAGATGCTCACACAAGAGAAGAACTGCCACACTAGATTAGACCAAAAACCCAACTAGCCTAGCATCTCATCTTGGCCATCTCCCTATATTGGCCCAGATTCCCCAGAGATGCTCACAAGCAGGCCAGTATGTAGATAGCCATCTTCTGTTAGCACCAAACAAGACCCATGAAACATTTCAGCTACCTGATTTGCACAACACAACAGCCCACCGTGGCTTAATTTACCTGCGGAGGATGTCACATCGTGCCTGACATCCACGAATGCCAATATTGTTGTGTCGTGCGAACCCAGGCAGCAGGGGTTGTTTGAGGGTTACACACTGCTCAAATAACCCATGGTTTGTTTTAGGGTTATTTGAGGGTTCTCTAACTCTCAAACAACCCCTGCTGCCTGGGTTCACACAACACAGCACACAGCAAGATGGGCACCCATGGGTGCCATGCATAAATGGTGGGTGCCCGGCACAACACAACAGGTCCCGTGGGTAAATTAAGTCACGATGGGCTATTGTGTAGTGCGAACCAGGTCATTGTCTCTTTCATGATGTTGTTGTTTTACTTGGAAAAAAATTGTTGTCCCAATCCAGCACAAGCCCTCTTACGGCTGTTAAGTAAAAGGAAAACAGATGATGATGATATATTCAATATCTCGTCTAGATGGCCCTTGGTCCCCATAATTTCCCAGAGTAATCTGCTGAGGCATTTGAAGTAGCCCAGGAGGAAATAAAGGCTTGATGGTTTAGGAGCACAATTACATATGGCTAAATTTGTACTTTGAGAACCTCTGTGCCATCTACTCTTGTGTGAAACAGAGCCGTCATATTGCTGTCCATATTGCAACATGGACTCCTTTTTTGTTCATATTACAATTGTGATTCTTTATCATTCTGCAGGAGAAGCACGTTCAAAACAAAGCACTTCTAAATCTGAATGCTCTGGCAATCCAGCTAGACCACAGCACATGAGATCTTCCTGGCGATCTTCCGATTCTATTTTGGACTTAAACTGGGAGAATTATTTTTTTTTAACACATCAGGAAATCCCTATTGGGGAATGCTGCCTGAATAGGCAGAAGACCAAACAAGCCTGGCTAAGGACAGAGCACAGATTTCCTTTGGTCAGAAGAACACTCAAATAAAGAATACATCTCATGTTTCCAAAAGTGCAGGGTCCCCACCTCACCCCCCAGACACACATTTCCTAATATCCTTTCATCATTCAATGATAGGGGAACAGTTGCCATATTTTGCTGAAATATGTAACTTCCTGCCCTTCAGTTCTAAAACAGAAAGGGTTATATAAACATCCACACATTCTTCCCTTCCTTCTATAACCAGTTTGATATAGTAATCAATCTGCCATTCCCTCCCTCCCCTGCCTCTCTCTCTCAACAGCAGTCACAAACACCTGTCTTTATTCCTTATTCTATGCCCCAATCATTTTGGTATTAGCTATCTCAATTAGGGTAGCCATTTGTCCTCTTTTACAGATGACGGACCTCTATTTGAAGGGTTGCTAGAGGACTGTCCTCTCTTTGAAGGCATCTTCTGTTTGAAGGGCTGTCCTGTCCAATTCTGGTTTTGAGATAAAGAACCTTAAGCATTGTTGCCCATCAACAGCTAGCAGCACCTAGACAGCAGGCTGAACACGCAGGTACACGGGTCACCTGATCACAGTCTTCCACAGAGTTGTGAGATGTACTGTATTTCAATTTAAATTATAATTCTTACTTCTAAATTGACATCTATACATATAACTTGTTATATGCACAGTTTATGCAAATCTCTGTCCTGTAGTGATGCATTTCCTCTTTTTTGGCGATTCTTAAGTGGCCACCCTAATTCTGAACCATCCACACTGATTCATTGTTCCAATGGTATTCAGTTGTACCCGTTTCCAATTTTTTGGCCTTTACAAGACATTCATGACAAACAAAAAGAACATTGTGACTGCTATCCCATCCTGCCTTGCGGAACAAGTTGGCTTCTCAACACTCCCTAGAAAACCCATTCTCAAAGTGATATGGAGTAAAATACTTTTTAGGTAAAGCACTACAAATCCAGTATGAAATCTTCAAGTGCTTTAAATAGGTATTTTGGAGTACAAATCATTTCAGTATGCTCCATACACATCAGAAAAGAGGGTTCTGCAGTAAACAAATAACTTCCTGGGAGTAGTTATTTCCCAAGGGTGCCATTTGTGGCCGTCTGCAGATGAGCTTTTGAGTTCAGGCAGCCTAGAAGACCTTTCCATAAAAGGGCTTTCAACATGTTTTAATGTGCCACAGTTTAAACAATACTTTCTAGAAGCTGCATGAGGTAGCTGGAGTAATGGTGGACCAAGTAGTAGCATGAGCTATGCTATGTCCTTTCTGAATCTATTCCCAGTAACTTTATCCCACTAAAGTACTGCGCCTGTTTTGTCTATAAAGCTCTCACAGGCTCCCCACCCCCAACCCCTGGGTTTTCTTCCCCATTTCAAAACACACAAAAAGAACTTAGGAAGATCCCAACACAGAGTAAAGTCAATCTAATTTGACATAGTAAGGTTTTTAAGAAAAAAGAAAAAAGAGGTAGGAGGCAACTGAATGAGGAAGGGGATGCATTGTTGGTAGAGCCAAACCCATCTCCGTTTACTCCCCTCCTTGCTCAATCCAGGACTCTGCTATTTGCCCCTCTTTGTTGCCATCTACATTCTGGCTTTTGTCCTTTCTGACAGGCCTGCTCCTTAAGCCACCAGCTTCAAATGTCTTCTCAAGACACACACTGCATTTCTGGGTTTATTGATTCCAGCTCACCCTTCCCTCACCAATTTGCATGATTCCTTTTTTAAGCTCGGTCTTCCCCCTTCACCTTTGCCCTATCTTTCTTACAAGGCTCAGCTCCCAGAAGGCTTACTGTTTATGGCACTTTAGAGATATGTACCAAACATACATACAGTTTGTCTACAATACACATTTTTTTAAAGCTGCAGTAAGAGTAGTCATCAGTGCTATTACATATACTTGCAGCAAGGGCTAAATGACTGGTCTTTACCATACACAAAGCATACCCATCTGTAGCAGACGGGACCCCTCCTCCAAACCCCACACCCTCAATGTGTACTTCACTCTTACCAAGTGCCACCTTGTATTGGTCACTTCAGACTTTAAGTTGTCTTCTTAAGCTGCGTTAGACGATGATATGTCTTAGGCCTTATATGTAGCTGTTCACCCACGTTTGTTTGTCTTTATTAAGAGCAGTTTGTTTTATTTGATTACGTACTTGAAGTAGGGTGCTCCTCTGTTAATGCCCTTCTTACTTTCCTGTCCACCAGTCAGACTCTGGACACTTAGAACTTTGAATAAAAAGATTGATTTATTGTTCTAACAAAGTCTCTAAACTGATATTCAACTCAGGCACAGATAACCTGGATTTTCAACAGTTAATTCAAACTTGTTCTTTTCTTAGATTCAGGTTAAAGGCAGGCAGATGTTATACAGTGCTCTTTGTATCAACTTGGCTTGGTTACTTGAAGTTACAGTATCAGACCAGTGAACTTAACTGTCCCTGTCACTAGTCCAGAGCTTCACCTTCTTCCTCAGACAGAAGGTCCTCCACTCCCTAAGCGGAAACTCCTGTGAATTGTTCTATACTAACCCCTTCACGTTTGCTTTCTCACAACTTAGTTACTAGATTTCCTGTCTGAACTCTTTTCTTCTGTACCACCTTTCCCTACCTACTCTATTAACCTCCCACTCCCTCTCTCACTCCAACCCACTCTCTCCCCAACTGACAACCGACTCCTCTTAACTGCCAACTCCCTGGGGTTCTATGCTCTCTGCTTCAACCAATCTAGTTGAGCTAGAGCTAGAGCTAGTGTGGCGTAGTGGTGAGAGTGTTGGACTGGGAACTCGGGAGATCCGGGTTCTAGTCCCCACTCAGCCATGAAACTCACTGGGTGACTCTGGGCCAGTCACTGACTCTCAGCCTCACCTACCTCACAGGGTTGTTGTGAGGATAAAATGGAGAGGAGGAGGAGGATTATGTAAGCTGCCTTGGGTTCCTTGCAGGAAAAAAGGTGGGGTATAAATATAATAAATAAATAAATAAATAAATAAATAAGAATCAAGAGCCTCTGGAATGTTCAGGTTGGCCCCTCCCCGGACTTCTGCCTGTCACTCTGCCACACCATCCACTTTCTGTACCTCGCCCATTCCTCTTGTTGCCCTGCCGTGGGGTTCCATAACCAGCTTAAGAGTTCAGCACAGTCATATTTCCATTACATAACCTGCAGTGCTCAAAGAATTCTGCTGGAAGTAGAGGAAGGTTCCCTCCATTAGACCTCTTATTCCAGATGATGATCAAAGAGTGACATAACAACGTTCAGAAATGGTTATACTGGAATGCATATCTGAAGGAGGATTATTGAAGGATTATAGCCAGAAGGAGGCAATTTTTCCTTTGTAACACATGTAGTAGTGTATTTTTAATACCAACGTTAGTATTAGAATGGAGCCATAGAAGATTAAAGTGTTATTGACCATTCTATTACATCACATTCATGCAAAGATAGAACTTTTAATTACATCCTTTAAGCTGCAGAAGCATTTGAAACATGAACATTCTTAAGGTGTGAGTTTGATTTTGTTTTTACTTTGAAAACAAGTAAATGGAGACAGCATTCATGAACTGATTTACTCACCTGAGAATAGATTACAATTTTCAAAACATTTCTGATTTTTTGCAAACTACACAGCCATACAAATGGTAAACACAACCCTACATTTATGCTAAATTTAGAAATTCCAGCATAAGAACAAGTTTTAGCACATTTCTTAAGCATTATTCTAAACTTCTGATAATTGTGTTATTGCATGGTTCCCATCATAGTTAAAATCCATATAATATAACCTCTGAATAACCCTAACCAACATTAGATGTTCTTTATTCTAGAGGCATTGGAATCAAATGAAAGATACTTCCTCAGACTCTTAAAAATGTATT
This sequence comes from Shinisaurus crocodilurus, assembly GCA_021292165.1. Taxonomy (NCBI): domain Eukaryota; kingdom Metazoa; phylum Chordata; class Lepidosauria; order Squamata; family Shinisauridae; genus Shinisaurus; species Shinisaurus crocodilurus. The sequence continues at coordinate 136,546,384 of CM037880.1, forward strand.
TGTAAATGGAAATGACATTTTATTGATATGGTACAGATAATTGCATCTACTTTAGTATATAAAACCTGATCTGTTGACAGATAAAACAAAAAGGATGCAGACGTTCAGGGTAAGGGAAGGGAAGAGGAGATTAAAACCAGAGTGGAAGTTGAACATTGTTTAAGATGTGTGATGTCTTTTGTTCCTTTGTGCATTTCATAGGGACAATCTGAAGAAATGGAAGGGGGGATCCAATTTCCCTTCATGGTATCCTTCCTCTCATTCAGTTCTCCTCCAGAACTCCTCCTATATCAGAAAGGGATGCCAAAAGCAATACATGAACTTTGGCAAAACTATATAGCTGACAATGCCAAATCCCAGCCTTGCTTACTTTGCTAGAAATAGAAAAGAACTCTTTTCCTATCAGTAAACTGGTCAGAGCCCAAAACATTACAGCTTTAAATCTCAGGAGTCTCCAACTGTGCTGCTTTTACAAGGAACAAGAAAGAGAAAGCACCTATTTATTTTATTTTATTTTTTAAATTTATTATTACATTTGTTAATCGCCCATCTGGCCGGCCACCCGGCCACCCTGGGCGATGTACAATTAAAACAATGCAATAAAACATGACAATTAAAACAGTATACAAAATTCTTTTAAAATCCTAACCCACCCCATATTCCCACCTGAAATACCATGTTTTAATGCACAGCGGAAGCTCATCACAGAGGGGGCATGGTGAAGGTCCCTAGGGAGGGAGTTCCATAACTTGGGGGCCGCCACAGAGAAGGCCCTCTTCCTAGTCCCCACCAGCCTGGCTGCTCTGGCTGATGGGATAAGGAGAAGGCCGTCCGTGGCAGATCTTGTTGAGCGGCCTACTTGATGTTGCATAATTTGTTATGCAGGAGAAGGATGAACAGCAACCCCTAGATGTTTCTCATTTACTGTCTATTCTTTTTGTTGTTGCAAAGGAGTCATGACACTCTCATTTCAAGACTCTGGCCCCTTCCATATTAGGACCCTTTAAAGCTGTTAAGGCAGCTTTTCAACAATCAGCTGGGAAGCAGATCTATCAGTATGATACCACCTGCTACTTAACACAGTCCTATATTCCACAGTACAATCCCACAATGGCCATCACCTGGCAAAGGCCAAAGTGGGTGGTGCATTACTGCACCAGCCAAAACAATCCCAAGCAACTAAGTTTGAACATTCGTTCACTGTTATTTCTTGTTTATTCGCACATTTGTGCTATGATGCAAAAATCAAACCAACTGGGGGGGGGGGAGGAAATAGTCCAGCTGTTTAAAAGTAATGAGGCAAGGGATATGCAATGGCAAATGTGAAAGCCCTCAATGCTGTTCGGGGGAAGAAGGGGGAAATGCATCTAGCCCCCTGCTTCCTCTCCCAACAGCCATTCTACAGAATATTATCCTACTTGAAAGGTCTCCATGGGCAGAGGACAGTTAATGATGGCAGGAAATACAGAGCAAGCAATATCTAAACACGGACCTTCACAGATTACTCCTTTGTAGTAGGCGACTCAACAGATCTTTGCCTGTCCAGGCAACATAGGGTGGCTCTGCAACTAAACTGAATGTCAGAAGAAGAAGAATCACAAACCAGGTCTTTAAAAAGACATTCCAGGGAAAACACTGGTATGTAGCAGCTTGGTTGCGATAGCACCTGGACACCCCAGAATACGCAAGAGCGTTAAAACAGCTAATGTAGAAGCATATTTCCACACAGAAAAACCTAACTACCAGATTTCATAGATTCTAGAGTTGGAAGGGGCCTATAAGGCCATCGAGTCCAACCCCCTGCTCAATGCAGGAAACTAGAGGAGGGGTCTCCCATCCAAGTAATAACCAGGACTGACCCTGCTTAGCTTTCCACACTCAGACAAGCTGAGCCAGCATGAGCCACAGGCCTGTAGTCATAGGGCTAAAACACCATTTGGCCCTATGTTCACTTGTATCAACATTTTATGAAACTGGCCCCAAACAAAATCTTAGCCTAGCATGGAACAAACTAAAATCCGTGCCCAGTAGACTAAAAAGACATTGTCTTTGTCAAAACTTGCTTTGTTGTTGTTCTGCCAGGGGGGATGGGATGGAGACTGTCACAGGGAAGGACAACCCACCCTCTCAATCCTTAGTTGCAAAAAGTCTGCAAGGGTGCATAGTAAGGGGACAGCTCTGCACAAGGGAATAGGGTAAAAAGCCCTTTGGCTCAGTCTTGTGAGTCCATAGGCAGAACTAACATGGCTGACCGTAGCTTGATTCAAAATGCTTGATTGATACTTGATTTGGCCCACTCTGCATCACTTTCTTTTGTTAGCTATGACAAGTAGCGTCATGGCTTCCCATGGAAATTCTGGCACCAGGCAACATCCAGTACAATACACAGCAAGGTTTCCTGTGGAAATAGCATGTTGGTCGAGGAGTGCTGTTAAGAATATAGTGCTAGAGACTAGTTCACAAGTTCTTTCATAAGGAAGTCTTATGAATTATAGTATCTGCGCTGCAGGTTACTTTTAAGCAGCAAACAGTTATATTCTGCTTGGCAAAATCTATACCTTCACAGTTATTTCTAGAAATAGAGCTGATGTTGATTTGTATCATATTTATATGTACTATACAGTGAAGCTCAAAGCACAAGGGGGGGGGGGAGGAGTGTACTAGAGGGTAATTTCCTGAAAGCTGGAATTCAAAATATGGAAAGCAATCTGATTAACTACTTTAGACTTTCAAGTCTGTTTTTCCTTCCATCAACAGCTGCTTCTCATCTTTATGCAGCTGCAATTTCTTCAGAATCTCAAAGGATTTAAAGAGCTTGAGAATTTATTTCCATCAATAGAGATGTTAAAATAAAAGGATTTTTAAAGATCTTTTCTAAGTTTGCTGTCTTCTGTAACTAAGGCCACAGAATTTCAATCCTTACATAATTTTCTTTAACCACTCTCAATAATGCACCACCATATCTTTCTAAGATTTAACATCTTTGCCTTCCCCCCCCCCAAAAAAAAAAACCACACACACCCAACACACACCACCTCTTGACTGGGGAATACACCCTGCTCTTTATTAAGCTACCACAATATAGCTCACTAGGATAAACTGACGAGGCCCAATAATGAGAAGCTAAAAATAGCCCCTTGAAAATAACAGTGTGTAAGGTTATAGAAACAACGAATCATTTACCATAGAGCAAAAGGAGGGAGAAAAGTTTCAGGAATATGGTACGTAATAGAAGCAATCTGCCTTGTGACAAAAGATACATGTAATACGGAGGCAAAATAGAGAAATAATTACATCAACAGCTATTAAAGCCCCTCAGGGAAAGAATACTTTAACTTTAATGTATTTCAAGCTATTTCTTTCCACTTCTGGAATGAATTACATTTTTTTAAACAAACACACAGTACACATATCCGAACTGTACATAAAATTGTTCAATAAATGGCAACATTACAACACGCGTACACTTTCAAGTGAAGTCAAGAGGAAGAGAAAAAGGAGGCCTCCCTGAGGCAGATGAGACATTTTCTAAACACGAAGTGTTGTGCTGGCTACAGTGAAGTAAACGAAATACTGGAAAGCAGGCACAATAATGCTGAACACCAGGTATGACAAATATTTTGCCAAAACAAAAACAAGTCCTGGCAACATACAGGCATCTGAAAGGCACTGGCAATCTGAAGTACTTCAATGTTAGGAATGATGCCAAAACACACAAAAAAAACACTTTTGCATGGCATATATGTGACGAAGTAGCAGTTTATCCTTGGAAACCAGACAGACTGGAAGTATTGGGCTGTACCTCTCAACTGCACGGAACTAATCCCAAAAAAAGACTACGGATTCATAGAATACACACGCTCTAGACCTTTCACTAAGATAAAAGCAACTTCTCTCAAAAGCTCATTATAAGGATAAAAGACAGAGAGAATGGTTACCCACTTTGCCTGCCAAGTACGGTAAGATGCAATAAAATGGGAGATCGACAGTGCAATCCTACCCATGTTTGCTCAGAAGTAAGTCCTACTATTCTGCAGCTGGAATACATTATAAAAGTTAGATATCTTGAGACATTTACATAGCTTTGGTTTTTATAGTATTTGGGGGAGATATCCCCCTTCCACCCAACAGAACTTTTTTTGTTACATATTTTTTTCACAATAGGTTGGAGAAAGAGGGCTCTGACATACTTGGGGAAAATAAGCATACAGAGGCAAAGGGAAGGTGAGGCATGAAAAGGAAAATGCCATCAGGTGCCCCACTCTAGTTTCTACATATTTACCAAAGGTTGCCCACATAGCCTCAAGTTTTCCTTGACAACCATGAAAACTAAAACCTTGCCTCATTCCCACTCCCCCTACCTCACCTTAAAAAAAAAAGTTTATGTGGAGAAAAGAGCCTTTGAGGGTTCCTGCACACACACACACACACACACACACACGCACACGCCTCCTCATGTGTAAACCAAGTAAGGCTGGGAGGAGGCGATGGCGCCTGGAAGTCCTGAAAGCCGGAGACCCGGCTTTCAAATGCAAATGTAGTTCAAGCCCAGTAAGTCATGAGTCTCCCTCCCCCTGCCTGGCCAGGTGAAGTGCATCATGATTGTCTAAAAGGCAGCAGAGCTACAGAGAGGAGGGGGGGGGGAAGGTATATTTCCCAACGTGTGGGTTTTGGTCTTTGTCTTTGGTCATCGCGTGGCTGCCGGCTGTTGGAGTAATGGCGGCAAGCCAAGGAGAGGCCCAAGCCTTCGGGTGGCCTCAGGATCCGACCCCAGGTAGCTCCTGGTGAAATTAGCTGAATGAGGGCTCTGGTAAAGGCAAGCCTTGTGGAGGGCTACCCATCTCGGACCTTCGGGGAGGTATAGTAGTCCTCCCGGGCAGCAAGGCTGTGCTGGATCCAACCCTGGAAGAGAACTGACCCCCAGGTAACAGAGTTGTGTGCCTGGGAGATATAAGGAAGTAGGTTTTGTTATTTTGCAGCTTTACTTTGTACCAAAGTGTCTCTCTATTTTGTGTCCTTCCCTCATTTCCCTATTGGTTGTTGTAAAATGCTACCAGAATAAACCTTTCTTGGTTTTACCCCACATGGTGTTTGTGGATTGCTTTGCTTGGTTCAGTAACTAAATCCAGGTTATAGACAAAGGCAAGTCCCTGAACAGAGATTCAAGTAGGATTGCAGACAGCTGAGGCTGGCAATCTGGTACCTTGAGATCTCTGGGGGTCTTGGGTCCTTTGGGGTAGGAAAGGGTGGGGGTTACCCTTTACCCCTCCCCGAGGTCGCTTTCCTGACCTCGGAGAGCAACCGGTGCGGTCCTTTCTGCACTGGCTGCGAGGAAGCAGGAGAGGGGGTCAGAGCTTCAAGGTTGGAGAACAGTGGTCTAGGGGCTATAAGATCACTCCTTCCTGTTAGTTTCTAGTAAAAAAAAATATATCTAATGTTTGGAAAATTAATGTTCTTTGTTATACTGACACATGGAGGTACTTTACTATCTTGGCTCCTAATTTAAACACCCCGATTTAACCAATGAAGATATTATTAATCTAGAGACCCTCTGGCACAATTGGGAATGTGGTTGAAAATGTTGTGGCAACACACAGAGACCTCACACACCATTATCACATAATTTCCATCTCTAAAAATCCAGAACTTGCTAAAAAAAAATATCATTATGACTCTTTGTCCCACAGGTGGTGCCAACGGCCAGAACTGAGGCCCCAGGCCATGGAAATTTAGGATTGCTCTTGCACCTACTCAAGTAAAGATATTTCAGTCTGAGTAATCATTACACTGTGAACTCACTAGCCTGCATGCTTCTGTATTGCTTTAAAAGTACAGGTGGTCATTTAAATCTGTGGCATGTAAAAATAGTATTTACTGTAAATGTACTGATTACAGTGCTTCTATTACAAAGAAAAAAATATTTCTACAAAATGTCTGCAAACCAAGCTAGATTAAGTCTTAACTGACAAACTGGCATGCAAGATTGAAGACTTATTTCATGTGAAATCTGGTTTAAAGAAATTAGCTTAAAACATCAATATTTTTAAAATCCATTATATGGATTATATGTAATCATCTTATTGCTGCAGTGATTAATGTAATAATAAAAGATGGAAGGATACAACTGTAACTACTAGACAAAAGAACATGTCTGGTTTATTATTAAGAGGGGTGTGGAGGGGAAATCCAATGAACCATTTAAGTTCAGTGCTACATGGAGACCTTATGAGAATTATCTAACTACCACCACTAAAAGAAAAATAGTTGCAGATTGATCTATTGGACACAAACAGGACAGCAGAAAATAATTAAAATAATCAGATTACTTTAAAAAAGAAGCACTTCAGACTAGCTCATACTGCCTTCTAAAAATGCCAAATATGGTAGTGGCTCAATTTGTACTGGGTTTCCCCCAAATGTGAAAGTTTGTTATTATATACATTTCAGAGTTTTAAGTTCTTCTCTCATTTACCCTGAATAAAGCATATTACACTAAGAGAGAATGGCTCTATTTTAGCCTTACCCAATTTGGTGCCCCCCAGATGTTTTGGACTACAAGTCCCATCATCTCTGACCATTGGCCATGCTAGTTGGAGCTGATGGGAGCTGCAGTCCAAAACATCCGGAAGGCACCAGGTTGGGGAAGGCTGCTCTAGCCATACACTGCCAACAAACTATCCCTTGTCTTTGTGAGAATGAGCCGCAGTCAGCCTCGGGCTCACATGCTTGCTCCTCCCGTTTCCTTCGCACGCAACGGGTGGAGGTGAGAAGCGTCCACTTCGTTTGCAGCAAGCCGTTTTGTCCAAAAACGGAAATTCTTTACTTACCGTGAATTTCTGTTCTCCGCGAGGGGAGGAGGCCAGCAAATATGGGGAGTAGCCTCGCCTCCGGGGATGGAAGGCAGACTTGTTCTGAGCTTCCGGTGGAGGAGGGGCCTCCCCAGAAGCTCCAGTTGACACTTCCAAACGAACCGTTAGGTGTAGACGTCCTTGCTATCTATGATAGGGACTCTGTCTGGTCCGTTGATCACAAGCCTGTGGGAACAAAAGAGAGAGACTCCCTCCCACTTGCTCGGAGCGTGTCCAGGAGGAGGCCGGCCCGGGGCGGGCCTTGCTGGCCTCCTCCCCTCGTGGAGAACAGAAATTCACGGTAAGTAAAGAATTTCCGTTTCTCCTTCGAGGGTCGGAGGCCAGCAAATATGGGGATGTAAAAAAGCAGTCCATCCCCTGGGTGGGAAAAACCTCCCTCCCAGCCGGCCTCCTACTGAGACGGAATGACTCCCTGCAGAACGCGCCTCCCAAAGGCGCCCTCTGCTGAGGCCATCAGGTCAATTTTATAATGCCTGGTGAAGGTGTGAACCGAAGACCAGGTGGCTGCCCTGCAGATTTCATCTAGGGGCGCCCTTGCGCTGAATGCCGCTGAGGTAGCCATCGCTCTCACTGAATGAGCAACTATGCCCTCAGGCACTGTCAGACCTGCTGAAGTGTAGGCCAGCGCGATGCAGTCGCGTAGCCAGCGAGACAGGGATGCTGAGGAAACCTTTTTCCCGAGGGAGGAGGGCTTGAAGGACACGAACATGCAACTAGCTTGCCTGTGGGGCTTGGTCCTGTCTAGATAAAATTTGAGTGCCCTCATGGCATCAAGTGAGTGCCACTCCTTCTCTATAGGTGTGGCAGGACGAGGGCAGAAAGAAGGAATTACCAGGTCCTGGGACCTGTGAAAAGGAGAGTTGACTTTGGGCATGAAGGACGGGTCTGTGCGGAGCACTGCCTTGTCCTTGTGGAACGTGCAGAGTTCTTTACTGCAGGAGAGGGCCCCTAACTCTGAAACCCTTCTAGCTGAGGTGATTGCAACTAGAAAGATGGTTTTCAAGGTCAGCACCTTGAGGCTGGCAGCCCCTAGTGGTTCGAAAGGAGGCTTTGTGAGGGCCCTAAGGACCGTGTTCAGGCTCCAGGTGGGGAACCTCCGGGTGGGAGGGGGGCTGACGAGGGTGGCCGCCCTGAGGAACCTCTTGATGTGTGGGTGTGCTCCCAATGGTGATCCCTTGGAGTCGCCTAACACTGACCCTAGTGCTGCCACTTGCCGCCTGAGGGTACTAGGACTAAGGCCTGAGGACAGGCCTTCTTGGAGGAACTCTAGGATGTCTGGTGTCTCCGCATCTAGAGGGTCCCTCGCAGTGGCCTTGGACCATCGGAGAAAGGCCCTCTAGGTGCGGTCGTATGTTTTGTGCGTGGACGGCCTCCTGGAGGCCAGCAAGGTGGAGATTACCTTATCGGAATAACCACGTCTTGTTAGGAGGCTCCGCTCAGTCTCCAGGCGGTTAGCTTCAGGAAGCTGGGGTCCTGGTGGAAGATTGGACCCTGACTGAGTAGGTCGTGCCTGTGGGGGAGTCTGAACGGCTTCTCCCTCGAGAGGTTCACCAAGTCTGGGAACCAGGGACGGCGTGGCCAGTGCGGAGCCACCAGGATGACTTGGGCTTTCTGGTCTCTGACCTTCTGGACTACCCTCGGGATCAGAGGTAGCGGGGGAAAGGCGTAGAGGAGGCCTACTGGCCACTGGCTGATGATGGCGTCGGTGAGCTGTGCCCCTTCTGTTCGGTATCGCGTTCCGAACCGTGGCAACTTCGTGTTCTGTGGTGTCGCAAAGAGGTCGATGCATGGTCGGCCTAGATGCTTGGTCAGTAGGACGAAGACCTCTGGGTTTAGGGACCACTCGCTCTGGTCCACTGTTGTCCTGCTGAGCCAGTCAGCCTGAATGTTCATTACCCCGCTCAAGTGTTCTGCTCTGATGGAGCGGAGGTGTTGCTGGGCCCATCTGAACAAGGACATCGCCTCCTTTTGTAGGGCTTCGGATCTTGTTCCGCCTTGCTTGTTCACGTATGCCTTGGCCACGACGTTGCCTGTCATCACCAGCACATGTTGATCCTCCAGGAGTTTGCTGAACTCTCCGAGGGCTAGCTTCACTGCCCTTAGCTCGAGGAGGTTGATGGAGAGCTTGGTCTCTTCTTTGGACCACAGTCCCTGTGTGTGTTTTTCTTGGCAAACCGCTCCCCATCCGGACAGGCAGGCATCTGTTGTCAACGTGATGCGTGTCGGTGCTTGAATCGGAACTCCCTGGGAAAGGTGTGCTGGGTGAGACCACCACTTTAGGGAGCGAGAGACAGAGGGTGGGATGGTGAGAAGTGGATTGTGGTTGCACGTAATCTCTAGTTGGAAGTCCAGGAGAAAGGTTTGCAGTGGCCTGGAGTAAAACCTGGCCCACTGCACTGAGTCCTGGCACGAGACCATCATCCCCAGGAGCTTGGCTAAGTCCTTGAGTGGTACTCTGTCCTTCGAGCGCAGATGTGCCGCCAGTCGGCTTGTCGAGGTCTGTCTGTCTGATGACAAGAACATCATGTCCCTGATGGTATTCAGGGAGACGCCTAGATGAGTGAGCGTCTGAGACGGAACCAGGGAGCTCTTCTTCTCGTTGATGAGGAACCCCAAGTTGTTTAGCAGTGTCACTGCCTGTGAGGTGTCTTTGAGGCTCTGGCTGAGGGACGGGGAACGGATCAGGATGTCGTCCAGGTAGGGGTGTAGCTGCACGCCCCTTGTACGCAGAAGCGCCACTGGTGCCAGGAGGACTTTGGAGAAGACCCTTGGAGCTGTAGCAAGACCGAATGGGAGGGCCCTGAACTGGAACTGCTTGATGCCATAGCTGAAACGCAGGAACCTCCGATGGGCAGGGCGGATTGGTATGTGCAGGTAGGCCTCTGTCAGGTCTATCGATGACAGGAAGTCTTTTTTCCGCAGGCACTCCTTGATGGATCTGAGTGTCTCCATCCGGAACTTCTGCTTCTTGAGGGAGCGGTTGACTCTTTTCAAGTCTAGGATGGGACGGACTTTCCCGTCTTTTTTGGGAACAGTGAAAAACACCGAAAATGTTCCACGATTTCTTTGATTCTGGGGAACCTTTTCTATTGCGCGTATCTGAAGGAGGTGTTGGATAGCTGTTACGGTTCTCAGGTGCTTTGCAGGATCTCTAAGATAGTGGGTCCTGAAAAACCTTTCTTTGGGCTTCTTCCTGAATTCCAGGGAGTAGCCTTGCTGAATTGTCTCTAGGAGCCATCGATCCGAGAAGTATTTCTTCCAAATTTCTGAGAACTCGCGTAGCCTCCCCCCCACTGGGGGAGGAGGACCGTCAGGCGGAGCTGGATTTCTTTCTCTGGGCAGATGAGCCTTTGTGCTGGCCTCCTTTCTGGGCCGAGCCACGCTGCCAGCGGGGCTTGTGTCCCCCTGAGGGGAAATTGCGCGTGGAGGATGAGGAGCCGCCGTGTGATGAGGCAAGCTGCTGGGGTTTGTAGTTCCGAAAGGAGCCGTATTTCTGAGAAGGACGTTTTGTGTCTTTCTTGTGGGGGACTGGCAAGGCTTTCTTCTTGTCCTTGTTCTCCACCAGGACTTTATCTAGGGGTTCGCCAAAGAGCCTTTTGCCAGCGAAGGGGACACCTGCCAGGCTGGACTTCGTCTTTCCGTCCACCCCCCAATTGCGGAGCCATAGGTTCCTCCTAGCTACCACGTTGGAAGCTGTGACTCTCGCTCCCAGCTGAAAGGAATCGAGAGATGCATCTGCTAGGAAGGCTGCCGCAGAGGACGACTCTTTAATGAACTCCTTCATCTCTTTAGATGTTGGATTGCCTTGAAGGAGCCTTTTTGCTCCTACATGCATAGCGCGGGCCACTATGGTTGACGTGTTAGCAATCTTGATTACCGTGGCGGCGGTCTCGAAGCCCCTGCGCAGTGCTGCATCTGCCCGCTTGTCGTGGTGATCGGGAAGTTCTTCTCGCTCTGTTGGCAACAACGACTTTGAGGTGAGGGCTGACACCGGGTCATCTACTCGAGGAACTGTCAGGGCCTGCATGGTGTTTTCAGCTATGCGATATAGCTTGTCACAAAGGCGATGTGGGGGCCTTGGAATAGCTGGCTTTTCCCACACTTGCTGCAGTATCACCTGAAGGTTCCACGGAACCGGGACTGCAGGATTGGCTTGAAGCTGGATAGGAGGGAAGGCCATGGGGTCTCCCAAGGATTCCGGGTCAGTAACGGTTGGGGTGCTATATTTGCTTACCAGCCCTACATGTGAGAGAGCCTTGGCAATCATCTTTGGGAAGGCTTCCGCTGCGAACAGACGGCCCCTGGGTGGGGCCTCACTCTCGTCTTTGCTGTCCTCAGGCAGCTCGCCATCTTCAAAATCGGAAGCTGAGGCCCCTGCACTTGTACAAGTTCTACTGCTGTACTGGGTGCGCTGTGACCTGGCTGGGGATGCCGTTCTTGAGCCGTCATCAGAATCGGAAGAAGGGCGGCGGCGCTTGGTTCTGCTGGCAGCCGTGGGACTGACGCTGGCGCGTTTCGAGAGCACGCTTGCTGACCTGTGGCTTTTGCTTGAGCCTGCAGGTGAGGCCCTCAGCTGGCACACGGTCGGCTGGGAAACTGAGGCATGCTCGGAGCTGTGGCGGTTTGGCGACCTGCCCCGGGACCCTTTGAGGCTCTGGATATCACGCCACATTTCACTCATTAGCAGGTACATTGATTCAGGCACACCCTCTTGACGAACCGGGTTTGTAACTGGGATCACACGTGAAGGGGAGTCTGGTAGCATGCTGCTGCCCTTCATTGGAGAGGTGGAGAGATTGGTGGTGGGCGCAGGATCCATGGCTGCTATGGAATGAGCACTGGTAAAAAGGAGAGATGGGTGGCGTGAAAAGGGGCCATTGTATGCTTGGTTTTACCCTGGGGCTGTGGGTCCTTGGGGGTCTTGGCCGGGGGGTCTAAGCCCCCCCAATCTGGCAGACTTGAGGACCCCTGTGGTGCTTCCAGGTCCCCACTTGCCTAGCCGGTCAAAGGCCTGGGCTGGGCTGAGCCTCTGGGTGTCCCCACCACAAGGCTTGTAGGGCTTGCCGCTTGCCAGTGAGGAGGGAACACGGGGGGAACCCGATTGTGGCTGGATGGCCAGCAAACAGCTGAGCTGTAGTTGAAATTGCAAAAGAAAACCTCCGGAATGGCCTTGCCCTCATCCAAGATGGCGGCCCTGGCCTCACTCACTGGCTTAACAGGGGTCTTGCCCTTAATCAAAATGGCGGCGCCCGTGTGGCCTCATAAGATGGCCACGCCCACAACCAACATGGCAGACGCAACCTCACAGCCTGATATAACAAGGGCCTTGCCCTTAATCAAAATGGCGGCGCCCATAGCACCCGAAGATGGCTGTGCCCACAACCAAAATGGTGGACGCAGCTTCGCTGATTGACTTAAACAGGGCATTGCCCTTACTTAAGATGGCGGCCGCCATCGTTGCCCACGCTGCTGCTGGAGGAGCTGGACTGAGGCTGGGATTCCCGACGGCCAAACGCGCAGCAGAGCAGGGGAAGGGAAGAGGCAGCAAGTAATCCCCTGGGGGGTTGTGCCTTTCCGGCCGATTGCTGGCCGAGGAAGCCGCTCAAGCCCATCTTGAGATGGAAGGGGGGCTGGGAGGGAGGGGGGAGGTCCGGGACGCCTGGGCCGCGATTCCCTCCCCCCCCCTTGAAGGGCACCGACTGCAGCGGGCTCTCCCACCCCCCTGGCACTGGCTTCCATGGGGGGAGGCCGGTTCCCTTACAGCAAGGTGTCTCGGGTCCCCCCGGAGTCCAGCCGCCTGTCTTACCGCCAGAGGCGGGGGCGAGGGGCTGGCTCCTTCCTACCGTTGGTAGGTGTGGCAAAGAGGCTTAGTTTTCTTCCTTTTCCACCTCTTCTTTTCTTTGTTCTTTGCTCGCGCTCAGAGGAGCGCAAAAAGTCTGCCTCCCGCTGTGAGGCAGGAAGAACAACTGGAGCTTCTGGGGAGGCCCCTCCTCCACCGGAAGCTCAGAACAAGTCTGCCTTCCAGCCCCGGAGGCGGGGCTACTCCCCATATTTGCTGGCCTCCGACCCTCGAAGGAGAACAACAAGCCCTTTGCTCAGCATGCAGCAAACTAGGGTTTGCACAAACCATAATTTGCCCTCAAACCAGGATAACAACATCCGGGCAAAACCACAATCTATGGTTTGGCCCAAACTAGAAGCAGAAGTTTCTAATCTCCTCGCCTCACACACAAAAGAGTGGAATAAGCAAGTGAGCACAGCATGTCGTTACATCTCAATTGATCCACTGAAACCCTCCCAGCAGGCTTGATGGTGGAGAACTGAACCTTTCCTGGGCTTCCCACGTTCAAGCCCAGCATTCTACCCACAGCATCTCACTGCCCCCCATTAACATTACCAGCTGAGAGACAAACTGGCATAGTGGTTAGAGGGTTGGAGTAGGACCAGGAACAGCCAGGTTCAAATCCCCACTCAGCCACTGGGTGACCTTAGGCCGGTCAACCTCCTTCAACCTAACCTACCTCGTAGGGTAGCTGTGTGAGGATAAAATGGAGGCAGACCATGTATGCCGCCTTGAGCTCTTTCAGTGGGGAAAGGGAAACTATCTTTCTTCTTCTATCTATAATAATAAAAGATGCATGTCTGTCTGTCAGTGCCATAGCACCAAGAAGATCGTGAAACCTAGACATCTGAATCTTGGCATGCATAATCTACTCTAGGACCTTCCATTAAAAAGGAAAAAATTACAGTGAAAGAGATAGCTAAGCAATTCTCTGTTTCAAACCATGATTACTGCATTATACAAAAACATTATTTTATTTTACACATTTATACCTCACTTTTAACAAAAAATGTTTTTCACAAGGTGGCTTACAAATACAGCAATAAAAACATAAACAAAATAAAAACCGAGAGGAAGGAGCTTGATGGATTTCCCCAGGGAGAGAATTCCACAGTCTTGGTGCCACTGCAGTGAAGGCCATGTCACTGGTATTGACCAAAAGGGTCTGATTTAAGGGGGGAGCAGAACCTGAGATGACGATCTTAAAATTCAAGTTCATATGGGCAAAAATGGTCTTTAAGGGTGCAATCCTATGCAGGTTTAGACAGAAGAAAGGCCTATGGCTCCCAGCATGCCCCAGCCAGCATAGCTGGGTGGGGCATGCTGGGAGTCGTAGGCCTTTTTTCTGTCTAAACCTGCATAGGATTCCACCTTTAGGTAACCATATCCCAGATTGTTAAGGGCTTTAAAGGTCAATAATAGCACCTTAAATTATGCCTAGAAACAAATTGGTAATCAGTGTAAGTAGTATAGAATCTGTGTTCTACCAGCTGACCACCTTGCTCTTACCAGCATCCTGAGGGCTGCATTTTGAATCCGAACTGTCTTTAAGGACAAACCTAAATAGAGAGCACTGCACTAATCCAATCTGGATATAACTAATGCATGAGTAACTGAAGCAAGTCATCAGTCTGAATTGTCTGCATTCAACGAATGGAACATTTATTAGTGTAAATGGTCTTGTTCTGTATCCAGGTTACTAGACAAAGAGTTCAGTGCATACTGCTTTCATCTGAAAAAGGTGGATTCTGGGTCTAAGATCTAAGATTGCTTGGCTGGTGAAGAGATTTCTGGCTCAAAGTTTCAACTTAATTACCACTATCCAAACTGCAGTGCACAAACTAGGTAGAATCAAAACAATTTATTTTCACAGAGAGGAAAATCTTTGGTTTGTTAAGATTCTTGTGGGCATTATGTTGTATTAGTTAGGGGCTAATTTACCATTAACCCAACAATACTTCAAAACAGGGTGTTTTGCCTTTCCTCTCCATCTGAAATGTATGAAACTATATACACTTATGTGCTCTATAAATAAAAGACGTGCATTTATCTCCAATTAAAATCGTGTGTAAATTTATATGCAAATTCAGTGAAAGCCTGAGGCTCCTGGCAATCTGCCAATCTGGGCTTTTAGTGCTGGGAAAGTCGTGTATGTAGGCACTGCCATAAGAATTAGCTTGTTGGAAGTCAAACTGGAAACAAACAGTTAATATTTGACAAATGAAGTGATAATATTATTCATATCTCTAATGAACCTAAAGAGGCAGAGTAAAGACAGGCTTCCGCCCCATACCTCAAGGAAATTGACAGTGGAACTTGGCATTTCTGTGAGAGTGAGTGGTCTGTCTTCACAGAATAACAGACAGTTCTTAGTTTAAAACAAAATGGCCTTCAACAAGTTAAACTAAATCAGACACGTAAAAATTCCACCATCAAACATATGAGCATTAACTTGGAGACAGATGATCTACAGAGCAAGGCATACCATCAGTCTGTACAAGTTTATATCTGATTTTCCTTGCAGTTACTGCATATGCTGCTACTTTATGAGACACATCATTATCATGACTGGACAAGAGCTAAAACATTACTCCCTAAAAACCCTCCCAAGAATACCAGCCAAAAAACTCTAAGGTGGACAGTACAGTAAATAATGCAAGCATATATATATTTCCACAACCTGTGCTCCACATAGGTACTTCCAGGGCAGTGATGGCGAACCTATGGCACGGGTGCCACAGCTGGCACACAGGGACCTCTCTGTGGGCACTTGAGCCATTGGTCACCAGATCGCGAAAAGATCGTCCCCGTCTGCAAAATACCAATGATTTTGTTCTTTCTCACAGCGTGGAACAGAATGATTTTATTCTAGAATTCCTGTTACACAATGCTTTTCTACATTGTTATCACATTTAAAAGATTTTGAAGAATGATGCACAGAGCATGGCTTGGATGTAAAGCCCTAACAGTTGACCTGAGTGCTGCATGTGTTGCTCTCAAACTAACGGAGTATGAGCCAAGGTTTGACAAATTATCAGCATGCATGCAACAGCAAAAATCACATTAATTGTGCAAAAGCATGCCCAATGCAAACTTTTACCTAATGCAGTGTTTGCAGTCCAAGACATAAAGTGTTTAAAATGTGTTAAGCACGTTTAGTTTTCTTGTTTATCTTGCTCATTCTAGTACAGGTTGACTTTTACTTTTACTAATCCGACACCTGTAGAAGCAGGGAAAGGACCCGGGCTAAAGCTTGCCCCATACAATTTCAGTCTGGCATATAATCATATTACAAGTTGAGAATCCCTTATCCAAAAATACATGTGCCTAATTATTTAAAAAGTTTGTATAAATTCCCTTCAGGCTATGTGTATAATGTAGTACTATAATAATTTTTTGAGTTGATTTTTTTTTCAACAAAAAACTGTTTGTATCATTGAAAACTCTTATTGTGTTTTTCTTTTAAGACAAAAGATGTTAATTAGTTCGGACAACTGTATGAGTTGTTTTTCTAAAACTAAAACCTCGGTATTCAGGTTTAATTGCAGTGTTGGCACTTTGAAATAAATAAGTTGGTTTTGTGTTGCAGTTTGGGCACTCGGGCTCAAAAAGGTTCGCCATCACTGTTCCAGGGTCTTTGTAAACCTCACATCTATGTAAGTTGTTACCACTGTTTTGTTAGGTCATGAAAATAGAGTGCCTGGTTCTGATCAGTTTCTTTAAAAGAAACTGTTATAAACGGGCTTCATATGCATTTGAATAGCAATTTCTTCAACCCCATTTTTAGAACTCCATTTGCTTTATCATAGTCTAAGGATTTCAACTACTCCAGCATTAAATAATATTACTTAAACATTTATTTTTAAAAATAGTTGCATGAGTGGAAGCAGAGGCAGGGTTAGGGAGGTGTGACTAGGGCTGGAGCCCTGAATCTTTATTTTGGGGCCCCAAATGTCTGGGAGGCCATCTGCCCCACCACCCTGCTTTCCATCGCCTTCTTCTTCCTTCCCGGCTGCATCTCACCCAAAATCTCATGGGATTTCGGCCCTGATATCTCATAAGAACTTGCCCGAAATATCACAAGATTTCAGCCCAAGATCTCATGAGAACTCACCTCCCAAATCTCATGAGAATTCGGACACACAAGATTTCAAGCTCATCTCCTGGCATGTCTTCCACAGCTAAGGAGGAGGGTGGTGGCAGCTGCAGAGCACCCCACAGGCTGCTTTTTTGCTGCGGCAGATGCTATGACAACAGAGCAGATGGCAGGGCTCTCAAGAGCACCCACTGGAGGAGGAGGAGGAGGAGGAGGAGGAGGAGCCCGAGTTGCAAATAATAATAATAATAATGTGGTTGTGTGGGAGCTGGCCCAGGACAGATCAGTAGCAGCAGTGGCAGCAGCAAAGAACAGAAGAAAAGCCATGCTGGATCAGACCAAGGGTCCACCTAGTCCAGCATTCTGTTCACAGTGGCCAACCAGCTGCCCTAATGGGAAATCCACAAGCAGGACATGAGTGCAACAGCACCCTCCTGCCAAGTTCCCCAGCAACTGGAGTACATAGGCATACTGCCTCTGATACTGGAAGTAACATATAGACATCAGGACTAGTAGCCATTGATAGCTTTCTCCTCCAATAATTTGTCCAATCCTCTTATAAAGCCATCCAAATTAGTGGCAGTCACTAAATCTTGTGGTAGTGAAGTCCATAGTTTATGTGCGGTGTGACAAAGTACTTCCTTTTATCTGTCCTGAATCTCCCACCGATCAGCTTCATGATATGACCCCAGGTTCTAGTATTATGAGAGGGGGAACCTAGGGTCATCGCACGAAGCTGATTGTTAAACTATGGAATTCACTGTCCAGGATCTAAAATTAACAACTGGGCTGGGGAACTTATTATTTGTTACATTTATATCCTACCTTTCCTACAAAGAGCCCAAGGCGTACATGATCCTACTCCTCTCCATTTTATCCTAACAACAATCCTGTGAGGTAGGGTAGGCTTAGAGGTAGTGAGTGGCCCAGATCATCCAGTGAGAAATGGCAAGCATCTGCCAGTACACCTCATGCAACAAAATGTCCTGGGCCAGCACTGTCTGTGTATGTGTGTGTCTTGTTTGGCTATTGTTTCTAAATGAGTCAGTTTGTGTCTCTTTCTTTAGTGTGTGTGTGTGTGTGTGTGTGTGTGTGTGTGTGTGTGAGAGAGAGAGAGAGAGAGAGAGAGAGAGAGAGAGAGAGAGAGAGAGCGTGTTCACACGACACGGGAACCATGGGGGAGCAGAGGGCCCCCACGGTTCCAGTGTCGTGCAAACACCGACCGGGGGTGCCCCCGCGGGATGGCCACGCGCGGGATGCACGCAAAGTGACCATGGGCGGTAGAGGGGTAAGCCCCTACCGCGTGTGGCCACCCTGCCGTGCGAACAGCAGGCGGCCGTCTCGCGGGGGGCGCACAGAGGCAGCAGCCCAGAGCGGCTGGAGCTGCAGCCGCTCCGGCCTGTAGGGGCAAACTGCCCCTCTAAGCATCCCAAGCCGCCACCCCCTAGCGCCAGGAGGCCCGCACTGCGGTGCGGGGACTGCCGGCTCCACCGGGGTCCGCCCACGCACGCGGAGTGCAGGTCGTCTGCAGCGCTCTGCCGGCCCCCACAGACGGCCGGCCCCCTGGTGCCTCCGCCGCTCGCTGCCTGGGTTGTACAAATCGGCCTAGAGAGAGAGAGAGCGCGCACTATGATGTGTGTTTAAGTTTTCTTGTCTGTGTGCTGTGTGCTGTAAAATGGAAAGGTTGTGTTGAGTTCTCTACCATAGAAATGATATTAGTCTTTTGATGCCAGGAAAACCTGGATTTCCACTAAAATATGTAGTGAAAAATGTTTTTGCATTATTGTCGTGTGTGTGTGCGTGTGTGTGTGTATTTGTGTGACCTAATCACTTGATTATCTGTGGCATGGGAGTTGTTGCTGGAACAGGAGAATGTGGGCCCAAAGGAATGCTTTTCTGTGGCTTTGTGATTTTCCCACTCCCTCCTTTCCATGTTCATATGCCTCCGTTTCCTCTTTCTGTGGTAAAGTTTGCTGGCTGTTGGGGATTCAAAGACTGCTTGTTCTGCCTCCTCTAACCCCCTTGGCTCTGCCTCCAATGACCCAAGCTCAGCACCACCAGTCAGATTCGCCACCAGCCTCCACTGCTCGTGACCCCTTGGCCCCGCCTTAAGCCCCAGATCTTTTAAGTACCTAGCACCACCCCTGAGTGGAAGCCACTTCTTCTGGTACAAGGGGGCTCCCCAGTTTCCAACAATTCCCACCTCTAACTGCAGCAGCACCATTCCATGCTGCATCTCACACACAGCGCAGCCCAATCCTCCAGAGCTTAATGAGATTTTAGAGAGCTTAATGAGCTCCAGCAGGAAAAAAGAAGGAGAGCCACAAGGTGAGAACTCTGCTCACACTTCACTGGATCCAAACCACCATGACCTCAGTAGTCCGTACAACAGCCCTGTAAGATAATGCCACAGCTCAGAGGCTAGGGCTGAGAAACAGTGGCTTTCCTCAGGCTACCTAGGAAGTTCATACCATGCTCATGGGTAAGGAAAGATTTAAAGCAGGGACTTGTTAGGGATGTGCACGGTGCTCGATTGGGGGGTGGAAGTCCGGCAAATTTGCTGGGCTCGGCCCCCAGAGCTCCGCTCGCCCTACCTTCTCCCCGGCTCGACTTGTTTTCTCACGAGCTGAGCTGGGGGAAGCAACTTCTGGTTTCCAGTGCTACGTTGTTTACGGAGAAAATGGTGTAAGATACGGTAAAAACAGCTGCGATTTGTGTAATTTGCGCAAATTGTGGTCACTTTTAATGTATTTTACGCTATTTTTTATGTAAACAACGTTGAGCTGGGGACCCAGAAGTCCAGCGAGGCCTCAGCTGGCACTCGCACTCGGCTCGTGCATCGCGAGTTGAGTTCTGGGTGGGTCGCCCACGCCCTACTGCAGTTGCACTACACCAACCTTCCCCAATGTGGCGCACTACTGATGTTTTGAGACTACAATTCCCATCATTCCCATGGTTGCTATGGATTATGGCCATTGTAGTCCCAACACATCTGGAGGGTGCCACATTGCGGAACACTGCACTACTCCAGCTCTTCGTGTTATTTATAGAGAGCACCTGTCTGGTCACTTCCTTTTCAGGGCACACATACATGGTCAAAAAATTCCAATACAGTCATGCCTTGGATTGAGAGCATAATTCGTTCCGGAAACGTGCTTGTAATCCAAAACACTCTTATATCAAAAAAAAATCCCCCCAAAAAAATTTGTAAAGAGATTTGTAATTTAAGCCGTACTACAGTACTTGTATTGCAAGACGTCACTTGTATATCAAGTCAAAAAATTTTTAATAAATATTTAAAAATTTGCTTGTCTTGCAAAATGCTCTCAAACCAAGTTACTTGCAATCCAAGGTATTACTGTAGAGTAAAAACTATGATTCACCTTTCCTTCATTTGTCTTGAATAAACTTCTAGAAGAGTAAAATAAGAGCAGTTAACGCATGGAGCAGTTGTGTTGGGAAACAAACTTCAAGATGGCTTCTATCTCTGTATGCTGCTAAAAATACACACGTTCATGTATGTGTGGGGGACCCGTTTTGACTTTTCACTTGAGGTACTAAAAATTCTAAAGCATTACCCACTGCTGATTCACATGGACATAGACCCTTGCTCTCACAGCCACACCCTGTCACCCCTCACCCACTGAGAAGGGGAAAGTGAAGAGCACTGTGCTGCTGCTAAGACCCCACAAGAGCGTAAGCATTAGGACGCAAAGAAAGGCACCGTTCTCTTCTGGGCTTGTAATGGAAGCAGCAGAAAACATCTCTGGATTATCTCAACATGACTTCACTTAGGCTGGTCCTGCTTGTGAGGAAAAGGTTAGTATTCATAATACAGTACAAAGATACATTAGGTACCAAAGACAACTGTAGGTGAGAAAAACTGGGGTAGATACTCCTATGCTTAAAATGTGTGAACCAAAATATCCAGAATGAAAGTACCACAGTTTATCTTCATTAATTTAAATACACTTCAGAGACAGAGAGATGGACTTGCATTTGTTCCCTTCTCAAAGTTTTAAAGACTTAATTCAAGACTGCAAAGCCATATTTAAAGCCATAGTGCAGTAGTGAAAAAAATCAGGCAGAGAAGCAAGGGAGGAAAGGGAAGAAATACAATCAAAAACATGTTAATCTGCTTGCCACGCTATAAACCACATCACCACTCTAATTGGAACCACATTCTGAAAGCTACAAAGAGCAAAGAGATGCAAGAACATACAACAAAGCAACACAAAAAGTGATTTAATGACCTTCCACTACTCATTTGGAAAATAATGGAGCAGAAATTAGAATAAAGTATCTTTAATGCACAATTCAAACATTTTATCAAGATAAGTCAAACATTATAGTACTTAGCTGCCTACTTGGTGATTTAGCTCCTATAGTTACAGTGCTGTATTTAATTGCTGTATTTAATTGCTGCATTAATATTGGAATTACCGGTATTTATAGATATCAGAGTTAATTTTTTATATGATGATGAAGCTAATAAATTTGAATCAAAATCATTTGTTTTCTACCAGTTTCCATTGCAACAGCCACTGTGGTTCAAGTGTTGGAGTAGGACTGAGGAGACCCGTGTTCAGATTCACTCTCAGCCATGAGCCTCACTGGGTTACCTCGAGCCAGTCATAATCTCTCAATCTAATCTACCTCACAGGGCTCTTGTGAGGATAAAATGTGTGTGTGTGGGGGGGGGTCATATACACTACCTTGAACTCCTAGAAAGGAAGGTAGGATATAAATAAAATAAACAAGCAAAAGTGCAAGCCATCTTCAATAAATTTGAAAATGCTGGGAGCCGTAGGCCTTTTTTCTGTCTAAACCTGCATAGGATTGCACCCTTAAAGACCGTTTTTGCCCATATGAACTTGAATTTTAAGATCGTCATCTCAGGTTCTGCTCCCCCCTTAAATCAGACCCTTTTGGTCAATACCAGTGACATGGCCTTCACTGCAGTGGCACCAAGACTGTGGAATTCTCTCCCTGGGGAAATCCATCAAGCTCCTTCTCTTTGTACTTTTAAGTGAACATTGAAAACCATTTTTATTCTGGAAGTTTTTAATTTTGTGTATATGCTGACCTATTTTACCTCTCGGTTTTTATTTTGTTTATGTTTTTATTGGGTTAACTGGAAAATATCTCTTGATTTTCTCATTTATTTATTTATTTATTATATTTATACCCCACCGTTTTTCCTGCAAGGAACCCAAGGCGGCTAACATAGTCCTCTCCTCCTCCTCTCCATTTTATCCTCACAACAACCCTGTGAGGTAGGTTAGGCTGAGAGTCTGTGACTGGCCCAAAGTCACCCAGTGAGTTTCATGGCCGAGCGGGGAATAGAACCCGGATCTCCTGAGTCCCAGTCCAACACTCTAACCACTACGCCACACTGGCTCATGTAGATCAAGCAGTTAACAATATTCTTATTTAAAATTTCTATACCGCTTAATATATTAAAATCCCTAAGTGGATTACATTAATGAAACAAGATAAAAATGAAACAAGATAAAAATAATAAATAAAACCAGTTAAAATAATTGAAAACGTATCACCATAACAATAAAACAGGGTGGTAACAAAGTCCCTTACAGGCCAGGCAAAACCTGTGTAAATAGGTGTTTTTCAAGAGGTATTTAAAACTTGCCATTGTTTCTGCCTCTCAAATCACACCTGGGGAAAAGTTCCAAGGAGTGGGTGCCACCACTGAGAAGGCCTCCTTACATACCACTACCTGGTGACATTCCACTGGCTGTGGAACATTCCACTCAGAAGATCTCAGGAGTAGGGGAATTCTTGCTTGGTGAAGGCCCATGTGCGCACTTCATGTTGCAAAACTATTCCTATTTTTGTGGATGCTCAATGTATGTATAATAGGTAGCAAACAGTAACACATTCAGCATCATGAACGAGGCATCAAACCATGGCCTACTAACTCCAATACCTTTTCTTTAATGTTCTAAATATTTTGGTTCACATTTTCTCTCTCAACTTATTTTGGTCACATTATTATGCTGAAAAAGTATAAAAGACTAAGATTCCCATGACAGCACACCTCTAATACTTTGAGGAAATACTTTTGAGCATTTAAACTAGGGGTGGGCAACCTGTGGTCCTCCAGATATTTTGGACTAGAACTCCAATAAAACCTTACCACTGGCTGAGGCTGATGGGAGTTGTAGTCCAAACCATCTGGATGACACCAGGTTGCCTAGCCTGATTTAAACTACACATTTACATTAATGGTTTGGCGATCTTGTTTTCAATAGTCTCAAAACACATGCTCAAATCCAGTAGGGCTTTATTGCTAGATTACTGCTGGAATTATCTCAGATAACTAAATAATTTTATGTGAAGTGCTTTGAACACTCAAAAAAGCACTAGAGTAAACCAAGAAAACTACTGACCACTGGAAATGCTCTTCTGATTGTAAGGTACACACTTCCACACAGTCTGATTTAGCTTTCACTAGAAGGTTCACTTCCAAACCAGTGATTAAACAGTCTTCTAGACAGTCAATCCCTCGTCCGTTTCAACTGTCAATGGGAGCATTGAAGTTGAGTAGCTAACAGATTGACAAGGGGAGACTGCATATAGGCTAATTTGCACACAGTTGCCAGGGTCCAACTGCCAAGTTGTCAATTGGAAAGCATAGGTAAAAGGGGGGAAAGCGGCCAAAGAAGGTGCGCCAAAAGGGGGGGGCAATATCTTCCCCTTAGCAATGTCAAGCAAACAGGTGGTCAACTGGACTTGGCCAAGCACCCTGTCCGCATCCTTGGGCCTCAAAAACTGAAACTCAAATAATAAAACTGGACCAGACAGTGCTCTGGACACCTCTACTAATGGAACTGCATTAACTGTGGTGTCCAAGTCGTGACGAATATGAGCAACTTTATCTTCAAAGTGTCATGCAAACTCGTCACAGCATACTACCAAAGTTTCCACCATCTCTCTCCCTGGCCCAGATTGCAGAAGGCCATGAACCACTCAGAAAAGCTGCACTGGAAAACACTGAGAAGATGCAACGGTGGTGGAAAATAATCCCCTCTTTGCCACCCTCGCTGCCACAGAGTAGGCTCAATAATGAGCTCTAACCTGTGTTCAGTTCGACTCGCCACAAGTTTTCTTCTACCTGCGGTTCTGAGAAGCTATCAGATAAGCATTACTTGAAGCCCCCATATTCCCGAAGAAATGAGCAAGGACAAAATGCAACATCTTTTCAATAATGGACACATGACCTTGATTGCACAGAGAGCAAGCCACAGAGAAATAAAAACTACAGTCCTCTTTGCAGTGTCATTCTCTGCAATCCTTCCAGTTATTTCTAGTAAATGTTACATGTTTTCCAATCATCATCATCATCATCATCATCATCATCATCATCGTCGTCCAGTTGCATCGTGAGTGTTTGGGGGGTGTGGGGTGTGCTTTTTTTTCCTTTCTTTTTTTTTTTAAAGAAAGCATCAACTCTTCACAGTTTAAACACATTTTCCCCCTGTGACTTAAGCTGCCTGCACCACAAGTTACCATGCTTAATTATGACAGAGTAATTCATGCTGCTTGCATATTTCCTTTGGCTTACTGCTCTTATATCAGTCCCACTTGTTGGCAATTTGTGCAGTTTCTGCATGCCTTACAAGTAATGGCAGGGCAATTGCACAGCCCCGAGGGCATGCAGGTAGGCTTTGTTGATTAATGTTGCCCTCCTGCCATGCAAATTCTCTTATGGATTTGCATTTTCTAATACAGTCATGCCTTGGATTGAGAGCATAATTCGTTCCGGAAAGGTGCTTGTAATCCAAAACACTCTTATATCAAAACGAAATCCCCCCCAAAAAAAATTTGTACAGAGATTTTTAATTTAAGCCGTACTACAGTACTTGTATTGCAAGACGACGCTTGTATATCAAGTAAAAAAAAATTAAATAAATATTTAAAATTTTGCTTGTCTTGCAAAACGCTCTCAAACCAAGTTACTTGTAATCCAAGGTATTACTGTACCTACAACAGACTCCTTTCCCAACTGCAGGAATTAGCCATTTTTGTTTTTACAAAAGCAGATGAGTAGAAATGGACTCATCTGGGCATGCAACAGACAAACAGGCGAGCTCAAAGGCTTGGCCCAAATATGAGAACCATGATGTCAGTGTCTTAGTTAACACTGGATTTTTGGCCTCTACACTAACTTTATATCATGATGCACAGTAGAAAGGAAACAGCCCTTCAAAAGTGCCAGACGCAGGTTTGTAGCACACCTACAATGCCAATACATTCCCAGATGTCTTCACAGCAGAGTGTTCAGGTCAGATACACATCAAAATCTACTTCACCTTGGCACTAGCCTGCAGTAGCCTTCTAGTGCAAAGTAGCCCTTAAGCCATTTCCGAAAACCATGCACTGCTTATGGAAGGAGCATCATTATCAGGGTCAAAAAGTAAGAGAAAGCTTCTCTATCTCCACTATTGACACCTGCCACATCAGATCAAGAGCCTGAAGATGAAAAATGGATACTTCTAAATATCCTAAGACAAGAATATTTGTGTCAGATATGAAAGCAGCATCTGTTTCGTGCACATGAGACTACAGCATTGCTGTAAACTGCCTAAGGGGTTACACTGAGTTCTGACTTATTAATTAATTGCTTTGTTAATGCAACAATTTGCAGTTCTGTTATTGCATTAGTTAAGCGCAAGGAGTTTACATTGTTCCTGCCAAGTTCAATGTACATTAATCTAAATCTCTGATGTTAAGCAGATTCTGTTCCTGTCAAAGGTAGTGAAAACCAACAGTAACGCAGAGAAACAGCTGCTTAATGGACAAACGGGGGGGGGGGGGAGAACATTCAAGAAGTTCTATAACTCCCACAATTTTCATTTGCAATTCTCCTAAAATTCCACTTATTTCTTAAAATGAACAAGCTAGTAACTTTGCTTTGCCTCCAAAGGCTAAACATTGCAATAAATGCCATCACAACGGATCACAACCGGCTTTTAAATTACACAATCTTAAAAGCATCACTATCTCCCTACTACATCTGGACCATTACACAACATGAAACCTACATTATGAAAATGTAACAGCCAATTCTCAATCAACTACAATTTGAACACAAATGAGCCATCCTGGAAATATTTTTTGTGGAACCCAGGGTGTGTTCTTTATCCATATTTACATTATTCCAATTAGCTTGTTTCTCCAAGTTCCCCAAAACTCAGTTGTGAATTTAATTGCAATCTGGACACTGTTAATTTTCTTCTCTCCTTTTTCTCCTCACCCAACAGAGCTTTGAAAGTGCTTGTGTAATGAAGGCCAAGAAAGAAAGAAAAATCACCTTGGCGACAGCCACTGCTAGACAATGGAGCTTGAATTTTAAGCATAGTTAGCACACCTTTAATGTAGAAATACATCATCTCCAAATAGAAATCCCCTACATAAAATACTATGTGCTATTCTTGAAAAAAGGGAAACATACATTTTAAATTCTAGACACGAGCATCACAAGGGGAAGGGCCATAGCTCAGTGGTATAGCACCTGCCTTGCATGCAGAAGGTCCCAGGTTAAATTCCTGGCATCTCCAGGTAGGGCTGGGGGGGGGGGGGACCCTCTGTCTGGAGAGCCACTGCCAGTCAGTGCTGACTGCCAGTGCTAGACGAACCAAGGGTCTGACTCAGTATAAGGCAGCTTCCTATGTTCCTAATTTTGGAAACCAAAAATCACATTCTGAGGTGCCAACCTGGCTGAAGGGGATAACTATTTCAAATTCCTAGGCAGTAGCATAAAATGTTTTAATACAAATCCCTGGCACGCACCGACATTTTTTTAAAAAGCCCAGGCCTGATTAAGCAAATTGCCAGAATCTTGCAAAGTGATTTACTTTACAAAGCCACAGAGCCACATTGGATAACCTTCTGAAAAACTGGGGGGGGGGGGGGGGGGGATAATTCTGGAACTGAAATTATTATGGGCAGTGTTATCAATTGAGTGATAGGGAAGCATTTCACAAGTTGCCATGTAAGGTCCTATAGACTGACCCTGTAACATTTAGATTTTTAAAAAAAATTACCACTGGTGGCAATCCTTCTATGTTAATGTATATTGCGTCGAAAGGAGTAAGCCAGTGGAAGTATAACTCTATGTAAAAGTCTTAATTATATCACTGGTGACAGAAGCACTAGGTATAGGTATGCTCACTTACCATGCAGTTGAAAAGGCAAATGTGCTTAACTTTTAGCCAAAAAGAGGAGTTCTAACCCAAGAGGAAATTATTTTCTTTGCATGTTGATATAATGTGAATTAAAACTGAGTGAACCAGATTTAGCTATGCATAGCCCTGGGCAAACTGAATGCTATTTTTGCTCTCCCTTTCAACTTCTCATCTATAAGATGACAACAACTTGTAAAGTTACACCAGGAGGTGGCAAGAGCTACTTGCAGACAATATGGGTACGAAAAAGTTGTGGTGGGATGTGGAGAGATTAGAAAGTATTTGTTCTCATTCAGAGCATAAATGTCACAAGATGTAAGATTAGATATCCAATGGGTTTTCCCCCCCAATGGCAAATGCAAATGTGGGGGGGGGGGGACGATTTGGACTTGGGTTCTGAGGGAGCGGCTTTTAACCCTTTCCTCTTGTACCAGTTCCCACATCTGAATTCTCAGTCATAAATGGCACTTCTTTTTTTGTTTTGGGATGTTATTTTTGTAATGTCAGAGGATTTTTAATGTATTACTTTCACTTTAAAGGGATACAAGTACAGAATAGCAGAAGGACCATCTTCAATATCTAAAAATAATTTCCAGATTCTGAAATGGACCAAGTGTGATGGTCCATTTCCAGACTGAAGACCCTTAGGAACCACGACTGGAGCTGTCTCATACGGTGGCGCACTAGTGGAATTACTGCAGTAGTGGAGGCCATGAGACCGAGAAGACACTGAACAGTGGTTGCCCAGCATTTGTTGGCGGCCCTTAGTTCCTGCGCAAGGTGCCATAAGATGTTTCTTCTGTCTGCTGGTAGGTAGGCAAGGGCTCGGGTGCAGTCGAGAAATGCTCCTATGAACTACCATCTTGAGACACGATTTTTCCATGTTGACCTGGAGACTGAGAGAATGCAGAAGCATAGGGCTATGTCGATGTTGGCTGAGGTTGTGGTAAGAGGGAACTACGAAGAGCCAGCCATCTATATATGGGAATAAAACGATCCCTTGATGTCTCAGATGTGCTGCCACTACTACCATACACTTTGTAAAGACTCTCAGGGTCGTGGCTAGGCTGAAAGGGAGAATCTTGAACTAGCTTGTTGCCCAAGGCAAATCTGAGAAAGGGACAAGACATAAGGTGTATAGTGATATGGAAGTAAGCATCATGAAGATCTATTGCAGCAACCCAATCTCCAAGAAGCAAGAGGGGAAGAATGATGGAGAGTGTAATTATCCTGAATTTTTTTGGGGTGGTGGTGGTGAATGTAGCGGCTGATGTCCTAAAGGTTGAGTATAGGCCACCATCCTTTTTGGGGACTATAAAGTACTTGGAGAAGAAACCAGTGGTCTTTTAAGTGGGGGAGCGACTTTCTGTCACACCCTTGCTCAAAAGGATAGCAATTTATTCCCTTGCAATCTGAGTGGGGCGAGTAGAGTGGAAGATCCCCGTAGCTGGGGTGTCTTCGAATTAAATGGAATAGGCTTGGGCAATGATAGAGTACCCATTCCAGACAGAAGAAAGGGTTCAAGTCTGTTGTGGTGATGGGGAGCTGGTAGACGGGCTCCTCTGTATAAGTCAAATACCATGTTTAGGTTGGTCGGGGCGCTTAGCATGTGCAGGTTGGCAATATTTGCTCTGAAACAGTTTCCTGGAGTAAAAGGAGGAGTACAAGTCTTGTTTGGAAGCTCAGGTCTGAGCTGGGTTGGCTCCAAGGTGGCCATTAGCATTGCCAGTATGGATGTGGCCGGTTGCCAGAGTCATCCTGTGCTGAAGAGGGGTCAATAGGCGGTGCCTCCCTGTTAGGAGGCCAGTGATGGCTGGGTAAGTTGCACTGCCAGTGGTGACTGTGTAGTGGCCAGTAGTTCTGGGTGTTTTTTCAGGATTACATCCTGAAAGAAGTTGACTGGAAGAGGATGGTGTGACAAACCTGTAAGGCTTAGTACCATGTTAGGTTCCAGTAACTGGGCATCAGGTGGCTTAGATATCATGTGAGAAGGTGTTGCAATGTTAGAAGTTGCCTTAGAGCATTCTAGAAAGTGAGGGGAATGACAACATTGGCGATAGGAATGACACAGCTAGTATCTATCCTTGTACTCATAATGGTGCCATCTTGCTGATGTACGGTCTTCATAATGATGAGAGGGAGACCTGTAGAAACAGGGGTGTCTATGGCTCTCCCATGGCATATCGTAGCAATGATAAACAAAACGTCCTGAAGAGGCCAAGGAAGCCGGTGAGATCTATTGGTACTGAGGGGATCTATACCTCCTCAGAGAGTGGTCTACAGGGTGATAGTATGGATCCAGCGAGAAACATTCCTTGGATTCACCCTCCATGCCAAAGAGTTACAGTCCCATGGGAATGCAGTTTCTCTAGGATCAGTGTCACCAATCACGAGAGTTTGAGGAGTCGTCTGTACCGAGGTCTGCTGATTTGGAGCCAGTGTAGGCTCGGGTTTGATGTTGGACTCTATCCTACGAGCTGTCTTCTTTTTGCTTTCCAGTCCTGGAACCCAGGGGTTAGTGTGGCATTTATTTCGGGACTTGGGTTTGTTCAACCTGTTCGGTTTCGACCGTTGGTACCAAAGGAATGATTTCAAGCTGTTGATCTGAGGGGACAGCCGAAGCTGTTGGTATGGCAAGGGCTGGTACTCCTAATACCAGGGAACGTTGCACTGAAGCAGTGGAAGAAGCTGAGAGAGATGGAGCTGGCTTTTGCAAATGGATGCCAAAGCAGTATGCAGGGGCTGGTTCAGTGCAGCCTTATCTGCTGCCTTGAGGGCTTGTTCCTACAATAGCGTACAGAGGCATGCTGTCCTGTTTCTCCTGGCCTGCTTCATAAAGGTCTGACAGTGGGTACAGGAGTCCACCCTGTGTGCCTCTCCAAGGCAACGAAGGGAGTTGGGAGTGTCGGTTCGCCAATGGTATCTTCCCACCACAGTGGGTACAATTTTTGAAGAAGTTCTTGGAGGCCATGCGCCCCAAGGGGC
This sequence comes from Shinisaurus crocodilurus, assembly GCA_021292165.1. Classification (NCBI taxonomy): domain Eukaryota; kingdom Metazoa; phylum Chordata; class Lepidosauria; order Squamata; family Shinisauridae; genus Shinisaurus; species Shinisaurus crocodilurus. The sequence continues at coordinate 136,576,384 of CM037880.1, forward strand.
AATGAAGAAAAAAGGAAGAAAAATACTCAGAGAAGATAGGAAAGGAAGAAAAGAAAGACGAATAGCACTGTTCAGCGTCCCAGAAGGGGACAATAGAATTTTGTAGATTTTTGCCCTGAGGAAAGAGAACGTTCCAAATGCTGCGGCGGACGAAAAGGAACTGAGAAGCAGGGGGAGCCACACCCAGAGCGTAGGCAAAGGAGGTGGGTGGGACTCCTGCCTAAAACTCTGTTTAGCTCTAGAATGTTCTGAATGACTGTTCTGTGCAGGCACACAACCCAATACGTATGAGTCACAGAGACCACGAAGAAGAAGGCCAAATTTCCAGCCCAACCGTTCAACGAAGAAACAAGGATTTTTTCCCCAAGATAGCACAGGGTAGAGATACACACACACACACACACACACACAGAGTAATGTTCTATCTGGGGGGCAGGGGCAGACTACACAGCTTGCTACGCACCCAGCCCTGAACTCTCTGATAGAGCATTTTGGGCAGGGGGCATTAAGATTTGCTGCTTCGCACTGTGTGGAAGTAGCCTGTTTTAAAAAGAGCTCTTAACAACTAAAGCAAAAACAAGACTGGGGGGGCCACTATTCTAGCAATTGAGAGAAAGCTATGCTTACAAAACCAAGCCAACCCCTCCCCTGTATCAAATAAATTTGACAACCAGCAGGCTGACCTTATTTACATCCTTATTTACAGCAGATTTACTACCACCACCCACAGACGATCCAATCAAGTCAGAAAATCTGCAGAAGACATGAGGAAGTTGTAAGTAAGTAAACAATGCAGGGCATGGGCGGGGGCAGGTGTGTGTAAAATCCTTGAGTTCATATCAGGTGAATAAAAATCAACCAAAGTAGATTTTCTTTTAAGTTGTAAAATAGCTTGTCTTGAAGGAAACAACTCCTAAGGATCAATACCAGCTCTAATAAGTTAATTTTAAACAACTTTAGAAATTGTGAGCTCGGAATAGGTCCTGAAACTCATCCAGCCTTCTGGGCACTAAGGGAAAATCATATATTCTTAACAAATTGTTCACCCATCCAGGTAACAGGGAATAGCCATGAGAATGCACTGTTATGGGCATAGGTGTGCTCTGCTGGATGTCCCTGTGTAATAAAAGGAATACATGCAGTAGGGCAAAATCAGATGGTTTGAGCAAGTAAACTGAGCCAAACTCTTAAGAAGAAAGGGGGGGAAAGGAAACACACACACATCAACAGGACTATGTGTAGGCCCCTTGAATCACAGAATAAAAACATAAATGTTAAATTGGGTACAAAATTGAGCATCTTGAGGGTGTCAGTACAGTATTTGTTTTTAAAAAGCAAGTCTCTAGCAAAGGTCTACGCAATGACTTGTTTAGTCCAAAAAAGTCAGAAGAGTTGCTGAATAACATATCCAGTGGGGACTGGGTGGAACGTCAGTGCCTCATAGCTCCTTGCCCCTTCTTGCTCATGGGAGGAAGGAACTATGTAAGCAAAAGAGTAAAACACACATCAGAATTATGAAAACACGAATCAAGTGTGCTTACAACAGACCCAAAATATAGATGGTTCAGGCTCCTCCCTGCAAATATACACATCTCTAGTATCAGTCAATCTATCTCAGGGTCAAACCAGACATGGGCTTAGGATCTCCCAGAGTTTTGGTTTTGCTACTTAGCAGCCCCATGAGGATCAGAAAAGCATTATTCTTTCCACACACAGCCACTATCAAATCTGCTGTAAGGGGGGGGGGGAGGTATAGATGTTGTTCCTGTCTCCCTGCCCTCCATCCTGTATTTAATACCAGCGCAATTTATAATTGGGGGGGCGAGCATGGGAAGAAAGGTTTAAAACCATTCCCCATAGCACTATTTCCCAGATCTTCAAAACAGCCCCCTGAGGTTGCTCATTAGCAAAACTCTGACCTTTATTTTTTCAATACAAGTATTTAATACTATGAAGAAGAAGAAGAAGAAGAAGAAGAAGAAGAAGAAGAAGAAGAAGAAGAAGAAGAAGAAGAAGAAGAAGAAGAAGAAGTTAGTGATGTCATTCTGACCTATTCCAAAGAAACCAGGCCTTTATTACATTGTATCTTCTTCCTGTGAAATAGTTTTGGCTGAAAGACGGTGACCAGCTAAAACTACGGTACCCAGCAATGCGATGAAGGATTTGAAGGGGAGCCTTCCACACCCAGGCCCAACATACTAAGAGCCACTGCACTAATTGAGATACTTCATCATTTATTTTCATGCTGTTGTTTGATGTATCGTTCCTGAAATTCCATGCCAAGTGCATTAAAACACAATAATTATAATAGGACTTACCATACACAGTGCATTTCAAGTGTTCAGTACTCAGTAATTCTTACAACAGCTCTATAATGCAGAGATGGTTATTATTCCCCAGTCTGCAGAGAAGAGGCTATATGATGGAAAATAAGGGCTTGCCATGGACCAATTAGTGAGTATGTGGCTAAACTGAGGGGATTCTCTTAGCACTACACCAGCCTTCCCCAATGTAATGCCTTCCAGATGTTTTGGACTTCAACTCCCATCAGCCCCTGCCAGCATGACCAATGGTCAGGAATGCTGAGAGTTTATTCCAAAACATCTAGAGAGCACCAGGTTGGAGAAGGCTACACTACACTACACTACACTACACCAACTTCTGTGTAATTTCACATAAAACTATTATCTATAGCAGGGCTGGCCAAAGACATTTTGTTGCCTGAGGAAAAGGACAAAATGGAGCCTCCCCCCTGCCCCACAATCCTCATTTTGACATACAGAAACCAACTGGATTGACACTTGAATCTTACTTCAACTCTTGTGACGGGACAGCATCCTCCACCACAGAAGCAGGCTAGCTTAGGAGGCAGAGGGCAGGCCATGAGGCACACACAGCTCTGTCTCCTCAACACCTCGCATGCCCCCCCCATTCCCAGCAAGAAGCTGGCTCACTCTGCCTAATGGTAGCGCAGGCCCTGATCTAGAGGCGTAGCATCTTCTGCTTCTTTTTCAGAATGTGCTATAGTGAAACCTCTCTATAACCACCAACCCCACATACAAAATGTCAAAATCCCCCCCCCCATACCCTCCAATTGCCCCACAAACACTTAAACCATCACAGCTTAGTACTTTGTTATGCAGATTTCCGATTTGCTATGCAGAGCCACAAATTCCCCTGCCTCCTTCCGCAAGCTATCTAGCTTATCTGCGATTTTGCCCATGGTCCCTTTAAGCAGGGAGGGAACAGACCGAGGATATGTGTGTGCACGCGTGCACACGCGTACACACATGCACGCGCTCGCTCTACCTGCTGCCTCTGACCAGGCCCCCCAGGGTAAGTAAAACCCATTGAAGACATTTGTACTTACTTCCGAGTAACTGTGATTAGGATTGCACTGTTTGTTTTAACTTAATTCAAGTTAGTTAAATTCTTTAAGATTATTCCAGTTTAAGTGTTTCTATAAATCTAAATTGTGTGAACAGAACACAAAAAATGCTTTAAACTGGGGCCTTTCCACAATAACAAACAACAACAAAGCTGTTCAGCCCCTCAAAGTTACTCCTTGTGCTTAAAAACCAAAGCTGTAGAGGTGTTGGAGCAAAACACTGTAGGGGCTCAAAACCCAATGGGTCTTTTTGTATTTTCCCCCACCCAAAAGCTCCCCCTCCTCCACATCTCCTTTTCTTCTCCTTCTCCAACTGCCCTGAAAATGCTGGGACTAATCCCAACAATTTTAAAACAAAAAGAGAGAGATTGCCCAGCAAGCACTGACACCCGCCCCCATGAAAAACACCGGATATCAACAATTAAAGGTTTAAGTAAGATTATTTTTTTTTTTACAAAAGCCACTAGTAAAATATTATAAAATAATGTATAATAATATAATGTAATAATTATAATATATAAGATTTTGTGTTTCCTCTAATAATTTTTGTACTTGACCATGCCCTTTGGTTGCCTGGCCATACCCTTGGCCACACCCTCATGTTGCCTGCCCACACCCTCTTGATCACACCTTCATGTTGCTTAACCACAAATTCACATGTGTGTCCATATTTTCATCTGTGAAATGTTGGAGGGTATGCCCCCCACCCCCAAATCCCCTGTTATTTGCTAGGGAAAGGAAGCATTTTAAGAATAACAAAGTTAGGGCTGCAATGTTTAATCAATTAATCAGTTAGATTAACTGATTTTTAAAAAATTAATCAACCAAAAAGATGCCCCTGATGAATCAGGCAGCAGATATTTTTTTAAAATGTATGATTTTCTACACAAGTTTTTATAAAAACTGCTGATAACGAACACCATCTTTAAAAGGGCATCCTCCCCTGCCTCACACACAACAGGAAAACCTCTTTTAAGATGATGCCTGCTACGGTATGCATGCCTCATCAAACACAAAGAAAATATGCTTCTTGGTTCAGAAATTTTGTCTTTTACACATATGCAAGTTTAAAACCAATAAATTAATCCAGGGGTGGGCAACTGGCCATGCTGGCTATGGCTGATGAGAATTGTAGTCCCAAATATCTGGAGGGCATTGGGTTGCTTACCACTAGATCTATTGAAATGTATTTAATTGGCTTGGAGTCCTATGAAAAATACTGAATGCAATGGAGAATCTAGTGAACATGATTGCTTTTAGTAGATACTTAGAACATTACATTTTGAGTCAAAGACTAAAAATTCCTAAACAGCAAGCATCACTGGAAAACTAAATTATAAAATAAGCCTCATGTATCTACTGTAGCAGTATAACCTGAATTCCGGCCATGGTGCCTTATCAACAGATGGCCACACAAGTGGATCAATGAACCATTCTAGTCCTCATGCCCATTTTGCACCAAGTGACATTAAGGAAAGAAAACCGTTCAAAATATACCTCTTGCTAGACCAAATTACCTTCTGACCACACAAGTGGAAAATAATTGGGGAAAAAACACTCCAGTCCAAATTGGGTTCAAAACCAGATGGTGAACTTTAAATAACTGAAACACAAAACAAAAAAACAACTACGGTAGTTCAGTTTAGTGAGTCACAATGGGGAGCAACGTTACTTGTATGTTTTGAGGAGGAAGAGGCTAAGAGATAAAGCAAAAAGAAAAGGGGGAAGAAAAGATTATCTACTCGTAATACAATCAGTTTAATACTTGAGAAGAGGGGGGGGAGGTCTTGCTCAAATTCTCCTTTATAGTATGCAGTCCTAGAATAAGAGGGTATTGGGATTAAATTTCATTGTGTCTCATTTCACCATGGTCTGACAAGAGAAGGGTTTTATTGCCCATTTAAGTTGCTCCACGGTATCTTAACAGGGAACAGAAAGTGCACGTATCCTACTTCCCTTCCACATTGCCGCTTTCAAACTTGAATATTTAATGAGGTGCATAAAAGCGCTAATATCATCAAATGGAAGGTGGGCGGCTAGGCGAGGAGGAGGAGGAGGAGGAGGAGGAGGAGGAGGAGGAGGAGGAGGAGGAAGACAAGCTCTAACTACAGTGTTGTAAGCAGCACAATAAGCCTCTAAGGGGGGAGAGAGAAGAATAGTGGGGAACAAACCTCAGCTCTCTACAAAAGATGATCTCAGCCACACTGCTACCCCACAAGGTCAGGCAGACTTTCAGAATGCGATAGCAAGTTAAAATTATATAGCCTGACCTTCACAGAATATGGACAGATTAAATTCAGTTTAGCCCTGGTATTTAAGAGGATGAAAAGCCTCTGCTCAGGAAAAGGCAGCCATTAACTAATCTGCTTATACAAAAGGGTGGGGGGAGAGAAGAGAAGCATATATACACAGGCATAAATGTGGTCTGCCGTGTCCGCCAAGAATGTGCTGTCATCATCACAACAGAATTTATTTGAGCACATCATGCTTAACTATTCTGCTTTTTTACTGAATCAGGCACGATGTCAAGAATCCCACTAAAGTCTAAAACCGTAGCTGTTGACATCACCGGGCCTCAAATGGCTCCCACGCTAGAGTTTGCTGCACTGTGCGTGGTCACTGCCAGCTGATATGCCCTGCGGAGACTTTCCTGCCCTCCCAGCAGTAACTGCAAGCAGCCAAGCATATAAATTAGAGATTGGAGCCAGATACAACAAGAAGGCAGAAGTAGGGAAAGGGAGGAGGGGAATCGGCAAACAGCATTTGCCTACACTGGAAGGTAACATGCTGCCTATGTGGTGAGGAGATTTGTTATCACCCCACTGCTTTTCCAGATTTCTGTTCAAATGCACGATGTGTGGTAAAAATTTCCTCACTACTCAGCAAAATGATACAGATGATCAACTTACCCAGTGGATATATGTGGCAAGTTGCCAATCGGTAGATGGTTGCCTGAGTCCCACTCCCCGCCCCTGCCAAGGTTCCAGCACAGTCAAAATGTAAGTTATGGAAACAAAGAGCACAAGCAGCGGAAATAAACATAATTTCCTTACAAAGCCTTCGCTTCACATCCGACCCTTTTAATCAGATTAAAGGAAATCCACAGAGGTACTTTTCTGCCTAGCTTAAACATGCTGTTCAAAACATCCTCCTCCGTTATTCCAAAATGAACGCTACTACCTCTGGTTCTATACACAAAAGTCATCAAACACAAATTTCATATCACTAAAGCTCTACACTTCAGCACAACTTCTTGAAGAATTTCTCAATATAATGGCTGGGTTCGCACAGCACATTAAACCCACCGAAGCTCTGAAGCCTCTCTGGGCTTAAAGTTGCCCCAGGCCCCGGCTGTGCCTGACTAATGATCAGGCACAGCCGGGGGTCTGGAGGCACCACCGCTCCTCTCTTCCCCGTTCAGTCCTCCCGCTGGTATCCCAGTGGACACTGCGCAGGAGCACTGAAAGGAACTGAGAGGAACGGAGCAGGGATGACAACTGCCAAAAAGTGGCCAATCAGTACTTTCGGCAGCTGTCACGGTCTCCCCTTGCTGTTTGCAGCGTCGCCAGGGAGAATCAGGTCCCTCTCCCAAGCCGACTAGCGTCTCTCGCTAGTTGGGTTAGGAGAGGGACCTGATTCTCCCTGGCAGCGCCATGAACCGTCCCCTCTGCTGAGCTTATGTAGGAGAAATCCCAGCAGAAGGGAGAGTTTTAAAGCACTCCCCTCTACTGGGATTACTCCTACGTAAGTCCAGCAGAGGGGACACTTCCCTCCACCACCCCTTTCCCCTTCTCCCCAGGCACCGCTTGATGAGCTACTCCTGTGGTGGATGCGGGCTTATTCTCTCTGTCCCCAGCATGCACATGCGCACCAGGGGCAGAGAGACTGCCCCCTCCCATCCCCTTTCTCTTGCTTAGTGTGGCGCCTGCGGGCGAGCCATGGTCTGGGAGGAGCCACCACTGCCGCTTTCCCTAGCAAGGGTGAGATAAACTGCTTGGGAAGGGGGCGCCACCAAGGAGGAGGCATGCGGCGGCGTGCAGGATCTAGGCTCTCGGGCTGAAGCAAGGTTGGGCGGCTGGTTCCCCCACCACACGCCGACCACCAAAGCACCAAACGGGGATTGAGGGGGTGGCATGCAGTGGACCCCAGTGGCTTCCCTGCATGCTCCTGTCGATGCAGGACATCAGCTGGAGCGCGCAGGGAAGCCTATGACAGCCGTGCCAAGTGCCGCTTAGGCACATGGCCGGCTGTCATGGGCCAGAGACCCTTGGCCAGAGCAGCAGACCTTTTTGCCGCTCTGGCCAAGGGTCTGTGTGCCTTCTTGGCTTGTTAAGTGGGTTGGCATGTTGTCCGGGTTCGGACGACATGCTAAAACTACTAGGGTTATCTTTACCCTACAACAAGCCATGGCTCAGCAGGGTGGTTTATAAACCACACCAGGTTGGCCTATAAACCACCCTTCAGGGTTCAGATGACACGCTAAGCCTCAGTAGCAATAAACCTACTAAGGCTTAGTGTGTCGTGCGAACCCAGTCAATGTAAAACTTCTCCATTAGTGCTTAAGGTGGCTGAAGAATTACAATCCATATTTATAAAAGCATCCCGACCATGCTATTTTAAAGTCTGTGGGGGCTGCATACGCATAGACTCATACATGTGATTTGGGACACGGCAAGAAGCACACTCCCAACTACATGTACACAGAATATAGATGTGCAAATAAACACATATAGGGCAGGAGCTGGGGCACTCTACCCCACACATGGTTAGTTGTCTGAATACTGCTTTGGTGTGTTCTCACTGGGCCAGTTTGTATATCACGCTAAGCCAATATGGGTTAATTAGCCCACATGGCTTAGTGGTGTGCAAAGGTGGATATTTTGTTTATTCAGGCCACAACTGTTATTTGTCATGTCGTGCAAACCCGGCGAGCGTGGGTTGTTGGCATGGCTAACAACCACCCAGAACCCATGGGCTGCTTTAGGATTGTGGGTGGTTTGTTAACCATACCACAGCCCACCCCCACTGCATTTGCGTGACATGACAAGCCGTGGTCATAGCTTGAATATTCCAAAGGTGCCCAGCAAGCGCCCCAACCCACCGTGGCTTAAATAAACCGCAGTGGGCTGCAGTGATTATGCGAACTGGGTCACTATCACTCACATGGATTGGGAGACTCCTCTTACCATTTTTTAAATGTGAAAAGGGAAGAAAAAAATGTGTTTCTCTTTACTAAACTTTAATTGTAGCCCAATTGTTAAGGAAAAATAATATTTAGTCCCTAAATATTTTTAAATAGTACAATTTCCTCTCCCCTTTCACTTGCAAAATGCAGAATATACTGAATCAAGATTTTGCTGCTTTCTATACTATTTCTCAAAAAATGTACCGTAGATAACAAGAAAAGACAGACATTTTAAATGTTTGTACTTGTTCAGAAATTTAAAATAGTTTATCCCCATTCCTTTTAGAATCTTTTAACCCACCACACTAAGCATTATGCTATTCTGTATGACTCCAATCTTGCACACATTCTACTTGAATCCCACTGAAGTCAGTGGGATTTAAGCAGCCTATGTCTATACAAACTGTTTCTAGGGTACATTTCATGCTTATTTTTGCACTTGAGGTCTACAACCAGAAGCATTAAGCATTAGAACTGTTATCCACAGAAAGAAGGAAATAAGAGAACTCACATGGCTAATTGCCAAAAAGATATACATTTTCAGTAGCTACTTCCAACATTTTCTTCTGAAGGGGATCTATTCCAGAAATCCAAGATGGAATTCTGATTAGATCAAAGCAGGAAACGTTAGCTATATGATTGTATCTTGTTTAGCAACCACACCATAATGCATGCCATATGAGAGAAAATTCAGCAGCCACCATTTTAAAAATTCATGATATATTTTCTACTTAATGATTAATAAGTGGTTTATCCCTCATTCTTACTTACCTGCATATCCCCAATTTAATTTACGGTAGCATCAAATTTCCTCCTTTACAACCCTCAGAAAACTTTGAATGTGACAACAGGGCCCAAAATGTATTTTTCCAGCATGCACTTTTTATTATTTATAAAATTCCTTAACTAACAATACATTATTCTGAATAATTACCTAGCCCGACTCCCTTTGTTTGCTTAGCGTGCAATGGAAATTCATTCATTATGTTCTAAGAATTTAAATAGGGATCCTGTGCTCCCAGGGCCAGTGCAAGGAAGTTTGGTGAAGTTTGGTGCCCTAGGCAAGATCAGATATTTAGCGCCCGCCCCCCACTTGAGCCCTCCCTCCCTATTTCTGGCACCCCCTTTAGCCCTGCGCCCTAGGCAGCTGCCTAGTTGGCCTAATGGTAGCACCGGCCCTGTGTGCTCCCCTCATGGAAGCTAGCTTATTCTGGGAAATTGTCAACCACGATAACATTCTGTCTCTCATGCACACTCACTTTGTCTTTAGATAGATACCACATCGGGCTTGGGTCCAATACAGTCTGACACTTCTCATGGTTAAATGAACCAGGAATGGGCCAAACGGTCAGGCATTTTCCTCTCTGGAGTGTGAATTCCTCCCAGTTTTCATCATAGTTCAGTGCTATGTCTACAGTAACATTAGTCATCGATGCTAATTGAGTTTTGTTCCCTTACGCAGGATTTGAAACCAAATTTCAGAGTAGGCCATATACAACCCTGCTGCTTATTATCTTGGCTCACTCTCAACCTACTGTTTTGCTTGCACTTAATTTCAACCACCACCAACTATCACTCCAAAAGGCCAATCTAGGGCCATGAACTGGGGCCACCCATTTTCCTCCAGTTAGGCCTCTCCATTGTGCACTGCTGCCAGTCACCACAGAAGATGCACATCTCTAACTGGTGCTGTTCCTTCCCCCTCAAATTATTCACTAGGGTTTGGATTTAGTAAAGCATTAGGCTTGCTTTACAGGAAATAGTCAGTGCACCAGCTGGCAGCTTGCCCAATGTTAGGGCCTATATGACCCTAGAGTTGCCAGTTGCTGAACATCATTTTTTCACTTTTAGCTTCTCAGGATATTGTACAGAGTAGAGTCATTGCATCAGGAAGGTGCACAATTGTATCCTCTAAACCAAAAACAGTTGAGATTTTAGCACTTTCATTAACAAAATTGCTACCACTTTAGGAAAGCAATTAAATAGCAAGAACTGTGATTACATAGCAGGAACTTAGTCTAAATATAAACAGTAGACAGTATGTGCATTCATATGTTTTCCAAGCATAAAAATATAGGAACATCAGCCATTTCATTAAAGAAATCTTAGCCAATTAATTGTTTGAATTTTAATTAATCAGTTCAATCTGCATAAAGCTACATGTAGTTATAACAATCATTCTCTGGAAAAGAATGTTTCACTCCTGGACTTTTAGATGATGTGTCACCGTGGGCACCATCTTGGAAGAGGCATTCCCTCCAGTGAGCGAAAGGAAGGCCTCTTCTAAGAGTGCGTCTGCCACCCACCTTTTTTCTGAACATTAACAAGAATGAAAGTGTGTGTGTGTGTGTGTGTGTGTGTAGGAGGGGGTGTTGTCTGATCCCAACTAACTGGAATTTGTAATTGATTAAAAGACTAGGATATTAATTGGCTATGTTACTCCATTAAACACCACAGTGCTAATAAAACACCTTCTTCCCAAAGACCACTCACTAGCCCATTGTGACCAATTTGCACAATACTTTGCAAATAAATTTACTCAGGTCGATTCAGATGCCATAATAGGTCCAGGTCCAGTGGATGTAACTTTGGCTTCTACTTGCACAGTTATAATCGATACTTTTCCATTTGTACTACCAGGGGATGTAGACAGGAGAAATGAGACCTACCACATGTGTGCTTGACTCTTGCCCTTCCTGGCTTATAAAAGCAGCTGGTGGGGGAGACTGGCTGAGCAGGTAAGGGTGGTGGTGCCTAAAAGAGGCAGTGGCAAGACCTTTGTTTAAAAAATCCTCCCTAAACTGCACCGCACTGGATAATTTCCAGCCATTCTCCAATGGCTGGAAATTAGACAAGATGTTGGAGCACGTGGTGACATTTCAGCTCCAGGGGTTTCTGGATGAAGCAGATTAACTGGATCTATTTAAATCTGACTTCCAGTCTTACTAAGGGACTGAGACGACTTTGGTCATCTTGGTAGATGATCTAGGTCGAGAACTGGACAGGGGGAGTGTCCCCTGGTGTTTCTGCTGGACCTTGCAGCAGTTTTCAATATCATCAGTTAATCAGTTTCGATACCATGGAATCTTTCTGGACCACCTGTCTGGAACGGGACTTGGAAGCACTGTTTTAAGATGGTTCCAGTCCTTCTTGGAAGGACAATTTCAGAAAGTGGTGCTGGGAATCCCTGTTCTACACTATGGCTATTGGCCTATGGGAGCCTCCCCCAACTTGGTGCCCTCCAAATGTTTTGGACTTCAACCCTCACCAGCCAAAGCCAGCATAGCCAATGGTTCAGAATGCTGGGAGTTGAAGTCCAAAACATCTGGAGGGCTTCAGGTTGGGGAAGATTGTAGTAATCTAAGTAAACCTCTCCAGCAGGAGGCTGTGATCCACTTTCCGCGGCTGCTCCATTCACGGAGCAGTCATGGAGAGTGGAACCAGCATCCCTGCCTCCTACCTGAGAGGAGACCTCTCAAGGAGGAGGCTCCTCCATCCCCATTGTGCTTCAGGGCATGAGCCCTGCTTGCACAACGGGGAGTCTTTGACAGCCTCCAGGAGCTGAAATCGGCTTGTGATCACAGCTGACAGAGAGAGGTACCTCATTCCTCCCCGCGGTGTCCCCTGGGATATCGCTGGGAGGAAAGAGAGGGAAAGAGGGGGAGCGAAGCAACGATGAGCCCGATCGTCTCTCGGCATCATCATGGTTGCTTCGCAGATTCCAGCAAACATCGTGGTAACTTACCACGGTTGTTGCCGTGTCGTGCAAACCAGCTCACAGTGTGTCAACAGAATAATAAGTAGAAAGCTTCACATTATTGTGCAATGGGCTGCAACCTGAAATTGTGATCCTAAATAGATGGACTTGCAAGTCCTATCAATTTCAATAGATCTTGCTTCTATTTAGAACTGCAGCCTACTTCTTTCTAGGTTCAAATTGTGGTGCCTTCACAATTTATATAGAATAAACGTAAGCATGCTTTTAATAGGCATGAAAAAAATCCGCTGCCTAGAAATGGCACAATTTCTTTCCAAAATGTACATACCTGCTAGGAGAACAACTATAGTTACGTAGAATCAGAATCTGTGATTATTTTGACATTTCTTCTTTCTTAAGCAAACAGGCAGACTGCCTCCAAGAGTACGGTGGCTGTCCAATATTGCCATGTGATGAAAAGGTTTTTTTTAAATTACACTTTAAAAAAAAAACACCATTATTTTTTTTTCAAGTTAGCCAATAAAAGCTAAAAGGGAAGCCCTGTCTAGGTTGCTTCCTTACACCTTCTTAATGAGGCCAGCTGCAGGCAAAAATGTGGAAACAGGAGGCTGTTGTAGGGAAACAAGGAGGCTAGGGGATGGAGGAAGAGATTGGTGATTTTAGCTACTTTGCCTCTTAACATCCTCTGGTCAAACTGCTGCATCTCTCACTCCATAACCCAACACAAGATCAAACAAAAGCACTTGTGTTTACAACATCCTGAGCAATTTAGGAATCCCAGCAGACACTGCTTCCTCCTTGTCTCCCCTTTTAAAGGGTATTGCTTCTAATGAAGCTACTACAAGTTTATGAGTTTATAATCACCGTGAGTCAGGCTTGCTGCAGAAAGGGATTTAAAAGCAAGCAAAGGACTAAGGGTTTCTGCCTTCCCCATTCTTCAAGTATTTCTCCTAAAACCTTGGGTTGAAAAGAAAGCTTTGCTTTAAAGTTACAGCTACAACCATTTCATGAGGTGATGCTTTCTCTACAACCAATCTCCAGTTCCCAGCAATACAGTGTGACACAGTTTCTGAGGTCAGGTATTCTCATTTTATGTCATTTAAAGGGAAGAGGAAAGAGAAAGGAAAAAAAATCACACACAAGTATTTGCTAAGTATAGATGGTGTTCCAAGAACTTGTATATGCAATTTTCCTCCCATGCCCTACAAATGTGATTGACATTTACGGTCACTTTTATTTACGTCACAAACTTCACAGCTTTTATTTTGCATTTAGTGGAGAAAAGTGCAATTATAGCAGATTGTTCCCAAGAATGTATAAATATTATAACTGTATTTATGAAAATTTCCAGAGGGATGGCAGTGTTAGTTGGTATGAGACACTTTGAAGACTAACAAATGTATATTGTGGCATAAACTATAGTGGATGCATAAGGCTGAATTCCTAAATTTGGCAAATGTATATGATTGGGGGAAGGTTGGGGAGGACTGAAAGCAGTGAAGCCAGAGAGAAATGAAATGCAAGAGTACAGACTGTGACCATACACTAAAGCTTAAAATCATTATAGCGACCATTCACAAAGCAGTGTTGATGATGACACAAACATCCTAGCATTGGTACCGGTAAGCTAATTAAACTACAGGGAGACCTCAATCCATGACAGCTTTTGCCCTAATAAACTTGGGCAAATACAACTCATTGTTGTATTTATCGCAGACACACATGTTCAGAGAGTTTGGAAACTGTATTCATACATGAAAATAAAGAGGCTATTTTTATTTAAAAGAAATCATAAAATCAGTAGTGAATGATCTTGGGGAAACACTATAAAGAGTAGAGCAGCTATTCTAGTCCGTTAAAAACTTTTGTAGCATATAAATCAAGATTTATTTTTCTTGTGCATGGCCAAGCAAGAGCACATAGCAATACAAATCAAAATCTTAGGTACTCTGTTAATCCTACAGAATAAAATCAAAGAAGTGAGGTAGTTGTATTTTTGCTGGCATAATGAATATTAAAATGTTCAATGTGCAAACTTTGAAGTTGGCACAGATCTCTTCAACATTATGGCTTCCATCACTCAGCTTCTACATATACATATTTACATTTTCATGCAAACACATGGTTTCATTTCCTCTTTTGACATTTAAAACTTCAAGCCATTATCCAAACAGCAGGACTTCATATAGAAAACGCCAGTTCGAATACAATATACTAAAGGCTTGAGCTTCACACCTACTGTGCCAGTAAATCAATGGATAGGACGGGCCATACCAACTGCTGTGCCAGCACAGCACCACAAAGCATGACATTACACTGCTATTGCAGGAGTGCTTGTGGCAGTATTGCAGACATGAGATGCTGGTCTAGATATTGGGGTTCCAAGTTGATTTCTCTATGCTCTTGGGCTTACTCTAGGAACAAAATTATCAACAACGAAAACCACCACATACACATGGTTATTCCAAATACAAATAATGTTGGGGCATAAAATCTCCTTTTTGTAAATTTTTATCCTGGAAGACAATCTTACTCGGTCACGAGTGATCGCCTGATTTTTTTATTCCAAATACAGACTTTCATTTCAACTACAAATATACGGTCAATACCTAAACAGAACCCAGAGCAAAAACATAAACAGTCCTGTGTGGATTTTCCATTCTAATTTCATTTCTGCTAATATTACAAACCAAAAGTTCATGTCTGACTGTCTTATCTCAGAAACACTGTTAGTAAAGGAGAAAACTATGCAGATATTTTAATGTGTACTATAGACCGATTCACAAACCCATTAAGCACAGCCTTTTCTGTATCCATTAAAATCTATTTATGCATGCAAAATGGCTTCACTCAATTGCCGCATAGCTGATTTGAGGATCTCCACTATATTTGATGGCATTAGCTTATAACAATGTGGTTCAGAAAATTTGCAGCATTTTAATTCCCTGATGAAGAGAGCAAAATGTGAGCCAAATATCTTGCTTAGAACATTATCTCTATGTATATACAGTACATACAACTCTACTCTAATCCTGAAAAAGCCAGAAACAATGCCTATATTTAAGTTTAAAAGGTATACTTGTTCTGTACTCCCTAAAAAGAAAGTGTACATAGGAGGGGGGGAAGTGTACTTTGTTAATGGTTCACACAGATTTAAGATTACATACCTCCCTCAAATGTACTAAAATGTACTCTTCGTACTGTAGTTTGACAACAGTACCAGAACAGTCTCTTCTTGTTTTGTTTTGAAATCAGAAACAAGCAGTGGTCCTCTCTCTAGCCATTTTAGAACTTGCAGCTGGGCTTAGGCCCAAACTACACATTGCATGAAAATGCATAATATAACGACAGCCCAATAGCCATTTTAGAACAAGAAAAATTGGTGGGGGAGGGGAGACTGAAGCAGAGAGTTAGTGGGGGGAAACAGTTTCCGGGGTGGTAAACAATAAAAGAGAAAAGGAATAAAACACGCTATTAACAGTTATTTTAAAAACAGAGTACCGATAAAAACCGTAGCTGGCTAATTGGGGAAGGCTTGTTGAAATAAAAATGTCTTCAACAGGCATCAGACAGAAAACAATGTTGGTGCCTGCCTGACATCCAGAGGCAAGGGCCTCCACAGAGAGGGAGCCACAAGATTGTCTACTACAGGTGGATTCCAACCAGGCCAAAGGACCATGCGGAACCACCAGGAGAGCCACATCGGAGGACCTCAGTGACCAGGCAGGTTGATAAGGGAGACGGTGCGCTCTCAAGTATCCTGGCCCCAAGTTATTTAGGGCTTTATATACTAGTAACAAAACCTTAAACCTGGCCCAGTAGCATATAGACAGCCTTTGCAGTTCCCTCAGCAAAGGAGTTACATATTGAAAAGGGGCAGCTCCTGACAACCTATCTCCCGGACTCAGGAACCCACAGAGCTTCTGTCTTGCAAGAACCCACCAATCAGTTGATTGGTGCTCATCCAGCCCATCACTGAGTCTAGACCAGTGTTCTCCAACCTTGGGTCCCCAGATGTTTTTGGCCTACAACTCCCAGCATGCCCCAGCCAGCATGCTGGGAGTTGTAGGCCAAAAACATCTGGGGACCCAAGGTTGGAGAACACTGGTCTAGACACTGATCCAGGACCCACACAAATGTGCTTTCTCACCAGCTTAGCTTCAATGATACTACAACATTAGGTGCTCCCAGATCCATAATCTGCCTGACACTCATAAGGCCGTGTGTGTGTGTGTGTGTGTGTGTGTGTGTGTGTGTGTGTGTGTGTTACTCCCACCCCCTCCCCAAGTCAATTCTTCTCAAAGTCTACTTGGTAATCACACATAGGATCTCCCAAAAATGGAAGAAAGGCTACGTTGTTGTGTCTACTCACTTCATATGCTCATACTTTTCATCAACTTTCCTGTACAAAATATTGTCAAGTCAGGTGATTACCAGGATATGGATTTTTATATTATACACAGAAACACGCATTATTCAGAAATACCTGCCTTGTAGACTTTAGAGAGGTCACATTGGGCACAGCTAAATCAGCAATCACTGCAAATTGTAGGTTTGGTTAGCAATTATTATATGAGTCATAAAATCTAGACTTATTGTTGTCACAGGAAATGTTACCATTGTTCTTTTCCTCCTCTCCCCCTTCCCCAATTAGTAGAATTGTAGGCTCTTCTTCACAAAAGCTGCATTTCAGATTCTCTCACATGAGCAGCAGAAGGATCAGGTAACTATCAAAACAAATTACACTATGAGCCTGATTCAGCCAATCTTAAATCCCAGTGATATCAATGGGAGAGTTAAGGGCACTCAAAGCCCTTATACCACTCAAGTTTACACATATATTCATGTATTTTATGTTATTTTCACATGTAACAAGTACCATCTCTGGATCATTGCTGTTAACACTGAAGCCTATTTTTTTTAAAACAACATTTTAATGCCAAGTATGTATTGCAGGTTCAGCCCAGTGAAGCAACACCAAATTTGCGACAACGGTTATACCTTCTCAGGCATTCATTTTCTATACACACTGGGTGGGTTCACATGTCACGCCAACCCACCTTGGCAATAAGCCGCATTGGGTCCCAGTGTTGGGAGAAAGGCAGGATACAAATAAATAAATAAATAAAGAAGAAGAAGAAGAAGTGTGGCGTAGTGGTGAGAGTGTTGGACTGGGACTCAGGAGATCCAGGTTCAAATCCCCACTCGGCCATGAAACTCACTGGGTGACTTTGGGCCAGTCACTGACTCTCAGCCTAACCTACCTCACAGGGTTGTTGTGAGGATAAAATGGAGAGGAGGAGGAGGAGGAGGAGGAGGAGGAGGAGGAGGAGGAGGATTATGTAAGCCGCCTTGGGTTCCTTTCATGGAAAAAGGCGGGGTATAAATATATAAAATAAATTAAAAGAAGAAGAAGAAGAAGAAGAAGAAGAAGAAGAAGAAGAAGAAGAAGAAGCAGCAGCAGCCACCGCCACAGTGGGTGGGGTATTGCGAGAATAATCCATGGTGCGCCCAAGAAATGATTGGGCTCACCATGGGTTGTCATCCCCCTCAGTCTGCCAGTCAGCATCCCAGGGGACTTTGCGGCTCAAGCCACTCTCCCTGCCATGATCAGGAGCCATTCTGGCCTGCCATGGCTTCCCCCCTCCTTTTTCCCATCCCCCACCCTGGAGATCGCTTTTCGTGATCTCCATTTTGACATCCATTGACAGCCCTTCCAAGGTGCCCAAACAAAATGTCTATGGTGGGTTGTCGTGTCGTTCAAACCAGGTCACGGTATAGCAAAATATGGATGGGAGAGGTAAGAGAAAACGTAGGCCTCAGGGAGCATCTTTTGGGTGCCACTAAAGGCAATGGCAATTCTGACCCTTGGGTACCTAATCCTCTCTTGCACAGCACCCAGTAATTTCAATGAGCATTGCACCAGATAGCATAAAACACAATCCACCAGGTTGTTAGAAAGAGTGAGAGACTATATGGAGAGTGTGAATTGGGCCGGGGATGTAATTTCAAATTTCTATGTCATGTCTTGGGCTGGCCTTCTAGAGAAGGCATCCTGCTGGCCTTCTCAGCCATCAGGTTCCAGAGTACTACATTTCCAAACAAATGAAAAGAATCCACAATTTCATAATCTTGTTTGGGGGAAATCCAACTAGTGCTTCTCACCAACGGAACGGCTTCTATCAGGGGAATGGGAAGGGGGTGATTTCCCCATGCCCCTCCCCAAAAATCTGCTCTGGAGGGTTCGAAAACCCTCTGGAGCAGATTTTAAAGGGGCATAGAGAGCAGCAGGAGGGCAGAAAGGAAAAGGTCTGCTCACAGGATGCTGGACATTGCCATTTGTTTTTTATATTTCCACCTAACATATCTTGGGAGGGGGGGGGGGCTAGAAGTAGGAAAAAACCATCAGCTGGTGTGCTAACCAAGTAATCAGCATAGCAATACAGTTTGTTTTTGGGTTTTTTTTACTATTCTTTGCTATATAACAGCAACAATTTTATAGGACATGTACCTCCTTAAATTAACTTCTGATTAAATAAATCTGATGAACCAGATATGGTGTTGGCTCAGTAAAGCACTTCCAGTTTACACCATTCAGCTGATTGGTGAAACAGGAAAGCAAAGTAATTTTGAAAGAGATTGCTTCATACATACATATATTCCCTGCCGCTTACAAAGATATAGATATGGATATAGATATAGATAGATAGATCTTTAGAATGAATCTAGTTAGCCACATATCTGCTAAAGGACTATTTTTCTAGAAACAGGAGGTTTTGTTGAAAATGCTAAAGTTGTTGTCACCTTTCCATCATCTGGTGAATAAAATTTAAACTGAGCAGTCTTTTAAACATACAGAATATGTCAAGCATTTCACAAAGCCATGCAGAATATTAATTCTAGGTGGAAAGATGTATAAGCACAGCACTTGTTTTTATAAAGACAAAGGCAGGTATTTGCTTGGAAGCAGAAATAACTGTATGTGAAGAGCTTTAAGAGGAAATCTCTTGCCACAATAATGGCCATGAAGAAAAACACTTCAGCAAGGCTGGCAAAGAGTCTCCTAAAGGCTTTAAATGAGGTATTGCTAGACCTTGTAAAATCAGCATAAGGCTCCACTATTTCATAGCAGTAGTGTCTGGGAAATTTTCCCCTGTAAAACTATTTACAAGTGCAATTTGCAAAGAGGAAAAAGGTGACTGTTTGACCTGTGTTGATAACATTGCTATCGTTATTATGAGGTATTAAAAAGTAACCATAACAAATGGCACCCAACATACACACATACAGCATTTTTACTATTTACTTTATAAATATGCAAGAACAGGCCTTTGAACCTTGCTGTAAATGCAATAATAGCCTTGCTATCTATGGCTACTAGTCACGATGGCTACATAGGGACTGGGTTCAGAAAGCATGATAACCCACACTCAAGGGTTGAGTGTGGGTTGTTGCTGAAATGTGGGTTATTGTGTTTAAAGGCTGAGAAGTAAATGGAGGGGAAATTTGCGCACCTGCAGTAACTGCTCTGAAAAGGAGCCGTGAAAAAGCAGGGTGGGGGAGTCAATCTCTCCCCTTTCTGGACTTGCTGGAGACTTGGGGAAGAGCTAAATGGGAGGACACTGACATGTGTCAGTTCAGCACTTAAAAGTGAGAGGATTACATTGCCACGGGAGAGAGATTATCATCTCTTTGGTACACTGACTGCTCTCACATTCCCCCCCCCTTTCGCGGCTTCCCAACTGCAGAAATGGGCTCCTCCTGTCCCTTAGTATTACTTTCCACCAGTCCTTGTCAACTGTGCGCAAATTAGCCTATCTGCAACCTCACCGTGTCAATTTCTTTGTATGTTACCTACTCCACTTCCCCACTCCTCTTGACAGCTGCAACATACAAGGACATTGACATGGCAAGACAACACATATTGGACAGGCGAAAGTGCACTCTTGTGAAAGAACGGGGGGGGGGGGGATAATTAAAGTTACAAACACATTTGTGTACTCCCAAAGTGCAAAAAAAAAAAAGTGGCAAATGAAGTGTTAGCGACTGGAGTAGGGAGGGGGTGAGGAAGACAAGATGGATTTTGCAGCAAAGGCACCTGGGATACATGCCAACACCAGTGGGAGGACTGAGGGGGAAGGAGCGAGACAAGACACAGCAAGCCCAATCATCTGTTGGGCGCACCATAGGTTGTTTAGTGAACAACCAACCCACCGTGGCCTATTTGCAGAGTGTCTTAGTGTGATATGCGAACCCACCCATCACCTCGAGAACCACAGGCAATATCCCTCTGTATACCAGTGGCTGAGTGACATGAGTGCAAGAGTAATATAGTATTCATGCCCTGCTATGGGTTTCCCAGAGACATCTGGCTGGCCACTGGGAACAGAATGCTGAACAAGATAGGTCTTTGGCTCTTCTTATGTACTTACATTATTTCCCTCATTACTGAAAATTAACTCCTCCCATAATGAATTCTGAAATGGTACCCATGGAAATCTTATGGCAATAAGACAAATAGAATCCTTGCCTACGTCAGGAATGACCAACTACTATATTTTTGGTGCTGCAATTTTGCAGACAGTAGTCTGAGGGCCTGAAGTATATTTTGATGCACAAACTAGCCCTATTCACGCATTCTGAAAGTGGTTAGAGTAAACATGTGAGAAGAGGTGAGTGAGTGCACTATCCCTGCCCCCGCCTCACATAATTCTATCACCATCTACCCGTGGAGGGTGACTTTCTGAAGAGGAGAGCCTCCTGTATCCGTGGAGGCTCTCCATACGAGACAGAATGCTGGAAAATCAGAGTCCTCCATCATGGGGACAGCCTCCATGGATGCAGGAGGCCCTCCTCTTCAGAAAGTGGCCCTCCACAAGTCAAGGTTATGGGGAGGGAGGGGGAAGGGGACTTGCGCACTCACTCACGTGTTAACTTTAACCACTTTCAGAATGCGTGAATAGGGCTGTCTCCCTCACAAGTGGTCAGGCTCTATATTAGAGGGCGGCACCATGTAGCAGTAAAAGGGCTTCAAAGTTATGGTGCAAATGAGCTCAGGAGTAGCATTACAGGCAGAGATATACATTTCCATATTACATACAAGATCTAAGAGAGAGATGCAACTTTAAAGTCTCTTCTTCCTTAATCGTGAAACTAGGGACAAACCATTGTATAAAATTTGGTAGGGTCAGTAGGTGCCGGATAATACTGTCTCAGGGACTCAATCTGGCCTATAGGCTAAGTTATGACCAACTGGTAGCCTAAGTAAAATAAAGAGAGAACCAGAACAGACTGTATCAGAATGCTTCCCCTTCCTCCTCCCTCAAAAGAGCCTATTGAGTAAGGTGTAGATGTCACAGCATCATGGAAATAATAATCTTAACATTTTCGGTAGTTCTAGCTATGCTGCACTGCTGTTGGTTGCAAATAATGGCAAGAGAAAACAGTGAACAATGGTGATTGCAGGCCTTCAGGATCAATGGAGACCCCACTGGCCTACATCAGGGATGCAACAGATTTCCTTCTGTCTGATGAGCTTCTTTGTGGCAAAGGACAAAGCCTGGATGAAGTACAACATTACCAAATGCTTGCTCTGCTGCAAGAAAGAAGGCTTTATATAACTGTGTCTTTTAATTAGAATAGCTGCTGATTCCTATGAACCAAATAAGAAAATCAGGGTCCTTCTTGGGAATAAACACTCTCCTTTAAATTAAAAGCATTGTATGCAACAGTTCAGAATATAATCTAGCTAGAAATATATTCAGTCCACTGAGTTTCTATGCCACTGTGGAAATAAACTTTTCAGTAAAACAGGATTGGGCCGTTGGGACGATTAATCTAACCCTGATTAAAATCAAATGGACAATCTTATCAGAAGTTATTTAATACAAGCACTCATAAAAACCACGGGCAGCAGCCATCATCTTCAATGATGTATTTCATCTTCTCTGTCACATAGGGTGGGATGCTTCTTAGATGGTGCCTGAGACATGGGCACACCATCTAAAAACAAGAAAAATGCTCCCCTCACCCCTCTTTAGAATCAATTAAATATGCAGCTTTGATTACATCTATTAAAACTCCTAAATCAAGCAAGATTTCTTTAACTGGGCAAAATTATAATAAAAACACAGACAAAGTAATATGACAGAATGGAGCCCAAGATAGAGCTATAAGAAGTGATAAATGCAGGGCTCATATTAGCCCTATTTTGGCATTATTAATTATTATTACTTTTATTTCAAAAGATCTTTAAGCTGCCTTTAAAATACCCCTCAAGGTATTGTGCAAGACAAAAACAATACAAAAACTATGCAAAAATACAATAGACAAGCAATAAATAAATATTCAATAAAAAACACTATAAACACAGATATTAGGTACGTATTAGGAATCAGAGCTGAGTAAACGCATGAGGAGGGGGAACACGTTAGCCCCACCCCCTCTATGTGTGGAGCGTGACTTTCTCAATAGAACTTCCTCCATCAGTGGAGGTTCTTCACAAGCTTTGGAACCCTAGAAAATTGGAGTTCCAAATTGTGTGCAGAGCCTCCACCAATAGAAGACGCTGTCCTATTCAGAAAGTTGCCCTTCATGCATAGAGGGTGACATAAACAGTGACAGGAGTCAGAGCTAGTGCACTCCCCCTCCTCACACATTTATTCAACTCGGATTCTTAACACCTGAATAGGGCCTGTGGCTCATGCTGGCTCAGTTTGTCTGAGCGTGGAAAGCTAAGCTAGAGTCAGGCCTAGTTATTACTTGGGTGGGATACCCCTCCTCTAGTTTCCTGCATTGAGCAGGGGGGTGGACTTGATGGCCTTGTAGGCCCCTTCCAACTCTATGATCTATGAGATCCTATGAGGTTCTGACTCCCTAACACGTTAGGCCACTGGAATATGAAAAATCAACTGGAAATTAGATCTCACCACTGCCGCTTTTGAATGCTATACTTTTCCTTTGTATCTAGTAATGTTTAGTGCCAGTGAGAGGATGCCAAGGTACAATAATAAGTGTTTTGAACTAACAGGCTCTTAATGTCTGCCAGTTTCAAGGTGTGTATGTGTGGTGTAGAGGAGGGGATTACCTTATGCTTCATATTGTTTTTAAAGGAGTACCGTACACGTTCAAACAATAGTAAAACTTTTGGTAAAACTTCTATGTACATGATGAGATGGTGACACGTAGGAAAATTCTTCTAGCTATACAATGTTTCATCACTTAAAAGTGCTCCAGGCTGTGACACTACTCCAAGAGACCAAGTGGTTACAGCAGCCAGGAGTGCCTTTGTCAGCATTGCCTGGTACACAAACTGTGACATCTCCTAGAAAAAACAGACCTAGCTACCTTCATGCTGCCCTGAAAAGTGTCCAGAAAAGCAGTGGCCTGATTGTTAACTTGCGTTTGTCATACTGAGCATATTCCAATACTGTTCCATCTTCACTAATTGCCTATTTGATTCAGGGCCAAATTGAAAACTGTTGCTGCTGATCTGAGTCTGGGTTCAGGATATCAGAAAGACTGCCTCCTTCCATACGAACCTGCCTGTGCACTTAGATCGGCCTTCCCCAACCTGTTGCTCTCCAGGTTGTGTTGGACTACAACTCCCAGCATCCCCTAGCCACCATGGGAATACTGGGAATTGTAGTCCAACACAACCTGGAGGGCAACAGGTTGGGGAAGGTTGACTTAGCTCAACATCAGAAGCCCTGCCCTGCATTCCACCACTATCTGAGGTGCAGAAGGCAGGGACTAG
The DNA here is from genome assembly GCA_021292165.1 of Shinisaurus crocodilurus. NCBI lineage: Eukaryota > Metazoa > Chordata > Lepidosauria > Squamata > Shinisauridae > Shinisaurus > Shinisaurus crocodilurus. Next base: position 136,600,430 of record CM037880.1, read on the forward strand.
ACTAGAGACAGGGTCTTTCAACTCATGACACCTCAACTGTGGAACACCCTCCCACAAAAGGCTCATCTGGCCTCATCACTACTTGTCTTTTAGTGAGCAGTGCAGATATGGCTATTTCAGCAGCCATTTGGGATCACATTAATAATATTTTTTAATGTGATCCCACAAAAAATATAAATATTAAATATTTATATTTTTGTGGGCTTTGTTGTTTTTAATTGCAGTTTTATCAATATTATTTTTTGCTTATTTTGTGATTAGGTGCTTTGAGGGTATTCTGACCAAAGAATGGGAAAAATATTTTAAATAAATTAATGAAAGGAATAAAATGTTTTTTATGGATGCAAGAATTGAAAAATACCTCTGCTTCTGTCACTCCTCCGCCTATAATATAAAAGGTTACTGAAAACCTATTAATGCTTTACTATTCACATCAAAATTATGCAGGAGGATAAACTGAATGCACATTTCCAACATTTTTAAAGGTACACCAGTACACCCAGTCCCTAATTAAGCAAAAATTGATTTCCGGTACCAATATAAAGATCTGACACCTAATTTATGCAACCATTGATCGAGCTCAGGAAAAAAAGCCAATAATAACTGCTTTCTGTCTTGTCATTATTAGGATTTGCCAAATAGAAATGACAAGTCACAACCGCAGAGAGAGAGAGAAATGAAGTCGTTTGGGTACATTACAAACTGAGTAATAAACAGTCTGTCAAGTTTGCTTCCAATCCTCTTTCAACAGAGCATTTTTAAAAGGGTGCTCTGCATAGTGTGTGTGCAGAATAAGGTAAACAAAAGCTACTATAACTCCACAGACCACACACTGAGGGCAACTTATATTGGTCATTGTTGCTTAAATGGTTTTGCGGTAGGGCTGGGGTCTGAATAGTATTCTTCATTTTGGTTTTGATAGGCATTTTTCTCTGTTCTTTTAGAAGAGGATAATGTTCTCTGCAAAGCAAAATAACTTATACGAAAACAGTAGGGGGGAAAAATATTACGGAACAGTGGAGCCATGTGATTTTCCCTTGGTTTTGTAATGTCAGCAGATACTCCTCCAGTCCTACCCCTTTTGTTCAATGCTGGTTCACAGATCTTGGAAATAATCCATTTTGACAAACATGGAGAAACACTCACTTTCTAACATTAACAAGCACCAGTGTCACACAAGTGTTTGCACATTGTGTCATACAATGGAATATGTCTAGGAAGAACCATTTAAACTGCCACACTCCTTTTTACATCTCTCTCCCTCCCTCTCTTTCTCAGGAAAGGGTGGGGAGGAATAGCCTATTTACAGCAGTGTTGGTTGTCTTATTTGAGTTGTTGACTGCCAAGAAATGTATTAAAAGCCATCATGTGGTCTCCAACCAGTACTCAAATTATGTACCACATGTGAAGGGGGAGTCTGCCCTAAAATGTGTCCCCCCCCCCCCGCATCATAATTGTGTGTCATTAATGTGGCAGCTACAGTTACACTTTCTGTTACAAAGACGACTGTGCCATCTGCACAAGGTAGAATATCAAAGTCTTAACCAGGATCACTCACCTGTTCTGTGGCAAATGTGAAAGCTTGCTCTCTACTTTGTGACATTTTACTTGGTCCTAGTAAAGGCAAAGCCCTACTGCTATTTTTGGATTTTATATTTTTTACACTCAGATAATTGGGAGGAGAGGGGCAGAGTTCATCCCTATTTTTATTTCCCCATCTCCCGCATCCATGTTTAGATACACCATCATGTATGAGAATTACAGGAGCAAAGTATTGTTACATAGCAATTAAAGTAGCAGCTAATACTGCTGCCATTTGGTAAAGTGAAATTGTGATCACGCACGTAAAGCAGCTTGATATTAGCACAGCTAGCTTTTCTGCTCACTCTGCTCTTGTGCATTTTGAAAGGAGTCAGACACAGAATAGGAGGTGAAGCTTATCCCATCACTTTATCTCTGTTCCAGGAAAAGCTTTACCTGCTCAATTTCTGTGTATTAGGCTGCTGTTAAAATAAACAAGAGAGCAGGACAATTAAAAAAAAAAAAAGTCAGCTACCCTACTTGCCATGCAAGATTAAGAATCAGAACACACATTCTATATCTCTGTTCTAAGAGACATTTGAAAGCAAGCAGGAGTTACTTCTGAGGTTATAGGACTGCAGCTTTATGCTCTTCCTCCCTATCCTATTGCTGGCCTCCTTGAATACTTTGTTTAGTATACCCTACAGCAGTGGTCCCCAACCTTTTCAGACCTATGGGCACATTTAGGAATTTGAAAAACTGCTGTGGGCACCACCAAAAAAGACTCCCACAGAGGATATGGCTAGTCACATAACGGTTGCCATTGGGGCCTGGCTAGTCAAATGAGAGCTAAAGAGGGGTGAGGAAGAGATATAGTGAGGCTAGAGGCTGGGAGGGAGGGAGAAATAGCAAGGCAAAGGAATAGGGGGAAAGAAAGAGCAAAGCTACAGGCTAGAAAGGAAGAGAAAGAAGACTGCCTTAACATTTCCCAAGGCTTTTCTTAAAACATTTTTTTTAAGGGGGCAGGAAGGGGAGAGCTTTGTGGGTGCCATTGGATGACCGCCCGGGCACTGGATTGGGAACTCCTGCCCTAAAGCAACCCTATGGGGTGCCAAGACCTAAAGTTCATTCTCACTTGGCCAGTCCCTATGTGATATAGTATATATATTCACTGCCAGAAGAATCTCAGACTTCTGGAAGAGACCAAATACAGCATGTGCAAAATGTTCCTTTTGATGACAGACAATTCATGATTTCAGAAGCACTAATGTATTTATTTTTACAGATAGTCATGTAAAATAAAGGAAAAGAGGATTAGTAAGAACTCTTCAGAATATCTGCCAAAGTGTAATGAAAAGAGCTCCGTTTATTGTTCCTCGGAGTCCAACCACAATACGTTTTTAAGAAGAAAGAAATTCCTCTGCTCCTAGTGTTAAATACTTAATGACATTTTAAAAGTTTACACAGAGGAGGAAATTTGTGAAAATCAGTCCTATGACTTTTACTCAGAACAGCATCAAAGAATGCCTTCTACAAGAGAAAAACATTTCAGCTGAGTAATTTCAGAAAGAAAGTACAGCACAGTCACCTCATACATTCAACCCTACCCACTCTAGATTTTTCAGTAACTCCTCTACAGTAGTTGCTCTCCCACTTCTGCCAGTTACTATGCATTCTTTCTCAATCTATGATAAAGCCATGTGGCAATGGAGGAATATGAAAGCCATCTTTGTCGGCTTTTGCTTCAACTAGTTTCATGTGTAACTGGGGGTCAAGTGACTGGAGCCTACTACCAAAACAACTCAGTTAGAAATAAGAACTTGCAAAGCTTTCAGAAATTAAAAAAAGAACAGAGAAGGTCTATCAAGAACCAAGCAACGTTAGGGTGTTTCCTATTCTGAAAGCAGACTTTACCAGCTATATTTTGATGTCACATTATAATCAGTAACCGCAGAGTAAAAAAAACCCAAAAAAACATGGGGAAAATAGGGGTTTTCCTTGTAGAGGAGAAGACACCATATGGCCTGAATTCTCAAACCAATAAAGGAGGCGGCAATGATTAATGGTAGATTAGGGAGGACAAAACAATCCCCAACTTTTGAGAAAGTCTTTTGCCACCCAGAGATTTTCCTTTGGAGGCCTTAAAGCACATCATGCTAGAGGCCTTCAACTCTTATTCATTCACCTGTAACAAGAATATGCTATACTAGCTGGTTTCACTACTCTATCAAGAACCAAGCAACGTTAGGGTTGCTACTGGGCAAGATAAGAAAATTGATTGCTAGTACTTATTTCTAACTGATGTTTTTCATAGCAAAGCTTTGACTGCTTGAACTCACATCAACAGCACAAGGAACTAGTTACAGAAAAAGCTAAAAGAGGGGGAGACTCAAATCATTTGTTTCCCAACTTGAGAAGGGTTGCCATGACAAACCAGGTAAATCACTGATCTACAGAATCTAAACCAAAATCTTTTCAGGGCACAATCCTATGGAGATGTTCGTCCGCCTCTGAATTCAGAGGCTGATGATAATCCAATGCAGAGTGGGAGGAGCAGTGGAGGCGATCTTCACCTGCCCACTCCTCCTGCTCTGCATTTTCGCTAGACAGTTGTCTACCTGCAGCACTTCAGAAGGGGAGGGAAGGAGGCTGCAGAGGACACAGAATATGTCATACCCTGGTCTCTGCAGTCTCCTTCCCTCCCCACCCACCAGAACGCCCCCTTTACCCCTTCTCTGAAGTTGCTTTCCCAACCTCAGAGGCAGCCGGTGCAGTTTTTTCCACGGCAGCTGCGGGGAGGGGGTGTCGAAACAAGGATTCCCCATTCTGAGGTTGGAGCTGGGAATCGGAAGTATCCTATGGCTCCCCAGATACTGTCGGGGGGGCATAGGATCACTCTCCAAATTGATTTTTAAATATGACATAAGGGCAACTGAATACATATTTATATGAAACACTAAGTGACATTTAAAAAGTATGTTTACCCACTAACTTCAGAAAACACAATATAATATCAACATTAGGGATGCCCAACTAACTGTCCTTTACTTTTAGCAATTAACCAACGAATCATCTGACCAAAATAAATATTGTGGTATTTCAGCAGTTCTGCAGAGTTCCTAGCCAAAATAGTGATTTCTCCTGACTAATGAAATCATGTCTCCTTTGAAGAGGAGTAGAAGCCAAGCAACAATTCCATCTCAACTGAAACTCATTTTACAGACGAACACTCCTACTAAATTCCAAAGAACTACTGCACACCCAACTTGTTTTTCCAACACTGCCCCACATCAAGCAGAAACTGAAAATGAGGACACTGGGACAGTGTGGGGTTTTTTTGGGGGGGTGCTGCTGCTGATACATGAAAAGAATTGACAGAAGTCCCACTCAGCAAGTGCTTGGACACATCTAATTGTGCGCTGGATCCTGGCCATTTTTATTTTTTTTTACAATCCAAACATTAATTTAAGGTTTCAAATCTATCTGAGATTCATTCAGATGACCTAAACCCAGTTCCGAACAGCAGGCTGTTGTGGTACTTTCCATCACCTGAAAGGTGGCCTGTCCTAAACAGAAGATTTATGAGTCGGTAGAAAGAAGGAACTCTTCACCCTAAGCCCTTCTGTACAGAGCTGGACAGGAAGCATTTAGCAATGCCACCACATCCTGAGTGCAGAGACCCTTAAAATCAGGACAAACCTTTGTAAACGGAATACTTTGGACACATCAACATTTGCACAAGGAGCACTAAATATCCAAGGTTAGGAAAACCTGAGGGAGACATTTCCAAAAGGGCATAAGAGTGGTTACACAATTCGCTCATCCCACCAGGGACTACTTTTGTTTGTTACATTTGACCTTTTGACCCTTGACTCATTCTGAAGCTTTAAAAAACAAGCAGAACAAATAACCACTTTACTCTGCACTGACCTTATCAAATGGCTATTAATGTTTGCAAAGCAGGAGAAGAACAACTTTGCTTCCTTGGCCCTGGGACGCTCAATAAACTTGAGCTCTCCTTTAAAAAAAATGCAGTCTAGACCTCATCATTTTTAGATGATGAGGGAACTGGTTCACACAACTTAGGCTCAACATTAGAAGAGTGCTTTTAATTCTACAAAAAATATGAAAAACACAAATGTTGCCCAACTTTTTGATATTTGGAGGTGGGGGAAGATGAATTCAAGACCTGGATCATTATAATCATTTAAACTTAGAATTGGCAATTTCAAAATTCTTTGTTGCTCCAGAGGGCTGAAAGGAAATGGAGCTACCGGAGTTTCTGCCATATTATTTTTCTGGGAATGTGTACACCCTTCTTGTGGTTTTTAAACCAGGAAAAGCTACTTTCAACACAGGGTATTTGTTATGTATATAACAAATATGTATATAACAAATGTATATAACAAATAACACAGGGTATTATGTTATGTATATGTTATGTTATGCACGCATGTAGGAGACCAGAGACTGCACTTACTCCCTTCAACTACTGAAGAATCATAGACTCACGGAGCTGGAAGAGCTCCGGGCCTTGTATGATATCTAGTCCCAACCCCTGCTCCATGTAGAAAATCCAGAGCTAGAGCATCCCAAAACAGATGGCTGTCCAGCCTCCACTTCAAGACGTCCAGAGGTAAAGACCACAGCCACCCCAATAATTAGCCCCACTGTCAAACTGCTTTATTTTATCTCTAAAATGGGCATTGACGATTCAGCTAGAACTCGTGCCCTTTGATCTAAACACTCTGTCCCCTAATCTTAGGTTTGTATCGGTGGCTATGAGGCATAGGCATGCAAGCACATTGTGAGATGCACTTTAAACACAGTAGTGAAAGGTAGAATGTAGCACAAGGATGTTGAACCTCAGGTCTGTGGGCAAAATCCAGCCTGCCTGGGGGCCAAATCTGGCCCTTTGCGGCTTCCCAGAGGCCTACACCCCCTTTCCCACAGCTGCCGATCATTCGGTGTTTTTCTGGCTTCTGTACATTTCTCCCCCATTCATAAAGGGTGGAATGCCTCTCCCAAGACTTATTTACTGGCAGTAAGAGCTTTAAGCTAAAAATATGCTGGGAATTTATTAGCGGGGACTGGCCGACGTGAACATATTATGCCAGTGCTTTCTCATCTGCACTGGCTGCCAGTCTGTTTCCAGGCAGGGCCGGTGCAAGGCAGTTTGGTGCCCTAGGCAAGATCAGATATTTAGCGCCCCCCCTTCCCACTTGAGCCCTCCCTCCCTCCAGCCATTACGAAATAAAAGTCAATTGGCAAAACCTAAAAAATTTATTAACATAAACATTGACAAACATATATAAAAAACATGTTGATGTAGTACCGATTTGCTATATAGAAAAATTCCTAGTGAAGTGTGACAGAAACTACATTTAATGTTTAAAACTTCATTTTCCTTGCCTTTTTCTTGGCAAACTGGCAAACCATTTCTTTAATGTCTAAAGAAGATGCTAACTCAGATTCAATTGAAATGGTTGCCAAGCCAACCAGTCTTTCTTGGCACATTGTTGAACGCAGATAATTTTTTATTAATTTTAATTTGGAAAAACTTCTTTCTCGAGTCCAACCCCCTGCTCAATGCAGGAAACTAGAGGTCTCCCATCCAAGTAATAACCAGGCTTGACACATACGATATAGCAAGCTGTAAATAATTATCTGGAAAGAGGAGAAGATGTCCTCAGGACCTGTGTGCATAGCTCAAGTTGTACCTCACTCAAAAGGAGCAAGCATATCCACAAAGTGGGCAAAAGAAAGGCAAATTCACCTCGTACTTGGCTAATATGGGATGGGTCAAGTCAAGTGGCTGTCCCTTGAGACTACTTTTGCCTCTGCCCATCCTGTCTGGAACAAAAAGGACAGCCCATTTCTCACTGTGCTCATGATACTTGTTTTGTTCTTTCCAGGGCCGGATTAAGATAGGGGCTATTGGAGCTGCAGCTCCAGGCCCCTACCATAAAATAGGCCCACAGCCGGCCCGGCAGCGCGCCCACTCGCCCAAGCCGCGCCGCCACCTGCTGGCTGCTGCCGCTGCCGCGCTGCCGCACTTGCCCTTGCATCGAGACGCCAGGCAGCGGCTCCTAGTAAGGTGACCCTTACTAGGCCAATCAAAGTCGTGAAAAGACGAGCCCTTTCTGCAGCTGCAGGGGCGGCTGCAGAAGGTTTTTTTCTTTTCTTTTTTCAGAGCGGAGCAGCATTTGAAAAATTATTTTTATTTTAAAATCTCTCCTGGGGTTGTGCGTCTTTCCTTTGCAGAGCAGCCGAAGTCGCAGCCAGGGCTTTCCATGCCGCGGGAGGAGACGGGTCAGGTGACGGTTACTGGGCCAATCACAGTCGTGCGCCCTTTCTGCAGCAGCAGTGGGTCGCCTTTGTGAAAGGCCTGCTGGCGAGGAGAGCCCAGCTCTGGACCCGACCGCGAGGAACAGCGGTGGCGGCTGCAGAAGGTTTTTTTCTTTTCTTTTTTCAGAGCGGAGCAGCGTTTTAAAAATTATTTTTATTTTATTTTTTGAAGAGAAGGCTGCAAGAGCGAGCAAGCACCGTCTTTTCTCCCCACCCCCCACTGAGGAGCCCGCCAGGCAAGGACTCGCGTTCACGGGTGGTGGGATGGGGGGTGCTTTGGCGGTGGGGCTGCCGTGGGGCAGCTTGGAGGTGGCGTGATCTAAGCTGTGGTGGCTTGTGCGACTCAACTAGGATTTCGCTGACCCGAAGTGGGCCCGCGTGGCCTCCGGGCCTCTTTCTGCTCATCCCAGAGCTTAGAGGCGGGGTCGTTTCTTATGTTTTCTGTGCAAGATGTGGGAGTTGTGGGTCATTTTTGAATTTCTTGGAGCAAGATGTGATGGTTGTGGGCCGTGTTTTTTAAAAACAGAATCTGAGCAAGACGTGGTGTGGTGTTTGTGGGGCAGTAGCATTTCCTCTGAGTAAAATATTTGCAGGGTGCTTGGGGACTTTAATCATACGCCTTTCCCAAGCCCACTGCAGTATCCTGCTCAGGAGACAGGCTGGGGCCCATCGAGGTTGGTGCTGGTTGCTGCAGCACCTTTTCTTCCTTATTTTTTAAAAAAATATTTTATACTCTGCGAGCACCTGTATGGGCAGGTGCACGGTTATAGATGCTCATCTTTTTATTTTTTAAAGACTTATTTCAAACTAATTATTTACTAAATTTATTTTAGAGTATTGTTATCCCGCTCCTCAGTCAAATAGACTCCTGGCGGGGCTTACATATGATCAGTAAAGGAAGACAGTCCCTGCCTGCAGGCTTACAGTCTAAAAAGACACAGCACACAAGGAAAAAGGAATAGGGAGGGATGAGGGATGAAAAATAACAATGCAATCCTGTGCATCTTTAGCCAGAAGTAGTAAGTCCTTCGAGTCTCAGCATCTGCCAGCTGGCCATGCTGGCTGAGGTATTCTGGGAGTTGTAGGCCTTATTTCTGTCTAAACCTGCATAGGACCTTTTTCTCCTTGGGGGCTAATGAGCATGAACATGTTTTTTTCAGGTGCAATTTTGACTAGGGAAAAGACTTGGATTAATTCTGTCTTTCTCTCTCTCTCTCTCTCTCTCTTTCTCACACACACACACACACACACACACTTCCCCCATCAAATTTATGGAGGAGAAGGATATCAATGGCTACTAGTCCTGATGGCTCTATGCTATCCAGTATCGGAGGCAGTATGCCTATGTACACCAGTTGCTGGTGTGAAGGCTAAATGCAGGTTGCTTGTTGCTAGTTGAAAGCAATATTTGGAGTTTGTGAATGACCTTAACTTTGTTGACTGTGTAACTTCTTTGCTGACTGTTCTTCTTTGCTGACTAAAATATTTAATTTGTTTTAATATAAAATTGCGTCTTCATTTTATTTATTTCCATAAAAAGGCCCACCAAAATCCTCAGCACCAGGCCCATAATGCTCTTAATCCGGCCCTGGTTCTTTCAAGTACAAAGAAAATAAACATTTAAAAATAGCATATGTGGCGTAGCCAGTGTGGCGTAGTGGTGAGAGTCTTGGACTGGGACTTGGGAGATCCAGGTTCCAGTCCCCGCTGGGCCATGAAACTCCCTGGGTGACTTTGGGCCAGTCACTGACTCTCAGCCTAACCTACCTCACAGGGTTGTTGTGAGGATAAAACAGAGAGGAGGAGGATTATTATGTAAGCCACCTTGGGTTCCTTGGAGGAAGAAAGGTGGGGTATAAATATAATAAATAAATAAATAAATATGAAGGGGGAGGTAGACACACAAAATGTATGGCAATGGGGACAACGGAAAAAAGCCAAACTGATTTTCAAATAGAAAAAAGAGCATAAAACCAAACCCTTTTTTTGTGCTAATGCAGATTCAACACAGGACTCATTTTTAATACAGCAGAAGTTGAAGGAGTAGAGAATTTGCTCCTACAAACACTGTGCTGCAGGCTAAATACAGCTAAGTTTCTTCTGGTACTGCACACAGTTTCTTCTGGAACTACCGGTATATAGAAAGTTCACATTTAGAAAGCTCCTCCAACTTTGGTGCGAAACAGAAAGAAATCCCTTTGTCAGCCTCCCCCAACCTGGTGCTCCCCAGATGGGTTGGGCTGCAACTTCCATCATTCCCAACCAGCATCACCATGCTGGCTGAGAATGATGGGAACCGCAGTCCAACCCATCTGACCATCTGAAGGACTAGGTTAGGGAAGGCTGCTGTAAGTACACACACGACCAAACTGCTGGTGGTAGAGCGCTCTCATCTAGCATCCTACCAAGCAGCCAGGAGGGTTTGACCACCCTTCAGGTGCCAATGTGTGGCCAGATGGCTGTCCATAGGAGCTTGCTTGCATTCTTACAGCTGATCAGTTCCAGACCCTGCTGGTCAGGATGCTGACAAAGGCCCAGTGCCAAAAGGTGGAGGAGGAGGAATGGGAGCAAGACAGCCCAATAAACAACCGAGCTAGAGATGGACCCGCCAGCATTCGTTTCCTGCTCCTGACTCAAAGCTCTGGAGGATTTCCCCTGGCAAGAGCCCCGGGCAGGGTGCCTACTTTGTCCGGCAGCACGTCCAGGCAAGAAGGGAGATCTTCTTTCCAGTAGCATGTCCAGGCAGGGAAAGCCCCCTCTCTTCCCGGGGCCCCGGGGAGCTGCCACTGCCAGTCCAATGGCGGGCTTCAGCAGGGGCAGGCAAGCCAGGGCCCCCCAGGCGCTTTAAACTACCGCTTCCACAGGATGCTGGGAGCTGTAGTCCCTTAGAACAGCCTCCCCCAACCCGGTGCCCTCCAGTTGGGTTGGGCCGTAGCTTCTGGGCTGCTTGGGGATGATGGGGGTTGCAGTCCCACGCAGCCGAGGGGCACCAGGTCGGGGAAGGCCGGACCAGGAGGTCCCCGAACGCCTCGACCTCCCTCGGCCGCCGCAGGAACGCCGCCACGGGCCAGGACCTGAAAGGCCAGCCCCTTCCCACCGCCCGACGGAGGAGCTGCGAGGCCTCTACCCGGTGGCCCCACAGCAAGGCGGAGGCGCATATCTACTTAATTCCGGGCAGGCGGGTGTGGGGCTGGGGCCGGGGCCGGGCGCGGGCACGCCGGGGAGACGATGCTTCCCTCCCTCCCTCCTTCCTACCTGGAGGCCCGGAGGGGTCTCGTGGCCTGATCATCGGCCTTGCGCTAGTAGCGCACAGCTCCCAGGCCAGCAGCGAGAAGAGGCGAGGCGATTCCAGCAGCCGAAGAGGGGAGGAGGTGCCTCAAGGAAGGGGCGTCGTTGTCCGGTGGCGGGGGAGAGGGCGAGGAATCGCGGGATCGTTTTTGCGCCCCTTAGCCATGCGCCCTAGGCATACATAGGTACGACTCTGCTTGGAAGCCACCTGTGCTCCAAAGTCGATTATCTCCCAACTTCTTTTGACAGATTCTGATGATACAGATATGCACACCCCAATTCAGTGAAGAACTCTCTACAAGCAGTAAAGACCAAGCACGCATTTTGGTATAAAGTGGAGTCCCGAGTATTCTGTGTACATATGGACTGTATTAAGTAGTGGCTTGTAGTTCCCTAATTTGCAGTGCAATATATTTTTGATTAAAACTTCAGGCTGACTTACTAAAAAGTAAAATAAAATGAAATGTATCCATAAATACAAATAAATGTATTTATTTATTTATTATATTTATACCCCGCCTTTTTTCCTTCAAGGAACCCAAGGCGGCTTTACATAATCCTCCTCCTCCTCTTCCTCCTCCTCCTCTCCATCTTAGCCTCACAACAACCCTGTGAGGCAGGTTAGGCTGAGAGTCAGTGACTGGCCCAAAGTCACCCAGTGAGTTTCATGGCCGAACGGGGACTAGAACCTGGATCTCCAGAGTCCCAGTCCAACACTCTAACCACTATGCCACACATACAATTGTAAAAATTGTAACTTACTACCCTAGAGAAATATTGTCTGATTTCTGATTTGCCTTTGATTCCTTTAAAAGTATAAAAAGAACATGTAGACAAGAGAAAACTAGTTTTAAAAAATGGTTATTTGCTAGTGAACTAAGCCAGCCTATAGTGACAGGTGATGTCTTGATAAATACTTCCTGCTTTCTAATTGTGTTCAGCAAACTTTGAATGCCAGGTAATGCATCCCCCTCCCCTGGGGAAAAAAACACAATATACCCTAGCATTTAAAGAGGAACAATGTTTATAAACTGGTGAAACGCCACACATGAATCCAAAATAGTTCCCAAATCATTAGCACCAGAAGAGCAGAACAGTAGGAAAGCAGGCAATTTTTAAAAAAATCACAACCCTTTTTCATATGCTTTCATTGGGTTCAAAGTTTTCTGTGCATCTCCTTTTGTGGTCTTGGCATGTGTCAGCAAATAAAAGTTATCTGCTATTCCAGAATTTACTCTATATTGTGTGAGATTTTTACCGTTCCATTGTTCTCGGCAAGAACAATCCAACCAAAACAAAGAATTGCAGCCTCCCTTCACTGAATAGGGTACAGAGGGCAGGAAGGGTTCACTCTGAAATCAGGGGCTAGCACTGACATGCAGGTCTGAGACAAAAACCTGTTGCAGGACTATCTTGGTAAAAAGGCATACGAGGCACAGGGACTAACAGATCAATCTAGGTGCCATAACATGAAAACTTTCTGGCTTCGGCTTTAAAGCTCATGCATTTGACGAAGTGGACTCTAGCCAACAAAAGCTTATGCCACAATAAATTTGTTAGTCTTTACAGTGCCACAGAACTTTTTTGTTGTTAAAAGCCGTTAGTTCAGGTTTAGACACAAGCCTAATCAAGGCAGATACAAAAGGAATCATAACATTCTTAACGAAGAACATTACAACCCAATAGGTAGGGCAATATTAAGAATGACATTTTAGCAAACAAGATGGGCAACTTCAAAATATTCTGGCAGTTGTTCGCCCAGGGAACCAGTGCTTTAGTTAGATATTAATCCTTAGCAAAGAACACAAAGGAAATAAACTACAGTCCCCATCTGCCCCAGTCAGTATGGTCAATAGTCAGGGATTATGGGAGTTGTAGCCCAAGACATCTGGACACCATGTTGCCTGCCTCTGGGACCTTCTGGTTTGTTGTACGCAGAAGGTCCCAGGTTCAATCCCCTGATATCTCCAAATAGGGTTAGGAAAGAATCCTGCCTGAAACTTTGGAAACTAAGCTGCCCTGACTCAGTATCGGGCAACTTAATGGCCTGGTTCACACGTAACGAGAACCCAGATTATGGATTGAACTGTGGGTTGTCATCACGTACGAACCCTGCAATATGATTTAATTATGGGTTTGTTAACCACAAACAACCCAGGAAAAGAACCCATGGTTTGTTGTTGGGTTGTTTACCATAGTGCAGGGTTAACACGAATAACCACCTGCGATTCAACAACAACCCAGGATTTAATGAGAACTAATACTCAACCTGTACTCTGGGTTGTCATTACAGGCAAACCAGGTCAATGTAATTACAGTTTGCCAATGCTATTCATTTAGATTCCCAAGATTACCGGTATCTGCTCATTTCATGGTCAACAAAACCTGCATTTTCAATAGCTGAGTTAAAAGGGCACAATAGTTTGCTAGGCAAATTGCCAAGGAATTTCAAAACTTGCAGGGAAATGATAATTGCTATAAACAATACAAGGAAACTTTCCTACAGATATTGGGCAAACAACAGGAGAAAACAGAAGGGACATAATGAATCTGCATCCTATGAATACTTCCTTTTGATCCTTCCTCAAACTATATATTGGAAGAAATCCTATACATACCGATATACGTACAAGCATATGTATCTTGAAACCAGTGATACTTGCCTACATGGAAACTGTGCATATGGCTACAGCCACCCTTACACTGAGTAACTCTCTACAACCATAAGAGCGAGCATACAGTTTGGTATAAAGTGTAGTCCATTCATCCTGTGTACATATGGACTCCATTATGAAATGGCTTGTAGATACCTAATTTGCGGTGCAATACACTTTTGATTAAAACTTGAGGCTGACTTATTAAAAGTAAAATAAAATAAAGTATATCCAGAAATACAAATACATGACGCACACAGGGTTGTAAAAATCATAACTTGCTGCCCTAGAGAAATGATACTGTCTAGTTTCCAATTCTGACAGGGCACCTTCTCCTACATGAACCTGTCCATACATTTATAGTGCAATCCTACACATATCTACTCAGAAGTAAGTCCCATCGAGTTCAATGTGGCTTACTCCCAGATAAGTGGGTATAGGATTGCAGCCTTAGATTTATTTACTTATTATCTCAATTCAGACCACGGTTGATAGAATTCAGCTTCTTGATAATCTAAAACAGGAGTGGGCAGAAGGTAGATCTCTGGGTCATTTGTAGTAGATCAGCAAGGATTTCTATTTAACAATAGCAGCAACAAAATGACTCCCCCTGCCCTAAATTATGCCACTGAAATTGAGAAACCTTGAGTGGATTTTTGTGTGGAAGAACAGTGATCTCCATTCTGTTCTGCTACTCAAAAACAAATTCCTGGGCTCAGACTTCTTTAATTCTATGTGTATATGCCTTTTGTACCAAGCTCCAGTTGGTGGATCTCGGGGTTCTAGTAAAAAACAAAGCAGATCGTGCAAATGAGAAGTCCGCTTACCCCTGATCTGACACACAAGGAAAAAAAGGGATCGGGGAGGAAAGTTTTAGCAATGTGATATAGTACACACAGTGCTTACATCAACGGAACAGACCCATTTCCTACTGGGCTTTGAGCACCATATTTCATTCCAACTGACATCACTGAGTTGTTGTGACAAAAGAAAAAAAAGTAGGGGGGTTAATCCAATGTTAATTTCTATGCTGCCTCCATTGCGTCTGCAGAGTGCTGCCCCAGGAGGCTGTTCCAAGTGGTCCGGAGTCTGGTCGGTCCAGTCGCTCCGGACCCACTGGAACAGTCAAAAGCCTCCTGTGAGGCTTTAGCGAAGCACTTCGCAGATAAAATCGATCGGATTAGGAGTGGGATATCGTACGTCGTGGACACAGGGAGTGAGCGGGAGGAGGCCAATGGCAGACCGGTTTTGTGGGATCGGTTTCGGCTTCTTCCTTCTGATGAAGTGGACAAGGTGCTTTCATCTGTGAGGCCGACCACCTGCTTGCTTGACCCTTGCCCGTCCTGGCTCATCATGAGCTGCAGGGAGAGACTGGGTGAGGGGATCAAGGCGGTGGTGAATGCCTCCCTCGAGGAGGGAGTGATGCCATCAGCCCTCAAGGAGGCAGTAATAAGACCGCTTCTAAAGAAGCCCTCCTTGGATCCCCAGGATTTAAACAACTTTCGCCCAGTCTCCAATTTACCATTTCTGGGCAAGGTGATCGAGCGGGTGGTGGGTGCTCAGTTGAAGGCACACTTGGATGAAGCCGATTATTTGGATCCGTGCCAGTCGGGCTTCAGGTCTGGACATGGGACGGAGACGGCCTTGGTCGCCTTGGTGGATGATATGAGGAGGGCTTTGGATAGGGGCGAATGCTCCTTTCTAGTCCTCCTCGATCTCTCAGCGGCTTTTGATACCGTTGACCACGGTATCCTCCTGGACCGTCTGGAGGGGTTGGGCTTAGGAGGCACTGTATTGCAGTGGTTCCGGTCCTTCCTCTCTGGAAGGTATCAGAGGGTAGTTCTCGGGGAGGAGGCTTCGGACCCTCGGCTGCTCACTTGTGGAGTGCCGCAGGGTTCCATCCTCTCCCCGATGTTATTCAACATCTACCTCAAGCCGCTGGGAGCTATCATCAGGAGGTTTGGGGTGCAGTGTCATCAGTATGCGGATGACACGCAGCTCTACCTCTGTTTTAAGTCCTCACCGAGGTTGGCCGTTGAAACCCTGTCCAAGTGCCTGGAGTCAGTGGCTGGCTGGATGGGAAGGAATATGCTGAAGCTGAACCCCGACAAGACCGAGGTACTTCTGGTGGGGGACAAGGGAAGGTTAGGGGATGTTGACCTGGTGCTGAATGGGGTACATCTACCCCTGAAGGACCAGGTCCGCAGCTTGGGGGTCATTCTAGACTCCCAGCTGTCCATGGAGGCTCAGGTGGCAGCTGTGAGCCGGGCGGCGCTGTATCAACTCCATCTGATACGGCAGCTGCGCCCCTACCTTCCTAATCACCTGCTCCCATCAGTGGTTCATGCCTTGGTCTCCTCTCGCCTAGACTACTGTAATGCGCTCTACGTGGGGTTACCCTTGAAGACGGTCCGGAAGCTTCAGCTGGTACAGAACGCGGCGGCTCGCCTGATTAAGGGCAGCCGCCGGCGTGATCACATCACGCCAGTGCTTAAAGAGTTGCACTGGCTACCAGTTGCTTGCCGAGCCGAATTCAAGGTGTTGGTTTTGACCTTTAAAACCCTACACGGCTCCGGCCCAGCTTATCTCAAGGAGCGCCTCCAGCAACATCAAGTAGGCCGCTCAACAAGGTCTGCCACGGACGGCCTTCTCCTTATCCCATCAGCCAGAGCAGCCAGGCTGGTGGGGACTAGGAAGAGGGCCTTCTCTGTGGCGGCCCCCACATTATGGAACTCCCTCCCTAGTGACCTTCGCCATGCCCCCTCCGTGATGAGCTTCCGCCGTGCATTAAAAACATGGCTGTTCAGGCGGGAATATGGGGTGGGTTAGGTTTTTAATGAGAATTTTTTATATTGTTTTAATTATTATATTTTATTGTGTTTTATTGTATTTTAATTGTACATCGCCCAGGGTGGCCGGGTGACTGGCCAGATGGGCGATTGATAAATGTAATAAATAAATAAATAAATAAATGTCCTTGAGTATTCCAGATTGGTTTGTTGTTTTGAATTTATTTTAAATATTCTTTTCCCCCCCTGTACAGCACATTAAGGGGGGGGGGAGGTTGTTTGGGCCAAAAGGTGCTTATACATACTTTAATTAATTAATAAAATTAAAATGTGTAAGACTGTGAAATAAGTTATAAGCTTCCCTAAGAAAGTACTTCCTTCCCACACTCATATTCTGTGTTCAACATTCCACACAGAACATCAAGAGCACATATATGCTGTCAGTTTCTAATTCACTTTCTTGCCCACTACAGGAAAAGACAAATCAAAATGGGAAACGAATCAGGTTAAATGGGACTAATGTATTGTGTCCTAGAACACATTGACCAGGTTTCCATGTAATGGTAAGCCACTGGGGGTTAATTCAGGCTCCAAGATGCATACCGGCTGCCATTTTGAACATACAAGCGGGGAATTCACCACAGCTTGTTGTGTCATGCAAAACTGTGCGTCATGGGTTATTTGAAGGTTGGATAACCTTAGAACAACCCATGGGTTTAACCTCAAGCAATCCAAGACAGTGGGGTTCACATGACACACAAGCCACGGCATGCCCCCACTGCAGCTTGCATATTCAAAATGGCAGCCACCGCACATCTCAGAGCCCTGCAGGTGAATTAACCCACGGTGGCTTATCCTGATGTGCAAACCGGCCCATACTTTCAAGAGGGAGGCACAATAGAATACCAGCAAGGTGCATACAGAAAGTTTTCCATGTCTTGTTAGTAACTCGCCTCTCAACAACCACCCAACAGGGCTTCCCAAAGCATGGGTTCTTCCTAGCAACAGGACTGCTGAAAGCAGGGTCGGCATCAAGGGTAGGCATGATTGGGTACTTGCTGAGTGTCCATAACCCAGCAGGGGCCCACTGGCAAGAGCCCCTTGCAGCTGCTCCTCCCCTTCACCATTGCAACCTGCCTGTTCACCTGCCTCTTGCTCTGGCCCAAACAATGGCGGTGGTGAGGGTGAGGAGGAGGAGGAGGAGGGGGAGGGGGAGGGGGAGGGGGAGGGGGAGGAGATGCTGCTCCCTGCTTGCTCACTGGTTCTCTGCCTGTCAAGCGAGTAAGTGGTAGCAATGATGGGGAAGAGGAATAGCAGCTGGTGCAATAGCAGTGAGAAGGCAGACTAGGCATTGGTTGGAAAGGAGGAGAAGGGGCATGACTCCCAGAGTGCTGCTGTTACTTCAGGCTGGAAAGTGAATCAAAGGAAGAGAGGAGCTGGATGGGGAGAGGATGAGAAGTGGTGTTTTAGACAACACTCTTAAGTTGTCCACAAACCCAACCTTTAAGCAATACTTATTTCAACTGCTTGCAGTAGGAGTGTGGCAAAAGGGTTAGCTTTATTTCAAACAATTCTTTGAAATCATTTGAATAGATAACAGCAAAAATGCAATACTTAGTTGCAAAGCCTTGTTCGTTAGAAGAATGCCATAATATATACCTTCTTGTGCTGAGGTAGCAATATGCTACTTACATTTCAAAGTTCACCACAATGATGCTTCTTAATGCAACCTTGCTACACAAGCATGTTTTAATCAGCTTTCTTCCACCACTATAACCATCCCCATTGCCTCTTAAGCTCATTTTACAGTATCTTCTTGATCTCATTTTAACAGCATTCATCTTCTAACAAAGATGTGGGCAGACTTCAAGCTTGCATCATGTATTGTGTTTTTTACTAGAACACAGAGGACTACCAGCCAGAGCCAGACACAAAATGGTAACTCAGGGGTCAGGGTCTATTATCTACTGTACTGGCATATATAGGCAAATCTACTTATAAATTACCAGAGAGCAGGAATTCTAACACTGCTCTCTAAAACTGGCCACCAACGCTGAACAAAGACCTGGTCAAAAACAACCAATTAGTACTCCTATTTTACTGAGGCTGAGAGATAATCAGTTAAGCACAAAGCCAGCCCGCCCAGTGGGGTTTTTTTCCTTGCAATTTTCCTTGCTCTTGAGAAAGTACCAGGAGTTAGAAACTCTTGTAGATTTACTACGAATCATCTAGGGATCTACCAGTAGATCCCAAACTACAGTACCTTTTGCCCACTCCTGCTCTAACAAACATATGCTCTCTGAAAAGAGTTGTGCAATAAAACATTGATATTTCTGTTTTAAATATAAAAATAGCTTATCTTCATGCAAAGAAGACTACTTGGCATCTTAAAGAAGCCCTCTACACAATAAAATAAATGCTAAAGTAGTCTTGGAAGCTGCTATTGTGGGGTTATTATTCCAAACAAACTCACCTTAGTTTTGTTCATACAAGCAGGCAATTCCAAGGAGTCCATTAAGTCTGCACCCCCTTAATCAACAGTAATATGGAATAACCATTATCAGCCAATCACCCACAATTATTAGATCTACTGTATCTAGTAAGAGTACTCCATAACTACTCTGAGCATAGGTTTACACACACATTCCAGAAGTAACCCTGGAAATCATGTTCCCTCTGCCAGCACGCATAACTTTTACTAGGAACTGCAGCATGTTTGCATGTCTACACTACATGCCTTCAACTTTAACAAGAAATCTTGAAGCAGTTCCTGGTCACAAAGTTATATGCCTCTCCTACTCTATTCAACTTCCAAACGGACCCCTTGATTTGTTATCTTATATAAAAGCATTTGCAAATCCAAAACTGAGGGATTTCCCTCCATCTTCCCACTGGATAACCATTACTATAAACAAGGCCTACAAGCACATCAAAGGCCACATGAAATTAAATTATTCTGTCAGCAATAGCTTCTGACTATAAACCCACAAGTTGTATGCCAGAGGAAAAGCAAATAAACTAGAATTAACAGTTTTCACAGAGCGAAGTAGGTACTGTATTACTATTTATTATTTAATTACGGTAAATTGTTTATTCTAAAAAGTTGTATGCCACCAAAAGTGGCTACTCAGATCAGCTTGTGTGTGTGTGTGTGTGTGTGTAGCAACATCCATTTAAATTAAACATACCAGTAACACCATATAATATATAAATGACACATGCGCCTTAGCAGCAGAGAGAAACAGAAACACATTTCTGGAAGATTCAGAGACATAAAATGACCATGCCATATAAAATGTCATGTCAGCAGAAGGAGAGATGAAAAGCAGGGCCACTCCAGTGGCTCTGCTGAAAGACCAGCTTAATCGGGCTCTTCTTCCTCTCTCTCCAGCTAATAATTATAAGAACTAGTACATAAGAATTGGTGCCCGAGTTTGTTTTGTTTTCCTCTTCCCTCCTCATGTCTTTTTCCTGTTGTGTTGTGTCTTTTAGATTGTAATCCAACAAGCAGGGACTGTCTTGTTTTTACCGATCTTACATAAACCACCCTGGGAGTTTTATCCGCTGGAGGGTGAGGTAAAAATGCTTTAAATAAATAAATCTAATATAATCAGGCAAGGCCTCAAAACCACCACCCGCCAAGTCTTGCTGGAATAAACAGGTTTTCACTAACCTTCTGGAGGTTAAGTTGAACAGGCACGAAGACCTCTTTGCAGAGGGAGTTCCATAATGAGGGTACCCTCTACAGAAAATACAATTTTTCATGTCACTGTGCCCCTGACAAAGACAGAAGTTAAGGTAATATCCCAGATATGATCTCAGTGGAAGGGGACCTCATACAGAAGAAGGTATTAAGATGGACCAAGGCCGCTTAAGGCTTTAAAGTTTAAGGCTAGCATGTTGAATTTTGCACAGAAGCAAATGGATTGTACAGATCTCAGTTAGCACTAGTGTTATATCCTGCCTTTTGACTCACTGTCACTAATAGGGAAGCCGCTGTATTTTGAACTACAGTAATACCTTGGATTGCAAGTAACTTGGTCTGAGAGCGTTTTGCAAGACAAGCAAAAAATTTTTGAAAATTTTTGACTTGATAAACAAGCAAGGTCTTGCAAGACAAGTTACATAGGGATGTAACCGCTCGCCTTGAGCAGGCCGAAATCGGCCCTGCTCACGCCCACCAGAGACTCGCTTTGATATAAGAGTGTTTTGGATTACAAGCACGGTTCCGGAACGAATTATGCTTGCAATCCAAGGTATTCCTGTAATTGAAATTTCCGAACTATCGTCAATTGCAGCCCATATACAGTGTTTTGCAATAATCTCTAGATTAGAGATCACCATAGCATGTATCATGGTAGCAGGGTCACTATTTTCTAGGGGCGGTTGCAGATGGCAAACAATTTCTATAGGCAAAAAGCATTCCTGAACATGGACACTATGGAAGAAAAGAAATGTAACCATTTCCCAACTACCCAAGCCTTTGCTCCACAGCACTTGATTTGGGCACAACTTCATTCAGCTTGTGATGCTGTGTTTCAATGCTGCTGTAGTACTGCTTGTGAACAAATGTCATGAGGTACTATTATTCCTCAGCTCTTGGGTTCCAACTTCCCACTTAAATCAAAGCAAGCTACCTGCTGACAAACACAGCCTGCCCTTTTGGATCCACCTCCTCCAAGATGAAAAGCAAGTGCCATTAGTTGACCTGTCTGGTCTTGCCTCCCACTGTAGAAAACAGCTGTGATTCCCTTAACTCAGTGTTCTCCAACCTTGGGTCCCCAGATGTTTTTGGCCTACTACTCCCAGCATGCCCCAGCCAGCATAGCTGCCTTAACTTAAGGAGGCTTTCCTACTAGAAACCATGAAAATGCTAATCTACTAAATTTTAAGATAAAAAATGTAGCCACACAAACATTATAGATGAGTTTTCTTCTCTATGCAAATACAATCCAGCAGTCATTGCTCCCTTACAAGTTTGGATTCTTTATGAATACATAAAGAATACATAAAATACAGGCTTGTGGCTTACGCTGGCTGAGCTTGTCTGAGCGTGGGAAGCTAAGCAGGGTCAAGCCTGGTTATTACTTGGATGGGAGACCCCTCCTCTAGTTTCCTGCATTGAGCAGGGGGTTGGACTCGATAGCCTTGTAGGCTCCTTCCCACTCTATGATCTATGAAATCTATGAACTGGCTCAGTCACTCTTAAACTCTCCGTGCAGAGCATCCCCATGGACACAACCGCATGGAAGAAGTTGATGTGGTTTGCACATAACAACAACCCATATGTTGTTTAAGCTATGGGTTGTCCGGGTCAAGCAGGAGCAAGAAGTGCGCTGCCTCCTGCACGCTCGCAGCTTCTGCTTTGCCAAAATTCAGAGAAGATAGGAAAGGAAGAAAAAAGAGAAAGAAAAACTCTGTTCAGTGTCCCAGGAGGCAGTAGAATTTTTACAGGGGGTTTTTGCCATGAGGTGAGAAAATGTTCCGAACGCTGCTAGTTGCTGCAGTGGACAAAAAGGAACTGAGACTCCGGCAGAAGCCCCAGCCGGAGCATGCACAGAAGAGGTGGGCAGGACTCCCACCTAACTCCAGAATGTTCCAAATGACTTTTATTGCGTAGGCGCATAACCCAATACGCATGAGTCGCAGAGACCACGAAGAAGGATCTGTTGTTTTTCCTAATGAAGTTTCACACAAGCACGGTGGCCTAAATCCAACATATTGTTAGCGGAAGAAATTGCTGCACTGGTGGAGCTCCGCTGCCTTTTACTGTTGTGCAAGCAGTTGCACAAGCAGTTGCATTAGCAGACCACTTTGTAAACCTAAGTTCTGCAAGCGGCTGCGCAAGCAGAACTTTAGTTGGATTCTCCCTTGCACATAGTTTGGAACATGGTTTCCGCTAGTGCAACATCATTTGCAGTAGCAGAATGCCACCGTTGGATACAACCCAACGGTTTGTTGTTGTTGTTGTTTTTAAAAGAGAGGGCATGCTTATAGCAATCAACACCATGACATGGCAGCTATCAGCATGGCTGTGTTGCTTCCGCCACACAATGGCATGCAAGAGATGCTCTGCATGAAGGATTTCAACTTAACGCACCTAAGGTAGCCTCCATTTTTCCACTATGCAACCTCAAGAGGAAGTTTTATTTCTCAACATTATCACATATAAAAAATATAACACTGATGGGGAAAGTAGTTACGTTAAAATAATTATGCTTAGTCCTGTTATCAATATATTTTTTCACAGCAGTTGGGAAAATTACATTGAACTTTTCTATAGCAGCCTTAACTCTGCCCTTTCAAAGCTATAGTGCATGGTACGGAAGAATCTTTCAGTGCAAAGAATTAAAAAACCTGAAACTTGGCATATCACCAAGAGGCATGCTACCACCCCCAATGGGACACACACACACTGCAAAGATCAAGACCAAAATTCTCTGTCCCTGAACAACTGCACGTCCACAATCTAGGGTTGCATTCGTTTAAGAGGTTGGAGGTGATGCTTTCCTCTCAATATGAAAGCCCGTTTTGAAAGTGATAGCCTTGAAGTAGTAACTGGAGTGAGATGATTAAAATTATCTTATTCGGGCACCAACAGGACATATCAGCCATGCCAGCAGTACAAAACGTTTCTGTTCTTGTTCCTTGCAATTAGAGCACCACATGTTTCCTAGTTCAGAACAGGGAGTTGGGTGGGGTGTGAGAAAGGCAGCATTCAAAATGCAATCTATGTTTATAGGCTTTAATCCAATTTCACACCTTGCTCCCCCCCCTCCTTCCCCCATCTTGAAAATTCAATTCTTATTACAGCTAAGCAACTACTAGAGCTCATAAAGCAAGTTTGTGGGTTCTGTAGATTTGGGGCTGCATACAACGTATGAATACTAGTTTTATAAATCACCACTGTTTGGTTTGTTAAGCCTACGCATTTCAGTCATTTGCTGAATAGTTTATTAAGCGATACGTTCCTAGTAGGCCTGGGCCGCATTAACCTTTAGTTAAAACAGTCTCCAGACTCAGAATGTGGACCTTGTGCTGTTAATTACAGGAGGCACTGCTAGACTCCCATGTGGTTATATGATCCTATGTAACCTTTGAACAAGGGGACTATGAGGAGGCCTGCTTTCCACAGTTTAAAGGTGGAAGGGGGGGGCCATCTTGCTACGAGGAGAACATGTGGCTGATTAGCCTTTCAAGCAGACTCCACCATCCCATAATTGGCTCATAAATTTCATTCATAACCTGGAGTGGAATGGGGTCAAAATGAACTATCTGTATTTTTTAAATATTTGTCATTACTCTCCTGTCAGCAAGTGTTGGTGTCCCCCCCCCACCTTTGCCAAGTTTTAGATAGTGAATGCTTGCATCCTTGGTGTATTTATTTTATAGCTCCACAAACCCCAAGTGCAACCAGGACCTCTCCAGAGAAGACTGCTGAATGCAAAGCGCTACGATCAATGGGTCAGTTAATCAAAAGTGACACAATCTGCAGGCAATCCAGGTTTTGCAACCCACTCTGCCAAGCCATGCTGCCCTCTTTCTCTCCCCCCCCAGGCCCCCTTCCCAATTTCTTGTTCAGGGAGCGGGGATCAAAACTATCTTACAGGCACAGCAGTTATTGTTAAAAGGAATCCCAGCCATGACTTTCCTTCAGCTCATTTAGAGGCTTCTGCATTACTTGAAAGAGAAGCCTTTCATTATTAGAAAGCAAATGAGTGGAAAGCAAAAGAAGGGAAATGAAGGTGAGGGAATGCATTAAAAAATAAATGAAAAATAAATTCATCTGTGTATTTAAAACACACTCTTAGCTATATAACAAGCCAAAAAATTAAAAATATATATATCTGTAATCATTTATGTCTATATTCATATATTTACTTTGCTGTTGTTATGCATTAATATCCAATTACAATGGTTTCTGGACTCTTGTCAAAAAATTTGGAGACCAAAATAGGAAGAAAATATAGTAATTAAACTGTAAGGTCTTTAGAAATGCTTTTAGCTATTATGGAGAACATTTAAGTTTATGGAAGCTCACAGAAAACATGTGGGTGGGTGGGTGTTGAAATCACATTTTTCTGCCACATTTATACCAGCATTTCTAACAGAAAGCATTGCAGAATGACAGGAGGGAGAGTATATTAACATCAGGAGCATTTCATCCCACCAGCAGCATTTCATTTCTGTCAGCATTGCATAAAACCGTGGAAAGACTGGTTGTGTGTCCTAACACTACTGATTTAAATAATAATAACTGGAAACAGTCCAGAAACCATGCAAGAATACAATCATCACACACAAGGGGGGGAAAGTACACAAATCTGATACTTTTGGCTGTCCACTGCAGAAACAAGAGGCCTTGGAGAAGCTTCCAGAAAATCAGAGACACAAACGCTCAGTTGTAGTTGCAACTCCAGCAAACACACCTGTTTTACATTTCAGTTATGATTGGTCTGATTACGCCGAAGGGCATATCAGTTGCCATTATTTTTAAACAGAATACTCCTGCAGCCGAAAAGCATAGCCTATAGCAACTCTGATTACAAGGGCCAAAGCTAAACATAAAGTTATAGACAAGAGGAAATGGAAGTCCAACGTAGAAAGACATACAAAATAGACAGGGAGGGCTGGCTCAACCAAACAGGCAATGGAAGTGGCCACTTGGGAGGGCAGAATTCAAGTGGAGCCAGATTACAGTTTGCTTTTTGTCAGCATGGGGTTTGGGGAGCTTGCAAGCTGCCACGGCGGGACCCTACTGTGAAGCAAGCTGCCTCCAGTATTAATAGCACAATCCTACGCATGTTTAGACAGAAAAAAGTCCTATAACTGCCAGCATCCCTCCAATTATGCCAGGAACTGTAGGCCGTGTGTGTGTGTCTAAACACGCATAGGATTGCACCCTAAGAGGTTTTGAGGTTCCCCTTCCCCACCTTTTTGCACTTTAAAAATAAAAATACTGCCCAGAGCTTGGCAGCAGAGGCCAAGGAAGAAGGGTGTGTGTGGGAGGGAAGCCTCTTCTAAGTTGGCACCTACTGCTGCCATGTATCTTTCACCATGATGCCAGCATCCATCGGTAGATGTTATCTGCTAGGCCAGCATTCCAATTTTGAACATTAATGGGGCAAGGAGACTTGATTTATTTATCAGATTTAAACTCCTCCTTCCCACCAAGGAAATGGCGCTCAAGGCAGCTAACAAAAATAAGAACCAAACTTTAAAATAAAAAAACTAGTTAAAGCAATCATAAAACAAAAACAAAAATTGTAAACACAATTTTTAAAAACCCACAGCAATAAAGTAATGAAAACAGCACCCAATCCAACATGTCAGCTTACATGCCAAAAGCCAGCTTGAATAAAAACATCTTTGCTTGCCAGTGGAAAGGCAGCAGAGAAGGAGCCAACCTATCTCCTTCAGCAGGAGTTCCAAAGCCAGGGAGCAGCCACCGAGAAGACCCTCTCTCACGTCCCCAAACGTGCCTCTGATGGCAGTAGGAACAACAGAAGGGCCTCCCTGGAAGATCTTAAAACCACAATAGGCTTGTATGGGAGAAGGCAGTCTTTTAGGTATCCACAAAGAGAGAATACATCTCAGGATGCTAAAATAATTGTTTTATTCTAGAGAAAGTCTGCTTTCTTTAGAATAAAACATCCCCCCCCCCCTAGAATCTTGAGATGTGTTCTGTCTTTGTGGATTTCTAGTGGATGCTCTCCGGTTTTTTCTCTGCTCATGGTCTTTCTGGTAGTCTGGTCCCAAGTTGTATGTTTGTTTTTATCTATGCGCCTCCAGTGTGTGACAGCAGCCAGCCTCCTGATTCATAAACTTGCATTTGCTGGGCTCCAGAGGGTGAGACCACTTAAGATTTTAGCCACCATTAAAGACTGGAAGACATTTAGGACATTTATTTATTTATTTATTTATTTATTACATTTATACCCCGCCTCTTTTCCTGCAAGGAACCCAAGGTGGCTTACATAATCCTCCTCCTCCTCTCCATTTGATCCTCACAACAACCCACCCACTGCAGTTTTCAAAAGAGATCATCATATGACAGTGCTGCAGCAGAGGGGCATATTCTTCTTTCACAAGAACACAACATTAATTGAGATCTGAGGAGGAGGGAATCAGAGGGCAGAATGGGGGGGGGGGGCTTCTTTAAAATTTCTAAGCTCCAAAAGCAAGGAACAAACCCAGAGGGCTGGGTGGGAATGGAACCAGTGCTGTATATCTGAGAAAGCTAAATATTCATACTTCATGTACCTTAAGGGGGGGGACCCCACTGTGTTTTTTCACTAAATGAAAGTGTCATTTATCTTTTGGAGCAGAATTTTGTTTTCTAATTGTTAATGTAAAGCTTTATTGCTGTTATAGTTCAGGTAGCAAAGCTTGGAATACTCCTTTACGGTCTTATTTCAAGGTAACATAGTTTAACAGTTACTTTGGAACCTCAGATATAGCCTACAAAGCAGACATATCTAATCTACATTAGATATAGGATAGCAATCACCCCCTGTTCCATATTCACCATCACAAATTGCAGAACTAAACTCCTATTTCAGCCATAAGGCATGCATCAAATAGGAAGGGATGCACAGGGTTATCAATCTTCGCAGTGGTTTTTGCCCCCATTAAAGCCGAGGATATAAAACGAGTTAACTAATCTGACTTCACCAGTGATACTTCGAACTGAGTGCTTGTCTTACTTAACTTTCAGCACGTGACTAAATACAACTGATCACTCATTTTATTCATGGGCTAAATTTTAACAAAATAGATTGTATATAGTTCCTATGATGATCTTGCAGATAAAAGCCACAGAGAATAGCTACAAGTAATGACTGCAATCCAGGGGAAGTTAACTGTTAAATTAAACTCCGTAAATGACTAACCGCTGTTTTAACAACATTTATAATTTACGTATCAACATTTTGGTCAAGGTGCCTAAAAGTGCTGCTTGGGTCAGCACACCAGAATTTGCCTCTAATCGAGGCCCACAATATACAATGGCATGCATTCACATGTAATGGTAGACCAGAATTTAGCATTATATGCACAAGCCTCAAGCTCATGAACTCCCTTGTGCTCCTCTGCTTGGCTAGGGAGGCGATTGGAAGCTTTTGCTCCAATTTTCAACACTTGGTTTCCAGGGATGGGGACTCGGACTAGAGGACTCGACTCGTGAGTTGCACTGAGTCCCCCCTCTGACTCCAGTCTGACTCGAGTCCCAATATTTTAATGAGACTCGAGACTCGAGACCAAGGACTCGTCAACATCCCTGGGCTGTGCCAGAAGGAGTGGAAAGGAGCGTGATCACCGGTGAAGAGCGCATGGAAGCGAGGCACGCCGCTGCTCGGCCACTATGGACAGCTACTAGGAGCGCAGCCCCAACGATGTGTTGAGATTTATTTTGATTGATGTGTTGTTGTGGGGGGTTTGGGTTAGGGTCAGACATTTTGGGTTTGGCTGCCTCTGCCTGCCTGTTTGGGGTTCCCTGCCTCCTCTGCCTGCCTGGTCTCTTCTTGACCTGTTCAACAGTTGAATTGTCCAAGACAAACGCCTCTGCCTGCCTGCTTTGGGGTTCCCTGCCTCCTCTGCCTGCCTGATTAATTTGGGTTTCTCTGCCTGGTCTGTTCTTGCCAAAATCAGTTGCAGAGTTTTGAAATAAAAAGGCACACTTGTGCCTAGAATTTATTTAAGCCACAAATCTGAAGTAGCCTTATTTTGTTGGGGGGAAACCCCATTGATTTTAATAGGGACTCGTGGAGTCAGTTTTGGGAGTGACTCGGGACTCGAGAGTCACCATTTTGGACCAAGGACTTGGGACTCGAGACTCGGGTCTAAAGACTCGTGACTCGACTCGTGACTCGAGACCAAGGACTCTTCAACATCCCTGTTGGTTTCTTGTTCTGCCCAAACCAGGAAAGTTAGTGTTAACTTTAGTTTACTGAAACAAGCTGGGATCATTAACCACTGTTTGAAGATGGCTTGTTTCCCAAAACCATAGTTAAGACTAACCACATTTTATTGGGGTTTGGACATAACAAGAAACTGTGGTTAGTTTTAAAACATTAAGCAAAAGCTTCTAAAATCTCCTCCTCATGGTCAAGCTAGAAGAGGAATGCAGAGCAGAGAGCATATAAGCCTGATGCTCATGAACATAATGCTAACTACAGTTTAATGTTATGTGTAACCAGGACATTGAAACAGAAAGCATGCCCTGCAAAATGTCCCAAAGCACTATGCAGAAAGCTGATGCAATTAATTCTAAGATAATGTATAGGAATCCATTAGCAGAAGCAACTGTTGCAAATGCAATCCTGGTGAAGAACATCCAAACAGTTTCTCTTCTACTGAAAATACCTATACACTTGGGGTTTTATTTTATTTTTAAGTCACTATTATGCCATGAGGTAAACATCTGGTTAGCACCCAGCTAGAATCTGAAAGCAGTCAAAAAATAAATAAATTAAAAAATGGCAGGGCTATAATTTTTTCCAGGAAATCCATTAGGCCTTGTTTCAGGTATCATATGGATAGAGGTCAATAGTATAAAGAGCAGATGGCTCAGGCAAACAGTCCTTCCACAATATATTGTTAGCTTTCAAACATCTCCCAGAATGCACAGCTTCTTGGAATTGTAGCATTCAGTGAGTTACTGGACCAATATCTAGAGCTTCTACTCTGTAAACGCTGCTCAAAAACACTTTTACTCAGCACAAGAGCAAGTATCTGTGTAAATACAATTTCAGTCATTTAGCGGTAATATTTTAAAGTACAGTAAACATTGTGTGCCAGTTTGTGTTTCGTGTTCTACTAAGGCGATCAACTTTTACTCTTGTTAGTCCCTTTCCAAAATTGAATTATTCTTGCTTTTCATTTTGCTCCCTCAGACACCAGAGGCATTTGGTTCCACAGAGAAAAGGAGCCTTATGGGACATTATCGAAAGTATATTACTTAATTAAGGAGGATTAGGATTCTATGAATAGCCTTGTCTGCTAGACAGACAGACTAGCTTAGGGTTTGTTTATTTGCTTAAGCTGTTAATGGGGTTGTTTTGTTTTTTTTAAACTTTGTTTTTTTCCCCTTTTTCTTTTAAAAAAGAAGCTTTTAGCAGTGTTACTCTGTATGCTTTGAGCTGTGTAACCTCATGTTAGAGGGCATAAGAACGTTTGCCAAGCACCTAATACAAAAAAGGAGTTTGTAATCTAAGGAGGACCAGTCAGGGTACAAAGTACAGTAATGAGGAGTCAGACAATATTTACTAGCAGGTTTAAAACACACACACACACACACACACACACACACACACACAGCCTAAGTTTTCCTAGCTCATTTAACAGCCTACGCTACTATTTTAATCCAGTGGTTTTCCAAAAATTCTGCCTTCAGGGAACCCTTTCTCCACTGTGACTCATCTATCCTTGGTTTACTTTTGGTGCAAGGGCAAGCATCAAGATTAAGGCTCCGATGAAAGGTCCCAGGCAACCTTGTTTTGGTTTCTCCTTCATTTTCTTTGCTGTCACTGCCACTGCCTAATCATTGCAAAAAAAAAAAAAAAAAATCTGGGGCAAGTTGTAGAGGACACGCAGACCATGTTGGGCTTAACTGGTGCCCCAATGTGAACTGAGAGAGTGTCCCTTAAACACACCGAACAATCTCCTGTGGCTGCACATTACAGGGGACAATCATTAAGTGGTTGCCAAAATGTCCTTCAGAGAAGTCTATCTGCCGTTACTGATCTTCATGTTGAGGAACCCAGTAAGTTATCAAGGAACGCCAGGTTTGGCCTGAGCACAGCCTGAAAGCCAACACTGCAATCAAATGCTACAAACCATTCTCGTATTCCCAGTTCTCCTAGTCAGTTAGAGCTTGGGGTGCCTGGCCAGTAGCACATTCCAATTAAACTTCAGCAAGTCTTATCCTTGGTTTTCTTTTGGTGAAAGGGCAAGCATCAAGATTAAGGCTCAGATGAAAGGTCCCAGGCAACCGTGTTTTGGTTTCTCCTTCATTTTCTTTGCTGTCACTGCCACCGCCTATAGAATCATAGAATCATAGAATCATAGAAAAGTAGAGTTGGAAGGGGCCTACAAGGCCATCGAGTCCAACCCCCTGCTCAATGCAGGAATCCAGGTCAAAGCATCTCTGACAGATGTCTGTCCAGCCGCACCTTGAATGCCTCCAGACTGGGAGAGCCCACAACCTCCCTAGGTAGTTGATTCCATTGTCTTATTGCTCTGACAGTCAGGAAATTTTTCCTGATGTTTAGGTGGAATCTAGGTTCCTGTAACTTGAGCCCATTATTCCGTGTCCTGCAAACTGGGATGATCGAGAAGAGATCTTTGCCCTCCTCTGTGTGACATCCCTTCAAATACTGGAAGAGTGCGATCATATCTCCCCTCAGTCTCCTCTTCTGAAGGCTAAACATGCCCAGTTCTTTCAGTCTCTCCTCATAGGGCCTTGTTTCCAGTCCCTTTATCATCCTTGTTGCCCTCCTCTGAACCCTCTCCAGTTTGTCTATGTCCTTCTTAAAGTGAGGTGCCCAGAACTGGACGCAGTACTCAAGATGAGGCCTAACCAGTGCCGAGTAGGCCTCATCTTGAGTACTGCGTCCTAGTCATGGTCCTAGCAACAATCATGTTCCCAGCTACCATTTCCCACTTCTACTTTTCCCACAAAACACTACCATGATGGCAAAACCATTGCTCGCCATCAGAGCTGGCTGCAGATGTCATAATGTAGCAATGAGATTCCGCAAACGATATCTGAAGCTAAGCCTGCGTTGAGGACAGTATTTTTTGCCCTCGCTCTGGAACCCTGTGAGTAGTGAAAAAAGAAACAACAGCGGCCAGCAGCAGTGTGGAGTGCGATCACCATTGGCACTGAGGCGAAAACATCATCCCTGTTGTCTACTCAAAAAAATTCCCTCTCAGCAATTTTTGTGGCCCTCCCCAACAAAAGTGCCAAAACATATGTGCCCCCCCCACTCACAATTTGAGCCTGTGAGCAGGATGACGAAGTAGAGGGGAGGCAATTTTGACACAGCCCTAATTAAGATACTAGACAGCAGTCTTCCCCAACCTGGTGCCCTCCAGATGTATGCTGGCTGGGAATGATGGGAGTTGTAGTCCTATGCATCTGGAGGGCACCAGATTGGGGAAGGCTCCTACACCACATAGAATGCACTCACATAAATGTATGGCACTTTTAAGAACAGCACCTAAATGGTTCCACAGAATTACTATTTATATGTACAGCACAGATTCTTGTTAGGATATTTTTGCTCACCCATATTTTAGTTGAGTACCTCTGCCAGCAACACCTATCACAGGGCACAGAAGCCAAAATTAATGAGGTAGGTGGACTGTAATAACATACCCAACTTATTCAGAGTGTGCATTAAATCCTCAAAAGAACAAAGCCAAGGGTCCCCCGTGCATGCTGGGTAAAAAAGACAAAAGTAATGATTAGTTGGCCACCTCTCTTTTCCCCCCACCACCATTCCCATTACTTAAGCATAAAACAGACTTTTTAAAGGGAGCTTTAATGATCATTAAATATACCTTTACCCTTTAATTAAAATGCAGGCTCCAACTAAGTGCATTGAATTAGCCGAAAATAGCAATACAGCTGGGTCACCTTTGGCAGATTCTCACCCACCACCACGCACAATCTTCCTGTAGCCATTTCCTCTTGAGTGCACCACCTTCATTTAACTGCCAAGACTGAAAGAGATGCAAAAAGACTTGTTTCTTGGCAGAGAGAGAAAGTGTGAAGGGAGGGGAAGGGAACAGCTATTGTGTAACAAGGTGCATTACCTTTTGTCAGAAGGTTCATAAGATTTCAAATTCATCGTGTATTTAAAGGCAGTTTCTTTGTCAACACAATTTAAGAGGAAGGATCTAGCCAGGCAAAGAAATATTCCCACATAGTTATTTAGCCACAGTTTGTCTATATTTAATTGTCAAAAAGGTCACAAGGCTCATGTAATATTTGATGCACATAACCATACTGCCTAGCAAACATGTGCACATGCACACAAACACCAGGCACTGACACTGGAGACTGCTCACTCTACTTACACAAACACCACAACTCTCTCAGACATATATGTGTGCTCATGAACAATTCTCAAAAAAATTTTACTGAATGGATAGAGCAGTGTTCTCCAACCTTGGGTCCCCAGATGTTTTTGGCCTACAACTCCCAGCATGCCCCAGCCAGCTACACTGGCTGGAGCATGCTGGTTGTTGTAGGCCAAAAGCATCTGGGGACCCAAGGTTGGAGAACACTGGGATAGAGGGAAGGAGGACTAAAACTAACTAATACTACCCTGCCATTACAAATGAGAGAAAGGCTTGGTTATCAAAGGCAATAAATGGTTGGTCATATTTATATCCCACCAGCACAGCAGAAGAACAATGGCCAAGAACAGACGGGGGGGGGGGAGGAAGAGTAGTACAACCTTCCCCAACCTGCTGCCCTCCAGGTATTTTAGACTACAACTCCCATCAGTCCCAGCCAACATGGTCAACAGTCAGGAATGCTGGAAGTTTTAGTCTAAAACAGGGGTGGGCAGAAAGTTTTGGACTTCACCTCCCAGCATTCCTAACCATTGGCCATGCTTGACAGAAGCTTCTGGGAGTTGAGGTTCAAAACATCTGGAGAGCTAGCTTCTGCCCACTCCTGCTCTTAAAACATCTGGAGAGCACCAGGTTGGAGAGGGCTGGAGTAGAGGGTAGGGTTTTTTCAAACACATTTCCAAACACCCCAAAATGGCAACTTTTACAGCACTAGTAAAGCAATAATAGCCAGTCCCGTTTACAGAAACGTTAAACTTACTCAATTTATTTTTTTAAAGTAACAATATGAGGAACTTTCCTGCTCCAGCCAAACCTAAGGATTGAAAGTTTTACAGGAAAACACTGGATTTGACATGATGTGTATTCCTGGATGAACTTTTTAAAAATAAAAATAAAAAGCAGCCTCAGGAGTGGGCAAGTGGTGGTGTTTAACCCTCCACTGTTTTTCTGCTCGTACGTCTGGAATTGCATGGGGGGGGAGTAGCTGAGAGGGGGGCGTTTGAGCAGAAAAAGATGGCTGGCAGGGAAAGAATCACAAACCAAGGACACGAACGCACGCACCATTTGTTCACCCAAAACCACCACATCCCAAAGCTGCTTTTAAAAAGACGCATACCTGCATAAACAGAGCTACAGAGCCAAAACCACTATCTGTGATCATCACAGACCCATTCCTTCCCCCAAGCCCTAAGGCATGTGCAGAGAACTTAGGGGAGGGAAGGCTCTTTGCCCTTGGGGAAAGGCTTTTGCAGGACATGCATGCATGAATGCTTTGCTGATGCTGCCTCCTGCAAAAAAAACCCATGGGGAAAAGAAGAAAAGAGGAGAGTGGCTTCTCTCTTAAAAGTAGGTACAGGGATACTCACCTGACAGGGGAAGAAGGACACTTGCTGCTGGTGAGCAGGCAAGCGAATTCATGGAACTCTGCCTATAGCATCCAGTTTGTACCCACATCTTCCCTGCCTCTTGGATATTTGCTTAAATATCCGACCCTAATAGAAGATACTGGACAGTAGCTTCCAGTCCAGTAGAGACTACAGTAGAGGAGGTTACAGGCAGTCCCCAGGTTACGAACGAGATCCATTCATAAGTCTGTCTTTAAGTCGAATTTGTATGTAAGTCAGAACAGGTACATATAGTTCCCTGGCTCTACATTGTTTATGTAGGGAAAAAAGTAAGATACGCCGTTTACATAGAATATAGCGTAGTATACATTAAAAACTGCATTTATGCAAATTGCGGCCATTTTTACGTATACTACACTATACTCTACGTAAATGACGTAGAGCCGGGGAACCAGGAAGTCCAGCGAGTGCCTCAGCTGGCGCTCGCTGGAGGCCCGGCAGTCCATTTGTTAAGTACGAGTTGTACGAAAGTCGGACGTTCGTAACCCGGGGACTGCCTGTACGTTCCTGCACAACTCAAGGAAGCGTCCCTCTTATTCAAGGCTTCTACGAGATAGATACACCTGAGCAACAAGACTATGCAAACATTTCTAGGCTCTGAAGAGATTGAGCAATTCTTGATGATGGCATGCAAACCACAAGGGGGGAAAGCAGACTGACTGGATGTTTATAGAGCCTTACAGCTCAAACACATTTTGTGTGTCTGGAGAAATAGTGAACATTTTCTAAATTACTCATGGTTCTTTCAGCTTCACAAGACAAAGATTCGGGAGACTAGTATCCTGTATCCCATCCAGGACACCACAGAGGGGCAAAAGGCCAAATGAATCAAACGGGGGGGGGGGGGGAGTTTCCATAGGGATCATTACTGTAATGGAGGTATAATAGTATAAGGCAGTTTCCTGTGTTCCTGAGTCAGACCATTCATTGGTCTATCTAGCCCAGTACTGTGACACTGACTGGCAGCAACTCTCCAGGATTTCAGGCAGGCGTTTTTCAAGCCCTACCTGGAGATGCCGGGGATCGAACCTGGGACCTTTTGCATGCAAAGGAGGTGTTTTACCACTGAACCACGGCCCCTCCTGCATGCCCCCCTTCATTATACCTATGTTTATGAAGAGATAGAGGGGTTTCTTTTTAAAGTACAGACTAGCCTTGCCTCCAGAATTATTAAAGAATAAGTGGAATCTGCAACAAAATGTTGCAGTGTTGAGTGCTCCTGTTCAGACATGCCCTCCTCTGGGATATACCATTCCATTCCCACTCCATTCCCCCTCCCCAGTTTTCAGTGGGGGTTCTCCCAGCATTCCATGCTCATGGAGCATATTCAGTCCTCACTGGGCTGTTTGGAGGGGAAAGTCCATTTTGGACGGCGCCATTTTGGCTACATAAGGACCAGCACTCAGATAACTGAGATTGCTATAGGTATATCGACTTTCCCCAACCTGGTGCCCTCCAGATGTGTTAGACTACAACTCACATCATCCGTCAGCCAGCACAGTATGCTGGTGGATTATAGTCCAACACATATGGAGGGCACCAAGTTGGAGAAGGCTGGTATACAATCTCCTTTATTTGGAGAAGTGACTCCCATGCCCAAGATATGCTTTCATCTATATGCATGCTTACTACTTCAAATATCATAGTCTCCATCCCACATGACACAAGCCATTAAATTTATTTCTGAATTTACCATTTTAATGCAGCAGTGTCCTAGACACAAATCCAATACATTCCAAAATCATGTCTACAAATCCTGAAACAAATCCAGATGTCAGGCAGCAGAGAGTTAACCAACCACAGATGGCAGGCCATATTCTTCCCACCAAAGAGTCACAAGCTTCTTGCCTGCTTTGTGCATACCACTCAAAGCCAGTGCACAATCTCAGGTCAAAACATTCCTGGCTTCGTCACTATTATCATCTTATGCCACCAAAAAGGATGCTAAACCTTGCTAACAACCCCCCAAGGGCACCTCACTGAGTCTTGGGAGATTTTTGCCAGACTAGGCTCTCTTAGACTCTTTGAACTCAATGCATTATTAAAATAGCATGAGGGGGAAAGGAAACAGCATTTTGGAGCTAGAGTCAGCAGTGATGAGAAATCAATCTCTCAGCTTGGCCCAGCTTTAGCTTAAATGCAAACAAATCTAGGGAACAACTACATTATTACTGTTGATATGATGCTAATATTAATTCTGGCAGTTCATACGCAAGTCATTGATTTTTTACCCTCTTTTTATTACAGCTAAAGTGCTAGCAGGAACACCAGCACATTATTCTATTATTTCTTAATACAGAATGAAAAGGCTCTGGATTAAAACAAGAGGGCCAGGCAGCGGCTGCACATTTAAGAGGTCATAGCAAGACCACTTGTTTTTGCCTCAGGTTTGTTGTCCATGGTTTGTTGTTGAGTTAACTCTGGATTATTTAACCAGAGTTAAATAATCCCATAAACAACCCAGAGTTTCCAGGTTCGCACATCACGAAACAACCTAGGAAGAGGGCGTTACTGGGTTGTTAACTGAAAGTGGAAACAAAGCATGTACAGGAGGCAGTGCACTTGTCACTTTGCTTGTCCCCGACCATTCCTGGCTCAAACAATCCTGGAATTGCAGCATGACGTGCAAACCCAGTTATGGGGAGAATCTGTCACTTTTATATCCTGGAAGCATTTTCTCCAAGAACCTCAAGGCGGCATACTTGGCTCTTCCTTCCCCCCCCCCCCCCATTACTATCCTCACAACAACCTTTCTGAGGTTTGGTTAGTCTAAAAAATAGTAACTAGCCCAAGCCTACACAGGGAGCTTCATGGCTAAATTTGGATTTGAACCCAAGTCTCCCCAGTGCTAGGCCAACACTCTTTCACTTTTGGGGTCAGTATTATTAGTAAATAAACCTGATGTGGATCATAGGAGCTTAGAACAAGCAGTACAATCTGTGCTCACACATTCAGGACTAGTCACATGGATTTCTCATCCTGCTCACTCCCATGACAAAATGCCAGCTTGGTTGCTGGACAAACAGAACATTATCCCATGCCATCACCAGCACCTTTCAGAAAACACCCAGAAACCAAAGACCCCTTCTTCCCTCCCTCCCCCAGCTTTAATTTTCAAAATTTCAAAAAACTCATATATCAGGGTTAACTCAGGTTTTGCATATTTGAGGTTACCATATCAGACGGCGAATATTTACAATAACTGTAACATATTCAGCAACCATAATTTGTCCTTGTGCAAGTGAATGAATGCAGCAGCAAGCAATTATGTCCATTACATGCACCCAAAATATTAAAGTTTACTGTGTCTCTGGCCCCTGACTGCATGAGCATTAGCTACTGTCCCTTGGCACATTTCCAATGAGGTCTACAACACCGGAACAAGATGTCAATGTCTGTTATGGTGTGTTCATAAGGGAAGTGCATAAATCCAAAAGGTGCTAAGTAGGGTAGGGTAAATTAAGAAATGAAGTGAAAACTAGACACACTTATAGTGGGTATAAATCAGTCATCATCTCACTAAATCCTCCCCAAAACCCTTGGCCAGGCCTTATGCTTGGTGCTAGAACAAAGAATCCTTACACAATTGTTAGGATAGGAAATGTATTTATTTTTTTAACAACAGGGAGGTGATGCACCGTGAAAACACAAAAGTTGACTTTAAAAAACATTTGCTGCCAAAAGAAATCATTCACACACGTTGGATAGACTGCATTGTTGTTTATTACTGCACTACACCCTTACAATCCATAGAAAACCTTTAAATGATTGCTCAGAAGCAAGCTTACTTGTGCATACATGCAAACAAGAGATCTACTGTGTTCTGCATTTTCTAAATCCACCAGTTCAAAATGTAACCCCATGAATCAGCAGGGGCTGTATTCAGATTAGGTCAGAAATTTGGAATAGCACTGATGTTATAAATTAAAGGTTTGGGATAAAGTGAACCACTCAACAACTCTTTGTTGGTTTCAGCTGCACCAGCGTTCCCTGAGAATACATCCATATGAGCAGTCACTGAATCAACCCCACTGATAGATCTACCCTTGAGAAGCCCTGCAACTACAATTAAAATAGCGTGAGTTTCAACGGCAGCAGCAAATGCCACAGCAGTGTTACTTGCACAGTATTTCACAGTATCTGGTTGCCGGCCAGATGGGCGATTAATAAATGTAAATAAACAATTTTTTAAAAAATTAAAAAATCTCAGTGACTCTCTTTAAATCGACCTTCTGCCCTCCTCTATGCAGCTATCAATATTCTATGTTTTTTTTTTGCACACAGCAGACTTTAAAACAATGTCGTACATGTCATTAGAAATGCCCCAATTTTCTGAACAATATGAGTCAGTCAGTCAGGCGATCACTCGTGACCGAGTAAGATTGTCTTCCAGGATAAAAATTTACAAAAAGGAGATTTTAAAAGGAGGAAATTCTAAAGAAAATTGTGTAGACTCTAGCGATGGGTCCGTAAGTGACTGTGGAGGCCAATTCTAGATCCACACAGCTTCCCACAGTGAGGACACAGGTTACCAGATGGAAGATGGTCCTGTAAAGGATTCATTTGACGTGCTTTTCGCTTAGCACGTTTCTCCCTTTCACCTTGCACTCGAGCTTCTTCAAAGTCCATAGAACCTTTGTGAAAGGCCAACCTCCAGTTAGATCGTTCATGGGCCAGAGCTTCCCAGTTTTTGATGTTTATATTGCTTTTTTTTTAGATTTGAAGGATCATTTTTTCAACGCTAGTAGTCTTTGCTTCTTCCAGTACACTAACATTTGTTCGCCTATCTTCCCAAGTAATTCGCAGGATTTTCAAGAGGCAACGTTGATGAAATCTTTCTTCTAGAATCTCCACACATTAAAGAGCAGTAATTCAAACTACCCCCTCCCCCGGTACCCGTCATACAATTATCAAACACCAAATGGCAGCGATATTGAAGTAGGAGATGGCAATTGGATTTCTGCAGTGGTAAAGTCTTGACTCTGGATGAAGAGAACAAACATGTCTGCTTCAGACATAACGATCTCAGTCTAATATACCGAGAATGAGCCTTGGGCCTGCAGGCTTTGTCCTCACTCATCTGCTCCCTCTTCCACGTTCAGTGCTTTCCCCCCCCCCATGAAATTTTATTTTATTTCAAAATAAAGTTAACAAAATAAAGGAAACAAAAAGAAGAACATACATAATAATAAGTCAAGATCACTAAAGAAACAAAGGAATGCACTAATTATAATTCTGAGCCTATAACCGATATGCTTATGGAACATCTACAGTAAAACAGCCTAAGTAGGAGCTCAATAACTAATGAAGGAGTAAAAAATACAAATTTATGCAGCATATAAAAGGAGCATGTGTGGGTGCATCTTTTTTGTATGTGTGTATTAGTCAGAAAAAATATAGGCAACTGTACTTGGTTGGAGAATTTGATCACAAGTTTCAAGGGCTTCAGCATGGGAAATAAATGGAAACCATGGTGCCGTAATTTCTTTCTTAAAATTAGGATTCCTTGCTTGCTGTACTTTTGGAGTAAGTTTATACATAGTCATAGTCTCCCAAATTTTATCAACCCGTTGCTCTTTAGTTGGTTGCTTTAGAGACTTCCAATTACACGCTATACATGACTTTGCAGCTGTATACAATTGCTTAAGAAGGTTTTTATGCAGGAATCCGGGATCATAAAGTTCAAAAAGATGAAGCATAGCTTCAGGAGCTGCCCGTGGGCTGATGTGAAGAGATTCCTGACAGTAATCAGCAACCATATTCCAAAACTCCTGCACTGCTGAACATTCATTCCGAGCAAAGATTAAAGTATGAACCAATCTGACCATCTTCGGTGCTTTTAACGTGGTTTATTAAACCACCATTTCCTGTTCCAAAGTTTCCCCGTTCAGATGCAACACAATAAACCCTGGAGGCCTTTATTATGGTTCATGAGGGGGGAAGAAAGGATGAAGGGGGTGGGGGAGAGAGAGAGAGAGAGAGAGAAAGAGAGAACACATGCACAACGCTCATTCTCAGTCTGATAAGCCATGGTTTATCACACTGAGATAGTTACATCTGAAGCAGGCCACCGCCTCCACAATATGGGACTCTAAAAAGAAAGGCACATACATTCCTTTAGCCAGAGACCATCATACCTACAGACTGGAGTGCTAAGCAGATGGAAAATGAAATCAGATTAAACAGCATGACAAGCCATTAATAGTAGACAAACCATGGTTTGCCTGCTTGTTAGGAAGCTTAAACCATGGTATGGCTTCTTAACTATGAGTAGAGCAAACCATGATTTTATTTTTTTGGCATGATGCCTGAACTGAGCCAGAATAGTCTGGAAATGACTGCACTTTAGCACTACTGAACAGAAAATATCAGTCCCACATCGAATTGTATAATGAAACTGACCATGCAAAGCACCATATTCACATCAGCTCATACAAGCCAACAGTCAAAAACTAAATGGAAAAAGTTATTGCTTATGAAAGTACATTTAGTTTGAATCACATGAGGAGTAAATGCAGGTGATGTGACCGTTTAGAAATCCGGGGAAGGGGAGACACACATAGCGAAATTACAGATTTAAACCATTTTAGCAGTGTCTTTAACGTTTGAAATGGGCATACTTGACAGCCTATTGAATTGGTTTAATAGTTCTACTTAAGTATTGTCTCTAGATAGCTTTTATCAAAAAATATAGCATAAATAGCTGAACTGCAGTTGAGGACGTAAATAATCATCATCATCATCATCATCATCATCATCATCTATTTATTTAGATACTAGCTAAAGACCTATCAGTACAATGGTCTGCATTTTCATTCCCCTATAAAATCTTCTTCACGTCTTGTGACCTATTTACTCTTGCAACAATCCTTTCAGGCTCAGTCTTCTCTGCTTACCCCACCTGTCTTCATGCCATTGTCTGATTCCCCCGCAGTGTCAGAGTGTAGCTTTTCAGGCCAGGGTGTCATGGCACCTTTGGCTGTCATTGGTCTACTTGCTCTGATGGCACCGTGTGCCCTGGCAGCCCTAAGCCAGGCAGTTATCTGCTAAGTGGGACTTGGCAGGCCTTAGAATTGTTAGTCAAACATCCATGAAATTAAGCTACATCAGTAGAGCTTGGATGTCACAGGCTTCAAAGGACATCTTGCTGGTGAGAGCGCTTGAGCAAGGAAACGGGACAGATGCGCTGCTGCTTTTTTATATAGAGAGAAACGTTTTCATATAATTTTACTTTGCGAAATACTGTCACCCACCAAAAAAGACACGTGCAGGGCAAAACAAGCTCACCGACTATTCGATAATATTATACAACAGAGACTCAAAAGAAGGAAACAAAATGGTGCTGCTTACATCATCTGAACAGCAGAAAAGAGAGGGAAAGAGTTCATATAAACTACCGTAAGCAGAACATGGCAGAGTGGAAGCAGAGCAGGAAGGAAATCCAAACAGTTGCTTTAGAGCAGGACCTGCCAAACAGCCACTTCCTCCAAGGAAGCTGCATACCACTACCCCCAGCAGAAACAAACTGGCAGGTCACACTGATGTTGCCTTATTTTGCCTTTAAGAGACTAACCCCCACTTCCCCTTCTTTACTTCGGCCAGCCTTTTACCCCATCTGTATTAACAGCCACCTTTCTGAATTTAAGTATTCATTTTTTACATGATGTCTTCCTACCTGTGGAAAAGCTCTTCCACTATTGCAATAGAAAGGACAGAAACTGTAATTCCTTAAAAAAAAACACCAAAAAAAACCACCTTTCATGCACATGGGTGAATGAGGGCCAAACTAAACATTCTGGTAATCACACATAATTTAGCTATGCGTGATAGGTTTCCTTATGCTGGTTTAAGCATGTGTGACCCTGACTTGAAATGGAGCCATGCACACTTACACCAGCATAAGGAAACCTATCACACATAGTTAAACTATGCATGATTACCAGCGCATTTAGTTTGGCCCTGAGATTGTGAGAATGTGCAACGTGTGATCTTCACTGAATGATGCCAAGAGTGGAACAGGGCCTCATAACTAAGAAGTACATGTTGTAAATATGTCACTGAGTTTGGGCTCTTGCATTCCCTTAAGATAGAGGGAGCTAACAAGGAGGACCAAATATATGGCTGCTAGAAATGGCTCTTTAGCTTGCAGCACATCAAAAGCCCTGAGGCAAATTAGCATTAATATATAGCCAATCTTGCCAGGTCTAAACACAAGCATCTGCAGGACCACCCCAAATAAAAAGCACCACAATTCAATTTGTGAAGCTTGTGGGACTTTAATAACACAGGGAATGTGAAGAATTTGAGAGCCGTGGCACACTCTTCTTGTTGCTAGCAACTAATAGCTATGCTCAAAGGTCTTTTAGAAACTCTTAACCCGCCACTCACTCATTAGCTTTACATTTTGTAGTTATGCAATACTGCTCTAAAAGGAGAAATATTCCGGGTAAACATATCCTGAAGGGAATTTTTTCCTGCCCTTCAAGATTCTAAAAAAGGAAGTTGCTGCCTCAATTCATAACCCTATCATGCATAGAAGATATAAATAGATCACTCAACTTCTTAGTTCACACATCGTGAAACAACTCAGGAGCCGGGCTCCTGAGTCCTTAATTAAAAGTGGAAACAACAAGTGTGCAGCTTGCACACTCCATTTGTGCCCACAATTTCTGGGTTAAACAACCCGTGAATTGCCACTGTGACGTGCAAACCAGGTCAACTTCTCTAGGGCAGTGAAGACAAAGGCTTTTTGATACCGTAAATAGTAGACAACGTTAAAAAAAAATATATTTCCTGATTTTCCTGCCTCAGTAACATTTCAAATATATAGACCCCTGTTACAAGGACTAGTTCAGCGAACCTTAGGCTCAGGCACTCCCACGTTCTCCTCCTCCTCCAGCATAGCCACATGGAGATCAGAACCTTCTGCTTTGGATTAAACATCAGTTTAGCATTACAGTAATACCTTAGATTGAGAGCATAATTTGTTCCGGAAACGTGCTTGTAATCCAAAACACTCTTATATCAAAGCGAGTCTCTGGCGGGCATGAGCGGGGCCGATTTCGGCCCGCTCAAGGCGAGCAGTTACATCCCTACGACTTGTCTTGCAAGACCTTGCTCGTTTATCAAGTCAAAAAATTTTTAAAAAATTTGCTTGTCTTGCAAAACGCTCTCAGACCAAGTTACTTGCAATCCAAGGTATTACTGTATATCCAAACTCTACACTGTGGTTAATCTTAAATATAGTTAGTGACAAGCCAGTTTCATAAACTATAGTTTGAAGTTGGCTTGTTTCTACTAACCATAATTAAGACTAACTGCAATTGTTTAGGTTCAGATATCACGACAATAGGAGTTGTAAGCTGATGGTAATATCCAAACCATATGGAGGTTGCCTACCTCTGTGTCATGTTATGACGTGAGGAGACAATTACGCAACCCAAGTTAAAAATCCCTTTGTCGTATAGCATGCCATCTTGCCGACTGTCAACTGAAGAGATCAGCACATCTCCAGATTGAGCTCATTAAGTTACGTAACCTATGGACTTGTTCATCAAAAGTAATGCAAGTGAAATACCAAAATTAAAGACATCTTAATGCAGGTACACAATTGCTTGCATTTTTCATCTCATCTAGCTAAATTATATGTTTGAGGAGGATGTTCCAAAAGCACAAAGAGAAGCAGCCTCAACCAGAACTTCCTTGGCTTTTAATTACACTTGGCTCCAAGTTCTGAAAGTCTACCTTCCCATTTCAGTTTTGCAGTTCTATTAATGTCTTTAAAAGTAAGAAAAAGCTGTGAAAAGGGAATGCAAGCTTTTGCAGCTGCATACAAATGAGCTTTCTGCCAAGTAAAACACTGAAGAAGATTGCTTCTGTTAACAAGTTGTAATTTAAGAAAATGGGGCAGGGGGAGATGCACAGAAGGAACCAAAATAATGCAGAATGCTTGAATATCCAAAAGTTCTTTTCAAGGTCAACACAAGCTGCCCACTTCTGCCCTACACGCGAGTAGCTGAACACCTGCATAGGGGAACAATTTGCCAATGATATACTTGAACAGAGATGGTTAGTAAAATAT
Source organism: Shinisaurus crocodilurus (assembly GCA_021292165.1). Classification (NCBI taxonomy): domain Eukaryota; kingdom Metazoa; phylum Chordata; class Lepidosauria; order Squamata; family Shinisauridae; genus Shinisaurus; species Shinisaurus crocodilurus. The sequence goes on from CM037880.1 coordinate 136,644,600, forward strand.
CCTTGCTATCAAGAAAAAGTGTATCTGGAAAAATAAAGGAGGTAACACACGGGAGCAAAAGTACATCGGGAGTAAAAATTAAAGACATGCCATTAAAAATAGATCAGAAACAGTAGAAATCTAAAACATTCTTTTTCAATGTCTTGCTTTGAGTGACTCTTTAAAAGATGAAAAGGTACTAGCTTTTCTTCTTCTTTTTTTCCTGACAAGAAGTTTCTCTATTTTTCATCCTAATTCAGAACTAACTTTGCCAGAGATCTTTAATGCCACATGAAACAAAAAATCAGTTTTTCATCCAGTGCTTAAAAGCATAAAAGACAGGCCCCATAATCAGAGAGAAACTCAGCTGAAAAGTTACTAACACATGACTATCAGAAGTTAAGAGGTTGAGTAAATTAGTATTATTCGTTTGTGGTTTATTGAAAGTAGGCATGAAAAGGAATAAAAATGTTTTTGTTGTAGCACAGCGCATAGACCACATGACTCTGGAATTGCTGCACATTTATAAGGCGCTAAGAGATACAGCAACCACCCCAGGATATAAATACCATAATTATCCAGATTCACCATGTTCTGCTCATTTAACTGTGGCTCACGCTGGCTCAGCTTGTCTGAGTGTGGAAAGCTAAGCAGGGTCAAGCCTGGTTGTTACTTGGATGGGAGACCCCTCCTCTAGTTTCCTGCATTGAGCAGGGGGTTGGACTCGATAGCCTTGTGGGCTCCTTCCAACTCTCTATCTATGAAATCTATGAAACTCCACTGCTATATAGCTTGGTATATGGGGCATGAATAATGCCCTGCCTTCCCCCTCCTGCTTACCTTTCACTTTTTGCACTTCACCTGCCCACAAAACAACACACCCCTAGTATCTGCTGACACACCTTGATGTATGCAATTACAAAGCAGGGTGTGTTCATAACCACTCTCACCCAAGCATTAAGAGGTTTTTTCTCCTCTTCTAGTTTGTGTGGATAAGGCCTTTTCTTGCGCAAGAAATGTGGATACTTAACACAGGGGCCATGAGGTGCAACTAGGACACCATTGAGGGCAGGCAGAGTGGGAAATGGATCCAAACTGATCTAGGGGGCATAATATAACAGAAGGTGTACAAAGGAACATTTTCTGGTGGGTTGTGCTTTATGTTAAAAAGTAAGAGGAAGTGCTGTTTGGATCTCTTTTCTCAGGCACCACTACTTTGGGCCACCCCTGATTTAGTACTGATTTTTAGTTAATACTTACGCTGCACCTAAATTTTTCTTTTTAAAAAAACAAACCCAAAAAGTGGCCATGTTGACCATAAGAAAAATTCCAAATGCCGTATTAGTGTAATTCCTTTATTAGGTCATCCAAAAGATCACAAAAATTGTGCAAGCTTTCGAGATCTCCTGATCTCTTGACTTATTAAGAGATCTGGAGATCTTGAAAGCTTGCACAATTTGTGTGATCTTTTGGATGACCTAATAAAAGTATTACACTAATATATATTTTTCTTATACAGTCATGCCTTGGATTGAGAGCATAATTCGTTCTGGAAACGTGCTTGTAATCCAAAACACTCTTATATCAAAATGAAATCCCCCCAAAAAAATTTGTAGAGATTTTTAATTTAAGCCGTACTACAGTACTTGTATTGCAAGACGCCGCTTGTATATCAAGTCAAAAAAAATTAAATAAATATTTAAAAATTTGCTTGTCTTGCAAAACGCTCTCAAACCAAGTTACTTGCAATCCAAGGTATTACTATATATATTCTGTACAGATATTTTCTATACAGATATTAAAAGACTGTCACCTGCCCAAAGACTCACACTCGGCTGGATACTAAACAAAAAAAAAAAAAGGAAGAGGAAGAGGAAAAGACGCATTGGAGCAGCTGCACCTTTGCACCCTAGGCTGGCCTCCTCCTTGCCATGATGTCCTTCCTGGGAGGCAGGGGGTACAGACTTCCAATGGCCCTTGGCCTCCTGATTGATGGCAGAGGCCAGAATGTGCTTCTTTTCAGCTCTGCAGCCGCCGCCGCCGCCGCAGTCCCCCCCCCCCCCCGGCAACATATAGCATACAAGCAGCCTCAAGGCAATGTTGCTTATGAGAGACACACCCTTCTCTCCCCTGGCCCACTGAATACAGTCATGCCTTGGATTGAGAGTACCGTATTTTTCAGTGTATAAGACGATGCTTTTTCCTTAAATTGATAGTCGAAAAATTGAGCGTCGTCTTATTCACGGAAGTACGGTAAATCTGAGGAAGCTTTGAGAGAGGAGCGAAACGGGGCCCCAACCTACCGTAACCTCCGCTCTGCCTCCCCAGACTACCTCGCTCACTTCCAATCCCTGCCGGACTGCTCGGCCTCACAGGGTGGCGGCGGCGGGCAGAAAGCAGAGAGAGCAAGAGAGTAGCGGCGGCAGCAGCGGGTGAGCTTGACCCAGACAGGCAGAAGGCGCCCTGTCCGCCCGGCCGCCGCAGGAGAGCAGGCGTGCGTGCGCGAGCGGCGGGGAGCGCTGCTGCAGCGCCCGCCTGCCCGGAGCCCTGCAGGGCGAGCAGCAGTCCTGTGCCAGCGTCTCCTGAGGGGGAAGGGGAGGAGGGACGACTGAGCCACCCGGCGCAAGCCGCCCGCCCGCCCTGAGCCCTGCAGGGCGGGTGGCAGTCCCATGCGGTGCGGACTGCCGCGGAGGCTGCGCGTGTGCTCAGGGGCATTGAGGGCTGCTGCGTAGGCCGCCCGCGGGAGCCTAGGCCTCGCCCGCCCGCCTGCCCCTGCCCGGCCTCTCACTGCCAGCTCCTGCTTGCGCTTGACCTGCTCAGGGTGCGGGGAGAAGCCAGCGAGGCGGAGCGGAGCCCGCGAGGGGAGCAGCTCGGGTGCGCCCGCCGCCCGGCCCAGTCCTGCTGCGCGCCGCAGCCCAGGCACCGGCAGCCCTCTGGGAAGACGAACATGGGCTGAATTGCCCATTCACAAACACCCCACCCAAAATACTGATTTCTAAATTTTGGGACAGAAAAGTGGGGGTCGTCTTATACATGGGGTCGTCTTATACACAGAAAAATACAGTATAATTCGTTCTGGAAACGTGCTTGTAATCCAGAACACTCTTATATCAAAATGAAATCCCCCCCAAAAAAATTGTAGAGAGATTTTTAATTTAAGCCGTACTACAGTACTTGTATTGCAAGACGTCGCTTGTATATCAAGTAAAATATATATATATATATATATTAAAAAATTTGCTTGTCTTGAAAAACGCTCTCAAACCAAGTTACTTGCAACCCAAGGTATTACTGTACATGGCTTCAGCAACACCTTAAGATTTCTGCCATTATGGGTAAACGACAGGCACACCCCTTAAAAAAAAACTGGTCAGAGCTTTTAATTACAGCTACCAGTTTCTCTACAGCAAATATTCTTCTAGTCTAGCAGTTGTAATACATGAATGTTACCAGATGTCCAGACATTTAAAACCTAGTATGTTTTAATTATACCACAGTTCTGAGGGGTTGCCCCAAAGGCCATGGTTTTAAATGGAACTTTGAAATGGTCCCCATCTGCCCACATACTCCCTGGGAAATCCTGCCTCCTGATCAATTTAATCATAATTCTCTTAACAAAACAAAAACGAGAGGAAGATTATTCAGTTCACATTCTTGTGACATTTGCCTTTATTTAAAAGTACAGCATGTTATCTTGCAGAAAATATTTATATTTTTAAAAAATAATAATGAATTAATGTTTTGGGACCATTAACAGAACATCATTTCCTGTTCTTAAACCAGCAAACAAAACAACAGCAGAAAAAGCGGGGGTACCAAACTATGGAATTAAACCATCACTTTAAGATAATTTAAACATAGGAAAATGAAATATTGCCTAACACAACACCTCTAGATGGCCTGGGATTGCTGCAGGATCAACCCACTTTTCCAAATCTTCTGGAGGCAGATCTTCCCCCAGGCTCAGGGACAACCTGCCACTCCTAGAAGGAAATAGTTGATGGTCAGTTGCATGTGCATCTACACATCCAAGTAAGGTTGCAATGCTACCCTCCTATGTGAAGTGGTCAGCTCCCAGGGATGGGACAAAAATCCTATATAAGCCAGTACCTAGTTCACAAATACATGAAGAAATCTGTCATTTTTGTAGAGCTCAACTTCCCTGTAAATAACTCCCAGCAATTCCTGACTGAACAAAGTACTTCACGTCCCTTTCAAAACATTAATAACACAGATGAACCAAAAAGCACAGGGCCAAAAAGCACAACGACAGAAGCAGCTGAAGCAGAAATATATTCTTTCTGAGTATTCAAAGAACTAAAGCAAACCACCACCCCAGCCAGCAGGTGGGCCCACAAGTGCGCCTCCCAGTCATAGAGGGGCAGAAGCAATCTGTCCCTTGCCATGCTTAGCACTTGGGATCATCATCATCATCATCAGGCGATCACTCGTGACCGAGTAAGATTGTCTTCCGGGATAAAAGGAGGAAATTCTAAAGAAGATTGTGTAGACTCTAGCGATGGGTCCGTAAGTGACTGTGGAGGCCAATTCTAGATCCACACAGCTTCCCACAGTGAGGACACAGGTTACCAGATAGAAGATGGTCCTGTAAAGGGTTCATTTGACGTGCTTTTCGCTTAGCACGTTTCTCCCTTTCACCTTGCACTCGAGCTTCTTCAAAGTCCATGGAACCTTTGTGAAAGGCCAACCTCCATTTAGATCGTTCATGGGCCAGAGCTTCCCAGTTTTCGATGTTTATATTGCATTTTTTTTAGATTAGCCTTATGAACATCTTTAAACCTCTTATATTGACCACCGATATTCCGCTTTCCATCCTTGAGTTGGGAGTAAAGTAACTGCTTTGGGAGACGGCAGTCAGGCATTCGAACAACATGACCGGTCCACTGAAGTTGGCGTTGAAGGATCATTTTTTCAATGCTAGTAGTCTTTGCTTCTTCCAGTACACTGACATTTGTTCGCCTATCTTCCCAAGTAATTTGCAGGATTTTCCGGAGGCAACGTTGATGAAACCTTTCAAGGAGGTGGAAGTGACGTTTATAGATAGTCCATGTTTCGCAGGCATACAATAAAGTTGGTAATACAATGGCTTCATAAACCAGTGTTTTGGTCTTCTTACAAATATCCCGATCCTCGAACACTCTATGTTTCATTCGAGAAAATGCGGCACTTGTGGAGCTCAGACGATGCTGGATTTCACTGTATGCTGGGATACTCTCCCATTGACTACCGCAACCTCCACTATACATCCAGCTGACCAAGTGGTTACATGCACATACATCAGTCACAACTGAATAATGTTTCGACCTTTCTGCTATTTCCCCATTTATGCTGTAGGCAGGTGTAAAAAAAAGTTCTCCATCTTGACTTGCACTGCCCTCAACACTAACATAAAAGAAAGCCTTATGTCAGATTCTTGGTCTTTCAATTTTCTCAGAGTCAATCTGAGATACTGTCACACATAGTGCTCTGTATACTCAAAACTGTATCAGTGACCATTTGCAAAGAATTGTTGTCACCCAGTGGAACTCCTGCGGGGATAACCTTCCCTTATATAAACCAGAAACTGCAAACATTTTCCTAATCCATAAACCTAAACTATGTAATTTCCATCCCAAATTAAAGATTAAATTGTCCCAGTATGTAAACACTACTGATTTTATTGGGATGTGAGCGTAAATAGTTGAGACTGGAGGTGCAACCCAGAGAAACAGGTGCCTGGTTCAGCACTTAAACCCCACTGATTGCAGTGGATTTAAAGTTGCAATCCTAGCCACAGGTCGGCTGCTTAAATCTCATTGAAATCAATGGGATTTAAGCAGCTTAACTACATGTAGGATAGCAGATCTGGATGTACCTTCCTTTTACTGGTTTGCACCATGGGCCCATAAGTTTCAACATCTGGAGGCTTATTTTCCACTTGATAACCTACATACTATGTAAAACCAACTATTCAGTTTTAAAGACAGGATTATAGGTGATGAAATCCAAAACTGTGATAACTATGGATGTGGAAAATACCAAGGGATGGCCCACACCTGGGCTGGAGCTGCAGTTACCACTTTAGAGGCAAATTAAAAATAAAAGCCAGTATATTAATAGCTCGAGGAAGACTAGAAAATTGGAAAATGGGTAAGGAATGATATTGTAAATATATGACACGTTAGCCTGGCACATGGTGCAGAGGACTCCAGGCAAGAGTCCCAGGTTTTTTGGGGGAGCAAAAAGAACTGGAAGTCATGCAGAGACAAAAAATCTCAGCCCCCAAGTGAAATGCCATGACTTGCATTGGTAAGCAGCAATGTGTGAAATGAATCAATGTTATTCTTTAATTGGCTGCAAGGAGCTCTATTTAGTCTTTGGCAACCAGAAGGGAAAGTAGAGAAAGAAACGGTCAGATTGATTTCTATGAAAAACAAAGCCACCAATGTTAATGGAACAGCATCTTACCTACTTGACACTAAAACAAACTGGATTCAGTTTTATTTTATACAGAGATCCATAATCATACAACCAAAAAAAAAAATAGTACCAATACATATATCCCCTACTACAGAATGACCCACAACTCAGGATCACAACATCAACACCAACAAACTGATTTTAAGACCCGTTTTACCAACTTGGCTTATCTCAAGGAAATATGTTTTTGAAGAAGCGATTAAAGGTGCAATCTTATGCATGTGTAGACAGAAAAAAAGCCTACAACTCCCAGCATGGCCCAGTCAGCCGTGCTGGCTGGGGTATGCTGGGAGTTGTAGGCCTTTTTTCTGTCTACAACAGGGGTCTTCAAACTAAGGCCCGCGGGCCACATCCGGCCCGCCTTGCCTTTTTATCCGGCCCGGCGGCCGATCGGCAGAAGCAGACTTTTTTTTAACTCTTTCGCTTCAAGCGCCGATTCTTTTGTCGAGTATGCTCATTTGTGTGATGGCAAAAGCAAAAGTATATTTGTGTTAGGCACGAAACAATTGTGCAACTATATATGTAAATACCACCAGCCCTGCCAGGAGTATTCATTAATATTCCCCCTTCTTCCTTCCCCATTCCTTTTTCCTTGTGTGTCGTGTCTTGTTAGATTGTAAGCCTGCGGGCAGGGACTGTCTTGTTAATTGCTGTAAGCCGCCCAGAGAGCTTCAGCTATTGGGCGGTATAAAAATGAAATAAATAAATAAATAAATAAAATAACTTTCCATTTAAGGGGGGAAATTCACCTCTATCAAGTAAAAAAAAAGGGACCCGGGTCCCTTTTTTTTTACTTGATCCATTCATTCATATTTTTTTCAAACTATAGTCCGGCACCCCAACAGTCTGAGGGACAATGAACTGGCCCCTGTTTAAAAAGTTTGAGGACCCCTGGTCTACACATACATAGGATTGTGCCCTAATTTTGTTAGAGTTAGCCTGCTCACAGAACTACAATTCCCAAGATTCTTTGCAGAGGAAGAAAGAGGAGGAAGCCCAAAACCAGTTTAGGCCCATAGCACACACAGATGTCAGTTAGTTTCAGTAGGGGAAAAAGACTCTTAAAAATTAGTGAGACAATACATGACTAAGGGCAACCCTTGTTTGATTGCAGATGTAACAAAAGTACTAATTTTGGTATCTTCCAAAGTAATTTTATGCCAGGTTACAACCATTAAAGTAATTTTGTTGCAAGTGGAAATCCTAAGCAGTTTATGTAATGGAAGTTGTTAAAATGGTTTTATTCCTGCCCCAAGACTGTTCCCTCCCCCACTTCAAGGCACACTTGTGTGTCAAGTTATTTTAAAGTTCAAAATAAAACAGTAATGTTATAAAACAACACCGCCTACAGCATGTATACTGCATGTTGGAATGGATTCCTCAACTTGGCCTCATCGCTTATGCATGGGATAAAACAAACACTGACAGCTTTTTTGCATTTGTAAAGGCCCCAATAGCAGCTGTGGTGATCCCACCATAGAGCAATGAATTAGGCCTGAAATCCAGCTGGGTTTGAACAGAAGCCTTCTTTTTTCTCCACAATACAGCAAGACTGTCATTGTTAACCTAGGCATTATTTCAAAATATTCCACATGACATTAAGAGAGGGAGCTACGCCCTACAAAATTAGCTCTTGTAAGCATTTTTAATATATTTTTAATTTTTTTTTATACAGCTGCCTGAGCTAACAGATTGCTAGTTTCAGGGTAGAAATATATGAAAGACAAATCAGGTCATCTCAGTACACCGATCAATGGGAAAAGGAGGGTTTGTTGCTTTTAAATACATTTACCCAATTTTACTGAAGCTGCGCAGTTCACAAAGAGGCTTGAATATATAGTACTTTTAATATTACTGACATAAAAAAGCAGACCAGAAGGCCTCCTGCCAAAAGGTCACTTCCATGCAACACTGATTTTCTAAGATAATTTTGGCAAAAAAAACACCTCACCCCTTTAGGGGGGAAAAAAATCAAACAGCAGCATTCAGCAAGACGGACACTCATTTTGTGCATTATACAAGAAGAGAATTTCCATTCTTGGCACACATGGAAAGGAAAGAGCCGACAGTTATGCTAAAGGCAATCCTCATAGAGTACATTCATTTTTTAAAGGTCTTAGTAACTGGGTCTTCCATCTTATTCAACATTATACTTGAAAGAGTATTATTCTCAACACCTCTCCCACTGCTCTGGTGTAAAGATTCTCACAAAATTCATACACTATTGTGTAGAGATGGAGGTAAACATGCAGGTTACTGTGAATTAATAAGCAAATATTCTGCTTCTCATAGAGAAGCCATTTAAGATGGAACTGCATGGTACGTACCAATGCATGGAAAACTCCTAGGCATCTAGAAGGAAAGGGATAAGCATGTCATCCTTCCACCCACTTCTCAGCTTAAGAAGACTCCACCCAAAACCTCTTTTCCTTACAGCAGGAATGGGGAATGTGTGGCCCTCCAGATGTTGTTGGATGGCAATTCCCATCCTACCTCACCATTAGCTATGCTGGCTAGGGCTGATGGGAACTGCAGTGCAACACCATCTGGAGGGCCACAGGTTCCCTAAGTCTGCCTTAGAGAAAGGAGCTGTCAGGTTTTTATTATACACATGTGCACGTGATATATAGTTGAGCCCTTAGTCTTCCAAGGACTGAAGCGGTTGCAGCCTGTTTTGACTTTATTCATGCCAGTAATTCTCCCCTGGAGTGTTTGGAAGTATTGCTAAAAGTTACAGCATCACCTAAAATCAGTTTTAATACGGAAGATCGTCAGGAAAGCAATAGCCCACCAAAGACAGAGTGCATGCTATGATTAACCAACTGCCAGTTTGCATGCACTTAGAAAACCATAGATTTCATAGATCATAGAGTTGGAAGGAGCCTACAGGGCCATCGAGTCCAACCCCCTGCTCAATGCAGGAAACTAGAGGAGGGGTCTCCCATCCAAGTAATAACTAGGCTTGACCCTGCTTAGCTTTCCACGCTCAGACAAGCTGAGCCAGCGTGAGCCACAGGCCTATCACATAACTGAGAATTGTTCTGGGCCAAGCACATGAAATCTGAATGTACTGTGGAACGGCCGTAGCTCAGTGGTAGAGCACATGCTCTGCATGCAGAAGGTCCCATGTTCAGTTCTTGGCATCTCCAGGTAGGGCTGGAAAACATCCTTCCTGAAACCCTGGAGAGCTGCTGCCAGTCAGTGTAGACAATACTGGGCTGGATGGACCAAGGGTATAAGGCAGCCTCCTATGTTTCTATAGGGCAACAGCTCAATTGAGCCCTTTGTGCTTAGCAAAGCAGACCTTAGGGAAGTTCAGGCAATCACATTGGAGATCACATTTATTTATTTATTTATTTATTTATTATGAGCTGCTTCTGTGGACTGACATCTTTACCATCAGCCAGCTACTAAGACCATCTGGAGCTCCTTCTGACCTGTCCACACTGAAAAAGAAGAGCTAACAACAACTATGACATTAACTGCCAAAAACTAGAGGTGGCTGCCATAAACACCTCCACGTATCCCACATGTACCGTATTTTTCCGTCTATAAGACGCCCCCATGTATAAGACGTCCCCCACTGGGCAGTTTTGCAACCGTGCGGTTCTCTCCCCGGCTTACTTCCGTGTATAAGACGACCCTCAATTTTTAGCCTAACAATTTTATGAAAAAGTATAGTCTTATACATGGAAAAATACTGTACGTTTTGTGGATCTGAATTGTAAGCTGCTTTGGGAGCCAATCTTGGCTGAAAAGCAGGGCATGAATAAAATAAAGTAAAACTAAAAAATGGCAACACCAGTCTCCATGTGGTAACTAGACTACGTTCCCTTTTAATACATCTCTGCTTTGCTCTCATTTTGCAGACTAAAGTACCATCTATTTAAGATATGGGGGATAGTTTACCTGCCTTTTGTGAGTGCTTGAGTTGGGACAGATGTGGAGGGCATGGGGGAGAAGAGAAATCTTCAGCACTACTGAGATATGTAGCAAGTCATAAGGCAAGATCAGCCCTGCTGAATCATACCAAGAGTCCATCGCCCTCCAGACATATTTATTTATTACATTTATACCCCGCCTTTTTTCCTGCAAGGAACCCAAGGCGGCCCACATAATCCCCCTCCTCCTCTCCATTTTATCCTCACAACAACCCTGTGAGGTAGGTAAGGCTGCGAGTCAGTGACTGGCCCAAAGTCACCCAGTGAGTTTCATGGCTGAGCAGGGACTAGAACCCGGATCTCCTGAGTCCCAGTCCCAACACCTCCAGTATGTCCACACACAGGGTATGAAATGAGTTCTATCGCATCTCTTCTCAGCTATGGAATCAGGGAGCCCTCTGTGATTAACAGGATCTGAGGCTTGAAAATATATGCTTGAAAATATATAAATAGAGCAAGATTATGAATTAACATTTAAGAAATTGAAGAACTGAAAACTGGTCGTCTTCCACGGCTTTTTCAAGAATGCCTTTCTTTTGGGGAAGAGAAGAAAGAGATCAAAAAGCCACACACCAGGGAGGCCTACTGCAGATGGAAGGAAGCTCAACCCCACATCTAAGAGATATTTATAATTTAGATGCAACTTTAAAGGCACAGAATAAACCAGGGATTGTGGTCAGGATACTCCTTGTTTGGACATATTTGCAAAGATAAGTCAGTCCTATGAAGAGAGGAAATCTAGTTAATTCTAGAGATAGGAATACAGAATTGTCTCAGATGTTCAATTACTGAGAGTTTGTTCCTCAGTAATGAACAATTCAGGAGAGTAACCTATCTCTCTCCTAAATCAGCTTTCTCCAACCTGGTGCCCTCCAGACATGTTTGACTACAACTCCCACCATCCCCAGCCAGCAACAGGGGTGGTTGTCCAGCACATCTGGAAAGCACCAGATTGGGATGAGAGTCTATTGTTGTTTCTACTAACTTGAATATTTCATTCAATTTATGCCCCAACACTGCTTACACACGACAGGCTCGAGGTTTTTATGGGCCTCCAAACAGATGACTTAAATGGGCTTGGGCAAGAGATCTGTCATGCTTCCAGTGAGAGCACTCCACTTACTCATCTGTGTGATCCTTAATTCACCTTGGTCACTACTTTCCAAAGCCCCCTGGGGACCCAATGGAAGATTTTTGTAGGAATTGCATTGGGAAAGAAAAAATGCAAGAGGCAGACTGCCGCAGAGGGTAGGGCCTGCTACTGGATGTACTGGAGTGTTGCATCCAGCCAGCAGCCCCTCCCCCAACCCCCATGAGATCATTAAAAATGCCTTGCTAGATCAAGCCAAAAGGTCCAGCCTTCCCCAATTTGGTTCTCTCCAAATATTTTGGCCTGCAACTCCCATCATCACCAGCCAGCATGGCCAATGGTCAGGAATGATGGCAGTTGTAGGCCAAAGCTTCTGGAGGTTGAGGAGGGCTGAACTAGTCCACCATTCTGGTTTCAACAGTGGCCCGCCAGATGTCTCTGGAAAGCTCACAAGCAGAGCACAGTGACCATACATAGCTATCCCGTTGTCTGTCCCCAACATCAGGTGCCTGGTGGTATATACTGCCCATGTCCCCAACATCAGGTACCCAGTGGTATATACTGCCCATCTCCAATCTCACTGTATGTACAAGGGAGTGGAGAGGAGAGGTTGAACAGCCCCACTATATTATTTACATTTATTTATTATTTACATTTCTTAATCGCCCAGCTGGCCGGCACTATAGCACTGTAAATGAAACTGAGGAGGGAGGGTAAGGGAAAGTACAGGATTTTTAAAAGATGGAAGTATAAGAGGTGATCATATAGGTAGCACATTACTCAGACTTAGCGCTTTCTTGCATATACAGTACATGAGTCACTTGATGGATCTTGTACTGAATGTAGGAACTGCCTCCACCGAAAAGCTTTGGGTCAGAGGTGATATCAGATCAGCTTGAGATCTTGATTCTCCCTTTAAACATTCTGAGGCAGTGGAAAATGATGTAGTCGCTGAACCTTCCACTCTGTGTTCCATTCCTAATGGGACCAACCTGCCCCTGCTGTCTGTTGCTGGGCAAAACCATTGACTTGCTTTCTACAGCAAGCACAGCAGAAGAATGGGCAAAAGTGCCAGGGAAGAAGGAAGGAAGCTACATCAAAACTTTTTAGAAGGGACAGGTAGACTCTCCAGAATGTAACCAGGCAACCTTAGATGAAAGCTTTGTTTGCTGTGCTTGATCTGCAATAGCACTTTCTGCACGTTCAAGTTGTCATGTGATGCTTTAGTCACGGAAGGGTAAGCATGACCTGTGATCTCACTCACAGTCAGTTCAGAAGTAACATGAGCCCCATTATTGGGCAGTCCCCCCTCCCCCTCATGCACTCTGCTTGATTAATAACTTCCTGGATTTTGGCAACCCACAGTTTGTGGTTAAATATGATCTGGCAAACTATGGTTTACATGAGCCCTGGAAAAGCAGGACTGGGAACCACGATTTGGTGATATGGCTGAGTGGACAGTTTGAGTTGGCTGTTGCTGGGAACATAAGTAACATGGCAACATTAAAGACCTCTTTTGAAAGTCAAAGTGAGTGAAAGCTGCTTGTGTTAACAAGTTGATTTTTTTAAACCCCAAAATTAGACTGTACAAACTACAAATAAGGATGACAGAGCCTTAATATTATCACAGATGTTCCTGGACAAAACTGATTTTATATTCAATTACTATAAAAATGGAATCTGAGTTACCCCCACCTGGAAAATATGACAAAAATAATGGCGGCTTGGATCATTATTCCATTGGAAGAAGAGCTGGAGAACCAGCAGAGGTTCCCACTGAAGGCACTGGGAGGAGAAAAGACTTTCAGCAGTTCTCCTTTTCCCCTTTTGTCTCCTGCACTACCTCCAACACTGTTCCAGATGGTCCAACCTCCAGAGCAGATTTACAGGGGGAAAGGCATAAATTACCTCCCACCTTCTGCTCGCAAGAGGTCCCATGAGTGGAACTCCACTCACGGGTTGTCTGGATCCAACCCAAAGACTTTTTCAACAGCAATAATGTAACATACGATCTAGACAAGTGAGTGTGTAATGGATGTCAGAAACAAATTATAGAGCAGGAGCTCTATAACCGATTGTAGCAAACTCAACAAAGAGTCCTGTGGCACCTTAAAAACTAACAATTTTATTGCAACATAGATGAACTCTAGTCCATTAAAGCTTATGCCACAATACATATTTAAAGGTGCCACAGGACTCCGTTATTTTAGAAGTCAATCAGGTCACCTAATGCATCCCTAGCTTCCTGTTTTCCATTTCATTTGTAATTATTGCCAATCTAGATCAGGGGTTGGTAACTTGTGGCCCTCCAACTCCCATGAGCCCTAGCCAGCACAGCCAATGCTGAGGGATGCTGGGAGTTGTAGGCCAAAACATCTGGAGGGCCACAGAGGCCCCCTCCTGATCTAGAAAGAACGCACTATACAAGAGCTGCCTTCCTAGCTTGCTGCATTTCTACAGCTGGATCCCAAAATCCAGCTGTAGAATGAGATATCATTTTATGTATAAAATTGGGAGTCGCTTTTCAAAGCGCTTATGTTAAGTACTCAGCTATGTACAAACAAAAATTAAACAGCAAGAAACTCACACTAGAGCAGGGCTCTCCAACCTTGGGTCCCCAGATGTTGCTGGCCTACAGCTCCCAGCATACCCAGCCAGCACAGCTAATGGCAAGGGATTCTGGGAACTGCAGTCCAGCAACACCTGGGGACCCAAGGTTGGAGAGCCCTGCACTAGAGCAATAAATTGTTCACGCTGAAGTCTTAAGAGAATAAAGCAGAAACCAGTCTGCACCTTTCACAAATCCCCCATCCCAAAATACTTGAAGCAATGCAAAAACACTTGTTAACTTTGCATCAATCTAAAGTTGTTGTTTCTAAAAGAAGAGCTCTTGTATTTTTGACATTGTTTATGGGGAAAAAAATATTTTTATCACACTACTTATGTTAATCAGCTCATCACTGCACTGATGTCTGTCTTATCACCCAACAACACTTTGTAAATGGCAACTGTTAAGGTAATAATCACTGTCTGTACTTTTTTGATTCTCAATCTTGCTTTTTAATATGTTAACTGGCTTATCATGTCTGTGTTATCACCCAACAAGGTTTATGAGTGACAACTGTTAGGCTAATTATCACTGTCTGTACTTTTTTGCATTTCAATCCCCTCTGACATCACTATTTATTTTTTAGATTTTATTTAATTTTCAAAACAAAATACAACAATAACACAAAGATTTAACTAAAACTACATACAATAAATCATAAAGTGCACCCCCCACCCTCCTAGGGACCAATTAATATACTTCCATCCCCTTAATCAAATGAATTCCAAATTCCAAAAATATAACATATCCTGACAAGGCATGCTCCCCTTCCCCTTTATTAATACATAGTCTAATAATTGATTCCATATATCTTGACATCACTATTTATATCTTTTGGCCTGCCTGGGCCAATTTGAAGTTGATATTCTTACATCTGATGAAGTGGACAGTGTCCACTTACGTCAGAGATAAAGTGCTTCTGCACATACACAAGGGCTCCCCTTGGGTTTCCAGAGCCGCATTTTGCAACATCAAGTGCCTCAGAGGGTCCACAGCAGAGAAGTCTCCCATGACAAGGAATATCACAATAGTAAGAGAATTGAGGATTAAACCAACACTACAGCTTTCAAGAAATCAATTTCTGCCAGCATGTTTTGTAGTCTCCACAGCAGTATCAATCCGTCAACTGTTTGTCTGTATCATGACCTAATCCTGCATGCAAATGCAAAGACTTCCGTCCATCTAAGTGGCTGACTGAGCATGTCCTTAAGTTTCTTGGACTTTGCTGATCACACTCACGTACACAACTGATCTAGATACTCAATTGCCTCAAGTACACAACTGATCTAGATACTCAATTGCCTCAAGGCCCAATGTCTCAATTCCTTCCAAGAACACAGATACCAAAAGATTACATTGCAACTTCTTTTTTTAGGATATTTGTCAGTCATCAAAGTAGCCATTCTAGGTTTTCTTAACATCATTTAATTGTGAGCATTGGTCACACAGAAGCAAATGCTAGGCTTGCAATATAACAAACGATAGGCAAAATACAGGTCACATTCGCGCATGACAATAAACCATGAATTCTGGATTGAACCATAATGTGATTGAGCAGCATGCTAGTGCATACAGCCTATTTGATCCCACTTCACCCCTCCCTTCACAAGAATGGGTAAACAAACCAGACAAGGATAGCTTGGCACGATGCCCAAAACCGGGATTATAATACACTGCAAACAGACAAACCAGGATTCATAAGTGAACCCCAAATCTTAGTTTAAAATTGGTTTACAAATTCTAGCTTGCTTGCAATAAACGATAATCCCAGGTTTGGACATCATGGTAAGCTATTCCTGCCAGACTTGTTTACTCCTCGCACAAACACAGGAGCAAATAGACTGCATGCACAACAGCTGCTCATTCGCATTATGGTTTTAATAAGCCAGAATTTTTGGCTTATCTGTATGTGCGAAAGCAGCTGCAGTTTAAAAACAACTTTAAACCAGCTATAAAATTTAGAATGTCAACTCAAAATACACCGATATTGCAATCCTATGGAGAGTTACCTGGGAGCACGGTTCAATGAACTTAATGGGACCTACAGTCATACCTTGGATTGAGAGCATAATTCATTCCGGAAACATGCTTGTAATCCAAAACATTCTTATATCAAAACGGAATTCCCCTAAAAAAAATTGTACAGAGATTTTTTATTTAAGCCGTACTACAGTACTTGTATTGCAAGACGTCGCTTGTATATCAAGTCAATTTTTAAAAAATAAATATTTAAAAATTTGCTTGTCTTGCAAAATGCTCTCAAACCAAGTTACTTGCAATCCAAGGTATTACTGTACTTCAGAGTAAACATGCATAGGACTGTACTATAAAATTATAACGCCTGGTGGAATCTACTGGTAGATCTTTGGGTGATTTGCAGTAGATTGGCCAGGATTTCTGACTCTGAATTGCTAAAAACAATAGCAGCAACAAAATGACTCCCCTTCCCCACCATATTCTTCTGCTGAAATGAAGAAAGTTTGCGGTAATCAGGAGTGGATTTTTGCGTAGAAGGACTGTGAGCGTCACTCAGTTCCGATACTGAAAACAAATCTCTGATTCACTCATTCTTAAGTGTATGTCTTTTGTGCCAAGTTCTGGTGGGTAGATCTTGGGGTTCTAGTAAAAAGCAGAGTAGTACCACAAGCTTGAAGTCTGCCCACTCCTGCTGTAAACCATTAGATAAGATGCCCCCACCACCACCTAATTATATTTTGCACAGCAACAGACTTGATGTCTCACAAGTCATGCGCTTTTCACTTATAAAAAAGATGAATATCATTCACCCTCAGACAACTACAACTTCTGGGTGCGTCATAAACACCAAGTTCACACACATTTTTTAAACAATTATTTAGCAAGAAGAAACGAGCACTTGAAAGTTATGAGTCTAGCTGCTAAATCACCTTAAAACCAATCACAGAGTGGATTGTCTTAATTTGAGTAGGGTTTTTTCCAGCTGAAACTTGGCTTGAGTTCTGTGCTTTTGACACAGAAATATGAGCAGTCCTAAATTTTTTCCTCAGCTGCAGTTCAACAAAGTTAATTGTTTTGGCACACACATTGGGGTAGAAGAGTTATGCATGCTGCTCTTCATAGCTGAAAGCCCTGGCTTCCAATGCCAAACTCAATACATGATGTAGTTTAGGACCAAAATATATGAAAACTCTAGTTCTGACCATCAAGTACCTTAAAAATAGATACAGGTTACAGACTGCTTTAAACAAAGTTCAGCTCCTCCTCAAAAATACAGCTCTACAGCACAGCAGTTCCCTCAGGCTGTTTTGGATCACAAAAAATGAAGTTAATGAAACACATCCCAATGTTTTAAAGGGATCAGGATTGTACCCCATCTTCGTAACTAGTCAAAGGAAGATCAAATGCATCTGTTTGCTTTGTTAAAGTCTGATACCCAACAGTACAATCCTATGCCTTAAGGTACAACCTTACACACACTTTCCTGGGAGTAAGTCTTTTTGAGCACAGTAGCATTTACTTCCAAGTAAACATGCAAAGGAATGTGCTGCACATCTTGCAAGAAAAAAAACAACCCTTCTGGATAGTATGGGGGGGAAGAAAGCAAGGAAACACATGTTTTGTATAGTCCAATATATGCTACAGAATCTTATCTGGAAATTTGCTAGGAAAAAGCCCATTTACATTTAAACAACTAAGCTGGAAGGCTGGCAAAATATAAGGGCCACACTTCAATGTGGAGTTAGGCACACTTTAAGTGCCCCTAAGTTGTGTTGGATTGTGGCCATGGGAAGCAGCACAAAGACCCAATGAACACTAAAGATTATGAGCCATTTGCAGTAGTCTTGATTTGTCACTATTAACTGTAGGATACTTTTTAAAAAAATACACTGCAAATTTGTTGTGTGCTCAGAGGAATGGGTAGCCAAAAGAATGGTTCAATCCCTAAACTGCAGCCTTTATCTATATCAGGGCTCTCCAGCCTTGGGTCCCCAGATGTTGCTAGACTACTGCTCCCAGAATCCCTTGCCATTAGCCATGCTGGTTGGGTATGCTGGGAGCTGTAGGTCAGCAACATCTGGGAACCCAAGGTTGGAGAGCCCTGATCTAGATGGTTTCCATCCACCGAGAAAAGAAAGTACGGTAGATCCTAACAAAGGGAATTATTTCTCAGTCCTCTGGAGCAGTAGCATTCAAACACTGTGGCTTCAGGAAGCTCTCCATAGAGATTTGTCTGCTGGGGTACTCCTGCATACTCTGGAAAGTGTTCTGGGTGGGGGCACACTCAGTTCACCACTATCTTTCAAGAATCAATGGTGATGTAGAATACAGCCAATGCTCTCCTGGGGCTGCACATTACAAAGATAAGATCCATACTGGCAAACAAGCTGTCCTTCAGAGAGGTTTGTCTGCTGTTACTGATCTTAAGAATGTAAGAAGAGCCATGCTGGAGATCAGACCAAAGGCCTATTTAGCCCAGCATTCTGTTCCCACAGGGGCCAACCAGATGCCTATGTGAAGCCCACAAGCAGGACAGTACAACAGCATCCCCCCCACCCCACTCCTGTTTCCCAGCAACTGGTATTCCGCATACTGCCTCTGATCTTGGAGGTAACATATAGCCATCAGGAGTAATAGCCATTGAGGACCCCCTGCCTCTGAAGCACAATAGAAAACTACTGCGCTAGAACTTAGCATGTTCAGCTGCCAAACTGCAGAAGTCCTCTCCTTCTTTGAGAACTCCCAGAGCAGGGAGACATTCCACAGATATTTGGGTATGGCACCCCCATCCCCATGTAAAAGAAATGATTTTGTGAACATTAGAGCAGTTAGCATCTTTAAAGAAAAGAACCCTATGGGGGGGGGGGAAGAAAACAAACTCTTTTGAAGCAGAATGGTGGCCTTTTGTCCAATTCTCATACAGAACATCTACAACAGGAATACCTCGAGCCTTCCAGCGCATTTGGATGCAATAAGCTCACAGATACCCACCTATTACAAAGATGACTACTTTATGGACAAAAAAGACTCCAGAAAA
Organism: Shinisaurus crocodilurus; assembly: GCA_021292165.1. NCBI lineage: Eukaryota > Metazoa > Chordata > Lepidosauria > Squamata > Shinisauridae > Shinisaurus > Shinisaurus crocodilurus. The sequence goes on from CM037880.1 coordinate 136,663,712, forward strand.
GGCTCCCAGACAGATCTGTTCCTTTAGGGTTTTGATTTGGGGGGGGGGGTGCTTTGTTCTGGTCTAGTGCAGTTTCTGTAATAGATTGGATGTTTTGTTTGTTGTTCAGTTGTTCTGTGTATGTTGAAATTCAAATAAACAAATTTAAAAAAAAAGAAAAGAAAAAAAGAAGAAAAGAACCCTATGGAATTGCCACTGCACGGGAAGGAAAATATGAGTTCAAAGGTGAGTATGCAAATGTTCGACATAGATCGTTATTATTTCCAGTATAATAATAATAATAATAATGATCTATCTGTTGTCGTCGAACATTTGCATACTCACCTTTGAACTCATATTTTCCTGGATGATTTCCAGTATACAGAAAAATAACTGAACCAAAAAGAACCTGTGACCTTCCCAAAGTTCCACAAAGAACACCTAAGTATGAAATCGAAGCTAGGTTTCAGAGTCCCAAGATATGTTCTGTGGGACTCTGCTAGTTTCTGTATAGAAACAAAACTACATGTTATTCTTGAAGGGAGCTGTCAAAAACACAAGCACTATTTGTCTTCTTTCCCATTCCCAACCAGAATTGCAAGTGAAATAACTTACCTCTTATCCCTAGCTGAGATGAGATAAGGAGCACTGGAGGATTAAGGTCATCTTTTATGTAAAAAGTATTTCTCATCCAGGACACAACCAATTCATGGATTGTTTAACCATAAATTGGCAGGGCAGTGCCGGGGACAGCGAGTGCTCTGATTCCCACATGCACACTGCTTCCGCTTTACATCCAATTTCATAAGCAACTCAGGAACACGCCCTGTTCCTGGGTTGTTTGATACGTGTGAACCCAGAACCTGAGGTTACTGAGGGACAAGCAATCCACAGTTTTAACCCATGATTTGTTGTTGGGTTAAAACTCTTGGTTGCTTGTCCATCAACAACCCAGATTTCCAAGTTTGGACATCACATCAAACAACCCAGGACTTTCCTGGGTTGCTTCTGAAAACTGATGCAAAGAAGAAGTGGCAAGTGGGCGGGAGGCAGAAAGCTCACTCGCTGCCATGCAGACCCAACTAATTATGGTTTGTTTAAACCATATTTAGTCGTTATGTGTGAACCAGGTCAATATCTCTCAGAGTACACTTGCATTACAGTCGCATAAAAAGGGGCAGCAATTTCAGAAGCCCCAATATATTTCCAAAGCAGGGTCACAACTTCTTCTTGATGCAATATAACCAGAAGACTTTGATCTCCTAGGAAAATTAGGAATCCCAAACATGGATGCAACACTAGCTTGAGTGCAACTAGCCCTCATGCCTTCCCAACAGGTAGAGTTATATGCAAAAGCTGGCCAGACTTCAGCATAAATCGCCACCCATCAACAATCTTCTTCAGCAGACAACCAGTATACTGATGTATTCCATAGCAGTGTTCTCCAACCTTGGCTACGCTGGCTGGGGCATGCTGGGAGTTGTAGGCCAAAAACATCTGGGGACCCAAGGTTGGAGAACACTGTTCCATAGTACTCTGTAACACAGTAGTTTATAGTAATTAGCTCATTTCTATTTCAGTTTTTGGTCCTCCCGCTAAGGAGATTAGTTATCTGAAAATACACACACACACACCACACACTTATATATTTATTAAATCAAATGTGCAACATTTATGTTGTTGTTGTTATTCACATGCAAAGGTTAACATTCCCAGATTTTGTAGATGTCCAAAGAGAGATAGATGTTTCATGTATCTGAAGTGGGGTGCTGGCAAACACATTTAGGGTGCAATCCTATGCATGTTTAGTCAGAAAAAACATGCATAGGATCACAACCTTAGGCTGAAATCGTATACAAACTTACCTGGGATGGGAGTAAGTCCCACTGAACTCAATAGCTCTTGCATATATAGGATTGTGCTGTTCATGTCACATCAATACATACTGAAACTATTTTTGGACATCTATAAAACGTGTCTAAGAACATCAATATTCACCAAATTTTGGACATTCTGTTTAACATAGATACACTCTGTACTGAAAACTGCCATTATTATGTAATGCTTAAATTTGGATGTTAGTGTTTATTTTCTATTATCTTGCTATAAAGGGAATGTGTGGTGTGTTTTTTGGTTGACAATAAAAAGAGTACTTTTTCCTATATGTTGACTAATGTTCCCCATCTCGCTTTGTATCTATTATGTGAGTTCTTCCAGTTCATGGGTACAGAGAAAATGTAATTAAACTGCACACAGTTTTTACCAAATAAAAGTTTAAAATTTAATGTTGCAAATCTACACTATCCAAAAAGAGGGTGGTGGTGATAATGAATTTCACTAAGCTTCCCCCTACCCTATAAGCTTCTCCTTTTATTGAAGCATATTGATTATTAAATATTGATTAACAAATGCTCAATTAATTGATCAATATATTTGATGTAGTTAAGATTTAAGCTTATAAATCAATCCATCACAAAGATACAGTGCTTGTGACATGCTATTTAAATTGCATTAATCTTTCACATGTATATCCCACCCTTCCCCCAAGGAGCTCAGGGAGACATACATGAGTTTCATCCTATTTCATTCTCATACCAACCTTCTGAAAGAGGTAGATTAGGTGGAGACCACCCAGTGAGATTCATTGCTGAGTTTGGATTTGAACCCAAGCCTCTCCAGGCCAAATTAACCACTCTGTCCACTATATCATGGGAGGAGAATCTCCAGCCATGGATTCCTCCAGTAGGTGGTGCTTGATCACACTGATGACCAGAGGTTTTAGAGTACAGTGAAGAATGCAGGTGGGGGATGCTTCAACTCCTCCAGCCAATGACTCAGCTGGGCGAACAGCAAATTAGGGTACCAGGTGAACCATGATGACAGGGGGCGTAGCCTTGACCCAATATCATTCAGCCCACAGAGGGCTGGGTGGAGTTCCACCCCAATTTAGTTACCCACCCCTGCATTATATGAATTAAAAGACCTTCACCATGTCTTCCAAATGCCTGAAGAAATAAATCTGTCACCAGGACCATACGGGAAAATGCACCAAGGCTAGAACTCACTCCAATGAAATTCTGGGGGAAGGCACTTCTTAACTGAAACAGACTAGCAAGTTTCTCTCTCTGTAGATTATTGATATTCAAACCTTATGCAGTGATGGTATAGTCAAGAAAGTACTCTCTGACAATCTTAGAAATTGCAAGAGGATATAGACAAGTAGATAGAAATCTATATATCCCCCAAATTGTTTAGGGCTTTACAGGTCATAACCAATGTATCAACTTGTGCTACGAATGTTATTGGAATCCAGTGCAAACTGTGGAGCACAGAGGCCCAACCCTTTCACGTGGTGAAACTTTATGCTCAGCACCAGAGACAGCTTCTAGACAATCTCCAAAACAATAGCTTAGGGCGCAATCCTATGCAAGTTTAGACAGAAAAAAGGCCTACAACTCCCAGCATGCCCCAACCAGCTGGTTGGGGCATGCTGGGAGTTGTAGGCCTTTTTTCTGTCTAAACTTGCATAGGATTGTGCCCCAAGTCCTCAAATTTATATAACCACATTCAGAAGCCAAAGACTGAATATGATTCTACACTTCCCACCCACCACCATCTATGCAATCCCAATAATAGGCTTGATTTCACTTAGCAGAAGCAGCTCAAGTGCCAAGCAAAGATAAATCCCGCTCATCAGCTATTTAAGTTTTATCGTTGATGGATCTGAGCTAATTTCACAGCACATCCATGTGGATTTATTTGGTGCTTTAGCATTCTGCAAGACATGTTGCTGCCATGGGATGGACTTCTGATTTTTCAAGAAACCAGGGGGGAAGATATGCTAACATGAAATTGACAAATCTCAAGTCTCAGTTCTTCGGCAGCTGAGGGATGGGGCTCCCATGTACTCGAATTTTATGGTCTCACTGTATATCTATTCCACTAAGGAGTTTCAGTAGGGTAGGATATCTACTATTATGGTATACCCAAAAGTTGCATGAAAGAGACATTTTCTCCAAGCAATATTATCAATCGCATCACATAAAACAACAAGATTTATTTTAAGAAACTCCCACAGAAACTCCATTTAACCTGAGCAGATTAGGACCTGATCACCACTGTAGACAGATGGATTTCTTTTTTCAGCTCCACACAAGCTCAAGCTCTTTTCTTGAAGTGCTTCAAGAAAATGTCACGCAAGAACCTGTTTTATCTAATGGACCATGACAGGGCTTAGATCTGGGTGCCAAATTCTACCACAATTATTATCTGAAAATTGGCCCTCAGCAGTTGCATCCCAGTAGGTAAAATGAACCAGTACAACAGCCATTGCAAGAATGAGTAGAGTGAGCTCCATCCAGTATTTTGCACCCTAATGGCTCAATCCTTTGAGACACAGCGCTAGAATGATCTCTCTGCTGGCACAGTGGCTCATACAACCAAGCAATTATGTACTTTTGAACTGTTTTTTCTCATCTGAATCCCACCCTTGCTCCAAGGAACTCCACCCACCTTATTTTATTCTCACAACAACTCTGTGATATAGGTTAAAGTAAGAAATAATGACTGGCCTAAAGTTACAGGGCGAACTTCATGGTTGAGCTGCCATTTGAACCCAGGTCTCCTTAGTCATAGTCCTGCGCTTTCTCCACTACATCACAGCAGTCTCTCCAATAAGCTCAGGCTAGGTACAAAAAGATGTTTGCTTCATTTATAGCAGAGGTGGGGGACATGTCCAGATGTTGTTGAACTGCCCTAGCATAGCCAATGGCCAGGGATTATGGGAGCTGCAGTCCAGCAACATCTGGACAGCCACACATTCCCCATACCTGATGTGCAGATACAACGCTGAATTTCAAGCAGTAGGTTAGTCTTCTTTGAGAACAATGCACCTATCAAAGTCAGATTTAGGATTTCAGAGTGTTGAACTAAGTTCACTTGCATATGGAGAAGAGACTGACTTCTAAAATGTTCCATCAAGTTTAAAACAAACATTTTAGACGATTTAATGTGGGAAATGCTTGGGAAATGGAGCACAGTAGACAGTAATTTAGGGCACAGTCCAATGGGGATTCCTGTAAGCCGCTGAACGCAGAGGATTATGGGCATCCTATGCATGATGGCGGGAGGAGCACAGAGGTGATCTTTGCCTCCCGACCCCTTTCACCCTGCAAGTCAGCTATATGGCCGATTTCAGCTGTCTAGCTGCGGCACCTTGGATAGGGAGTGAAGGAGGCTGAAGCGCTGCCAGGATATGATGTATCCTGATGACCCTGGTCTCCTCCCCTCCCTGCCCCCTGGAACCCTTCTGCGATGCTGATCTTACGGAGAAGCAGCCAGCGCAGTTCTTTCCATGCCAACTGCGAGGGGGGAGGAAGGCGATCCGAGCACAGATCCCTAGCTCCAAGTTCGGAGCTCTTTTCTGACCTTGGATCTAGGGATCCAAAGAATCCTATGGCCCCTTAGATCCTGTCTAGGGGCCATAGGATTGCTCTGCCCATTAGCCAGCTGTAGTTCGTTAAATAGAAAAAGAACAAAAATGAGATATACGCAGATACTGAATTTATGGTTTATCCTTTTCCAACTGTATTAATGCACTACAAATTGAAACAAACCTATTTTTGTCCTTTGTAAAACAGCGAATCGTGCATTAAGAGAACCATCACTATTTCCACCTGCAGTCATAACTACATCTCCATTTAAAATGCATGGCAACATTTTAAAAAAGGAATAGCTTTACAACATTTTTTCAGAAGGATCTGGATGAGTTGTGGCAATCTGTACACACTGTGCTTTCCAATTTCTGCATCAGCAGGAAACATGATGGTTTTCATTTCACAAAACAGCTTAGGTGCACTCCAGCATCATCTTACAGTATATTAGTCACCAATATATCAAACTTCCAACTTCAAATCTATATTTACTGAAAGTATCATAAGCGAGTCAGCAACAGCAGCATTACATTAAGGGTTGGACCCAGATCCTTCATTTTGTCAGTGAAAGGGCACACCACTTCTCCAAGCCCCCTTCCACGTGCCATCCAGATCTGTTCTGGATGGTCCCCCAAGCCCCCAGAGCAGATTTGGAGGACGTGTGGGGTGCTGCTGGGAGGGGAGGAGAGGATGCGGAAGTCCAGTTCTGCAAGCGGTGTCCTTCCGCTGGCGGAACACAAGATCTGGCTCCAACCCCAAAGCTTGAATCCTACACCCATTACCTGGGAGTAAGCTCCATTTAACTCAATGGATTTGCTGCTGAGTAGAGATGTGCAATTCTATACATCAGTGAATTCTTCCACTGGCAGTGATTATTGGATGATTGTATAGGCCCAGTCCACAGGAATATTAGGACATTCTAGTGACGTGAGTCACATGCCTTCTCAGATCTGAGTTCAGCGGTGAATGTGGGCAAAATGTTTTGCTAGTACCCAGCCCCCACACCCATTCATAATCAGTGGACACGAACTTACCTTCAAGTACTCTAACAAAACTGTCTGGCATGCGCTTAAAATTACTTAAAATAGCCAAGTGCTCAAGGCAGCTGTGGTTCTGCAATTTTGAACTAAATGTTCAAGTGTTTGGGACAGGAAGGCAACAGAAGAATGTTAACTGGGGAGGATGCTGGAATCCAGGATGTGATGTCAAGCAGTGTGAGGAAAGGTTTCAGAAACAGGAACTTAATAAGGCGCATGATCACGCTTGGGACCGAAAGATATGCCACCAAATGTCAGGGGGTGCAAAAGCTGTGATGAAAAATTATCTGCCGTGATAATGCATTATTTATGGGCTGGCAGGAGCCGAAGAAAGTAAGAACAGAGAACTCCCTCTATATGTATGGCTCTGACAGGAGTGTGTGTGTCTAATATGCTTTCCACAAAGAATTGGGGCATACAGAAATGTGATCGACCTTCATCCTTTCACAAGAAAGTTACTTTCACAATGGAAGCATCTGTACAGAGGAAGCAGATTAACCTAACCAGGTCACAGAGCCAGAAGGGCTGTGGCCTTACCTCGTGGCAACGCGAGAGCAACAAAAGGGTGGAGGGAAGCACCAGAGTTATGCAAATACTTGCTACACCTGTTCACCTCCTAGCCAGAGCCCTAATTGAGAATATGCTCCGGAGCTGCTTCCTCCCTCGCAACAGCCCTTTTTCTCATACACGTACCCAGTCTATACGGGCCCGCCTCGTGCTTGACGTCACAGAGTAGTGGGAGGGGGGTTCAGAGCGTTCAGGAGACGAAGATTCCAGCGGGCCCAGGCCCTTCCCTTTGTGACGTCAGGACAAGAAGAACCTGGCACCGGACTGGGCTGAGTGTCCGGGAACGGGGGGGGGGGGGCGGCGGCGGCTCGTGCTGACATTTCGCTTAACCTGTTGCTGCCGCAGTGCCGCTGTGTAGAGGATGCATCAGAAACAACACACGTAGGTGCGAACGGCAGGAAGGTCCAAAGTAGCAGCCATGCTTGTGATCGCTGTTCATTGCAATGGCAAAACAGCCCACCTATTCCCCCCCCCCGCACTCCTCCTCCTGCCCACCCCCCGCAATTTTTTTTCCAACTTGACGCATCTAAAACTTGTGTGAACACACGAAACATGGTCTCCCCTTTCCAGCATAGCGTGTCTTTCCAAATGGGGCCAGAGGAGAGGAGTGGCCCTGTTTCTAATTTTTCCAGTAAGCTGCATGAGCGGATCAGAGTTGCATTGTTCACTCGTGCAGACGTGGAATAGCTTAAAACAGATTTTGGCGATTAAAAAAAACAAAAAACGGCGGCAAATTCCCCACCCCCTTTCTGCTTTGTTTCACTACACGAATATGCGAACTGTGCACGTTTTCCAACATACTTCTTCTATTAATATTCCTCTTTCGACAAAAAATACTCGTTTAAAGTAGCCTGCATTAGATGCTCAGTTTCCTCTGCAATGCGGATGTATTTTTTTAATTCGTAAATTCGTTGGATAATTGCTTAAAGTTTCCCATTATCGTCTGGCCTCGCGTTTCCCCAAAATACAAGACGGCAAAAATAGTAAAAAGACTCATCCAAAGTCTACTGCGGCTTTAAGAAATATTTATTAAAAACGAAGGGGAAGGATTTGGAAGATGACCCAGGACACAGACGCCCAAGAGAATGCCCTCCTTCCAAACGACAGGCGCACTGCATTGTATACAACTTTTGTGTGTAATCCTGTGTCACTTGCATTTAAATAAATTTTCTTACCAAAGTAAAAGCCTCTTGCTATTCAGTGTTTTGGTTCTTTTTTAAAAACGCCATTAGGTTTACAGCATGCTTGGCTAATCCACTCTGTTGCTGTAAACTTAAAGTAACTCCCCCCAATCTTAACCAAAACATAGGTAGAGCAAAAGAAAAGGGCACGATTACGGCAATTTCTACATATTTATACAATTACGAAAGATTATGTGGCTGACACACCATTATAACAAGGCTCGTCACATTTCAAAGCATCATTCTAAACGTTAATAGCTATTTTTCCATGAACACACACAAAATTAGCAAAACTCCGAGTCATTTCCCCCAATATTGAAGTCAGGCCTTGTCGCAAATACATTCCTTGTAACGATTCCCAACTGGTTTGGTTCTATGCAAGCCAGATAAGCCAACGATCACACATGCCAGAGTTGAAGGGAGTAGAAGCAGCAAGCTTGCCATATCCAGACATTCGATTTCAACTTAACATTTCCGTCGAACAACCATGGTGCCTTCGCAGACCCCTAAATATATGTTATAATAATGTAGTCATTTGCATGCAAAGTGAAATATTAGTAAATCCGCTTGAGAAAGCAGTCTAGTTGCATTATCGCAGCAGCTCCCCGAGCTCCGTGTCTTTCATCTTCTAAAACTAGATTATGATTGTGTCATTTGAGGTCAATACATTTATTCAATTGAGGTATCGCTACGGCTACACGAATGTTTTTTAACCAGCTTTTCAATTAAAAGGGGCTTTAAGAGATTCGCCCCCCATTCCCAGTGGAGGGAAAACCCAACATTTTTAGGTATTCTATAAACCCACCGTTAGCTATAAACTTGACATTCACGGGTATTTCCAAAAATCACACACAAATAATACGGTATAACCACTTACGTATTTCTTCTGAATTATATTCCTCTTCGGTCTTTCTTTGCTCATTCTGATATCCAGATTGTGATTGCAAATGGGGACAATCGCTTCATGAATTAAAAGCCGCAACCAATTTGGGGAGGGGGAGATCCTTTTTTGCTTCTTGTTTGTAGTGGTTTCTTATAATCCGATTTTCTTCGCACACAATGCAATTCTTCCAATAAATCCAAAATATGTTGCGGAGTCAAAAAAAATTACAAACGCAAAGCAAACCACCCCCCAAAAGAATCACTTTAGATAAACATTCATAATGGAAATTTTACACCCCAAACACACACACAGACGCACACAAAAAGACACCCTTGATGTCGGTTTTTCTTTCCCAAGACCCCAAAGAGATACGTAGGCCTGTAGTGTCCGTGGTGTAGATTACATCTTGAAAAGCAGGGAGCGGAAGGATTAAAAGGGGGAGATTTTTCTTTAATGTTGGGAGTCACGTTTCTATTGCTGCAGTACCGACAACTCCAGCAGCAATGAAAGCTGCACACACTGTATGAATCTCTGCTTCTTCAGTTCCCACACACACACACACACAACCAATGAGAGCAGTTTTACAGCAGCAACTTTAAATGGTCCGATTTTTTTTTTTTTTGAAAAAAAAAATATTATGTATGTGTATAGACAGGCGGCCAGGCAGGGGCCAGGCAGGCAGGAGACAGACCGGGGGGGGGGGGTGGAGAAAGGGAAGGAAGGAAGGAGGGGAGAGAAGGGTTAGGGCTTAGCCTCAATTCTTAACGTGGTACGAGCCGCAAAACTATCAGTCTCTTTCCATCCCCGCGGCGGCAGCCAAAGGAGCCCGGTGCACATTCACAGTGGCGTTCCTATCGTCCTTCCGTCCTCGTACAAGCACGCTCGGTGGCTTCTCCAGCCGGAGGCACCAAGGGCAGCTGATGCTGTCCGGCAAGCAATCCTGGCGACGAATTTGAGGACAGCCCCTGCGCTCCCGACACGCTCTGTCGCCAGCCCTTCTTTCTGTGTCTGCAAAGCTCTTTAATTGTCCTCCCTTGCCCTCGCCTGGCGAGCCAACGCCGCCTCGTCCTGCTACATCTCCCGCTCTAGGAGCACAAGAGCTCGCGGGTTGCTTCCCCAGTACTCAGCCTCGCGTGCAAGAGGAAGACGCAGCAGCTCCGTCCGGTGCCTCGGAATCGCCCTTGGTCTCTATCTAGGACTAAAGTTCTATTCTCTCACAAAATGGCCACAATAATGAAAGGAGAACTACAAGTCCCAGGCTGCACGGCGCCGCCGCAGCTGCTGCAGCAGCGACAGCCTGATTGGCCGCTGGGAGAGGGAATGTCCTCAAGACACCTTTCTCTCACCTCCTGCCCCGCCCCCTTTTTCGGTGCCATCCTGAGCGCGAGCGGAGGAGGCTCTTGCGCGAGCTTTGCCAGCGCAGTGACGGAGGTCTCGCCTGCGTTTGCAGCAGCTGCTTCTCAGCGCTTCGGTGGGGAGGAGTAAGGGAAGGACGAGATGAGCAGTCGTTGGGTGGTGGGTTTCGCGTCTTTTTCTTTCAGTTTTCTTACTCCATTTATGCGGCTGTGATTTGAGGGAAGAGGATCTTTGAGGGGTGTGGGGGGCGCTTTAGGGGTAGAGCAGGGCAGCTAGTTTGCACAGATCAATTTGTATAAGAGCGGGGTGGGGAACAGAATTCAATGTCAGAGAAGGGGGTTGGAGGGTGGGCTGCATTCTAGTGGTGGGCGGGGCTGAAGGGGTAGGGCCAAAATATCCAAAAAAGCATATTTGCGCTTTCTTGTGCATGTTTAGGCAGAAAAATCAGATGTTTAAACATGCATAGGATTGCACCTGAACGCTCTTCCTGCTGATAATAAGCCTTAGGAGAGGCATTGCGACCTTTCAGAATGGGAAATGTGCAAAAGCTGGGAAACCACCAAACGATAGGGGAAAGGGGCTGGGCGAAGGAAGGGGAGGGGCCAGGACCATACGGGGAATTCCAGAAGGCTGGATTGGGACCCCCAGGTGGGTCAGATTTTGTCTGTGGGCCTGACGTTCAACAGCCCCGGCCCTAGTGTAAGAGGATGTTGTTTGGGTGGCTATGGAAGAAAGACCATGCAGTGACATAGATGAGGAGGGGATCTTAAGAGACTGGGAAGAAATCCAGGGCAGAAATGGTATGGCTAAGGATGCAAGCCTGGGGCAACTAATATTTATCTTGATAATAGCACTGGAAGGGGACAGAGAAAGGAGAAGGATCTCATAATGTGGTGGTGACGTTTCGGGTAGAATTAAGGAGTTTCCATGGGGAAATGACCCACGTCCATATGTGGAGTCTATTTCTGAGCCTGTGTGTGTCTACTTGAAAGTGAGACCCCTGAGTTCAAGGGCACTGACCCTCAGATATGCATGCATAGGATTGCACAGTGGCTCAGTGGCAGAACAGATTTATTTGATTGAAGTGAGAGGGTGAAAATATTCTTGACAAGCAAGTGCTCTATACTAGAAGGGGAGGGGGAAGAAGGGGCCACCTTCTAGTAGAGGCAGGCTTTTTCTTGGGAAAGAAGGGATTAAAGTGCCTGACTTGAGTTGTGTGTGTTTAAAACAGCAATAAAAAGAGCATTTATCTAAATTACAAGCGGGACAGAAAATACCTCTTGCTGGTTGCTAAGTAGTTGTTGGGAGCCTCTGCTTTCCAGACAGTGTCACCTCAGGACAGTGAGCCTGGTTTGTAGAAAACTTGCTCAACATGTCTCCAAGGTAGTCTAAGGTCATTGCCCTCCCCTTTCTCTAATACTGTACCAGATTATTTTTTAGCTTGTATATGTAGCATCAGCCAGGCTGGTGGAAAAGGGCATATTATAATGACTGTATTTACATGTAACTTCTCAGGGGGTTGCTGCTAGCTTTAAACAGTTGCAAAGTCGCAGTCTTTGATGAAAGATAAAAATGAAATGGTTCTTCAAAGCAAAAACACCTTTAATAAATATTACATAGGTTAGTAGGTGGATTATTATAGTCTCTTCCTCCTTTAAATTGTAGTAAGTGTAGCACTTACTTGGGTTTTCACATAAAATTCAGCACTTCTAAGTCCCATTGGTTTCATTAGGAGGATAAAGCACATGTGTTTAAATCTCTCCCACTGAAATCAGTGCAACTTTAAAAGTGCCTTCTTTGGCTGGTTTGTGCCCATAATATATTGTCAGCAGAACAGCATGTAAAAATATGTCATGCTACTAAAATGGCTTCTATTTATTTAATTATTTATTACATTTCTATACCACCCAATAGCTGAAGCTCTCTGGGCACTTCACAACAATTAAAACTATAAAATAAAGCAAAATACACTATAAAAGTTTAAAACTACAGTATAAAATAGAAATAAAAGCCAAAGTAGAACTTAGCAGTAATGCAAAGATTTGAAATACAGTAAGGGTACATTCCTATGGGGAATGCTGGCTGGGGAACGCTGGGAGTTGTAGGCCTTTTTTCTGTCTGAACCTGCATAGGATTACAATGATTTAAATGATTTTAAATGACAGAAACTAAAATACTTCTACTTGTTAAATATACAATGAATTTACTTTAAGGAAAATAGAGAATGAGAAAAGCTAAATATTCATTACTAAACATTAAATAATTGGAGTAAATGAACATAACCAAGAGAAGTAGCAGCCTGATCTTGCACAAAGCCAGGTGTACCTCATCCCATTAAAATCAAAGAGGCTTAAGTGTGCCCTACTCTGTACAGAATTGAGCTTCAAGTGTTATATGTTTTCTCTCTCATATAATTCTCATGAAAGATACTTTATGATGCTTGAGAGTTCCTACCTAAAAGACTGGAGGCTTTTAGTCTTTTAGGTAGGAACTCTCAAGCATCATAAGTGGCTAATACAACATACTAAAAACGACACTATTCATCATATTAAACACACCCAATTTTAAAAATTACCTATAAATACTAACTGGGTGCAAAATTGATCATGGCAGCAAAAGCAGAGGAAGCTAATCAAAGTAGGTAACCCAAAAGCCCTCTGGAGATGGACTGCTTTGGCCTGGTGTCTAAAAGCCGGTAAGGAACCAGGTGAACTTCCCTAGAAAAGGAGTTCCACAGCTTTAGTACCACTACAAAGAAGGCCCTGTCCCATGTCACCATCCACCACACTTCAGACACTGGGAGGACATCAAGCAGGGCTTCTGATAAAGATTTCACCTCACAGTTAGGTTTATAGGGGACAGGCCCGGTGTCGGGTCAGCAAGGCTGGGCAGCGGCCAAGGGCCCACAGGCTCTGCAGGGCCCCTTCCCTGCTGATCCTCCACTCACCACCATGCTGCAGCCACCCATCCTCTGGAGAACTGCATCAGGAGGAGAAAATGTCCAGCCAGACCCAAATGCCCAAAATGGCCAGCCAGACCCAAATCTTCAGAGAGCCAGCCAGACCCAAGACCTGGCCCTGATCCTCCCTCACAGCCAGGAATGACACCTGAGGAGCAGCTGCCCATCTTCTTTTAAGCCAGAGCTAACAGAGGACAGGCACCCAGAAGTCTGGCGCCAACCCTGATGGGGGAGCAGGCGTTCCTTGTGGTATTGAAAGCTCAGACCATATAGGGCTTTTACGAGTGAAAAGCAACACTTTAAATTGGGCTCAGGAACCAACTGACACAATCCCTGTGGACACGTCTGGAGCACTGTCTAGTCTGGTTTTATGGGATCTGTTGTTGCAGCATAAGGATGTGGACATTGTGCTTGGAGGGGTTTGGCCAACCGCCTGTATTCTTGACCGTTGGCCATTCTAGCCTATATTTATTTATTGCATTTCTGGACCACCCATTAGCCAAAGCTCTCTGGAGGGCGCACAAATCAAAACTGAAAAACCATAAAATACAGTAACAATGTTAATCATATCATAAAAACCATACATTTAAAATAGAATATACCCAAAGTAAAACCAAGATAAAAGCCAGCAGCATTGCAAAGATTTTAGAATGCACTAATGCCGTTTTTAAAACTGGACGGCTAAAAAGTCTGGGAAAATAAGGTCTTCATCTGGCGTCGAAAGGAGCACAATGTAGGCAGGGAGTTCTGCAGCCAGGGTGCCACAACATAAAAGGCCCTCTTCTTAGTAGCCACCGACCTCATTTCATTTGGCAGGGTTTCCTGGAAAAGGACCCATGGAGATTATCTTCGGGTCCCGGCAGGTATATATGGGAAGAGATGATCCTTCAGGTAACCTGGCCCCAAGCCATTTAGGGCTTTGAATGTTAATTCAAGCATTTTGATTCAGGCTCAGAAATGCACTGGCACCCAGATGGAAAAGTACTGGCATCATATGAACACATTGGGCAGTCCTCATTAACAATCTTGTTGCCCTATTTTGGACCAGCTGAAGTTTCCAGACCATTTTCAAATGCAATGTCTCATCCTGGCCTCCCACAGACCAGGCAAGAATCTCAGTAAATAGCCTTTTATTGCAGAAGTTCTCTTAAGGAGCAAACAGCATTCTCAGAGGCAATAAATCTCTAAACATCGTAATTATAAGTCCCCAGCTACAAATTCAGCCATCCAGAGCGTGGACAGAGTGCATCACACCTAGGGTTGCTTGCCAAGTAAGTACACCAGGTTCTTATCTCAAGATGGTGGGAAGCTGTGCAGGATGGTGGTGTGTTGTCTCCTAGGAAGGTTACGGTCAGCTACCAAGGTTTATATACAGGGAGCGGGTACTAGGAATCGCTATCTGAGATTGGGTCCTGGCAGGGAAACTGGCCCCTCAACCAATGGCTACGCCTGGCTGTGGGCTTCTGCCCTGCCCTCTTCTGCTGGCACCAGACCAAAGGGGACCACGTTAGACACCCCCCCCTCCCGGAGAGTCCTCCTCCAGCTGCCCTGTTGCTAGGGATGATGTCCCTGACTGATAAGCAGGAGCCCCCTCCAAGGCCGAGCCTTCCAGCTGAGGAGAGTTACCCGTATCAGCCTCCAGCGTCGCCGCCTCCCGCTGTTCACTGGGCAGTGAGAGGCCTGGCAGAACTGAGCTGTCACGTCTCTACTCTCTCACCTCCCCCCCCCCCCGAGTCAGAACCAGTGTCTGACCTTGAAGCTCTCTCCGAGCTAGGGCAAGGTCCCACAGGCAGCCCCACATATAATGCATTGCAGTAATCCAGATAAGAGGTTACCAGAGCATGTAGCTAGGCTATCTGTCCAGATAAGGGCGTAGTTGGTATATCAGCCTAAAAGGTGCTCTGTGCCACTAGTACCAATGCTGGATCCTAGAGCACCTCCAAACCGGATCCTTTAGGGGGAGCGCAGGCTCCAGAAAAGGTTGGACATCACTTAGCTGCGCAGATGAACCACCCACGAAGAGTACCTCCATCTTGTCTGGATTGGATCTCAATTTATTAGCCTTATCTAGTCCCATTACTGTGCCCAGGCACTGATTCAAAACAGCCACTGCCTCACCTGGATTTGATGAAAAGGATAGAGCTGGGTGTCATCCACATACTGATGACACCTCAGCTCACACCTCCGGATAACCTCCCCCAGCGGTGTAGATGTTGAACAGCATGGGGAATAGAATAGAGCCCTGTGGAACCCCATTGCAGAGCTGCCAAGGAACAGAGCAATGATCCCCCAGCACCTCTTTATGGAACTGGCCATACAAATAGGAGCAGAATGACTACAATACAGTGCCTCCACCTCCCAGACCAGACAACCTATCAAGAAGGATACCCTGATCAATGGTATTGAAAGCCACCAAGAAAATCAACGGCCACACGCCCCCATCCCCCTCTTGACAAAGGTCATCCCACAGGGTGACCAAGGCAGTTTCTGTTCCAAAACTAGGAATACCTGAATACCGATTGAAATGGATCTAGATTATCAGTTTCATTCAAGAGGCAGATGGCAACTGAGAACATGGCCTTCTCATATGTGGCACCTCACGCTCTCCTGGGAGGCTTGCCTGGCACGTACTTCGTTGTCTTGTCTTTTCAGCATCAGATGAAGAACTTATTATTTTCCCAGGCTTTTTAACTTTATGAGATTGTTATGCTGCTATTTTAACATTAGATTATTTTGATATTGGAGTAATTGCCAAATGCATCTTAATATTTGTTTTTAAAAAGTTGCCTTAATTGAGATCTACGGTATATGACTTTGATACTGGATTAGTAAAGTGCTTTTTCCATGTATAGGAAGCTAAATTTGTCAATGTTGCACGGAATATCTTGGCGTATTCCCTTTTGATCATTGCTTTACAGTGAAGATGGAGCCAACGCTAGCACTCTATTTCATGAGTGATCTGATCAGTATTCCACACTCCTCTCTTCCTAATAAGCAGACTTGGAAAAACACGTTTCTCTTGTGATCAGTCATCCATATGAAGACTTTAATAAAACAAACATGTTAAGTAAAAAAGCCTGATAAACTCATGCAGCACTCTCCATAAGCCAATTAGGGAGACTAATTGTGGTAGGCCTCAAAAGTGAGTCAGCAAGTTTATTCTAATGAGCAAAGTATAGCGGAGGAATAGAACATGTACTTGCTGCTGGGAAGGCAATGCATTCATGTGGTCGTGAAAGGAGGCAAATAGTCTTGTCTGAAAGGTAACTTAGTTCTTCCTCTATTGAACAGCAAAAGGCATTATGCAAGCTGGCTAGCATCCCATTCCAAGGTGCTGAGTCCATTCACCTCCTGGTACGATGCATCTAGCCCAGAAAGATTTCAAGCTTTAAACGTTATGTATCCTTCCCATCTACTAGACAAGCTACATGGTCTGTAAACTTATGTGGTAGAGTCCTTCCTGGATTGCAAGTGGGAAATTGCATTTTTTAAATTTTTACCCCAGATTAAGTAACAACAGAAAACTTCCTGCATGTGGAATACTAACACATCAGGGGGAAAGCCTAGCTTTTTCCTTCATTGGGAAAGGACTGGACTATTTTATTTTGCTTGATGTGTAGATTAGCCCTGCCTCAACTCAAACTCTTTGTTTATTCTCCCATAATTTATTCTTGGCTTATTTTAATGTCGCGGAAGTGAAACATCCATCATTATGACCAGCAGGGTGTGTGTTCAGTGCTTTTATTAACAGTCAAGGGACCATTTATAACAACAATTAAAAACCCAGCTGATCAGCAGCTGTATAATACAATAAAAGGACAAAGACCAAAATATATACATAAACAAATAGCACACATGGATAGTGAAATTGACAAACCAATAGCCTAGCACACCAACATATGGGGTCTAGTAGCAATGGCCAGGTTCAAATATTTCACTACTTGCTTCATAATTTGTTGGTTTATGCTAAGAAGTAATATAGTCATAAGAGACTCAGCTGAGTGACCAGGAAACTTTTGCGTTGTGGGAAGTATCAGATCTTTCCTCGCTCCTTGGTAGAAGCTACATTGAAATAATACATGAAAAATGGACTCTTATCTCCCAAGTTGTTGCACGGGCAACATCTGGTGTTCCTACGAGTTTTGCCATATCTACCTTCCAGTAACCTTAGGGAGAGGGCATTGAACCTTGCTAACGAAAAGGCCCTCCTATATTTGGGGATAATTAACCACTCCAAGTAAGACATTCCTTTACTTAGAGGGTATCTCAAAAGGTCCAATGACTGAGAGGAGCATGGACCCCCAAGCTGCACTTAGCAGCTCTTGGTTGTCTATATCCATTAATAATCTCCATTTGACAGCAGGGTGTGTGTGGAGGAAGGGCATGCATATTGTAGTGGAGGACAGTATATAGACTTTCCTGCTTATAGTGGATGGGCGGGCACCCTATGTCTGGGGCTGGTGGCCAGATTTTGCCTACCCCACAGCATTTTCCGATATACAGTATTTTAATTTTGCCCATAGAAGTGAATGATAGCCTATATTGGGGGGGGGGGGGGATAAGGCACCAGTAAAATGAAAAATAAGTCACCAGTGGCAGATAAATCTAGCCACTGCCTCTGTTTCCTCAGTGCTAGTGATGAGGGATCCATTCCACAGAGAGTAGGGGGGGGGAGGGATTTGTTCCACATCATAGCCTGTTTACTGCATCCTATATAACTCAATGGTTCCCATTGAGAACTGAGCCAACTATCTACAAAACCCTACAGTGGATTCATTTCTGGTCATAGAGAGTATAATGAAACCCAATAAATGGTTTTTATGTATCCAGATAAGCCTGAGAGGGTGATACTTGTAGTATCCCTTTTAGCTAAAATGTGGTTATTTGAATTCCCTGCATCTGAATTCCTTGGCACATATATATCCCCATGTCCTTGTAACCCTATATAAAACTGTGATGCCCTTAAGCCAAAATGTTGATTATGTAAATGTTTTAGATAAGGGCATGAACTAAGCATTTGAGCTTTTGGATTAACTATGTCAGTGTGCATTTTACAAGCAGTGAAAAATCTCAGAGCTGCATTTTATTACAGTACTCTTCTTGGTCAGATTTTTTTTTTTTAACCTTCCCTTACAGTGTTTTAGAAAAAAAAACTACCTCCACTCTTTCAAGTTATAAATGATTGCTTTAAAACATTACTTTGCAGGTTCATATAGGATTGTTGAGCAGGTTATTAAAATTAACACTGAAACCTTACCTTATTGGGAGTGGGGGGCTTAATGTCTTGCCATATAAGTCACTGCTCCAAACTCCCCGTTAGTGAATCACCTACAGCAGGTTTCCCTGAGCTCCTATTGCAATACTTCTGATTTTTTGCATTAAGGAAGGATCCTCCAAAATCAACCCAGCATCCAAAATAGTAGTAGTATCAATCCCTGCTCCAGATCTTCAGCAGCTATTCCACACCACCCAAACCCCCAGTTACAGAAGACTGTCTTTTAGCTGACAGATGGAACCGTAGCACTTCACTCTACAGAAAACTCTAATCAGACAAGATCCATCTATTTTGCCCGCCTTCCGAAAACCAAATAAAATACTGATGGACTAGCAAGTGTATTATAATATTAGCTGTTTTAAGATTTGCAGCATCATTTCATTGACTGGGTTCGAACAACATGGCAACCCATCATGGGTAACTAGCCACAGTGGGTTGGCGTGTCGTCAGAACCCAGATCGCTTCCAGCAGAGTGGCTTATTTGTGGGCAACAAGCCACCCTGACAACCCATGGCTTGTTGTAGGGGTTGTTGTACCCACAATGGGTTGTCATGTCATCTGAACCCAGGCGAGCAAGCCACTTGGCAAGAGCAGCAAAAAAACCCTTGCCACTTTTGCTGAGCTCACCTGGGCCACCCCACCAGTGACAGCCGCTCTACCAAGTGCCCAAGCAGCACTTTTGAGTGACCATCACTGGCTTGGCCTCCCCCACTGTGACTGTGACCCCCTTTTGTGGTTGCTGCAGCTTTTTTCTCTTTTACCCTTTGGGGTTTTTGGCTGGGGGGAAATCGCTTTTTGCAATCTTCTAAGTGATAGCCAGTGACAACCCCTTCAAAGGGCCCAAGTGATACATTGGAGGAGCTGTCAGTGGTTTGCAACCTTTTTTTCCGCATATCAGAATGTGCGCAAAATTTTTCATGGTGGTTTTTTGCCCCCCTGTTCTCCGGAGTTGCACAAGTGCACACCTCCAAATAGCCAAAATGGGAAGGCTTGCCTGGGCAATGTCCTGGTAAGTGCTTGTTGTCAAAGTGCAGCAGGCAACAACCATGGACATTGACCAACAGAGCCTGCAAACAGGTTATTTTGTTACTTTTCATTTACTTGACAACTGTCAGACTGAGAGCTGCAAAGGGAAAGAGAAGCCTCAAGGGATCTTTGCTTGTGAAAGAGGGTGGTGACTTTTTCTCCTTTTTGCAGTGAGATCCTCAGGGTTTTTAGTGTTCCCCCCCATAATTCCCAGTGCCCCCACCTTTTTCTCACTTTCCTGAGTCTCTAGCTACTTGGGAAATTAAAGATCATGAGGCCACCCGCTTTTTGCGAGCACTTCTTTTGACAGCTGTCAAAAGAAAGGCTTTTCTTTTTAAAACTCTCTGGCAAATTTCTGTATTTGTTTTTTGACAGGGAAATATACAGATTCATGGCTGCATATTTCTCTGTCAAAACACAAATCTGGAACTTTGCCAGAGAGTTTTAAAAAGAAAAGCCTTTCTTTTGACAGCTGTTATTACTACATTTATATTCCACTTTTTTTCTCTTGCAAGGGACCCAAAGTGGCTAACATAGTCCTCCTCTCCATTTTATCCTCACAACAACCCTGTGAGGTAGGTTAGGCCGAGAGTCAGTGACTGGCCCAAAGTCACCCAGGGAGCTTCATGGCTGAGTGGGGACTAGAACCCAGATCTTCTGAGTCCCAGTCCAACACTCTCACCACAACAACACCACGCTGGCTCTTGCATTATGAACGTGCAAGTCCTGGCCGGGGGCTGCCATGGCTTGTTGTGTTGTGCAAATCACCCTCCAGCTGGCAGGGGTTATTTGAGGGTTAAACAACCTTCACATAACCCTAAAAAAAGACAATGGGTTCTGTGAGGTTTGCTTAACCCTCAAATAACCCCCACCAGCTGGGTTCGCATGACAGAACCCACCCACCGCCGGACGGGGCTTGCATATTCATAATGGTGGACAGCACATGCAGCACCCCAAGGGTTAATTAACCCATGATGGTCTGTCGTGTCATCTGAACCAGGTCAGTGTATAGTACAAGGCTAGATGGACCAGTGGCCTGACTCCGCACAAGGCAACTTCATACCTTCACTGTACCTACTGGAACCAAAGCTTCCTAGATGTACAAACAAAAATATATGTGGATTGTTCCCAGTTTCTTATAATGGGAATTGAATTAGGAATGTTGAGCAAGACAGACAGTAAGTGGTGTACGTGACAAAAGTCTAAAAAGCATTTTCAAATTTATTCAACTGTTAACAGGCTTTGTTAGACTTGTTACTGATTTAAGATGGAAAACAGAAACAATATTTTGAGGTAGAACTCTTTTAAATCTTTTTATCTGTTCTTTTTTATCATCTCTCACCTTGCCCCACACAAATTTATCCCAAGGATAAATTCTCTATTTCAGCTAGCATTTCACTGCTTGCAGGCTTCCGTTCCAGAGCAAAGAGTAGATTTCATGATTTGAATAGCTGTCCAAGATTTAGTTATACAGCTAATCCTAAGCATGTTTATTGGGACATAGGGCCCCACTGATTTCAGTGTGATTTATTTCCAAGTATAAGTATGTATAATATGGCTTGAGGTCTGACCCTAAGCATGCTTACTCAGAAGTAACTGCCAGGTAAGTTTGCATAGAATTGCTGCCTAAAGGTTTGAAAGCGGTTTTTCTTTGGAGCAAGCACTATTGAAATAATTGGAACTTACTTCTGAGTAAGCATGCTTAGGATCTGACTGCATCTGTACTCAGTCAGTCAGGCGATCACTCGTGACCGAGTAAGATTGTCTTCCAGGATAAAAAAAAAAAAGAAAGAAAATTTACAAAAAGGAGATTTTAAAAGGAGGAAAATTCTAAAGAAAATTGTGTAGACTCTAGCGATGGGTCCGTAAGTGACTGTGGAGGCCAATTCTAGATCCACACAGCTTCCCATAGTGAGGACACAGGTTACCAGATGGAAGATGGTCCTGTAAAGGATTCATTTGACGTGCTTTTCGCTTAGCACGTTTCTCCCTTTCACCTTGCACTCGAGCTTCTTCAAAGTCCATGGAACCTTTGTGAAAGGCCAACCTCCAGTTAGATCGTTCATGGGCCAGAGCTTCCCAGTTTTTGATGTTTATATTGCATTTTTTTAGATTAGCCTTAAGAACATCTTTAAACCTCTTATATTGACCACCGATATTCCGCTTTCCATCCTTGAGTTGGGAATAAAGTAACTGCTTTGGGAGACGGCAGTCAGGCATTCGAACAACATGACCGGTCCACTGAAGTTGGCGTTGAAGGATCATTTTTTCAATGCTAGTAGTCTTTGCTTCTTCCAGTACACTGACATCTGTTCGGCTATCTTCCCAAGTAATTCGCAGGATTTTCCGGAGGCAACGTTGATGAAATCTTTCAAGGAGTTGGAGGTGACGTTTATAGATAGTCCATGTTTCGCAGGCATACAATAAAGTTGGTAATACAATGGCTTCATAAACCAGTGTTTTGGTCTTCTTACAAATATCCCGATCCTCGAACACTCTATGTTTCATTCGAGAAAACGCGGCACTTGCGGAGCTCAAACGATGCTGGATTTCACTGTCGATGTTAGCTGTAACAGAAAGATAGCTGCCAAGATAGAGAAAATGATCGACATTTTCCAGTATTGTCCCGCCAAGCTGGATAGATGGCATCACCAAAGGGTTAGCTTGCACTTGCTGATGAAGCACTTTGGTTTTTTTTATGTTAAGTGAGAGACCAAGTTTTCCGTATGCTTCTGCAAAAGCATTTAGGATAGTTTGGAGATCATCCTCTGAATGTGCAGAGACCACATTATCATCAGCATACTGAAGTTCCACAATGGAGGTTGTAATTACCTTACTTTTTGCTTTCAGCCTGCTGAGATTAAAAAGCTTTCCATCTGTTCGATATATAATTTCCACACCAGTGGGAAGTTTCCCCTCGACAAGATGTAAAATCATGGCGATGAAAATAGCAAATAATGTTGGAGCAATAACACATCCCTGTTTAACACCTGATCCCACTTTAAATGGAGCACCATGAGAGCCGTTGTTGTCCAAGACCGTTGCCGTCATGTTGTCATGGAGAAGTCGGAAGATATTCACAAATTTATTGGGGCATCCAATTTTCATAAAGATAGTCCAGAGAGTCTGGACTGTTCGGTCTACAGTATCAAAGGCCTTAGCGAGATCAATAAATGCCATATAAAGGGGTTGATTTTGCTCCCGGCATTTTTCTTGGAGCTGACGTGCAGTAAAAATCATGTCTACTGTCCCTCTAGAGGGGCGGAAACCATATTGAGTTTCAGGGAGGATCTCTTCTGAAATAGATAGAAGACGGTTTGCGAGAATCCTAGCAAATATTTTACCTGCGGTAGCTAAGACGAGAAATGCCCCAATAATTTCCACAGTCTGTTCTATCACCTTTCTTAAAGAGGGTGATAATTATGGCATCCCTGAAGTCTTCTGGGATCTCTTCTCTTATCCAGATTTTTTCGATGAGTTTATGAAGATGTTGTACAAGTTCGGGGGGCCCTTCTTTAAAGGGGGAATCCCATCTGGTCCACTAGCTTTGTTATTCTTCATTTGATTAATGGCTTTTTTTACTTCATCCAAAGTGGGGAGTATTGCAAGTTCCTCTCTAATTTGTTTTTGCGGGATTTGCGAAAAAATCTCATTATCCACCTTAGATTTACGATTTAAAAGGTCATAATAATGCTCTTTCCAACGCAGTGCAATAGACTCTTTGTCTTTTAAGAGTTTGGTGCCATCTTTTGATTGTAAAGGGTTTGTACCATAGGTTTTTGGTCCATAAATGGCCCTTGTGGCCTTAAAAAAGCCCCGTGCATCATGAGATTCTGCAAGTTGTTGAATTTCTTCAGCTTTCTTTTTCCACCAGGCGTTCTTAAGTTCTCTTGTTCTTCTTTGGACCTCAGCCTTTGCACTAGCGTAGATTTTTTTCTTGGCAGCGCAGTTAATATCATTTTGCCATATTTGGAAGGCTTTCCTTTTTTGGTCAATTATATATTTAATCTCATTATCATTTTCATCAAACCAATCCTGATGTTTGTTAGTTTCATATCCAATAGTTTGTTCACAAGCTGCAGTAATGGAGGTTTTCAGCTTAGACCAGTGATGGCGAACCTTTTTGAGCCCGAGTGACCAAACTGTAACACAAAACCAACTTATTTAGAAACCTCTAATTGACTTTTTGCAGAGACTGGAAAATAATGATTTGTTTGTTTGTGGATTTATGGAATAATAAGTGAATCTGGGACAATGGGAAGAAAGAGATTTCTCATTTGGATTATCGAGTAAGAAAAATTATTGTTACCTGTATTTGCTGTAGAAGAAAAATCGGAGGTCTATTTTGTTTTGTTAATTGTTATATGTTTGATATTATGTGTTTGTTTTATATAGAAATAAAAAAATTGGACAATAAAAAAAAAACCAACTTATTTATTTCAAAGTGCCAACACTGCAATTAAACCTGAATACCGAGGTTTTAGTTTTAGAAAAACAACTCAGACAGTTGTCCGAACTAATTAACATCTTTTGTCTTTAAAGAAAAACACAATAACAGAGCTTTCAATGATACAAACAGTTTTTTGTTGGAAAAAAAAATCAACTCAAAAAATTATTATAGTACTACATTGTACACATAGCCTGAAGGGAATTTATACAAACTTTTTAAATAATTAGGCACATGTATTTCTGGATAAGGGATTCTCAACTTGTAATATGATTATATGCCAGACTGAAATTGTATGGGGCAAGCTTTACTCTGGGTCTTTCCCTGCTTCGAAGGTGTCGGATTAGTAAAAGTAAAAGTCAACCTGTACTAGGATGAGCAAGATAAACAAGAAAACTAAACGTGCTTAACACATTTTAAACACTTTATGTCTTGGACTGCAAACACTGCATTAGGTAAAAGTCTGCATTGGGCATGCTTTTGCACAATTAATGTGATTTTTGCTATTGCATGCATGCTGATAATTTGTCAAACCTTGGCTCATACTCCGTTAGTTTGAGAGCAACACATGCAGCACTCAGGTCAACTGTTAGGGCTTTACATCCAAGCCATGCTCTGTGCATCATTCTTCAAAATCTTTTAAATGTGATAACAATGTAGAAAAGAATTCTGTAACAGGAATTCTAGAATAAAATCATTCTGTTCCACACTGTGAGAAAGAACAAGATCATTAGTGTTTTGCAGAAGGGGATGGTCTTTTCGCTATCTGGTGACCAATGGCTCGAGTGCCCACAGAGAGGTCCCTGCGTGCCAGCTGTGGCACCCGTGCCATAGGTTCGCCATCACTGGCTTAGACCAATGGTCCTCAATGTTGTCAGGAGGTTCCGTAGGTAGATGTTCCTTAAGGGCGGTGGATGCAGACTCAGTCGCCCTGTTCAAGGAACGAGGTAGTCGAGCAGCTCGGCAGCAGTATCCATGACTGAGCAGCCCTATTTAGGACCCACTCTGCTCACCCCGTATGGGGAGGGGGCTAGAAAAGGTGCCCTAAACATAGTCTACCTCTTTCTCCCCTGACTGGATTACCGCGTCCAGTGGGGTCACCATTTTAGCGGTCGAAAAAGACGTTTGAATTTTGGAATACGGAATATACGGACACTGCTGGATAACATAGATAGTGAGCGCCCTGAGCGTAGGACTGCTATTATTGCAAGGGAGCTGAGACGGTTTAAAATTGACATAGCAGCACTTCAAGAAACTCGAAGGGCAGGAGAGGGACAGTTGAAGGAAGAAAAAGGAGGCTATACCTTCCTTCTGGAAAGGACTACCTGAGCAGGACTGACGAATACATGGAGTAGGCTTTGCCATCAAAAATGAGCTAGTGAACTCTTTGTCAGAAGTTCCTACTGGCATTAACGAACGCCTGATAACTCTTCGATTAAAGCTCGCCAATAACCAGCAGGTAACTATCTTGAGCGCTTATGCGCCAACATTAGATGCTGATGAAGACATCAAGGAAAACTTTTATACCCAGTTGGACACTCTCCTGTCAGAGATACCTAAGGAGGATAAATTATCCTCCTGGGCGATTTTAACGCAAGAGTCGGGCGTGACTTTGATTTATGGTCAGAAACTATTGGAAAAGACGGTTGGTAATAGCAACCCGAACGGAATCTTACTTTTGTCTATATGTGCAGAGCATAATCTCACTATCACAAACACGCTCTTTCGACAAAAGAAAAAGTTTAAAACATCATGGCAGCACCCACGGTCAAAGCACTGGCATCTTCTGGATTATGTACCTAATTGTCCGTGTTAGAGATCGCCGCAATGTACTTCTTACTAGGGCCATGGTGAGTGCCGACGACTGCTGGACAGACCACCGACTTATCCGGTCCACTATGGTTATCAACATTGCTCCCCAACGTAGGCTTCAAGGAAGGAAACCAAGGCGTAAAATGAACATCCACGCCCTTCAAGATCCTATTAAGCAAACTCGTCTTCAATCGCATCTGTACTAGCAAATAAGTGCTTAATATGATGTATTGATCACCATGACAGTGCAAATGGCCGAATGGATGATATGTTGGTTCTCTAGAGCAAAGTTTTAGTATTGTGACCTTTAATGCTATTCTAAATAACTCTCTTAATAAATAACACAATAATGGGTTGCATCCAAAGGTATCCTTCTGCCAGCAGAATGGAAACTGCTAGAGGTTTGAATAACTCCTCTTCCCCTGCATACTCTCCAAATCTCATCTGGAGCATCAGGGGATCCTCTGGTGCAGGTTTGGGGAACATATAGGGAACTGGAGAGGAGGGGGAGGGAAGGGAAACTCCTACTGTACGCGCGGAAGTCTACTCACAAAACATTGGTTTTAGCCCAATATGTGCTTAGTTTGCCACTATATTTTCATTGGCCGTCGCCATAACACTATTGGTCTTCAAGTTTAACCAAAAGATAGCCAAAGGAGTACGGCAAGTGTCGTTTTTATTGTAGCTGTAGCAGTTCCGCAGCCAAGCAATCAATTCAACTGACAAGACCAAATTTGGAGGAAATTTATTATCTTAACCTAATCTCGCTCTCTAGAAAAAGGGACAAAGAGCATGACTTCATTCTCCTGTTATTTGTCTTCCTTTTGTTACAGCTTCCTAGGGTTGAATTTTACAGCTGATTGGTTTTTATAAACTCTTAAGCAATGGAATGTGCAACAACTGTAAGATGTTAATATGCATGCCCGTTGACAAATATCATGATTTTTTACTTTTACTGTATCTCACTTAGCATCTTTGTACTCACATAGTTATTATGGTGAAAGTTCCCAGGCCAAACAAAAATTAGTTTCAGAACTGAACCATTTCAAATCTTTGAATTTGGGTTATTAACCCAATTGCTCAGTTCCACTAAAACCTATCCACCAAATGTTTGCAAGGATGCAAGACCAAAAAATGTAAATGGGCAATACCACAGCCTTAGGATACATCATATGCAATCTCCACCAAGATAAGATAAAGTCTGCATTGCTGTAGATTGTTATCTATGTAGGATCAACTGTGAGGCTCTGATCCATAAACCAATTAATTGACTGGATTTAAGCAGATTCTGTCTGTTGGTAAATGGGACTAAGGCTTTCAATCCTATGCATGTTTAGAAAGAAAAAAAGGCCTACAACTCCCAGCACTCCCCAGCCAGCTTTGCTAGCTGTGGCATGCTGAGAGTTGTAGGCCTTTTTTCTGTCTAAACATGCATAGGATTATATGTTATAGGTAGCATTGGACACTGCCCATTATGTGACTGTCCCATAGATCTCAATGGGAGCTTATTCCAATACTCAGTGTGGCAGTCCTTCTCAGTTTGCGCCTGTGAGTATGGGATTCCCTAGATCAGGACTAGGCAACCTTTTTGGGCCCAGGGGCACATTTGGCAATTTAAGAAGCTGTCCTGGGCACCACCACATGCTGGTGAAAGCATCCTCCTGCCATCTTCAATTCCTAAGACGGTCTTTGAGCCACACGTGTGGCCTAGGAGTATTCTTGGGAAAAGAAGATGAGAGCAGTGGCTAGGGGCCCTCACTTTGCTGTGAAATGATCCCAGCTGCCAGTAAGAAATGTTTTTTTAAAAAAGAAAAAAGGTAGGAGCACTAGGACACCTCAGTGGGTGCCAAGAAAAGGCACCCTGATGCCCATGGGTGCCACATTGCCTACCTCTGCCCTAGATGTAGGGACAGCAGTTTGCACATCATATAAGTGACTACAACAAACACAACTGGTTATATAAATAGGCCCTGAGGTCTTTATATTTCTCTGTGATGTTTTCAGCTAGCAATATCTTGTTTTAACTTTCAGATTAAGAACATTTGGCCTGAATGCTCTTGATACGGAACAAACATAACATCTGCATTGTATGCTTTCTTTAGAGAGTTATTTTTCAAAAAACAGAAGGCACTTTAAAAATTACATTAAAATATTATTTCTTTATTGTTAAACCTCTATTTCTGTATGTTCTTTAAAAAAAAAGAGTTATTAAAACAATGCTAATCAATTTAAAGTTTCTGACTTTTCTTTCTTCCCCTCCTTAGAGCCCTTTGAAGTGTCAGCACTAGCAAGATGAATCACTTATTAGTAGGAGGCCTGACACATGATGAAATCACCAACTGACACTTCAATGACTTTTAATATTGTTTTGTGTAACACATCACGAAGAGGGACATTGTGGGATTCTGAGTGTTCCACAGGGTACAGATGCTGTGATGTTGCAATTCTGTGGGTAGTGTTTTTCTCCCCCCCCCCCCGCCATGAAATGCTTTATCGTCACAGAAAATGTGAGAACTTGCCTTTGGAGGTGGTATGACTAGCCTTTGGCTATTTTTAAATGAATCATGATTAATAACGTTTCCCCCAAAACACACCACACATCCAAAACTTGCTGAGAAAGACCTTTCATTCTTGTTATTTTTGAGAATCAGTGAAAAGGGAGAGATATTTATTTATTTCTTATATTTATTAATCGCCCATTTGGCCGGTCACCCAGCCACCCTGGGCGATGTACAATTAAAATAATGCAATAAAACAATACAATAAAATATCATAATTAAAACAGTATAAAATTCTTTTAAAATCCTAACCCACCCCATATTCCCGCCTGAACAGCCATTTTTTTAATGCACGGCGGAAGCTCATCACGGAGGGGGCATGGTGAAGGTCACTAGGGAGGGAGTTCCATAATGTGGGGACCGCCACAGAGAAGGCCCTCTTCCTAGTCCCCACCAGCCTGGCTGCTCTGGCTGATGGGATAAGGAGAAGGCCGTCCGTGGCAGACCTTGTTGAGTGGCCTACTTGATGTTGCTGGAGGCGCTCCTTGAGATAAACTGGGCCGGAGCCGTGTAGGGTTTTAAAGGTCAAAACCAACACCTTGAATTCGGCTCAGCAAGCAACTGGTAGCCAGTGCAACTCATTAAGCACTGGCGTGATGTGATCACGCCAGTGGCTGCCCTTAATCAGGCGAGCCGCTGCGTTCTGTACCAGCTGAAGCTTCCGAACCGTCTTCCAGGGTAACCCCACGTAGAGCGCATTACAGTAGTCTAGGCGAGAGGAGACCAAGGCATGAACCACTGATGGGAGCAGGTGATTAGGAAGGTAGGGGTGCAGCTGCCGTATAGGGCCGAAGAAAGAACTGTGACTACTTCAAAAGCCAGGTTTGCATTATGGATCTTACTCATGAATATTACAGACCCTGGATGTTATGTGTGGCATATACTTTTGTATGCTATTGTAAAGGAAAAACATGCAACTCTGACCCTAATGGTGGCTAGACAGAGGAATTGCTAGGGATTACAGCAGATAGAACCCATATCAATAATAGGGGCCCAGTTGGGGACTCTGGCAAATGGCATGATCAGGTTCTGCAGACAAGGATCCAAAGGGCCAGAGGCAGATACCGTGGTCTGGAATGGACTGGGGTCAGGCTGCAAAGCAGGGAAGATGAGTATATAGGGCCAACCAGGCCCCTACTGGTTCCTCAGGTGTCAGGTCACCTGGTCTGGCTGGGATGACAAAGCCATAGCACCATCTCTGGACATTCCACTGGTGGTGGTGCTGCAGGGCAGCAGAGATCGGACTAAAAGCGCCCTCTGCCTAAAAGCTTCCCTGGTGGCACAGAGCGTAATGCGGCTGAGCCTTGCTGCCAGAGTCCGTTGGTTCGAAACCCACAGTGCCCAATGCCACTGATAGAACTTCCACCGAGTAGAATGTCAGCCCACGCACAATGCTTTTCAAGGGAGTCAGCTCACACATTCAGCTGCCGGTCGGCCAGTGCCAAGGGCAGAGCTACGTTATTAAAGGTGGACTGCTGCCAGACAGCGTGAAAGCGGTTGGATGGCAGTGGGTTTCCCAGCGGAGAAGCAGTGAGAGGAGGTGCTGTTCTTATAGATTCATAGATCATAGAGTTGGAAGGGGCCTACAAGGCCATCGAGTCCAACCCCCTGTTCAATGCAGGAAACTAGGGGAGGGGTCTCCCATCCAAGTAATCACCAGGCGCGACCCTGCTTAGCTTTCCACGCTCAGACAAGCTGAGCCACAGGCCAGTTTCTGTACACCATCTCCCTTCCCAGGACTTCATACTTTCCAGAGGAGTTTGGGGGGCAGGGGCAGAATTGCCTGAGGAGAAGAGTTGTGTGGGCAGTGGTAAGCAGAGTCTTTATTATTTATTTATTATTCATACTTGTATACCACTTCATAGAACAAAATCTCTAAGAGATTAAAGGCACAATCCTATGCAAATTTAGACAGAAAAAAAGGGCCTACAACTCCCAGCTGGGGCATGCTGGGAGTTGTAGGCCTTTTTTCCTGTCTAAACTTGCATCAGATTGTGCCCTTACATGCTACAGTATTTTTTAAAAAATCTCTATTAAAATAATTAATAAACAATTACAGGTACAACAAAAAATAACCGAAACAATTGAAAAACAAGCATAATAGAAAACAACCCAGTGGAGTGGCATCATGAAATCAATTACAAGCGAGGGAACACTTGTGTCAACAGATACGTTTTCAGGAGGCTCGCCATAATTTCTCCCTCCTGAATTGCACAGAGGAGGGAGTTCCAGAGGGTGGGTGCCACCGCTGAGAAGGCCTGCTTTCTAGACATCACATGGTGACCTTCCATTAGTAACGGAATGACCAGCAAGGCCTTATCTGAGGATCTTGATGGTCAGCTGGGTGTATATAGAGGAAGGTGGCCTGCTAGGTAACCTGGTCCCAAGGTGTAAGAGGTCAGCACCCCATCTGCCTGCTGCTCCTCTGCTGGGGATTTACTGCTGTTGGGTGGTGACCTGTTTTTGAAAATACATGTCTGCCATCATCATATGAGGTTCCACCCTGAGCAATGAAAGATGATGGAGCAAGTAGTGTACATGCATGTGTGAACCAATTCAAGGGGTGCAGCACAGCACACAGCAGGCCCATAGCACTTTCGGTTTTATTACTGGAAGAATTTCATAATGCCAACATTGTATTTAGAAATGTGGTATACCAGTGGGATCCCACATTTCAAAGTCAATGACAACATGGTGGGAAGGATTCAAAGGAAAGAGCTCCAGAGATGATAGGTGGTCTACCATGTGAAGGAAGGCTGTAAGAAATGACATCACGACAATAAACGAGAGACACATGCCGGGACATATGGTTCCTTCCGCACTAGGCCCCATTAGTGCCACTAAAGCATTGCTCTTTCACAATCAACTGGAAGCAGACTTAAAAGTATTGTTCATATGGCACGTAATATAGAACTATGCTACCCATAAGAATTCTACAAGCTCTGTCTCCACAGGCAAGATCCCAGTATCTGTTTACTTGGAAGGAAGTCTTGTTCAGCAAAAGTCCTATGTTTCCTGGCTAACAGTCTTTGAATTAGTTGTTCCCTCTTGAACCCCTTTTTTTGAATGTGACTACTTTATCGTGGCTACTGGTCCATTAATTAGTTGTTTCCTTCACTTTGGCCATGGCAATACTAAGCCCTTTAATTAAGGGTTATTAATTAAGGGCTCTATTCAATTAATTATTTAATTATGGGTTCTATTTGGTTTCAGGCATTCTGAAACCACATAGAGCAAACCTGTGAGGAAAGGGAGCACTCCAGCCCCACCCCCTCTCCATCATCACAATTGCCCCCCCCTTGCTATTCGTGGAGGGCAACAGTCTAGAGCAGGGCTCTCCAACCTTGGGTCCCCAGATGTTGCTGGACTACAGCTCCCAGAATCCCTTGCCGTTAGCCATGCTGGCTGGGTATGCTGGGAGCTGTAGGCCAGCAACATCTGGGGACCCAAGGTTGAAGAGCCCTGGTCTAGAGCCTCCTGTATCCATGGTGGGTCTCTATGTGAGCAAGAACCCTGATTTTCCAGCGTTCTTGCTTGCGTGGGGGGCCTCCACGGATACAGGAGGCCATGAACAGAGGGTGAAAAATGCGATGGCTGGAGGGGAGGGGCTGGAGCACTCCCTCTCCTCACACGTTTGCTCTGTTCAGATTCAGGATGCCTGAATGGGGCTATAGTCAGTTCCAGTTCCCTGCTAGGGCCAATGTCTGGCTTTAATTACTCGGTTGCTCTTTACAGCCAGAGCAATTGCTCATTCATTCATATATGATAGCAATTGTGATTTATGATAATAAAAGTAATAATAATGAGCAACTGTGGTATACAGTCATGCCTTGGATTGAGAGCATAATTCGTTCCGGAAAGGTGTTTGTAATCCAAAACACTCTTATATCAAAACGAAATCCCCCCCAAAAAAATTGTACAGAGATTTTTAATTTAAGCCGTACTACAGTACTTGTATTGCAAGATGACGCTTGTATATCAAGTCAAAAAAATTAAATAAATATTAAAAATTTTGCTTGTCTTGCAAAACGCTCTCAAACCAAGTTACTTGTAATCCAAGGTATTACTGTACTAACGTTTGAAATAAATAAAACACAGAGTAAATTTTAGTTGGTTAAGTGGAAGACATGACAACAGAAATTAGCAAAAAATGTTAGAGTGCCTTTAGTTCCTTTCTTCCTCCTTTTTCTTCAGTGAACCGTCCTTCCAGAGACAGGTGCGGTCTTCCATCAGCATCTGAACCCCGAGTAATCCATCTGACTGTTTGCCAGGCAAGTCTATCCTTATGTTGCTGGTTGAAGCTTTGGGGTTAGACTTGACCATGGTTGGTGGGACTAGATAGCTCCTTGTGGCCATTGATACTGTGGTCTCCCAGTGAGTCTTGATGAAATGGCCCCTTTGCCACAACAAGGAGCAAAGGGAAGCAAAATCTCCCGATAAGCGGTCTCTGTGTAGCACAACTCCCTGAGCATAATAATTGAAAATGTAATTTACTTATGCTGATTGGCACCGTTTCATGCAGCAATTTAATTTGTCATAGGGAAGATGTTTAACAGTTATAATGAAACAATTATAGTTCAAAAGGAAAGCTGTCAGTCTTTGTTGCCTTCCCTCCCCCTCCCCCCCAATGCCTGACAGACCCGGAAGATTCTCTTCTATCACAGGGACGAGAGGGTCATGACATTTTGGGCATCTGGCCAGGCGGGGCTAATCTCATAAGCTGTCACTGCCCTGGTTATTTGGGCTGCCTCTATGAGTCTTAATTCAGTGCTGCCATGTCCTCATTTTACCCTTCTGAAAGCTAAGCCGTAATCCATCTGGAGGCAAATTGCACTGATGGACACTGCACTATGCTTAGTTATCATCCCATTTATTAATCTTGTGGCTTCTATCGACTTGAGATAAAAGTATTGCCACATAAAATAGCTCATGGGTAAAGTCATCTAAGGTCAGCCAAATTTTAATAATATAGGTCAACTTTCCCCAAACCTGGTGCCCTCCATTTTCGACTTCAGCTCCCATCAATGTCAGCCAGCATGGCCAGTGGCTAGGAATGCTGGAAGTTGTAGTCCAAAAACATCTGGAGAGCACCAGGTTGGAGAAGGCTGATAGAGGTCTTTCTTTTTCAAGGCCAAATCTGCACTTGATGAGAAATACACAGATGCAGGAAGAGGTAAGATTCTCTTCCTATACACCAGGACAAGATCCTGGTTCAGCCATAAATTTAACTGAGTAGTTTGGGGCATGTCATTGTATCTGTGTGAAGGTATGAAACTGTTCAGCCATTTTGTGTTTCATTCCTGATTGACCTGGGTGGGTGGCAAGAAACCTAGTTGCTATGGGAACTAGCTTAACAAAATTCTTCTGCCCTTCTGACTGGCTAAGAGGTCAGGAGGGGTAGTTAGAATAGTATATATAAGTGAAACGGAGCAAGGGTGGTGTTGAAAAGTTCAGAAGAGAAAGCGCTAGAAATCAAGAGGGGCAGGATGGGAGAGTGTTGCAGAGCAACGAGACTCCAGGGACAAAAGAAGCTGAGCTGCCAATGGAGCTGAAATTGCTTTATTGCTAGATCTTGGCTTAAATAGGGAAACGGGCTACACTAGATAGATGCATTTTTAATGTTATTTTCATATACTAACTGCTGTTATGGTTAATAGCTAAAATTGTTCTACAATTTCTTTTTATCTCTAGAAATGTCATTACAATAACTGTTTAACTGCTCTTCAAATCAGCAATTCAGTAAAAACTAAATGTGTTGTTAGTTTAACCTTGATGTCTTGATTTTCACCTCATGCCCAATTGCCTTACCATACTACCCAGTATAATGAGTTGGAGGGGTCAGTAAGGAAGTCCTTTGGGGGACAACGAAATCGCATGATAAAAGGCTGTTTCTGTGAAGGCAGCCAGGAAAACTAAAGGTGTTCACTTGGTGGCAGTGGTGAGGACCCGAGGAGGGGTTACGTTAAGCTAATTTGCTCCCCTCCCCTTGTCTCCTTCGCATGGTGCCATCTTTATTATGGAACTGCATTTGATTTGATATTTGTCCGTTGCTTGTCCAGGAAGAGAACTGAGTTCCGAGCAGCTCACAAACACTAACGAAGCACTAGAAAATAACATACGAATAACATTTCTGCCACTATAATATTAAAAAAGCACAGTACCATATCAAAAAAGCAAAAACAAATGTTTCAAATACCAGTCAA
Organism: Shinisaurus crocodilurus; assembly: GCA_021292165.1. Classification (NCBI taxonomy): domain Eukaryota; kingdom Metazoa; phylum Chordata; class Lepidosauria; order Squamata; family Shinisauridae; genus Shinisaurus; species Shinisaurus crocodilurus. The sequence goes on from CM037880.1 coordinate 136,698,427, forward strand.
GTGGTTTCTGTTTTTAATGTAATTTTTTGTATTTGGTGTTTTAATAGTGTACCTAGCGTCCAAATATTTTGATGCAGAGTGGTTTATAAATCCCATAATAAATTATAAATACAGTTCCACAAAATTGTGCCAGCTTTTGAGGTCTTCCTCAGGCCAGGTGGTACAAAAAGCGGGGAGGACTGCGGAAGAAGCAGAAAGTACAAAAATCATGGGAAGTTCTGGAGAACTTGAAAGCTTGCACAATTTTGTGAAATTTTGTTTGGCCCTAATAAAGATATTGCCCAACTGTGGATTTTGGATATGATTCAAGATAGTTTATCAAAAAATGGCTGCTGAGTACTGGCCCAGTGCCAACTGACACAGTCTCTCTGGGAGGGGGCTTCCTTGCCTCGTACAGGTAGACAAGGGCCTGCTTGACTCTACTGTTCCTCTCAGCAGCAATTAAAAAAAGAAAGAAAAAGAAGCAGTCTTGTCCCCAACTGTCAGCCATCTAAGCAGCAGCTTCTCCTAGAGTTTCAGCCACAAGGGAGGCGTTGGTCTCATTCAGTCATGGATGAAACACATACTCCGTGGAGGCAGCTGCCCCATCTTAGGCAGCAGCAGCAGCTTTTATAGTTTCAGCCACAAGGGAGGTGGGGCTCCCTTCACCTGTGACTGCACAGGAGCCAGTTTGTACAGCAAAACGTGCTTCTGGCCTCAGGGGACTATTGTCAGGCTCCCAAGATTACAGAAATTAGACATCCCTGCTCTGGTGCAACAGTTACGTTTCTGCTTCAAAGCATCGCTCTTTGTGGATGGTATTCTATACATGTAACAGCGGCAAATCACGGGTTAATGAACAGGCCCATAGTTTCTTTTGGAAGATAAGTGACTAAGGGGTAGCCACCTTGGTCTATTGCAGCAAAAACAACATACAGTCTTGTGTCACCTTAAAGACAAACAAATTTATTCTGGTACAAAAGCTGATGCCAGAATAAACTTGTTGGTCTTCAATGTGCCACAAGATGTTTCATTGTTCTATTAAGGTCAATGATCTTGAATAATAAATAACTCCTCTTCTATTGTGACCTGTCGTCCTCAAGGTTTGTTTGTGTTTTTTTTAAATCAGATTTTATTCCATTTTTGTTGTGTTGACTTTCGCCATGACTCCAACTTACAATAAAACAAGACAATGTCCTATTAAAATTGATATGATTCTTGCAAACTAACCATTTGTGCCTAGGGCAGTGTACGAGGGGAGCAAGAAGGGGTACTTAACATTCTTAAGTCATCTTGCATTCTATCTGTAGGGCTTTACAATTTCCTAATATGAAGTGACTAATTGACTGCTTTACCTTATTGTTTTGTTCCTTTATTTGTGTTCACTCAGACTAGCCATTGACATAACATTATTTTATTCGCTTAATGAGAGTGACTGAAGACAGAGTAACTTGGGCACTGGTTGGACTCCAAAGGCATAAATACGTCAAACCACTCATAATAACCATTCTAGGGTTGATAAAACTTTACATATAGTGTGCTGTGCCTTATCGAGTTGTACAATATAAATCTGAATCGTTTTTCTTTGCCCGTTCCTTGCATTAAAACGTCCATATCAAATATTTTGTGTTTTTACTTCGATGCACTTCTAAGTGATTTATGATACCTAACTCACAGTCAATCCTATACGTGTTTATTCAGCAGTTAAATCCTGTGGCCTGGTTCTTACAACACGACAGCCCGCCATGGCTTAATTTACCCACGGGGTCTGTCGTGTCATGCTGGGCGCCCATGGCCTCCATTTTTGTAAGGTGTCTGGCTTGCCATGGCTTATCGTGCAAACCTGGTGTGGCAGGGCTGTTTGAGGGTTAGATGTCCCCGTTGGTATGACGTGGCAAGCCAGGTGCTCACAGGTGCTGTGCAAAAATGGCGCCCATGGGTGCCGGGCACGATGCAACAGCCCCCGTGGGTAAATTAAGCCACAGTGGGCTGTTGTGACATGCTAATAGGCCCATTGAGTATATTAGGACTTACTTTTAGGGAAGTGGGTATAGGATTGCTGCCTTAACGTACTAAATTCATTGAGCAGACTTCCACCCGCACAATGGGAGTTTCCTTTTCCCTCCTTCCCCCTGTAGCAAGCCTGTACTGGAAGGTCCCCCAACCCTCTGGAGCAAATTTTGGAGGCATGAAGGGGGCAGCGGTGGGAGAGGGGAAATTCAATCCACCAACAGTGTCCGATCTGCTGGTAGAAGAACACCACTGGATACAACACAATGTTATAGCACACGGAACATTAGGAATCAATAGGGGAGATGTAGTGTGTGTGTGTGTGTGTGTGTGTGTGTGTTTCTTCTGGCAAAAATAATTCAGCGTATGAATCAATTAACTGACTTCCAAAGGTGCTAAACACTTTAACATAGTATTTGTTAATTTACAGTACAGTTTAATGTTGCTCCATACATTTTCTCTGTAGTTAATGGCCTGATTCGCACACAGCAACAACCCAGGGTTTTCGTGAACATGCCAGCGTGTTAGTCACTGCAGCTCGAATGCTCCTGCTTGGCTCCTCCGCCCAGTGGGTGTGGCTAAACAACCCAGGGACTCTCCATCCCTGGGTTGTTTATCGTGATGTCAGAACCCAGAACCTGAAACTCTCCTCTGACGAGCCAGAGTTGGGACCCAGATTTGGAACCTGGGGGAGACAAGCGAGTTCTGGGCTCAGACATCTCACCAAACAACCAAAGGTTCTTGTTGGGTGCGAACTGGGCCAATGGAAGGTGATGAAAAACAATGCCAACTGCTACGTTGAGGGCACAATCCTATGTCCCTCCAACTTTGTCGGGGGGGGGGCATAGGATTGGGCATAGTTGCCGCTGCAACCTCAAAAATTCCTTCTGAGGTTGCAGTGCTGTGGAGCGCCCATCCTTCTCCCACTTCAAGCTGGGGTGGTTCTTTCCACGCCAACTGGGAACTGAACACAGGAGACCATATTCAATTCCCCGGGGAGGGGCATTCCCGGGGGAGGGGAGGAGCACAGTGGCGCCGCCATCTTACGACGAATTCAGGCAGTGCCTCAGCCTCTCCTCGTGAGGAGAGGAAAAACAACTAGATGGCTGAAATTGGCCATCTAAATGTTTTTGAGGGCAGCACGGTGGATATGATATCCACCATGCTCCTCCCACCCTCAATAGGATGCCCATAATCCTCCAAGTTTGGAGGGTTATGGGCAGCCCCATAGGATCTCACTTTAATAGTTTTTAGAGAAATCTAATATCTCCATTGACAAAAACATATTTGCCTTGGCTCAACAGCACGACAAGCGAGAAGGATCTTGGAGTTGTTGTAGATCACAAGCTAAATATGAGCCAGCAATGTGATGTGGCGGCAAAAAAGGCAAATGCTATTTTGGGCTGCATTAAAAGAAGTATAGCTTCTAAATTGCGTGTAGTACTAGTTCCCCTTTACTCAGTACTGGCTAGGCCTCATCTTGAGTACTGCATCCAGTTCTGGGCACCACACTTTTAAGAAGGATGCAGACAAGCTGGAAAGGGTTAAGAGGAGGGCAACAAAGATGATCAGGGACTGGGAGCAAAGCCTTATGAGGAGAGACTGAGGATCTCTTCTCCATCATCCCAGATTGCAGGGCACAGAATAATGGGCTCAAGTTACAGGAAGCCAGATTCCGCCTGGACATCAGGAAAAACTTCCTGACTGTTAGAGCAATATGCCAATGGAACTAACTATCTAGGGAGGTGGTGGGCTCTCCCACTCTGGAGGCATTCAAGGTGCATCTGGACAACCATCTGTCAGGGATGCTTTGACTTGGGTTCCTGCATTGAGCAGGGGGTTGGACTCGATGGCCTTATAGGCCCCTTCCAACTCTACTATTCTATGATTCTTGAATGTAGGAGAAACAGCATTGTGCTCTGAAACCTCAGGATACTGGAAGTTTCTTTTTAGGAGAAAAAAAATCAGTTTTATGCAAAGTTTAAAGGCAATAGTATCTAAATTATGTCTAAATTAGTTTTAAATTGATTTACATGAAATACATCAAAGGCTGACAGTACCTTTAAATGCTGCCATTGATTTGCACTCAAAGGCCTCACTGATTTCTGTGGGAGTTGCCTGTGATCATCAATGAAAGTATCAGCTTAATAAATAATTCACTAAAAACTGCATTAAAAAGATATTAAGGGCCTGACTTAAACCAAAGCTAGAAAGATTCCATCTATTCCCAACAGTTTTATGGATCAAGTTTGGCTATGTGTACAAAAATTTTGGATTTCAACACCAAATTATACATGATTAATAATATATACTGTACAAATTAGCATACTTTTATAACTAATTACAGACTAAAAATGTTTTTGTGTGTAAAATTTAGAATTTGTCAGGGATTGGAATGGAAAGATACAACAAGAGCTTGGTGAAAAGAGCTGGATACCATGGCAAAGGCAAGAGGGACATGCAAAATGAAGTACAGTCATGCCTTGGATTGAGAGCATAATTCGTTCCGGAAACGTGCTTGTAATCCAAAACACTCTTATATCAAAACGAAATCCCCCCAAAAAAATCTGTACAGAGATTTTTAATTTAAACCATACTACAGTACTTGTATTGCAAGATGTCGCTTGTATATCAAGTAAAAAAATATTAAATAAATATTTAAAAATTTGCTTGTCTTGCAAAAAGTTACTTGCAATCCAAGGTATTACTGTAGTCCTGCCACAAAAGAAGGATGTAGACAAACTAGAAAGGGGTTAAGAGGAAGGCAACAAAGATGATTAGGGGACTGGAAACAAAGCCCTATGAGGAGAGACTGAAAGAACTGGGCATGTTTAGCCTTCAGAAGAGAAGACTGAGGGGAGATATGATAGCACTCTTCCAGTACTTGAAAGGTTGTCACACACAGGAGGGTCAGGATCTCTTCTCCATCCTCCCAGATTGCAGGGCACAGATCATCATCATCAGGCGATCACTCGTGACCGAGTAAGATTGTCTTCCGGGATAAAAGGAGGAAATTCTAAAGAAGATGGTGTAGACTCTAGCGATGGGTCCGTAAGTGACTGTGGAGGCCAATTCTAGATCCACACAGCTTCCCACAGTGAGGACACAGGTTACCAGATAGAAGATGGTCCTGTAAAGGATTCATTTGACGTGCTTTTCGCTTAGCACATTTCTCCCTTTCACCTTGCACTCGAGCTTCTTCAAAGTCCATGGAGCCTTTGTGAAAGGCCAACCTCCAGTTCATGGGCCAGAGCTTCCCAGTTTTCGATGTTTATATTGCATTTTTTTAGATTAGCCTTAAGAACATCTTTAAACCTCTTATATTGACCACCGATATTCCACTTTCCATCCTTGAGTTGGGAATAAAGTAACTGCTTTGGGAGACGGCAGTCAGGCATTCGAACAACATGACCGGTCCACTGAAGTTGGCGTTGAAGGATCATTTTTTCAATGCTAGTAGTCTTTGTTTCTTCCAGTACACTGACATTTGTTCGCCTATCTTCCCAAGTAATTTGCAGGATTTTCCGGAGGCAACGTTGATGAAACCTTTCAAGGAGGTGGAAGTGACGTTTATAGATAGTCCATGTTTCGCAGGCATACAATAAAGTTGGTAATACAATGGCTTCATAAACCAGTGTTTTGGTCTTCTTACAAATATCCCGATCCTCGAACACTCTATGTTTCATTCGAGAAAACGCGGCACTTGCGGAGCTCAGATGATGCTGGATTTCACTGTCGATGTTAGCTGTAGCAGAAAGATAGCTGCCAAGATAGAGAAAATGATCGACATTTTCCAGTATTGTCCCGCCAAGCTGGATAGATGGCATCACCAAAGGGTTGGCTTGCACTTGCTGATGAAGCACTTTGGTTTTTTTGATGTTAAGTGGGAGACCAAGTTTTTTGTATGCTTCTGCAAAAGCATTTAGGATAGTTTGGAGATCATCCTCTGAATGTGCGGAGACCACATCATCAGCATACTGAAGTTCCACAACGGAGGTTGTAATTACCTTACTTTTTGCTTTCAGCCTGCTGAGATTAAAAAGCTTTCAGGGCACAGAATAATGGGGCTCAAGTAATGGGCTTGAGCCCAGGGCACAGAATAATGGGCTCAAGTTACAGGAAGCCAAATTCTGCCTGGACATCAGGAAAAACTTCCTGACTATTAGAGCAATATGCCAATGGAACCAACTACCTAGGGATGTGGTGGGCTCTCCAACATTGGAGGCATTCAAGATGCAGCTGGACAGCCATCTGCCAGGGATGCTTTGACTTGGGTTCCTGCATTGAGCAGGAGGTCGTACTCGATGGCCTTATAGGCCCCTTCCAACTCTACTATGGTTCTATGAAGCCACTACAGCCCTATAACAACTTAGTTCTGTGCTAAAGAGAGAGATTCTTAATTGCATTTACTGATTGTCGCCATGAAGATGTCCTTGATCCTGTAGCTTCCACCAGTTACAGATTTCAGACCTTTCTGTCTATCGTACAGCTTTAGTACAAAACTGGATCTCTGACTTACCTCTCAGAAAATAAGTTTCAAATCCATTTTATTTTGTGGCATACCTACAGTCTGCTTCATTTTCATTTTCTCAGCAAATATATAGTTTTCATAGATTTCATAGATCATAGAGTCTTGAACAGGCAATTAAGACCCATTAGCTTTACAAAAGACCTGCTCCTCCTGGAGATGAAAACTGTTAGAAGTGGTCTGTTGATATGGATCAACACAGCTGCCTGCATTTTTGGAGTCTCCTTGGGGGGCTGGCTGGGGGGGGGGGACTGTCATGATAAGTGCCTGTACTTCAAAATTGACCTCTACACCACTGTTTATATGTGAATGGGGCAGACCTGGGTCTGCCAGGATCACATCTAGTTTGGCCTACACACAGGATTGTGTCAGCTGCTGCTCCTTTTTTCTGCTCTTTGCATGGTTTACTCAAAAGTGCAGCATGAAGACGTCATTTCCTTAGTGCATAATTTAGATGCGGGGAGACATAGCGTGTACAGCTCTTTCAGTACTGAGCTCTTAAACTTTTAAGTCATACATTTTCATTGTCTTTTTAGCATACATCTGCTTCAGGCCTTTCTTTGTGTGTGAGGTGGTGAATCAAGATATTTGTAAAAAAAATATAAATAAAAATAAAATCCATCAGAGCATGCTGGTTTTTTATATGGAATGTTGGTAACCTATTTGGAACAGGGGCTGGTTATGCAGTAGGGAAGAGATTAAGTTCCTCTAACTCATCAATCAGATTTACCAACTGTTCTGCTTCCAGTTAAACCATTCTAATCCTGAACAATAATCCAAACATCATATGAGTGAGTGACACGTCCAATGTCTTTTCAGGGTGTTCTTGGGTTCTAAAACTGTGTAGGTTGTTTTGCTCGCTTACTCTCTTTCAAAAAACACAAATCTGTGCTACTCAGAATGTATCAGCATAAAATGAGATCAAAATAAATACAAATCGATATAATCAAGAGCTGGTAGGTTTAGCATGTGAACTTCTCAATGTTTAGAAGAATTTACCTTTTGATGAAAATTCAGTGTCCATTTGTTTGGCTAGCAGATATTTGCATTTGTGCTTTGTGGGTGTGTTTGTTTGTTTGTTATTTCATCCAGTAGACTTACCCCTGTGCTTTTCTTTGCCTACAAGAAATGAGTTTTAATCAACTGAATTGGCAACTGCATTGTACCAATGAAAGTTCTGGCACACATACTTTTGTACCAGTAGTTAGGGTACTGATACTGAAGTAGTCACCTCTTTACTCGGATAAGGACAACAAGGTTTATTGTGCACAATTGGTCCTGCGGACTGTGTCGCAAAGCAGAACCCCGGGCGGGGCTTTTACAACAACTTTTATAGCATACCTGAGTTTGGTCATTTGGCAACAGTTCTTACATTGGTCAGCAAGGTCAAGACAAAAGGGGGTTTGCTTTAGGGGAGGGGGATTTCCTTACAAGGAGACAGGAAGATGATCTTACAATCAAGCAGCTGCTAGGTATTATCTTATCTTGGTCAGGTAGGCAGGGTGAGACAACAAAACACCTCAACATTTGTGAGTCATCAACAGCCATTGACGGCCATTGTCAGTCATTGCCACAGTCATTACCAGCCATTGACAACATTCTTTTAGTATTAGTCCTGACCCTGGCAATCTGCCTACGTGCCTGGCTTGACTCTCTTGTAAGTTTTTCTTTTAACTATTTCTATTTCGTTCCCTTCAATACAAAAAGGCTACATTAGTTATTGGGCAGATTAGAAATGTAATAAATAAGCATCTTTATTGGACCAGTTATTCCTTGTATTGCCAGGGTTAATCTGTACATGATATAGTTCCTGTGACTTCCAAATTTTCCACAGCTAGATTTTCATCTTCTCTGGCAACATGGCAACACATAGCAAGCAAATGGGAAATCATTTGCAATAAGGAAGGTGTTAGAGCTGATTGAAAGAAAATAGCAGGTAGTGAGCAGAGAAGCATAGACCTGAGGTAAGGATATGTGGGGAGGTTTTAGGCATGGTCATCCCCAAACCACACAACTGAGAAAGCATTATAAGTCTCAACACCAAAGGAGGACTACATGTTCACTGCTGAACATGCATTCACCTCAGAACTATGGGTGACACAAGAAGTACATCGTCACATCATCCAACAAAGTTGAATGATAGTACTTCTTCGCATAGTGCTTAGTTATACTATGGAATTAGCTACCACAAGATGTGATGAACACCAGCTCAGATGGCTATAAAAGCCGATTAGACAAATTAATGGAAGAAATCTATCAGTTATGACAGCTATATGCTACGCCCAGGATCAGTTGCTGAACAACAGTGGGAAAGCGATATTGCCCTCATGTCCTGCTTGTGAGCATGCCATTGGGGCATCTGGTTGGCCACTGTGGAAAGCAGGTAGCTAAAGGAGATGAGCCTTTGGGCAGATTCAGCAGTGCTCTTCTTCTATCCTTACACGTTGGGAAGAGGCAGCCTTATGGGGCATAACTGCTGTATTTTGTACTTACAGGGAATTTCCCGGCCAGAGCAAACCCATTTGCTTCACTAGCTCACTGTCACATGTTTGCAAGATACTTCAAGGATAAATGTGCTCACATTCGCCATGCCTTAGACTCTACAGTTATGGTAAAATCACCAGTAGAGGTGTCCAGAGCAGCATCTGGGTCAGTTTTGTTGGGAAATTGCCAGATGCTGGAGCCTGAGGATGAAGACAAGGTACTTGGATGAGTCCGGACTACTACTTTTATGTTCAACACTAGCCCTTCCTCCTGGCTCATCAAAACTAGCAAAGGGTTAGGTGGGTATGGGAGGTTGTAAATGCCTCTTTGAGAGAGGGAGTGGTCCCAGCTTCTTAAAAAGAAGCAGTAATTAACCACAACGTATTAGAAGATTTTTTAAAACTAATTTCTGTTACAGCTCCTTTTTCATGAGCAAAGGCAAGAGCTGCATAAAGGCTTTCTTCAGAGTGAAGAGAAAAATCTAGAATTGAAAGCAGATGTGGTAGGCCTAGACTTGTCCTAAGGCTATTTTGCTTCCTTGGGGTCTTTTCTAAATCGACCCACCTGATGGATCATTAAAAGACTTGCATAACAGAGCATTTAGTCCTGCTGGCTATATTTTATGAGCAATCAGGCTCTCCAGTGGGAGTAAGTGGTCTAATGATAAACATGTCATCTATCACAGGTTGTCTTATGACAGCAAAGTCCCATAGTGTTGAACCTTTATCTGCAGCTGGTTTTCACGTTTAATTAATTTTTTCTTCTTAAAAAGCTTTGCATAGGCAGACCCTAGAAATAATAAGTTTTAAAACTGCCCTACAAAGAGTGTACTGGTGGGAAGACTATTATTCAGGAATAACACTTTGGATACTGGAGCTTACCCAATTTATACCTAGCCCATGTGTTAATCCTTAACTCCTTGAATCCACACCAAGAACAACTAGGAAATGTCCTTATTTAGAACATGCCTTACTTTTTTGGCCAGCCAGACCAAAGTAATGCCATTTACATAGAGAAGAGTGGAGACATGGCAATTTAGGCTGCACTCCTATACACAATCCTATGCAATCTTGGGAGTAAGCTCCATTGAATTCAATGGGTCTTACTTCCGAGTAGATATGCATAGAACTGCACCTTTAAAAATTTGAGAGGATTTATTTATACCTGTCTATTGTCTCTAGGGACTGATATAACATCAGTAAGCTGACTTTGCAAGCCCATGTCTGTGAATTTTTGTTTTCTGGTTATGCTTTCAAAAGAATGAGAAAGCAGGCATCTCTATTAGAGCTTGTCTACACAAGCAGCCATGTATGCTGTAAAATTGTTCCTGGATCCTGTGGCCCCATCTCCTTTCTCTGTCTGTCTGTTCCCCCACCCCATCCTGTAATAAATTTAAATGCTACTGCACATAAAAAAACTAGATGTGAGGAAGAAGGGAAGTTCAGTCCTTTGTACTTTTGGGGGGGGGTAGCAGTAACATACATCATGATACAGTTCATAGCGAAGATAAGAAAGGCACACTGGCAGATTGGGCAGCTGCCAGAATGGCAAATTCAAAGGGTGCTGCTCTTCATACCAGAAAAGGCAGTTCAGATCAGGGCTGGTGTTAAAGGTAGGCATGGTCGGGCACCTGCCGAGGGCCCACATCCCAGCAGGGGCCCACATTGACACAGTTTGTTTTTGTTTACTTAACTTTTGTGCCACAATAAAAATATTTTGCACCTTCATAGTGTTGAATATCTTGTGTACATCAAATGGTAACAATGCCAACTGAATCCATTTCAAATTTCAATTCCAGGTTTTAACACAACAGAATGTGGAAAAGTCAAAAGTGGGTGAATACCTCTGCAGGGTACTGTATGCTGGTATTTTTGGTATTTTTAGCTCCACTCCTTTTGCCTTTGACCCTGCCCACCACTTGAATGTGTGTGTGTCCGTCCATCCCAGCTTCTCTGAAATGGAATTTGGCCCTCAGGCTGAAAGAGGTTCTGCACTCCCATTCTCAGACTTTCCACGATTGCTGGTTGCTGTTTAAAACGACACATTCCTTTATTTACCAGAACAGTCATCATCAAGATCTTCAGAAGCCTGATTACAACAGCTACCATGCTCTTCCCTGTGTGTTTGTTTTTGTAACAGAAACAACAAGGCTATGCCACACAAACACTAACTGAGGTAATTACAGCTTCCAGGATCTGATCTGCTGTTGTTATATGACATGAAACAAGTTCAGTTTCATATGCAATTGTTAATGTATGTCTGATTAATTTAGGATTGTGGCAGGGAATGCCTCTGTATCAAAATATCTTGCGTCAGATAGGTGAAGTTTTTCCTACATATTTCGGCCATCATATAATCATGGTCCTCGTCATTACACTTGACCACTGAAAAGTCTACTATAAGTTAATGTCACATCTTTTCATAATATAATAAATTGTGACAAAAATGTGGTGAAGCTGGCCTGTGAGTGAAACAGGGAGTAAATCAAAAACGTACAGCATACCCATTACTATGATTACAATGCCATGGAAACAGGCTATGTCCTATATACCAGGGGTGACTAAAGACCTATTCAAGTACAGGTTCTTTTTCTATTTGTTGCTTCCACTTAACTGGGAAGAGGATGACAAGGATGCTGTGCCTTTGGGTTATTTCCCCACTGCCTGGTCTCCTCCCCCCCCCCCCCCCGTCATCCCTCCTACTTCAGTAAAACAAGCAGAGGTGGGAGAATTTTGACTGAGAAGATTTGAGAATAGGCAGGGCAACAAGATAGGTTGGTTACACGAGTGAGTAAGAACACAGCTTTAGTTTCAGCACAGTCTCAATGGCTTTTTTGCAGGCCTGGAAGTGAAAAAGGTTAATCTGACATTCACCCATTGGGCGAGTTCACATGTCACACTAAGCCACCATAACAATAAACCATGGTGGGTGGGGTGGCTTGTCCATTATTCCCGACAGACAATTGCCTGCTCAGTGACTTGCTGTGGCTTGTTTCTCCCTCAGTCCTTCCAGCTGCTGCTGCCACATATGCCAGGGGCCTTTGCAGCAAAAATCCTCAAATCCTTGTTTCCTACAACACCCTTTCTGCAATTGGTCCACTGGGGTTGCCAGCTCATGAGGGAAATTCGCCCACTCCTGCATCAGATTGCCAAAGGGATTTGAGTTTTTGAACCCTTATGAATGCGGGAATGTGTTCGCAAACTTTTTAAAATTTTATTTTGGGGGGTTTGCGCAAGTGCGCAGGACTGCAAGTCTGCTATTAAGCCCAGCATAGCCATATTCCCCTCTTGTCAATGTCCTTGTCAATTTCATCCTCCACTTCAGGGCTTCCCTTGCTACTGAAATAATAAAACCCGCCCCTAAAGCTCCTTCTCTCTTGCATTCATCAGCTGCTTTTGCCTCCCTCGCCCCTTCATACTTGTTGCTTCCCTCCACTGGTCTCTGTTGCTAGCTGTTAGATGTACAGTACATGAGGGTCACAGAGTGGTGAGCTGGATTGCAAATTTCAAGGCAGGGCAGGGACTGGGTGGGTAAAGATATGCAAATTTCAAGGCAGACAAGTGAAGTGGATTGGTAAACATATGCAAATTGCAAGACAGACAGCTAAGGTGGATTGGTAAACATACGCAAATTTCATGGTGCAGCAGTAAAATGGAGGGGGAAATTACACAAATTTCAAGGCAGAGCAGTGAAACCAAGGGGGAAATTGTGCAAAATCCCTAGCGGTGGACACTTACTCCTGCACATTTGTGGAGGACCAAATATATATATATATATATATATATATATATATATATATAAATTTGCAAGCATTTTTGGGACACTCTTCGGTGTCCTTTCTTCAAGATTTCTATGGGGGGGAAATCCATCCCGAAGTGGAGGGCAGGATATGTTGGCATTTCTGCAAAGCTGGCATCAAGGGTCAGCGTAGTCAGGCACCTGCCGAGGGCCCACACCTTATTGGGGGCCACTGACAAAAGCCCCCTTGACTGGCTCCTCCTTTTCAGCATTGCAACCTGCTTGTTCACCCAACTCCCACTTTGGCCAAGAGGGATTGATCAAGCAAGGAAGAGAGCGAACAAACAGAAGTGGCAAGAAGGAGTAATGGTTGCTGCCACTGCCTACTTGCAGACTGGCCCTCTACTTGGCCAGCAAGCAGAACTGATGAGGAAGAGGAGGAGGAGCAGCTGGTGACAGTGGCAACGAGGGAGTAGGCTTACTGAGTGAGGGTGTCTTGCCCAAGGGCCCCCCACAACCTGCTTCTCTGTCTCTTTCTTTCTCTGTTTGGTATTGGTAGACAAGAAGCATAAAACAAATACAGCTAGGCCAGACTATCATGGCATAACATAGATAAGGGAGGCCAGGAAGATCAGCTTGTCACAGGACAGCTGTAAAATGCACCATAGAGTCACAAATCTAAACATGCAAATTACAACAGCTATTTTATCCAGCCTCTCTTCATTCTCCAGACATTGCCATTTTATTTTTATGGCTCAGATGTGTTAATTTGGGCACCATATGTGCATGGCAACATTTACATCAGCAGCCAACACAATACAAAACATACGTAAGCGCTGGAAAATTGAACCTCAGGAAGAAGAAGAAAAGTGTCTTGCCAGCAAGAACTATTAAACTGTAGAATAATCCCCCAAGGGAAGAGGTGGAGCATCAGGATCTGAATCACTGATAGCTAGACAGGACAAATCTCAGAAAATGTACTGAGAGGAGTAATCTTCCATTTGCAGACAGGAGGACAAGCAATTTACTTGCTCTTTCCTAGCGCTTATTACTATCATTCTGCGATACTTTACAAAATAACCAACGTGGTCGCTAGCAATGTAATATCTGGAATCATCACGGAATGAAGAACGAAATGTACCTTTGTCCCAAATTGCAGAGAATAATGAGGATGACTATTGTTCGAAAGGTTTGGTGGTGCCATCCATGGAGCATAACTGTCCTTTGTTTCAAGTGGGTATGGCTTGAGGGAAAGCATCCAGATGTTGCTGAATAATGAATATAAGCAAGCATTTTTTTAAAGAACTTTTGATTAAAAAACCCCAAGATTTAATTTAATGGTAGTGTTTATAGTTGTTTCTGAAATTCCTGCCTGATTTAATTCAGTTTACCGATATATTTTTTAAATGCTTAGTTGCATCTTAAAATTTACCTTCAATGCTAATAGGTTCCTTCTTGACCATAAGAAATCAGAAATAAAGTTTCCACAGCACAAAACAAAATTCTAAACAAATGAGAGCATCTGTGAATAGGAAGGGGAATATGCTTGATGATACACTGACCTGGTTCGCACATCATGCCAACTCCTGGGTTATTTAACCCAGGAATTGGTGGGGCCAAGTAGCAGTGAGTGAATGCGCTGTCTTCCACATGCTCATTCCTTCTGCTTTCAATCTGCTGTAATCAACAACCCAGAAACACCCTTTTCATGGGTTGTTATCATTATGTCCAAACCTGGAACTGGGTTGTTTAGGGGTTAACCTATAGGTCAACCTATGGTTAACTGAAAGTGGAAGCAATAAGCACATGAGAGACATGCTAACAAACCATGGTGTGTTAACCACAAATAACCCAGAAAGAGAACCCATGTTGGACTGGGACTCAGGAGATCCGGGTTCTAGTCCCCACTCGGCCATGAAACTCACTGGGTGACTTTGGGCCAGTCACTGACTCTCAGCCTAACCAATGGAGAGCAGGAGGATTATGTAAGTTGCCTTGGGTTCCTTGTAAGAGGAAAAAAGGCAGGATATAAGTGAAATAAATAAATAAATGTTTTGTTGTTGGGTTGTGAACTCTGGGTTGTTTAAACCATGGGTTGTTGTTATGTTTGAACCCAGAATTGTGAGTTGTTCATAGGTTGTTTCGCCAGGCTACAGAGGCGGCAGGCAAGAGTGGTAAAACAAAAAACCCAGCCACTGTACATGCCAATACTATAGTGCTACAAAGACATTTGGGATACAGGGAGGGAGCAGGTGAAAGAGGAGGGAAACAAATAACCCAGTGATTGAGAAAACAAATAGCAGTTTGTTCAATTGTCTGCCAGACAAACCCTGGGTAGGGCAACCAACCATGGGTTAAATAAACCATGGGTTAGCATTATGTGCAAACCAAGTCAGTATCATGAGAATGTGTGAGACAAACACTACAATCCTATTCGTGTGTATTCTAGTCCCACTGTGTTCAGTGAGGCTTACTTCTAGGTAAGGGTACACAGGATAGCAACCAAAGTCTGTAAATAAGTGGGGAAAATTGAAGTGGCTGGCTTTTGTGTACATCCAGTTGAAATGGCTTCTATTTTACTTCTAGAATTGACCTGATTGGGGCTAAAATAAGTTAGAAGCTAAGGACCCAGGGCCCAAATTTAGATAAAACTGATAGTGATTACTTGTGCATTCTACTGACTTCAATGGGAGACTTGACTATCTAATATTGAAACCAATGGGAATTAAAAGTGCTTGAACTTGGCTGGATTGCGCCCATAATTACTTTAGAAACAAGTAATTTGAAGCTGATTACCGGTACATAGCTTGCATCCGGCATTGTAATAACACTCATGTTGGCTCACTTGCTCCATGCTTCTTCATCTATAGAGCCAATACAGCTACTAAGATTTAAATAATCATGGCTGTTATATATGTACAGGAATGAACACAACTATGAATACTTGAAAAGCTGTCTTGCGAAATTCACCAAAAAAAATCAGATTGTGAAAAGAAAAGAAAAAGCTAAGGACACATCTACATGTTAGGGTTTGTTTGCTTTTGAGCACCAAAATGGCATGGTGCAGCCCATGTACATTTGAAATCCTCCGTATGGCTATACTTCCTGTATCAGATTTTATGTCTACCATCTCCCACATTCAAATTGTACCAAATATTTTTCCTTGTGTTGACTCAAAATAATTTTCTTGTAAAATCCTATGTGCAGGGCCTGCCCTGTCATTAGCCAGAGTGAAGCTGTTACCGCAGGCAGTGGATGCTGAAGATGGCAGCAAAGTGTTGGAGGAAACAACTGTGTGCCATGCGGCCTGCCCTCTGCTCCCTAAGCTAGTCTGATGTCCCACCACTAATGCTGAAATGTTGGGCCGGCCCTGCCAAACTGCCTCCATTCACTCTCTAGCTGAGAACCACTCACAAGACCTATGTGCACTTTCTTGAAAGTAAGATCCATTTAACTCAATGGGATTTATGTCTGAATAAACATGCATAGTATTAGGTGATATATATAAAAATATGGAATTAAATATTGGATAAAGCCATTACAATTTTAGGATCTTAATTTGAATTTGGATTATAACTGTCTGTGACACAGCAGAGGCAGAAGTTAGTAAAAGAGTGTAGCTAATTTCTTATAACAATCACTACTGTCATGTTAGGATCTTCTCAGAACTTTTCATGGAAAAAGCAACATCTGGGACATATAACCAGTGCTTGCACATAAAATCAGGGAAGTTTTATCTAGAAATGAGAGCATATTAGCATTATATAAGCATTCAGGTAAGAAGTAATTGCTAGTGCAAACAAGCAAGTTGAGCAATAGAACATTAAACAACAGGGGATTTACAGAGCAATACACATCCTTACTCAGAAGTACAGTAAGCCCCATTGAGTTCAGTGGGACTTACTCCCAAGTAAGTGTTTCTAGGATTGCAGCCTAAATGACTAACCAAGAATGAGCCATAGAAGAGTTCTCCAGACTAATATTTTAAACTCTGCTTAGGGCAAGAAGATCACCAAAGGCACACTGACTTATTGAGAGACATGTTCAGAGAGACAGGTGGCAGGGTTATTTTGTCTATGCATACTTTCATGTTTGAATTAATTCAGAATTAATTCAATTAATTAAATCAATTGAACTGAATTAATTCAAACAGGTTGCCAGGTCCTAGGTGGCACCTCTACCTTTAAATAGGTCTCCACCCAGTTCTTACATCAGCCACTTTGCTCACCCTTCTCCTCTACTTGTTGTGGGGCAAAATTAGAATCCTACAGGTTGTCATGGGTAAAGGAAGAGATCACTGGAGGACTCAGGCAGGAACTGTAATGACTGCAGGACTTAATGCATTGAAGATATAAGTGCCATTCCTAAAGACCTGGCAGCCTGAGGGCAGATACCTATAGTAGGAGGGAAAGGGAAGAGTGGAGCCATGCATGTTGTGGGCATAGAACAGATTGGGTGAGGGTGAGTGTTTGAAGCAGCAAGGGAGGTCAGGCAGACCTATTAATGCATTTCTCATATTTACAAAGCTGGCTTATTTGAAAAAGTCAACCCATAAAAATGAGATGAGGCTTTAATTTAGGTTGCTGCCACACGAAAGCCCTTTATTGCTTCTCTGCAATTAGTTGGAAGCACAATTGAAACAGAGGTTCCATACACCATTACTTAATCTAGCACTGTATTATCTGGCAATGCTCTTCCCCATGGCCAAGATCTCCTTTAATATTTACTCACAAGTCAGTTCCATTTAGCGAGGTTTCCCAGAAATGTTAATTAGAAGCTTCCTCCTTGTAGTATCAACCTGTTTTTATTGCTTCCTGATGAACACAGGTACTTGTGCTACTAAAAATGGGGTTGCAGGGAGAGCAAGGAAATATGTAATTAAAACCTTCCCAGAGAGTGTGGTGGGGAATACTGAGGCAATTTAGAGGCTGTTACAAGGGCCATTAGGAGGATATATATTACTAATCTCCCAACTGAGAAGCAATAACACAGGCAGAACCTGCGAGGAAGAAACTTCTAATTAAAGGCATAGCCCCCCTGAAAAGCCTCAATTGCACTTTGCTTACACTGGGCAGGCTGTTGCTGAAACTGCATTTTATTGGGGGATGGGGGAAGGGGGAAGAGTCACAAGACTGGTCTGAAAAAATATGGAAGGACGACACATAGGGATGCAATGGGCTGACAATGGTGTGATCTGGACGCTCCATAAGAAGTGAACAAAGAATGACACTTCCAAGGAAAAGTGACAGTGTGAAAGCAACCTTACAGAAATGAAAGATGGCATACTATTTCCCATTTCTAAGTGCTTGACGTTAAGTTGAATGTTGACATGTAGGTGCATGCTGGTTTTATTTAGATTGTTAGTGCATCTGACAATGATAGATTTTGTAACCATTTATAAAATAGTATTGTCACCAGTCATGTTTTTTTGTTTTGGGGTTTTTTTTAAATGATAAAATATAACAAATAGCAACCCCTCCAAGTTAACGGCTATCTTTTAAAAGTTTACTTTTTAAAAATGAAAAAAAAAAATGCTTTTGAGGGTCTTCCTGAGAAGACCATTTGCAATTGCAAAGGCAGCCACCAAGAATGTGTTAGGCCTTCACTGTTTGATGGTCTAACTTGACACACAGATGTTATTTATAAGAGGGCATCTTCAATTTGTGTGAGAAATAACAATGGGGCTTAAAGGAGGGAAGTAGCAATCTCTTTGATACGCTGGGCAAGCTCTAAGGGGCTTTATAGATCAAAACTAGCACCTTGAATTGTGTATGATCCATCCAGTGTTCAAGTAGATGAAAGAGATTTTAGCACATGGAATCCATCATAGTGTTGAACCTTGAGCCTTAATTTGAGCGATGGATGCCTTTTAGTTACAAAACAAATTTTCAAAAGCATCTGGAGAGGACAAGATATGTGTCAAATACTAAGACATTGAAAAGTACATAGAAACAAATTTGTTTAGATATGAATGGACTAGAGTGCTTGCTCATATTCATTGTTTAAGCTTGGGACAGAGTGCAAATAAACTTGGCAGGCAGATTTAATTTACATTACTTTTGCCTCACAAAACCTACTTTATTGAACACACAAGGACATCCACACTAGGTGACATATGGAGTAAATCTAATCCTGTGGTCTTTGATAGTGACAAAAGTTTCCTTCAACAAGGTAAAGATTCAAAGTGAAGATAAGTGCTATAGAGTTTGATAGTAGATTCAGGCTGCAATCCTATACTCACTTACCTGGGAATAAGTCCCATCGAATTCAGTGGGGCTTTCTTCTGAATAGACATGTTATAGGGTTGCACTGTCAAAATACATTCTGTGGATCCCTATCGCCTGCATCTCATTTCAATTGTCACTGTTGATAGGAACGGGGTTAAAGAAAGATTAATACAACGCCATCCGGCATGCCCTGCAATCATCTGCTGACTGACACATATCAGAGTTTTACGTAATCCACTGAGTTCAGGACATACCGGTATCACAAATGGTGGGCAGAAGAAAGGCTGGAAGAGGGGAAAGCCAACCCCATGGCCCATCAATACTGTGCTGCCCCAGAAGGTCAGTCTCCCAGAGCCTGGGCTCAGGAGTCTCTGCTATGTTATAAATATTCAGTTTACTCTGAGAACAATGCCAAGTGTACAATATGCTTCTTCAGTAACACTGTCCTAACTTCGCAGTCAGCCTCACTTCCGACAGCCACACTGGCTTGACAGGCTAGGAGGATAAGCCCATTAAATGTTTTTGCAGCCCTAGATGAGAGCCATATAAGTACTACCTACACACAGAGAAGTGATTACTCCTGATTGTATGTGAAAGTAGCTGCTGACATGCTGTGTTTTGAAAATCTGGATTTACAGGTTACAAGAGGGGAAAACACACACTAACTTAAGAGTCTCCCTGTACTCATCCGACCTGGAATTTCACATAAGCTGTTTCTGCTGTCTGTGTGTGTGTTCAAAGTCCTTTTGATAAAAGGATACAACATGTTAGTTCTATATTATCTGAGGAAAGAAGATAAACACAATAAGGCGAATGAATGGGACGATTCATTTCAGTTTCTCTTCTGGGTTATATCAACCTGGCCGGCTTTCAGTTTCAAGGGTTAAGCCACTATTCTCTGTAGGATTGTAAACGTCAGGTTTAACCTGAAGAGGCTGGACTGTGTATAGAAAGGAAGAATTCAAAGGCCAGTAATGTTGCCCCATTCACCTCATCTTAAGTGAAGAGCCAAACAGAAGTATGCCATTTTTCTGAACACATCTGAAGGGGGTGAACAAAACAACTCTACTACTACCCTTTTCTGCTTCTGAAGGCTGGAGGGGAGGAGGGAAGCCTTTTCACAGTTCAGTAGCCAAGGCTAGAAGTTGTTTGGACTTGGGAAGGCATTCAAGGAATAGCTCTCAGAGGGCATGCGTTTGTTGCTGTGTGACACTAAACGGTGCTTAAAAAGATGAAATTACTAATTACAATGCCTCAAAAAAGCTTAATTCTAAGGGAATATTCCTCCACATTTTTCTTAGGTATTACACCCTTAGAGAGAGAGATATGTTTGTTTGTTTTTTCCCTTGTGCGGAAAAGTATTTTGTCGTGCTAATCTGTGATCAATGCATTAAAAGCAGAGATATAAATAAAACTACCAAGGCTGCTTTGATGTTGATCAAACAAACCATGATGCGGCCATTTCTGCCCCCTCTTGCTCTGCTGCTGCCAAACAAGGCCTTTAACTTTCCGCTGGAATGCAAAGAGATAACAGCCTCTAATTAAGGCTCTGCAGGCTGAATTTCTAGACAGTTTTCTCACTTGCAGAATGGCAGCTGTGTAAAGGTTCGCCCTCAAGAATCACTTCCGCTCCAGGGAGTCCGTTTTTATTTTTATTTCTTATTTTTTTATTACATACATTATATAAAACAAATAAACACACACACACAACCCCCCCCCCACATCCATATAACTCCATAGTGCACCCGTCACCACGGGGCCAAAAAGTAATTCTATCCACATAATCCATTATTATTCAATATTCCAAAAATATATCATATCTTGACATGGCTTACTCCCCTTTCCCTTTACTAAAACATAGTCTAGAAATGGTCCCCATATATCCTTAAAATTATTTTTCTTTAATTGTTCCTTTTTACATTTAATACTACATGTTAATTTATCATTTAAAGCAACATCCCACACCTCTTTATACCAATCTATAATTAAATACTGATGTTGAACTTTCCATTTCCTTGCTAATCTCCGCGCAGTTAACAAACTTACAATTAGTTCCTTTATCTCTTGAGAGCACAGAAGTTTCTCCGTTATTGATAACAATGCTAATTTTGGACAGACCTCCAAATTAACACCAATAATTTCTGAAATTTCTACAAAAATGTTGTTCCAAGGGGAGCCCGTTTTTAGTGAGTGCTGATTCTGAGCTGCACTGCCATGTGCTAAGGAGGCTTTCATGGAAATGCTAGCGACCACATTCAGAAGGCAGCACACTTATGGAAGGGTGTAGGTTGCACACTCACTTGGCCAAGTGGTTGGAATATTGTGCAAAAGTCATTCTTCTTTTTTTAAAAAAAATAATTTTTATTTAATTTTTTTCAAATCAAAATATAACAAAAACAACAACACAAAAATTTAACTAAAACTACATACAATAAATCATAAAGTGCACCCCCCTACACCCTCCTAGGCACCAATTAGTATGCTCCCATCCCCTTATTCAAATGAATTCCAAATTCCAAAAATATAACATATCCTGACAAGGCATGCTCCCCTTCCCCTTTATTAATACGTAGTCTAATAATTGGTTCTGTAGAAGTAAAATTTGTCCAGGCTTTAGTTTAAACAGAAAGGCCTGGAAGTCAGACCTTTCCTTCTACCTTACAGAAACATGTCCTGACATGTCAAGAGTCAGACCCTTTCCTTGACCTTCTGTAGAACAACCCTGGGGGCAAATCACCCATCTATTGATTTGCCTAACCCTCTTTCCTGCTTATGCTAAAAGTACTGTGAGCCAGTATCACTTTGGGATTATCACCTTGGGAAAGACTACTGATTAGCATGATGGCTGGAAGATGGGCAATACCTGATCTTTTAATCTTGTCTAAATGTCTCCTTTTGAATTGTCTCAGTTTCCTGTACTGACTCAATTGTCACCTGACCTCTACATGATATTATTCAGTATAAATGGAAGTGTTTCCCTTGTGTTCTTGTTGGCATTCCTGACTGTGCTCAGATGCCATCCGTGAATTCACTAATAAACTTTCCTCTCTAAGAACCTCTTAAAAACACAACGCAGTAGATCAATTTTTCCACAACAATCTTGGTGCCCTGACTCGGATCGCTTCAAGGGACTGGACCTGCCTGAAACAGGGAAACACCACTGAACTCCCAGGCGCCAAACCCAGGTAAGAGACCTTTTGAAATCTCTTTTGGGTTTTTGGTGTGTGTCCTTCTGTTTCTAGCAGACTATCCTTTCCCTCCAACGCGATCTGAACTTTGAGTCCATGAGGTTTTAGAGACGAAAGAAATTTCCTATAGGATTGTATGCATGTCTGTGAAAGTATGATTGTTAGATTTATGAGCTGTTGACCAGGGCTGGGACTAGGCGAAAGCTGAACCTCGTGCCCCAACAGACAGACCCTTTTCCCTTTTCCCAATTTGCCCAGTACCCATGGTTTTACTGTGTGGAAAAGGCACATCTTCCTAAAATTCTCACGGATGAGTGTGTATAAGTTGCTGACCAGGTCTGGGACTTAAACTGAGTCAAGACGCCCTGAACCTGTTCGTGAGGGGAAACCCAATGATCGGCAGTGTTTCAAAAGCAAGTGGGCTCAGTGGAACCTCGTGACCCAGTGACGTGTGACTGTTCATGAATCTGCTGATCAGGACCAGGACTTAAACCACATACTAAACCAGTGTGTGGTGGAACCCTGTGTCACAGTGGAGCAAGTAAATCCCTTTTCCTGTTTCCAAGACTCATGAGTCCCATTTGAAGTCATAAGACTGACTGAGCCGACAAAAAGGGATTGTGCCGCAGTTGAAAGACTGAGTGAGCCGATCAAGGTGTTGAGCCGCTGTCTGAGACTCAAATGAGGAACATCCCTCAATAAGTTTGCCCTGGATGAGTGTCCTGTATGAGTGTGAGGAATAGGGGGTGCAAGATCAAAGGAGATCCCCCCCAAGGGAATGCTAGCATGTTGTAGGTACACACCTTATGGCCATAGGTAGGTGTGTAAATTTCTCGAGAAATGGAATGTCATGACAAAAGGATGATCCTAGTAAACAGTTCCCACTGGGAGGAACGTTTGACTTGGGACAGGATAGTGCACTTAAGGGGAGCGCTCGAGTCATGAGGAAGTAAGGTACCTCAGACTCAATGGGAAGTGTATTTTAATTGGTATGAAGAAGCTTCAAAATGCATGCATGAATCCAAGCTTAAAAAAATAAAATAAAAAAAAAACTTGAAAGATTCAAATATATATATTAAAAGATCAACTAAAATTTAAGCAGGCCTGCAGCCAACCACCACCATTGGCTCCTTTATATCCATTGCTAGCGAAGAAAAATGATTTTTTGGGAAGAAAAAGCAAGATCCTGTAGATGATTATCCTTACCTACATGAGAAGACCCCAAAATGAGGATGAAAGTAGAAGGTTTTCGCATGATGATGCTGAAACTACCCCAGTGGCCACTCCTTCACCCTAACCCACCTCTGCCTAGCCAGAAAGAGCAGTTAACAGAAGGAACTAGATGCCCAGAAAAATTAAGAACCCAGAAGCAACCACCTTGCCTGGCTCTGTTCCTTCTCAAAGACTTAGTCACCCCAAATTATGGGTCAGTCACCCTGGCTCCACTAAGTAAGAGGTACCTGCAAGAGATAAGACTCTAGTGGCTGTCCATGCCCCATAGACACCAAGAGATTTAAGAAATATAGTAAAATAATTTCCTAACATATGAGAAGAACCAGTCAAATTCAAGGAAGAATTTGAGACTGTAATTATTTATATCCCTACCTAGATAGACTTAAATCAATTACTTAAGGCTTGTTCTGCCAACAGTAGTCTTAAGAAAAGAAAAGAAAAAGAAAAAAAAAGAAAAAAAAAAAGAAATGGCCAGTAACTGATCCAAAGTTTAATGATCCTATTAAATTGATAGAGATGCAAATGAAATTACTTGATGCGCTTCTATGAGAAATCAGAGTCAAAGCAAAGAAGTTAAATGTTCTACAAATTGAAGGCTTCAGCAATGAAATATTCTAGAGATGCCCTTACTACAGTAGTGAAACCTAAAACTGACTAGATCAAGATTAATACCTGTAAATAAAAGAAGTATTTTTGAGATTTTTGAGAATAATAAGAGATGCCAAGAAAGAATGCCCCTCATACTATCAAGAAAGCATTTGTTGCAGGACTGTTACCTAAAGTAGGAGAGCAGCTGAAGACAGTATATGTAGGATGGCAAACTGCAAACCTGGCAGATTTAACCAATTATGCCAACCACTGCATGGACATCCTAAATAAGAAGGGGAAAAAAGAATGTATAAGTTGATTAGCTTGCAAATCCAACAACTAGATCTAAGGAGAGGCAAAAGAAGAAGAAAAAAGTCAGTGAGTGCATCTGTCCCTTTAAAGTAAAACCCCTGCCTGCTTGCCCAGTTGCCACATTCCTAATAGATTAGAAGCCAAACACAAGATCTAAGAATGCCAAGAAGTACTCAAAGAACCCTGTGTTGTGTTAAAGAAAAACAACAATAACAAAAACGTTTGTGAGCTTTTTGTGCAAAGAGTTCCTGAGCATAAGCAAAGTTTTGGTGCCTTTTGGAGTCTCCACCAGTCCTGTGTTTAGTGAAGAGAGAGAGAGTGTGCTCCTAACCAAAGCACATACTTCCTCAGATCTGAACTAGAGGCGAGAAGTCCCAAAATGAAAAGAAAAATGATTTGTTATAGCTGCTAGCAAAATTAAATAAAATATTTTTTAAAATGGCAGCAACACTCATGAGTGTTTGTGGCTGCATTCAAGTTTTGCCTTTAAGTTTTAGTGCCCAGTTTTGTTAGAGTGGGCTTTCCTGAATTTCACCCCTCCCCTCTTTAACATAATCCATGCTTAGTTGGTTTTTTGCCAAAGGCAAACCAACAAGGCATCCTTGGTTAATTTGGGCAGTTTAATTTCAGAATTTATGCTTGGCTAGTAGCTTTATGGCAAGCTAGCAGAAAACTTTTGTTAAATAGTATTTGGGTGCAACATAGCACAGTAGCACCAAGATACTAAAATAATTGCAATTCCTGTTTCACTTTATTGTTATTAGGCTGGTTTTCAAGAAAAGTGTTCTAGTTTAAATTACACAAGTGCTCCCTTTGTGGCTCATGCTGGCTCAGCTTGTCTGAGCGTGGGGGGGTTGGACTCGATGGCCTTGTAGGCCCCTTCCAACTCTATATCTATGAATCCCATCACAGTTGCCACTGCATTTTAAAATTGCAGCTTCTAATTGCTAATAGTTTTGGCATCCCAGTATTTTTAAACCTTTGGTTGCATAAGTGCCTTATTTTTTGGCTTTGTTGTGTTTTAAAAGGTAGCATTTGGTTAGTTTTCTAAAGCTTGGTTTACCTTGCTAAAGATTTTTATTGTTAACCCCTCCCGACTTCTTGGCAAAAGACAGGCAAGCCTAAGTTCAAAAGGTAATTTTTTTCCTGCATTTATTTATAGCAATGTCACAAGCACCTGCTAATACACCTGAATTGCAAAATCTTGCTGCTATCCAGAATTTGACCCCAGAAAATGGGGGGGGGGGAGAGGGACATGGAAATTTGGCAAATTGCTTTCTCTCTAAAGACTCTATGGCATCATTCGGACGGCCGCCTAGTGATGCCCAGAGTTCTTTTCCCTAAATTACTCACATGCTCCATAGACTTGTCGCATGTGAGCAAAGGGGGGATCATTGAATTGTTTAACAAAGATTGGTTTGGATTAAATTTTACATCTGCAGCAACTCAGATGTGCCCAATGTGCGGTATGCCAGGCTCATAACAGTGGTAAGCCTGTAAAAAAAATAAAAATAAAAAAATAAAAAAAAACCAAAATGAGCATGCACCCCACACCCTGGGGACCTTTTGTAAATATACAAATTGATTTTATTGAAATGCCCAAGTGTTGTTCCTATCAATATGTTCTTGTAGTTATTTGTATGTATTCTAAATGGGTTGAAGCATACCCTTGCGTGAAGGCTGACACCACAACAGTAAGAAAAAAAAATAATGCTAAAATAATTGATCCCCAGATTCAGAATACCTTGCTCCATAAACAGTGACAGGAGATCACATTTTACTGGACAGGTGGTAAGAGAAGTGTGCAGGACATTACAAGTCCAGCAACATTTCCATTGCCTGTATCATCCACAATCTGCAGGAGCTATAGAAAGACATAATAGAATACTGAAAAGCAAACTGGCTACACAATATGTGCAGAGACAAGACTAAAATGGCTAGATGCACTGCCCATAGCCCTCATGAGTATGAGATCCACAGCAAATCAAGTAACTGGACTTGACCCCTCATGGGATATGAATGAGACACCAATCTAGACCTAGCCAGACATATACACCTGCTTGATGATACAATTCAAAATTACTGCAAGGCCCTAATGAGATGTGTGAAGACTTTTCATTCACAGATAGAGGTGGCTCAGCACCAGCCCAGCACTGAAGGACACTATTGAACCAAGTGACTGGATTCGTATTAAAATACATCAAAGAAGATCATCTGCTGGATCCAAAGTGGAAAAGCACCATACCAGGTACTTTAAAGCTGTGAAGTGCCAAGGACTCCAGACGTGGATCCAAGCCTCCCAACATCTCTACCCGCGATGAGAATGAGGACACAATAACGCCTCCACCAATTCAGGGTGAAATGTGCTAGTAACCTCTGCCCCTGAAACAGAAGAATTTGTGCCAGGACATCAATATCATCTCAGACCTCGGACGGGACGACCATCAAAGACAACACCCAGAGGATCGGACCAGAAGAACTGATGTCATCATTTTAGAAGAACACCACCTCAGCCTGAGCCAGGAGCCTTACTTATCAGCCCTTTAGTACATCAAAGTCAGAACAATCAGAAAAGATCCTTAAATTGCTTTTGTTGCCCCTGACAAAAGCCTGGAAATATGGTCTTGGCTAACAAGCTGGATACCAAACCTAGGAAGTTGGGGTAGAGCAATTGTTCATGGATTAATAACCCCATTGCTTGAATTTGTTGGGTTTTATATATTATTGTTGTTAAGCAAGTGTTGTTTTACTACATGCAGCAGAAGCAAAGCTCTGTATTGACTCAGAAAAAAATTGATGCTTGAAAGGATTGATCAAGAGAGAGAAAAGGTAAAAGAAGCTTTAGATGCTGAATGTAACAGTTACAAGTGTTAGTTGTGCTATAAAAGCACAAAATGGGGGAATGTAGAAGTAAAATTTGTCCAGGCTTTAGTTTAAACAGAAAGGCCTGGAAGTCAGACCTTTCCTTCTACCTTACAGAAACATGTCCTGACATGTCAAGAGTCAGACCCTTTCCTTGACCTTCTGTAGAACAACCCTGGGGGCAAATCACCCATCTATTGATTTGCCTAACCCTCTTTCCTGCTTATGCTAAAAGTACTGTGAGCCAGTATCACTTTGGGATTATCACCTTGGGAAAGACTACTGATTAGCATGATGGCTGGAAGATGGGCAATACCTGATCTTTTAATCTTGTCTAAATGTCTCCTTTTGAATTGTCTCAGTTTCCTGTACTGACTCAATTGTCACCTGACCTCTACATGATATTATTCAGTATAAATGGAAGTGTCTCCCTTGTGTTCTTGTTGGCATTCCTGACTGTGCTCAGATGCCATCCGTGAATTCACTAATAAACTTTCCTCTCTAAGAACCTCTTAAAAACACAACGCAGTAGATCAATTTTTCCACAACAGTTCCATATACCCATAATAACTGTCCTTTTTTGCATTTGATACTACAAGTTAGTTTATCATTTAGGGCTATATCCCAAACTTCCTTATATCAATCAGTTATAAAGAAAACATGTTGTACTTTCCATTCCCTCGCTATCATTAACCTAGCTGCAGTTAACAAGTTTACAATTAATTTTGGGCACAAGTAACTTTATCGGTTATTGATAACAATGCTAGTTTAGGACAAACCTCTAGATTAATACCAATAATTTCCGATATTTCTGCAAAAACCTCTCACCAAAATTCCAGTACATTTTTACAACTCCACCACATATGAACATATGTACGGTACCTTTTTCCTGACATCCTCTCCAGCAGAGTGTGGAGCAATTATTATCTATTCTATTTAATCTTACTGGAGTTAAGTACCATCTCCAAATTAGTTCATAAAAATTCTCCTTTATCCTAGTTGACATCACCTTCACAATCCGTCTATCCCATATATTGTTCCAGCCCACCTTTGAGGTCACCTCATCAAATTCATTATCCCATACTGCCTTTAGCTGCCCTCTTGTTCTTCTGCTTTTTGAATCAATCTGTATAAATCCCTTGTTATATCTCTTGTTGACGCATTGCCTTGTAAACCATCTCTAGACGTAACAATCTTTTCAAATTTAGTTAAATCCCTCTCATACTCAGTTTTCCTTTTCCACTTCTTCGACCACTGTTCTAACTGTAATAAATTTAACCACGACACTCTTCTTCTCCCAACAGTTTCCAGTATTTGGTCTCTAGTCCCCATTACTTTTTTTTCTACACATTTCCATCTCTTCTCTTTTTCTATAATTAAACAACAAAAACTTAGATTTGTCCCAATTAGTCTGTAGCCCCGTTACTTCCCCAAACTCCTTTAAGTGATTCTCCATCCTATCCATATTTTCTATAGGGTTTTCCATTGTCAAAAGAGTATCATCTGCAAAAAGATTTATTTTAATTTTCTCTTTAATCCCTATCCTACATATATTCCTATCTTCTCTAATTACATTTGCTAAAATCTCCATTACTAATGCAAACAAAATAGGAGAAAGGGGACAACCTTGTGTGGTTCCTCGACCTAGGTAAATTTGCTCTGTTAAACCATCGTTTACCATTACTGACGAGACATTTTGTGAATATAATTGATTAACTACTACTCTAAATCTCTCTCCAAACCCTATAGTTTTTATTAAAAAATTTAATGCTGGCCATTCCACGCAATCAAAGGCTTTGAAAATATTTAGTGCTATTATCCCAGTGTGGCGGAGTGACAGGCAGAAGCCCGGGGAGGGGGGGGGGGGCAACCTGAACATTCCAGAGGCTCTGATTGGTTGATGGAGAGCATAGAACCCAAGGGAGTTGACTGTTAAGGGTTGTTGGTTGTCAGTTGGGGAAAAGACTGGGTTGGAGTGAGAGAGGGAGTGGAAGGTTAGTAGAGTAGGCAGGGAAAGGTGGTACTGAAGAGAAGACAGGAAATCTAGTAACTAAGTTGTGAGAAAGCAAACGTGAAGGTGTTAGTAGAGAACAGTTCACAGGAGTCTCCACTTAGGGAGTGAAGGACCTTCTGCCTGAGGAAGAAGGTGAAACTCTGGACTAGTGTGAGGGACAGTTAAGTTCCCTGGTCGGATACTGTAACTTTCAAGTAACCAAGCCAAATTGATACAAAGAGCACTGTGTATAACATCTGCCTGCCTTTAACCTGAATCTACGCAAAGAACAAGTTTGAATGTAAGTGTTGAAAATCCAAGTTATCTGTGCCTGAGTTGAATATCAGTTTTGAGACTCTGTTAGAACAATAAATCAATCTTTTTATTCAAAGTTCTAATTCTCCAGAGTCTGACTGGTGACAGGAAAGTAAGAAGTGAATTAACGGAGGGGCATCCTGCTTCAAGTACCTAATCAAATAAAACAAACTGCTCTTAATAAAGACAAACAAACGTGGGTGAACAGCTACATATAAGACCTAAGACATATTATCGGCTAACGCAGTTTAAGAAGACAGCTTCAAGTCTGAAGTGACCCATACAAGGGGGAACTTGGAGAGAGCAAAGTACACATTGAGGGTGTGGGCCTTGGAGTAAGGGGTCTCGTCCGCTACACCCAGCTCTCAATTTATTTTTCTTTATGTGCAAAAGTCATTCTATGCTGACTTCTAAATGAGGCACAGCAGTCCTGGTGTTCATCAGCCAAAGCTAGTCACAGATGGTGGCTCAGAGGTAGAGCCAGTTGTAACTGTTCCCCACAGGCTCAGTAGCGTAGCTGAAGATGGATCTCCGGGCCGACATCCAGGGCCCTGCAGACCAGGGGTGTCCAAATGACCACCCAGAAAGTGGCAGGTGATGGAGGCAGCAGCAAACAGGCCCAGCGTTAGCGCATGGGCCAGCATGGACATGCTGAAACTCCCTGGGGTTAACGCTGGTCACCACAGCAGCCTTCCCTAACATTTTATTGTTAGGAGGCAGCCAGCTGGACATGTACATGGTTACAGATGCTCATTTTATTATTTTTACTTTAAATATATATTATTGTTTTCTACAAGGAAATGGAACTTATTCCCAAGTAAATCTCTTTAGGATCAGGGTTGCAGAAACAAACTTCATTTTATTCCTGTGGTTGTGATGGTGCTGTGATTAAAGTGAGTTTGAAATGCAAAACTGTGAATGGTCAGGGTATTTCTTTCTTTTTTTAATCAGGGTTGGCAAACAGCTTGGGGGGGGGGTTGTTCTAACATACCAGGGATATAAAAGCAGTTGTGAAGCATGGAATTGGGGGGGGGGGAGAGAATAGAAATGTTAGCTGTGTGCTTCACAAATAAAGTAATGCACATGGCCATCTAAAGGGGCCACCCATAAGACCATTAAGTCCAGGGTTTGAAATTGGCCAACTGCACCACTGTATGGGCGTGGTGACCCACTAACAAAAAGTACAAATCCAGATTTTGTTTACTATAGACCAGAGATTCTAATATCAAATGTTAAAAATCTACCATGACTAGGAGAGCTACACAATGACCCAGTCACTCACAGGCAACCAATTAGTACACTCATGAGCACCAACCTCAGGACTGTTTCCAGACAATATGAGCACACAGGGAAGCACTCACACAACCACTTCATTCATCACATGGCCCAGCAGAGCAAAAAGGCAAATTAAATCTACCCAGGCCTCATCTAAGTGGATCTAACAATGGTTGCATAGATCTGCAAGAATGTCCTGCAAGAAACTGAGAAAAGTATTAGAACTTTGGCAATAGGAAACATGAACACAAATTGGTCATGGGGGTGATGGGGGTCAGTTTCCTCTATCTCCTCTTTTCCCAAGAAGCAAATGAGGAACCCAAGATGAGTCACAGGAAAAGTCCCTTTTTATTTTAGATTCAGGTTAATGCTGACGGCTTCCCTGCTTTTCCTTGAGATATCTGGCTTCCACTTGACAGTTGCTCCACTTTTCTCAGGATTGGGCCTTCCTGCCTCCTTAGGGCAGGGAAGCCACAAACTTTCCCTGCCTCCTTACCAGTGTAGTGGAACCAGGAATCACAGGGTCAAAGCGGCGGGACATTCTGATCAATAGGGACTATGAAGTTATCTGCCACATCCCTCAGGCTTCCCTGTTCCCTCTGAGCTTAGCTGCAATACTCAACTGGGGTGGGGAATGGATTTTCTCAGCAACATAATATTGTTATGAATTAGGTATCCCTTTTTGCAATGCAAAACATTTTGGAGTGGCTTGGTCTTGAAGACCCATTAGCTTTACAAAAAACCTACAGAAGACATATCACACACACACACACACACACACACACACACACACACACACACGAGGGGGGCGGGGCAGGAGAGAGAGAGATCAACACAGCTGCTTGCATTTTTGGACTCTCCTTGGGGATGTGGCTATGTGAACTGTCATGATGAGTGCCTGCACTTCAAAATTTACTACTACATCACTGCTCCTTTTTTCAGTTTCTGATCCGTGCTGCCAACCTCCTTTCTCCTTCTGCTTAAGTCCTCTGTGGTTGACATTCAATAGGAAGGGTGACAGGTGGCTACTCCCTGCAGCAATCACCAGTGTGGGCATGATATCCAGCCCCAGAGGGCATCTGTTTCCCAGGATCCCGCAGCTCTGGCTCCTTCACCTTTTTCTCCAGTTCAGGTCAGGGTGGGTTGGGCTATGCCCCAGGTCACAGACGGGGCGGGGGGGGGGAGTTCAAAACTACCAAATAGTTGTACTGAGATAGGCAGCCACCAACAGATATTCTCAGAAATGGTTGAACTCCCACTTCAAAAGCAGAGAGAGCAAGATATACATCAAGGAACCATTCATTTGGCAAAGTGATTTTGTCTGGCTCCTTAAAATTAAGCTCTCCCTTCTTCTGTACAAAAACCCGAAAGGAAGATTAATGCCACATTCCAAATTGATAGTTCAAAGATAATGATTTTCTTTTAGATATCCAAGTGCAGTTGAGAGTCTTTGGGTTACAGGCAGTGTGATGAGACCCAGTTTCTTTTATCATGTCAGGTCCACTCCACATTTCTCAGGTCGTCAGAAGTCATGCATTTTAATATCCAGTTCCACTCTACAAGTACTCCTTTCTCTCAGAAGAAGCTAAAATGGAGTCACTCAGACTATCAAATCCCCCCTTCAATATGCTGTTCAAAGCCACTGTAGAGGTACAGCTGAAACCCATTAATTTCAATTGAGCCCAAATGGCCCATAAGTCATGTGGAAACTTGTTTTCCTCTGGGATAGTTTGCTACAGAGCCTTTCTTGAGCTTCCAAGTTCTTTTTTTATTATTCTGCTTAATTTTCCTGAGAAAAGTTAGGAAGACTAAAACACAAGAAGGACATTCACAAGAAAAAAGATAAGAGAACACCAATCTGTAACTTGAGGCTAAAGGATTTGAAGTACTTTTTGTTACATTCTAAAATGTCAGTCTTTAATAGCTTGGAGCAATGTTTTTCTTAAGCCTAGCCTAGAAATAAAGAGACCTTCCATATTGTAACTTGAAGGCATAAATTGTTACCACTGGCCCTAGCCAAACATAAAGAAATATTAACTCTTACAATCTATACGATTTATGAATATGTGGACATTAAGTATGCATTCAATTGTTCATCTGATCTGGTGTTTTTCAAGAGGACATACTGAAATATTAAGAACTCTAAATATGCAGCCCAAGGGATGACTGTATATTAGTCCAATATGAGCAAGTTTAAATATGGGAAGGGGGAACTGGAATTATGAAGTCATTAAACAGTCAGAGAACTATTAGACTGCATCAACTATAATACCACATATATGGAAGGCTTACATGCCAAATAAACGGAATATATCAGCTTTCCCTAACCTGGTGCCCTCCATATGTTGGATTATAAGTCCCACCATCCCCAGCCAGCAGGTAAGTGGATGGTGGGAGTTGTAGTCCAACCCATCTGGAGAGCTGCGATTTATGAACGTAAGTACTGTATTGCCTTTCCAGGTCAGACCAAGAAATTACCTTGTCTAATATTCTGTTTCTAACAGCAGCCAGCCGGATGTCTTTGGAAGTTTACACGCAATGCATGAAGCTGATTGCCTTTCCTCTTTATTTATCCCCAAAGCTAGGTACTCAAGGGAGACATTGCCTCTGAATAAGATGCTTCCATTTAACTACAGGCAGCGAAAGAATCCTCCACGAGTTTGTCTCGTCCTAGTTACAACCCATCTAAGCTAGCGGCCACCTTCACTGATATCATTACATCTTGTGGTAGTGAATGCCATTAATTTCCATATGCACTGCATGAAGGAGTACTAACTGTCTATCATGAACCTGTTGACAGTCAACTTCACAGCATGGCCCTGAGTTCTAGCATTAGGAGACGTGAAGAAAAAAATCTCTGCCTACTTCCATCACACATTTATAGACCTCTGTTTGGTCCTCCTTTATGAGCCTTAAGCAGTTTCTACTAGGTACTTCTTTTTTGCCCTAGATTTTCTTCTGACTTGTCCAGCATGAATTTTCATAGAAAATAGCCTACTTCTTCAAATACATGCATCTGATTTGCCTAGAAATAGAACATCTCCAAGATAACTGCAACAAAGTAATATCTGCTAATACAATATTCTGAATCAATCATTCGCCAATATCAGTTGTTCGTTACCTTGGTTGGTTACACATAGTTGTGGGTGATCTTTACATCTGAAGAATGGGATGATTGAAAATCAAATAAATAAATATGCCAACAGTCAATTTTCCATGCTATTTTCATTGATGTTTTTAAATGGTAAGACAACATGTTTTTACAAAATCCACATTTGGGTGACATCTTTATTAGGACCAACCAAAATGTCACAAAACAGTGAGCAAACCTTTGAGTTCTCAAAAAAAAACCTCTTCATCAGGTTGGGGGTGGTGGAAAGAGGACAAACAGGAGTTTGAGGAAAAACAAGAAAAGTACAAAAACTAGGCCAGATATTGTAGTTATAAGGTCTGCAGACCCAGTCTCAAGATGGGAGATTTCAGATTGAATGAACTAGTCTCTGCTTGAATTTGCAGGTATCAGGTTACACATAGGATTCTGAAATAAAGAAGCAATGGCTGACCCCCATTTTTGAAAATATAAAGCCTGGCTGTCACCCCAGTCTGTCTCTAGCCTTAAACCACACACAGGTCCCTGGCTCAGCAAAGAGCAGAAGAGAAACATGACAGTCTTCATATTAGCAAAGCAAGAGATTAATTTTGGGTGGTATACTAAGTTTAAATTGAAGTCAAATTGAGTAACATTATGTAGCAGGGATGGGGACTCGGACTCCAGGACTCGACTCATGAGTCGGACTGAGTCCCCCCTCTGACTCGAGTCCCAATATTTTTAATGGGACTCGAGACTCAACTCGGGACTTGAGACCAAGGACTCGTCAACATCCCTGCTTGATGCCACCTGCAGGTGCTGTCTGGACCTAGTTGCAGTAACAGTCGAAGTTTATTTTTTAAAATCATTTTCCTAAAATGCAACCTTTCAGGTATTTTGGGTTTGGCTGCCTCTGCCTGCCTGTTTGGGGTTCCCTGCCTCCTCTGCCTGCCTGGTCTCTTCTTAACCAGTTCCACAGTTTGAATTGTCCAAGACAAAGGCCTCTGCCTGCCTGCTTTGTGGTTCCCTGCCTCCTCTGCCTGCCTGGTTGTTTTGGGTTTGTCTGCCTGGTCTGTTCTTGTCAAAATCAGTGGCAGAGTTTTGAGATAAAAAGGCACACTTGTGCCTAGAATGTATTTAAGCCACACATCTGAAGTAGCCTTATTTTGTTGGGGAAAAAACCCATTGATTTTAATAGGGGCTCGTGGAGTCAGCTTTGGGAGTGACTCGTGACTCGTGAGTCACCATTTTGGACCAAGGACTTGGACTCGGACTCGAGACTCGGGTCCAAAGACTCGTGACTCGACTCGTGACTCAAGACCAAGGACTCTTCAACATCCCTGTTATGTAGTGATGGGAGGGAATAGAACCCTGAAAATGCAAAGTCCCACTGGTAGAAAATAACCCTCCTTCTGATTGTAGACACTGTTCTGAATGGCTAAATATGTTATTCTCCAAGGCACATAAAAGCAAAATGTAGCTGTATTGGCCCATAAGAAAAAACTCCAAAATCCACAGTTGGGCAATCCCTGTATTAGGACCAACCAAAATCTCTCAAAATAGACAACCAGCTTTCAAATTTTCAAGAATGCTTCAACAGGCTGGCTGATGCACAAAGCATTAGGCTAGATGTTGTAGTATACCATTATACCATTGAGGCCTTTTTTATTCCGCAAGCCATTTTGACTGGGGATGATAGGAGTTGTAGTCCAACACATCTGGTTAACAGGTTAGGGAAGGCTGCTTTAAGTTTACCTGGCTAGCAGAACAGAAAACAAGATCTGCAAAACAGTATCAGAAATCCTGCCATATTC
Source organism: Shinisaurus crocodilurus (assembly GCA_021292165.1). NCBI lineage: Eukaryota > Metazoa > Chordata > Lepidosauria > Squamata > Shinisauridae > Shinisaurus > Shinisaurus crocodilurus. The sequence goes on from CM037880.1 coordinate 136,734,061, forward strand.
CGTGGCAGAGAATCGAGGGCTGATCAGAGATAAGAGCTTTCACCTGCTGTGCAGAGACAAAGTCTCACTGCACAAAGGGTAAAGCTCTTATCTCTGATCAGCTGCTAATCAGAGACAAGAGCTTTTTTCCTGGTGGGAGAGTGGGCGGGGCCTGGCAAAGAAGCTGGCAGGCTGGATGGGCAACCCCTGTGGGTAGTATGAGGCTACAGACCAGAGATTCCTCACCTGTGGCCTAGTGTCTGTCTGTCCCTGGTACAGGCAGTCCCCAAGTTAAGAACGTCCGACTTACAGACAACCCATACTTAAGAACGGACTTCTGGGCTCCCCAGCACTCACTACATTGTTTACGTAGAGTACATAGCGTAGTATACTATGCAATTTGCATAATTTACACAATTTGCGTAAATTCTGATTTTAACGTATAGAACGCTATGCTGTTCCGACTTACATACAAATTCGACTTAAAGACATTCTTAAGAATGGAACTTGTTCATAACCTGGGGATTGCCTGTACTGAGATTCCTATGATATACATGCCTCTCTCCAAAGATACCCTGTTCATCACAATGATGGGCAGGGCATTTCACCAGTCTGTCTATAAAAAACAATTCCCAGCATTTCAGCACACTTGAGCAAGATCAAGACACAGAACCCTTCATTTACTTCTCTGGAAACAATGCCATTTGTGCCATTCCCTTATAGTGGTGGGATTCGGTTAATTATATGCAGCATAAGGGCATGCCTCGCATACATTTACATCCCTCAATACCTTATCACTCAGTGACTCTCTCAGCTTAGTATGTGAACAGCCCACACTGCAAAGTACTATGTCTGAGGCAATGTGGAAGGCTCTATCTATGGATTTTGATTGGCGTCAGCAGTTTCTCACATGCAAGTCATCGCTTGACATTGCTGTCATCAAGGGATGAACTCACATCCCTCAGCCAACATCCTGATGATATTCTGGAAGGGGCAGCAGAAGACACAGCTGCTCTTTCCTCTGCAATTAACTATTGCTTAATGCTAAGATGGCAATTAGTAATAAAGTTCATACATTATGTAGATTACCTTCCTTATACCAGATACAGTGCACTCCGCAAGAAATGCCGCATCATGAGAGCAATAACACATTTGCATGTTAAGAGCCATCTATGGCAAATTACAACATTATAAAGGCAAAGTAATTAATTTCTCAGAGTGTCATCAAATGTTAAAAAAATATGCATGGTTTACCGGAGATCTTAATGGAGGAGCTGGACCCCAAGGCATCAGGAAATGCTAGATAGCTTGGTTTTTTTCTAAGATAACGTATGTGAAGCGCTTTGAACACAAAAAGCACGCTATAAATGATGAGATTATTATGATGTTTATCACTATTACTTATAAAAAATATATAAGATAAAACCAGCCATTTCTGCTAATTCATCTAGTTGCTGTTTGCATGTATGTATCCCGCTTTTAAAAATTGTGTGTGTGTGTATATCCATGTTTTTATCTATAAGTATTCAACAAAAATATACAATGCTGATTTTTGTGCCTGAATATCCACAATCATCCCCCCCATCTCCGATATACATGCTGTATTCCTATGAAATTGATAGCTCACTTGTGATGCCCAAAAAGGCCATTAATCTGGATGTGCCATATGAGTCTCACACTATGCTCCTTTTGTAGATGCATAAAACACTCTCTCAGGCTATCCCATCACACTAGCTTATCAACATTTGAACTGATACCAACTGAGCGTACATGAGCAGTAGCAGCATAATTGAGCAGGATTGCAACATCTTGAGGTTATGTTACTCATGGCATCTAATTAGGGCCAACGTGACATACTCCATGTGGAGACCACTCAAAATGCTTCCATATGAGAGCACTCCATATGATAGGAACATCGGAAAGGTGAAGGAAACGAAATAGTTAAAAGAAAAACTTAGCCAGGCATATAGCAGATTGCCAGGGTGATGACTGATACTAAAAGAATGTAGTCAATGGCTAGTAATGACTGTGGCAATAACTGACAATAGCCGTCAATGGCAATGTTGATTTGAGGTGTTTTGCTGTCTCACCCTGCCTACGTGACCAAGATAAGAAAATACCTAGCAGCTGCTTGATTGTAAGATCATCTTCCTGTCTCCTTGTAAGGAAATCCCCCTCCCCTAAAGCAGCCCCCCTTTTGTCTTGACCTTGCTGACCAATGTAAAGAATTGTTGCCAAATGACCAGACTTATGTATCCTATAAAAGTGGTTGTAAAAGCCCCGCCCGGGGTTCTGCTTTGCGACACAGTCCGCAGGACCTATTGTGCACAATAAACCTTTTTCCAATAACCCGAGTTGGTCCTCGTTGTCCTTGTCTGAGGTAAAAGGTGACCACTTCATCTGGCAGACCACGAAGGGACAGCAAGGAAGCTTTGTAGCTTGCTTGGGGCACAGCCCACCGCTGCCCCCTAAGGAGAGGCCTTGCGGAGCTCCCAGCGCGCATCACAGCACTTGGCTGTGAGGGAATCCGAACAGGGGGCCTGACGGAGCAGCGGTCGGACGGTGACTCCAAGAACCAACAAAACTCGGTGCGGAACTAGGACCAAGGGGGCCGGACCGGCGGAACAGGCGAGTATACTCTAGGGTTCCTACAGGAGAGAATAGGAACAAGGGGAGGAGGATTTGGCCATCCTCCGGGGATTGGACCTACGAGGCAGCTGAAAAAGGCTGAACTGGTTTTTTTTCCCTTTTGGGTAAAGGAATAAAGGATTGGGCCTACGAGGCAGCTGAAAAAGGCTGAACTGGCCTCCCTTTTGGTAAAGGAATATAAGAGATCTCGGGAGGGAATGTGTTGGTATGTGTGGTGAAGTGTGAATGCCGCTGCAGTTCCCGTAGGTGACCGTGGAACGTCCGGGGCCATGGGTCAGCGGAGCGTATGTGTGAAATCCCTTAACGTCTAACAGGAGAGACCCCTTACTCTCCTGTGCATACCCCACCCTTCTGTTTCTGTTCTTGTTGTTGGTCTTAGAATTCAGAGAATGGGGTGGGAGGGAAGCAGCGTCCCAAGGACACAGCTTCAATGCATGGAAAAGAATTTCAAAGCAGGGTTTGGGAGAGACTACGGGCGAAAACTTAAACGCCAAACTCTCCAGACCCTGTGCAAGGTAGAGAGTGGCCATCCATGGGAGTGGGGTGGCCAGCACAAACCCACCCCATGGTTAAAAAGGAGTGCAAGATGGGGGCAGCACACATGATTGCCTGGAAAGAGACCCTGCCCTGGCCCAGAAAAGAGGAACGTGCCAGAAAAAAAGAAAAAAAAAAAGCACAGACTAGCTAATCACATTCATAATAGATTAGAAGTCAAACACAAGATCTAGGAATGGCAAGAAGTACTCAAAGAACCCTGTGTTGTGTTAAAGAAATACAACAACAACAAAAATGTTTGTGAGCTTTTTTGCAAAGAGTTCCTGAGCATACGCAAAGTTTTGGTGCCTTTTGGAGTCTCCACCAGTCCTGTGTTTAGTGAAAAGGAAAAGAGTGTGCTCCTAACCCAAAGCACATACTTCCTCAGATCTGAACTAGAGGTGAAAAGTCCCAAAATGAAAAGAAAAAAAAATATATATGTTATAGCTGCTAGCAAAATCAAACAGTTCTCCAAGGAAATGGGCAGAAATGAATTGAAATACCTCCTTTTCATTTTCTTCTGGCTCTTGATTATTGCATTGTGTTATTGTTATTGATGTTGAAAGGTTTAAGGTTTAGAAAAGAGGGAAACCTTCAATAAGGGTAGTATACATGTGCGTGTGAAAATGTCTGTGTGCATGAATTAGATTCATAAGCTGTTGAAAGACAGACAGGCCCATCTCTCTCTCCTTCGCTTATTAGAATTCATAAGCTGTTGAAGCTGGGGATTGTGGGTTCGAGTCCCACCAGAATCAACAGACAGGGACACCCCCCCTTCTTTCCAAACCTCCCTGCTGATGAATGCATATAAGTCGCTGAACAAGATCTGGGATTAAATCAGGTCAAGACGCCCTGATCTCTGTTGCGGCAGAGTTTCAAAAGCAAGTGGGCCTGATTGAACCCCCCCTCCCATGATCCAGTGACATGTGAATGTTGCGTGCCTGTTTGTGAATTAAACCAAAGCACTACACACACACACAAAGTGAGCTCAAAAGGTAGAATTCTGTGCCACAGTACATCATAGGTGGGAACCAAAATGCTCCAAAAGGGGCACCGTTAGCAATAGTACTCCAAGAATTTGCCTCTTTACCTAGAAGTAAGACTTTGTCAAAGACATAGTGGCAAACTCTTTGTACTGAGGAATGGCCATGCAGAGGGAGAAATACTTGGCCCAAAATGGGTCCTAAGAAAAATGAAACCTGAGAGACCTTCTGGTGGCCCTAGAGAACAAATTCCAAGGACAATTGGATGATTGGTATGTTTAGACAGAAGTGAGATTTCAAAAGCCTTCCGAAGTAGGTTCACCAGACAAAAAGTGCTTCATGATGCTTTAAGAACTTTAAGAACTCAAGCAATTGAAAACAGTTAAAGAATGCTTGCAGTTGTCAGCATAATCTCCAGCACAATTTCTGTACTGGTGAAAACAACAAATCCACTTGTTTAGAGGGGTAGAAACTCACTGGGTGACTTTGGGCCAGTCACTGTCTCTCAGCCTAACCTACCTCACAGGGTTGTTGTGAGGATAAAATGGAGAGGAAGAGGATTATTATGTAAGCCGCCTTGGGTTCCTTGCAGAAAAAAAAGGCAGGGTATAAATAAATAAATAAATAAATAAATAAATGAGCCTTTAGTAATATCCATTTGTAAAACATTCTCAAAGGGGAAAGAAAAAACATGTAAATGAGATTCTGGCTACTGCAAGCCATGTGTGTAGCCAAAAAGAAAAAAAGAAGGTTTATGTTCAAGTTAAATGTTTATTCTTCCAAGTGGGGCTAGTTGATGGTGTAAATTGAAAAGGTTTTTATTTTGTTTTGAGTGTGGGTTAAATCTCTGAAGTAAGCAAAAGAAAAAAAAAAAATGTTGCTTCTGGTTATGCAAATGCGAGGTTGCTTCCTCTTGTATGGCAAAAGCGACTAGAGATGTGAGAAGATTAGCAGCCACGAATTGCAAAGATTGAAAACAAACAAACAAAAACCCTCAAGTGACTGCAGGTTTCCTGGTATGCAAGAATTGGCCATTCACGCTCCCAGAGAATCAGCAGCTAACCACTAGAGCGAAAAACGATACTAAAGTGTTTTTTAAGAACTGTAATTGAGAGAGTCTGAGTATTGAGAATGCAAGTTTTCTGAGCATAAACAAAGTGTTAGTGCCTTTTGAGAATTGAACTGTGTTAGCTTTAAAAGGTCAGAAAAAGTCTGCCCCTGATCAAGGCAGGTTTTTTCTCTGAGACTACAGCTGATGCAGACTAAGCTCAAAAAGAAATGGTTAACTATTTTTCACAGAAAATTCAAGAGCTTCACCAATGAGTGGAGCCCAAAAGTTTTTGAAAAAGGAAAAGAGATGATTATTTAAAGGCATGTAGGCTGTCCCCTCTGCCCTGAGGAGTGGGGGGGGGGAGAGAAGAGGGCCGTAGAGAAAGAGATAGTAAGTAAAAAGTTTAGAAAAATGTAGGGGGGAAAAAGATAAAAAAAATAAAGACTAGGCAAAGAGAAAGGTTGGACAAGGGCAAATGCAAAAGAAACATTAGAGTTGCAAACAAAGGGCATAGAAAAAGAAATAAAACCCTCTCTGCCCAAGGTATGCAGGCAAAGGAAAGTTATAGAAAATGTGATAAAAAATAAAGATTTTGAAAGGAAAAAAGCTATTTGAAAAGAAAGTTGTGTGAAGCAGTGTCAAAAACAAACAAAAAGGAGAATGCGTATCTTTAAATATATATATATTGAGAAGTAATGTGCAGTTCTGTTCTTAACAAGGCAAATTAGAAATCAAAAGTTTTCTTGTCTTCTTGAAAGAAAAATGAGAAATGGTTCTGTTAAGTCATAATGGATTGTGCAAACTAAGGGCTACAATAGAATGTAGTCCCAATTCTCCTGGCATTTGCTGAGTCTCTGGGGAATGAAAAAAAACAGGGCTTTCCGCCAATATTGGCTTTGGTACCAGCAGAATGTTAGGCGGAAAACCAAAAAAGAAGTAAGACTCTTAAAAGTCTACTTCTCTGGTTCAAACAGAAGAAAAGGGAGATATGCTGCAATATCCCCTCCCTCGAGAAGCAATAAATGCTATAAAGCTCATTAGGTAACTTGGAGTCAGTCACAGACTCTCAGCTGTGCCTACCTCAAAGGGTTGTTGTAAAAGAAAAAATCCAGAAAAATTGTAAAATGCTATGTCACTTGAAACCTTGCCACCTTGCTGCTGCTCCCAACAAAAAAGAAGGGTAAGCAAGGGGAGGGGGAGCATGATTATTTACCAGCAATAAAAGAAGTGCAGCTATCAAAAATAAATCTAAACTACTAACTCAGTTTTTGTACGTTATAGTGCCCAGTTTTGTTGAAATGGGCTTTCCTGAAATTTTACCCTCTTTATTGTCCTTTTTAAAGATGTATGCTTAGTTTTTGCCACAGGCAAACCAACAGGGCAGCTTTGGTAAATTTGAACAGTTTAGTTGCAAAATGTATGCTTGTCTAGTGGCTTTTATAGCAAGCTAACAGAGCACTTTTGTAAAATAAGTATTTAAGTGTAGCATAACGCAATGGCACCAAAATACCAAAAGAATTGCAATCCTTCTGTTGTTGTTAAGTTAGTTTTCAAAAAGTTGTACAAATGACCTCTTGTGTTTTATGTGATTTTCAAAAGCTTGGTTTGCCTTGCTAAAGATAAAAGTCTGTAGCTCATGCTGGTTCTCAGCTTGTCTAGGGTGTGGGGGGCTGAGCAGGGTCAGGCCTGGGTGTTGCTTGGATGGGGGACCCCTCCTCTGGTTTCCTGCATTGAGTGGGGGGGGGGGTTGGGCTTGATGGCCTTGTGAGTCCCTTCCAACTCAAAACAAGTCAGTTTCTCCTGCATTCTTTATAGCAAAGTCACAAATTAGCAAGTTGCTTTCCTGCTAAAGACTATGTACAGCGTCAGTCAAAAAAGCAAATTTAGTTGTTGGTTTGATTGTTAACAAAGAGTGGTTTGAATTTAATTTTACATCTGCAGTGACTCAGTACCGGTACTTTGCCCAGTGTGCAGTGTGCCAGGCTCATAATACTGGAAAACCTGTGAAAGACGGGGTGAGCATACAACCTCACCCTAAGGACCTTTTTGTAGTGTACAATTTGATTTTGTTCAAATGCCTAAGTATTGTTCCTATCAATATGTATTTGTAGTTGTTTATATGGTTCTAAGTAAGTAGAACATGCCCCTGTGTGAGAGCTAACGCCACAGCAGCGGGCAAAGAGAGAGAATCCTTTTTGCTAAAATATTAGAAGACAAGCTGGCCAAAGTATGCACAGAGACAAGACTGATGTGGCCAAATGCACCTCCCATGGCCCTTGTGTGTGTGAGATCCAGGCCAGGTCGAATGGCGAGACCTGACCCCTCGTGAGATGTTGATGAGACATTCAATTCAGAATTACGGCAAAGCCCTGGTGAGATGTATAAAGACTCTTCATTCACAGGTGAAGGCGGCTCAGCACCAGCCCAGCATGGAGAGACACTCTGTCCCAGGTGACTAGATTCATATTCAAGTACAGCAAAAAGAAGAGTACTTAACGCTGTAAAGTGCCAAGGACTTCAGCCATAAAAAGCCTCTAGCCCCTAACAAGAATGAGGACATAATAACGCCTCCAACGATTCGGGGGAACGTGCTAGAAACCTCTTCCCCTGAAACAAAAGAATTTGTGCCAGAACATCAATATCATCTCAGACCTCAGACGGGACGACCATCAAAGACAACACCCAGAGGATCGGACGAGATGAACTGATGTCAACTCCAGCTCAGTCTGAACCAGCCTTACCTATCAGCCCTTAATTAAAAGTGACCCTCAGTGTGCATTCACTTAGAATCAAAAAGAGAGAATGTGGTAAAGTGTAGTTTCAAAATGTAATTTCTGTATTGTATAAACGCATAACCTGTAGCCAATGTTTATTGTTATTCTGCTTGAATGTAATCCTATGGCTTACATATGCATCCAGTCCAGACCTAGGAAGGGCTCGATCTAGGAAAAGCTTTCTCTAGATGGTTCCCCAAGTTACCAGGGTTGCAAGCGATAGGGCTGATCGCAATGGGTTGCATCCTGCTCCCTTGTGTCCTCCCTATTGTGGTCCGGACAATCCAAAATAGCCTGAGCCTATTGGCAGAAAAAAGGGCGGCTGCCCAGGTCCTGGCTATGTGAGAATATCGCCCCATCCCCCAGGTTGAAACTCCAGATAGGTGTTGAAGTTTCAAAGGGGAGGAGTGAAGGAAACGAAATAGTTAAAAGAAAAACTTAGCCAGGCATATAGCAGATTGCCAGGGTGATGACTGATACTAAAAGAATGTAGTCAATGGCTAGTAATGACTGTGGCAATAACTGACAATAGCCGTCAATGGCAATGTTGATTTGAGGTGTTTTGCTGTCTCACCCTGCCTACGTGACCAAGATAAGAAAATACCTAGCAGCTGCTTGATTGTAAGATCATCTTCCTGTCTCCTTGTAAGGAAATCCCCCTCCCCTAAAGCAGCCCCCCTTTTGTCTTGACCTTGCTGACCAATGTAAAGAATTGTTGCCAAATGACCAGACTTATGTATCCTATAAAAGTGGTTGTAAAAGCCCCGCCCGGGGTTCTGCTTTGCGACACAGTCCGCAGGACCTATTGTGCACAATAAACCTTTTTCCAATAACCCGAGTTGGTCCTCGTTGTCCTTGTCTGAGGTAAAAGGTGACCACTTCAAAGGCGCATCCTATGTATATATGCCCAATCATGTATGACATGGGAGCTCCATAACCATGGGTGCGCGCTTCCAAATCCTACACCTGCAACATGGAATTGTCACCATTTGGAATCCCTTTTTGGCGTTCTCACCAGATGCTAATTCTAAACTGGTCATTAGATAACACAGTACACACTGTCCTGGACCTTACTGGCCAAGTATAAGTAAGGGGTTTTTTTGTTGTTGTTGTTTAAAAAAAAGAAAGAATTAAGAGTGTGTTACTACTGCAGCTACTTTAAAAATTAACCCCTTTGTTCAGTTTGCTGTACTCCTACATACAGTATGGGCTGATCCATATGCTGAGCTAACCCAGGCCATTTTGCTACCTCAGGCAGAGCAGCAAATAGTGCCAAACCTGCCGCCCCCCCCCCCCCACAAGTCAAGATGCTTAGTACCCAAGACCAGCCAATTTATTTCAGCACCTGATGGGGGGAAAATCCCATAAGCACCTCTCCCCCTCCCTATAAAAATACAATATAAATACCAAAAAAAATGCAATAAAATACAATACATTCATAACTAACAATTGACTTCCTTTTCATGACACCAAAAACCTAAGGCACCCACCTCACTCTGTCTGCAGGTAGGGCTACCCCTGCCCCTGGGCCGCATCCAACGGTGTCATTCCACTAACACAAATGATGTTGCGCTAACAGAAACTAGGTTTCGAACTATGCACAAGAGGAGAATCCAACTAAAGTTATGTCTGCACAAGCGGTTGTGCAAGCATGATGCGCAAGCGCTTACGGAACAGAACGATTTGGCGGAGCTCCGCTAGGGCTCTTTGAGTTTGCAGAATGACACCGTGGGATACTGCTTCACATGACCACCTTTCACAACTATCATATAACAGCTTGGCTGAATGATATGAAAACCAGAAATCTAGGTTTGCTGGGTTGCAGCCAGGAAACTCATCCTTTACCTTTAAAACTGTGGGGTTTCTCCTAACTATTCACACACCCCTGGAGTCATTTTTTTCTTCTTCACCTGCTGCATAGCACCTGGAGCCCCATTTGCTACTGCAAGGGGCAGACAAAACTCGGCAAAACTCTTTGATAGGCACAGATATCATATGAGAAACACAGCTGTGTAGAACCTGTCCTTAACAGGGCTTCCAACATTTCTAGTCTGGGGTTTTGTATCTACCACCAGGGCAGGATCAAGATCATGATGGGACCCCGAGCTAGCTGTCTGTAGCAGGCCCCCCTACTCTGCTCCCAATACTGAACTCATGTGTAACATCTGTGTGTGCATGCATACACAGAGTCAGCAGTGTAGAACAATAATGCAAAAAACATTCTTACTACATATTTTAGTGGAAATAGTCTGAAGCACAAGACTACATCTCTTCCATGGTAGAGAACTCAAATACAAATATAAACTTTCCCTTTTACAGTACACAGACACAGAAAACATAAAAACACTCTCTCTCTCTCTCTCTCTCTCACACACACACACACACACTGCTTCATTCAGACACAACAGCCTAACAGGACTGTCCCTAGCATGTAAAATGACAAAATACATCCAGTACCCCACTTGGACATTTATCATAGAGATGCTGAGGAGGGACCCTGCAGATTGACACCAACTCTTCGAACTCATATTAAAAAAAAAAAAAAAAAGGAAGAACATCCTCTTGGTTCTCATATGACCCACCCATATGCCTCCATCTTCTGCATGAACATAAACTCGAAACTTTATTAATAGCAAAAATAATGAAGAGCCTTACGGCACTTTAAAGACTAACACATTCATTCTGGCATAAGCTTTTGTGGACTATCGCTCGCTTCATCAGATGCATGGAATATTACAGGGAGTTTGGGGTTTATATACAGTGCATATGGGGTGGGGGAAAGAATTATAAACAGTGAGGTGCCACAAGAGTCCATTGTTTTTGTTGCAGTAGACTAACCCTGGTGCTCATTAATGGCTATACATAAGTACCTATAATACTTTTACACCAAGGTAAAGAAGTGCAGCCTTACAGCACAATCCTATGCATGTCTACTTAGAAAAAAGTCCCATTGTGTTCAATAAGACTTACTATCAGTCATGTCATGTGTGCATAAAATTGCGGCCTAAATTCCTTTTCTTCCTCCCCGCCCCCGCCCCCACCCCCACCCCTTTCAGGTTACTTCAAGGCACAGAAAGAACACAAGGAACAAAGAAACTTGGACTGAAATGCAAAACACACTTACTTACTGGTGAGTTGGTGTGCTGATCTTTTCCTGCTGCGATGAGTGGGAGGGGGAGGTGTCCAGAGAGGGGTAGGGCACCTCTGCCATGACCAACAGCTGAGCCAGCAAAAAGCTTTGGAAGGCCACATTCCTTGCGGGCATTCACACACAGCTTCCTGGGACTCCAGAAAGGGAGGTTCCAAATGAACCTGGGAAGTCCCTTCTGCAGATAAGTGGTTACTCTACACCAGTCTTTCCCAGCCTGGGGCCCTCCGGATGTGTTGGACTACAACTCCCAGCAGAGCTGGCTGGGGCATGCTGGGAATTGTAGTCCAACACATCTGGAGGGCCCCAGGTTGGGAAAGGCTACTCTACAAGTGGTTACTCTATGGCCAAATGTTGACTGTGACTTCACTCATTGGAGAAACACACTGAAAGGTGGTAGGCAGCAGGCTCATCGCTTATAAAATGAATTGGCCTGTGCCTGAATGTTTTGCCTCATATCATCAGTTCTACAAGGACTAGAGACTTGCTCTCTTTTACTTGAAAGCTGGAAACCTGGGCTAGCTAGTGGGCCACCTCAGAGGTTGGGCTGGGGGCTACAGCCCCCTTAGCCCCGTGTCTAATCCGACTATGTCTGCCACACTTGCATGAGAGGCAAAAATTCAGCAGGTGAAGCCTTTTGTTTATTATTTATTTATTTATTTATTTATTTATTTATTATATTTATACCCTGCCTTTTTTCCTACAAGGAACCCAAGGCGGTTTACATAATCCTCCTCTCCATTTTACCCTCACAACAACCCTGTGAGGTAGGTTAGGCTGAGAGTCAGTGACTGGCCCAAAGTCACCCAGTGAGTTTCATGGCCGAGTGGGGACTAGAACCTGGATCTCCCGAGTCCCAGTCCATTCATTTCTGCATCTTCATGCAAGAAAATGTCCAGATGTTGAATTTTGACTACTATGCAGTTCTTTAAAAGGACCAGGGGTCCTTGCAGGATAAAGATGGCTCCTCTAACTTGAAAACATATGTTGAATCCTGACTGTGCAACATGATGAACTGAATCAGCTGTGTAAAATAACCAAGTGGGAAAGAGGCTCAGCCGGATTCATTATTCACCTTATTTTATTTTCGTAAATGTTTATTTTTCTACCTCCACTTTCCTCCTCTCCATGTTTAGCCCGGCCAAGGGATCCTGCTGCAGCTTGCAAAAAAACATTTTTTTAAAAATCATACAGATATGTTTTTAAATTATCATTAAAATAATCTACGTATAAGATTGCACTATTAGATACTATATACCTACATATCTACTGAGAAGTAAATCCTACTGAGTACCCACACAAGTGAGTACAGGATTGCAGCCTAGCATATCTCAAAAACAGCAACAGATCTAAAATAACAAAACATTAGACCAGTGTTCTCCAACCTTGAGTCCCCAGATGTTTTTGGCCTACAACTCCCAGCATGCCCCAGCCAGCTGAGAACACTGCATTAGACAAAGTGCCTTCCACTCAGTGATATTCTAAACCAAGGGGCTTACTAAATAGTAAGGTCTTTGCTACTTTATGGAAACTGGTTATGGTTAGGGAATTACTAGCCTAGGGAGAAAAGAGTGCCCAAAGTTATGTGCCTTCACAGAGACGAAATCTCACTGCCCTTGACTGTGGCTCCATGAACGCCAGCAGGGCCTCTTCTGAAAACATATGAAGGAGCAACATATGGTTCCCCTTCAGATATCCTGCCCACAGCCTGTTTCGGTTAAATCCAGCACAGTTGTATCTGGATATGTACAGGCAAATCTTTCAAAACCAATATTATACAGTCATTCAAAGCAGCTGCATTTTGCATCAGTTGCAGTTTCCAAACTCATTTGCTTCTTTAATTTTGGGAACACCATAACTTGATGCACACAGTTTTGCACAGGAAGAAAGCACTAACTTATGAAACTGTCAAAGGTTGAATCTAGCCTCTTTTGATCATTATTTGTTACTTGCAAATATTTTTATGTTATCCCCCCCCCCCCATCAAAGTACCTACTGCTGAATATCCTGCTCAAAACATTAAGGGCACTTGGGCTGCAACCCTATCTGGTTGATGCCTGCTAGACAGAAGCCTCCAATCTCAGAGGCTTCCAAGTATCCTATGGCCTGCTGAGCTGCTGCCAGCAGAGCGGGTAGAGCGACAGAGGTGATTTTTGCCTCTCCATCCTCCTTTTAAACTTTTTTCTCTGGATCAGCCTTTCAGCTGGTCTAGAGGAAGCGTGCAGGTGGGGATATGGCTGGAGAGGCCATAGGTTTTTTTTAAATCTGGGCTTCTCTTCCCTCCCCTCCCCTCCCACCAGAATCCCCCCTTTTTTACCTCTATCAGGTCCTCCAAGACTGCCTTTGCGACCTCAGAAAGGGGGGAAGGGGGGAGGGATTGAATCTAGTCCCCCTCCCAAAATAATAGCCCTGTGGTCCCTGGGACGCTCTCTAGGGACCATAATATTGCTCTGCCCTAGGATTTCATTATTACAACAATAAAGACTGAAGGAAGAAATAGAAGTCAAGGTAATATCTTACACATTTTCTATGTTACGAATAATCCACTTTCAAATCCACCTCTTCCTGCGCTCCTGCCTACCTTCTATTTTATTGCATACTTCATCCCAAGAACTAATTTGCCAACAGCTTGACATGTGCCCAGTTTCATAAGTTAGTGCTTTTTCTTTTTAAAACATGATTGATTTCCCACATATATTTGCCAACCAAAGAGATCGCAATCGGTGCATCTTTTCCCATCATTGTCAATCCATGCCAAGATAAGTTGTACCTGCTAAATTTATGTCTGTCTTTCTGCTGTTGAAGTCACAAAATCTGCAAGGGAAAATCTGCAAGTGGTGGTAAGCCTACTTTCAACTGCAGCTCTTACTCTTTCTGCAGAAAGGGAGATATAAGGTTGCTCTTCCTTTCTGTTTCACAGATTGAGCCTTCCTTTGTTCTTGATCTTCATGGGGAGGAGGTCAGTGAGCTGCCTGCAGGTGAGATCAATGGTGGATCAGTTCCAGGGCCTAACTAAACAACACATGGGAAGACCATGAACAGGATCTTCCACAACTTAAATGTAGATGCAGGCGTGTGTGCGATTTGGGTTGGGACTGGGGCTTGGGGTTGTTAACCTTTCTGTTGTGCCATTTCCCTGATTTGAATCACCTTTCCACCCACAAGCTGCTATTCGTTCTGTGCTGGTGGAACATACAGGAACCATGCAAGACTATGGTATGAGACAAGCTGTCCAGTGACAATCATTTGTGTACTCACTTGTTTGTTTATTGTCAGTGATGGGAAGTTGATGTTTCTAGGGCTAGTTAAAGATGCTTGCCCAATGACTTTTGGAAGAGAACATATGTTTCTAAAACGAGATTTGATCGTTGATGGTTAGGTGACACCCTGCATACCTGAGGCTGGATACACAATGGGGCGATGCAATGTAACAAGCAAAAGAGACTGAAGCAGTGAGTGTCACAGCAGCTGTCTGGAAGAAAGACTCGGGGGATCCAAATAGATGCCTGCTTTCTCTTTGGTGATCTGACATTTGCCAGTCACTGTCGGCAAAGGTGCTTGCCCACTCCTCCATACTTAAGGTGTATATTTGTAAATAAACAATGATCACAAAAATGCTATAAATGATTTTTAGTGAGCTCTCATCCGAAAGGAAATGAAGCCTATAGCTTCACCCCTGGGACTCCTTGCCACCCGTGGACCTGGGCAGCTCATAACACATGCTATGATGGGAAGCACATCCTTTCCCACAGTGTGCACTTGACAAGGAGCCATAGCCAATCCCAGTTCCCTGGCTGTATACCTATCCTGTGATACACACATTTGCAAATGTGTTGGTCCAATGCCTGGACATTTTTATGAGTCTCTATAAAAGATGTAATGTGTGAGGCAGCCCAATGAAGAAGCGGGTAGATCTGTGGACTTTGAAGAAAACACCCTGGGTAGTATCCAATGTTAGTCCTAGGTAGAGTAGACGAGTACTCTAAGTTAGTCATGACTAACTTAAGTCTCGTTCATTTCAAATAATGAATGTTCTCTATGTAATACTATATACCTGTTACGACAGATAATTCTGGGCGCTAGATTCTCTCTAACCCCACACTCTTACGAAAGGTTTAGGATCTTTGGCTGGGGTAAAACCTGTGCTGCTGGGGTGGAAAGTGTGCGCTTTGCTCCTTTTATACTTAAACAAACCTACACCTACACACATAGACCCTAGAAACAAAAGGGTGGTTTTATTGAAGAAGAATACAGAGTAGGTACAGCGTCTTACTTGTTGGTAAAGCAAACCTAGTGATGTCAGGCAGCAAAATATCTTTACGCTATGGTTCAAACACACCCAGCCTGAATAGGAAAAGGGGGGGGGGAGAAAGATTCCCGCCTAAAAGGATAGAAAAGCAAAGTCTTGGCTACTACCTGGCTGTCTGCTGTGATGATGTTCCAGCTGTAGCCCCGCAGTCCGCGTTCTAAAGTGACCCCCTCAGCTCTCTCCCGACACACCTTGCTAAAACCTCTTGGTTCTTATACCGGTAGTCTCTTTCCCGCCCTTTTGGGGGAAATGAGAGCAGTGGGGGTGGTCTTTGCCCCACAGATGTCTTACAACCTTACTCTTTATGTTTTGATGACTCATGATGGGTGTACTTAGGAAAGCAAAGGTTTGGGTCTTCTTGCTGATGGGACTGTTTTTGGAGTAAGCTTCTGGTGGTATTCGCCCAGTGGGGGGGGGGATGAGCCATATCTTTTCAGGAGAAATCCTCTTGTGTTTTAGGCGATATGCAATATTCAGGTCTTAATCAATGCAAGCCTGCCACTCATTTGCCTATGCATGCCTCTAGGCTTCACTCACTCTTCCATTCAAACCTTCAGCCATGACCTTTTGCCTTCTGCCCTGCTGGGGAGGTGGGCAGGCTTAGGCATGTATAACCCTTCAAAGTGCTTGTACAAAGTGCTTTACAATGCTGCATTTTTTCAAACATTGCATCTGCCTTCATACACCTTTTGTGAGACTGGTCGCTATTATTCCTGTTTTAGAGATGGGAAACTAATGTGGAGAAATTATGACGTACCAAAGGCCACAGAGTGAATCGATAATTTCTAGTGAGAGCCAGACTTTCAAGAGCCAGACTTTCAAGACCCCATGCAATCAATGAATGTGTGAGGGGAGTAGTTGGATTGTGCAAATAACTCATGCCACTACCACCAATGTGCATGGTGACCAGACCCCTTGGCGGCAGCTCATTCACCATCAACATGGGGAATATGGGGTGGATTAGGATTTTTTTTTAAAAAAAAACACCTCTTATATTGTTTTAATGGTGTTTTAATGGTATTTTATTGTATTTTATCTGGATTGTACATCACACAGGGTGGCCGGGTGGCCGGCCAGATGGGCGATTTAAAAATATAATAATAAATAAAACATGAAGAGAGCCTATGCATGTACAAATGTATGCACATAGGCAACTGAATTGCCTGGGGTTCCTGTCTGTGTGGAGGTGTCTCACATACCTGGCAGCATGGCCAGCGTATGTATCTGCATTGTGTGTGGGGCATGTGATGGAGTAGGACCAGGAAGTGTGGGCTCTTTGCCCTCTCCATGTGTTGTATGTATGTGTGGATGGACCTCCAATGAACCATCCCTAATTCTCAACAATCTGTAATCTAACACACATCTAGAGCTTTTTCTACACAAGGCTGTTAATCTGGTGCATCTACTCTCAGTTTCGTCACAGAATTGAGTTCCAAGCTCTGCATGAGGAGCTTTTCCTTTCCTGTTTTTTTGCTACATAACCTCTAGGTGGTACTGTGCCGTGCAGAATATCGTAATTACACAAGTCGGAAAATAACTTCTCTTTCGCTTTGAGGAATAATACTCCATTGTCCCTGCTCTAAAAAAAACAACAACCGGGAAAGTGCTCTTTAGAAACAGAAGAGAAACTGGAGGATCACGATGTTCTCTAAAAAAACCTGTAAACAACCATGAGTAAGGAATGACAAGTGCACAATAAATGCCATGTAGAAAAGGTCCTAATGCTAGTTACATGATATTTTGGCTCCACTGTTAGTCATTGCTAACTGAATTATACTGAGAATAAGTTAAGCTAAACCTGTTGAACCTTGCCTTGATTTGAGGTCCCTTTTGTGACGATGAACTTTGCTCCTTTCCTCACTTATTCTGCGTTTGACTAACTCCAGGAGCAATAACTCCTACACAAGCAGATAATTTTCTTGCTTTCAAGTAATGTGAACTGAGTTCTGCAAGATACTGCTCAAGTTTGTCTAATTAACTTCCTGTCACTGGCAGCCAAGGCTCAGGTATGGTAACTAACTCATTTCTGCAGTCACTTCTATCTGGCACTGAATATAGATTGGGAAAATTCTTTGCTTGAGCAAGTTGTGTGGTAATGTTGTTACGCTGTGTTCAAGTGCTCTTTAAAAATACATTAGGTTCTCCTGAGACGGAGCGGCTGTTATCAGCTTCTACAGCCAGACATTGCACAGGCGGTTGTAGTCTCCCCTGCATGCCGTTTTGAGCAGGGATGTGCTCTGATCTTAAGGCAGACAAATGTGTTAAAAGGGCAGATCATGATGATGACTACACCACAGTGATTTTCAGCAGATGCCCAAGCAAGACTTAACCTCATATCTTCAGAAAACTGTGAACAGCACGGAGAGGACTATAGTCGCCTTCCGTTGAAACAGGCACCGCTCAAGTTCACCAGTCAAGAAGAGGACCTTCTTACACAGGGCAGCTGAAATGTCACCAGGCCACTGTCTTCCAAGCATGCTTACATCTGCAGTGCTTTATGGGTTTCTCTACACTACAGGGAGTCATTTCTAATGTTATGATTATGACATATTTGAAAAAGCACCCGGGGCATGTTAGAGCCTGCTGACATGATTTTCAACCTAGTGTGGAAGCAGGAGGAGGACATTTTAAACACGGTGCTGCTTCACCACCATGCCTGCTGGAGTGTATTGTTTACAGCTGACTGGGATGTTGCCACCTGGGTCAGCCACAGTCCGCAGAGAAGGATAAGTTGAAGCACCAGTTAGGTATCCTCTTTAAAAGATCCAGCTCCAACTTCCTTCTTGTTCTATGCTCCTGTATAGAACAGGAGGGCCCTACAAAAACCTGCAGGGTGCTTCAGGTTTTTGTAGGGCCCTCAGCAAGAGATCTGTCATTCCTCCCAGCAAGAATACTCAAGCTCTGTCATCCCTACTCGACCTTCCCTGCTAGTCTCCCAAGAGCCAGGAGAGCAGCGAGGATTGTGGTAGGTCAGGGGTAGGCAGTGTTGTGCCTGTGGGCACAAGCACACCCATGGGCATCTTTCTTGGCACCCACCAAGGTTTCCTACCCCTCCCAATTTGGGACAGGTTACTTGTCTATTGTGACTAGCCACGTCTCAAATGGCAGCTATTTTGTGATTGTGCCCAGGACAATTTCTCAAATTGCCACGTGTGCCCATGGGTTCAGAAAGCTTTCCTAACCCTGAGGTAGGTGATTAACCCTAACCTTGTTGGATGTGGGTGTGCCAGGCATGTCAGTCTGCAACCTAGAGTCATCTTACCATGAGTTACAACCTGGATGTATCTTGCCATCTTAGCGGGACACATGGAAGCATCCTTACAATGGCCCACCCCCTGGCACAGTAACTTAATTGATGGGCATTTGAATGCAGTTCAAGATGGGTGTTGAAATCCTACAGCCTGTCCCCAGAAGAAGGAAGGATAACCAGCATTGTCATTAAAGTGTCAACATTGTCAGTGAGGGTATACGAACAGTCAACCCGAACACTTGGTACTAAAGGTATGAGGTGATTTATTTATTTATTATATTTATACCCCGCCTTTTTTCCTGCAAGGAACCCAAGGCGGCTTACATAATCCTCCTCCTCTCCATTTTATCCTCACAACAACCCTGTGAGGTAGGTTAGGCTGAGAGACAGTGACTGGCCCAAAGCCACCCAGTGAGTTTCATGGCCGAGCGGGGACTAGAACCCGGATCTCCCGAGTCCCAGTCCAACACTCTCACCACTAGGTGATGATGGCATGCTTGCAACACTGAACAGTGGAAAATCTCCAATAAGTTATAATGGCTGGCAATGACTAAAGCTTTTTGTCAGGTCATCCCTTCCTATATTGATCCTCGTGAGGTGGTACGTGCCCCATAGAATTAGGTTGGAATCCTATGCACGTTTAGACAGAAAAAAAGTCCTACAACTCCTAGCATCCTCCAGCCAGTTATGGCTTTTTTCCTGTCTAAACGTGCATAGAATTGCGCCCTTAGTCTTCCACAGGGCAACCTCCTGCTGAAGGCCTGTTAGGATTTAGTTCTGTTAGACCATAGACAGGAGACATTTCATAGATATTCATAGATCATAGAGTTGGAAGGGGCCTAGAAGGCCATTCGAGTCCAACCCCCTGCTCAATGCAGGAAACTAGAGGTGGGATCTCCCATCCAAGTACGTAATAACCAGGCCTGACCCTGCTTAGCTTTCCACACTCAGACAAGCTGAGCCAGCGTGAGCCACAGGCCTGTTAGTATCCCATGCTGTTCTGGTGCTAGTGCTAATGTCATTGTGCTATCTCGTAAACCAACCCTTGTGCAATGTAATTAGCACAATGGGGGGGGGGGACAGCAATTTGCTGGCTTGCTTGGCTCTGAGCAAGTTCTATCCAGCTCAAGGACGGACAGCTTCGTCTTTTAGTACTTTGTTACCGGTAGTTCAAATAAAGTGCTGGTTTGTAACTGGACATCTTCTTTAAAAAGGGAACAAAGTATTTATTTATTTTTTAAACTGATTTCTTTGTTCATGTAATTGATTTATATCCCACTCTTCCTCACAAAGAGCCCAGGGCGTGTTTTGTCTGCGGTGTTATTGTGATGAATGTTGTGCTTAGGTACTATTAATGGAGGTTAGTGTTAACACTCACATTGACTTTGGTAGATGAAAGATCATTTGACTTTATAAACAGCCAGATGCATCGGAAGGCCTGTGTGATCCAGCAAATAGCGTGCTGGACCCCCATTAATCTCTAAAATGGGAATTTATAACAACAGGATATGCTGTGAAAATGAACAAGTTGAGGGAAAAGCCCTGCGCTCATTAAGTGCTTTAGGCATGATGAACAATAACTGTTGCTGTTAGAGCTTTCTAGGATATGGGAACAAGTTTCTTGACTAGTAGAAATACACCTGCTGTTCCAACCTAGTATAATATAAATCCAAAAACAACTAATGCCTTTCGTTAGAACAAACTAAGATATCAGAGTGGTGAGAGAACTTTTGAGTTTGTGACTACTCTTTTAATTGGCATTAATACTAACAGGAGGTGTATTAATACTAACAGGAGGTATTACTACTGTTTTTGGATTTTTTTCCCTTGATGGACCATTTTCAGCCACAGTGGCTTAAATAAGCCACCATGGTTTGCGGCATGTGCCGTGCCTATTTCATAACCTATCCCTGCTTGTAGGTTGTCATGTACTGTTCAAGCCGGCCAGCTCCGCAGAAGTTGGGTTACAGAACGGGTGCCTGGCACGTGTCACAAACCACAGTGGCTTATTTAATGATCATGCGAACCCGCCCAGACAGAGGCCTCTCTGTGTCGATCTGCAAATCCACACTGCAGCTCGGTGCTTACTAATATAATCCTAATAAAATACATGATATTACCAGGTTTAATTATACAGTCTAGGTATTAAGAGTTTTACCCCTTGCTGTTCTCCATCCTGCTCTCAAGCTGCAATCTCCTTTCATCTTATCCTCGCCACATGAGACAGGGTAGGTGTTCCCTTTATATGGCTCAGGGCTGTGGTCATATGACTGCCCAAACTTCATTTAATCAGTTCGGAGAATCAAAAACTACTAGAGGTCTTTTATCAGCTCTAATCCTGGTCCTCATGCAAAGCATAAAAAGCTGGGGAAACATGAATATTCACACATTCAGACACTTCTGGAGTACCTGCCTTAAAGGGCAGATGAAAGGAACACCTGTGCTGCAGGAGAATTTCTTACCTATTGTCAGGGCAACATCGCTGGCCAGTATTTTCAATGTGTGTCCATTTCACAGCCTGAAACCTTTGTAAATGCAGGTTTCTGCTCTTGGGTTGTTATTGCTGTTCACCTAGTGGAAAGTTATGTTTGCCTCAGGTTAAACCAGACTTCCCCAACCTGGTGCCCTCCAGCTGCGGACTACAATTACCATCACTCCAGCCAGCAGGTTGGAGAAGGCTCAGTTAAGTCATAATGATTAAAAAAAAATGTTCCAGAGGTTGACAAAGTAATTATATGGAACTTTTCTTCACACAGTTTCGTATGATCATGTATACCATAGGCTGCTTCTCGTGTCATATTTTTCATCAGGTGCATCATTTCAGCATGTGTGTGAGAGTCCAGTGGTGTGGAGGCAATATTCAAAATCACTTGGTGCATCGAATCAATTTATAGGACAGAGCAGGGGTAGGCAACCCTTTGGGCCGTGGGCAAATTTGGCAATTGAGAAACTATCCTGGGCACAACCATAAAATGGCTGCCATGGAGGCATGGCAAATGACAAATAACTGTAACCTGCCCAGAAGAGTGGATACAGGGCAGAAGTGGAGTGTGAGACCCATCATACTAAATAACTCCTTTGCACCCACAGTTTTCAGCAGCAACAGAAGCTTATTTCACAGCAGTGCCAGCTGCCAATAAGAAAAAGTATTAATTAAAAAAAAGTGGGCAGGGTAGGGCACCCTTAGTGGGCACCAAGAAAGGTGTCCTGGGGGCACATTGTTGCCTGTGGGCACCACGTTGCCTACCCTTGGACTAAAGATATAGGCACTCCTGAAGCCCAGTCATACTTGTTTTGAAATTGAGGTGGTGGGGGAAGACTGCCCATCCCCCTCATCAGGAACTGGGGGTGGGAGGTACAAGCTCTTCTTTCATCCCAGCTTCTCTACCCACACATGTTGATTTCTTTGTCCTTCCTATCAGTTTGCTATAAGCCACAGCCTTGGTGCAATGGTCAACCTACAGCAGCCTCAATTGTTTGTTTACAAGCTCCTCACCAACTAGGGGGAAAACTTTCTGCCTTTGCAGGCTCCTCTCACACTGTTTATTTCCCTCCTCAGCAATTGATCAGGTGTAGTTTGATACGTGTGTGTGTGTGTGTCTGCATGTATATATGTAAATGATATGCAAGAGTCAGACATGGTCTTGAAAAAACACAACCCGAAACAGAATGTAAGAAAGTTCTTGTGGAGGAAGAGGGGGGGCTGGCTGGCCCGCCAGACCTCCACCCTTTCCTACTTCAAAGGAATCCCAGCGCTTGCCACCATGTGGCCCGGAAGGGGGGGCTGGCTGGCTGGCCCACCACCACCCCACCCTTACCCAAATGGAGGAAGGGGGGGCTGGCTGGCCTGCCAGACCCCCAACCTTTCCTGCCTACAAAGGGACCAAGACCCCCTGAGATCTCAAGATACCAGACTGCCAGCCTCAGCTGTCTGCAATCCTACTTGAATCTCTGTTTAGGGACTTGCCTTCAATTTCTGTAACCTGGATTTAGATACTGAACTCACAGAGTACTACAAAACCCATGTGGGGTAAACCAAGACAAGGTTTATTCTGGTAGCATTTAGACAACGAGATTAGGGGAAATGAGAGAAGCACAGAAAATAGAGACAGAGAGACACTTTGGTACACAGTAAAGCTACAAAACAATAAAACCTGATTCCTTAATATCTCTCAGACACACGCCTGTTACCTGAGGGTGTTCTCTTCAAGGGTTAGATCCAGCACAGCCTTGCCGCCCGGGGGGAACTATTTTATCAACCCGCAGGTCCGAGATAAATAGCCCTCCACAAGACCTGTCCTTTCTAGAGCCCTCAAACCAGCCAATTTTTACCAGGGCTGCCTGGGGTCGATTCCTAAGGGCCCCCCCCCTAAAGGCTTGGGCCCCTCGCTGGCGCGCTGCCATGCCAGGCACGCTACCAAAAGGACTACGACCAAGAACAAAGGCTACACGTGGGGAAATAGCTCTTCCCCCTCCCCTTTTCTGTAGCCTTCTTGCTTCAGCCAATCAATTTGAACTTCACCTGGCCAGGCAGGGGGGAGGGAACTCGTGAGTCATGGCTCGAACCATCTACATATGAAAAGCCTAGGCCAGCTTCTCTAGGCATCTAGGCGCCACCCATTCCATCCGAGGCCCTCGCCTCCTCCCAGCCCCCACCTGGTTCACACATGAGGTGTGTGTGTGTACCCCCAAAGGCTCATTTCTCCACAGTTCTATTCTTATACAAGAGAATGAGAGGATTTACAATTTAACTAATGTTAGTAAACCTCTGGGGCCAGTTTATAACTCATGAATGAAAACTACTAGTTAAAGTAAATAAGAATAAAAAGAGTGGTTGCACGGGTTCTAGTGATTCTTTAGTTTTGGGCATCTTTAATCTTTAATTTCCTGTAGCACTATGCAAGAGCTATTGAGGGCATAAATGGGCAAGCACAGTCATATTTTGAGAGCCAGTGTTGCGTAGTGGTGCGAGTGTTGGACTAGGACTCGGGAGATCCGGGTTCTAGTCCCCGCTCAGCCATGAAGCTCACTGGATGACTTTGGGCCAGTCACTGACTCTCAGCCTAACCTATCTCACAGGGTTGTTGTGAGGATAAAAATGGAGAGGAGGAGGATTATGTAAGCCGCCTTGGGTTCCTTGCGGGATAAAAGGCGGGGTATAAAATATAAATAAATATTTTAATGCAGGTTTACATGCAAATAATTACTACGGCACTGGGTCCAGATCCTGTAACACGAAAGCAAGCATTGTGTACAACTAGTCCTGTGCATGGGGAAACTACTCACGGGGCAAATGATCAGTGGATGGAGAGACTACCTGTGGAGTAGTGATCAGTGAACATGTTTTGTGTTTTCCGTATGCTGTGTGAAACAGAGGCAGATACACATATGCATCATGCATAGCAGTACTGAAGACCACATTACATGGTCTGTGGCCACATGCACATTGCATGCCAATGTGTATAGCATGTGCCATCAGTGGACTCACAGCTGAATTTATTTATTTTTATTTAAAATTATTGTTAGGCTACTTTTAAGGGTAATTATTTTTAGGCTGCCTTTGGGATCTGATGCCAAAGTATGTATACAAAAGGCAACTTTTGAAGCTGTCAGTTTTCATCCATGTGCACTCAAGTGTGGGTTTGTATTGGAGGATATGGAAAGGAGTTGGTCCTATACTGGTTAGGACGAAGCAGAGTTTTCCCCCTTATGCGCAGCCTGGTTATTGAAACTGGTTATCACCATGTGGGTTGCTAAACCCTGCTAAAAGGCTCTTAAAAGGAAACAGATTGTCCAAACAAGGTTTAAAAACTAATAAAGACATTTATTAATTTTACTTACAGTCCGTTTATTCATATATGCAGGATGCATATAGGCAGATTAGAGTCTTTGGTGTTAAGAGTCTGCTTCATTGGAGATCACTGGCTGGAAGCCAGCTCAGACCATGTGTCCATCAGGTTGGAGAGGCAGAGAGAGAGCTGGCCACAGAGAGGCTGGAAGTAGGGAGGCGGTGTTAGAAAGCATGCACCTTGGGGATTGTTCAATTAACCCTTCCATCCCACAGTAACTAGTGGTTACATCACCTCGTGGATTTAAGCAGGCAATATTACAATTTCCATCAGTTTGCACATAGAAAACCAGGGTTCCGCACACACAAAGTCCTTGTCATCTGAGAAAGCCGGTTACTGGAACAAAGCATATCTTGCTTGCAGCCAATAGACGGGGCTTCACTCCTCTTTCTTCCCCCCCTCCACAAAAAATAAAAGCTTCAAAATAGACTATCAACACATTTCATGTAAACCATACATTACTTATATACAATGTCAGGAAAAAAGGTTTACCTTTGAGCGATAAAATTAAATCCTTTTAAAAACAAGCAATGTTCTTGCTGGTTTAACTTATGGCAAATGTTACTTTGAAAGGAGGAAAAGAAAGAAACAATTTTGTTTTGTGGGCTTAAAAAAAAGAAAAGAAAGAAATTTGAAATTAAACCATAATGTGTCAGGCAATAGATTCTAAAGTCGAATGATACTAAAGTCAGAAAATATGTACTACAGAGTGCTTTAAGAGACCATTTAAAAAATACTAATTAGAGGCAGATCAATGAACATAGATCATAGCAGGACATCAATTTCCTTTGTCCTTCCAAATCTAGTTGCATTAATTAACTCTCTCTTTCTGGCCTTCATCCTAATGTATAGTTAGTCACAATGGTAATAGTTTTTCTGCCTTGGAGATGGAACAGCAGAAGGAGAATGTTGTGGCTGCTTTTACACATGCGTTCCCAAATAGTTCATTATGTCATTAGAAGAGCTGATGCTCAAAGGCAATGTATTTTTTTTAACACAAAATGTTATTTGTGCAACTTTAGGGAAGCCCTTTTAGGATTCAATCATCCACTTTCTTGTTTGTGTTCTGGAGTGAGGCAAATGTAGAATTGGTAACTTTTGTTTCAACTGCTTTTGTTCCGTTGTTGACAGTGAAGGCAAAGATCTTTGAACCCTTAATTTAAGGGGCACTGAATTACTTTGAACACTCAACATTGTCTTGGGATCTACCACCTGCAATGGATAAAACTCAGTATTCAGGTTTTTATTTGCTGTGTTTGTTGCCCACCCATTAAATTATCTTGTACCTTTTCACTCTTAACACAATTTTATCAGCCATCTCAGCAATCCTCATTCTGCTGTCCCTTGTTATAAGAGGTTGAAGAAAGCAATGCTTCATGTACATTCTCCAATCAACTTCTGCTCAGTCCACATGGTCGCTAAGGTTCCCACCTTGCAATCCAGACACTGAGCGTAGACCTTTAAATCTTCTACCCTGCCTGGTCCTGTAACTTACCCCGTATATACTCAAATACAAGTGTAGTTTTTCAGCACATTTTTTGTGCTGAAAAATGCCCCCCATGACTTATAAGTGGGTCAGCGCTCCCCCAGGACCCCTGCTGCCACCGCCAGGCACCGCCAGGCACCCCCCTCCACCCCCAGGACCCCTGCCGCCACCCCCAGACACCCCCACGCCACGCTGTTCCTCTCCGCTCGCTCTTTAAAATTATTTTCCTCCCCCCCCACACCTTTGTCAGCGGTGGCTAGGCAGGGAAGCGGCGCAGCAGCGCGAGGCGCCCGTAGAGCGAGTGGCTGGGCTGCGTCTCCCTGGCAGGGAGACATGTGGAGCCACTCCGCTGTTCCTCTCCGCTCGCCTTTTAAAATTATTTTCCTCCCCCCCCATACCTTTACCAGCAGCCGCTCGCTCTGCTGGCGCCTCGCGCGCTGCCATGCTGCTTCGTTCCCGGGAGCCGGCATGGCCAGGGACCCACGTGGAGCTGCTCCGCCATTCCCCTACCTTTCTGTTTGTAAGCGGAGGCTCGCGGCGCTGCCGGCGCCGCCCTCGTCGCTTCTGGGCCGCGACGGGCATCACTTCCGGGGCCGCAACGGGCATCACTTCCTAGGAGCCGGCATGGCAGCGCGCAAGGTGCCAGCAGAGCGAGCCGCCGCTGACAAAGGTATGGGGGGGGGAGGAAAATAATGTTAAAGAGCGAGCGGAGGAATAGCGGAGTGGCTCCACATGTCTCCCTGCCAGGGAGACGCAGCCCAGCCACTCGCTCTACGGGCGCCTCGCGCTGCTGCGCCGCTTCCCTGCCTAGCCGCCGCTGACAAAGGTATGGGGGGGGAGGAAAATAATTTTAAAGAGCGAGCGGAGAGGAACAGCGTGGCGTGGGGGTGTCTGGGGGTGGCGGCAGGGGTCCTGGGGGTGGAGGGGGGTGCCTGGCGGTACCGGCGGGGGTCCTGGGGGGGCTTTGGCAGTGGCGGGGCTTCGGCGGCAGCGGGTGCAGGTACGGTGGCGGGGGGTGTCTGGGGGTGGCGGCGGGAGTCTCCCCTCATACATTTCCCACCCTAGACTTATACTGGGGTGCAATAAGTTTTCCCAGTTTTGGGGGGTGAAATTAGGGGCCACGACTTAAATTAGGGCCAACCTGTACTTGAGTATATACGGTACCCCTCTCCCTCACCTTCTCTAGCAAGCTAGTCTCCACATGTGCTGAGATCAGCAGGTGAGCGATAGGACCAGGGAAGGGAAAGGTTGGAGGAGCTATGGCTTTCAGTCCAGTGGGAAACCGAAAGGTTCCTGTTTGTTGTCCATGTTACAAGGTGTCAACCATAAACCACCTCTTTGAGTAAGGTTGCTGAACTATGGCTACTTTGGAGCTTCAGATCAATTGAACTGAAACTGGATTCTTGGAGCCTCACCAGTCTGAGGTTCAAATTATATGTTCCGTGGAGTTCCATGGTTCTCCCCCCCACCCCGTGTCTTTTTAAAAAAAAGCAAAATCAGCCTGGGCAGGCTGCAAATGGAAGCAGTGGAAGAGCTCAAAACTGAGCTCAAAGTCATCCCACCAACCCACTTATTCACCCATTGAAGGAAATATATGGGGTGCCTGTATCTCTTCCCCTCCCCCAACACACGGACAGGTGAAACAGCAGCTTGGGGAGTGTGATTTTGAGGTGTGGGAGAAAAAACTATCTGAGGGGAAAGGATTAAGCAGCCTTTCCCCATCTACCCAGCCTGATTTTTGGTTTGTTTTTAAAGAGGAGGGGAGAAACCACACAAAATTCTTTTGTACACTGGCCTGGAATCCTTTCAATGGACAGGTAAGAAATATTTTAAATTAAATTAAATGACATGTAGTTTGAACCTGATTTGCAAGCAAATGTTTGTATGATTCTGAGGTTTTTGCATTTTGCCCTTGAGTAATGATCTCTGTATGAAGATTGATTGGGAGAACTTTATTCTGTTGGCTGAGTGATGGTCTTGATTTGACTTTGTAATCTAGGGGGTGCAAATGAGAGTTTTTTGTAGTCTGCCTTTTTGTCTCTGCTGGTGAGGTTCTACAGGTTGGTAAGGGGAAAAGAAGAGAATATAGTTGACAGGCAGTGGTGTGCCTCCCTCCCTCTCCAGTTCATGCAAGGCATCCTGGGTATGCGCACGTGTGTGACTTAAAATTATGCCATTTAAGGCAGCATCAATTGAAAAGACTACCGTAATTACAAGGCTCATCAATTATGAGTTCTCCACATAATATGAAGGTGGGAACCACATTGACTCAACACTGAATAAATACAATATTCTGTGTACCTGCATCGATGCTCAATTTAATGTTTCCATGCTGACGGTAGTGGGAATATTAAGAACAATTTCAGCGCATCCATCCCCCCCTAAATAATATTAGCTCCGTTTCTGAGTCATTTCAGACGCCATCCACACACGTCCACACACATGCCTCTTGGGCAGCAAGTTTGGCTTCTCTCTCTCTTCCAGCCTACGTGTTCCAGGCCATATGTTCATCTTGGCACTCCTTCTTGCAGTACATTTTCTGATGACTAATTGTAGCCTGAGTACATTCCCTTGGTTTTCTTAATGTGCAGGTGATCCATCTCAGGAATAAAGCAGATAGTCCCAGATTAAATTGTGATCCTTTATCCCAGATGGGACTGCATTGATTTTGCAAGCCTGGGAGCACCAGCAGTACCTTACCAGCCATTAATTTCTATAATTTCCTACCAGAAGCCCTCTGTCACCCCTACCTCGCAATATTTCAGGGCTGCAGTACAGCTGTTATATTTATTGTGAAGATACCTCTGAAAACAGTATTCCAGTGGCACTCCCCCCCCCCCCCCCGCCCAGCACACACAGCTAGAAGACCTTAACGTACAGGGCGCAAGCATCCATCTCCTAGCAGTCATATGGAATGTTGAGATTCACAGCATCTAGGAACACAGTAGGAACACAGGAACCTGCCTTATACCAAGTCAAACCATAGGTCAATTTAGCTCAGTGGTGTTTACATCAGCCTTTCCCAGCTTGGTACCCTCCAGAGTTTTTGGACTACCAATCCCATCATTTCTGACCATTGGTCATGCAGGCTGGTGCTGATGGGAGTTGTAGTTTAAAACCTCTGGAGTGCACCAGGTTGGAGAAGACTGGTCTATACCGTCTGGGAGTGGCTCTCCGGGATATTGGACAGGAGTCTTTCCCAGCCCTACCTAGAGATGCCCGGGATTGAACCTGGTACCTTTTGCGTGCAAAGCAAGTGCCCTTTCCCAGAGTACTGGGCTGGAAGGACCAATGCCTCAAGTGGTAAGAACTTGTGTGTGGAAATACAACAGGGAAGGGGCATACAACTTGGCACATAAGATTTCCTTGGCACAAGAAGTATTCGTGAAAAATCCAGAGGACTGGGTAACATGCCAGAAATGTTACCGTGTGGAAATGTATTTGAACATAATTCCAAACTTAGTTTTTTGTACACTCAGCTGCATGGTTGGTAACGTGATCGTGGGAAACTGTTCAATACACTCCCATACTTTGCGTACACTGTGATGTTGGCCACTATCGTCATGACACTCGGGGGCAAATAAGGTTACATCTCTCTGCTATTTACATTGTCATGCAAGGTAGAGCACATTGCTCCAAAGAAGGACAAAGCAGCCTTGGATGATGTATAGGTTCAGGTGGCTCTTCCTGAGGATGCTTAGGTTGCCTAAAGGGCCCATTGGTCCTAAAGAGAGCAGGGAACTGCTGTGCCTTTACACTGTGAGAGACCTAGGCATATTTCTCCCCAGCACACAATGCTATCTTGCTCAAAGCAGCCTCTGCGCGCAAAATGCATGTTTTGTCCATCCTGTCTTTGACCATTTTTCTTTTGCTGATGTACCGGTAGTTGTTGTAATCAGGCCTTGATAGGAGCTGCTGCTGCCAGACATAGCCAGTCAGTCCTATGTTATCATCTGGAACTGATCAGAGCCCTTGGGTTAGATTGAAGCCATTTTTATAGGATTGATTAGTTCCTTATTTCTGGGTTGTGCCATTAAAAAAATAAATAAAAATCTTGTTGCTTGCTGCCCCTGCTTATTTCACTCAGCTTGTCTGTTTTACATTGTAAATAGTTAAACTTCAGTTTGTGTGAACCCGAAGCCTTGAGCATGCTTTGAAGTCTGTGGCTTTGTAATTCAAAAGTCATCTGGACAGTGTCTGCTCTTTTGCCAGCTTTAATCAATGGACAATAATCAATTATCATATCAAAGTGTTCAGTGGCTTCCCCCATGAAGTAGTAATGTAGCTGGTTGGCCTCATTTCCTGAGGTGACTTTGCCCTCTCTCTCCCGGCTGCACCACACAATTGTGTTACCCAGTTCATTACTTAAAGATGTCAGCTCTGTTCATTTCTTTTTTCTTCTCATTTTTGAAAACCAAAAGAGATCATTATGTTCCAGTTAATGAGTCCCAAAGCTACCCTGCAATCCTAAACAAACATATTAGTAAAGTAAATCCCATTGAAAGAATTGGAATCTACTTTTGGGAGAAAAAAATCTCTGGCTAGGGTTGGTCTCATGTTGAGGATTGCTCTCCTGCAGCCTGACCCTACTTATGCTTACTTGGAAGTAAGTCCATTGTGTTCACTGGTACTCATTTCCAAGTAACTGCTCAGGATTGCAATAGGGTGGCCACTATTGCCCCCCCCCCCAAAGAGGATACTGATTTGCTTAAACTTGGCACATGCTAATTTATATGTATATATGCAAATTTAAACATAATATTATTTAAATAGAAATACAGTACATAGTGTGGAAGACTGTGACCAGGTGACCTGTGTGCCTGCCTGCTCAGTCTGATGTCCAGGTGCTGCTAACAGTTGATGGGCAACAGTTCTTCTGGTTCTTTATCTTTAAACAGGAATTGGATGGGACAGCCCTTCAAACAGAGGGTCCCTTGTCCTCTGTAAAAAGGCCTAGATTGCAAACATAGGGTCCCTTCTGAAGAAAGGGCTCTGCCAACTGGTCCTTTACTCCAGACCAGAGATCAAAGGTGCAAAACTGCCAGCCTTAGCTCTGCAGTCTTGACTTGATTCTCTCAGGGCCTTGCCCTTGTCTATTCTCTGGATTTAGCGCTGAACCACAGAGGAACCACACACACCGTGTGGGTTAAAACCAGGAAAGTTTATTTAAGGTAAACAGGTTACAACAAAAGGTGGGAAATGAGGGAAGGGGAAAAGGTGGGGAAGATACTTTGGTATACAAAGTAGAGCTACAAAATAACAAAGCTGGTTCCTTTACTATATATCTCCCAGGCACTCTCTTTACCTGGTGGCTGGTCTTCTTCAGGGCTGCCTCAGCAAAAGCCCTACCAGACAGGGCAGACCACAACACCTACCCTAAAGCTAGGGGTTGGTGGTCCTCCTCAGGGCTTGCCTCAGCAACAGCCCTAATTCAGCTAGTTTCACCAGAAGCTACCTGGGGCTGGATCTTGAGGCCAGACCGAAGTTCTGGACCTCCTCGCAGCTTGCTGCCCATGATCAACAACAACCAAACCCAGAAGCCACAGCTGGCAATATAGATTCTCCCCCCCCACCCCTCCTTTCAGTAGCCCAGCTGTCTTTGGCCAATTGGGATGAACTTCATCTGGCCAGGCAGGGGAGGGGGGTGGTTTTTTGCTCATGACCAGGGGGCTTTAGAACATTTGCATATACATATCTGAGGCACAGGGGCATCAAAGGGACAGCGGAGACTCTGTGGCTTCGGGGCCCCATCAGATAACCTATGTACATTTGCATGACTTTCCTGTTTACAGGTGTGTAGGTGTGTGTGGTGTGGTGTGCAGGAAACTGAGGCTTTTTCTTTACAGTTACCTACTCAGCATGAGAGTGACTGCAGTGCAGTGCAGTTCTTCCTGTCCTGTGAAGGTAATACCTGAAGCTCTGGGATATATGGGAGGAGCCTAAACTCTGTGCTAACATCACTCCTTCTGGAAACTGGGGTGATGCTGGGGTGGGGAGGAACTACAGCAAGGACTCCTCCCATGTTGCCTATGGCTTCTGATGTTTGGAATACAGGAAGGAGCCACATTGCAGTGGCGCCCAGCCCCAGAGGCAACGTGGGAAGGGACTTTTAGTCGCAGTGTATCACCCACCCCCTCCCTGAATTCTCATAGTCAGAATATTGGCAAATATGGAGGAGGCAGTCTACGGTGGGTTGGGGGAGGAATCTTTGGAAGTTTACGTATGCTGTAGCATTCTTATACCCAAACCATTTTTGCACTCATGTGCCTGTCTATGATCCTGCAGGAACATCATGGTTTTTACAAGCTGTGTCCTTTCTGAAAGTACATATTTGCTGGTGCTACAACAATTAGGGGGTCAGGTCCCAAGTCAGATTATTTTATTATTTTTTATTTTGTATGAAAAGATAATCCCTTTAAGGATGAAAAAATCCAGCAATTTCTAACTACAATGTTTCTAACCCTCTAAGGAAGATTCATAGTAAGAAATTGAAGAGGAAAGCAAGGAGCACATCTTATTTCTCCAGGGGGACAGTCCACAAATTGAAGGGGGGAGGGCTGGCCTCCCTTTGTACCTTGCTCCTTACGCATGCTCTGAGCCTTGCCTTCCTTCATAGACCTACAATTTAAGTCAAGCAGGAAAAGAGGCTGAAGTCCGACTCAGACACACTAGGAAGTAAGTGCAATTGAATAAACCTACTGTACGGATTGCTGTAAAAGTGAAATCCTATTTAGACAGGAAAAAGGTCCTACAACTCCCAGTATCCCTCAGCCAGTTGAGGTATACTGGGAGTTGTAAGACTGTTTTCTGTCTAAACCTGTATAGGATTGCACCCTAGGTGTACTTAATTTTAAACATTTAAATAGCTCTAACTTGTAGGGTGTGTGTGTGTGTGTGTGTGTGTGCATTCAAAGTCTTTGTCCTGATCCAGCTGTAGCCGTGCATGTGCACACTAGTCATGTGCAACAACTGGTAGTCCAGGATGTGGCTGAGCATCCTTGTATGTCTCAAAAGAAGCATTCAGCCAATTTGGGAGGCCTTGGAGGAGCATCACAATTTAGATGGAGATGTCTGTAACACAAGCTGATGGCCCTGAAGTGCTCCTGAAATCAAAGGGCTGTCAGAATTGTTGATCCAACTGGAAATCCTGTCCATAGGAGAAGAGTGTTTGATATTATAATGGCTTTCCAAAAAGGTAACAATGAAAGAGTTGCAACAACATTTGAGCTAAGTATGCTATCTCTCAAGAATCAGAGATAGCATACTTCCAGAGATACCTTTCTATCTCTCAAGAATTAGAGGTGTGTTTAAACAAATCCTGCCCAGGGTAGCATGGTCCAGGGCAGGCAAAGGTGACATTTGAAAAGAAGCAACCAGAGATCAAAAAGGCCAAAACCTGGTAGCTTAATCCAGGGCAGATGGGAGGTCAAGTCACAAAACAGCATTGTGTGATAGAGAGCAGGCAGTTAGCCTGGCAGGATCCTTTCTCAGCAAGACACATTGCTCAAGCTGAAGGCCTCACTTCTATTGGGCTTCCTGGAGCTAGATTGGTCTTCTTCACAGATGAGCTGACTAAGTGCTAAGTCAGCTGCTGGGGCTTGTATTGTACCCTTGGTGGCACTCTTGAGAAATACAGCTCATTTTGCATGGCTTGTGGCAAAAACATAGCCCAGTCCCTGGTGGCACAGCAGGTTAGCTGCTGGAGCCTGGCTTCTGGGGCCCCCAGTTTATCTTATAAACCAGCACTTTATGGTGGGGTGAGATGGACTTATGTGGCCTGGAATACTCTTGTTCAAGAGAAACACAGATGAAGAATGGCAAGTAGTGCAAGGCTACTATGAAACATGTACTGTTAAGGATTCTCTAGGCATTTTATGGGCAATAGTGTTTGGAAGAAATCTTGTGATTTGATAGCAAAACTAGTAAGGACTATCCACATTCAAAGTGATGCCGACCCATTCCACGTGTTGTTCCATTTGAGACGCTGTGTTTAAAATGTGCTTGTCTCCAGCAACCAGGAACAAATAATAATAATTTTTAAAATGACAATATGTCTTCTCTGTTGGATCAAAGTCCTGAAACTCCTTGTGTTGCTTTTCTAAAACCAGATTTTCCTATGTGAGGGCAGCTGACACACCATGGGATTGGACAAGGAAAAATTGATTTTCTAATACAAAGAGGTTTGTTCTATTGGTGCCTCATATGACATCGAGAAAGCACTGCCAGAGGAGGATTCATTGTGCACCATGATCTCTTCCCCTGCCAGGAGGCCTGCTGCAGATGGCCTTCTGGAATGGATTACAAGGGAATGTAATTCCTTCTTCTTTTTTTTAATCAACCTGGTATAAAAACAAAAGGAGAGTTAACATTATAAATAGGTGGGCCCTGTGATTTGAAAATAATCATTTCCGTAGAACAAAGCCTGTTTCCTCCTGTGTAATCCTTGTGTCCAAATAATTCTCTATATCATGAGAACAGTTGCCTTGTTTTCATTGGATAATTTCATCTATCACAGATCTGGCTTAGACTATCTGAATACACTGCCTGATCCAGTTTTGTAAGGTGTGAGGTTGGCAAACAAGCCACAAATTTAAATTGGTAAATGGTTACTGGCTGGGTTGTCATGTTTGCAACAGATGGTTGGTAAGTGAATTCAACCACCCTTCTTCCATGTGATAGTATCACATAGAATCAGCAATGGAAGCTTGCTGTTTTAGGTCAAGCCATTGTCAAGATCTGAGAAACCCTCCATTATCTCTCTTCTATAAGCTTTTCTACATGAGGCATTTATTTTGCACTTGTCATTCCCTATTCACGATTGTTTATAGGTTCTTTAGAGGACATTGTGACCCTCCACTTTTGTTTCTGTTTGTAAACAGCACTTTCCATGAGTTTTTTAGAGCAGGGAAAGTGGGGTATTATTTCTGATGGTGAAAGAAAGTGTTATTTCCTCTTATGTATTTGTGCTATTCTGCTATACCACGGTGCCACCTAGAGGTTAAGTAGTGGAAAAGCAGGAAAAGAAACACTCCTTGTGTAGTGCTTGGTTCTCAATTCTGCAACAAAACCGAAAATAGATGCAGCGGATTAACAGCCTCCTGTAGAAAAGCCCATAGGTGTAGAAAAGCCCACCATATCTATAAGGTGAATATCTTACACCCCAGTATGAATGCATTCTGTGCATGTCAGTTCCAGTTCCAACATAGCTTACTTCTGTAAGTATACTTGGGATTAGAACTTACGCAAATGTTTGTACAGTTGAAGGCCATCCTAAAACCACAGCTACATTAGGAAAATAAGGTGGATTGAGTGTGACTTCATCTTTGATAAGGAGATACTTGACATAATAGGTGTAGGTAATTATTTTTGTCATCTGTTGTTGCTCTAACAAAATATACAATTTATTGTGGCCCTTACCATACAGAAGTCATAGCATAAGAAAAAATATGACTAGGGCATTACGGTATATTACTTGGATGTGCTCCTTCAGTTACCCCAGACAAAGAGTAACTGAACTAACAGAACATCCTCACCCCTGCAACTAACTTTGAAGAAGAGTCAAAGGCATGTACTCCCAAGTTCCAATGCCTTAAAAAAAAATGAGCACAGACCCTGCATACAGATTGCTGGTGCAACTTTTTATCTGAGATTGGAGCTTAGCTGCCCAACTGTGACTCTTTGGCTGGCACCACACTGTCTGTCTTGTTTGGGAACGGGTTTGTTCTCACTACATTGCTAGTGCAAACTGAAGCTGAAAACATTAGTGTGAAGGACTGCCAACTGGTCCTTTACTCAAGACCAGAGATCAAAGCACTGCAAAACTGCCAGCCTTAGCTCTGCTGTCTTGACTTGATTCTCTCAGGGCCTTGCCCTTGGACCATACACTGGATTTAGCACTGAACCACACTGTGTGGGGTAAAACCAGGAAAGTTTATTCAAGGTAAACAGATTACAACAAAAGGTGGGGAATGAGGGAAGAGGGAGAAAGGTGGGGAGACACTTTGGTACATACAGCAGAGCTACAAAATAACAAAACTAGTTCCTTTACCATATAACTACCCAGGCGCTTACTCTCTTTACCTGGGGGTTGGTCCTCTTCAGGACTTGCCTCAGCAGAAAAGCCCTACTCCTGCAAAAGCGTGCAGACTACAACAACCCAAACCAGAAGCCACAGCAGCAGTATAGATTCCCCCCACCCCACCCCTTCTTTCAGTAGCCCAGCTGTCTTTGGCCAATCAGGATGAACTTCATCTGGGCTAGGGGAGGGGTGGCTCTTTGCTCATGAATAGAGTGCTTGGGGCATTTGCATGCAAATAGCTGTGGCATGGAGACATCAACTGCCATGGGAGACTCTGAGGCACCATCAGAGAAAGCTATGTACATTTGCATGGGATTCCCAACCTCCAGCTGGGATTATACTTGTTTACACGTGTGGAGGTGTGTGTGTGTGTGGTGCAGGAAACTCACGCTTTTTCCTTCACAATTAGTAGCTTGTGAACTAGACCTTGGAGTGGTAAGGAAGCTAACATTTCAAAACAAGGTTATGTGTGGGCCATCAGATTCAACTGAAGTCTAATCTAGTTAGTATTGTTGCTCATCCGCATATTATGAACCCTTTTATACACTTAACATGTAACAGGTGTACTTACTCTCTTCTGTGTGTGCTGGCTTCCATATTATAGGGCTTGGCATATTATTATTACTACATTACTAGCTGTTGCCCATGGCTTCGCTCGCATGGATTTTAGGATTTGGTACAATTGTTTTTAAAGAAACATGAGTTTTTTGTCAAAACTGTACAAAATATAATTTACAGGTTGATGTCTTAACGTAATAAGCAATGTTTATTACAGACGTTAGTCGGGGTGTATTGGCAACAAAACAAAGATAGTTGTTCCATTCATATGCGACTATGAATTTTTTTGTGTTGGAATTACAAACAGACAATGAGACAGACCAAAAATTAAAAATTATTTATTTGGCATCTGCAACCTACAAAAAAACCCTATTTCAGTACTTCTTTGTAAACTACATTAGTGGTTCTCCCTTCAGGTGCTAGGATGACCAGAGAGTTAGGTGAGCTCACTCTGGAACAAACTACGTAAAACTGCCCATGTGAGAAGCAGTCTTCCCTTAGGTCAATCCCCGCTACCTTCAAAGTCTGCCCCTGCGACTTGTTTTTTACATTTAAATTTTCAATTTGCATTTTGAATTTTTTTTTTATGGAGAAGAAAAATAAAAATAACAGGTTTTAAAATGAAAAGTTTTTTTGGGGGGGGGGATTCTCCTTGAAGGCCTGCGAGAGCTGTATGGAAAAGATACAGTGTCTCTGACTGAAAGTGTAACGTTTAGGCTGGGTGCTGGCAGCAGAAATCTTTTCTGACAGAAATATCTGATCTTAAAGAAAAATCAGGTTAATCCTGAGAGTCTACAGGTGATGAAGAGTGACCATGCCAAGTTTGGGGTAGATCCGTCAAAACGTGATGGAGCCTATGCGACGCCCCCCCCCCCACAGCAGTCAGTCGGTAATTTAAAAAGTTTCCCTCCCTTTTCACCCCCTTAGAGAACATTCTAAATGGCCTACGGGAGATTTGCATACCCACTCCTATTGGCCCCTGCAGGAATTCATACGAACATTCTAAGTGTCGTATGGGCTATTTGCATAATTGCTCCTATTGGCTCCTGTAGCAATTATGAGGTGAGGCTGATTTGCATAACTGCTCCCCTGTTGTTTTGCCCATAGGAGATATGAGAGTGGGGAGATTTTGCCCCCTTTTTTCACCCCCTTAGGGACGGAATTTCCAAAAATCCTTCCTTAGTGGGTGTCTACGTCATAAAAGCAATGTCCCTTCAAAATTTCACGTTCCTAGATTAAACGGTTTGAGCTGGGCATTGATGAGTCAGTCAGTCAGTCAGTCAACCAGTCAGTCAGGACTTCTTCTTTTATATACCCATATATATATATATATATATATATATATATATAATATTTATATCCTGCCTTCCTCTTGCGAGGAACCCAAGATGGGGTACATAGTCCTCCTCCTCTCTATTATATCCTCACAACAACCCTGTGAGGTAGGTTAGGCTGAGAGTCAGTGACTGTCCCAAAGTCACCCAGTGAGCTTCATGGCCAAGTGGGAACTAGAACCCAGGTCTCCCAAGTCCCAGTCCAACACTCTAACCACTACGTCACACTGGCTCTCATATAGCAGTGTTTTGAGGGGTCTAACAGAAAACTCCATGAAGTTAAGGTTCAATACAGCCTGGCATAAGGGCCCAATGCCTGCAAATAAGAGTAGCGGGCAGTGGTGTGTGTGTGTCAAAGTTCTCAGCTGCAGATGAGAACCTTAAATCACTCAGTAGGGAGAAGCTGGGCAAGGCAGAACAAGACAACAGAACCTTCAACTGCTCAAGTAGCTGGAAGAGTGGAGAAATGCAGCATGGGCTAGCAAAGGAGACAAAAGAGTGTCTCCCCTCTGTGACACTCAGCAAACACTTACCTGCTCCTTCTCCAAGCATCTCTTCCTTGCTCCAAAAGGCAGAACATACCGAAGCTTGTCTACAGACATTATAGAAGCCTATTCTGAAGTTAGGAAAGCCTGCTGTCAGTGATGTTTAACTGGTAAATCAAAGAAAGAAAAAGGATTCTGCTCAAACTTATCAGAGAATCTTAAAGTCCTTTGTTCTTTTGATGGAAGCTATGGAGCAGGGCAATTTTGAGAGGCTCCCCTTCCCCCTGATCCTTTGGAAAGAGCATGAATTATTAGCCGATGAGCTCCATTCCTCAGTCCAGAAGAAATTGGACCTCCCAGCAGAATTAGGAGGTCTCCATCTGACAGTTCTGAAGTCCCTCCACCTTCTATACCAGCCTTCCCTAACCAGCTGGCTGAACCTTGTGGGAGTTGTTGTCCAACACATCTGGAGGGCACCCGGTTGGGGAAGGTTGTTCTACACAGTCAGCTGAAATGCTTAGAGATGAGGATAAAGGGCTTGATTACTCACTTCTTGATTCAGCAGGACGCGAGGCCTTTCATGTAATAGTACCCCAGGACACTGACCCCCCCCCCCAAATTGTGGTCCCCCACATCTCCATACCTTGGTAAACAATGGCAGTGAAAGATCCATGCAGAACTATGAAGTCTTTGGCACAAGCCCCTAGTCCCCACACCTCACTGTAACCAAGCCTAAATACATGTAACTACTTCCCTCGTTTGCCCCACCTCCATTCCCTCCCCTGTTGACACCCTTGCATCATCTTCTAGATTACCAGCCCCTTGTGGCAGGGACTTGCCCTCATATTCCTTATAACACACTCTGGAGAATCAATACATCCTGAGAAAGATGGTTCAAAACATTATATACATTTGTGTAAATTTTAAGAAGAGTGCTATGTAATATAATGAGAAAGATTAACTGTGAGAGGTGAAAAGTTGGCAGTTTACCTCTAACTGAGGTCTAACACTTACATTGTATGTGCGGCCTACAGTTGGCAGCTTGCCAAGAGTCAGCAGAACTATTGCTATTACCAATGCAGCAACGAAGTGCCTTAGGGCTCAATCCTATGGTGATGCCTGTAACCCTCCGAACTGGGAGGATTATGGGTATTCTATGCAGGGCAGGCGGAGGCGAAGGTCGCCTCAGCGCTTCTCCCGCCCTGCAAAGCAGCTAGATGGCTGATTTCAGCTGTCTAACTACAGCACATTGGAGTGAGAAGGAAGGAGGCTGAGGCACCACCAGGATACCTCGTATCTTGGCGCCGCTGGTCGCCTCCCCTCTCCGCCCCAGGGTCACCCCCTAAACCCCTTCTCCGAGGTCGCTTTTGTGACCTCGGAGAAGCAGCTGGCGCAGTTCTTTCTGTGCTAGCTGCGAGAGGTGGGGAGGGTGCTCCAAGCACCGAGTCCCAGCTCTGACATCGGAGCTGTTTTCCGATGTCAGCGCTGGGACTCCGAAAAATCCTATGGCCCTCTAGATGCTGCCTAGGGGCCATAGAATTGCTCTTTTAGTGGGTTTACAGTTAGGTCCAGTGTCCACAGAATCATAAATGTCAGGCTGTGATGTGACAGGTTCACGGGAGAACATTCTGTTTACGTACATTGATTTGCTTATAAGTACAGGCCAATGGAGTGCCACTTAGCTTGGTGTTAAAATGTTATATAAAAGGCCAGGCATAACACTGTCCAGAGTCAGTCTGGAGGATCAGCTGTGAGTCTGAGACCTGGAGCCAGTTAGAGAAAACCCTGAGGGAGAAGAAGGCATTAGCAAAGCTTAAGCTGAATGCTGACCAGAAGTCAGATTCAGGAAGCTGTACTTCTTTGCGGGGAGGCAGTGGCCTCTCCTGCGCTGCAGCCTTGCCAGAAAGCCCCTGACCAGAAAGAAGACATACCGTAAGTTGAAGCTGAAGCCAGATTGCTAGATGATCATTCGTTTTAGGAAGCCGTGAGTCTTCAGAGAGAGACAACTGAGATAATTTTACAATTTTTTTTCCTTACCAGTGAGTATCTGATCAGAGGGTGGGCTTCAGGTTTAGATCTCTGAGATAATTCTGTGAGGGCTAATTAGGGTCAGGACCGGTGCAAGGAAGTTTGGTGCCCTAGGCAAGATCAGATATTTAGCGCCCCCCCTCCCACTTGAGAGCGCTGTATTTTTTTTCAAGGCGTTTCTGGCGCCCCTTTTAGCCCTGCGCCCTAGGCAGCTGCCTAGTTGGCCTAATGGTAGCACCGGCCCTGATTAGGGTGGAGGTCAGAAAGGGGAAACTGGCTATTGATTTTCATTAGGGAAGAGAACTAAGTTTATTTATTTATTTATTTATTATATTAATACCCCACCTTTTTTCCTGCAAGGAACCCAAGGCGGCTTACATAATCCTCCTCCTCTCCATTTTATCCTCACAACAACCCTGTGAGGTAGGTTAGGCTGAGAGTCAGTGACTGGCCCAAAGTTACCCAGTGAGCTTCATGGCTGAGTGGGGATGAAGTTAAGGTAATAGCTGCTTCCTTAAAGTAACAGTAGCATTTAAGCAAGAAACAAGTAAAGGCTTAAGTATCTAACCTGCTAAATAAGTAAAAAATTTAAAGGGTAAATAGGTTTTCAATAAACAGTATATATTTGTTTTAAATTTAAAGTAACTCTCCTTGTCAATTCAGCAGGTTTTCCTCTAGAATTGCCCTGTATTTGGTTCTATCCATCTTGCCCTCAATCCTGACCAGTTTCCCAGTCCCTGCCAAAGGAAAGCATCCCCACAACATGATGCTGCCACCACCATGCTTCACCATGGGGATGGTGTTCTCAGGGCAATGAGCACTGTTGACTTTGTGCAACACATAGTGTTTTCCGGGAAGGCCAAAAAGTTCAATTTTGGTCTTATCAGACCAGAGAACCTTTTCCCACATGATGTTTGCTGTGTCTCCCACATGCCTTTTGACAAACTCCAAACGGGCTTTGATATGGGTTTGTTTCAGCAATGGCTTTCTTCTGCCACTCTTCCTTAAAGCCCAGCTTTGTGGAGCATCTGGGTGATAGTTGTCCCATGGACGGTTTCTCCCATCTCAGCTGCGGATCTCTCCAGCTCCTTCAGCGTTACCATTGGCCTCTTGGTTGCTTCTCTGACTAATGCCCTCCTTACCTGGTCACTGAGTTTTGGTGGGCAGCCTTCTCTTGGCAGAGTCGCAGTTGAGCCATATTCTTTCCATTTTGTAATGATGGATTTAACAGTGCTCTGGGGGATGTCCATAGTTACAGATTTTTTTTTTTAATAACCCAACCTGATTGGTGCTTCAGTACAACTTTATCCTTGAGTTGTTTTGATAGCTCCTTGGCCTTCATGGTGCTGTTTGTTTAGATATGCTCTCTGACAAACTCTGGGGCTTTCTAGAAACAGGTATATTTAATCTGAATTCATGTGGCACTGGAATTGCACACAGGTGGACTCCATTCAACTACTTATTGTACAGTATGTGACTTCTGGAGGCAGTGGGTTGCACCAGAGCTTATTTAGGCATGCCACAGCAAAGGGGATGAATACTTATGCAACCAACAAGCACCAGTTTGTTTTTGATTAATTAACTTCTGTGCCATGATAAAAAATATTTTGCACCTTCACAGTGTTGAGTATCTTGTGTACGTCAAGTGATAACAATGCAAATTAAATCCATTTCAATTCCAGGTTGTAACACATGGAAAAGTCAAGGGGGGATACTTCTGCAAAGATCTGTACAAAGGTGTTGAAATATGGGAATATTTATATAACTCCCATCCAGATATGCAGAAGCAGTGCTTTTTTTCTGGAGAAAAGGGTACCGGAACTCTTGGATTACATTTCCTCAGGAGTAGATGGCGATTAAATTGTAATGCAATTAATAGAAGAAAAGGTGCTGGAACTCAGTTCCGGTAAGTTCCACCAGAAAAAAAGCCCTGTGCAGAAGGCATAGTCTGGAAGCGTAATTCTGTCAATGTGTTCCTTAGTTCTGAGTGAGTCAAGGAATTAAGATAATTAGAGAAAAATCGCTCACCCTTGTAAAGATTGTACCACCTGCTAAATCCTGTTTGTTGAATGGTTCCAACGTCTTTATTATCCTGAGAGTATAAGCCATATCTAATTTTAACCTTAGATTCACGTAGATGGAAGGAAGCCAATGAAAGAGGAAAATGGGCCAGTGTTTCAGAACAAGAAGTCCAACCACCCCTGTTCTCTGTTCTAGATAGCAAAGTTTAGCCAAAAGGTGGTCAGGCATGTTAATCAATCTTTTCAGATAAAAGAAAATGGCCTTGTTCACTTACTGTGAGTCTGATACTGCAAGCTGATGCAATTTTATGTTTTCTGTTGAAAACTGTGGAGGAAGGGGGGGCTGGCTGACCCGCCACAACCCACCCTTTCCTACCTCAAAGGACCCAAGACCCCCAGAGATCTCAAGGTACCAGATTGCCAGCCTCAGCTGTCTGCAATCCTACTTGAATCTTTGTTCAGGGACTTGCCTTTCTGACTGTAACCTGGATTTAGTTGCTGGAACCACAGAGCAATCCACAAACACCATGTGGGGTAAAAACCCAAAGAAGGTTTATTCTGGTAGCATTTTACAACAAGAATAGGGAAATGAGAGAAGCACACGAAATTAGAGAGAGACACTTTGGTACACAGTAATAGAGCTGCAAAAATAACAAAACCTGATTCTTTATATTTCCCAGGCACACACTCTGTTACCTGGGGGTCAGTTCTCTTCCAGGGTTGGATCCAGCACAGTCTTGCCGCCCGGGGGGACTACACCTACCCGAAGGTCCGAGATGGGTAGCCCTCCACAAGGCCTGCCTTGCCAAAGCCCTCATTCAGCTAATTTCACCAGGAGCTACCTGGGGTCGGATCCTGAGGCCGCCCGAAGGCTTGGGCCTTTGCTTGGCTTGCTGCCATTGCGCCACAGCCAGCAACCACGCGACGAGCCAAAGACAAAGAACAAAACCCACACATTGGGAAATATAGCTCTTCCCCCCTCCCCTCCTCCTTCCTGTAGCTCTGCTGCCTCTTAGTCAATCAGGATGAACTTCACCTGGCCAGGCAGGGGAGGGAGACTCATGGCATTTGCATTTGAAAAGCCGTAGACAGGCGCCATGTCCCATCCGATACTTTATGCACATTTCGCCTCCTCCCAGCCCCCAACCGGCCTTACTTGGTTTACCCATGAGGAGGCGTGTGTGTGTGCATGTAGGAACCCCAAAAGGCTCTTTTCTTCACAAAAACTCTTTCTTAAATATGTATCAGGATACATTTGCTACCCAATATTGGCCATTTCATCAGTACTCTTTTAAATGTTATTTTTCTCCTCTAAGAAAAGTCATAGCTCTCACAGAATCTTTTAAGGTTTCTCAGCTAAGCTGTAAAATGTTGTTTAAGTGAGACAGCAGATTGTCATAAAAGGGCAGCAAATACTTGGTTATTTGATTTTTTTAAAATTTATTTTTTGTATTTTTACTGCCAAGGACAGGGAGAGGGAGAGGTACTTGTTGTGGTTTTTTCTGCCTCACGTGCCAAAAAAACCTGGCTGGCACACCTTGACTTGAAAGGGTGTGTGTGAGGGGCATTTGCTGCTTTGTCTTTGGCAGAAAAATTGCTTGGGCTGGCCCTACTTAATTCTATATATCACTTCTGTATTTGCTCCTCGTATTTCTCCCTGTTGGACTTTATTGACTCGGTCAAAGAAGAAAAAAATGGCAAAGTGTCATTTTAAGTTTGAGTAAGCCTCGGCCCCTCAATTTCCTGTGAAGCGTTCCTGCTGTGAAAGTGAAGACGAAAGCTGAGCGTGAGCTGACAGGATGCCATTGCAAACATGACATGTCTTAAAAATATTAAAACAGAAAATGCAGCTGAAAACATGAACATTGTTTCTCAAGGTGTGGAATGCTGATCAGATTCGTAGCATTAAATATTTCACTGTACAGTATCCCACAGGGATTCTTTTTTCAGGTCTGCAGTTGTGCTGCAAGGGGTCAGGGTCCTTGCTGCCTTCATAGTGCTAAACAGCAGTCGTCTTCTGCATCAGTTCTGGTCAACAATAAAAGATGGAAGTAGTTTTGACAACAGTTTTTATATTGCTTCCCACTCCTCCTTTCCCAAGCAATGAGGGGTTCAGGGTAGCCTTTGTAAGGTTCTTTACAGGACCAATGTTTGTGATTTCAGTGTGGGAGGAGAAATTCATTTTAGGTGCAGCTGTGACATTCAGTAGAGGCAGTGTTAGGGGATGGCCTACTAGGGCTGGAGCCCTGAATCTTT
This sequence comes from Shinisaurus crocodilurus, assembly GCA_021292165.1. Classification (NCBI taxonomy): domain Eukaryota; kingdom Metazoa; phylum Chordata; class Lepidosauria; order Squamata; family Shinisauridae; genus Shinisaurus; species Shinisaurus crocodilurus. The sequence goes on from CM037880.1 coordinate 136,778,833, forward strand.
CATTTGGAGCCCTGAATCTCTGGGGGGCCATCTGCCCCACCACCCCACTGTCCATGGGCACTTGCTGAAGTAAAGGTATGGGGGCCCTGATGATCTCTGTTGCATCTGATCCGCATGGATTAGCTGGCTTTTTGCCCACATGTGCTTCACTTCCTTGAATCTTTCTGCCTGGTTTTTTTCCCCCCGAAATCAGATGCTCTCCTCTCACCTGTCCATACATCCCCTTTTACAAATAGGGATGTCCTTAGGAAACAGGGTCCTTTAAAGACACACACACACACACGCACACACACACACACACAGACTTTAGAGCAGGGCTCTCCAACCTTGGGTCCCCAGATGTTGCTGGCCTACAGCTCCCAGCATACCCAGCCAGCATGGCTAATGGCAAGTGATTCTGGGAGCTGTAGTCCAGCAACATCTGGGAACCCAAGGTTGAAGAGCCCTGCTTTAGAGCATATGTAAATTAGCATATGCCAATTCGTGCATTTCTTTTTGTCCTTTGGGCCTGAGCCCCAGATCTTTTTTGTACCTAGCACCGCCCATGACTTTCAGCAAAGTCAAAAGGCCAATTCTTTGATATTATCAAAGGCAAATAGTACAAAGGCATTTTTGCACACAGAGCATCACTTGGAACCTTCTAGAGCTGAAGCCTACGAGGTTTTTGGCATGTTGCTCCAGCCAATGCACATGCCCAAAAGGTGGCAGGGGAGGCGCCTCATACCTTCCTGCCCGGTTCAGTTCTTCTTCTTCAATTACCCCTTTGGCAGCAGCAGCAGCAGCATGATTCCCCTCCCCCTTTGCAATTCCAAGTGAGCCAGGCCTACCATAGCGCAGTGGCAGAGCGGATGCTTTCCTTGCAGAAGGTTCCAGGATCAATCTGGCATTTCCAGTTAAAAAGGATCAGGTACCAGGTGATACCAGAGGCTTCAGAGAACCACTGCCAGTTAGAGTGGACAATGCTGGGAAAGAGGGACGAACAGTCTGACCTAGTTAGTATGAAGCAGCAGGTTCCTATATTCATTAAGGGCACAATCCTATCATTTTTAGACAGAAACCAGAAAGCGGCTGGGGAATTCTGGGAGTTGTGGGGTATTTTATGTCTAAAAATGCATAGGGTTGCGCCCTAAATCTCTCTTGTTTTTCACTTAATGCTGCCCCATAGCACCCCTGCATGCTGTTTCTTTTTCTATATGCCTCTCTGTCTAGTTTGATCTTGATCATTTTTTCAGGGTTTGTTTGTATCATGTTTCATTCACAGCCACAGTTGGGTGCCTCTGACGCAATGGCCTTCTTTTAAAAAGGGTGCAGTTGAAAGCATCCTGCCACACATAACTTGCGATATCATCAGTGCAGATCAAACATTCTTTTTTTCCTTTCTTTTTTAAGTGAATGGATTTGTGCCTTTTGACATGTATGGGCCTTTTGACAGGCCCATTTAATGTTTGTTATAAGCAGGCACTCAGTGGGGCTGTTTGCACACCATGGCAACCCACTGTGTCTAGAACCCCAATGGTTCTAAATTAGCCACCCCCAACCTGATGCCCTCCAGATGTTTTGGACTACAACTCCCAGCATTCCTTACCATTGCCCATGCAGGTTGGGGCTGATGGGAGTTGAAGTCCAACACATCTGGCGGGCACTGGGTTGGGGAAGGCCTGGACTTTGAATGGCTTGCTATTCAAAGTATTCACAGGACAAAAGGTAGAAATTTGGTAAAGCCATCCTTAGAAATATGCAAATGTAGAATTGTGCCACAACTAGTGTATGGGGCACCTTTGTGGACTATGAGCAAGAGAAGGCACAATCCTATGCATGTTTAGACAGAGAAAAGGCCTACAACCCCCAGCGTGCCCCAGCCATGGCTGGCTGGGGCATGCTGGGGCATGCTGGAAGTTGTAGGCCTTTTCTCTGTCTAAACATGCATAGGATTGCGCCCTTAGATTCTTTAGACAAGGTGCAAAATAAGTTTGCATGTAGAATGCTGTTGATACCTAGAGCAACAAAGTTAGCTACAGTAGAGCAGAATTGGGTTTGCCATTATAAAATCAGGCATTTTATAAAATTATAAAATCAGGCATATTAGCTAGCATTGTTTTCCTGGCTGATAGTTTTCTGTCTATCTGTTGTTTTTTTTCAGTTTTCTGAAAAGCTTCAGAACACAGAACAGTCAAAACAAGTGTTTGAGGAGATGGGGGCTGGGTCCTGGTGGCATAAGCACCTTACTGCAGTTCTGAATTTAGGGTTTTCCATTTCTTTCTACGTATGTAGCTTGGGCTATGACAAGGCCAAAGACATATTATTGCAATGGCTGAAACGTGTTTCATTTCATATTTGTGCTGATACCTCTTCTTGTAAATCCTTTTTTTTTAAAAACACCACAACATCATAAGTATTCCTGTTCACGTTCCTTGTATTTTGAGCACTTGATGCAGAGATTGCCTTCACACTAGCTCAGTTAACTGTGCTTCTCCTGGCGGACCATGCTGGACCATATAAATACCATCCCTTGGAGTGATGGGACACGTTTGTGTAACTTATTTGTGATGGAGGATCATACACATTTTTAAGTTGGAGTGCAAAATGTACATGGAACTGCGAGTTAAATATATTTTACAATTATCGTTAAAATTCAGAAGGAAATTGAACCATGAGAAATGAGTGGATTTACTGCCCCATCAGAACAAGTACGTCTCGTTTAGAACAGCAACATTTATCGTCGCAGCTGTGAAAAATCACTCAAAATATAAAGGATTTTAGCCAAGAAGTTTTCTTCTGTACACTGTATATAACTGGAGAGGCTGTGGTCCTCCAGATATATTTGAACTCCAACTCCCATCAGCCCCAGCCAACACAGCCAATGGTCAAGGAGTGTAGGAGTTGTAATTTTGCAATATCCCCCACGCCTGCTCTAAGTTGAAGTCACCCAGACCACAAGAAACCAATACATTGCTCTCAGAACCGTGAGTTTTTGAGAGGAAGAGGAATGTTAAAAATAAGAATGTTTAGAAGAGTTATGATCCTCATTTCTTACACTGCAAAGACCTGGCCTGCATAAAGTTTTGTGAATGTTGCAGAGTTTACAAACAAAATGCCTGCTACATCTGGACTTATTTTTCAGCATGATAATTCCTTTCTCCTTCACTGAAGTTTTCTCTTTACTTTTGCTATACTTTTGTGAGCTTAAAATGTGCCTTGCTAATGCTGAGCAAATTGGTGGACAGAGAAATGGTAGATTCAAAATCCCAAGAGAATCTTCTTTTTTGGGGGGAGCATAAGTAGTTCTGGCTCTGTTTTCATTAATCATCCCAAAATAAACTTCCCAGTGTAAAGGCAACAAAATGCCAAACAATCATTGTTTCCCTCTACTCCCTTAACTCTCCCCACCCCCATTTTATAAGTATATTGGGTTGTAACTCCAGAGTCAATTTGAGGTCATCTTTCATTTGGTTAAAATATATTCTTATTGGCAAGCCCTTTCCTTATTCGGGAACACACATCATGTTTTACTTACAGCTGTTTTGTATTTTATGTTCTCATATAAATATTATGCCTCAATTATTATAGAAAATTGGATCTCAGTTTTATTATTATTTTTATTCTAATAAGAGAGTAGGATCGTTATATTTATTTTTTCGTGACACAATCCTGATGTCGTAATATGAAAACTTACTATTTGCTCTGTCAATTATTTCTAGTTGACTTACAGCAGGGAGCACATTTTCTTTCCCAAAGGAAGAAAAGTAATTGAAGGGTGTATACAGATATACATAATTTGAGCAATGAGCGTGCTGTAGAAGTACACTCACTGTGTTTTGTTCAGGCATACCATCTTCTCTCTTGGATAGAACTCCAGGGAAATCAGTTCTGCATATTTGCAGCAGAAATCAGTGTGCACAGTACTGATTGGCTAGAACTGGTGATGTTACTAACCTACCCACTCCACTTGTCCCATGAACAGTTATTGATTCTGCTTTTTAAAAGAAAACATGGGGAGATTAGTGTATATTTAACTGAATAAATATAGAAGTAGTATTTTAAAAATAAAAAAGGTGGACAGCCTTAGAACAAAGGGAAAGGTACAAGACGGATGACAGTAGGTCCGTCAAAGCTGTTGTGAAAGCAAGAGGAAACCAGGCTCACCTGGAGGAAGAAAAAATGGTGTGAGTCCTGCTATGTACATATGTCTGTATGTACCCCCTATCTCTGCCATCTTGATGCAATTTTACATTGGACAGTTACTAGAAAATAAAACTTGAGATTTTTGAACAGGCAAAGTGGTATCTTGCATGATTGGCAAACATAGCAGACAACAGGTAAATAAGGCATCATTTATTTGATCAAGTTGTTTAAAACTGTCCTGGGTTATTTGTGGGTTAAACAACCATCTGATAATCCTAGAACAACCTAGCATATGCAAACATACTCAAAGTGTCAGCTGGCACATGTTTCAGAGTCCCATCGGTGAATTTACCCATGGTGGCTTACCATGACATGGGAACCAGCCCCCTATGTTATTACATTTTCTTAGTAGCTCTTACACAACGATCCAAGATTCTCTTAATGGATTTCAGCTGTGTTGCCATGGTTCAGCTAGCTATCGTTCTCATCTTGGAAGACGCTGACTGCATGTTGACAGTACAGTACCTGCATGCTGTATTTTTATGTGAGGTGCTTTGAAGACCCTTGATGGATAGAAATGCAGCATCTACGGTAATTTTAACAAATAGTGAGCTACAGTACATCCTTTTCTTGGGAATCAAGCAGTGCGAAGAGCTGACCTGTAGCATGGGTACTGTGAATGGGGTGTTAATTTTTATAGCTTATATTTAGGTTTATTAATATTAACTGTTCCTTATTCAGGTTCCTGAGAAATTTGGTTATCATTGCAGTTGGTCATCAGTGCAATAGGTTTCTTTAAACCTATACATAAGAGTGTTTTTCTTCCAGATGCGAATATAGATTGAGTCTGGGTTTGCAATTGATTTAATAAATGTTCTAGAAAGGACTGCAATATTTAACCAGTATCTGTTGTTTGAAGAAGAAGTAGATTAATGTGCATCGCAACACGCAAAGCAAAGCGCTTCAGTTCACTTTCCCCTGAATATTTATAAGGATGTTGCATTGTTTCATTGCTGACACCATTCAGTAACACAATAGCTTGCCAATGTTTTGTTATTTGCAAATACATCTTCATGCATGGAACTGCAGGGCACATCTGGCTTGGAATAGGAACTCAATACTTATAATCAATTTTAAGTTTCCCCTCTCTTGGATTTCAGCAGCTTGGCTGCACTATGTCAGTCAGTGGGGGAGAGATAGAAATTCTACTTGAGGGGATTCTTTGGCAGCTTGCTGACAGGAATATAACTTAAAGAAGAATGTCAAACCAAATGACAAGGCATACAGTGAATTTCAATGATAATGCAAATGCATATCCCTCCTTGCTTTCTGAATTGATTCCATTGATACATGCTTCAGTCTTATAGTGCTATTGAAATACCATCTGACAATTAAGGCCTGTCCTCTTCTTTCCTGCTTATCCTATTCACCTGTAAATAGTCCAGAGCTGATTATCAACCAACAATCAGCTTGTGTTGTATTTTAAGAATATTTGTTTTTCATGTTTGGCCTTTGATCCCTGATCAAGGTGAAGTCTGGGCAGATAAAATAGCAAGTTCTGAATTTGAGATTTTTCAAATTGGGCTTAATGTCACCCTTTTTAATTTCCCCACAGATGCAGAATTTGGTTAATTCTTTGTTAAAGATTATTCTTGACTGTTGAATTGCATGCCTAACTGGTTCTCTTGTGAGATGGAGGTAGACAACATTTCCAAAGTTGTAAATTTATTTATTTACGGTATTTAAAATATTTATAGGCCGCCTTTCAGGGCAGGAGCCCTCGCAAGGCGGCATACAACAATAAAATGCATATAATAAAATTATAATTAAAAAACAATGCAGTAATAAAAGCAGCAAATGTTCCACAAAGCAACAAACATCAGTAAACCATGATACAATTCTGTTTTAATTAAATTAATTTATTTAAGATATTTTTAGGCCATCTTTAAAGGTGAAGATCCTCTCAAGACAGCATCCAAAATTAAAATGCCATACCATAAACACAAAATAATTAATAAAAAACTGCAGCAAAAACAAACATCCCATCCAAAAAATGCTAAAATCCAATAAACAGCTGCAGCCAAGCCATTAGCGGTCACAACTCAATAAAACCCAACTCAAAAGCCAAGGAGAACAAATGGGTCTTTCGGACTTTCCTGAAAGCCTGTATTGATGGAGCCTGATGGACTGCAGTTGGCAATGCTTTCCAGAGACATGGGGGCAACTACAGAAAAGACCCTCTGCCTTGTGCCCACCAGTCTTCTCTCAGAGGTGGGCAGGTAAGAAGGGCCTCCGTTGCTGATCTTAAGGTACAGGCAGGCTGGTATGGGTCAAGGTGGTCCTTCAAGTAACTTGGCCCCAAACTGTTCAAGGCTGTAAAGCAGGGGTGGGCAATTTGTGGCCCTCCAGATGTTTTGTCCTACAATTTCCATCATCCCTCACCATTGGCTATGCTAGCTAGGGCTGATGGGAGTTGTAGGTGAAAACTTCTGGAGAACCACAAGTTGTTCAGCCCTTCTTTTTACAGTGTTGCGTTTAACCTTTAATTAGACTCAGAAATGCACTGGCAACCAGTGCAGCTGGTTCATGAACTGTCTGCCCAGCTGCCGCCAGGAATCAGGCGGCTGTATTCTGTACCAGCTGAAGTTTCCAAACCTTCTTTAAAAGTAGCCCCACATGAATCACATTACAGTAGTCTAGCCTGAACATCATTATTTATTTATTTGAAATATTTTTATGCCACTCCTCAGCCAAAAAGGCTCCCAGAGCGGCTTACATATAATCAATTAAACAAGACAGTCCCTGCCCGCAGGCTTACAGTTACTGCATGGATAATCGAGACAAGTTCATTCCACTGAAAACAAGTCATCCAAATTTACCCCACTTAAAACAACAAGACTTCCAAATGACAATTGAGTTTTAATTTCTGTCACAATATTATGATGATTACCAGTGCTTTTTTTCTGGAGAAAAGGGTACCGGAACTCTTGGATTACATTTCCTCGGGAGTAGATGGCGATTAAATTGTAATGCAATTAATAGAAGAAAAGGTGCTGGAACTCAGTTCTGGTGAGTTCCACCAGAAAAAAAGCCCTGATGATTACTAAGTAATCAAATCACATTTCAAAACAGCATGCTGTTTCTTGGAGTTAAAATTTATCCAAACTTTGTTTAAAAAAAACCCTTCCAAAATCTCAAATATGGTTTGGTCACATGAGCTGATTAGGTTAGATCCAGACAAAGTTAGTCATTCTTAGTTTTTATTGAAATCAGTGGGACTTAAATTAGTCCTGATTAAGTTATTGCATTGATTTCAGTGGGACTTAAGTGTGATTAACCTAATCTGAATCCAATTCTTTGCAAGTGAGCCCTTTTTGTGGTTATTTATTTATTTATTTATTATATTTATGAATCGCCCATCTGGCCAGACATCCGGCCACTCTGAGCGATTTACAATCCAATAAAATACAAGGGGGGGGGGAACACACACACATAGTATAAAACACAATTAAAAACAGAACAAAACTTAAAAATCCTAACCCACCCATATTCCCGCCTGAAAAACCTGTGGCACAAACAGGTAGTAGAATTTGTTTGTCACTTCCAACTCCTCAATGTGGGCTGTGGAGTAATATGCAAAATTAGTTCTGGTCATGCTGAACATCTCAGGCAGAACAGGCAGGCAGCTTTAGAGTTAAACCCAGTACCGGGAGAGCAGGCCTCTCCTCCCCCTACAGACTGCTGTGCATTCCCCAAATCTGTTGCAGAGCATCCCAGGACCCTCCAGAGCAGATTTGGGGGCGGGATGGTAGGGGGAGGGGACATCCATTCTGCTGGCGGAGGGCCAGCATTGGATCCAACTTATTTTTTGGTTTTTTTTTAGCACCTCCCAAGTGATCTGAGCAGTCACGATGTTGTTGCTGATGAAAGCCGTGACCTTCCACATGAGCAGCCGCAGGGCACAGGTGATGATCGTCCCAATCCAGCCCAACACAGAGAGGGCCATGCCCATGATTTGGAAACCAGCTGAGGCCATGGCTCAATGTAGACAGTCCTACAAATTCGACCCACAGCAGGACGGATTCGATTCCACAAGCAGGCAAGGCGTGACTGGGATAGATGAACGCCTGGGTCCAACTTGTCTTTGCCACAGGTGGAAAAGCTGACACCTGCAAACGGGCTTCTTGATCAGCTTTCACTTTAAAGTCTTTTCATCTTGATATATGCTCCTTCTGCTTGGGAAGCAAGGATAAAGCAACACGTATGAATACTTTAATATTTGGCTTCAAGCTAAATTTGAATGAACTCCTGTTCCAAATAGTAACCGTCTTTCCTCCGCTTTATGCAGATGAATCTGGTTGCAGACAAATCAGAATGGACTGCAGGCAGATCTGACCCTTTTAAGACGCAAAGCTAATTGCATGCTCTCCAATTTTCTCCATTAGGAAGATCAAAGGACTGGTTGCCATCACTGGCAAATCTCAAGGATGAGTTGTGGCAGCTAGATCAGAACTAGGCTATGATGAACTGTAGCCTTCCAGAATGAATCAGCAGTAATTACAGACCAGTTTGGGCTTCCTGAAGTGGCAGTTTAAAACAACAACAACCCAGCAATGGGCCTGAGCCTTTTAACTTCATGGCTGCAAAATCAGGCTCAAGACCACATCCTACTGATTGCAAGGAATTCCATTCATTATATTGTTCACTTCTTTTTTTAAATTCAATTTTTATTACATTTAAAAAAAAAACCCAAAAACAAAATACATACAACAACAACTGCAATATTGTTCACTTCTCACAGAGCAAATAAGTATTTAAAAAAACAGGGGAACCCTTGTGATCTTGCCCAAGAACAGAAGAAATTGGACAGTTATTCTAATATCCTCTGTGTCATGTTGTCTTCTTGAACATTTCCATGGAATGAAACTCTTCACCTTAAAATAAGGAAGACTCCTGTTCTATCTCTTTTCTTACCTTGAGGAAGAGCTTCATATATATTCACATTTCCTATTAGCTGTTCAACCAACTGCCTTTCCTGTAACACAAAGAGTCCTCACTTCTCCATTCTGACAGGATTATCTTGAACTGGCTTGGAAGAGGAACACTGTTCCTGTCAGGTTCTTTCCACCTCCTGCCTTTGGAAGGCAAAGTATTTGGTTTTCATATCCATTGCAATTATTTTGAAACTAGTCGAACCTCATTTAATTTTATTCTTTTTTTTTTTTTTAAACACCATGTAGTATTTCCATAAAGGAAAGCTGCAGTAAAGTGATATGCCCTTTGGGGTTTTTGTTTTTTGTTTTACCAGGGGTGGGACTCAGGTCAAAGAGGCTGCAGTCCAGCATTTTGAGCAATGGTAGAAGAGATGTATGAAGCAGGCCTGTAGCCGGGACGGGGGGGGGGGGGAGGCTAGGGGGGCCTCCCCCCCCCAATTTTCTCTGCCCCACCTAAATTTTAACAAACAAAAAATTAAATTTATTACAGAAATTTTAGAAAACCAACAATAAAGTTTTTTTCCTTAAAGGTACAGATGCTATTATTTTGGGGCGGTGTCATGGTGGAATCTACCTGCATATTCTTTATAGTACATGCAATTGATGCTATACCTGAGATACAGGAATATTTTGACTTATGCAAACAGTTGTACATATTTTTTAAGAAGGGGCGTATTGCTCAGATTTATGAAGGCAGTTCTTTAAAACTCTTGTTGGTTCAACAGTGGACTAGACACTTGGATTCAGATATGGCTATACATTCAGATGAAGAATTCATTCTTTCAACGCTCAAATTAATCAGTGCATGTTGTGAATTTTTTGTAATCTAAAAACTGAAGCTACTGCATTGCTCAATCAGATCAGTAGTCTTTCTTTCCCCTTTCTTATTGAAATTATGCTAAAAGTACTGGGATATCCTAAACCTGTAACATCACTGCTGCAGCAGAAGCATCTAGATATCGAGGCAGCATTGAAACTTACTGATTGTGTTGGGAGGCAGTTGCAAGAAATGCAAAATGATACCATCTTCAACACTTTTGAAGCAGCCAAGAAAGCATGTGAATCTGCTGACTGTGAAGCACCATCAAAATATCTTCGTAAACTCCCCTGGACTTCAGGAAAGCTGATTTTAATAAACTCAGAGCACTGATAAGTAGGATACCATGGCAGGAAAACCCAACAGGAAAAGCAGTTCAAGAGGTGGGGGGGGGGGATGCTTATCACATCTGCAGATGACACAGAATTGGGTGGGGTAGCTGCGACAACACGATCCCTTACACTTTAGGACCAGACGCATAAACCCTTCTCAGGCTAAGCACCAACACTTAAAAACCTGAGGGGAGGGTCAAATGAAACCTTTCCCCTACCAATGAGGGAAAAGATTATTACAGGTTATTAAGGATCTATTTTAAATTTATGATACTGTGGGTACAAAGGTGTGTGTGTGTGTAGATTTAAAAGTAATGCAGGTTAATAACGCCAAGCTGACACGTGGGATTTGGGTAGCAAACAAAATAAAAACAAGTTTATTTTAATTCTCAAAATCTTAGTTCCAGAAAATAACTTTAAACCTGCCTACACCAAACACTTTGTAATTAACCTAAGTCCCTATAACTCTAAATACTTTCACTCCTCAGGCAAGCACTGGTTTCTCTCAAAACTCCTGACAGACAAGACACGAATAACTCAACTAACCTGTGGCTCATGCTGGCTCAGCTTGTCTGAGTGTGGAAAGCTAAGCAGGTTCAGGCCTGGTTATTACTTGGATGGGAGACCCCTCCTCTAGTTTCCTGCATTGAGCAGGGGGTTGGACTTGATGGCCTTGTAGGCCCCTTCTAACTCTATGATCTATGAATCTCCCCACACTCCAAACACACTACTCAAAACTCCCATAATACTCCTTATATACTCCTCCCCCCACCCTTTCCAAGACATCACAAACCACACCCACTCAGTTCAACATTCTATACTCACTAAACATACTAAAGCAGACATACACCAGGGAACTGAATTGTGGGGTTACGCCACAATAGCTAATATGTTAGAAGACAGAAACAAAATTCAAAATGATCTTGAGAGCTTAGAAGACTGGGTAGAAAATAACAAAATGAAATTTAACAGAGACAAATGCTCAGTCTGCTGTCCAGGTGCTGCTGATGGGCAACTTCAAGACCCAGCTCTTCCTTCTGATGGTTCTTTAGCCCCTCAAATAGAGGACACCTTCAAATAGAGGAATATCCTCTGTAAAGTAGGACATCTCGCCACCCTAATTTCCCATTCATTCCTGATGGCAGAGCATGTGTGCTGTTATGTGGAGCACAGTAGAGATCCCACCAACTGAGTACATCTGAAAGAGCACCGAATAGCAGATTCACTATGAGGTTACTATACAAGTACATGGGAGAGTAAGGATGAGTCTTTAAATAACTCCCCCAGGGCACTGAATGTGCTCCTTTAGTTCTACTTTGTACCTGCTTTTTCGGGTGTGTGTGAGTGTGTTCTGGTTTAATGCTGAAGTGTCAGGATGGGAGAAGGCTCATACAGAGGGACATTACATGATTCGAGTCCAGTCTTCCTGCTGGCTGGGGATGGTGGGAGTTGTAGTCCAACACATCTAGAGGGCACCATGCTGGGAAGGACTTGTTGAGCTCAGGCTAAGATGCCTTCTTAAAATTGCCTCTGAAGATGCTACATGTTCCTTTATACATAGTAATATGAAACCTGAGGCTGTCTTTGAGTTTTAAATATAAAGCAAAATAAAATGTGCAAGCAAATATTCAACCTATACTATATAGGATGGATATATATATATATATATATGTAAGTATACTTTCTAAAGTATCAAGATGGGAGAAGTATCCTATACTATATAGGATACTTTATAAAGGCTATTATACTTGAAATGATTTACCAAAAAATTGTTGAGGGATTATTTTGGGTTGTTTGTTTTTAAATACAGAATAGTAGTGTGGGAGTGACATTTTCCAAAATAGTTGAACTTGAAGAGTTTAACATGTGATATTTTTTCCCTTTCCCCTTCTGATGTTAATGGAAAGCACATGATAAAACTTCTAGCCAAGACTTTGAAGATCTAGAAGTGAATGTTACAAACTTATTCCGTGTAATGTGCAAGATGGAGTAATAACACGCATGTGCGCACTCCCCGACACCTTTGCAAACAAATTGCTGCTTTATTTATCTGAACCGTAATCTTATGCAACAGTTGAGGTGGAAAAGGTACAAATCAAAGAGCTGGTGCTATTACTTAAATCCTACATAGTGCCATTTTATCTCTGGATAAGTGATAATTTATAATCTCAAGTCCTAACCTTTCCAGTCTTTCCTTGTACGGAAGACTAGCCATGACTGATCACTTCTCTGCACATTTTTCCAATTCTGCCACAGGACTTTTGAGATGATGCTGTTAGATTGGTAGTGCTAGGAGATTTTGAACTGGAAGAACCCATGGTGTGGGCACACTGTTTGATATTTACAAGGTATAACATACAGGTGTACAGAGTCCACTTCAACTGCAGGTTCATGACTCAAAGTGGTTCTGGCTTACTTGAGAAAGGAATATAACTTGGCTACTTTAGATGATATCCCGAGTGTGTTCCTTAAAACGACAATTGATTTACATGGGTACATTTTTTGATATTTTCATTGAGGGCCTCATTTTGTGATGGTGTACAGTCAAGAAAGCCAGAGGTCTTTTTAAAACAGTGTTGACATCCCTGGGGTTCTTCAGAGAGTCCTTACCGCTCTGCTTAACCACCTGGGCACCCAGGCAGTCAGGAGGGAAGTGGAATTAAATGGGTGTCTAATTGCCTCAGCTTCACCCACTCACCATCTAGTGAGTTCACAAAGCAGTAGGACTCTAAATTGTTATGGATGCAGCAGAGATGGGGACTCGGACTCCGGGATTGGACTCGTGAGTCGGACTGAGTCCCCCCTCTGACTCAAGTCCCACTCGAGTCCCAATATTTTTAATGGGACTCGAGACTCGACTCGGGACTCGAGACCAAGGACTCTTCAACATCCCTGGGCTGTGCCAGAAGGAGTGGAGAGGAGTGTGATCGCCGGCGAAGAGCGCATGGAAGCGAGGCGCGCCGCTGCTCGGCCACTATGGACGGCTACCAGGAGCGCAGCCCCAACGGTGTGTCGAGATTTATTTTGATTGATGTGTTGCCGCGTACTTGGGAGAGGCAGAGGAAGGACTTGAGATTACTCTGTGCGGCTGCTCTGACGAGTGTGTTTCTGGTTCCAGCAAGTTCATCACCAGTGGAGCGGGTGTTCAGTGAGGGTGGAATTGTTTGTGATGAGACCTCACCGTCAGGGATGTTGAAGAGTCCTTGGTCTCGAGTCACGAGTCTTTGGACCCGAGTCTCGAGTCTGAGTCTGAGTCCTTGGTCCAAAATGGTGACTCACGAGTCACGAGTCACTCCCAAAGCTGACTCCACGAGTTCCTATTAAAATCAATGGGGTTTTTTCCCCAACAAAATAAGGCTACTTCAGATGTGTGGCTTAAATAAATTCTAGGCACAAGTGTGCCTTTTTATTTCAAAACTCTGCCACTGATTTTGACAAGAAGAGACCAGGCAGACAAACCCAAAATAAAAATAACCAGGCAGGCAGAGGAGGCAGGGAACACCAAAGCAGGCAGGCAGAGGCCTTTGTCTTGGACAATTCAAATTGTGGAACTGGTTAAGAAGAGACCAGGCAGGCAGAGGAGGCAGGGAACCCCAAACAGGCAGGCAGAGGCAGCCAAACCCAAAATGTCTGAAAGGTTGCATTTTAGGAAAATGATTTTAAAAAATAAAATCTTCGCCGGCAATCACGCTCCTCTCCACTCCTTCTGGCACAGCCCAGGGATGTTGAAGAGTCCTTGATCTCGAGTCCCGAGTCGAGTCTCGAGTCCCATTAAAAATATTGGAACTCGAGTCCGAGTCGAGTCAGAGGGGGGACTCAGTCCGACTCATGAGTAGAGTCCTGGAGTCCGAGTCCCCATCCCTGCCACTGACATCAGAAATAGAGGCTATTGCTAAGGGGATGGCCTTTACTCAACTCAGATTCCCATAAAAGTAAGAGTTTGCTCACTCCTTGAGAGCCTTACATATACCATCTAACTGGAGGCCAAGATGCTCTCTCTCAGACCATCTTCTCTACAATGAACTCTGCATATGTTCTGGAACCAAAGACTGTACTCAAGTAGGTAACACATACTTAGCCAAGTTAGATTGTATTTTTGGTTTTATCTGGAATTCTGTGAATGTGTGCAATTGTTGCCTTCCCTTGTTTTCTCCTCGCCATAAACTCCTTTTTATATAAACTCCTAATTTGGAGTTTATTGTTTTAAAATGGAATTCTCAGTAAACTCTTCTCCACATGACGCACCTTTCTTGTTATTTTTTCCTACTGCTGGATTGAAGACAGGGGGTCCTTGAAAATAGGGCTCAGAAACTCCCTAAACAGCTGGACAGACTAGGTTGAGTCAGGAGGTTTATCCTGACTGGTGGGCTGCCTATAAGAAAATCGGGGGGGGGGGGGGTTGTAAAGAAGAAGTCCACCAGTAGGAAAAGGCAATCCGGAACAATATATGGGATAGACGGATTGTGAAAATGATGTCAATTAGGATAAAGGAAATTTTTTATAAACTAATTTGGAGATGGTATTTAACTCCAGTAAGATTACATAGAATAGATAATAATTGTTCTGCATTATGTTGGAGAGGATGTCAGGAAAAAGGGACATATGCTCATATGTGGTGGAGTTGTAAAAATGTATTGGTGTTTTGGCGAGAGGTTTTTACAGAAATATCGAAAATTATTGGTACTAATTTAGAGGTCTGTCCAAAATTAGCATTGTTATCAATAACTGAGAAGCTTATTTGTGATCAAAATACGAAGGAGTTAATTGTAAACTTGTTAACTGTGGCCAGGCTAATGATAGCGAGAAATTGGAAAGTACAACATGTTTTCCTAATAACAGACTGGTATAAGGAAGTTTGGGACATAGCCCTAAATGATAAACTACCTAGTAGTATCAAATGCAAAAAAGGATTGCTAAAGAAGAATAATTTTATGGAGATATGGAATCAATTACTAGATTATGTATTAATAAAGGGGAAGGGTAACATACCTTGTCAGGATATGTTATATTTTTGGAATTTAGAATTTATTTGATCAAGAGGATAGAAGTATATTAATTGGTCCCTTGGAGGGTGGGGGGGGGCACTTCACGATTTATTGTATGTTGATTATGTTATATTTGTGTGATAATCTTGTATTTTGTTATATATATTTTTTGTTATAATTTGTTTTGAAAAATAAATAAAATAAATAAAATAATTAAAAAAAAAAAAAAAAGGAAAAGGCAATCTGCTTCCCAGGCCATAACAGTAGGACAAAAAGGGACTTTCTTCAGCCTCCCATTTATTTATTTATTTATTTATTATATTTATACCCCACCTTTTTTCCTGAAAGGAACCCAAGGCGGCTTACATAATCCTCCTCCTCCTCTCCATTTTATCCTCACAACAACCCTGTGAGGTAGGTTAGGCTGAGAGTCAGTGACTGGCCCAAAGTCACCCAGCAGGGATGTTGAAGAGTACTTGGTTTCGAGTCACGAGTCGAGTCACGAGTCTTTGGACCCGAGTCTCGAGTCCGAGTCCTTGGTCCAAAATGGTGACTTACGAGTCACGAGTCCCAAGTCACTCCCAAAGCTGACTCCACAAGTCCCTATTAAAATCAATGGGGTTTTCCCCCAACAAAATAAGGCTATTTCAGATGTGTGGCTTAAATAAATTCTAGGCACAAGTGCGCTTCTTCATTTCAAAACTCTGCAACTGATTTTGGCAAGAGTAGACCAGGCAGACAAACCCAAAATAACCAGACAGGCAGAGGAGGCAGGGAACCCCAAAATAGACAGGCAGAGGCCTTTGTCTTGGACAATTCAAACTGTGGAACTGGTTAAGAAGAGACCAGGCAGGCAGAGGAGGCAGGGAACCCCAAACAGGCAGGCAGAGGCAGCCAAACCCAAAATGTCTGAAAGGTTGCATTTTAGGAAAATGATTTTAAAAAATAAACTTGCTGTACTTCCTAAAACCTATCCATGTTGCATTTGAGGAACACGATTTTGGAACACGAATCCTTGGTCTCGAGTCCCGAGTCGAGTCTCGAGTCCCATTAAAAATATTGGGACTCGAGTCTGACTCGAGTCAGAGGGGGGACTCAGTCCGACTCATGAGTCGAGTCCTGGAGTCCGAGTCCCCATCCCTGTCACCCAGTGAGTTTCATGGCCGAGTGGGGACTAGAACCCAGATCTCCCAAGTCCCAGTGCAACACTCTAACCACTACGCCCGTTAGTATTAATATAAACCTGTATTTCCTTTCTATAGATACTGAATGGCAGAATTGTCCAAAGTAATCTTTATTGCCTACATCTACTTTCTGGGGAAGTTCAGCTCAGCAACCATACCTGGGATTTGAAATTCTTGATTGTGATTTCCTCCCCTGCCCTAAAGTGATAGCATTTGGGATGTTTTGTTGAACAAAGGAGTCTGCTTATTATTACTGTGCTGAGTCTGCAGCAAGAATAGCTTTCAAAAGCCTATGCTATGATGCAAAGAGAAAGGAGAATTTGCATCACCCACCACCTCCCTTGAGAATTCCTTAAGTATAAGTTTGAAGGTAATTAATTGCATGAGAACAAAACGGTACTGCTAACTTTAAAAAAAACAACCATGACATTTTGTTTGCAAGGGAAACAAATTCCACTGTTCGTGTTTTCCTGCTGTTTCTCTAGTTTCTTGGTTTAAAATCCTGTAAACCACATTTAGCCCAAACACAAATAATTCGGTGCTATGCTAGATGTGGTACAGGCGATCCTCAATTAGTTTTTGCTAATTAGCAGTCTCACAGGGTTGCTCGAAGATTGGGGAAGTGGTGGACACTTGATAGTAATACCCCCTGCTCTTGAAGCCGCTGTTCGCTCCCCAGTACAGCATCTGCACCTTCCTTCTTTCCTCCCTTCTCATTGAGCTAATAACAATTTCCAGCGCAAGAGGCATTAACATCAGGGAAATGACATAAAAGAAAAGGGTTAGATCCTTCTTCCAGTATATACTGTACATAATTCCAGTTAGACAGAGAAGAAAGCCATCTTAAGAGGTCTATGGCAGGGATGGGGAACGTGAGGCCCTTCAGATGTTCTTGGCCTACATCTCCCATTATCCCTCACCATTGGCTATGATGGCTAAGGCTGATGGGAGTTGTGGTCCACCAACATTTGGAGGTCCACACGTTCCTCATCCCTGGACTGTGGAGAGAGAGGTCTGTAGAGTTGTCAACATTTTCTTCATTTGCTGATGGTTTTTTGTGCTAGTTGTCAACGTAGCTCCTTCTCAGAGAAGCAATCAGGGGTGGGCAACACGCAGTCTGCAAGCTGCATGTGGCCCCCACTGGCTGATTCTGCGTCCCCTCTTACTGTCCCGTTAAATTTGCTGCCAAGATTTGGCAGTGAGTTAGTGGCAGGAACCCCCCACCCCCATCAGCGAGTTTCCTTTAAAACATGATGCGCAGGGAACAATTCTGGGGAGGGTGCTGGATTCAAGCAGAGTCCGTTACGGGTGTGCGAAAAACATCAAGCAACTTAGCTGTACAACATAAACGTTTGGGGAGGGTATGTAGCTCTGTGGCAGAGCACCTGCTTTGCATGCGGAAGGTCCCAGGTTCAAATCCCAGCACCTTCAGGTAGGGGGGTCTGGGAAAGAATCCTGCCTGAAACCCTGGAGAGCTGCTACCAGTCAGGATCGAAAGTATTGCGCTAGCTCAGTGTTCTCCAACCTTGGGTCCCCAGATGTTTTTGGCCTACAACTCCCAGCATGCCACAGTTGTAGGCCAAAAACATCTGGGGACCCAAGGTTGGAGAACACTGAGCTAGATTAACCGATGGTTTGACTCAGTATAAGGCAGTTCCCTATTTCCTAAGTGAACATAGATCAAATTAGTGGAAAACCGGGGGGGGGGGGCACTTCAGTGCAGTCACAAGAGTCATTCTTAACTCACACCAGAGCCATAAAAAGAGCAAAAGTTCCTTTTAAAATGAGACGACGAAGCATAGATTTCCAGTGCTTTGTACTTAAAAGCAATAGAAGTAATTAACCCCTGCACTGCCACAACTCTCTTTGATTTCTAAGCTAATGATGAATTATCTATTTGTGGAGTAATACAGTTCTAGGATTCTCTTCCCTTGTGATATACCAGATATCTGACCCAGTCTACTGAAGCTTCTTTTGCTTGTGTTTATTTATTTATTTATTTATTTATTATATTTATACCCCACCTTTTTTCCTGAAAGGAACCCAAGGCGGCTTACATAATCCTCCTCCTCCTCTCCATTTTTATCCTCACAACAACCCTGTGAGGTAGGTCAGGCTGAGAGTCAGTGACTGGCCCAAAGTCAGCCAGTGAGTTTCATGGCCAAGCGGGGACTAGAACCCAGATCTCACGAGTCCCAGTCCAACACTCTCACCACTACGCCACACTGGCTCTCAGTTAAGTGACAATGCTTTATCAGTTTCAGCAGAACTGGGCCTGTTTACATCCACATGGCATTTTTAGACACCCCCCTTCCTCTTTTTTAAGGTGGGCACAAGATATAGCCTTTATAGTCACACACATCGATAATGTTGCGGCAGAGGCTGCCTTCATGAATCCCTCCTTTCCTTTGTACTGCTGATTTTTCTGGGAAGGGGTTAATGACTTCTCTGAAATATGGTGCAACAGCTGCAGATGACATCAGCGCCTTGTGCCATATTGGGTGAGATGGAACACACGGGATGCATCAAGGGCTGAACACCATTTGGGCAGCCATGAAAGAATGGATCGCGGTATCGAAATGATGACATCATGAGAAGTTTCCCCTTCATCTGGTTGTGCTTTAAAATGGGATTATTTTCAGAGTGCATTATAGGAAAAAAGAACAAGAGAACATGTCTGGCAGAGGTCTGAAGCCCCCAACCTGCTCCCACAGAACACACAGCCTGCAGGCCCTCTTGACAACTCACAAGTCAGATTCTATATTCGTTGCATGTGTTCAGACTTCAGCATGTTGAATATGGTGGAGCTCTTTTATTTCACTGTTTTAATTGTTAGTCACTCAGATAATATGTTGGGGTTAAAGAGCAGGGTATAAATACATATAAATAATTAAATATAAGGCTAGATATTTAGGGTTGTTTTTTTTAAATGAATACTGGACGCATAATTTACCGCACAATCCTATACATGTCCACTCAGATCTAAGTGCCATTGTTCTCACTGGGGCATACTCTCAGGTCAGGGTGTGTAGGATGCAGCCTAACCCTATATGTATCCCTTTAGGCTATAGTCCTATACACATTTACCTGGGAGTAAGTCCCATTGAATTCAGTGAGGCATACTTCTGTGTAGACATGCACAGGATTGCACAATCAATGTATGTGTAGGAGAAGGTACACAATAGTGTGATCTCATTCATTTATTATAGTAAGTTTTTATGACACTGCATTTCTCAAGGTAGGAGCAAAGGTCCAAAGCAACAAAGCGAGTCATCAACCTAAAACATGCCTGGACTCAGATCCAGCAGAGACCATTGATCCAGCCCAACTAGCAACTGCCATCACTGATAGCATGAGTGGGAGAGGAGGCTAACAGAAAAGTCACCCTTCTATCATGACCTCCCCTCCCACCCAGAAGCATTTTGATTGCATTTCAATTGGTGTTTGTACTGGGTTTTTACTGTTGTGTGCACTGGGTGAGCCAAATTATCTGCCTGATGCTTTGCATATCTGAATGCATGCTGCATGAGAATTCAAGGGGCATTTGTTGTTGTTGTTGATTTGAAAAATGCAAGTTTCTGGCGCTCACAGTTGTGGAGGAAGGGTTGAAAACATGTGGTATAGTAGATGCTGGAAAAAAATTCCATTCAGTGATGAATTTCGCTGGGTTGCCTGGGGAAATTGTTATGTCTTCCCTAACCTAGCTCACAGGGTTACTATGAGCATAAGATTGCGAAATACCACTTACCTTGCCCTGAGTTCCTTGGAGGAAGCGGAATGCAGTAATGTGGGCATTCTGCGGACCTTCTTTCTCCGTGTCTCAAAAGCCAGGGTGGAGAGGAAGTCTGGCTAAAGTTTCTAGCAGTCAGATGGTGCGACCATTGTACCATTGTACCATCTTACAGTGGCTCCTTTCTCCATTTACTAATCATTGGCTTAAAAATATTTCTAAACCATTTGAGAACTCAAAACCTTAAAGATAACATGACATATATAAGCCAGGCACATTTATGCAGATTTTATAGTAAAAAGTGTGGGTTTCCATTGAGCTGTAGATCTTCCACTTTAGATAGGGTGGCCACTTACGAACTGCCAAAAAAGAGGAGAAAGGCATTGCCAAAAAAGAAAAGAAAAAAAGAGAGTGGCTATTTACATAAAATTTGCATGTGCTAATTTATATGTATAGATGCAAATTTAAACATAATATTTAAATAGAAATACAGTACATCTCACCATAGTGTGGAAGACTGTGACCAGGTGACCTCTGCACCTGCCTGCCCAGGTGCTAACTGTTGATGGGCAATAGTTCTTGTGGTTCTTTATCTTTATTTATTTATTTCATAGGTTTATATACCACTGAACATATTAAAAGTTTCTTTAAGTGGTTCACAAGTTACATTATAGCATACATGCAATTACAATTAAAAGACATAAAAATTTCTAAAACATGAATATGAAACATTACTTAAAAACCCATTAAAATCAATTAAAACAACGCTGTAATTACAAACAGTCACACTGGGCAGCACATTCACTCAGGGAAGGCCAGGGTAAAGAAATGGGTCTTTAACTGGTGCCTAAACCCTGATACAGGTGGCACCTCCCAAATACCAGGTGGGAGATAAGTTGGGCACCACTGCAGAGATGCTGGGGTGAGATGTCAGATTGCAGTTCGTGGTACCACCAGCAAGACCACCTCTGATTATCTTAATGATCACACAGTTCTGTATTGGGGAAAGCGATCTGCCGGGTAACCTGGTCCCAAGCTGTTCAGAGCCTTATATGCTAACAGCAAGACCTTGTACTTGGCTCGGTAGCTAATAGGTAGCCAGTGCAGTTGCCTTAACACCAGTGTAATATGTGCACAGGTAGGCACTCCACTCAGCATCCTGGCTGCTACATTTCTGCACCAGCTGCAGCTTCCGGACCGAGCACAAGGGTAGCTCCACATAAAGTGCATTACAGTAATCTAAATATGAGGTTACCAATGCATGGACTACAGTGGCCAGGCTATCCCTGTCCAGGAAAGGGCGTAGCTGATATACCAACCTGAGTGGGTAATAAATGCTCCTTGGCACAGAAGCCACTTGGGCCTCTAATGACAATGATGAATCCAGGAGCACCCCAAACTACATACCTGTTCTTTCTTAGGGAGTGCAACCGCATCTAGAACCCAGTCTTTAAACCTGAATTGGACTGGACAGCCCTTTAAATAGAGGATGCCTTCAAATATAGGATTGTCTTCTGGCACCCCTTCAAATAGAGGCCTGTCCTTTATAAAAGAGGACACATGGGCACCCTAGTATCAATCACTTTCAGTGGCCATTACAAAATGGCTGTGGATAGACTTTCTACAGAAGGCTGTCACACTTAAGACTTGCAGAACTGCAGCACAAGCTTCTGTTGCCAAATGTGTGCCTGATTTCCAGAATTTCTCTTAGTTCCAAGTTCTTCAGAGATAAATAGAAAAGTTATGGCTTGATTGTTCTATTATGAAAACCAAGCCAAACAAGGGGTAAGGAAGAGAAGAATCCCTATAGCAGTGTTTATATACCATAAGGGAACTGTAAAGCAGAGGACAATGTATTGATTTTGCTTTGATGTTCAACGATGAAAGTGCAGTTTTGTTGCCCAACCGCCGGTTTTATTTTGGGAAATATATCATCCAATGAGAGATGCAGGACATGTGATTCTAAATTTGCCTTTTGGATCTATCCATAACAGCAGCAAAGTTGCCTGTTCATTTTACTGAGATTACGGAACGTGTGCTAAAAATTAGCCAAGCTCTTGACAGGGCTCCCCATGGTTTCTTCACAGGGACATATGCATGCATGCCTGCACAGGGTGCCCTGTCAAAAAACACACGCACCCTTTTAAAAGGAGCCGGAGTTTTGACAGCTAGCTGTTAAAACTGACAGCTCCTTTTAAAAGGGAGTGGCTTGCAGTTTTCCATGTTCCTGAGCACCTAGAATCTCAGGAACAAGTGGGAAAGTGAGATCACCCTTAGGATAGCAGAGTCCAAAACAACAACAGCAACAAACCCAGCTTTTGTATCTCCAGGGGGGAAAGGGTAGAGGGCAAAAAAGCCATGGCAAGCTGAAGACGGCATGCAATCGCAACGGGGGACACCCAGCCAGTGACAGTCATTCCAAAGCGCTGCTTGGGCACTTGTGGGGCAGCTGGCACTGGTGGGTGCATGGGCAAGCTTGGCAAGGGGGCTTTGCCCCACTTGTGAAGTGGCTCGCTAGCCACTTTCCGGTACCCATGATGGAGTTGGTCGCTTGGGTTGAGGTGACGCAACATGGGTACAACAGTCCCTAGAACAACCCATGGGTTGTCAGGGTGGCTTGTTGCCCATGAACAGGCCACCTTGCGGAAATGGTCTGGATTTGCCCGACACGGCAACCCACTGTGGCTTGTCACCCACGATGGGTTGTCGTGTCATGCAAACACAGTCAATGGGTCATCTAGCAAGACAGTATTTACAGTAGGGAAGATAAAGATAATTAGAATTATGATTTTAAGGATGCAGTCCCTGATTCCTACTTCTTCATACTTCTTGGTGAGTAGGCCCATTTGAATTCAGTGGGACCTATTTTCAAGTAAAAATGCATAGGATTGGGCTGTTTAGAGCATAATAAGCAATTTTTTAAAAAGTAAAATATTAAAGGATTTTTAAAAAAATGAAAAACCAAACTAAAATGATGAGGTGTTTGTTTAAAAAGTATTATCTGTTTCTTTCCTTGTTGAGGAAATCCATTTCCACTGGATTATTCTCCGTGTGTGTGTGTGTGTGTGTGTGTGTGCAGCCACTTCAAACAAGCCATTTTGTATTCAAGAAGGGATTTCCAAGTACAAATACAAACATTTTGCGCTCTATATGGAAGGAGCCCACATTTGTAAATCATGGCTTTCTCTCACAAAATACATCAGTGGAGTGAAGGGAAAGCACTGGTCTCCTGCTCGCACATATCTTGAAGGAGAAAAGCATAATTTATACACATGGACACCCTTCCGAACTGGCACAATATGCATGAATTTTGTACTCTGATCTATTTTCAGGTATAAAATACGTCATATGAAGCAATGCTTAGTCAAACAGAGTACATTTGTCATTGTCTTTTGGGAGAGACTGTGGAAGGAGAAACAATAACCCTGTTCATGTGACGAGCGAAAAGCACGTCAAACGAATTCTTTACAGGACCATCTTCCATCTGGTAACCTGTGTCCTCACTGTGGAAAGCTGTGTGGATCTCCACAGAATTGGCCTCCACAGTCACTTACGGACCCATCGCTAGAGTCTACACAATATTTTTCTTTAGAATTTCCTCCTTTTAAAATTTTCTTTTTTGTAATTTTTTATCCTGGAAGACAATCTTACTCGGTCACGAGTGATTGCTTACAGTCATGTGATATATCCGTGGATATGAATGCATAGACAGAAGAAGTGGGGGAGAGGAGAGGGATTGTGCCCTCTGGGCCCACCAGTGGAAGGTATGCACAAATGTTAGGATGGCCATGTGTCCTACTTCACAGAGGACAGTCCTGTATTTGAAGGACTGTGTCAGAGGACAGTCCTTTGTTGAAAGGACTGTCGTCTGTTTGAAGGGCTATCCAGTCCAAGTGTAAAGATAAAGAACTATAGGAAGGGAGAGCAGGAAAGGGGCCTTGAAGTTGCCCAACCAGAGTTACCATCCAGGTAGCATACTGAGTTGGCATAGCACAGGTCACCTGGTCACAGTATTCTCCACCTGGTTGAGATGTATTGTATTGCTATTTACATTGTAGTCATTATAAATTTGCATCTATACATATAACTTAACATATGAACATATTATGCAAATCTGTGTCATCTTTTGTCATCTTTTCCTCCCCATTATGCTTGAACTTTTTTGGGGGGCAATGCATAAGTGATCACCCTACCGCTATTGCACATGCAATCAGAGAATGGTGGAGAAGACCTCTTGTGTAGACCTTCCACTATATGTGTGGAGCTCAGGGGTGCAATCCTGTTCCCCCTGTGTTGCATGAACAGGGCCACAATGCACCAAGCCTGATTTCTTATATTTTAAGGTGAGATTTCTGTTTTAGTATTAGTAAATCCATATTTGGGGACAGCCTCAACTAATATAACAGTATTGGATTCGTATTTTTCCTGCCATTATCTTTCTAACACAATTTCATTGGGGCATTGGCTGTGTTCTTCTAATTCTGTGCAGGAAAGATTTGCTACAGTTGTCCAACACACATTTTGGTTTAACTTGAGAGTGAAGAATATATCCAACTTTTAAGAAATGAAAGTCTTTCAAACTGTTATATATATTACGAATTTCTGCTAGAAGAGGGTTTCTTCATCATGTTCTCCATTTAATAGAAACCCAGAAAGATTTAGCTTTAAGAAGTTTCCTGTTCCATAATGTCAACCAAAGACCATTTCCCTCACCATGGGGTGTCCTTTGTTCTTTGTTTTTTGGATAATGCTGATGCTGGTTGTTTTCACTGTGGTACTTTCTTTTTATGCCTTCTAAGAGAGGAAGGCTTGACCGTCTGGTTCTGGGAACAATCAGTATCTGAGAGCTAACTGGTTTGCACATCATTCCATGGCTGGTTAAAATAAACAGAATAATCATCCTTAGAAAATAAGATCCTCCAGATGTAAAGCAACATCAGGCTCCTTGAAGACAGAGCAAAATTTATGCAGCACTCAAGAGAGATCCCTGGATTAGAAGGGTGTTACAGCTTGAGTACATTGCTTCAGAGTCACTTCTGATGTTTTATTCTCTAAAGGGGAAGAAATACAGAGACAAACAATACTGTAGACATTAGGCTCCCCATCAGCGGATTTAAAACCTCCAAACATAGCATCATGAGACATATACACAAACATTTATGGACAGTGGTTGTGTAATTCCATTGAAATACCATTTGCTGTCGTAAAGTCTTGTCAGAAATATCCTGATAATGAAGCATAGCAGGAGCTAGCAGACATCATGAACTGTTGTAGTGCATGGGAGAATGCTGGGATGCCCCCAAAGGCTCTAAATATCAGCAGTAATAGATCAAGAGCAGAGGTAACCCTGAAGCTTGTTAATGGTAGTAGGACTGATAGGTGACAATCACTCTTAGAAAGTGAAGTGGGGGAATGGTTTAGTTCAGTGTTCTCCAAGCTTGGGTCCCCAGATGTTTTTGGCCTACAACTCCCAGCATGCCCCAGCCAGCGTAGCTGGCTGGGGCATGCTGGGAGTTGTAGGCCAAAAACATCTGGGGACCCAAGCTTGGAGAACACTGGTTTAGTTCCTCCATGGCCTGGAATACTGGAATGCAACACAAGTCTTATGAGGAAGAGGAGCAAGCAGATGCCCTCGGTTAAAACTGGGGAAAAAATTGGCAAGCAATTATTAAATACAATAGTTGGTGTTATTTTGTGGTTATGGCATAAGAAGGGCACAAGGTCCATGTAACCCAGCATCCTGTTCCCCTTGTGGCCAGTATGGTGGCCACTTATGAATCAACAAAAAAGAGCACAAAAGAGGACACTGATTTGAATAAATGCTGTGTATGCAAATGTATACATATATATGCAGATTCATATAGAGTTGGACAATGCAAACAGTAATACAGTACACCTCATCATGGTGTGACCAGGTAGCCTGTGTGACTGCATGCTGTCCAGGTGCTAACTGTTGATGGGTAACAGTTCTTATAGTTCTTTATCTGGAACTTTAAACTGAAATAGGATGGGACAGACAGCCCTTCAAACAGAGGGTGCCTGTAAATAGAGAACAGTACTCTGTAAAAGAGGACACAAGGCCACCCTAAGACAGCCAGATGCTTCCAGTAAGCCCACAAACAGCAAAAGACAACAATTCTCCCCCATTTTTTTTTTTTTTTTTGCCACCAAGCAACTGGTATTTGGGGGGTATTTCAAGTTAAAAGTGTTACAAAAAGTATATAACATAGTAAATACTGAAATATCTATTCAAGGTTTGGAGCCAGTGAATGGTCTAACAGTGCCTCATTTAGTTTCCTCGCTGAAGTGAAGCAATACGAATCTGGTTAGTAGCTGGAAGCAGAACCACCTTGGAGTCCCACAAATGATGGGCGGGATACGAACAGAACAAGCACATATAACATATACATATTCACAAACACCATGGGGGCGGGTGAGTGTATTTATGTGGGAACACCATATGCATTTGAACTCCTGCATATCACTGTGGGGGAGGTGTGTGAGCCCCCTCCAGAAATTACATAGAAAGTACAAAGAGGGAAGTGTAAGTCACTTCAACTCAGGGCCAGCTCAAGATATTTTGCTGCCTGAGGTAAAGAACAAGATGGCTGCCCCTCCCATTCTGTGCCCAAAAGCCAACTGCACCAGCAGTTGAATCTTTCAACATCAGCGATATAGGACAGTGTCCTCCACTGCACCTGAAGGCATCATGCTAGGTTAGGGAGTGGAAGGCAGGCCATGGGGCACACTGCTCTTTCCTCCGATACTTTGCTGCCATCTCCCAGCATCTTCCACCTAAGGCAACTGCTTCACTCTGCCTAACGATAGGGTCAGCCCTGCTTCAACCATTCAAAGTCTGACACTCACGTCTACTCATAATATGTCACTGAGCTATTCCCTTTCAGCCAGAGCAACTGTTTCCTGTCAACCAGTTGTGCATGTGCTGCATACCTGTTGAATGTAGAAGGAATAGATATATCCTAGGAAACTATTGGAGGGAGCTATCTGAGAGAGACCTCAGACAATTTCTTTCTGCACAGATATCGTAGCTGAATTTTAAAATTTCATCAGATATTTCTATGGACTATTTAAGGTAAGCAATAGGTTGTTGGTTCATGAAATCATTACTCTTCTTGTTCACTCAAATGCTTTGGTGCACCATTTTAAAGGTGCTAGGTTCCAGTTTCTTTTTGCAGTCGACAGCTGTCGTGATGGTATTGTGAGAAGGTATACAAAATAGGATCAATGTTATCTTTAATTGGGCCGCTGTCGGTTGTTGTGTACTGTAAGAAGGTGCAAGCTTTTGAATCATACAGCACCTTGTATCAGGCTAACCAGATTTTGGTGTAACTCCAAAGTCTGAATATTTCCACGTGAATCTACTCCACAGTCCATCTATCTAGATTTTAATTGTCCACCTTCCCTGTTTTGTATTTTGAATGTTTTCTGGGAGCAGCCTGCTGAGTTTTGCCTGCCTTCTCTCCCTTCCCTCTGGCCTCCCCCACCCCTTTCAGTCTTAACCTTTCCCTGCCGCCCCCTCCACCTTCTGTCCTTTTACAAGGACACAATATCTCCTTCCAAGCAGGCTTTACACTGCTTGTGTGAGCAGCTGACAAAGAGAACAAGCAATTTCTTAGCATTTCAGTGTTGGGCTGCTTCTGGTTTTGTGAGTGGCCCATGCACCTGTTGTGATAAGCAGAGCTCCCTTCACAGCCCAGTTGAAAAGAGGCCACTCCCCCCTTTTGCTTTTTTGTGAATGCTAATGATTAAGCGAAAGTGTGGAAGCCGCAACTCACAAAACTTTCTGTTTTGAAGGTTTGAAATAAAAGCACACACACACACACACACACACACACACACACCCCAGCCTCTTCCTTAACTGTTTTGTGATTAGCCTCTGGTAAAATTTTATAATACAATAATTTTTTTAAAAAGAAGAAATTACCAGTTAATTGAATTGGATGTTTTCTTTCTCTGACTTAGCCTAGTTTGGTCTGTTCTCTGTATCACTCTTAGGGTTGTGTTTGCCTCATCTGAACTTGTACTAAAGCTAAACCAATATAGTGAAAGACTTAAGACCAGGGTTCCCCACCACCACCACGCCACCCCTAAATGTGCTTCTACTATTTACGTATTCCGTTTTCTACTTCTTGGTGCTGTCTTGACAACGGAGCCAAGATGTTCGTGGCTTTGGCATTTTGTTAGGAATTAGTGCGGCATTTGTATAAAGAGTGTGCAAACTTCAGCAGTCAGGGCAGCCTGCTCCAATTCACCTGTGTTGTCAGTCAGTTGGTATGTCAACTCGAAGACAAGGCAAAGCTTAAAACCCTGGAATTGTGACAAGTGCATTCAGTTGTCTGAAAAAGGCATGGTAGATGAAGGAGGAGAAAGGCAGTTGGGGGGGGGGGGGATAAAAGGCTGAGAAGGCTACCCAGCTGCCAACACAAAGCAAGCAGAGGCTTTGGCTGCCGTTCAAAGCCACTCAAAATGAGTGTTTCAATTTAATACCAAATTAAAAGCAGGCAGTGTTGTATAGCGCGGGGAAAAGATTATACATTAATACTTCCCCCCACCCCCAACGTAATCCAAATGATCACACTAAAATAAATAAAAGTTAAGCCTTCTATTCCCCTCCCCCCCCCATTAGCTCCCTTTCCCCGTTTTTTGTAACTTGGAGTCAGATTTGTTGGGGGGAGGGAGGGAATAGGAAAAGAGGAGGAATGTTTAATGGCCAGTTTCATTCATACATCTTTTCCTTGTGCTTTCAGTCGTTCTCCCCGATTTGCTTATTTTTTTAATGCTCCATCTCTAGATCTCAACTCAAGCTAAACTGTTAACAAATTCTGCTTGAAAGTGTTATGCTTGCAGCCCATAAGAAGAAACGAAACGGGCCAGCTTGGAGGCCCTGTGGATTGTAAAAGATACCGTTTCATAACATCACCGCTCCATAGAACATAAAGACTGTCCTTGTATTTCATAGTTCCATAAAGTTTCTTGAATTCAGAGTGTTGCTCTGACAGTTCTTGTTTGTGGATGTTTGGGCAGAAACTCAGTTTCATATTGTGCTTGTTGCGAATATGTAAAAGGTACCCATAATGGATGCCAGTGGTAAAAAGTCCAACGTTCCATGACTCTGTGATGCACGTACAAGAAAAATCTATAGAAGGGTGTAGAGAGATAAATTTATATTAGTAAAACCCTGTGTTTAAGCCACAAATGGCCCTTTATTGGGGAAGTGTGTGTGTGTGTGTGTGTGTGTGTGTGTGTAATTATTATTGTTAAAGGAGCAGTTGAAGGTTAAATGACCAGGGGGGGGGAACCATACTGTTCTCCTTATACAAATGTCAGTTCTAGGAATCTGTGACATAAAAGTTTAGTGAGGAAGGAGGCCATGTACTTCTTGGGAAGAATAATAGCCTGTTAGGGAGCTGCCTGCCTGCTGAATAGCAGTTAAACACAATGCAGGAAGTGGAAGACTTAGTCATAAAAAGACTTAGAAATCAACAGCAAACAAATCTCACACAATTATAGTACCATTCAATCAATCCTTTATCCAACATATTTCAATAAAATTAAAATAAAATAAAATAAAATTAATGAGTACAACTTTAAAAAGTCAAAAACAGTTTGAGATTGTGGGAGGTGGTTAATGTCAGTCCTACTTTAACCACTACATTACAATGGCTCTTCCAACATGGCTGCATTACCAATCATATAATTGCCATTGGAGTATGGGAAGGCTTAATCCAGGCATGTCATTCTCCCCTTCTGTCATTGGAGTTGACTCTTGCCAGATCTGATGATGCTGATCCCCAGTTTGGCTTGGGAAGAGCCTTGAACCAGCAGCAAAGGATGTTTTCCAGATTTGAGTCAATGGGCCTGTTCACACAATCATGGAGGGGGAAGTAAGCTACACTGGCTTATTTCCCCTCCCCAAGTGTGCCAGTCGTAATTATGAGCATAATTACCCCCGGCAGCGCAGCTTGTCAAGTTGTGTGAACCCAGCAACAGTGGCTTGTTGCCGTGGTTAACAAGCCACCCCAGAACCCTACAACAGCCCATGAGTCCTGGGTGGCCTGTTAACCACAGCAACAAGCCACCCTGGCCGGGTTTGTATGACACTGCAAGCCGCACTGGCAAGGGTAATTATGCAAATTCCCTCAGCACGTGATCAGCATGCATGTCAGGGGGAATAACCCACCAGGTTAATGTGAATCCGCTCAATATGTAGAAACGGTGTTCATTTCTTTTGGCTGTCTTGGCTAAAAGCAGACTTTGAGTGGGGAAAGTGCCGTATTTCATTGCTTAGTGAACTTTTACAATTGTCAATCTACATTTCAGAGCCTCTGAAACAATGAGGAAAATGTTCATTTATATTAGTGTTCGCTTAAATTTACAAAAGTAGTAGGTGGCCCATTGCTCTATAGTTTTGCTATTTAACTCCTTCCTCTGTTTTTCAGCTAGAATGTTTTCCTTTTGTCTGTGTGTCTTATTAGGCTTACACAGAATTACCTCGCATGTGACCTTCCTCTGCACTTTCCTAAAGGAACAAGAGATTTGTTTGAATTACTTTAATTGGCAAGTACTTGTTCAAACAGAGCCATAACCATGAGCTATGGGCAGAAATAGCTCTTTCGTTCGTGTGTCCAAGCAAAGATCTGTTATATTTATGTAGCTTGAGCTGCTGTATTACTGACTATTTATGGAACTCTGCATTGTTACTTGGTCACATAAACCCAAAGATAAATTCTAAATGAGGTAGGTCAGTATTAGCCCATTTTTACAGGTGTGCATGACACGGCCGGGACATGAGCTGTGATGCGTGCTGGGTGCACGCAGCTGCCATTTTGAATATGCAACCCCTAATCAGTGTGATCGGGGGTTGGGCCATGTTGTGTGAACCCAGCCAGTGTGGGTTATTTGAGGGTTAATTGTGGGTTATTTAACCCACGATGACCTGCCATGTCGGGTCAATGTCTGAGAGTCTTACTAAAGGCCACTCAACCTGTTAACATAAACAGATGTGGGCTTGAACCCAGGTCTCCCAAATTCAGTTTCACTCTCTGCCTAATGGATCATACTGGCTCTCAGATCATTAGGGACAATTCATATGAGATCAATATGATCTAGTCAGCTTAAGTAGGCTGTCCACAGAAATGTGGATTTTGAAGTCGGGACATGTTGAATTGCTCATACAAATCTTCTAATATATTCATATAATTCCAGGCTTGGTTACAGCTCCAAAGTTTGGTACTGCCTGCCTGAATTTGAATATCTTTTTGAGCATGTGACAGCCATGTTGTTTCAGTCAACATGTGCACCGTGTGCTGACCTATCATAGGCTGTGAGTTCAATTTTAAAAGTAAAAGGGGTGTGAGAGTGAGAGATACTTAATTGCAGGTTAAGACCCTGGCCATTTATTTACCCTTAAACTCTCCCTCAGTCTGTTCTTCAAATTCTGTCTTCTGCTAGGTGGAAGTGAGCCAAAGAGGGCGGAAAGTGGGGAAAAGAGGCTGTGGGGAGGTAAATGGTGGGTGGAGGGAGGGTTCAGCATTCCCTCTGTAGGCAAAAATCCAGTAAGATCTAGATTTAGCCCTGTGTAAGGAAAGAGAAATGTTTATCAGAGTGTAATAAAATAACCTAAACATTTACATAATTTAAAAATAGAATTTGCTTTTGCTCTTTAAAACCAGACCTGCTTTGTACATGATTAGCTCTCTGGGCAGTTTACAAGAATTATAAATGATACAGCCCTGTGGCTTACACTGGCTCAGCTTGCCTGAGCGTGGAAAGCTAAGCAGGGTCAGGCCTGGTTGTTACTTGGATGGGAGACCCCTCCTCTAGTTTCCTGCATTGAGCAGGGGGTTGGACTCGATAGCCTTGTAGGCCCCTTCCAACTCTATGATCTATGAAATCTATCAGTAGAGAAACTGAAATGCAGTATGATCCATAGAACGATGAGACAGATAAACTCCTTTTAAGCCTTGCAATATTTTGGAGGAAGTGTCCTATGGAGTTGTCTGTCAGCACTTTTTCTTCTCTTTTTCTGGCTGGGCTCTTGTGCTTTTAGTGGTTGCCTGAGAAGCAGAAATGGTCAACAAGCAGAAATCCTTCCAGAAAAGAAAAGTAACACTGGCTATCTTATTGCCCAGCGAGACTTGCTAATGGTGCCATTAGTGAGGCCTGTTAAGGCAAGCAATTACGTTGAAAAGGCTGTCAGATGCCAACCAGGGAAGAAAAAAGTAGTACTGAAATGGATACATGCAAACAGATTTACTTTTAACTGAGGTTTTTTTGGGTTGGCGGGGGAGGAAGGCATACTTACAGTCTGGTTCTTTTCCTTCCTGTCCACCCTGTAAGATGGCGCTGATGGATTGATTTCCATTGTGGCACTTATTTGTTATTGTAAGTCCGTATGTGTACAGATCCAAGGGTAAGATTAGGTTCCCCCTCCATTGTCAGGGACCAGTCACTCAGTTCATTAAACCTCCCTGATCGGCTCCACCACCTGCTCCTCTCCTCTCTTGACCCTGAAGACCCTGGCCATTTATTTACCTCTTTCCCTGGTTTCCCCCTCGCGTTCCTTTCAATTATGTATCTTTCTCTCTCAAACCAAAATGTCAGAGAATGCGAAGTTTTAATTTTTAAAATTCTATTTTTAAATTATGTAAATGTTTAGGTTATTTTATTACACTCTGATAAACATTTCTCTTTCCTTACACAGGGCTAAATCTAGATCTTACTGGATTTTTGGGAATAAACTTAAAGTGCTTGTTAGAGTTTGTTCACAAGCCTGCACTCTTCCGTTGTGTAGGGGGAAGACTAGGCTTGCATACTTAGGCACATGCACTTGGGAGTAAGCTCCATTGAACTCAGTGGGACTTACATCTGAGTAGGGTTGTGCTGTAAGAGGACATTGGGAGGGGGGGATAGTAAATTAATAGAGCCAGTGTGGCGTAGTGGTGAGAGTGTTGGACTGGGACTCGGGAGACCCGGGTTCTAGTCCCCGCTCAGCCATGAAGTTCACTGGGTGACTTTGGGCCAGTCACCGACTCTCAGCCTAACCTACCTCACAGGGTTGTTGTGAGGATAAAAATGGAGAGGAGAATTATGTAAGCCGCCTTGGGTTCCTTGCAGGAAAAAAGGTGGGATATGTATAATAAATATAAATAAATAACTAAAACAGAACAGCAAAAAAACTAATTACAAGTAATGTGTTGCAAATTATTAAAGTTAATAGTTCAATGAAGTAAAATTGCATTTGTATTTTACCACACGCCCAAAATGTGTGTTGATTGTTCCGTTGCCTTTATTCGTCGGGCAGAACTGGTAGGCAGGAGCAGGATTGATTCCCACTGAGCAACTGGGCTAGAAACTTACTTTAAAAACCTGCAACTGAAAATTCACAGAAGGGGGCTGGAATAGTCCAGGTCCCGAGTCCGGGACCTGGACCGTCACAATTCCCCCCCCCCCAAGGCTGTCATCCTCCTTGCTCAGGAAACTCTACTACTGCAGGCTAATGTTGTCTTCTAGCTTCAGAGTAAAAAGACCAAAGGCTTCAGATACTGCTTAGCAGTCTGCATGCCATAACTGATATCTGACATGTTTTGCCAGTTAAGAGAGATGTTTGACACCTGCCACTCTGCGGTGTTAAAAAGAATTTCTGCTGGGTCCTTTGTCTCTTAATGCGATTACTGGTGCCTTGTCTGTAGTTGCCTATTTCTGCGCTCACTTTTGCTTTGTGCAGGAAAATTTGTACTTTAAAAATACAAATTATAACGTTGCACCGGAATCTCCACGATGCAGAGAAAGTGTGGGGGCGCAGTGTGGCGTAGTGGTGAGAGTGTTGGACTGGGACTCGGGAGATCTGGGTTCTAGTCCCCACTCAGCCATGAAACTCACTGGGTGACTTTGGGCCAGTCACTGACTCTCAGCCTAACCTACCTCACAGGGTTGTTGTGAGGATAAAATGGAGAGGAGGAGGAGGATTATGTAAGCCGCCTTGGATTCCTTGCAGGAAAAAAGGCGGGGTATAAATACAATAAATAAATAAAATAAATAAAAAGACCATTGGAGCATGCAAGTGGTGGTTTAGAAGAGAAGTGTTGAGTATGGAGGCTCCCTGGGAATTAAGTCTGGCCTGGAATGACTGGGTCAGGCCAGATGATTGGACAAGTCCTCTGAACGAGCCCTCTGCTTGTGTGCTCCTTTGTCTCCCACCTCCGTTGGTTGCCATTATATCCAAACTTGCAAACTATGCATTTTGTGAGGCCCACAAGCCGGGGCTCACACAAAACATAGTTTGCTGTTTCGGATATAACAGCAAAGCATGGCTTGCTAAAAGCCAGGATGTTACCTGGGACACACAAAGCAGGGAGCATGCAGACGCAAGGCATACAATAGCAAACCGTAGTTTTACATCGTATCTGAATCGACCTACAGTCACACAATCCCAGATGTGTGGAAGCTCGTTATGGGTTACCTATGATGAACAAGGCCTCTATCCTTGCTGAGAGGTACCGTACTCTTTGTTACTTCTTCACATGCTCCAGAACCGAGGCTAGGCAAGCGAAATGGACTCAAATTAAGGCTCAAATGCAAGGAGAGGGGTGGATCATACTAGGAGGGCAGTATGTCACAGGGCAGATTATTCCGCAAAGCATACTATCCAGACTGATGCCAATAATTAGAAAATATTTGGTTTAGGCATTGTAGGCAGGAGTGGGCAACATGCAGCCCCCCAGAGGAGTTTTCTGCCCCTCCCCCAGTCCCCTGTCTCTGTGGTCCGGCCTTCAGTGCTGCTGTGCCACTGGACTCCCAGTGAGCCTGCTGAGAAACACGGTGCCATGTGCCATGTTTCCCCTGCAGAATTGCCCTCCCTCCAGCTTGCTAAACAAGGTGCATGCTGGGAATACAACTCTGGGAATCACTGGGAATGCTGCTAGGCAGCCACTTCCAGCTGTGGTTCCGGGGTGTGTGTGTCCAATGCAGTCCCCCAACCCTCCGCAGTTGCCCACCCCTGTTGGGAATAGTGTTGCCCCTTTTCCCAAATACCAGACACTGCTTCTTTGAATGTGTGAATGCATTTAACATCAAATATAACTTATTTGTATAGTTTAGCATAAAAGACACACGCTCACACATCCCTGTTTAAAATCAGCCAGGTGTGATGTAGTGGTTGGAACTGGTGCCCCCCCAAACGTGTTGGACTGCACCTCCCATCATTCCCAGCCATCATAGCCATTGGCAGTCCAACATTGGCCATGTTGGCTGGGAATGCTGGGAGTTGCAGTCCAACACATGTGGAGGTTGGGGAAGGCTGGGTTAAAATGTCAGATTAGGATTGGTAGGACCCAGGTTCAAATCTCCCTTCTGCTGTGCAGCTTACTGGTGACTTTGGGCCAGTCACTCTTGCAGGGTTGTTGTGAGTATAAAAAGGGAGGGGGGAGGAGGATGTATGCTTGAGCTCCTTGGCTGGAAGGTGGGGGTCTAAAAAGTGTCGATAAATGAAATAAGCCCTGGTGTGAATGGAAAGATGAGGTTTCACTTCAGGGAGAGAGAACTCCAGTATTTTGGATTGCAGGTACATCAGGTTTCCCTTACCTTTTTACTGAGGGGGGAGGGAAGAGCTACCTTGAATGTTTTTTGTTTTTTTAAGTGGAAAAACTGGATAGCAATACTTGAATTAATGATGGGCACATTATACAAGTTTCTGAGCCTTTTTTGAGATGTGTTAATATCATTCAGAGCTGAGAACAAGCACACCCTTCCCACCTAAGTGTGCTTACTCAAAAGTAAGTCCCATTGTTTTCAATGGAGCCTGCTCGGGCCTGTGGCTCATCACGCTGGCTCAGCTTGTCTGAGCGTGGAAAGCTAAGCAGGGTCAGGCCTGGTTGTTACTTGGATGGGAGACCCCTCCTCTAGTTTCCTGCATTGAGCAGGGGGGTTGGACTCGATGGCCTTGTAGGCCCCTTCCAACTCTATAATCTATGAAATCTATGAAGTGTGTATAGCACTGCACCCTAAGTTTAATTTTTCTGGGATCTCTGATCCTCGTCTGGAAGAACCGGGAAACACTGAGCTGCCACAATCCCCCGCCCCCATGCCCCATTTCCAAGCCTGACGGTGGAAGAGAAGCTGAGGCACACAGACACGGGATGTGTCAGGAAGTGAAGGAATTGCTTGGCCTAGGGTCAGCAGGTGTGGTATTTGGGCAGTGTGAGATTTATGGAGGGCACTAGCTATTCATTTCCTGGATTTAAAAGCCTGAGTGCATAATGAACGTAAGATAGAGAGCTACATTGCTCTCATTGAACAGTCTCTGTTTAAAGAAAATCTTATTTTTCCGTAGGCATTACAAATCTATCGGGCAGGAGGATATCCAAAGGGCAGCAATGGGGAGGTGCTCTACCTCCTCAGTCTGCAAGGACAGTACTAGCAAGCCGACTTACTGCCCCTGCCCCTGTGCTTGCATCCTGACACTGCATGTGCAGGTAAATGCTTAATGTCTCTTTGCATCTAGCGTGCATGCTTTAAAAATGTGTATTGCATCTCCCTTTTCTGAAGCTGGCATTTGCTTTCAGGGTGGGGATGGGACAATTGCCCAGTGGTGCCCTTCAGAAGAGGGATTTTCCTCGGGACTGCAGAAAGGGGGAAAGGATTACGTACATTCCCCTTCAGAGCCTGCTCTGATCCCATTAATTATCTCTCCCCCTCCCTTTCTGATGCATTTGGCATATGAAAACTCCTAGATGAAAATAAGCATTTAATGATTGTACCATATACTTTGGTCTGTAGAAATGAAGCAGGAAAAGGTATTTTCTGACATGAAGATGAGTGATGGAAAAAGCAATTTAGGGACGTAAGAAGAGCCCTGCTGTATCAAACCAAAGTCCTGTCTAGTCCAGCATTTTGTTCACATAGTGGTCAACCATATGCTCATGGGAAGCCCACAAGCAGGTCATGAATGCAACAGCACCCTCCTGCTGCTCGTGTCCCCCAGCAAATGGAATTCAGAGGCCTGCTGCTTCTGATCTTGAAGGTAGCATATAGCCATCAAGACTAGCTCTGTCTACCACTGATAGCTGTATGCTCCATTAATTTGTCTAAGCCCCTTCTAAAACTGCCTTAAGTTGGTAGCCATTCCATCTTGCTTCCACCTTGTTCCACAGTTTTAACTATGCACTATGTGAAGAACTACTTCCTTTTATCTGTCCCGAATCTCCCGCCATTCAGCTTCATTTGATGACTCTGTTGGGTTCCACTATTTTAGCACCCTCTCCACTTTCTCCACACCATGCATTAATTTTGTACGCCTCTATCGTGACTTGTCTTTTTGCTATGTTAAACAGTCCCTCACCTTTCATAACCTTTCCCCATAGGGGAGTAAGAACATAAGAAGAGCCCAGATTGGATCAGACCAACAGTCCATCTAGTCCAACATGCTGTTCACACAGTGGCCAACCAGCTGCCCACGGGAAACCCACGAGTAGGACATGAGCGCAGCAGCACCCTCCCACGTATGTTCTCTAGCAACTGGTGGTCTCTTAACCATTTGTAAGAAGAAAAAAGAAATAAGAAAAAACAACGGTGGATATAGGAAGGACTTTATCCTGGATAGCCAGGACTTTTGAAAAAATTGAAATAATTTTTTTGAAAAAACTGAAATAATTGAAGGAATTGAAAAAAAATGAAATATATACATTGTATTCAATGTTCATTTGTAATGAATAGAAATTTGTTAAGTTAAAAGAATTATTGGAATTATGTTGATCACGGTGGCCTTGGCTTTTTGTAACTCTGATACTGGAGGCAGCATATAACCATCAGGACTGGTAGCCTCCATGAATTTGTCCGATGCCCTTTTAAAGCTATCCAAATTGGTGGCCATCACCATATCTTGTGGAGTTGCTCCAGCCCCCTTATCATTTTAGTTGCTCTTTTCTGCATCTTTTCCAACTCTACAATATCATTTTTGAGGTGCTTTGACTAGAACTGTATACAGTATTCCAAGTGTGGTCACACCATAGATTTGTATATGGGCATTATGATACTGGCAGTTTTATTTTTTATTCCTTTCCTAATTATTCCCATAATGGAATCTACCGTTTTCACAGCAGCTGTGCACTGGGTCAACACTTTCATCGAACTGTCCACCACAATCTCAAGATCCCTTTCCTGGCCAGTCACTGCCAACTCAGACTCCATCAGTGACCCTAGCCAAATTTCTTAGGCATGTAGATTTTCCCCTATGGCCCTTTTGTGGCTGTCATGTTCTCCTGTCTCATGACCTATTTCTACTTTGTCCATGCTGGCTCGGCTTGTCTTGAGTGTGGAAAGCTAAGCAGGGTCAGGCCTGGTTGTTACTTGGATGGGAGACCCCTCCTCTAGTTTCCTGCATTGAGCAGGGGGTTGGACTCGATGGCCTTGTAGGCCCCTTCCAACTCTATCTATGAATCTATGAATCCCTATTTGGTTATCAAAATCACTTTCACGTGGTTATCCTGAGCCAAATGCTCTCCAGCTCCCGTTAGCTTTCCTCATGGGTCAGCTTCACCTATTAAATTTTTTGTGGGTCTAGCTGCTCTTAAAGGCAGAGGAGCAGGGCCAGTTGGGGGGGGGGGATATATCTGTTAATTTTTGTTTCTCACTTTTCCAGTCTTAAGTTCAGTTTGTCCCGAATGTTGAGAATATTATTTTTAAAAGTTCACTGGAAAATTCAGAAGCATTTTTGTGTGCATTTCTTCTAATGCATGCATTTTTGTATGTGCATTTTGCCAAATATACACATTTTTGGAAGCATTTGTATTGTGCATTTTACTAATATACACATGTTACCATTATTTCCCCTGATATACACATGTCTGTATGCATGTTTTTGATTGGAGAACTCCAAAATTCAGAGAAGTGCAAATTTGGAAGGATACCTGAATTTAGCTTTGCATAGTGGTTTGAAAGTGCAAAATTAGGTGTGAACTGAATTACTTTCTCCCCATCTTGTGACAGTTGTAACCATATCTAATACCTGCTGCCTTGGTTGCGTGAAGGACAGTCACCTCCCCAACAGGCTGCAAGCACCCGCTCGGGAATGCCCGCAGTTTAGTGGGCAAATTTGTTTAATGCAGCCTTGAGGTGGCTGCAGGCGGCAGGTTCCCCACCATTGACCTAGAGGTTCTGGCCTCTTATTTTAAAAACAAATCTAAATATCTCATATACAAATTACAATATTCCAAGGCAGTATCCTCCTTAGCTTCATTCCTATATTATCCTCACAACAGTCCTTTGGGGTAGATTAGGCCGTGACACTCAAGATCACAAAATGAGCTCGAACATCTTAACTCACGGTGTAGAACCTCAGGTCCAGAGGTCCAAATTTGGCTTGTCTGTGGTCCCAATCTGGGG
This sequence comes from Shinisaurus crocodilurus, assembly GCA_021292165.1. Taxonomy (NCBI): domain Eukaryota; kingdom Metazoa; phylum Chordata; class Lepidosauria; order Squamata; family Shinisauridae; genus Shinisaurus; species Shinisaurus crocodilurus. The sequence goes on from CM037880.1 coordinate 136,818,398, forward strand.
TTTCCCAGAGGCCACGTCCCCTTTCCCCAACCACCGATAGTTTGGTGGTTTCCCAGCTTTTGCACAGCTTTCCCCTCCTTCTAAAAGGTTGAAATGCATCTTGTCAGGCTTAGTTACTTGCAGTAAGAACTTTAAGCTAAAATATGCCGGTATTTTGTCTCCGCCCCCTTTTGCCTTCAGCCCCACCCACCACTGACATGCAGCCCGCAAAAGCTTCTCCAAAATGGAATTCGGCCCTTCGGCTCAAAGAGGTTCCTCACCTCTAACTGCTACACCGTGCTGTTATAATCTCTTCCCTTCTCAGAGGTTCTTCTTTCCTCTTCTCCTACTTCTTTCCTCTTCTCCTTTCCCCTCAGACCAGTGAAACACAAGGTTTATTCTCAGTGGTTGCTAATCTGCAACCTGGTCAACTTTTAGTTATTTTAATTTAGCTACGGTATTTGCACAGGTGCAATGGCCATTGTACCTTCCTGTCCTGTTTAGCCATTTCCGCACATGATGCTTAAATTGGTTTCTGCATTTCCAGCTTCTGTAATTCACGTGGGGGGGGGGGACCATTGACTAGAATGCACTTTTAAATTAAAAATAGCTCCCGTCTGCTTTCTGTCTTGTATTTACAACATGAAGGAGTGACGCATCCCAGACTAAAAGGGGTTCTTATCATTGCTTGTGAAAATGACCTCTGCTTTTCCTTGCATGGCAGATGGTGGGATAAGACTATAAATTTACCCTGGTTTGGGATTTTCAAATGTTGGCAGATACACATAAGATTGCTTTGGATTTTTTTTTTCCTGGGGGCTGGTTACCCGGAGCAAAGCATATTCCATGCTGTTCTATTACCGCAAGGCCTGCTAAGAAATTGGGACTGTTTGGCTCAGTGGATAAAAGAAATGAATCCATCTCTTATAAGCAACTTGGCTCTTCCCCCTTTTGGGATGTGTGACAGAAACTGGGTTCGCTGCCAAGTCCTGAGTTTAAATTTGGGTTTAACTTGTTTTAAAACAACCCCACTGCTGTGTGATAGTATATCACTCTGAATGGTGTAGCAGCTGAAACTTAATGGGATTACCCAGTGTTGCAGCCCCCACTGAACAAACAAGACAGAGAGAAGACTGATAAAGGCACCAAAACTGGTTCACATGTTGTCAGCTGTACAGTTTCAGAGTCAATTTGGGCTGCTTAGAGATTGTTGACATTAGCAGTTTCCTAGAATTCCTCTAAAAGGAGGATCCAGAAGGGGATCTTCCCTTTTCAGTTGATGAATTCAATTAAACAGATTTAATGTCCTGCAATTTGGGCTTAGGTGTGTTCTTGTACTACTTTATTTTTTCATACTGCGTAAAATTGCTCATCAGCAGTGCCTGTTTTAATTTCAAAGGCCGTTTAATGTTCTAGGTGCTAGCTGGCCCACATAAATGGGAATTAATTAGGCTCATGGGGATGGTATCAGGGGTCACTGAGCATGTTCAGTGCATCGTCTGTGGCCGTAATATGGTGTGCGGAGGCGGGGTGCGGGTAGAGGCAGCAATATTGCTTGGCTAAAGGGAACTTTGTGGGCTGTGCATGAAATTTCATAGGGCTGATCAAAGAATCTCCGCGGGGACCAGAAGAGAATAGCTGTATTGTATATGAGACGGAAGAGAGATGGACAGCTCTTAAGCGTTTCTCTTTAGTGCCCTGCATGGTTGTGAAATGAGCTTTTGAAACTGGTATGGAGTGTGTCTTTTAAATCTTCACAATGACCTCAATTATCCCCACCCCACCCCACTTCTCAGATTTATTTTTAAGAAAACAATGGTGGTTCGCTAAGAGATGAGTCCAGACAAAGATGCCCCAACATTTTAGGAGGAGTACACTTTCTTTTCAGCATATTGATTGATTGACGACAGAAATTTAATAGGCTGCTGTTCAGCCCCCAACACTCAGAGAGTAGCATACAAGTTTCAAATACAATAAAATCACATCACATAAAACGTTAAAACTGGCAGCAGTGAGACTATGGCATACAACCAGAACAACTGAACTCAAATCTCAACAGGTCTAAAAGATCTTTAAAAGCCCAGGCAACCGGAAATGTCTTCATCTGGTGCTGAAAAGACATCAAATTTGGCCCAAGACAACACTCCCTGGGGAGGGCATTTCAGAATCAGGATACCACAGGTGAGAAGTTTTGGGGGACTACTTTCAAGTTTTGGGGGACCCTTGGCCAAGATGCTTTTAGTGCCCGCCACCCTCTTTCTTGCCAGTATTGCTGTTGCTGGTTCATTTGCTTCTTCCTCTGACCCCAGTACATAGTACCTCCGAGATGACAATGCATGTAGAGATTACTGCTGCTTCTCCTCACTTCTCCCTTTGACCTGGTTCACACGTCACTGCTCCCAGGGTTTAAAGAAACGCTGGGTAGCTGTGAACAAGTGGGAGCGAGCAAGCATGTCCCTGGGTTGTTGTCCATGATATTCATACCTGGAATTGTGAGTTGTTGCTGGAGGAATAACCCACAGTTGTAACACAGGACAAACCATGGGTTACTATGGTGGGTTGTTTCCCCACCACCAATCCACAGTTACAGGTTTGTATAGCTCAGCAGGAACCAGCTTGCTGGCTGGCTGCCACTTTATTCACAATAACCATGGGTTGTTGTGATGTGTGGATGGGCTATTGTTTGCTTGTTTGGAGAGGGCAGATGAACAGGCAAGGAGGAAGAACAGCAGGGCCAGGAGGCTTCAGGGATTTGCAGAAGGCCCCCTACTGATGGTCCTTGGCAGGTGCTCAGTGATGCCAACTCCTCCATTCACCACCCGATTAATTTTTAAAGGCAAGGGGACATAGAGCAGTACCTCAGAGGAAGATCTCAATACATGGGCAAGTTCATGTGGGAGAAGGTGATCTTTCAGGTACCTGAGTCATGGAATCATAGAGTTGGATGTGGCCTTTGAGTCCAACCTTTTGCTCAGTGCAGGAATCCAGTTTAAAGCATCCCTGACAGATGGCTGTCCAGTGTCTCTGCTTGAATACCTCCAGTGATGGAGAGCCCACCACCTCCCTAAGCAGTTTGTCCCATTGTCCCAAGTTGTTTAGGGCTTGAATGTTAAGACCCAGCAGTTTAATTTGTGCTTGGAAACAGATTGGAAGCCACTGTAGCTGTTTTAAAACTGGCAAGGTGTGTCCCACATACCTGGTCCTTCTCAGCAGTCTTGCTGCAGTATTTTGAACCAAGTGCAGTTTCTGAACAGACAGACCCACATACAGTGCATCATAGAAATCCAAATGGGATGTTATCAGAGCAGGGATCAGCATGGCCAGGCTTTCTTTGCCAAACAGGGTCCACAGTTAATGTACCAGTCTAAGCTGGTGGAAAGTGCTACATGCCATGGAAGCCACAGAAGATGGTATGTGCTCCTGACTTGAATCTAAAATCAGACCATTAATTATTTTTCAATCTTTAAAAAATACATTTATGAAAAAATTAAGCTAAAACGTTGGGAAATTATTTCATATATGGCCACAACAGTGAGGGTTTGTTATACAAAACAAATTATTAGAGATTGGCAGATAGACCAACCATGAAAGAATGGGAACACAACAATGTATGAATGTGCTACAGTAGGAACATTGATTAATTGGATATGTGTAAAGGAAGGAAGACAGAAAATTGGACTCTCTGTACTGAGTTTTGAAATGATAAACATTGTGGTGTAAGATGTATTTCATGTATTCAAGATGTTGCTGTGTGTCAGATTCAAGGTATTCCTTGGTGTCTGTTTTTTTTTTAAAGACCTGATTATCCTATTTGAGACTGGGCACAAAGTTTGCCCGGGTAAGACTGGCTAGTAATAGTATTCCCCCCCCCCTTTCTTAGGAGTAAAAACAAATTTAACATTCCCCAACAATGTAATTGTCAAAATTCTTCATGTAAACAAAAAAGGCAGTGTTTTGAAAAAACAAAACAAAACAAACCACAAAGCAAGTGAAATCTAACATTTTAATGTGAATTTAACATGAATTTTCAGCTTCACGTTCTGTGACGTTAACTTGATATTCAAACCCCAACGTTTGGATTGTGTCCACAAAGACTCAGTCTTTGCATCTGAAAGCGGAAGTTGAAGTCAACAACTTTCATTGTAAACATTCTCTTAAACTGGAACATCTTTAATGTCAGGAATAGTTCCCCCCCCCCCCCACATCCTTTCCTCAAACTGAAGTATATTCCAGATGCCTGAGAATTTTGGATTGTTTTACTAAAACTATTTTTGGACAATAATTATATTTCACATTTTTATAGGAACTTTATGAAAACCCCAGGAATTAAAACTGGAAACAAAATAAGTTTTGTGGGCTTTTAAAACCGGATTGGCAACCTTGCTCACATGGGCTGGAGCAACTCGGCTAAACAAGGTCAGTAAAATCTGGCACTCAGTTGTCACTCTGTTTAACTGCATCCTGTTACACATCACACCAGCTGATTAAACATACATTGTAAATTATTGTACTTTATGATATCTGTTATCAGGCTTTTTCAGTAACCAAACTGATTTGAATCAATGACACTTTTTTGAAATGTTTTACGATTAGACACATCTGCAAATCTCTGATGGTAATTTGGGAAAGATATACATCAGTATTATTCCACAAGTTCAAACAAATGACTGTGCACGTTTTGCCAATTAGCACAAGCGATGCTGTAATAGACATTATTTTATGTTTTTTGGATGCAAGCCTGTGGAAGACGAGCGACAGGGAGTGTTAACCTTTTGGGGGGGCTTGGTAGACCCCGACAGGAGACTGAATCTGTGCTTAACTTTTCATTCAAGGTCCAATCTGCAAGGAATTAGCTTTCCTATATCGACAAAGCTCTGTGGGAGTAATCTTGAATCTCCAAGGGTGTGAATTGGCTCACTGTGCAATACTTCCTGCAGTTGCACTTGCATCACTCCTAGCAAGTTTTGCATGTTTTTCTCTGTGGCCCCTGAGATACTAATAAACAATCCTAATCGGGAGCTTGGGGGTATCCTGCCCTAAAGTATGTAGATTAATAAGAGAAAAAACTGGTAGCTGGTTGACCACTGTGTGAACTGTATGCTGGACTAGATGGATCCTTGGTCTGATCCAACGCGGCTATTCTTATGTTCTTACGTTCTCCTGCTCACCTTTTGCTCTCACGAGCCAATCTAGAATTTAGTCACTCTGTGGATTTTCAGTGGATCTGTTTTTCTCCAAGGAGACATTGTAAGTATGATAATTGGTTTCATTTATTATATTTTCATTATTTCCTTCCTTCAAGGAGCTCATGGTAACATACAAAGTGATCAGTCCCCCTCCCCCAACTTTTTATCCTCACAACAATTCTGTGAGGTAGATGATCAGACCAAGGTGCATGACACAGGTGGCAGGATACAGACAAATGCTTAACATGCTCTTTCTTTCTTTCTTTCTTTCTTTCTTTCTACAAATGTAGATGTGTTCAGAAGCCTCGGAGACCTTTTGTTTTATTTACTGAGTAAATACAGGTTCCCTGCCCTTGATTTACTCTCTGTGTGGTGACTCCTGATAAAGATTTAATTGTGAAGAAGAGGAGTCTTAATGGGGTCTCTCTCTCCTGATCCATTTAATTTCATAGGATGTTTGATTTATTGTCTGGGCCTAGACCAAACGGTTTATATTTGTCTTTTTCGATAAGGTTTCTCCAGTGATAACAGGTGCTCTCAAAAAAGCAGGTCCCCTCAGTATGTTCCCTTCCCTCTCTCTCACTCTTTCTTTCTGCAATGTTTGTTTGGTCCAAGTAAGCATTGCTGAATCACCCATACACAATGTCTCTTCAGGATCCTTGGCCAGCAGTGGGGTGGACAGATGGTAAAACAGACCCAGGGTTCCAGTTTACAAGGGCTTCCTCAAATAGCACATGAAGAATGATAGGGCAATAAAAAGCCAGCCACCTTGTGCCTTTGTCCGTCTTTGTAACTACCAATTAGCGGCAATTTTATTATTGCTGTCCTTGGCATACATGGTAGAATTTATTTGTTCCTGCTCTTGTAATGTTAGTAAAACTGTTCCAGTGATTTGGGAATAAATCGGCAAAACCATCCCTGGTTTTAAAAAATATATATCTATCTATTCTACCCCTAGTGCCACTTTCTCAATGGGTTGTCTTGTCATCCAAACCTGGGAGACTGATTTTGTCGTGGCTTGTTGAAAAGCGCCACCGAGTCTTTGGGCAAGAGCGGCCAAAAATGTTGCCGCGGCCACTCCTCCCCTCACAAGTGCTCTTGCTTCCTGAAATCTGCCTAGCAACATATTACGCTGCGGCAGCCTGCACCCACCCTCCTTCCTTGGCAGTCCCCTCCCCCACCTCCCATGTTTTTTTGCTGCTTCGCTTGTCAGCGAAGTAGTTTTTTCTTGCCCATGTGTGCCGGCAGTGTGTAATCTGCACAGTGACCTTGAAGGAGCTTGTTATCCTGCCAACTTCAGCTGTGTCTTCCAAGCCACCCTTCCTCCATCCCCCTACACAGCAATGTTTCCCAAAGCATTCACCTGGGGGAAATCCTATATTTAATTGAAAAACGTAACGTATGCTATTGTTTGACGCTTCATATTGTACAAACCCTTAACACAATGTTGTGTGTAAAATTGCTTTGCATTTCTGCAATGGATAGGTACCAATATTAACACCACCCCCTTTGGGGTGAAATGTTCCCACCATCGATAGCCAATTCCTCCTAGCCGTTGGAACTCTATCCTATCCTCCCCCCATTATGGCCCTTCCTGTGCGGGGGAACTAGTATTCAGCCCAGAAACAGTTGCTGCAGTTTCAGTCCACAAAGTTTGTTTTCTAGAGTCATGACCTCCCCATACAGCACCATGGATCCTGCAGAGGAGGCGGATGACGAGTCCTCGCCACCACTCTTCTCATGAGATCCCTCCACACAAGCTTCGCAGGAGTTGGCTCGCAGTGCATCTGGGGCCCTTGTTGAGTTGGAGGGAGAGAAACTGTGTGAGAATACGGGTGAATTTCTGGAGTGAGGCTGAACTAGGCACATTCATAGATCTCTGGATAAGCCCGGAGGCCCAGGAGTACCTACGGAATACCAGGCACGATCATTTGTTCCCCTGGTTTTCTGTGCAGATGTTACTACAGGGCTATTCTCGCACCCCTGCTCAGTGCAAGGAGAAGCTGCATGGCTTGAAGAAGTGTAAGGAAATCATAACTTCCAACATGTGTCAGGGGTCGAGCCATAAAGTATGCCATTCTATGACAAACTTGCTACTATCCTGCTAGGTCGGAGTGACATGACACCCGGTTCCACCGCTGGCAGTGGGATTTCCTTGAGCCACCTGCAGAGAGTCAGGTACCAGCCCATGAAGAGCTTCCAGTCTCCAACCCATGACTCGTCCTCCCCAACTCCAGGCATGTCAAGACTGCACAGACAGTCGTCTCCAGTATGGCCAAGTCATGCAGGGCCCCATCTGCAGGGCCTCATCTGCAAATATTTCAAGACTCCCAGATCCAGGGCTGTCCCCAATTTGAGCTGGCAGTACATCCAGGTAGTCCATCCTTCCTTCCCCAGCAACCAGCCCACCCTCCTTCGGGGACAAGTTCACCAACAACATACTCCTCCAGTACAAGCAGCCCAACATATTTTCCTTCTGCTGTGAGAAAAGAAACCAGGCTGGCTTGGATATCTTAATGGTGTTGTAAGAAACGTACGTGTGGAATTGGTAGGAAATCTTTTAATAGCTGCCAAATTAGTGATAGCTGCCAAATGGAGATTAGCTACCATTCCTTCTATTAAGGAACGGATTAATAAGATATGGTATATTTCCTCAATGGTTAAATTAACGGAATGTGTTCACCTGTGTGAAGGTAGACAACAAAAACAAAAATTTGAACAACTTTGGATGCCGTTTATTATCTATATGAAACAACAATTCAATTTGGACATAATATAGAGGCTTTGCATTGTTAGTGTAAATTCTTGATGTGGATACTGGATTGTAATGTATTTTTTTCTGAACATTAGAAAAATTTGGATAATTTAAATTCCCTGGAGTCTGTTAGTTGCTCAGATTTATTTGAGCAACCATGTTCATATGTCTTATTTGTAATTGTGACTTTTTGTAATATGTGTGATGTTTTGTTTGTTTATATATTTATAATAAAATTATTTCTTAAAAAAAAGAGACCAGGCTGGTAATCGGACGACATGAACCCAGCGATGTGCCACAGAAAAGTAAGGGCCAGGGCACAGACATTTGGGAAGCAGTCAGGAGTACTTTCCCAAGGGAAATGCAGTTGGAGCTGGACCTCCACGTGGAAGGTATAGAGATCTGCCCTAAAGACATCAGGGCTCTTCCACCTGGAGTACCCAGGCACCTGCCTCTGGAGGAGAAGCAGCAGTGAGCACAACACAGTATTGTCAATCTAGACATGATGCAGTTATTCACTAGTACCAGGGAACCACTGGAAGATCTGGGAAGGGAGCTTGAGGGAACACTTCTTCCTGAACTGTTTCAGGTGAAGGTGGGAGCATGGTCAGTCACTGCCTCCATTCCTCAACTTGGTACGTCTCTTCACAGAGCCAAGCGACTCCTTCTTTGCTGGCTTCCCCAGAGAGGAGGTTGGGGGGTGGGAGGGAAGAGGAATACCAGGACCCTCCTTTCTCTTAATGTTATTTTTCCACCAGTCTTTTGCAACTGTGCACAAATGAGCCTATATGCCTCATCTTGTCAATTTCCTTCTATGTTACCTACTCCACTTTGGCACTCCCTTTGCCAGCTGAAACATACAAGGAAATTGATCACACAAGACTACACATATCGGATAGGCAAAAGTGCGCTCTTGTGCACTTGCAAAAGAATGGGAAAAAATAATAATTTAAAAATTACGAACACATTTGCACATACTCCCGAAGCTCTGAAAAAGAAAAAGAAAAAAGGTGGCGAAAGATTGATGCCATTTGGGCATCGGTGGAGGGGGACAGTCACTGGTGAGGGAGGGTAGAGGAAGCACTGGTGAGATTGCAAACAGCGGCACAGGCTTTTTTTTTGCCACTCTTGCCAAGCGGCTCTGTAGCCAATCCCAGCAACTCTCAATAAAATCGCTGTCCCGGGTTCAGATGACCCGACATTGCACCATGGGTATGAACAACACTACAACAAGCCATGGGTTCTCAGGGTGGCTTGTTTGCAAAAATTAAGCCACCCTGCGGAGAACATGCTAGGTTCGGACAATATGACTACCCCCCCCCCCCCATGACTGGCTGGCCATGGTGGGTTGTCGTGTCATTGTGAATCCAGTCAAATGTCTAGTTGTTGTTGGTACAAAATTTAGTGGTCAAATTCTTGGCAAGTATTAGCCAGGGTTCTCACTCTTATGGAGGAGCCTATGCACATTCATCTGTATGCATGTGGGCCCCTTTTCACACTTATGACTAATGGCCAGTCGGGGCATGGCCAACATGCGGGTAGACTTGTGAGTACAATTCCACTCCACCAGTCATGCATTCAACAACTCTAATGTTAGTCATATATCTCAAATCCTCTTATTAAAGATTTACTCAAAGGGACAGTCAGTTAATATCAGAGTAACATTCTTTGATGTTCACCATCAATGAAATTGCTTTGTCTGATGAGTCTGAAAAGAAATCTGATACTTTGTCTGGCACATGGTGAGGTTTTTTGTTTTTTTTAAACCTACTTCAAATCTGGCACTCCATTATTTCTAAAAGAATGTGTTGTTCACAATTTATGACTACAGCAGGTTAGTTGATGAAGAAAAGTGTGTGGGTGGATGTCATTCTTTCACATTGTTTTGGATTAATAATCAATTTACTTGGAGCCAAATTAGATACGGTGGTGTGGCAGCAGACATGTTTGTTTAAACTTGGATCTGCCCCAATCTCTCCCTCTCTCTCTCTCTCTCTCTCTCTCTCTCTCTCACATACACACACACACTGTGTGTGTTGATTTTAACAGCAAAAGTGGTGGTCAAATGACGTGTGTGTGAAAACCTCCCCATCCAATACTGGAAGTAAACTCGGTTGGAAGAAAAGCACTTCGGGGAGAGGCTATGCAGAAGTAAAGTGTGTGTGTGTGTGTGTGTGTGTGTGTACATGTCACAAATTATATATTTTTAGGTGTATCACCTAAGTATACTTTAAAAAATGTTGAGTGTCAATGAGACAAAATACATGGAAATACATGTATTGTACAAGAATGCTCAACAAAGAACCAGGATTGGCTGAAGCTTCCTGTTACTTGTACGCTCTGTGGCAAAACCGTATCATGAATAAAATGGCCCATAAAGGAAGGAGAGAAAGAATTAGGGGAGTCCATGCAGGACCTTCATCAAGGCTACGCATGCTTGGGCACCTGCCAAAAACCCACACCCCAGCAAGGGTCCACTGACAAGAGCCCCCCGGTGTTGTTTCTCCTTTTCACCATTGCAGCCTGCTTGTTCACCTGCCTTTTGCTCTGGCCCAGACAGTGGTGGTGGTAAGGAGGCAAAGTAGATGCCACTGCCTACTTGCTCACTGGCTCTCTGTTAATGTCAAGCAAGCAAGTGGTAGCCGTGATGAAGAAGAGCATGAGGAGCAATAGCAGCTCCTGACAATGGTGCTGAGGCAGTAGACTCACTGAGGGAGGGGCCCCATTGAGGAGGCCGTGCCCAAGGGCCCTCAAAAAACTGGAGCCAGCACTGAGTCTATGTCTTATGTTGCTCACATGAGCACTGCAGCTAGCACTTGTTAACTTCAACATGTGTGGAACTTACCATCAGCTGAGATGTGTCTGACTCATCTCTCAGAACATTTTGCAACAAGCAATTGCAAAATTGCCCAAGTGTGAGAACCAAGCTGAGAGGTGATAATTGCTGGGGTTTCCACCTATTACGGGATGGACAGCAGTTGCACTGAACTGTAAACTCATTGTTCTAATTTCAAAATTTCTATTACTGTTATTTCCAGTTTTGCTTGCCTTTTATTCTGACACGGTGATGCAAGCTATTTGTTCCGTGAAGATGATAGGACTCTTGTGGGGCTTCCTTCTTCTTAATCAGCTGTAGGCTGTTTCTTTGGGGAATGTGCTAATATTTGCATCAGCCAGGTGTTCTGAAGCCAGAAATATCCCTCGACTTTCAAATTACTAGTGAAGACTAGCTGCTGCTTGAGACTGAATTTAACATTCATTTCATAAGAAAGAAAGGCACAAGGGTGTAAGAGGCAAGTGGGTGCAGAAGAGATAAGAGGCCAGTTTTACAAATCTTCTTGATCTGGTTTGCACCAAACGGCTAACTATGGGTTGTTTAACTTATAGTTCGTTGTGGTCGTGTGGCAGCAAGTGAACCTTTTGCTTTCAATCAACAACCCAGAAATGCAGCGTTCCCCCTGCCCCATTCCTGAGTTATCGTGATGTCCAAAACCAGGAACTCTGGGTTGTTTAGGGGTTAAACAACCCATAAGTAACCCAACAACAAACCATGTGAAGAATATGTTTCAAACATTTTGCTAAAACACCCCCCCCCCCCGTCCTGCTCAGGCTGGGTCAGACTCAGTATTAAGGTAACTGACAGGCAAATCCAAAGGCAGGTCAATAAACAGGCAAAGGTCCTAAGTACAGTTTTACCAGGCAAAGGTGGTTTCCAGAAGAGAGGTCTGAGGTGCAGCCAAGGTCAAAATCCAGGAGATCAGTCGAGTATAAACACAGTCCAAAAGCAGAGTCAGGCAGTAGTCCAGACCAGAGGTTAGTAGCACAGAGGTTCAAATGCAAGGCATTGTCAAGGGCACAAGAGTGCAAGGCAACTGGAAACTGAGGCACAGTGTTGTTTCCAACAGCTCTTAATTTCCAGCTGAGAGCTGATGTATCCAGAGCTTCCAGAGCCCCACCCAGGCCTCAGCTGAAGTTCATCACAGGCTTGTGTTAAAAGCCCTTCTCATTAGACGTCCGGTTGCTCTGGTTCTTTAGGCGCGCGTTTTGCCTCCAGGTTGCGGCCTGTGCCTCTTACCTTCTGGTGCCAGCGTGTTCTAGGGCTAGGAGGATACTCAGCCTTGGCCTTCTCCTCAGATTCTAGGGGGGATGTTTGGTCTTCAGGGGCTTCGTCCAGGGGTTCCTCAGTGTCCACCAGTACTGGAGGACCTGGTGTAGCTTTCCTGGAAGTGCTAGGACTGCCAGCATCAGGACGATGCACAGGGTTGTTGGACTCTGCGGTCTCAGAATCATCATCCGATGAGTCATCCTGGCCTGGGTCAGGCATGACAGCCAGGAACCTACCTGACACTCCCTTAAAACTGCATCAGATATAAGGTTTCCAGAAAGGGAGTGGAGATGTCACAAAGTGAGCAGCATGATGGTCTAGGGATCTGAGAGCAAAGTTTAGCAAATGGGTCACTGCTCAGTATAGCATTAGTAACAGAAGGCTTGGGTGTGACATGGAGAGAGCAGGAAGCACAAGTACAGTGTGCTTCCTTTTCCTCTGCATCACTGTTATGTCTAAAATAGAATTTTTATATTTTCCCCATTTGGGAGGTGCACAAGCTGTTTCCCATATCATGACCTTGCATATCTCCTGGGCAAGATAGATGTAAAAATCCACATGATAGAAATGTGGAGGAACAGGACACAGGAGGTATTATCACTTGCTGTCCTTCTGAGTTTGTGTCACGTCCAAAGCTGCTCTGAGCTAGGGTGTTCTGAAATAAGCAGGGATGTTGAAGAGTCTTTGGTCTCGAGTCACTGAGTCGAGTCACGAGTCTTTGGACCCGAGTCTCGAGTTCGAGTCCTTGGTCCAAAATGGTGACTCACGAGTCCCGAGTCACTCCCAAAGCTGACTCCACGAGTCCCTATTAAAATCAATGGGTTTTTTTCCCAACAAAATAAGGCTACTTCAGATGTGTGGCTTAAATAATTTCTAGGCACAAGTGTGCCTTTTTATTTCAAAACTCTGCCACTGATTTTGACAAGAACAGACCAGGCAGACAAACCCAAAATAACCAGGCAGGTAGAGGAGGCAAGGAACCCCAAAGCAGGCAGGCAGAGGTATTTGTCCTGGACAATTCAAACTGTGGAATTGGTTAAGAAGAGACCAGGCAGGCAGAGGAGGCAGGGAACCCCAAAGCAGGCAGGCAGAGGCATTTGTCTTGGACAATTCAAACTGTGGAATTGGTTAAGAAGAGACCAGGAGGCAGGGAACCCCAAACAGGCAGGCAAAGGCAGCCAAACCCAAAATGTCTGAAAGGTTGCATTTTAGGGAAATGATTTTAAAAAATAAAATCTTTGCCGGCGATCGTACTTCTCTCCACTCCTTCTGGCACAGCCCAGGGATGTTGAAGAGTCCTTCGTCTCGAGTCTCATTAAAAATATTGGGACTCGAGTGGGACTCGAGTCAGAGGAGGGACTCAGTCCGACTCACGAGTTGAGTCCTAGAGTCCGAGTCCCCATCCCTGGAAATAAGAGACCTTAACTATATCATATGGAGCAGTCATATTCTAGAATAAGGGCTACTTCTCTACAGTGGGCAGATCAGGACCTTAGGCCCAGCATAACAGTGTCCCTGCATACTCCGGACCCTCTTAACGCAAGCTGGGGAACACTGCTGCTACTCTTTCCCTTCACCTTGAGTGCTTCCAGACAGAGGGCTTCCAACGCCATCAATTAGAAGATATTGTGCAGCTATTCCGTCATTTTCTCCTTAACAGATTTTCTGCAGTAAGCAAAAAGTGATGGGAAAACATGGGAGGAAAGACGTTGTGTGGACCCCCATAAAATTCTTTGAATGAGAAAGGGTGGTGGCATGATAAAAGCCTTTTTTTGAAGCATCTGTCTCTTCTGCACCATCTCCTTGATAGTCCAATGAAACCCAAGGTTGGTATTGAATTATTTTAGAAGGGAAGAAAGTATTCAATTTAAGCACATCCTCCCCAACTCCAGAAACAGCCAGTTTTGCTCTATCCTAAATCACCAGAAGAACCAGAAGGTGTACAGAACTATAATAAGGATTGTCCAGTAAAAAAAATTGGGAAACTGCAACAGAGGCTGAAAAGGGATACATTTAGCTTGTTTTCAAGCTAAATGTGTCCCTTTTAAACTTCTGTTGTGGTTTTTTGGCACCTTTTTTCATCTCTTGTTGTCTGCTTGCATCTCCTTTGTGCAAGCTTGTGTTCCCTTTTGTTTTCCTCATTTGGGCAAGACTTCCATTTGCTGAAGGAAGCCTTCTTTTCTCTAATGGCTTCTTTGACACATGCTGGTGACCTCTTTTGGACTTGGTGCTACCTTTCCTAACCTGTAGTATACATTCTAGCTGAGCTTCTATTATTATGGTTTTGAGTAACCTCCAAGCATCTTGAAGAGATTTAAACATCTTCCCCTTTCAGCTTCCTTCTTACCAGTTCCCTCATTTTAGAGAAGTCTGCTCTTTTGAAGTCAAATGTGACTGTGTTGGACTTCTTTGGCAATTTTCCACTTAAATATATATTAAATCTGATAGCACTGTGATCACTGTTTCCAGTTGGTTCAACAACATTTATATCTTGTACTAGGTCCTGGGCGATGCCAGTTAGGATTAAATCCAGGGTTGCCTCCGCTCTGGTCGGTTCTGTGACCAGCTGTTCTAGGGAACAATCATTTAGGGCATCAAGAAATTTAACCTCTTAGTCGTGACTGGAATGTGCATTTATTTAATCAATGTGGGGGTAATTGAAGTCACCCGTTATTACAACACTTCGTCTTTTGGAGGCCTCTCTGATTTTGTTTTCCATCTCAAGATCACCCTGAGCATTCTTGTCTGGGGGACGGCAGCAAGTTCCTAGTACTAAATTAGTATTGTCACCTACTGTGCTTCTGTGGAAGAGTCTGCCCCTTTTAGGTTTTCTAGTCTGTTCAACACTATGCTCTCTTTGACATACACAGAGCAATGCCTCTTCCAGTATGCCCTTCGCTGTCCTTCTTATAGAGTTTATACCAGGACTCTCCAACCTTGGGTCCCCAGATGTTGCTGGCCTACAGCTCCCAGCATACCCAGCCAGCATGGCTAATGGCAAGGGATTCTGGGAGCTGTAGTCCAGCAACATCTGGGAACCCAAGGTTGGAGAGTCCTGGTTAATACTCAGTGTCAGGGCCCTGACATCCAGAGATTACAGTATCCCACTGGTTCTCTTCATTCCACCAGGTTTCCGTAATGCCCACCTGCTGCCTCTCTCTCTGACCCACACAGTGGTGGTGGTGGTGGTGGTGGTGGTGGTGGTGGTGAGAAGGAGGATCAGTAGATGTCCCTGCCTACTTGCTCACTGGCTCTCTGTTAATGTCAAGCAAGCAAGTGGTAGCAATGATGAGAGCATGAGGAGAGTTAGCTGCTAGGGACAATGGCAGTGAGAAGGTAGAACTCATTGAGGGAGGAGTCCCATTCGGGTGCCTTGCTCAAGGACCCTTAAAAACCTGGAGCCTGCACTAGGGTAGGGCTTGACATACACTCTCTCCAGTTTTCTCTCTAGTTTCTTTCTCTCCAAAACACCCCTATTGCTCAGTAGAGGCCCGCCAGAATAAAGCTCACCTTTTAAAAAAACAACCCTGTAACTTACTAAACCCAATTGCTCAAGTACGTATTATGAGTCAGGCTTCCTGAGGATTAGGAAAGAGGGTTGAAAACAATGAAAATAAAGACACATAGATGTCTTTGCACATTTATTAGTAAAAACCTTCAGCTTTAATTTCAGCCACATTTTAAACAGAAACTCTTTGGTTAAAATAGGAATGCAGCAGGTTGAAAGGAAATAATTTCAAGAATTGGGGCTATACGTGCACCGACAGCGAAGTAGTTCTGTGGAGGCTACATGTGCTTGTAATGGGACTTGCACAGAAGGAATTCCTGCTGGATGTGCCTGTTATTTTATCACCGCACATTTGTGAAAACAAAGGAATGAAGTAGGCAAACCTGCTCATGTGAATCTGTTCTTAATTACGGTTTACCCACCGCCTCTTGCAGCAATATTCCAGGAAGCTCCAACTCAGTTTTATAAATGGTTCGTGTATCTGCAATGGCAGCAGATTTTTTTTTTCCTTCTTAATTTGCTCCCACATGAATGTACTGAAATGGATGCCTCATCAGTACGAAAGATGCACCTTTTTGCATCCAATTCCACTCCCAAGGACATTTATGCTGAGATGGGAGGGAAAAAAAGAACTCAACCCCCCAAGAAAACAAAAACAAAACACCAGACAACGGTACAGCAGCCCGAGCGCTGGGACTATTCAGAGATTCTCTTCCAATGTGTTGCAGTTGTATCACATGCCAAATTCACAGCTTAGCTGTGTGTTAAAATTAAGGGGGTTGATGTTTAACCTTAAAAAGGATGAAGATGCAGCGTGGTCATGCTCTTCCATTTGTTCTGTGTTTTAAGATTCTTGACATTCTGGCAAGCATTCCCAGCCTATTTGGATCAGTGGCCACATTTGGAATTTCGAGGGTATCATGGGCACTTTCACAAAATGGCTGCCACGAGAGGGCTTGCCCATTAACAAAATGGTTGCCATGGTGGGTGTGGCACCCAGAAGGCAAACTGCTGAGATGGAAAGAAAATTAACTTGCCCAAGAATCTATGTACAAGGCAGAGGTGGGGTCTGAGCTCCAAACACAAATCCACTCTTTTGAGCACACAGTTTTCTGCTCCAACACCCGTTTCACAGAAGGCAAAACTGATAAGGCTCAGAGGCAAGTAATTTGGCCAAGAAACTGAATAGAGGCCGGAGGTGGGGTCTGAGCCACAAGTGTGCAATTGCATATTTCCCCCACACAAAGCACAATAAAATATTTCACAGAAGGCAAACTGATGACGCCCAGAGAAACACACACACAGGCAAAACATAGACACACACCACAGCAAAGCTCCCACAGACAACAAGCAAAACACATACCACATACAAGTGCACATGCAAAAACCCTGGCAAAGCTCATACCATGGCAGCACAAACAAATCAGCTGACACCCCCCCCACACACAAAGGCAAAACACACACAAAGCACAGGCAAAACACTCCCTTTGCTCCCCAGGACAGGGCCTACCAATCCTTAGCTTACTCCCCCCCCCCATTCTCCTAACCTAAAGCCTATTTGCCCCCCTGCTATCCAAGGAGTAGGTAAATAAAATAGCGTCAGGCCCTATTTGTCAGGATACCCTACATGTACACAAGTATGTAATTCAGTTTTGTGTATTATTAGATGGTTCTATATGTCAGCCCTTCATACTTGCAATATTGTTTGCCTTTCTGGTGTATCCAAATATATGGTGGCCTCTTCCTCTTCGTCCTACTTCTACCTCTACATGGTCTCACTTTCCATTTCCATAGCAAAACAATATAGGGCACACTTATGCCACTCTTGTGGGTAGCCAGAAATCACTGTATGTCAGGACCTCACATCTGGAACTGTATCCACCTCTCTGGTATGTGTGCTAAACTTGACAGCTGGGGTTGTTAAACAATATGATGGCTAGCCCGCACCTTGCAGGATAATTTTTACTGCTGAAAATCATTGCAAGCCAAGCAGTTAACTGAATGTACATTCTGAGGAGAAGCAGGAAACTGGGTGGTCCTGCTATGTTTTTCATATGATGCTCAAGATCACTCAACTAGCAGGATTGTGGGGAAGCGGGAGGTGAGTTTATTTTGAGAGAACCTATTTGAAAACTAATTTGTCATATCCTGGCAGAGTGATTTAATGGTGAAACTAGAATAGCCCACTTACGACAAGTTTTAAAACATTTTCCAAATGCCATAGAAGTTCATATATGCAAAGTTCTGGGCTGATACCTCCGACCAAGGATGGATGGAAGCTGTCAGGCCTTGCAGGCTATGGTGCATGCAATTAGGTAATTTTAGACTCTGGACTTAAAGGTCTTATGCCAGTCCCCACCCCCCCTTAGAGGGTAATGTGTTTATTACTTCGCTTACTTCGAGATCCGGTAAGCCTGCCCTGCAGGGTTTGGGGCCCTCCTGCTCATACTGCAGAGTGGTGTCCTGGACTTCTGCCCCAAAGTCCTGCCCTGACAGCACCATGGCTTACAGGATTGGCCCTGGGCTCCAGCCCACCCTAGCTGGAAGGAGATGGGGTAGGAGAGGGGAATGGTTAGAGTGCAAGGGGGTGAAGGGTGTTTGTAAGGAACCATGGTTTTTTTCAGGCTATTTTCCAGGTTCCTAGATTTCAGTTTTGGATCAAGCGGATCCACAGTGGCCCAAGTGAGAGGCAGTTCACCACCACCACCACTGTTTATTTAGGGCCCAAAGCCCCTTCCTTACCATGTGTTGAGATAATCACATGACTTGGTTCATAATCCCCTAGGGCAGTGATGGCGAGTGCCCTTTTTGAGGCCGAGTGCCCAAACTGCAACACAAAACCAACTTATTTATTTCAAAGTGCCAACACTGCAATTAAACCTGAATTAAACCTGTTTTTAAACACAGCAATTAAATGTGTGTGTGAGTGTGTGTGTGTGTGTGTGTGTGTGAGAGAGAGAGAGAGAGAGAGAGAGGGGCCTGCCTTTCCTCGCCACTGCCCTCCTCCAGGGACCCGGTCAGCCTCCTGGCCCGCCGCGCCGCCACCCACGGAGCCTCCTGAGGCGGGACTTGGATGGACCAGCAGCCCTCCAGCCGCTCCGGCCTCTTTGTTGCCGGCATGCCCGGGTCACCCTCTGCAGCGCCGGGCTGAAAAAGAGCCCTGCGGCACCTGCAAGGTCGCTTCCCGAGGGGACGCACCTCGGGCTGAGGACGGGCCTAGTGCCTAGTTGATGGGTTGTAAAATGGCCTCAGAGTTGCTGGAGCTTGGGGTTGCTGCCTCACTTGCGTACAAATTAGCAGAAACTCTGAGAGGGGTGGCCAAGCTGAAGACTAGAGTCTGGCCAGGGTCACCGTTAAGGGATATCACTTTTAGTATTGCTTGAGTCTCCCAGCCTCATCAGCAGCTGCCAGATGGGATGGTCTTGGCGAATAAGATGGGTGCTGAACTTCATAGGAACATACATGGGAACATAGGAAGCTGCCTTGTACTGAGTCAGACCCTTGGTCCATCTAGCCCAGTATTGTTGACACTGACTGGCAGCGGCTCTCCAGGGTTGCAGGCAGGATTCTTTCCTAGCTCTACCTGGAGATGTTTAGTTGCTGGTAGCAAGAGCTTTAAGCTGAAATATGGTGGTGTTTTTGGCCCTGCTCCTTTGCCGTTGGTCCCACCAGTTTTGCCTTTGGCTCCACCCACCACTGAAATGCAGCCCTTGAAAGTTTCTCCAAAATGGAATTTGGCCCTCGGGCTGAAAGAACCCCTGGATTAAATTACGGTAAATTCCAGATCTCTCCACGATATATTGACTGGGTTCAGACAACATAACCCACACTCAAGGGTTGAGTGTAGATTGTCATTGAACCATGGGTTGTTGCTGAAATGTGGGTTATCTTGTTTTCTGAACCCAGCCGTGCTAATAAACCATGGTTTGTTAACCCTGAACAACCCATGAAAAGAACCATGGTTTGTTGTTGGGTTGTGAACTGTGGGTTGTTCGAAGTTAGCAAACCATGGTTTGTTAGTACGGCTGGGTTCACACAACATGATAACCCATGTTTCAGCAACAACCCGTGGTTCAATGACAACCCACACTCAACCCATACTCAACCCTTGAGTGCGGGTTATCGTGTTGTCTGAACCCAGCCATTGTGTTGCAGCAAGGCGGCTTACTTGTTAGTATGATTGCCAGAACCATCCCAATTTTTTTATTTTTTTTTGCTGCCTCAGACAAAGCAGCAAATGGCTCCTCCACAGTCTTAGTCAAGGTGTGTACTGCCCAAGGCCAGCCAGGTTATTTTGGCACCTGAGACAGAACACCCCACAAGCACCTTTCCCCCTCCCTGGCAGTAAAAATACAATAGCAATAAATTAAATAATTAATAATCTGCCGCCCTTTCATGACATCCAAAATTGGCTGCCGGAGGTGGCCGTCTCACTCTGCCTGATGGTAGGGCTGGCCCTGGTGCTTGCCTTCCCAGCTGGTCTTATCTACCCTGGATATTTATAAAATGTCAGTCTAAGCCCGTGTCCTTTGCCGTTTGCCATGTTTTGGTCATCCCACCCCCACCCCACCCCGTGTTAACTGCCATGTTTCTAGGGCATGCTGGCTATACATCTGGCACAGGAGCTCCTCACATGGATGACTGGTGCTCTCTCCAAGCCCTCGCACATGCACATGTTTGGCTAAAAACTGCCTTTAGCTGTGAGGAGGACGCAGGGATTATACTGGGGTGGGGGTAGAGTAGGGAAGAAAGTCTATTCTCCTCCATTTCTGTGCTGGCAGGGTGAGAAGAGGACACTGCTCTCTTCCTCCAAAATTAAATCAGAGCAATATGGCTAAAGCAGGACTCCTACAGATAGCACCTGTTGCTTCATCACAAACAAGTAAGTATGCTATTCCCCAGCATCACACGGCTGGCTGGGAGCCTCTATCTCTCTCTCTCTCTCTCTCTTCAGACTGTCACATGGAGAGAGAAGAGTTTGGGCTCTTGGCATGGATAGGAGGCCGCCTGGCAGATGCAGAGCTGTTCTTCAGCCAGAATTCAGGCAACACATGCAGAGGCTCCTTACCAACAGCAGGCAGGGCTGTGTTACCATAGAGCCCACACATCACAGAGACTCATTCTGCCTTTGTAGGGCACACAAAGCTTCCACTGAAAACCAATGTGCCAGTGCATAGAACATTCACCCAGGGCCAGACACTTCATTAAAAACAAGACAATAATGATAAAATCACAAAAATCTAGACAATGTTATCGGGGCACAGATCAGATTTCTGCAGTCTGTACATGCCACCCCCTCCCATCAGAAGTACACATTCAGGCTTGAAATGCTCAACAAACTAAGCCTTATATTTCATTCTGAGGTTTTCTGAAGGTTTTATATCTCTCTCTCTATATATATATCTATATATATATATCCTGAAACATGCCTACACAAGAGACATGTGAAATATTAGAGTGTTAGAGCTTAGAAATATTTGGGGGGTGGGGATATCCATACAGGATTTCCCTTTTGGATGCTATCTGTAGCATGGATTAGGTCATTTTCTACATGCCTCTTAGGACAAAAAAGGTCACATCATAATAACATGTTGGGTATAAGCAATTTGTGAAGGAATACAGGTAGAGAGTGACTGGGTTTGCATGACACGACAACCCATTGTGGGTTGCTACTCAGAATGAGTTGTCATGTCGTGCAAACCTGAACTGATTTCCCCATGGGCTGTTGTAGGGGTTATTTTACCCACGATGGGTAGTTGTTTTCATCTGAACCCAGGCGACCAACCCCATCGTGGGTATGGGAATCGGCTACAGAGCTGCTTGGCAAAAGCAGCAAAAAACTCTTGCTGCTCTTGCCAAGTGGCTCCTGGGTGACAGCTAGCTGTTAAAACTCTGGGTCCCTTTAAAAGGGGTTTTTTTTTAGGGCAATGGGTGTTTTTTGAGGACATATGGCTGTATATGACCCAGTTAAAAAAACCAAACCCATTGCCCAGTCAGAGTCCCTTAAAGGGACCTAGAGTTTTGATAGCTAGCTGCCAAAACTCCTTTTCCCTAGAAAAGGGTGTGTGTGTGCACTTTTGCACCTTCCTTAGCACCTAGAGGCTTGGAGGAAAGTGCAAAATGTGCACCAGCATGTGGACTAGTGGGGACGATGAGGATCTTGCCATGAAGGGAGTGTAAATTCCGAAACACCCCCTTTCTGCGTGCAAAGATCCCTTGTGCCTTTGTTTCTCTGGAGAGCTGAGGCTTCAAATCCCCGCACTCGCACGACTGTGAAGGCTCACGCACAAGTGTGGCTAAAAAAATAGTGCTTTTTGCACACTTTTTTGCACAACAACAACAACAACAACAATAATAATAATAATAATAATAATAAATGTTATGACAGCCATGGACAGCCCCTCCAAGAGGCTGTTGGTGGCTGTCAAAACGAGGACCGTGAAAGCCGGCTGTCAAGCCAGCTTTCATGATCTGGGGGGGGGGGGGGGAAGCCACAGCGATCCAAAAACGGCTCACAATCATGGCAGGGAGCGGGGAGATAACTTGGTCTTCCTGCAGTGTCCCCTGGGATACCTGCAGGAGGACTGAGCAGGAAGGAGGGGGAGGGAAGGAGTGAACAACCCATGGTGAGCCCAACTGTCTGTCAGACTCACCGTGGGGTGTTCACACGACAACCAACCCACCGTGGCTTATTGCCATGGTGGGTTAGCGTGACGTGCAAAAGCACCCAGTATCTTTCATTGGTAGGTCAGCATTTATACTCGCATTGAGCAGGGGGTTGGACTCGATAGCCTTGTAGGCTCCTTCCAACTCTATGATCTATGAAATCTATAATCTATGATGCCCTCCAGATGTGTTGGACTACAACTCCCAACATCCCCAGCCATCGTGGCCAATGGTGGTGGGGTGATGGTTGCTCACTTACCCAAATGACATCAACTGTTCTCCATCTATTTCATTATAAATAGAGCACAGCTATCATAACAACTGAATACACTATCACAATCAACACATTTCTTGTCCTATCCATCTGCAAGAATACAGGTTCAAGAAATTTGAAGACCGAGGCCTTTTTCCTATTAGATGGGGATATTTAAGTAATGTACCAATGAGTCTCTCCCAAGCATGCACACAAACTGTAGAAAACGGTTTGTGGTAAAAATTTATTACATACTACACACATTCCTGAAGTATACTTTTTTTGGGTAACTCCTACCTTTACAATAATTATGGGATTTTGTATTTGTGATCACTCTGGCAAAAAGCCTAGTTTTAACCAGTCCCCCTAACCACATCATTTTTGACTCTAGAATTTACCACTCTATATATACTTCCTTATATTTTCATGTTTCCATCATGTTACTAGAAAACAGCAGGATGAAATATGATCTCGCCTTAATTTTATGAACCCCTTTGATTAATGTGTTTATGTTGAACACTTCAGCTGCTGGGATGAATTTCTTGCACTCATCCAATCTCTACTTTTCATCTTGTTACTTCATCCAGAAAAATCTCAAGTCACATTTTCCGAAAAGATGTGGGGCTTTGGGCTTCCTTTTTTTAACCATCAGTTCTCCTGTTCCACATCAGAACTGGTGTGTGTGTGTGTGTGTGTGTGTGTGCACGCATGTGCATGGCACGCTTATGTATGAAGCTGCTTCCAATGTGGCATGAAGGAATTTGTTGTCTTAAAAAGAAGCTAGATCTCCCAGTAACTCCTGAACACATGTAGAGCAATGGGCTGCATGCACCTGCTCACCTATTAAAAGGTTGGTGCCATCAGCTTTGACGGAGCTAATCACTTGATTGGGGTGGGGGCTGAATCCACCCCCCCCCATTTTTCTTGTGGGATGGATCTGGTGCCTCCCAAACCAAATGATCAACTCTGTCAAGGCTGACAACGTTGACCTTAGATTGCAAAGGACTCTTTCTATTTAAATTACTCTCTAGACAGGCACTTCTGATGTTGCAGGCACTCCTTCAATACTAGCTTATTACGATATTATGAGGGCAGTGTTGGCTCCAGGTTTGTGAGGGCCCTTGGGCAAGATACCTGCAATGGGCTCCCTCCCTCAGTGAGTCTACCTTCTCACCACCATGGTCACCAGCTGCCACTGCTCCTCTTCCTCTTTCTAATCATTGCCAACACTTGCTTGCTTGACAGGCAGAGAGCCAGTGAACAAGAAGGCAGTGGTATCTACTGTTCCTCCTTCTCACTATCACTGTTGTCTGAGCCAGAGGGAGAGGCAGGTGGCTCATGCTGGCTCAGCTTGTCTGAGCGTGGAAAGCTAAGCAGGGTCAGACATGGTTATTACTTGGATGGGAGACCCTTCCTCTAGCATTGAGCAGGGGGTTGGACTCGATGGCCTTGTAGTTGTAGGCCCCTTCCAACTCTAGAATCTATGAAATCTATGAAATAAGCAGGTTGCCATGGTGAAGAGGAGCAAGTCCAGGGGGATTTTGTCAGTAGGCCCCTGCTGGGGTGTGGGCCCTCGGCAGTTGCCCAACCATGCCTACCATACGCCTCACAGCCTCAAACTGCACATTATGGGGATATGTGAGTGCTGCCAATGTGTGGGTGTGGAATGTGTGGGCAGCTGCCAACCTTAGCGTTTCCCTGCCCCTTGCAAAGGACAGTCAGTGCAGCTGAGTCCCCGCGGAGTTTTTTTCCATTACACATTATGGGGAAGAGGCAAGGTGGGAGATGTGGACCTGTAATGTGCAGTTTCCATAAAACCATGGCAACAATGGACAGATATGCAGTTAACAGTGCAATCCTATCCTATGTATGTCTACGCAGAAGTAAGTCTCTTTTGAGTTCAGTGGGATTTATCCCAGGTAATCGTGGTAATAGCGGTGTTCCCGAACTGGGTGTCCTCCATATGTTTTGGACTACAACTGCCAAAATTCCTGACCATGGCCCATGCTATCTGGGGCTGATGGGAGTTGGTCCAAAACATCTGGAGGGCACCAGGTTGGGGAAGGCTGGTATATAGGCTCTCAGCCTAAGGATACACACAAAAGTACAGTAACAGAACTTCACGTTTTCTGTTGAATGTCCTTCCCTTTCAGTGTTATATTTCCTCCCGGAAAGCTTTTAGGGATGATGGAAGAAGAGCCGGGAAAATTGTCTACTAGTTTCTTTACAACTATTGTATGTATAAAAGCAGAAGCTTGGCTTGTGTTACTGGGACTGTCAGTCCAATACCATTAATGATTAGTTCATAAAATCCCCGCTCATCAGTAACACACTGACAGATGGATTCCTTGCATTTCAGGTCATTCTTCCATTCCCCGTACTCAAAGGTCCATGTCAGTGTTGCAGGATTTAATTAGCAGCAGTGCCTCAACATCACTGAACTAATTACTAGTTTCCCAAAAGAAAGTGGGGGGGGGGAGAAGGGGAGAGAATATTCTTCCCTAAATACACAAAACCAACTCAATAATAACACACATCTTAAACACAGCTACAGAGTGACTTCTTGGCAGAGAAATAATAGATCTGATGAAAAAGTACAATGTTCATTTGTGGAAGTTGCTTCATAGACACACTTTCTCCATTAAGCCTTCATCTTAATCTGCCTTTACAGACTAAATTGGTTAGGGAAGGTTCTTGTCTCCTCAAGTCTTCTGTAACAGGGGACTACAGTAATCCAATTTACTGCTGCCTCCATTTCCAAACAAGGTTGTTACTATTAATGGGTTTTCATTATTAATGGGGCAGCATTTTTATGAGCAGATCTAAGTACAAAACTGCAGTTAAAAATATTTTTTTCAGTTAAAATTATCATCTGCATTGTTGTTGTTTTAAAAAACATTTTCCCCCCATGATTAGATCTCTGTACTGCAACCCCCAGCCCAATACATTATTGAAAAAGAGAGCCTAATTTAGGCTGCAGTTGAAAACAAGTAGAAGAATGGTCTCTCTATATGCAACCATGATTTTTTTAATTTTTTCTTTTTTCTGGATTTCTTCCTCCCCAGCTCTGCTTTGCAAAGTTCCCCCCCCCTTTTTAATCACTGCTATTTACAGGGGTGGAGAAGCACCAAATGTCCCTTCAGCACATATATACAGTCCTTTGCTGCTACAGACTTTGGTTACATAGAAACATATCCTCAATAAACCCAGCCAATGGAATTTAAACGGAACTACTTCAAAAACAGCTGTATCAGTGCAGACTGGAGGAGAGCTGAAATACAGGGGGCTGGCTCAGGGTATTTTACTGCCCTAGCCTGAAAATTAATGTTTTGCCACTTAGGCTGCCTTTCCTCCTGAAGGGTGTTCCTGATTCTGGCCCTATTCCATACAAATGAATGGTAAGAAGGGAAGGTGCTGCAAGTGGGAAAATCATGTGGGCAGCTGGACACACACTTGACCCCCAATCCCAGACTTTTGTGACAGCAAGATCTGGGACGGAGGATAAATTGTGGCTCACCAGCCCCTTGATTATATTCTATAGTCTCCCCCATTGTATGGAGCTAAGGAAAGGGTGATTGGAGGCAATGAAACCATAATTTGGGGTCAGGAGGGAGGGATTGTGTTCCTCCAAGAGGATTTCCCGCATTTAGCCAGAAGCCCCTGGAATCTGACTGCTCCAGACAGCAACCTGTACAGCCTGTTCCCTGTTGGGTTCAGCCAGGCCTGTTGAAATGGGGCATGGAGAGCGTATCTCCCCAGTTCCTTTAGTTTGCTCCATGCAGACCTGAAAATCTGATGTACTTGGCTCCTTCCTTGCTGCAGCCCTTCTGGTCTGCTCACCAGTAGTGATGGGGTGCCAGTGGGGAGCCACTGCCATACAAAAGCTGTATTATTGCACCGGAGAGGCAAGTAAATGTCCTTCAGATGTCCACACAGTCACAGAAGAAACACTTAGGACCACAGAAAGCTGCCTTATACTGAGTCAGACGGTAGGTTCATCTAGTCCAGTATTGCTGGCACTGACTGACAGTGGCTCCCCAGGGTTTCAGGTAGGGGTTTTCTCCAACCCTACCTGGAGAAGCTGTGGGTTGGACCTGGGACCTTCTGCATGCAAAGCAGGTGCTCTGCCACTGAGCTACGGCCCCATGGCCTGTTTTCAGTGGGCAGCTCCTACCTGGTGGAGTGCCAATCCCACAGCCCCATCCAGCTATGTGGTTCCATCATTCGGAGGCAATCCCCAGCTGCAAGGGATCCACTAACAGAAAAGAGGCTCCTACATGTGTGTGAGTACGTCCAAAGGGTACAACAGCAAGAACAAAAAAGGCAAGTCTCACAGTGGTACCAAACTATATAAGGAACTTAAATAAAAAATGCCAATAGCCTGATGTGTTTCGGTGCACACCGATGGGTTCCCTAGCACAGCCTCCCCCAACCTGTCGCCCTTAAGATGTGTTAGACTACAACTCCCATCATCCCCAGCCAGCATGGCCATTGTCCAACACATCTGGAAGTCACCAGGTTGGGGAAGGCTGCCGACATGTCTAAAGGGGACCATGAGGTCTGGCACTTTCTCACAGCGCATGAGGCTAGTGTGAGTGTACCGTATCGTTTGCTAGCCTTGTGGAAGAAGAAGCATGTGTGACAATTAGGGCATTCTGATAATCAGCTGTCATGTTTGGCTGTGTACTTGGGAGTTGGGACAGGAGAGGGATATTTTTGGGTTAGGGTTAGGACAACTGTTTGGGTTTGAATCATTTTTATCACTCCCTTCCACCTGCTTTTGTCTGGCAAATTCATCCTACCTATTCCTCAGTGGGAGCTTTCCTCCCATTGAGAATAGCTGGTGTTTCCCCAACTGGGACCAAAGCTTTTAAGACCCTTCCCTCTGTCATGGTCCCAATCTACCTTGACACTACACAGAGAGAGGGGGAGGGGGAGGGGGAGAGAGAGAGAGAGAGAGAGAGAGAGAGAGAGAGAGAGAGAGAGAGTGCTGGCCATGTAGCAAAGAAAAATCAACTGTACAAGGGCAAACTCTGTGACAAATATCACATCTAGTTTGGCCTTTACCTGCTGAGCTTCAAGAGTGGAGCTGCATTGTGCTTCTACATCCTCAATTCATGCTGCCACCACTTTCTTTGGCATCTGTCTCTAGCCACTGCCTGTCTCCTACCATTGTTTCCATCTCCTCACCCCAAGGGCTTATTCATGCATGTGTATATATCACCCAGTATCTTAAGAAGCAAAAACTAGCCATGTTGGCCATAAAAAAGAAAGAAAGAAGGAAGTCCATATTAGTGTAATATCTTTATTAGGACCAACTAAAATGCCACCCAGAATGGCCAAGCTTCTGAGATACCCAAATCTCTTCATCAGGCAAGATGTTCATAAAGAGGGGTGCTGGTGGGAAAAGGATAAAAACAAGCAAACCGCTGACTTGAGGGTGAAGTCATGGTGTCTGCATGATCAGACTCCCAAGATGGAGTGGGGAAGGAGGGATCTGCAGACATTCAGATTAGGCTCTAACAGATCATGTGGTGGTTAGAGCTGCTCCTGGGAGTGCTGGGAACAAGAAAGAAAGAAATGTTTGATCCCCCATTTTTGAAAATACGAAATCGAGCTGTTACTCAGAACTGTCTCCATCCTGGGCAAACACACAGACTCCTTTTATCGGTGGAATACAGAGAGAAACTAGACAGTGGTTACATTAAGCAAGCTGGAGATAATTTTAGATGATGTACTAGGTAAAAATAAAAAAAGTCAATGGAAGCCAAATTGGGTAGCTTCACTTAGTAGTTGGAGGGGATGAACCCTCCAAGCATTACGAGTTTTTCTATACGAGGCATTTATTCTGCACTCCTTACTCATGGTTGTTTATGGGTCATATAGACGATGTCATGATCCTGCAGTTTCACTTCTGTTTTTTAAGAGCACTTTCCTGGGGGATTTTTAGAGTGAGGAAAATGGGGTATTATTTCTGAAAGCGAAAGAAAAGGGTTTTTCCCCTGCTTGTGTAATTGCAATATTCTAATATAGCACAACACTACCTAGAGGTTATTTATTTATTTATTATTTATTATATTTATATCCCGCCATTTTTCCTGCAAGAAACCCAAGGTGGCTTACATAATCCTCCTCCTCCTCCTCCTCTCTGTTTTATCAGCGTTTTGTAGTGGAAAAGCTCTCTGTGTAGAGCTTGGATCTGAATTCTTTGATGAGACTTAAAATAGATATAGCGATTAACAGCCTTATGTAGAAAAGCTCAAACTCCCAGCTTCAGGTGGGGTAAAATCTTCACTTGGTGACTTGCTGCTGAGCTTTACTGATATGCTATCAGTAAAGCTATTCCAGCTAGTTATTAGAAAGTTGAGAAGAGCAAGCTAGCTATAAATTTAACACCGGGATGCATTAATTAAAGCAACAATATTCTGTTTTCAGACGTCACACCTAAATCCTTAGTAATAGCACAAAGGAAGAAAATATGTTGTGTTTGTTATGTGGAAACCAGTGGAAATTGACTCAGTGTGATGACTCACCCCAAATGGAGCTGTAACATTTAGCATTGCTCTCTGCTTTCCTATTTTTTCTTGAGGTAGCAGCAACTATCCATGTCAGTGTTGCCATGTAGATTATAAGGACTTTTCATAAGTGTCTCCCAAAAGCATGGCACAACAAATACATTTGGCTGCTTACTACAGAAGTAGCACATAATTTCTGTCTTCAACCATCTGGTGTTGAGAAGGGAGCTCACTGCTTGCTGAAGCCTCCTTTTCAGGCAGCATCTGCTGCCTCTTCCTGGGTTTCCTCAGAAAACATGTGTAGGCTGGATTGATTGACTGCGAGCTATTCCAGCTAGTTATTAGAAAGTTGAGAAGAGCAAGCTAGCTATAAATTTAACACCGGGATGCATTAATTAAAGCAACAATATTCTGTTTTCAGACGTCACACCTAAATCCTTAGTAATAGCACAAAGGAAGAAAATAATGAGTTGGGCTCAAAGGGTCCTTGAAGATTTGAGAAGGTGTCATATGACTGAGACCCCAGTGGGGGCAGAAAGTTCTGCAATCCTGCATCTGATGAACTGGGCTCTAGCCCACAAAAGTTTATGCCTCAATAGCATTTGTTAGTCTTCATAATACTGCAGGAATCTTTGTTGCCTTTGCTCTGACAGGTTTAGCATGATTACCCTTTTGGAATTTGTCCCAGAAATCATAGGATAGCTACAGAAAATACCCTGGATTCTGCACAGAGATAAGTATCAGCTTTTATTAAAGCTCTCCTTTTTCCACAGTAGAACTCAGAAGTGGGGGAAAATATATATTTATCTTGTTCCAGCCATGAACAAAGCAATGAGCCTCCTGGTCTGACTGCTGGAGATAGTGGTTTTTCAAGTGAAACCAACACACACACACACACACACACACGATACCAAAATAGATTAGCAGAATAGTAGGAACAGAACTTCCATAAAGAAATGAAAGTGAGCTATTAATACTATTTACTCACCTCTTTGCTTTGCTACTCGGTTTTGAATGTACAAGGAAACGTTTTCCAATTTTTCCTGTTTCTTGGTTTATGTTCTGCTGGAGGTTTCTTGTCATGGCAATTTGTATCTCAGTGTCAAATTAATTGTACCACAAAAAGGGCCAAAGTAAAACCATCATGGAATGTCTAAGATACTTTCTTTTTATTAAAAAAACAACAACCCCCAACAGGTACACAGGTTTCTGTGAAGGATCCTTTTTACAACTTGTGGTGGAAAGCAGAGAAGCGGGATCCTCTGGTTCCTGCAAGTTGCAAAGTGGTGCTCAGCTTTGTAGCCCAGTATATATTACCAGGTGGCTGTCCTGTGATATTGAGGCTGACCCAATCCAATTAATAACCCGTTTTCCCAGTGAATGTTCTTGAGAGTGGAAATCCAATTGTGTGTCAATGTGATTCTGTTCGTGGTGGGGAGAAGCTTAAAACCCTCTCCCTGGAGTAGAAAAATACTGCAGCTGCTCCCTCTCTGTGCCAAATTGAAAGGGGACCCAGCCTGAGGGGAAATGTGTCTGGAATGTCTTAATCCCAAAAGTATTATAAAATGAGGGCACTCTAGGGATTCTCTCAAAGCCTTTGCAATATGGAGAGAATGGACAATTGGGAAGTGTCCCTCCCTCTGGGTGTCTTTTGCCGGTTGGTGAAGACATTTCTATTCTGACAGGCTTTTGCTTGCTAAATGTCTGTTGTTGTTTTTTAAAAGGTTCATTTATCCATGGTATCTGCCTCTGTATTTTTTATTACCCTTGTATTTTTATTGTATTTAACGGAGTGTATGATTTGATATTGTATTGTGAATTTAAATTAAGTTGTGAGCCTGAATGAGTGGTGCACAGGCACTAGAAGGGAGGGGTATACATTTCTAAATAAATAAATACGTAAGTGCTTTTCAGCTATAGGCATCCCTGAACTGACACTGAAAAGGCAGGAAAGGTTCATGGGGGTAAATTTGGCCTAACTCTGATTAAGACTCAGAGGAAACATGTTCAAACAAGGACACCACAGCCTTAGAAGGCGTGCTCTTCATTTCAACGCCTTATTTTTAGTACCATAAAGCTTAGTACCATAAGCTATACTGTATGTGGGCAGAGGTGTTTTTAACTGCTCCATTGCTAAAGTATTTTGGTTTTGCACAAACTATGCTAAAAGCTATCAAATTATTGATATTTTGAAGACTTGACCTTCTGAGCCCGCCAATTCACGTATGTTTCTGCTTAATTCTCAGACACAATTCTGATATGGCAGCAAGCTATTTATTTGCTGACTGTACTTTTAAACTGTCCAATAAACAAAGTTTTCTGGGTGATGTTCTATATATTAAAAACAAGGTACAAATAAGAAAACAAAATAAAAACAGTGCAAAATAAAACCAAGATGAAACCAGCATCGAAGAATGAAACCATTATAGCTTCATAAAAACAGCAGCAGAATAAAGACACTAAAAACGGTTCTTAAATTGCCTGGGAAAATCAAAAGGTCTTCACGTGATGCTGGAGATACTGCAGTGACTGGTTTCGCATGACACAACAACCCATTGTGGGTAACTAGTCAAAGAAGATTGTCATGTCGTGGGAACTTGGACCACTTCCCGCAGGGTGGCTTATTTTGGGGCGACAAGCCACCCTGACAACCCATGGCTTGTTGTAGGGCAGTGATGGCGAACCTTCTTGAGCCCGAGTGCCCAAACTGCCAGACAAAACCAACTTATTTATTTCAAAGTGCCAACACTGCAATTAAACCTGAATACCGAGGTTTTAGTTTTAGAAAAACAACTCATACAGTTGTCCGAACTAATTAACATCTTTTGTCTTAAAAGAAAAACACAATAACAGGGCTTTCAATGATACAAACAGTTTTTTGTTGAAAAAAACATCAACTCAATTTTTTGTAATAGTACTACTACATTGTACACATAGCCTGAAGGTAATTTAGATAAACTTTTTAAATAATTAGGCGCATGTATTTTTGGATAAGGGATTCTCAACTTGTAATATGATTATATGCCAGACTGAAATTGTATGGGGCAAGCTTTACTCTGGGTCCTTTCCCTGCTTCTACAGGTGTTGGATTAGTAAAAGTAAAAGTCAACCTGTACTAGGATGAGCAAGATAAACAAGAAAACTAAACGTGCTTAACACATTTTAAACAACCTTTATGTCTTGGACTGCAAACACTGCATTAGGTAAAAGTTTGCATTGGGCATGCTTTTGCACAATTAATGTGATTTTTTTGCTCTTGCATGCATGCTGATAATTTGTCAAACTTGCTGTACTCATGTTTTTGCTGTACTCATGGTTTTTTTTGTTCAAGTCTTGGAGTCTACAAAAACACAAAATTTATTTAAAAAAGACAGATGAAGCACCTGCAAGGAACCCAAGCTTACATAATCCTCCTGCTGTCCATTTTATCCTCACAACAACCCTGTGAGGTAGATTAGGGCAGTGAAAAAAAAGCAAGACTTTGTGTGGCAAGAAGAGGGAAAAGGCAACTGAGGCGGTGCTGGCTAGGAGGGAACTAAGAGAACTTAGTTACAGAGAACTAATGGGGGGGAAGGGAGGGAAGAGGAGGAAGCGCTATGGGGGGGAAGAAAATATTAGTAGCATTGGCTGCAGGGGTTGGGCTGCCTTGAGAGGAAGAAGAAACGACTGGGGTGCGGAGAAAAGTGCGGAAGCAATATCGAGAAGGGGAGGCTGATAGGAAGAAGGCAGTGGGGGGGGGGAGAAGCGACTATTCAGGCAGGTAATTATTAAGGCGATTCAAACGGGGAGAAAGGAGGAAGGAGAGAGGAGCACGGGAAGGGAAGGGAAGGAATATCGAGAAAGGGAGGCTGATAGAAAGAAGGCAGTGGGGGGGGAGAAGCGACTATTCAGGCAGGTAATTATTAAGGCGATTCAAACGGGGAGAAAGGAGGAAGGAGAGAGGAGCACGGGAAGGGAAGGGAAGGAATATCGAGAAAGGGAGGCTGATAGGAAGAAGGCAGTGGGGGGGGGGAGAAGCGACTATTAAGGCAGGTAATTATTAAGACAATTCAAATGGGGAGAAAGGAGGAAGGAGAGAGGAGCACGGGAAGGGAAGGGAAGGAATATCGAGAAAGGGAGGCTGATAGGAAGAAGGCAGTGGGGGGGGGAGAAGCGACTATTAAGGCAGGTAATTATTAAGACAATTCAAATGGGGAGAAAGGAGGAAGGAGGGGGAGGAACACGAGAAGGGAAGGGAAGTAATATTGAGAAGGGGAGGCTGATAGGAAGAAGGCAGTGGGGGGGGAGAAGCGACTATGATGGTTCCCCCTGGGCTGTGGGATAGACGGAAACCCAACAGGTGCAGCTGGAAGCAGCGGGCTGCCCTGCAGCAGCATCTCCACTCACCGAGCCAGGTCTGGGAGCTTTAGCTTCGTGTGGCTGGCCGCCAGGCAGGGGAGCTTCGCAAGCTGCGCTGAGCACCGACGGCGAAGGCAGCGGCTCGAGGGCACGCGCGTCCGGGCGAGAGAGCGCCAGGGCCTCTCCCTCTGCCCGCTCCTTCTGGCGCCGCTGGGCTGGCTTGGGCTGGTGGCAGGGGAGCGAGCCGCGCCGTGACGAAGCTGGGTTGGGGCGCGCCCCGGGCGGAGACCGCAGCAGGGAAGCGGTGGGCCTGCGGATCGGGCCCAGGCACCTGTCTCCCTCCCCACAGGGAAATGGATCTGCACCCAGGCTGCGGCTCTCCCAGGCTGCCAACCAACGCCTGGGCTGGGGCGGCGTGACTTCCTTGCCTGGGCTGGGGCCGGCGGCGGCATGTCCTGGCGCCTGAACGAGAGGGGCTGCAGAGGCCCCTCTTCTCTGCTGGCCGGGCATGGGAGTTGGCCCAGCCGGCGCTGCTTTTGGAGCCCTGACCTGGGCGGGGCGGCAGGGCTTCCTCGCCTGGGCTGGGGCTGGCGGCGGCGTGTCCTGGCGCCTGAACGAGAGGCTGCGGAGGCCCCTCTTCTCCGCCGGCCGGGCATGGGAGTTGGCCCAGCCGGCGCTGCTTTTGGAGCCCTGACCTGGGCGGGGCGGCAGGGCTTCCTCGCCTGGGCTGGGGCTGGCGGCGGCGCGTCCTGGCGCCTGAACGAGAGGCTGCGGAGGCCCCTCTTCTCCGCCGGCCGGGCATGGGAGTTGGCCCAGCCGGCGCTGCTTTTGGAGCCCCGGCCCTTCCCCGGCAGAGGAGGCGGCCTGCGGGATGCCGGGCGACACGCGACGGCCAGGAGCAGCCTCTTCGCCTCCCTGCTCTCCAGCTCTGTGCCCCTGGCAACCTATGGATCGTGTGCCAGCAGAGTGGTCCCCACGTGCCAGCTGTGGCACGCGTGCCATAGGTTCGCCATCACTGTTGTAGGGGTTGTTGGACCCACGATGGGTTGTCGTGACATCTGTACCCAGGAGACTGATCCCACTGTGGGTTCAGGGAAGTGGCAAGCAAGCCACTCAGCAAGAGTGGCAAAAAAAACCCTTGCCAATCTTGCTGAGCCTGCCCGGGCTACCACTGGTGCCATCCTTAAAAATATATATATTAAGGCACCAGAAATGTGCACAAATATTTTTGTAATTTTAAAAAAATATTATTATATTTTGGTTGGTATTTCGGAGGTGTGCAAATGCACACCTCCCACTAGCCAAAATGCAGTCTTGCCTGGTCAATGTCCTAGAAAACGTCTCCTGTTAAAGTGCACCAGGCAATATCCATGGCCATTGACAAAGCAAGGCTGCAAATAGTTTAATTTGTTACTTTGCTTTTCACTTGACAGCTGTGAAATGGTGAGCTGTCAAGAGAAAAGCAAAGCTGCAAGGGGCTCTCGCCTCGCAAAAGGGGGTGACAAATAAGTCTCCCCCTTAGCAGCGCGATCCTCTAGTTTTTAAGTATTGCCTCAACAGTTCTCAATGCCCACCACCTTTTCCACAATTCCCTGAGCCTCTAGGTACTCTGGAAAGTTAAGATCTACAACCCGCCCCTTCTACGAAAACAAAGACTTTTGAAATAAGCCCGCTCCAGAATGAGGCTTCATTCGTGACTCATGTTTAGGAGATGCTGGAGACGCAGAGACTTTGTCTCCAGCATCTTTAAGTTATGTTTCTCTAAATGCTGTCATTATGAGCAGGGGGAGTGGGAAGGGAAGGAGAACAGTTCAGTGACTGACGATCCACCTTCTAATTCTAGTGCAAGTTTAATCAGGGGCTCCAATCACTGTGCTTTGTGGGAGGGCAAGGATGAATGAGACAGTGAGATGGCCATTCTCCCAATGCCTTGAGGCTTCACTATGAAAAAAAGTCTTAAACTGGTTTTCAATCCTCATAACTCCCTAGCCCCTGCACCTATACTTCTGAAACTTTGCAAGTTTCTTGCCTCCAGACACCTCTATGACGTGTGCCATTTCCATACAAATTGCTAAAAAGAAAAATTGGGGGAGAGAAAGGGAAGCAAATCAACGTCCCTCCCCGCCCCACCAAAATTGAGGACCCCCCTTTCACAGGAACCACTACACATATCCTTCTGAAACCTTATAAGTTTCTTACTTGGGGACATCTCTACAGTGTCTGTCATTTTCAGAACAATAGCCCAAAAGCAACATAGGGAAATAAGCATGTCCTCTTTTGGAGACCCTCAAAATATCCAGGCTTCTCTTGTACAAACCACCCTGTAGCTATCATTCTGAAATTTGCCAAGCTTGATTCCCTCATTAGGGGCAACTATCCCCGTGACTTTCATCAAATTCTGCCAAAAATATAAAAGTTCTCTTTATATATATATATATATATATATATATATAGGCACATAGGAGAAAGACCCCCGCACCTATTTTTCTGACATTTTGCAAGCGTAATCCCCTCCTACGGGACTACTATGCCGCAACTATCATCCAGTTCTGACCATGAGAAGAAATGTTGTAGCCATTTTTTCATTTCCAATGCTAGTCAGTGGGAAGCATAATGTCTTGGATTTCCGAACCTTGGCTCGAGTTTGGTACCAAGTTGATAGTGGACGGACTCCAAATTGGAATCTAACAGAGGCCTTTTTTCTTTTATTAACTCCCACCACCACGGTGGCTGGGGTGGAATTTTGGGCCAAAACGGGAGTGAGGGGAAAACTTAAATCCCCCCCCCCAAATCACCATGGTCCCTAAAGTAAGTAAGCCAACCATGCATAGCTCTGCTAGTGATTAGCAGAACGTTTCGTTTGGCTCTCACTCATGGCTGGCAGCAGTTTCCACAACTGTGGAAGCCCCTTTCCCCCAACTACTGCAGTTGCAAGAATTGCTGCCGGCCGCTCCTCGCTATTTCCCTGTACGGCCTAATTCATATTGTACCCTGTGACCATCAGGAGGGACTGTTTGGAATGAACCAGCCCTTAGTCTCTTATGCATTGATTAATGAAGTCAGCTATATTGCTGAATCCTAAAATCAATGCCAATTTGTAGCTGGCAGGAAGGAGCAGTTGGGCACCTACTTTCATGATCTGGTTGTTAGGACAGATGTAAAGATCTGCTCTGTTCAGTTAAGTCAAATGTCCATGTGCATGTTAACCAATCATTTTTGACAGCTGCAGTTAATCTCTATAATGCTTTAATTAATCTGTTTGCTGATTCATAACCTGTGACGGTAAGTTTTGGCATGCTGGAGATCACCAGCGATTACCCAGATTCCTGTTGACTGCTTCCTTTCCTCCTTCCCCCAACATCCTGAAGCACAAGCTCGCAAGCACACACCTCAAGATAGCTTAATGCATTTAACATGTTTGGCAATCTCAGTTCTGAATTCATTTTCTTTAGATTTATAATTCCCTCTCTCTGCTGCCTCCCATGCTGCGCTTGGTCTTGTTTTCTTTGTGGTCTTGGCCACCAGTGAGAAGTGGTGGCCCCCTTAGGCCTTTTTATTTTTGGCTTTTCCAGCAACAGGCATGGGGGAAAGTAGCTGATGATTTATTAAGATCTAAGAAGCGATTAATTTGTTCATTTGGGAGCCAATGGATTCCTTTGCCCTTTAGCAACCTCTTGCCTATGTATGAGCTGGTAACTCATGGTTTTGTTGAGAAATGGGTAATCAAATAAGCTGGAGCTTGCAAAAGGCAAAATATTCCTTAAGCAGCTCAGTTCTATGCATATTTACTCAACAGGACTTACTCCCAAGTAGGTGTGTATAGGATTTCAGCATTAATGAATCATTTAAAAGCAATGTTCTGTTCTGGGGTAGGTTATGGTGGGGACCAAAACCTACCAAAAAACCTACCAAAAAACCAAAGTGCTTCATCAGCAAGTGCAAGCCAATCCTTTGGTGATGCCATCTATCCAGCTTGGCGGGACAATACTGGAAAATGTCGATCATTTTCTCTATCTTGGCAGCTATCTTTCTGTTACAGCTAACATCGACAGTGAAATCCAGCATCGTCTGAGCTCCGCAAGTGCCGCATTTTCTCGAATGAAACATAGAGTGTTCGAGGATCGGGATATTTGTAAGAAGACCAAAACACTGGTTTATGAAGCCATTGTATTACCAACTTTATTGTATGCCTGCGAAACATGGACTATCTATAAACGTCACTTCCACCTCCTTGAAAGGTTTCATCAACGTTGCCTCCGGAAAATCCTGCAAATTACTTGGGAAGATAGGCGAACAAATGTCAGTGTACTGGAAGAAGCAAAGACTACTAGCATTGAAAAAATGATCCTTCAACGCCAACTTCAGTGGACCGGTCATGTTGTTCGAATGCCTGACTGCCGTCTCCCAAAGCAGTTACTTTACTCCCAACTCAAGGATGGAAAGCGGAATATCGGTGGTCAATATAAGAGGTTTAAAGATGTTCATAAGGCTAATCTAAAAAAATGCAATATAAACATCGAAAACTGGGAAGCTCTGGCCCATGAACGATCTAAATGGAGGTTGGCCTTTCACAAAGGTTCCATGGACTTTGAAGAAGCCCGAGTGCAAGGTGAAAGGGAGAAACGTGCTAAGCGAAAAGCACGTCAAATGAATCCTTTACAGGACCATCTTCTATCTGGTAACCTGTGTCCTCACTGTGGGAAGCTGTGTGGATCTAGAATTGGCCTCCACAGTCACTTACGGACCCATCGCTAGAGTCTACACAATCTTCTTTAGAATCTCCTCCTTTTATCCCGGAAGACAATCTTACTCGGTCACGAGTGATCGCCTGATGGATGGTGGGGACATGATAGCATTTCATAAGGGGGAATTATAATGTATTTCTGTTTCATAAAAACTTTAGAGACATGCTATAAATTTAATGAGAGTTACTAGTCCAAAGTAAATTTTGGCTTCATTGGCTCTCATT
Source organism: Shinisaurus crocodilurus (assembly GCA_021292165.1). NCBI lineage: Eukaryota > Metazoa > Chordata > Lepidosauria > Squamata > Shinisauridae > Shinisaurus > Shinisaurus crocodilurus. The sequence continues at coordinate 136,856,672 of CM037880.1, forward strand.
TCATTGATTTAGGGTTAATTTTACTCTCTTTTTTACATTAGTAAGATCATTAATCTATTGATTCTTCATGCCATACCTTGATGACACTATTACACATGAGAACAAAATGTTAATTGTCCTAATTAAGATCAGTACAGTTTGATAACTTCTATTTAAACAGAATATATAAAATAGAATATAAGTAAAAGTCAAGATATTAATAGAGTGTGGGTACGGTTTATTTAGGTAAGGTTACTATAATTATGCATAGCAATGTAATTCCAGTATTAGATTAACGAAACCCAGAGTCTTCTGTTGCATTGATGAAGGTGCGTTCACATATGACCATTTTTTAATGGTAATTTGAATTCTTATCTGGCAGTTTAGTGGTTTGAAATTTCTAACTTAATCTGAACATTCTGAATGATAAACTGTGGATCGGCTTCTACCTTAAATTCTACACCAAAGGTGCACAACCTTTTCAGCCCCGAGGCCGCATATGCGCACACCCTTACACGTATGCGAGCACACTTGTGCACACATACACCATGTAGAGAAACACAAACACACAAGCCGGGGGGGGGGTTTCTCTTGCTAACACTAGCAAGGGAAACCCTTCCCTTATCTCCAATCTCTCATCAGATGAATAATTGTGGCAGTGCTGCCTGGGGTTTGGGAGGTAAGAGAAGCAATTCCCTTCCTAGCACTAGCGATGGAAACCCTGGGGTTTCTCTTGCTAGCGCTAGCAGAGGCAGCAGAGGCAGCAGTAGGGGGATCTGGTGGGCCGTCAGAAACAGCTTGATGGTCTGTCTGTTGGCAGCACTTTTTGTACCCCTGTTCTACACAGCTGAGATATAGCTATCCCTTTGTGCATTCTAGTTTCTGAAAAAGTTTTGTGTGACTCAAACATTGACAGCAGTATAGTGTTCTGCTCCTCCTCCTCTCTTACCTGTTATAGGGTGAAACAGCGACCAAACTTTATGTTTGTTTATTTAATTTATATCTCGCTTTTCTGCCAAAATGCATTCAAGGTGATTCACAAAAAAATCCAGACTAAAAAGCAAAAGCTGAATTGGTTGTGTGTAAATTTGCCTTGACATTAAAAAAACACAAAAAAACCCCCTAAAAGCAGCTGCGAGAGGCTGTATGTTTTCCCCCACGGGGGGGGGGGAGCAGCCTGAGAAGGCAATTTTGGGCAGGTAGATCGCCTGTGGGGAGAGGGCAAGATAGGCTCTTTCTGTACTCTCCCTGCCCCAGTATTCAGATCAAGATGGCAGCATCCCATATGGCTGCTTTTTGCTTTAAAAATCAGGGCAAAGTTACTGTGTGCAAAGTTTAGTTGGCCCTAAGAGTACTGCTTGTTTCAGGTGGGAGCAAGGTTGGGTGAAGGGATCCGGGCGGGACCTGGGATGGGAGAAGTTGCGGCTGCATCCTCTTTTTGTCACTGTGGAGTTGTTAGTTTATTTATTTCTTATATTTATATCCCGCCTTTTTTCCTGCAAGGAACCCAAGGCGGCTTACATAATCCTCCTTCTCCTCTCCATTTTACCCTCACAACAACCCTGTGAGGTAGGTTAGTCTGAGAGTCAGTGACTGGCCCAGAGTCACCCAGTGAGTTTCATGGCTGAGCGGGGACTAGAACCCGGATCTCCCGAGTCCCAGTCCAACACTCTCATCACTACGCCACACTGGCTCTAGTTAGCCACTGTTTCTGGGTTGTGACCTGGCAATCCTAAACTTCTGTAATGTAAACTACTTTCATTGCCTGTCAAGAAGATTAAGGTCACAATCCAAACTAAACGTCAGTAAACTTTAAAGTAAATGGGCTTAGACACACTAAATTCTGTGCTGGATTTTGGCCTTAGTGTGCAAGCTGGCAATGTATCATCACATAAGCTTGCAGTTGTGCACATACCTTAGAAGTAGTATTATGCATGAGCCATGGTGACATCTGTAATGCACAGTAGTCATCATGGAAACAAGCTGGTGGCTCAGCTTAAATTGTCTTGATTTTTGTGGGACTATTTCTTTTTTTTTATAAAAAAAAAAATGCACAGACATTTTCATAAATGAATTTTCATAAATAATCCAACAACAGGCCATGGGTTATTTGAGAGCTGTTTTCCCTTCAAACAAGCCATGCCTCCTGGGTTCGGGCAACACAACAAGGGTGGGCAATTAGGCAAATGATGCCTGTTATGCACTGACATGCACCACAGCCTAAACAAGCCATGGTGGCTTGTTTAAGCAGCAGTGATTGTGCAAAGCGGGTCAGTGTCTACCACCACAATACAGCAGTATTTCACACTCAGAACTATATTAGTAGAACAAATGTTCAACAAGAAGCACCAGATGGTTTAGCGAACAGGAAATGGATCATTCCCCTCTACGTTCACTGGCTGAGTATTAAAACTCAAGCTCATTCCTTAAGACTTTCATCCTTGTAAAAATCGATCCCTGTTGAAACAGCTTAAATTAAGTATTAAGTAGATGTGTGTTGATAGCTGGCCAGTATCAGCATCTGCTGTGTTAGAGACCAAAAGTCTCCAATATGAGTTTAAAAGTCTCTAACAAGGGGATCCCCAACATGGTGCCCATGGGTTCCTCCAATGGCATCCACGAAGGGGACCCCAACGTGGGGCCTGCAGGCATCTTTATTTATTTTTTTAAATATTTTTTTGTTTTTTTAATATATGTACATTGATTTGTATGAAACGCGTACAACTTTCTAGCAGCAATACATAGGCTTCAACAAAAGTGGGCCAAATATCCAAATAAGTATACATTTGAAGTTGGCATCTATATGCTACCCATTCATATATTGAAAGCGTTGTACGGTCCTCAATCCATTGCATTATAGGAGGTGAGTGTTTATCCTTCCAGTTTTGTAATAACAGTCTTTTAGCTGTCAAAAGGACGCAGTGGATCCATTTCCCCTTCCATTTGTTAATTTCCATGAAGCAGGTAAATAATTTAAAAGAGTGTGTACATTAGTGAATATTAAAGGCTGTTCTAGTACAAAATTTATCTGTGTAATAACCGCCTCCCAAAAACCTTCTCAATGTCTCAGCTACTGGACACTGCCAAAACCTATGTTTAAAAGAAGCATTAGCTGTATTGCACTGCCAGCAATTAGCTGAATTAGACAATCCCATATTAAAGAAATGTTGCAGTGTCCAATAGGCACAAAACAGAAGTTTTTGCTGAATAAGATGCAGGCTAAGATCCATAGACATGACATGTAGACGCCAAAGAGGCGATCCAGTGATTAGGTATTTTGTGGTGGTGCCCACCGCAGTATTTCAAATTCCCAAATCTGCCCACACGTCCAAAAAGGTTGGGGGCCTCTGTTCTAATGAGTTCAAATTACAGTATTCTAACCATTGAGTAAACTTTGGCAGACTTGCTTTTGGTTGATAATAGATTGGGTATGCTTCTGTTGAACGTGTTGTAGAAGTAAAATTTGTCCAGGCTTTAGTTTAAACAGAAAGGCCTGGAAGTCAGACCTTTTCCTTGACCTTCTGTAGATTACAACCATGAGGGCAAATCACCCACCTATTGATTTGCCTAAGCCCTCTTTCCTGCTTATGCTAAAAGTACTGTGAGCCAGTATCACCTTGGGATTATCACCTTGGGAAAGGCTACTGATTAGCATGATGGCTGGAAGATGGGCAATACCTGATCTTTTGTTTTTGTTTAAATGTCTCCTTTTGAATTGTCTCTGTTTCCTGTACTGACTCAATTGTCACCTGACCTCTACATGATGCTATGTAGTATAAATGGAAATGTCTCCCTTGTGTTCTTGTTGGCATTCCTGACTGTGCTCAGATGCCATCCGTGAATTCACTAATAAACTTTCCTCTCTAAGAACCTCTTAAAAACACAACGCAGTAGATCAATTTTTCCACAACAATCTTGGTGCCGTGACTCGGATCGCTTCAAGGGACTGGACCTGCCTGAAACAGGGAAACACCACTGAACTCCCAGGCGCCAAACCCAGGTAAGAGACCTTTTGAAATCTCTTTTGGGTTTTTGGTGTGTGTCCTTCTGTTTCTAGCAGACTATCCTTTCCCTCCAACGCGATCTGAACTTTGAGTCCATGAGGTTTTAGAGACGAAAGAAATTTCCTATAGGATTGTATGCATGTCTGTGAAAGTATGCTTGTTAGATTTATGAGCTGTTGACCAGGGCTGGGACTAGGCGAAAGCATAACCTCGTGCCCCAACAGACAGACCCTTTTCCCTTTTCCCAATTTGCCCAGTACCCATGGTTTTACTGTGTGGAAAAGGCACATCTTCCTAAAAAAATCTCACGGATGAGTATGTATAAGTTGCTGACCAGGTCTGAGACTTAAGCTGAGTCAAGACGCCCTGAACCTGTTCGTGAGGGGAAACCCAATGATCGGCAGTGTTTCAAAAGCAAGTGGGCTCAGTGGAACCTCGTGACCCAGTGACGTGTGACTGTTCATGAATCTGCTGATCAGGACCAGGACTTAAACCACATACTAAACCAGTGTGTGGTGGAACCCTGTGTCACAGTGGAGCAAGTAAATCCCTTTTCCCATTTCCAAGACTCATGAGTCCCATTTGAAGTCATAAGACTGACTGAGCCGACAAAAAGGGATTGTGCCGCAGTTGAAAGACTGAGTGAGCCGATCAAGGTGTTGAGCCGCTGTCTGAGACTCAAATGAGGAACATCCCTCAATAAGTTTGCCCTGGATGAGTGTCCTGTATGAGTGTGAGGAATAGGGGGTGCAAGATCAAAGGAGATCCCCCCCAAAGGGAATGCTAGCATGTTATAGGTACACACCTTATGGCCATAGGTAGGTGTGTAAATTTCTCGAGAAATGGAATGTCATGACAAAAGGATGATCCTAGTAAACAGTTCCCACTGGGAGGAATGTTTGACTTGGGACAGGATAGTGCACTTAAGGGGAGCGCTCGAGTCATGAGGAAGTAAGGTACCTCAGACTCAATGGGAAGTGTATTTTAATTGGTATGAAGAAGCTTCAAAACGCATGCATGAATCCAAGCTTAAAAGCTTGAAAGATTCAAATATATATATTAAAAGATCAACTAAAATTTAAGCAGGCCTGCAGCCAACCACCACCATTGGCTCCTTTATATCCATTGCTAGCGAAGAAAAATGATTTTTGGGAAGAAAAAGCAAGATGATTATCCTTACCTACATGAGAAGACCCCAAAATGAAGATGAAAGTAGAAGGTTTTCGCATGATGATGCTGAAACTACCCCAGTGGCCACTCCTTCACCCTAACCCACCTCTGCCTAGCCAGAAAGAGCAGTTAACAGAAGGAACTAGATGCCCAGAAAAATTAAGAACCCAGAAGCAACCACCTTGCCTGGCTCTGTTCCTTCTCAAAGACTATTAGTCACCCCAAATTATGGGTCAGTCACCCTGGCTCCACTAAGTAAGAGGTACCTGCAAGAGATAAGACTCTAGTGGCTGTCCATGCCCCATAGACACCAAGAGATTTAAGGAATATAGTAAAATAATTTCCTAACTTGTGAGAAGAACCAGTCAAATTCAAGGAAGAATTTGAGACTGTAATTATTTATATCCCTACCTAGATAGACTTAAATCAATTACTTAAGGCTTGTTCTGCCAACAGTAGTCTTAAGAAAAAAAAAAAAAGAAAGAAAGAAAAAAAAAAAGAAATAGCCAGTAACTGATCCAAAGTTTAATGATCCTATTAAATTGATAGAGATGCAAATGAAATTACTTGATGCGCTTCTATGAGAAATCAGAGTCAAAGCAAAGAAGTTAAATGTTCTACAAATTGAAGGCTTCAGCAATGAAATATTCTAGAGATGCCCTTACTACAGTAGTGAAACCTAAAACTGACTAGATCAAAATTAATACCTGTAAATAAAAGAAGTATTTTTGAGATTTTTGAGAATAATAAGAGATGCCAAGAAAGAATGCCCCTCATACTATCAAGAAAGCATTTGTTGCAGGACTGTTACCTAAAGTAGGAGAGCAGCTGAAGACAGTATATGTAGGATGGCAAACTGCAAACCTGGCAGATTTAACCAATTATGCCAACCACTGCATGGACATCCTAAATAAGAAGGAAAAAAAAAAAGAATGTATAAGTTGATTAGCTTGCAAATCCAACAACTAGATCTAAAGAGAGGCAAAAGAAGAAGAAAAAAGTCAGTGAGTGCAGCTGTCCCTTTAAAGTAAAACCCCTGCCTGCTTGTCCCAGTTGCCACATTCCTAATAGATTAGAAGCCAAACACAAGATCTAAGAATGCCAAGAAGTACTCAAAGAACCCTGTGTTGTGTTAAAGAAAAACAACAATAACAAAAACGTTTGTAAGCTTTTTGTGCAAAGAGTTCCTGAGCATAAGCAAAGTTTTGGTGCCTTTTGGAGTCTCCACCAGTCCTGTGTTTAGTGAAGAGAGAGAGTGTGCTCGCTCCTAACCAAAGCACACACTTCCTCAGATCTGAACTAGAGGTGAGAAGTCCCAAAATGAGAAGAAAAAAATATTTGTTATAGCTGCTAGAAAAAATCAAACAAAATATTTTAAAAATGGCAGCAACACTCATGAGTGTTTGTGGCTGCATTCAAGTTTTGCCTTTAAGTTTTAGTGCCCAGTTTTGTTAGAGTGGGCTTCCCTGAATTTTACCCCTCCCCTCTTTAACACAATCCATGCTTAGTTGGTTTTTTGCCAAAGGCAAACCAACAAGGCATCGTTGGTTAATTTGGGCAGTTTAATTTCAGAATTTATGCTTGGCTAGTAGCTTTATGGCAAGCTAGCAGAAAACTTTTGTTAAAATAGTATTTGGGTGCAACACAGCACAGTAGCACCAAGATACTAAAAGAATTGAAATTCCTGTTTCACTTTATTGTTATTAGGCTGGTTTTCAAGAAAAGTGTTCTAGTTTAAATTACACAAGTGCTCCCTTTGTGGCTCATGCTGGCTCAGCTTGTCTGAGCGTGGGGGGGTTGGACTCGATGGCCTTGTAGGCCCCTTCCAACTCTATATCTATGAATCCCATCACAGTTGCCACTGCATTTTAAAATTGCAGCTTCTAATTGCTAATAGTTTTGGCATCCCAGTATTTTTAAACCTTTGGTTGCATAAGTGCCTTATTTTTTTTGGCTTTGTTGTGTTTTAAAAGGTAGCATTTGGTTAGTTTTCTAAAGCTTGGTTTGCCTTGCTAAAGATTTTTATTGTTAACCCCTCCCGACTTCTTGGCAAAAGACAGGCAAGCCTAAGTTCAAAAGGTAAATTTTTCCTGCATTTATTTATAGCAATGTCACACCTGAATTGCAAAATCTTGCTGCTATCCAGAATTTGACCCCAGAAAATGGGGGGGGGGGAGAGGGACATGGAAATTTGGCAAATTGCTTTCTCTCTAAAGACTCTATGGCATCATTCGGACGGCCGCCTAGTGATGCCCAGAGTTCTTTTCCCTAAATTACTCACATGCTCCATAGACTTGTCGCATGTGAGCAAAGGGGGGATCATTGAATTGTTTAACAAAGATTGGTTTGGATTAAATTTTACATCTGCAGCAACTCAGTCCTGTGCCCAGTGTGCGGTATGCCAGGCTCATAACAGTGGTAAGCCTGTAAAAATAAATAAATAAATAAAATAAAAAAAAAACCAAAATGAGCATGCACCCCACACCCTGGGGACCTTTTGTAAACATACAAATTGATTTTATTGAAATGCCCAAGTGTTGTTCCTATCAATATGTTCTTGTAGTTATTTGTATGTATTCTAAATGGGTTGACGCATACCCTTGCGTGAAGGCTGACACCACAACAGTAAGCAAAAAAAAAAAAAAAAAAAAAAAAAGCTAAAATAATTGATCCCCAGATTCAGAATACCTTGCTCCATAAACAGTGACAGGAGATCACATTTTACTGGACAGGTGGTAACAGAAGTGTGCAGGACACTAGTAAACTTGACCTTCACCAACAGACCCTTGTACTCTAAAGGGTCCAGTTGTTGCAAGTTGTTCCTACATTGGGGGAAATGGTTTTACATGCAACAAAACACAAAATCAGCCCTCCACATTTGTAGGACAAAGTCAATGTAAGCATTATTTTACCCCTCACAGAGATTGGAGAAATAACCATACTGCCAAACCCATATTCTGCACCAATTATGGAAATTAGTTCTCCCAAAGTAATCAAACTATGGGCAATTCTCTTAAATGTAGTACCTGGAAGAGTTTTAATGATAAACTGTGGGACTGTACCCTTACAGGGAAAGGGCAGTGTTTTCGCAATGCCACAATGCAAAATAGTACTGCCAAAGATGACATTAGACATGGTGTTTGCGTCAAAAGGTGGAGTATGCGCCTTGATTGGTCAAGAGTGTTGTGTGTTTATTCCTGATAATTACAATCAGAAAAGATATGTGAAATTGCTTTTGTTGCCCCTGACAAAAGCCTGGAAATATGGTCTTGGCTAACAAGCTGGATACCAAACCTAGGAAGTTGGGGTAGAGCAATTGTTCATGGATTGCTTGTATTTGTTGGGTTTTATATATTATTGTTGTTAAGCAAGTGTTGTTTTACTACATGCAGCAGAAGCAAAAGCTCTGTATTGACTCAGAAAAAAATTGATGCTTGAAAGGATTGATCAAGAGAGAGAAAAGGTAAAAGAAGCTTTAGATGCTGAATATAACAGTTACAAGTGTTAGTTGTGCTATAAAAGCACAAAATGGGGGAATGTAGAAGTAAAATTTGTCCAGGCTTTAGTTTAAACAGAAAGGCCTGGAAGTCAGACCTTTTCCTTGACCTTCTGTAGATTACAACCCTGAGGGCAAATCACCCATCTATTGATTTGCCTAAGCCTCTTTCCTGCTTATGCTAAAAGTACTGTGAGCCAGTATCACCTTGGGATTATCACCTTGGGAAAGGCTACTGATTAGCATGATGGCTGGAAGATGGGCAATACCTGATCTTTTGTTTTTGTTTAAATGTCTCCTTTTGAATTGTCTCTGTTTCCTGTACTGACTCAATTGTCACCTGACCTCTACATGATGCTATGTAGTATAAATGGAAATGTCTCCCTTGTGTTCTTGTTGGCATTCCTGACTGTGCTCAGATGCCATCCGTGAATTCACTAATAAACTTTCCTCTCTAAGAACCTCTTAAAAACACAACGCAGTAGATCAATTTTTCCACAACAGCCTATGTCCACAAAGGCCCTCAAAGACCTTTCGTTCTTCACCCATAGTACCAGTCAATGCTCCAGCTTATGGCAGCTGACACTGTTGTGGAAAAATTGATCTACTGCGTTGTGTTTTTAAGAGGTTCTTAGAGAGGAAAGTTTATTAGTGAATTCACGGATGGCATCTGAGCACAGTCAGGAATGCCAACAAGAACACAAGGGAGACATTTCCATTTATACTACATAGCATCATGTAGAGGTCAGGTGACAATTGAGTCAGTACAGGAAACAGAGACAATTCAAAGGGAGACATTTAAACAAAAACAAAAGATCAGGTATTGCCCATCTTCCAGCCATCATGCTAATCAGTAGCCTTTCCCAAGGTGATAATCCCAAGGTGATACTGGCTCACAGTACTTTTAGCATAAGCAGGAAAGAGGCTTAGGCAAATCAATAGATGGGTGATTTGCCCTCAGGGTTGTAATCTACAGAAGGTCAAGGAAAAGGTCTGACTTCCAGGCCTTTCTGTTTAAACTAAAGCCTGGACAAATTTTACTTCTACAAGGCATGATTGCCGTTTGTGTTATCTGAAAAACTTTTAAGTCTCAGGGCCAAAGAGCTTGAATTGACTAAAGTCAACAACAAAAATATTTAGGGATAGACCTCATTGCATAGAGTCATCCCACTTGCCATAAATAAAATTCAGCGTGACATTGTTTGCTTTTTTTTGGTGGTAGCCTTTAAACACTACATTAAATGGGACAATGTGGAGACATGCAACCTTCTGACCTTTCCCTGCATAAATCTCTCTGCCTTTCCTACCCCCTTGCCTGTTGCTGTCTCACGCATTGAAGCGTCCTGTGTAATACAGATTGTAAATGCTTAATGGACCAGGACTGGGGAACCTGCTTCGCCACTATGTTACACCAATTTTTATTACTGCAGAGCAATAACATGACTCCACTGGAGTTATACCAGTGTTCAAAGTAGTGAAACACAGGGAGGCATTAGATGCCATGGGTGAAATACCAGCTCCGTGGAAATCAGTGGTAAAACCTAAATGTTTTATTGTTTTTCTCCCCTTCCGTTGAAGCCTTTGAGAGGTATGGTCAGAGTGCTTGTGCAGTATGGTGGCTAAGAGACAGAATTATGGATCCGGAGATTCAGATATGACCTCTGCAATGCACTCAGTAGATGGCCTTCGGCAAGCTACTCTCTCCACCTTGGTCACCTGCAAAATGAGGATAATCAGCCTACCTTGCAGGGCTGTTTGTAAGGATCAGAACAAAATATGTGATTTACCAGGGGTAGGCAGAAGGTAGGTCTCCAGATGCTTGGGACTTCGACTCTCAGAAACCCCTGCCCAAGAATGCTGGGAGCTGAAGTGCAAAATATTTGGAGATCTACTTTCTGCTCACCTCTTCTCTAAACACTATATAAATGCTAATCATCATTATTAGAATTTATTTATTTATTATTATTTATTATTTACATTTATTTATCGCCCATCTGGCCGGCAACCGGCCACCCTGGGCGATGTACATAAGATAAAAACAGGATAAAATACATTTAAAACAGTATAAAATTTTAAAATCTTAGCCCACCCCATATTCCCGCTTGAACAGCCATGTTTTTAGTGAGCGGCGGAAGCTCAGCAGAGAGGGGGCATGGCGGAGGTCACTCGGGAGAGAGTTCCACAGTACGGGGGCCACCACAGAAAAGGCCTTCTTCCTAGTCCCCACCAGTCTAGCTGCTCTGGCTGAAGGGACAAGGAGAAGGCCATCTGTGGCAGATCTTGTTGAGCGGCCTACTTGGTGTTGCTGGAGACACTCCTTGAGATAGACTGGACCGGAGCCGTATAGGGTTTTAAAGGTCAAAACCAACACCTTGAATTCAGCTTGGCAAGCAACTGGTAGCCAGTGCAGCTCCTTGAGCACTGGAGTGATGTGATCCCGCCGGTGACTGCCTTTAACCAGGCGAGCCACCACGTTCTGTACCAGCTGTAGCTTCCGAACCGTCTTCAAGGGTAACCCCACGTAGAGCGCATTACAGTAGTCTAGGCAAGAGGAGACCAAGACATGAACCACTGATGGGAGCAGATGATTAGGAAGGTAGGGGCGCAGCTGCCATATCAGATGGAGTTGATACAGCGCCGCCTGACTCACAGCTGACACCTGAGCCTCCATGGACAGCTGGGAGTCTAGAATGTCCCCCAAGCTGCAGACCTGGTCCTTCAGGGGTAGATGTACCCCATTCAGCACCAGGTCAACATCCCCTAACCTTCCCTTGTGTCCCACCAGAAGTAAAGTACCTCGGTCTTGTCGGGGTTCAGCTTCAGCATGTTCCTTCCCATCCAGCCACCCACTGACTCCAGGGACTTGGACAGGGTCTCAATGGCCAACCTTGGTGAGGACTTGAAAGAGAGTAGAGCTGCGTGTCATCCACATACTGATGACACCGCACCCCAAACCTCCTGATGATAGCTCCCAGCAGCTTTAGGTAGATGTTGAATAACATCGGGGAGAGGATGGAACCCTGCGGCACCCCACAAATGAGCGGCTGATGGTCCGAGGCCTCCTCCCCAAGAACTACCCTCTGGTACCTTCCAGAGAGGAAGGACTGGAACCACTGCAATACAGTGCCTCCCACGCCCAACCCCTCCAGGCGGTCCAGGAGGATACCGTGGTCAACGGGATCAAAAGCCGCTGAGAAATCGAGGAGGACTAGAAAGGAGCATTCGCCCCTATCCAAGGCCCTCCTCATATCATCCACCAAGGCAACCAAGGCCATCTCCGTCCCATGTCCAGGCCTGAAACCCGACTGGCATGGATCTAAATAATCGGCTTCATCTAAGTGTGTCTTCAACTGAGCACCCGCTCTATCACCTTGCCCAGAAATGGTAAATTTGAGAGTGGGCGAAAGTTGTTTAGATCCTGGGGATCCAAGGAGGGCTTCTTTAGAAGCGGTCTTATTACTGCCTCCTTGAGGGCTGATGGCATCACTCCCTCCTCGAGGGAGGCATTCACCACCGCCTTGATCCCCTCACCCAGTCTTCCCTGCAGCTCATGATGAGCCAGGACGGGCAAGGATCAAGCAAGCAGGTGGTCGACCTCACAGATGAAAGCACCTTGTCCACTTCATCAGAAGGAAGAAGCCGGAACCGATCCCACAAAAGCGGTCTGCCATTGGCCTCCTCCCGCTCACTCTCTGTGTCCACGACGCACGAGATCCCGCTCCTAATCCGATCGATTTTATCTGTGAAGTGCTTCGCTAAAGCCTCACAGGAGGCTTTAGACTGTTCCATTGGGTCCGGAGCGACTGGACCGACCAGACTCTGTGGGTCAGGAAAATAGGTGGGAAAGGAACTGATTTATTTATTACCTTTATACCTCATTTGTCCTCCAAGGAGTTCAAGGTAGTATACATGGTTCTTCCTATCCCATTTTATCCCCAGAACAACCCTGTGAGGTAGATTTGACTAAGAGAAAAATTGACAGAGCCAAAGTCACCCAGTGAGCCAAGTGGGAATTTGAACCTACCGCCCAGTCCTAGTCTGGCAATCTATGACACACTGGCTTTCTCTATTTAGATGGATGGATGTTGGATTCTCAGTGAGTGAATGAATACTCATAAAAGGTGTGTGTCCGTGTCCGTGTCCCTGCTCAAGTATGAGGAAGTCAGGAAAAAGTATTCAACAGGTAAGAGAATGTGGCTTCCTATGCAGCGTAAGGCTGAGACCAGGTTTTGGCATGGCTGCACTAGTGTTTCCTGCAGTAAACATGTAAAGTGTGAAGAATAGACTCATGCCCCTAAATATTTGGGGACACATATCAGGGATCTGTGAGTTGCCACAGCTACATGTTTATATGTGCACTACATGTTTAGGAACATGCGTCACACTTTTCATGTTTTCCCATGGAAACTATTGCTATACAAAGTGGAAAGGGGGTTGCTAACTTTTGTAATGACAAATTTTGGTACGTGAGTGGGACCTGGTGGTGGATTCAGGTGTGAGGCCTGCCAGGCCCAGAGGTGGGTCCAAGCGCAACAACAATGCAAAGTCTCTGAGCTATGTTTTTACTACGCTCTTATTGAATGTCTTGTGTCATCTACACATGGTGCCAGGCCCCCTCAGATCATAACACAATATAGTTTACAACGGTGCCACAATCTTAAAGCGGAAAGTAATCTACGTGCAGAGGTGATATCCCAGAAAACTGAGTCAAGTCACAGACATACTGCAAGGTCAAATCACACAAGCACATTATATAGTCAAGAAATTAAGTCTGTAGAAAACATTCTAAAAAAAGCATTTACCTATTTAACAGATAGGTAACACTGAAACTGAGATTAGTCCCAAGGACAGTCTGTTAACCTCTGGCAGAAAAGTAGGAACACATGGCAACCAAATGATTTGCACATAACGCTAACTCATGGTGTATTTAACCCATGGTTAACTCATGGTTTGTTGCCCTAGCCAAGGTTTGTCTGGCAGATGACTAAACAAACTGTGGTTTGTTTTCTCAATCCCTGGTTTGCTTGTTTCCCTCCTCCCTCACCTGTTCCCTCCTTGTATCCCAAATGCCCTTGCAAAGCTGTAGTACTGAGATGTAGAATGACTGAGTTGGGTGTTTTTTTTTTACCGTCCTTGCCCACTGCCTCTGTAGCCTGGTGAAACAACCCATGAACAACTTCTGGTTCTGGGTTCAAACATAATGACAACCCATGGTTTAAACAACCCAGAGTTCACAACCCAACAACAAACTGTAGGGTTCTCTTTCTGGGTTGTTCATGGTTAACAAACCATGGTTTGTTGGTACAGCTGGGTTTGCACATCACAACAACTCAGAATTCAACAACCCATACCATGGGTTTGTGTTATTTGCGAACCCAACCATAGTCTGTGGCTTGGCTCACTTCACTGAATTAAATCATTCATATGTTATATGATTGAGGAAGTAAGCATGTTGGAAATATTCTAGTAAACATAGGAAGTATTCTAGAAAACATTTTAGCAAACATTTATCCATTTTACAGATGCATGCTCTCCCCATGGATAGAAACAGTCTCTCACAGCCTTTCCTACACACACACACACACACACACACGATAGACACAAGAAGCAGATTCATACAAATAACTACAGAATTCTCAGTTTGACCTAGGTTACCAGTTAATTTTTAATGAGTATTAGAAATAACATAGGATTGTAAATTAAATGATAATCTCATCCGGGAAATCTTTCTTATAGGAATGTATTGATGGGACAAATCACCCAAGTAAAACATGCATGATTGCCAACATATTAAAGATATCATTTCTGCAAAATTGCATCTCTTTTTCTCAATTGCAGGATCATTTTCTGTTGCAAGATTAATGCACATTTAAGAAGAGAGCTAATTGCAGAAAACAAGCTGATATAACTGAACCCTAATTAAATGAAAATGGTGGTGCTAATGCAATTGTGGTGTTAATTAAATAACAAGGGTGACAAGTGTCTAAACACAGGAAGGAAGAAATGATAAAATTCTTCACTCTCTGGTCCAGTTGACTTGTAACTGAGCTGAATGCAAAGCAAAGGGCTAGAATAAGACTTTAAATGTTCTGCAAGTATCCAGATTATATAAAAGCAATGTGATCCGATTTACATATGCTTTTTTAATCCCTACATCTTCTATAGATAGGGCTTGAATAGAGGGGAAAGAGGAAAGTTTCCTAGCAAAGATGTGGGGCCAGCCCTGCCATCAGGCAGAGTGAAGCAGCAGTCGCTTCAAGCAACAGGTCACGGTGTGAGCAGAGGGCAATAGTGGCAGCCCCTTCGCAGTTCCCGTTGGATGGAGGACAGAGCGGTGTGTGCCACATGGCCTACCCTGCACCCCCTAAACTAGCCTGCTGCCCTGTGGCTCACGCTTGCTCAGCTTGTCTGAGCGTGGAAAGCTAAGCAGGGTCAGGCCCGGTTATTACTTGGATGGGAGACCCCTCCTCCAGTCTCCGGCACTGAGCAGGGGGTTGGACTTGATAGCCTTGTAGGCTCCTTCCAACTCTATGATCTATGAAATCTATGAAATCTATGACGTGAGGTGGAGAATGCTGTACTGTCACCAGTGTCAGATTCAGCTGCTAGTCTCGTCTGCTCAAGAACAGAAGAACATAAAAAGAGCCATGCTGGATCAGATCACGGGTCCATCTAGTCCAGCATTCTGTTCACACAGTGGCCAGCCAGCTGCTTCTGCAGGTAGAAAGCGGGGTGGGGTGGGGTGGGGTGGGGGGAAGCACCATCTTGTCCTTCACCTCAAGCAGCAAAATGTCTTGGACTGGCTCTACAAAGATCTCTCCCCCCTACCATCATGCCCCGGAAACTCTTTTGCTGTGGATGTACTTCCCCACCCCTAAGTCCCCTCTCTCCAGGTCCAACGTCTGCTATATTTTTTTTTTAATTTTCTAATGGCATCATATTCTTTTTTTATGTCATAATTGCGGCATACAGTTGAATAGTTCTTTGTGTTCATGCGGCATCTTCACGTAAGCCCTGTCCGACATTGTTGTGACACACAATCAGGAACAATCCTGCAGAAGCCAGATCCCTCCTCCTCACCATAATAATAATAATAATAATAATAATAATAATAATAATAATAAATTTTATTTCTTACCTGCCTCTCCGTCTAGATCGAGGCGGGGAACAGCAAAAATATAAAATACACAATACATACTATTAAAACATCTTAAAACATATTAAAAACATCATTAAAACATCATTAAAACATCTTAAAATATCTTAAAAACATCTTAAAGCATCCGTGCTCAAAGCAGGAAGTCAGATGTACAGAGTGCTCACCCTGTGCTCCTCCCACATGAAGCAGGGGCGGCTACAAGCTAACAGAGCAATCCTGTGCATGTCTCCTCAGAAGTAAGTCCCACTCCCATTGAGTTCAGTGCGGCTGACTCCCAGGTAAGTAGGTAACGGATTGCAGCCTAAAGCACCTTGCCTGTATGTGGGCAGCTTCACAAGTTGTATGCTGCAGCTGGGTATCCCACCAGTTGGCTGGGAGTTTCATCAAGCAATCACGCACACCGGAGACTTGCACTTTCTTTACATGCTCAGTTTGTCTGCTGCTAGCCTTGAGCATGCCAGGGTTTTTCCACATTTTTGAAAATGCAGGGGTATGGCAGCAAAAACTTGGGAGTTGCCGCACAGCAAGAATGCAGGAAGGGTATATGAGGATCCTAAAGGGCAGGGGGAGTAGAGATAAAAAATCATGGGCAGGGCAGGGGACAGGATCAGTGCAGGGCAGAAGGTATCTTCCTACCAGCCTGTCGATGCTCTTTCCTTTCCTTTCTTTTTTTAAAACTTCTCACGAATGTTTTCATACTTATATTTTCAACCATGAGGACTAGAAACTAGCTTAAAAAAACAAAGTTAAAAACTGGAATTCTAAGGAAATTAATCCCACACCAGATTCTGCATTCTGCACATGTATATGCACAACACAATGGCACTTTTGGGGTGGTGGTGGTAAAATTACAATAACAGAGCTTGTGAAGTCATATTCCCTTTTGACATTAAGCCCTCTGAATGTATGATTAGGGAAGGGCACTGTGCTGGGTGGTCCATACTTGCATGAACAAAACACTTTATTCTTTTGTGTAAAAATTCACTTGGGGCAATTGGAATAGTTTTATGTCTGACTCACCCAACCATATTGATTTTGGTGTAGCAGTCACAAGTGTTTCCGGAGTGAGTGAACACACTATGACTTGGGATGTGTGCCTGAGCCTGTTCTGCAGCTTGACTTTAGGAGCTCTATAGCAGAGCAAGACAGTGTGCCAAGGGGCAGCCTTGAGCGTGTCCTATGCTGCTGGTAGCTGAACTCCTGGGGAAAAGCACTCTGCCAAAGCATCCCAAGCAGCTAGTCCTCTTTCCTCACAAGGAAACAAAAACTTGAAAGACATGAAACAGTGTTCGTGGTCATACTTATACACGTAAGACACACACAAAGTGTTCCTTGCCTGTTCACGCTCCCAAATTGTTTCTAAAGACTGTCTGCATAAATTACATCATACAGTTAAATAGTAGGGGAGCCACTTATCAGTTAGGAGCAGTACTACGATATTTGCCAGCTGCCATACTTCAGAGACCCTGGGAAGGGCAAGATTTCTGTGGGTCATCCACAAGAACCAATATCTGCCCTGAAACTTTTAAAGAAACAGGCCCCATCTCTGGGTCATCAGGTTGTATACCTAAACTGAACTAAGTTGTTCAGCTAACCTTATTTGATGAGGCTACTACATGAATAGGTAAATGGTAGGGGAAGGAGTAAAATAAATGCCTTAGTGAAGAGAGTCTCTGAAGCCAATATCTAATACATGCATCTTGTACAGCTTGCTGCTACTTCTTTTTTGTTTGAAGATTCAGCTCAGTGCAACACTGTTCAGGTTGCTGCAATATGCGTTCGCAGAATTATGCTATCATACATGTCTTTATAGCCATGGCTGTGTTTGCATGAGCCAGTCTGTGTTCACTTGAACTGGGTTCTAATAGCAGTTCGGTTACAAAGCTCCATGTACTGCAGCAGTCAGTAACATTGTACAGAAGCATCCCAAGAGTCTAGTCCTGGGCAACTGAAGCCTAAAACTATAAAGAAAACAAGTAGGAGTTTACTGTTTTGATGATCTACTGGTGCTTGCTTATGCTGAATCAGACAGATAGTAACCAGTCAGAACTAGATAGGAGTGCTCACAATTTGCAGAGCGCCAGCCCGCCCACACAAACGACATATTCAAGAAGATGGGCGCAGTGAGGGTGTCCCCCAACTTCCATTTTGATCACGGTATTCCATATGGACTAGTGGGATCAGCATGGGAGGGAGGGCTATCCTTGCACCCAAACAAAGCTGCTGCAACTGGAATTATCTATTTAATGAGATACCTTGAGTGGGGGGGGGGGAGCTGTCTTTCCACTAACTGTTGTTGCTAGGAGCAATGTCTGTTGGTGACCTAATTCTCAGCTGATTGTATCTTGTCTGATTGCAAATGGTGTCTTACTTTTGCTCTTTCCCCATTTTTAAAGTTATGGAGCTCGAGATGCAGCTGCATGATGGGGATGGTTGTGAAAGGTTCAAATTGGCAACATTCGCATTTGTGTTCTTGACCCTGCTGCTAGACAATTAACACTGTGCAGTGCTATTCACTGTTCTTTCAGCACCAAGCCAAACACTGTACTTGCATTCAGTGTGAGGCTCTGTGTGTATTCCCTAGATCCACAGGCCAATATTGTCTCGGTTAAAAAGCGCTTGTTTGCTATATTTAAGAGTTACGTAAATACAACCTAGCCAGCAGCTTTATTTTCAGTCTTCTGGCCAAAAGCAGTCAGTGCCTGCTTTATGAACCCTGCTTTCTTTTAGTATCCAGAAGGAGTTTGCAATCTGCACTGTTTAATTCAGCTGAACCATAGGGCATATGGAAGACATGTGTTAAGCATGTGTGTTCCCGTGCTGCAGAAGATTAATCTGTTTGAAGGTGATGCACTTTCGGGGGGCCTTTTTTGGCCAGCTTTGATTAAAGGAAAAACAAACTAATGTCATTCAGCCATTTGGTGAAGGAAAAAGGTTGTGAGAGGCTGTCCAGGCCAGGGTATCTAAATCTTCCTTAAATAAAGATGAGAGTTTTTCCTACTTCCATGTCATTCTTGTGGGCCAATCCTATGTGTCGCTGCCCCGGCAAATAGGTTAAGGTGATTTGTGAAAACTTCTGCTCCAACACATGTGTTGTTGCTTTTTAATTGATTTTTTTGGGTGCCAAACAATGTTTAAAAGCAATACAAATAAGGCAAGCATGCCCTTCTAAATGAGAAGAAATTCAGCAAATCCTACCTCTGCCAACAAATAAACAACAACACAATGTTAAACATAAAGAGGACTCATGACTTTATGCCTACAGGACTGGCTTCTCCCATATGAGCCTTCCCACCCAATCATTTATTTATTTTATTCATTTATTATATTTATACCCCACCTTTTTTCCTGCAAGGAAAGGCTTACATAATCCTCCTCCTCCCCCTCCCCATTTCACCCTCACAACAACCCTGTGAGGTAGGTGAGGCTGAGAGTCAGTGACTAGCCCAAAGTCACCTGGTGAGTTTCATGGCCGAGTGGGGACTAGAACCCGGATCTCCCGAGTCCCAGTCCAACACTCTAACCACTACGCCACACTGGCTCTCATGAAGATCTTTCAGGGAAGCTCTTCTTTGCATCCCACCAGCATCTAAGTTACATCTTGTTGGAGACATGGGAGAGGGCCTTCTTGGTGGCTGCACCCTGGCTTTTGAATTCCTCCCCTCAGGAAGTTCATTTTCCCAATCCACCCCCAGAAGTCTTCATCAGCACATGAAGACTTTTCTTTTCCAGCAGGCATTTGACCTGCCATTCTGAGCTGAAGATGTTTCTTTTTAATACCCCTACATTATTATTAGCTTCTTAATTTTATCTGCCACCTTTGATCTTTTGGATTATTTTATATCTTTTCACAAGTCTAATGTTCAGTAGATCTGCAGTCTAGTGGCATCAAGAAAGTATGTTACAAAAATATGTTAAATTCATGATCATTCTAATAGGTGAACAAGGGTGCAAAAGTCAAAAAGTGCTAAAGAAAATTATATTATTTAAGCCCTACTGAACACAGAGTGGCTTACATCCGAGTAAACATGCGTAGGATTGCAGTCCTTTCTTCTTATTCCTCAGAGCTCTGAACTACTTCTGTCTGATGCAGTGTTGGCTCACATTGCTAAAGTTGCCTTTGTGTTGGTCTTATTCTACTCAATATTCCTGTATTCAAGCACATTTTTAATATGCATATGTTGCATTACTCTGGGGGAAGTAGGTTATCCCTAGAGATATGTGGGCATGGTATGGTTTCATCCTCCTTTTAGATCCTCCCTCTAATCCTTTTTAATCTCAAACAGGCTCTGTTCATTTGCTTGTAGCAATCTTGCCTGCTACTTTATTTTCTGGGATTTCTTATCATGAAGGTTGTAGGAGTTGATTTTTCACAGTTGTGCAAATTATGGTTAAAAAAATAGCAACCCTTAACTTTGGGACAAAGGAATAGTGAATAGTGGCAACAGCTGGGATGTTTGATACTACTTGACTAATAATTATTTTGTTGTAATGTAATAATCTCATTCATAAAAGCCAGCTGGAATTCTGCAAAGCCTAAACTCTTTTCTCTCCCCTTTCCCAGCTTCTTTTACTCCTCTAATCTTCGCTGTACTGTTTCACCCGTGACCAAGGCTGTGCTGCTTCCATATGGGCGGTAATCAGGGCTCTTCTGCTGAAAACTACAAGCAGAATTGCAATCAACTTTCCACACTACCGTGGATATTGCAGTTTTCCTGCTATGTTCTGACCACGCCAGTGGACATGGCATAGCTGCTGAGGATGGGGGAAGGTTCTATTTACCTGAATGGCCATTTGAAAAATAACCCATCCAAGTGATCCCGAAAACAATAATAATCAATTATTTGTTTAGCGCTATGTGCTTATCCATTTAAACGTGATTGTTGAATTGCCCAATATCAAAACCCAAAGGGCAGTATCCAGTACTGCCACTGCACCTACACTAGTTCTGTTGTGCCTGAGGGATGCACCACCAGCACAACAGAAACTAGCATTTCCGCAAGCAACCCTGGAAATTAGCGGAAACACTTGTTTCTAGACCAAGATAGGTCAGGGGAGCTCCCTTCTGGGAGTTCCCCTGACCTATTCCGGAAACTAGTGTTTCTGCTCTTTCTGGATGTTTGAGGAACCACCAGGGCCGGTGCTACCATTAGGCCAACTAGGCAGCTGCCTAGGGCACAGAGCTAAAGGGGGCGCCAGAAATAGGGAGGGAGGGCTCAAGTGGGAAGGGGGGGCGCTAAATATCTGATCTTGCCTAGGGCACCAAACTGCACCAAACTGCCTTGCACTGGCCCTGGGAACCACTAGCTTCCCATTGCACTAGCAGTGAGTTCCGCTAGCACACGGGCAGCATAGGAAACTGCCCAAAATGTTTGTTTGTTTTGGACTGGAACTGTAGACTGGGAGTGTTCAATTAGGAGGGGAAAAAACACGTTGCTGAAATGACGGTAACTAAAAAAGTTTTTTTTTTTTTAAACTAGTGTTATAGTGTGATAGTGCCTTTACACTCTTTCATTTAAGCAACATTTCACTAATATTTTAGTATTAGAAATATAAGCATTTTAGCACTAATTAAAAGATTAATTAAGATTAACATGGCTATAAAATGGTGCCCACCGCAGAGGTTCTAGTGAACGTGTGCTGAGCTATGATAAGTTCACCTTATCATGATTGCCCATGTCACACCTCTTAAAAAAGATGGAAGAGTAGCACTAAGGACATCTATACCTGTGAAGATTACATCTTCTATCCTTCTCAAAAAGTCAAAGTCTCTGCAGTAAAGACAAAAACAAAAATGGAAGGCAAACTAGAAAAACATAGTGCAGGCAGTCCCCAAGTTACAAATGAGTTCCGTTCTTAAGAATGTCTTTAAGTCAAATTTGTATGTAAGTCGGAACAGCATAAGTTAAAATCGGCATTTACGCAAATTGTGTAAATTGTACAAATTGCGTAGTATACTATGCTATGTACTCTACGTAAATGACGTAGCGCCGGGGAACCCAGAAGTCCATTCTTAAGTATGGGTTGTCTGTAAGTCAGATGTTCTTAACTTGGGGACTGCCTGTATTACAAACGGAAGACGGTGTTGTGTGAATGAACGAGACATGGCGATTTTACACTAAATGCCTAGTGTGGATGAAGTTCAGAAGGGTAGCATTGTGCTGAAAAGTCTATGTTGGTGCATGTCCTAGAAAAACACATGCATCTCCTTTTTTTCTTTTTGAGGCTTCTGTACTGTAGAGGCAGAACCATTTATCTAAATCAAACATGGATCCATTAGGTGCTGAGAACTTGCATAGCGTACCAGATTAAGTACATTTGCTGCAGCTGGATGACGGGGAGGCAAGTATGCTGATTAACCACGTCACTTTGTTGGAAGTATTTGATACTATTTTTTATATTTTTTGCTCCCATTTTTTGAACAGGAAGAGAAAAAAGGGTTAATTCTTTAAATCACTTTCTCGGATTACTGTGCTTTCCCATGACATCAATCCTCCCAAGGTCTCATCATTCTTTGAAGAACAGCACTACTAATAACTTTCCTCATGTCTTTAATATAATCCTGAATTCTGCTTTGAGCTCTTCTAGGAGGGGGGGAAAGAAATCACAATTTCCCCTGTGTTAAGCCTCACGTTAGATTTGAAATCTGAAATTTTATGAGTAGGACGTTGCAAGGGAGGCTTGGGAGATCAAAAGATTTAAGCTTTTCATGTTTGCAAAATACTAGGCTTTATTTGTAGGACAGCATTTTAATTTCTGTCAGCTGCACACTGCCCCCGCATGTGAAATAGAACCGAATCCCTAAAGTATAGGGTATATGTGATATATGTATATGCTCATGTACAGTAGAGGGCTTGAGTCCAGTGGGCATATACGGGCTCTGATGCAAACCTCCATGTGGGTTCTTGTGGTGCCAATGGGATCTTCCCTTCTATTCTGAATAGCAGGCGTGGGTGGATATGTCCTCTTGATGTCATGTTTAGTTTGGGCTTCAGCCTAGCTGGTTGGACCAATAGTCATGGAAATAATGCTGAGGCCATTGGAAGGAGAGGAAGCAGCAGTCAGGTACCTTCCCTGATGCCTGGAATCACCCCTCCCCCCTGCTGCCAGCTGCCACTGTGGAGGACTTCATCAGAGGGAGAGAAAGCAGCAGCCCTTCAACAGTGTTTAGATCCAACTCCAATTTGATCCAATTCACTTTTTTTCTCCTTCCTCCCAATTCCCCCTTTTCTTTTGTGTCGTGTCTTTTATATTGTAAACCTGTGAGCAGGGACTGTCTTATTTTTTATCTTTGAAATCCACTCTGCGAGCTGTTTTGGATCAAGAACGAGATAAAAATCTTTAAATAAATAAATAAGAAGACACAGTTTTACTTCCCTTCATATTATATGGAGTTGTTGTAAGACCAATGTGTTTTTATAAACTGAATTTCTAGCTACAAAGCTGGAGCGCCATCTTGGCATCAGTTACATGTGCAAAAACTTCAGAACTGGTGTCTGAATGACTGCATGTGCAGGATTGTATATTTGGTCCTCTTACATACATGGTCAAAGTTCTCTGGCAGCTTCCGTCCCTCCCCACATAAATTCATGGCTACAGTGGCCTTTCTAAAAATGTGCGGGTTGGTTTTTCATCATCGTCGGTCTTGTTGCTGTGTTCTTTATATTTGTGATTTGTCTTGTCTTGTGTGCACTGCTTTGTGCACCTTGTGCAGAAAAGCAATATATAATTGTGGAGGAAGAGGGGGGGCTGGCTGACCCGCCAGACCTCCACCCTTTCCTAACTCAAAGTAATCCCAGTGCTTGCCACCATGTGGCCCGGAAGGGGGGGCTGGCTGACCCGCCACCACCCCACCCTTGCCTACTGGCAAAGGAACCAAGACCCTCTGAGATCTCAAGATACCAGACTGCCAGCCTCAGCTGTCTGCAATCCTACTTGGATCTCTGTTTAGGGACTCGCCTTCCATTTCTGTAACCTGGATTTAGATACTGAACTCACAGAGCACTACAAAACCCATGTGGGGTAAAACCAAACAGGTTTATTCTGGTAGCAATTTACAGCAAGATTAGGGAAATAAGAGACGCACACAATATAGAGAGACACTTTGGTACACAGTAAAGCTGCAAAACAATAAAACCTGATTCCTTAAGATCTCTCAGGCATACAACTAATTACCTGAGGGTATTCTCTTCAAGGGTTAAATCCAGCACAGCCTTGCCGCCCGATGGAGAATTACCACACCTACCCGAAGGTCCGAGATGGGTAAACTCCTACAAGGCTTGCCTTCACCAGAGCCCTCATCCAGCTCATTTCACCAGGAGCTAACTGGGGTCGGATCCTGATGCCCCCCACCAAAGGCTTGGGGCCTCTCCTTGGCTTGCCACCATCCCCAATAGCCAGGGTAGCCGGTAGCCACGCAATCCAGGACAAAGACCAAGACTAAAACAGGCTTTGGGAAAAATCTCTTCCCCCCTCCCCCTTTCTGTAGCTTTCCTGCCTTCAGCCAGTCAGAAAGAACTTCACCTGGCCAGGCAGGGGGAAGGAAACTCGTGAGTCATGGCTTGAACTATTTGAATTACATCTGCATATGAACGCTTTCAGCCTGGCTCCTCCAGACCTCTGGGCGCCAGGCCCCATCCTATGTTCCATGCACCTTTCACTTCCTCCCAGCCCCCACTTGGTTTACACGTGAGGAGGCGTGTGTGTGTGTGTGTGTGTGTGTGTGTGTGTGTGTTCGTGTTCCTGCATGCATGCATGCAGGAACCCCAAAAGCTCCACAATAATCATATTAACTAAGTGGCCCAGATGTGGCATAGTTGTTGCTTCCTCGTGGCCGGATCCTACAGTACACCAGTTATGTTTGGATAACAAAGTATCATTGGAAGCTTGTCCTCCGCTCCATCAGCACCACAGCTCTCTAGAGACCAGTGATGCTGGCATGGTGAATCATCACCTCAGGGAAGTATGTATGAACTGCACTTTGGTCTGCTACTGCTGGGGCTTAATTTGCATGAGGACTCAGTCCTGAAGTATGTGTGTTAAGTAAGAGGAGAGTGTGTCAGCACCTATAGAGAGTGCATTCCCCTGTGCACAACTAATAACTGGTTGCCCCTATGATTAAGCGGCAGGACACGTAGGCAGGCTTGAATGCTACCACTGTTGTTTTAGAGGAATCTTTATTG
This sequence comes from Shinisaurus crocodilurus, assembly GCA_021292165.1. Classification (NCBI taxonomy): domain Eukaryota; kingdom Metazoa; phylum Chordata; class Lepidosauria; order Squamata; family Shinisauridae; genus Shinisaurus; species Shinisaurus crocodilurus. The sequence continues at coordinate 136,881,662 of CM037880.1, forward strand.
TTATTTGTTGTTATTTAGAGGAATCTTTGTTGCTATTCTCACTCAGTATTCCCTACGCTGACTGGCAATGGGTCTGTTCACACATCACGACAGCCCCTCCCATGACTTAATTTACCCACAGGGGCTGTCATGTCATGCCAGACGACTGTCCAGCCTTTCCTTTAATACCTCCAGGGATGGACAGCCCACCATGTCCCTAGGCAGTTGGTTCCATTATCTGACTGCTCTGACCATTAGGAAGTTTTTCGTGATCAACGAAATTTGCCTGCCTGTAACCTAAGCCTGTTATTTCATGTCCTACAGTTGTGGATCGCCCCCCATTTATTCTAGAACAGGTTCTTAGATGCTCTGTACAACCTTCATTTCTTTATGATCCCCCCCCCCCAAACAAAATGTTATTCCCATACTATTGCTAATATATACAGTCATGCCTTGGATTGAGAGCATAATTCTTTCCGGAAACGTGCTTGTAATCCAAAACGCTTGTATATCAAAACGAAATACCCCCAAAAAAATTTGTACAGAAAAATTTTAATTTAAGCCGTACTACAGTACTTGTATTGCAAGACGCCGCTTGTATATCAAGTCAATTTTTAAAAAATAAATATTTAAAAATTTGCTTGTCTTGCAAAACACTCTCAAACCAAGTTACTTGCAATCCAAGGTATTACTGTATCAACATTGATGCTATAACAACAATGATTGTGGCAGAACTGAGATAATTAATTAACAGTGCAATCCTATACATGTCTACTCAGAAATAATGTGCTAGTCTGTTGTAGCAAAAACAACAAAAAATTCTTGTGGCGCCTTAAAGACTAACACATTTATTCTGGCATAAGCTTTCGCCTTGCTTATGCCGTTTATTCTGGCATAAGCATCCATTTGATGAAGTATACTCTGGTCCATGAAAGCTTATGCCATAATAAATTGTTCTTAATCATTGCTCAATGGGGCTTGCTATAACAGGCTAACATGGCTACCCCTCTGGAAATGGTTACTTCTGAGTAGGATTGCACTGTTAATTATCCCAGTTATTCCATAATCATTGAGTTGAATGGGGCTTACTCCTAGGTAAGTGGGTATAGAATTGCAGCCTAATAATGCAGCCTTCCTAATTTTTTTTTATTTTTTATAGTTGGCTCATGTTTCCTCCTGGTGAATTTCTGGACATTAGCTTAGTTTCAGTTTAACTCTGCCTCACAGAACTAACAAAAGGAGTGAATAAGCCTGCTGATGTCACCCATTTCACGGCCTGTTGACACCTTTGCTTTTCCTTTCCTCACCAGAACCTTCATTTGAAATTTTTTTAAAAGGCTTTTGTCCACTACAATTGGACTATTCACTCTTTAACTAACAAATTACAGTGAAAACATCGGCTTCCTGTCCTTTCATTTAAGCCCATTGATCATTCTTCCTAGTGAACAAGGCAGTTGTGGGCTTTTGTTTAACTTGCGCTCCCATTTTGTGTGGAGTGTTTAAAGCACAGGGGGGAAAAAGTGCTCTGGAGGTCATTCTGCTCAAATAAAACAGGAACCATGGCAGCAAGACAATCAGTGAAGGATCTGGTTGGCATGGCTGAGAGAGATTCACTTGAGCTAAAATGAGGGTGGGACTGCAATAAATATTCCAACATACAGTGGACGAAAGAGAAAAGGTTCAGGAGGTAATGCTGTATGTCATGCTAACGCAAGCTTAGCTTTAATTCACTCTACAGTAGCATATTTACCCAATACAGACCAATTTATGCAGCCTGCCATTTCCCCACATTCTATCACGTTTGCAGTGGATGTGTGGAATCACGCTCCTGCTCCTTACTACCCTGTGGTGAAAGAACACACCCTGGGGTAGTTTGGCGTTCTGTGTGGGCTCCTACTGCCTTCCTTCCACGCACAGATCCGGTTTGCGCGACACGTTGGGCTCACCGTGAGTTATTTAGCCCACAATGTGCCACAGTGCGTGCTGGGCACCATTTTGAATATGCAACCCCCAACGGGGTCCCAGCATGTCATACGAACCCGGCCATTGGGGGTTATGCGAGGGTTAAACCCTCAGTTTGTTGTAGGGTACTGAAAAGCACTGGGCATTTCTCATAACCGTCTTCCTTTTGAAGGTTTGCCTCTTCGGTGGTGCGACCCCATCTTTTTTGCTGCTCACTCTTGACCACTCTGCTACACATTTCTAAAAGTCGAGAGGTTTTCGTGGCACATCACTCCCCAGCATGTGTATCATATTTAGTGTGAACTGGTGCTTGCTCCTGAGTTCTCCCTCTCTCCTTTTTCTGTGGCACATGCGCCACATTTAGGACTATTTTTTATTGGCTATTCTCCTGTGCCTTTAACCAGCAGCCTGGTATGCTGATATTAAGGAGGCAGTGCCTCTTCGGGCTTGGAAGGGGAGTAGTACAATTTTAATTGTACATCACCCAGGGTGGCCGGGTGACCGGCCAGATGGGCGATTAATAAATATAATAAATAAATAAATAAATAGTGGGCTAAACATCACCGGCTGGATATCCGCATGTCAGGCTGTTATTGAGGACACGGGAGACTTCCCGAGGGATTGTGGTGACAGTCGTAAACAGTATGTAATAAGACATGCAGAGATGACGTGAGCTCAAGGCTCGCTTCTCTGTTTTGCCGCATGTAGAAAGTAGATACCACGACTGTGTGTAAATTGGCCTTTAATACGTAGACAGCAGGTTAACATTTTTAAAGGCTTTTCTGTGCTTTGATACCAGACAAAAATGGATGCAGTGAGCAGCCTTTCCCAACTTGACACCCTCCAAATGTATTGGACTACAGCTCCCATGTACCCCAGCCAGGTTGCAATGGAGGAACGGGCTTGTGCACTATTAATGCATGGACCTTTCTTTTTAAAGTGTGTGTGTGGCAGGTTTAAAGAAAGCAGTGCAGATCCACTTCCCCTTCTTCCCTCCCCCTTCCTGGAGAAAACCTTGTCATTAATGCAACAGATTGGTACAATTGGCCCATCCAGTCGAGTATTTAGGTGTCACATGTCCATTTTCTCACTCTCAGCAGGGGGAAACTTGTTCACGGTTCTGCTGATAACATGAAAATATCCCCGATGTGCCTAATGATTAATAATGTATTCATAATGCTCCTTGTGGATTCTGAATGTATTTCCTCCTGCATATGGTGTAAAATTCTGCCTAAGCGAAGCCCCACAGCTGAGATGGGTAAAACAAAGTGGGATTGCCAACTGGTCAGCTTTCTTTCCTCCCTGCCTCCTGGTTGTGTGTGTATGTGTGTATGTGTGTATAAATCTACAGCACAAAGGATCCATACTGCTTTGGCAATAGATACCATCTGTAGAACCATAGCTGTTTTATGTGGACATTTATATCTGTCTCTGTGTGGATGACTCTCCCCTGTATCATTTGTTTATTTATTTATTTGCAAAGGCAGAGGGTGTTGTAGTAGTGACCTCAACTGCTCTGCTTAACTTCCCCAATGTTTGCCTTCCATCATTCATACTGGAACTGGCTAAGGATGGAAATGTGATAATGTAGTGCATCACTTCTTTTTTCATTTGAAACGGTTTGTGTTGTTTATTGCACCCAGAAATCCCGTTTAGGAAAAAGGCGTTTTATTAACGCAGTGATATTTGGTACATTGGTTACTTTAATTAATTAAAAACTTTAGGACAATGACAAAATTCCAGTTAATTTGGAAGCAGATTTTATTTTTCAGAATTGCTCATTGCTAATGCTTATAGCAACCAGGGGTGGCAGGCACCATCTTCTGCTCACTGGAGGGAATGCCTCTTCCAAGATGGTGCCCACTGTCACACATGCATGCATCACTAAAAACCAGGAGTGAAGCATTCTTTTCCATAACTGTTGTTTTATCCACATATAGCTTCATGCAGATTGAACTGATTCATTAATCAATTAAAGTTCAAACAATTAAGTGACTAAGATTTCTTTAATGAAGTGACTGAGTTCCTATATTTTTATGTTGGAAAATATGTGAATGTACATACTGCCTACTGTTTATATTTATACCATGTTCTTGTTAATCTAATCACAGTTCTTGCTATTTTAATTGCTTTCCCAAAGTGGTAGCAATTTTGTTAATGAAAGTGCTAACATCTCAACCCTTCTTTTTTTGGTTTAAAAATAATGGTGTACCTTCCTGATGCAGTGACTCCACTCTGTACAATATCCTGAGAAACCAAAAGTGCAAAAAGAATGGTCAGCAACTGGGAACTCTAGGGTCATATTATGCCCTAATGACCAAAGCCTCCATGGGCCGGATGGGAATGGCCCACAAGCTGCAATAGGCCCACAGGCTGGAGGCTCCCCTCTACGGCCCTAACCTAAGGGAAGCTGCCAGCTGGTACACTGACTATTTCCTATCAAGCAAGCCTTGTTTGTTTGTTTGTGTGGAGGAAGGGGGGGCTGGCTGGCCCGCCACCACCCCACCCTTTCCTACCCCAAAGGAACCAAGACCCCCAGAGATCTCAAGGTACCAGACTGCCAAGCCTCAGCTCCTTGCAATCCTACTTGAATCTCTGTTCAGGGACTTGCCTTTAATTCTGTAACCTGAAGCCACAGAGCAACTACAACACCCATGTGGGGTAAAACCAAGAAAGGTTTATTCTGGTAGCATTTTACAACAAAAGGTGGGAAATGAGGGAAGCACACAAAATTAGAGAGAGAGACACTTTGGTACACAGAAATAGAGCTGCAAAATAACAAAACCTGATTCCTTATATCTCTCAGGCACCCAACTACCGTAGTTACCTGAGGGTCAGTTCTCTTCCAGGGTTGGATCCAGCACAGCCCTGCCGCCCAGGGGGAACTATTCCATCTACCCGAAGGTCTGAGATGGGTAGCCCTCCACAGGGCCTGCCTTTACCAGAGCCCTCATTCAGCTAATTTCACCAGGAGCTACCTAGGGTCGGATCCAGAGGCCTCCCGAAGGCTTGGGACCTCTCCTTGGCTTACCGCCATTTCTCCAACAGCCACCATGCGGTGACCCAAAAGACAGACAAAGAACAAAAACTCCCACCTTGGAATATAGCTCTTCCCCCCTCCCCCTTTCTGTAGCTTTCCTGCCTCCAGCCAATTAGAATGAACTTCACCTGGCCAGGCAGGGGGAGGGAGACTCATGAGTCATGACTCATGGCTTACTGGGCCTGAACTACATTTGCATATGAAAGCCCTAGACTGGACTTCCAGGCGCCATGCCCCATCCGATGCTTTATGTACCTTTCGCCTCCTCCCAGCCCCCAACTGGCCTTACTTGATTTACACATGAGGAGGCGTGTGTGTGTGTGTGTGTGCGCGTGCATGTAGGAACCCCCAAAGGCTCTTCCCTTCACAGTTTGTTTGTTTATTCATTCATTCATTCCATTCCATTCCATTCCATTTATATCCCACCTTTCTTCCATTGAGGAACTCAAGTTTCCACAATATAGTTCCACATTCCACTCCAATGGTCCACATGTGGTTCCCAGGTGGTCTCCCCTCCAAGCACTGCCGAGTCTCAGACCTGCTTAGCTGCAGCAAGATGGCTGCCTCAAGTGCCTTCAGACCATGCTCAGGGCCCTAATACTTTACTAAATCCAAATCCTAGTGAATAATTTGAGGAGGAAGTAACAGCACCAATTAGAGATGTGCGTCTTCTGTAGTGACACCGCGGTAGCAGTGCACAGTGGAGAGGCCTAACTGGAGGAAAATGGATGGCATGTCTTGAGGCCCCAGTTCATGGCCCTAGATTGGCCTTTTGGAGCGATGGGTGATGGTGGTTGAAGTTAAGTGCAAGCAAAACAGGCTGAGAGTGAATCAAGATCCAGTCATGCCTTGGATTGAGAGCATAATTCGTTCCGGAAACGTGCTTGTAATCCAAAACACTCTTATATCAAAACGAAATCCCCCCAAAAAAATTTGTACAGAGATTTTTAATTTAAGCCGTACTACAGTACTTGTATTGCAAGACGTCGCTTGTATATCAAGTAAATAAACAAATAAATATTCAAAAATTTGCTTGTCTTGCAAAACACTCTCAAACCAAGTTACTTGCAATCCAAGGTATGGGTAGCTGTCACTCTGAAATTCTTGTGTTTCAAGTTCTGTTCTTTTTCATCCCAGCCTCTCCTACCTAAGTGAGCTGATAAGCTTTTTCTGTTTTGGGTTTGTTTGTTTTTTGCACCCTTCTATAAAGGCGTCTCTCCACCCCTTTTCCTACATTGTGGCAGCTTCCCTTCCTCCTGCCTAGTAATGTTTACAGATTCTCACCTGGCAGGCCTGCTTCCTGATGTCCCAGGTGGCAGGCGGTTTGTGTTTGTTTTCTTCAGGGTAAATCTGTGTATTTTACAATAGTTCCACACTCACACTCAGCTCCATTCATATGCGAACAATCCAGAGTCCTTTTCCGTCTTACTCTCTGCCTGCCTATATTCCCCAGTCTAATGCATGAACAAAAATTGGCACTCTTTTTGGGGGGTGGGTGGGGGCTCATTAAAACGTGACTGCTGCTATCTCTGGAAGGTTGGCATGAGAACTGGGGAAGGATTTTATCTCTCTCTCTCTCTCTCTCTCTCTCTTTAAGGAGAGACGGATGACAGGTGGTCTAAATCCAGGCCTGAATTCCCCTTCCTTTCAAAAATTATTTCTTTTCTAGACACTTACATTCTCCTACAGAATATGGAAAGGAAATTAGCACAAACTGTAGCCTAATAAGACAATCATGCCTTTCATGTTGCTTTCCCCCTCTTGGACAGCTTCCATGGTAGCCCTTAGGTATGCTCCAGGCGAAAACATTGTCAGGTGGAACAGAGGACTGGAGATGGAAAGTGAGAAGAGAATCTTGTTTTGCCCTTGATTGTGTTCCCACCCATTATGCCAAAGCCCACACGGAGTTCTCTCTTGCATGCAGTTTGAGTGCCTGCACATGGATTCTTGCTCCCCTCCCCCATGCTGCCTGCATGTTTTAGAAAGTAGCCCACTTCAAGAACAAAACAGGTAGATAGTTGCTATGAGAGATCCAAACATTTCTTGCTGATTGACAGAAGGCCACCCAAAGTCTTCTTTGTTTTGCACAGACAACAAATCTTCAACAGCTAGGTACATATTTTCAGCAGGACTGGGTACTGTAAAGATAAGATTGCACATACAGCCTACTTGCATAATAATAATAATAATAATAATAATAATAATAATAATAATAATAATAAGTAAAATAACATTTATATACTGTATTTCAAATACCAAAGTCCTCTGCACACATAATCTCACTAATCCTTACAACACCCCTGTAATGTAGGCCATTAATATACCCACACATTGCAGATAGGGGGCTTAGAGAATAGTAGCTTGCCCATGGCCACCTAGACAGTTTGTGGCGGGCGGAGGCAAGATTTGAAGCAGAAACGTCAAGGCTGTATATGAGTCTAATGAAGGCGTGTCTGCACTCTGAGAGGTGAGGAGTTGACACTTGCCATCCATCCACAGCATATGAGTTTTTGGCTTGTTCTGGTTTTCTGCTTGTCTTTGCTGCAGATAAGGATTGATCCTGGGGCAAGGTAGCTGGGCTGGAGGATGAATACAGTTGCAAACTAAGTTAAATACTCTCCTTTCTAAAAAAAAAAAAAAAAAAAAAGCAGACTGCAAGACAGAGAGAGAGAGAGTGCTGATTTCATTGTTTCACCATTTGCTTTGATCATCTGCCAAGTTCAGTTCTTAACAATAATTGCTACCTATGATTGATAGATTCCTACAGTGTAGCCTTAGCTCACTGACAATGCGATCCTATGCACACTTACATCAGAGTAAACTCCATTGAAAACAGTAGAACTTATATCTGAGTAAACAGGCATAGGATTGCACTGTAAAATGTTCAGTAGGCAATACACTGTATTGAATACGGTAATAATTTTGTTCAGGAAACAAAGTGAAATGGACTAGAATAATAGAGACAAACATGATTCCTTTTCTCTGGAATTGCCAACCTTGTTGTACTTTTCATGGAGTGTGTTCTAACCCTGGGGGTCCCCAATGTGACGCCCTCCCTTGGTGCCTGTCAGGCCCCCTGCCCCTCCTGATTAAAAAAAAAATTAAACAAAATTTGATTTTTTTAAAACCCGAGAATCCTTGGGCCTTGTGATATCTTATCCTTCACGGGTTCCGTAGGGTCAGCTCAGGCGTAATCATAACTCTGACATAGGATATTAGAACAGAGTCATCCTTTAATCTTACTCATAAGACAGATACCAACAGTAAGGAGTATTAGGACAAGAAGAGAGAGGGGGAGAAAGTGAGTAACTCTATACACATGGTCAGTTAAATACCATTCAGGTATATTAAGAGACTGTTCCTCTTAAAGGGTTATCACCACAGGCCTTGAAGTCAAGATATATAGAAAAGGCTGTGATTACGTTTAGTAGCAGCAAGTAGGCAGGGCATGGATATAGTGTCTTGAGTGGAAGCCAGCTGCAGCTGTGAAAATCTCAGAGGGTTAACCACAAAATCTGCACACAGCTGCTGCAGCTCAATACCCAGCATTCATGGGTATAGCTCCACCAAACTGCCTTGTGACATACTTATTCATGTCAAATGACAGAGCAGCATTGTTGGAGATGGGGTGGGGTGGGGGGAATCCAAGACTTAGAAAATCCTCTCTGGATGCTCATATATTAAAGGGTTCATGTCCCCCCCACGCTAGGTATAATAGTTGGGAGGCTTTCTGGTCATGGTTTGGCTTGTTGGCTGTCGTATTTATTTATAGTGGTGAACCTATTTTGGGGATGGAGTACAGCACCATGGATAGCTCCTATAAAGCTCAGAATAAAAGCTGCAATGGATAAGGAGCCCCACTAACATAGGAGTCACCAGGCTCCCCTGCTTATAGCCCACCGTTACTTCTGAAAGCTCCAACGGGGGTAAAAAGAGCTCCCAGTGATATTCCATCCAGGCACTGATCAAGGCAACACCTAGGCACCACTTAGCCATTCAGATTGCGCATAGACTTCACATGTGTAGGGGGAGGGTGGCAGGTTCCCCACCTCCTCCTGTGAGTGTTCAGTGAATGCCTGGGGTGTTCAGTATGCATGGAAGGCTCTGCCTATGCGATTGGGAATTCTGCCACATGTCCCGATTGCATGGACATGTACAGTTGTATGTGTGTGGGCTCCATTCATACTTCTTACAGGGAAGCTGAAGAGCCTCTGTGTGCATTCATTGAACATGTTGCTGGAATGTCTGAATGGGAGCCCTACTTAGTCAGCACTGAGTATCAGGTGCTCCATGATGAACCACTCAGACCAGTTACTGGTTGTGGATAACTAAAACCAGATTAACTGACCATGGCTATCATAAGAACTTGTGCAAAGGAGCTGCAAAAATAGTGGGAACTATTGATTTCCAAACATTTGACTAAATATTGATATCTTCAGGAGATCCCGGTTGGTTTTACCCTAGAGAATGCCCTCCATGTATTGCATAATTGCTTCTAAGCCTAGTAACCTCTGTACAAGGATCCCACAGACCACTTGTGGGTCTTCTTGATCCATCATTTAGGGATCTCTGGTTTGAGCAATCACTGGTCTTGAATCTTGATTACACAGGGCTGAATTGGAGTCCCCTGACAAATTATGTGCTGGTTCATCTACTCACTTGAGTGGGCAGTACTTTAATAACATGGTGAAGGAACAGTGTGAGCCTTTGCCCTCCACTATCCAGATAGAACGCCCACCCCCGTGAACCTGGCCTTCCATATGAGCATGCAATTGTGTGAAAAGTCCAGTTCAAGCAATTTTTCTCCCTCAAAAATGGGGGTGGTGGCTTTTGAGGGAATCCACACCATCAGATTTACCCTGTGGGACTATCTGCATGGTGAAAGGAAGGGGCTTGCAGCACTACTTCACCATGGTATTGTTGTCCCACCCCAGAGTGAATGTATGAACCAGGGCTATATCTTTGGCAGCAAGGAAACATGGGGAGGAAGAGCCATGGTTCAGTGGTACAGCACACACCATGCACATATATGGTTCTCAGATTCAGTGCCTGGCATCTGAGAAAGATCTCTGCCTGATACCTTAGAGAGGTGTTGCCAGTCAAGAAAACAATACTGAGCAAGGTCGCCCATTGATATAAAATTTCCTGACTGTCAGAGCAATAAGACAATGGGATCAACTACCTAGGTAGGTGGTGGGCTCTCCCAATCTGGAGGCATTCAAGGTGCAGCTGGACAGCCATCTGTCAGGGATGCTTTGACCTGGATTCCTGCATTGAGCAGGGGGTTGGACTCGATGGCCTTGTAGGCCCCTTCCAACTCTACTTTTCTATGATTCTAGTAGCAGTTGGGTGGGCTAATGATATAAAATAACTGCTTATATCCACGCCACCACTAGCAGTAGACCCTGAATGGGATGGATCTGTTGTTGCCATCAGATGATTCACTCAGTTGTATGGACTGCAGGACTTAGGGATGTATGGTTTTGTTAAATTCGTTCCGTCTGTGTTTCACAGATCCTCAGGCGACTTTCATTCTGCCATCCACACATTGACGGAATCAGATTTTTAAAAACCAGAATTTTGTTCTACTTGTGCCCATTCACATTAGTGCAAATCCCACCCCCAAGTGAAAAACTGGTCTACAAGTCCGCAGAATCTGCATGACTCGGGAAAAGCTGTCACTGCAGAATCTGCAGGTTGGATTCATACAAATCTGAACTCATTTAAATCTGTTGTGGATTTCTCCAACATCTCCTACCAAAACCTCCTGATTATTTTACAAGACAATAGGAGAGTAGGAAGGTGGACTTTCTCCATTGTTATGCTTTCAGAGAAATCTTATAGAAGAACAGTCTGGTTGCATTTCACAGTGTTAATGGCTCATTTGCTTTGAGCATTTAAATGGTTTGCAGTTTTTTAAACAAATTCAATTAATGATTTTTCCTTTGTCCTGCTCCCCCCAGTTTTTTTTTTTTTAATGCTACTTTTCTGTCTTTGTCACTTACAACAGATGCTCAGAAAGGCATAAGTTAGAAAAATGACTAAATGTGTGATGGAACAAGCGATAGAAATTGCTGGCACTAGTTCACTTCCCTGAAGACAAGAGGGCGGCAGCAGTAAATCTGACCCGATATACCAAATTATCGCAAATTAGAGGGTAAAATAACAGTATATATCTTAAATCTCAAGGTTTTCTATGATATCAAACAAAGACTCTGGATTTGAGCTTCTCTAATGTTGTGGGAGTTTGGCATATGCGTCTTTTTACCTGTGGTAAGATGTGAATACAAATATTTTGCTGCAGAGAGGATCCCAGGAGTTTTGTGAGACACGTATCTCATACTCATGCTTGAGCATTCTGCTATTCCCGAAATGCCTGCATTTGGGCCATTTTTATAATACAGGTTGGGAAATATAACTAAGGAAGCAAGCTATTTATTATTGATTAATGTAATTCATTAAGAGAGAGATCATGTGGCCCCTAGACATTGTCGGGGGGGGGGCATAGGATACTTCGGATTCCCAGATCTGAGGTTGGAAACAGAGCTCGGACCTCGGAGTTGGAAATCCATGCTCCGATCCCCCTCCCCCCCAGCTGGCGCAGAAAGGACTGCGCCGGCTGCCTCTCCAAGATCAGCAACTTGACCTTGGAGAGGGGGGTAAAGGGGGCATTCAGGTGGATGGGGAGGGGAGGAGACTGCAGAGGCCAGGGTACAATGTATCCGGTGTCCTTTGTAGCCTTCTTCTCTCCTCCTCCAAAGTGCCAAAGCTAGACGGCCGAAAATGGCTGTCTAGCAGAAATGCAGAGCAGGAGGTACCGGGAGGCAGAGATCGCCTCTGCTGCTGCTCCTGCTCTGCATAGGATGCTTGTAAGCCTCCGAGTTCAGGGGCTTACACAAGCATCAAGGTGAAACCCATAGGATTGCGCCCTAAATGGTCTTATGTTGCCTTTCCACTAAAACAGCCTTTCAAGGTGGCACCAGTTAAAGATGACACTAGTTAAAAACAGTATAAAATAGCTGTAATAAATGATTTTATTTAAAGGCATAAAGCTTAGGTGGGGATATATGAAGCCATGCACTGTTCAACACAATACAGAAGCTTCTCTGCTAAGTGGTAAATTAACATGTGATTTGTAGGGTATTAGTTGTATTTTTGCAGTCATGAGATTCTGTTTGTTGCTCCTATGGCTTATTTGCGGTTATTTTGCATTTATGTACTTCCTCCCCTTGATTGAGAATGTATTTTATTCATCTAAAGCTATATGATCTTGATGATAGCTTGCAAGATCCTAATCTGCTGATATCAAAGGGCAGAATTTATTCCCTGTTGTTTGCAGAGGAATTATTTAACAAGGAATCCTTGTAAGTGTGAACATCATACATAAACGACACAACACTTGGGGGGAAATAAGAACTAAGCCAATATTTCCACACTAGCTTCAAAGCTAAACATACTTCCATATACAGATGCTTTTTATTTTTCATCTGTGGCTTCTGTCCTTCCTAATTGAATCTGACACCAGAAACATAAGTTCTCCTCCTTCTCCTGATTACCGTATGTTTTGACTGGAATGTTAAATACAGCAATCCCTCATTTAAAAACTCTGTTCTAAAATCGCACATGATTTACAATAATTATGCTTTGTATTTATTGCCAATATCCTGTATAAGTGTGTGACTGTGTATATATATATTTCATTTATGCAGCATATTTTAGGTGCAATATGATCTGCAATTCTTATCCCATACTCCTCACAACAGCCCTGAGGTGGATTAGATTTAGGACCAACTCACAAATTATGTCATCACAAACACATGCCTGTCATTGTGTGTGTATATGTAGCAAGGAGCTGCAGCCAAGCCCAGCTCTCTGGGAATATGTGATGGCTTTACAGATACATGTTAAGCCTATAAAACGAATTCATGAAGTAGTCCCGAGAGATAGGCCAAATGAAGAATGACAATAATGGTAGATCTCCCCCCCCACACACACACACACCGCTTTCACTACTTCCATAAACCAATTCTGCATTTGTGGAACCCCAAATGTCATTCTGAACTTTTCTCTAGGTATGAGAGGCAACCCTAGCTGCCTTGTACATGCTGTTATTTTGGAAGCCTGGTTTCAACCGTACAGTGTTTTAACAGCACGCTCATATCCAGCACATAGAGGTGCGTTGATATGACAAGAGAGGGCATGTACAGCAGGAGAGCAATGAAAATTAGGAATTGACATGGGTTACAGAAAGTCTCGTGGCTGGGTCTAATGACTAGGACATCACATTTTAAAAACAACAGAGAGTTTTGTGACCCCTTAGAGCAGGAGTGGGCAGTTTGTGGCCCTCCAGATGTTTTGGCCTACAAGTCACATCAGTCCTAGCCAGCATAGTCAATGGTGAGTAATCATGGGAGTTGTAGACCAAAACATCTAGGGCTACAAGTTGCCCACTCTTGCCTTAAAGGGAAATAAATGTATTGTGGGAGAAGCTGTGCCCCACAAAAACATGTCCCATAATACATCTACAGTCATGCCTTGGATTGAGAGCATAATTCGTTCCAAAAATGTGCTTGTAATCCAAAACACTCTTATATCAAAATGAAATTCCCCCAAAAAATTTGTACAGAGATTTTTAATTTAAGCCGTACTACAGTACTTGTATTGCAAGACGTCACTTGTATATCTAGTAAAAAAAAATTAAATAAATATTTAAAAATTTGCTTGTCTTGCAAAACACTCTCAAACCAAGTTACTTGCAATCCAAGGTATTACTGTATTAAGTCGAAGGTTCATTTTTGCTGCAGCAGACAAAGGCTGCAATCCTATACACACTTACCTGGGAATCCCATTGAACTTGTATATACGATTGCACTGTAAAATGGCCATCCCTCTGGAATCAGTACATTTTAGGCACTTCACAGAAGTCTACTCAGAAGTAAGCCTCACTGAGTTCAATGGAACTTACTTCCAAGTAAGTCTGTCCAGGATTGCAGCATTAGAAATCAGGGATGGGGACTCGGACTCGATTCGTGAGTCGGACTGAGTCCCCCCTCTGACTCGAGTCGCAATATTTTTAATGGGACTCGAGACTCGACTCGGGACTCGAGACGAAGGACTCGTCAACATCCCTGCTTGATGCCACCTGCCGGTGCTGTCTGGACCTAGTTGCAGTAACAATCCAAGTTTATTTTTTAAAATCATTTTCCTAATGCAACCATTCAGACATTTTGGGTCTGGCTGCCTCTGCCTGTCTGTTTTGGGGTTCCCTGCCTCCTCTGCCTGTCTGGTTATTTTGGGTTTGTCTGCCTGGTCTGTTCTTGTCAAAATCAGTTGCAGAGTTTTGAAATAAAAAGGCTCACTCGTGCCTAGAATTTATTTAAGCCACACATCTGAAGTACAGTAGCCTTATTTTGTTGGGGAAAACCCCCATTGATTTTAATAGGGACTCGTGGAGTCAGCTTTGGGAGTGACTCGGGACTCATGAGTCACCATTTTGGACCAAGGACTTGGACTCAGACTCGAGACTCACGTCCAAAGACTCATGACTCGACTCGTGACTCGAGACCAAGGACTCTTCAACATCCCTGTTAGAAATATGAAATGATGATTGGTCTTCATTGGCTATTGTAGGCTGGTGCTAGAAAGTAATCTTCTATTTTATGAGGCGTGAAGGGTTTTCATATGTCTTATTCTAGTACAACAACAAACAGGCTGAAACAGGGTATTGGACATTCTTCATAAAATAGATTGTACTACTCTCTAGCACTAGCTTGAGGCCACCCCTTCTGTCGCTCTTCTGTTTTTTGTTCTGGTGCTGCTCCCTTGTTCACTTTTCCCACATTGGCTGTCACCAATGGTTGCTAGGGATAATGTAATTTAAGGTCCCAAGGTGGAGCAGCTTTTTACCAAAACAGCCTTCTGCCATCTGTAGTAAATAATATTACCCTGATCTGTATCAGTCCTCAGTAAACTCTTTCAGACTGGCAAGCTGGTCCTGGTATTTTTTTGTGTAGTCAGGGCACAAGGGCTGGCACAAGACATTTTGCTGTTTCAGATGAAGATGAAGATTTGCTGATACAGATGAACTGTATGTGAAACAGTTTCTGTTTCACATACAGAAACTGACAGCCCTGCCAGCTGAATCTTATTTCAACATTGGTGATGGATCAACATGCTGTCTCATACCCAAGAGCAGCAGATAAGCTTAGAAACCCTAAGGCAGGCTGTGTAGTGCACAGCTCTGTCTTCAACTCCTTGCCACTACTCCCTACCCCCCAGCAACTGTGGCCTGAGGTGGCCACCTCACTCTACCCCAGGGCTCTCCAACCTTGGGTCCCCAGATATTGCTGGACTACAGCTCCCAGAATCCCTTGCCATTAGCCATGCTGGCTGGGTATGCTGGGAGCTGTAGGCCAGCAACATCTGGGGACCCAAGGTTGGAGAGCCCTGCTCTACCCAGTTGTAGGGCCGGCCCTGCAGCCACAATATCAGCACAGAGGGCTAGTGAAGTATAACAGCCAAGAGACCGAGTTCTGAACGAGGAAGTCCCCATTTCTTAAAGCTTCACTCCTCCTTCTGCATTTGGGGATAATAATACTGGCCTCTCTTATTGGGTAGTTGTGAGAATTCCTAACATAATATATGTGAAGTGCTTTGAACCATAATATATCTAAAGTGCTATAAAAACACTGAGTATGATTCTTATTAGTAAGTCACCCAGCCCCATCAGTTCCTATTTTCTTTCTGCTTTTTATGACATTATCTCTGGGAATCAGTGCAGGGCATTATTACACAGAGAATCCAGGGCTCTTTGCATGACTCTCACTGAATTTAGCTACAGCACCAAATTGGGATGGTGTCTTAAATTGTTTCCCAACCAAACCAATAACCTCCTTACTTTTTGGGCAATCCTTGCTACATATCATAGGGTTTTTTCCTGTAAATCCCTATCAGCTTTGACAAAGTTACAAACTTACCTTGTAGAACTGTACAGTGAATGTGAGGGCTGCATTAAAACTCCTGTTCTTGTTCTGAGCAAAATTTATAACATGGCTGTTGAAACTCACTTTTAGCACCAAACTTCTGAAACTCCTGTAAAACAGTAATCAGCATGTCAGCGGGCTATTTTCCTGAATAAAGACAAGGTTGGTGAAATGGATTAGACATAGACATTCACATAGCATTGCATAATTCAGAGAGCCGGCCTGCTGCACATGATTTGCATTAATAGCCCGCATAGAAGCCGCTTCTTACAAGTCCCTCTCATTAAACTCCATGTGGAGGATTGCAGACTGTCAATCAATTACAGCAATTTCCTTTTCCATATTTATTCCATCACCATCACTGACAGTTACCATTAAGTGACATTAATACAATACAGTAGCATCTTGCAGTTCTCCAGTGCTCTCTTCATGCAGAGTATCTTGAGATACTTAATCGTCTAAGAAGGAAGAGAGTCTGTTAAAAAGGCGGCGGGGGGGGGGGAGAGAAAGGTGACCACTTTCGGTAACTGAGCGTGTTCAAGCTTAGAAAAGAAAGGAAGCGATTCTCCTGAGCTGCTCAAGGAGTGATGTTTGTAGGTGGTGAAATAAGAAACGGAACGCTCCAAGGTTAAGGAATTGGTAGCAAGAGCTGGCTGTTTTGTTTGTGTCCATGAATGTCCTTTTGACATTTGCGGAAACAGCTTATGGTGTGTGTGTGAGAATATCCTTTACTGATAAAAACGTACACTAAGACTCGAATTAGAAAATTAGTTGACTTAGGGCACAACCCTATGGTGATGCCTGTAAGATCCCGAACTTGGAGGCTACGGGTATCCAGTGCAGAGTGGGAGAAGCAGTGGAGGCAGTCTTCACCTCCCCACTCCTCTTGCTCTGTATTTTGTTAGACAACTGTTTTCGGCTGTTTGGTGACAGTGCTTCAGAGCAGGAGGGAAGGAAGCTGGAGTGCTGTCAGGATACCTCATATCCTGGCCAACCCAGTCTCCCCCCCCCTGCTCCCTACAATGCCCCCTTTGACCACTCTCCAAGGTTGCTTTCCTGACCTCGGAGAATAGCCGGCGTGGTTCTTTCTGCACCGGCTGTAAGGGGATCGGGGAGGGAATTGAAGCTCCGAACCCCAGCTCCACGGTTGGAGCGCTGTCTCCGACCTCGGAGCTGGGAATCCAGACTATCCTATGCAGGGATGGGGACTCGGACTCCGGGACTCGACTTGTGAGTCGGACTGAGTCCCCCCTCTGACTCGAGTCAGACTCGAGTCCCAATATTTTTAATGGGACTCAAGACTCGACTTGGGACTCGAGACCAAGGACTCGTGTTCCAAAATCGTGTTCCTCAAATGCAACATGGATAGGTTTTAGGAAGTACAGCAAGTTTATTTTTTAAAATCATTTTCCTAAAATGCAACCTTTCAGACATTTTGGGTTTGGCTGCCTCTGCCTGCCTGTTTGGGGTTCCCTGCCTCCTCTGCCTGCCTGGTCTCTTCTTAACCAGTTCCACAGTTTGAATTGTCCAAGACAAAGGCCTCTGCCTGCCTGCTTTGGGGTTCCTTGCCTCCTCTGCCTGTCTGGTTATTTTGGGTTTGTCTGTCTGGTCTGTTCTTGCCAAAATCAGTTGCAGAGTTTAGAAATAAAAAGGCACACTTGTGCCTAGAATTTATTTAAGCCACACATCTGAAGTAGCCTTCTTTTGTTGGGGAAAAAACCCCATTGATATTAATAGGGACTCGTGGAGTCAACTTTGGGAGTGACTCATGACTCGTGACTCATGAGTCACCATTTTGGACCAAGGACTCAGACTCGGACTCGAGACTCGGGTCCAAAGACTCGTGACTCGACTCGTGACTCGAAACCAAGGACTCTTCAACATCCCTGATATGCCCCCTCCAGACAATGACTAGGGGCCATAGGATCGTTCCCTTAAGGAAGTTCATGAAAGGAAAGTGTCCTGTCCTCTCTCCTCCCCCCTGCAGCCACCTGCACTCCCCAAAAAGCCTCTCCAGAGTGTCTGGGGCTCTCCTGGAGATGGGGCATGGGGGAAAGGGAGAATTGCCCTAAATTGCCCTAAATTGGGCATGTCTCTTCTCATAGCTTTCAAAAGCGACTCTTTATAGCAGGGGTCCCCTACCTTTTTGGGTTGATGGGCACATTTGGAATTTTGAGAGTGTCAAAGGTGCTGTCACAAAATGGCTGCTGTGGGGGGGGGGTCTTGTCCATTCACAAAATGGCTATCACGCTGGGTGTGGCCGCTCACAAAACATTCATTTCCCAGAAGGCAAACTGGTGAGACTAAAAGAAAAGTAAGTGGGCCAAGAACCTAAGTACAAGGCAGAGATGAGCCTGAGCTCCAAAACACAAAGGCACTTTTTGAACCTACCGTTTTCTGCTCCAGCGCCCATTTCTCAGAAGGCACATGGACGAGGCTCCTCATCACCACCCCCATTTTTCTTTTCTAAGGGTGCCACTGGGACCCACTTGTGGCCCAGAGACATTCTTGTGAATAAAAATGGTGCTGGAGGCCAGCACTTCACTTTGCAGCATGCCGGCCTCCCAGTTTGAAAAAAAATGTAATTTTAAAAAAATCTCAAAAATTAAGTACAAATCAGGAGGGGGCAGGGCACATTGGAGACCTCAGACTTATTATAGCATACCATTTTAAAACTATTTTTTCTAATACATTTAAAAATCATTTAAAATAAGTGGTTTAAAAAAAAAAACTTTCAGTGCTATGTCACCCTTAAGGGCTCAATCCTATGGCTATGCCCATAAACCCTCAAACTCAGAGGCTTATGGTCATCCAATGCAGAGCGAGAGGAGTGGCGGAGGCAATCTCTGCCTCCCCGTCTTCCCGCCCTGCATTTTCACTAGATGGGCTTTGATAAAATGACGCGAAAGACAAGAAAGGAAGCGTATTGGGTTTTTTAAATCATGGTTTTGTAATCAATTTTTAAATAATCTTTTAAAACAAAGTTAAGCTCCTGTTTGATTCAGATAGCCTTATAGAATTTAAAATAAAATGTCTTATCTGGAAATAGTGATAGAATTATAGCTTTTGTCATCATATTCTATTGCAGGTCTCCTTCTATTGCAACATTTGATCATTCCTTAAAAAAAAAAAAAAGTGAACTATCCCTGTAAAACCAAATTATTATTTCTAAAAAGAGGGAAGAGAGCAAAAATGGGGATTTCTCCTAACTCTCAGATGTCAGTATTAGTTGGTTGCATTCAGCTACCTACCCAGTAGGAAGTGGAACAAGGATCACTGCTGTACCTTCCCCCTGCAACATGGAAGACAATCAAGGCATCAGACTTGTTCATACCTTACCTGGCATCTGCCGCTTTCACTCAGAGTGAGCAATCCCTCTCCCTGGCTGCTGTTCCCTGCCTTCTGCTCTCCACCCCAGGCCCAGGGTCCCAAGGGGGTGTGTGGGAAGTGGGGAAGGACAGAGTTCCTCAGTGCCCCTCCTCCTTGAACATACTTTCATGCGCAGAAGGCCTGATCGTGGGGTGGCCAGGTGTCCTCTTTTACAGAGGACCACCCTCTATTTGAAGGGCTACCACCAGAGGACTGTCCTCTCTTTCACAACATCCTCAAGTTAAAGGGCTGTCCTGTCTAATTCTGGTTTAAAGATAAAGAACCAGAAGAGCTGTTGCCCATCAACAGTTAGCACCTGGACAAGCAGGCACATAGGTCACCTGGTCAAAGTCTTCCACACTATGGTGAAATGTACTGTATTTCTATTTAAAGCATAATAATTATTTCAGAATTTGCATCTATACATATATATTAGCATATGCAAATTTTTATGCAAATCACGACATTATGTCCTCCTTTTAAATGATGCATTTCCTATTTTTCAGCAGTTCATAAGAGGCCACCCTGGTAACCTACAACAAGTGACAGCAGTTTCATTAGGAATGGCAGCAGGGGCACACTGAAGTTCAGATCAGTAACTCTGCTGGAGAATCAGAGGCCACATCTTCCCCCTATCTAACTTGTTTACATTAAAGGCCTGACAAGATTTGGGGGCTTGGCAGGTGACAGCAGAGCTATTAAAAATCAGAAAAGGGGGTGAAAAACCATAGAATAAGCTGCAAACTTTCCTCAGCAGTAGTTGGGGAAACAGAATTATGAGGTCATAATCCAGTCAGCCAATGGGGGCTGTTTTCGGCCTCTCTCCAGGATTGCCATTTTCAGCAATCTTTAAAAGTACTTTTTAATGAAAGCTACAACTGTGTGAACATTTTCCCCCCTATAGGTGTTGACTGAGTAACTGTTGACAACATACTGAATTCTGAAATTTAGGGGAAATCCCCATTTCACATGTGATATTAACCAAATCATTGCAAGAAGGCCAAAAATTTCCAGTATTACATCTCTTTATTTGACCTTTCAATTACCGTAGTTGCAATTACAGAATTGTTTGGTAACACAGCAAAGGCATATTGGTGTTTAACAGAACAACAAGAGGTTGATATTCCTTTAACAGAGTTGCTTTGGCTTAAAAAAAAGGAACTGGACTACACAGCTGGGACAAATTCTTGTCATAACATCTTTATTAGCAGCATGGGATAATGTAAAAATAAAGTCTAAGAGCAGAAGTTCCACCTTTAATGTCACTTTGTTGTAATGAAGTGTTCATAGAAGCATAGAATAATAGAAAAGTAGAGTTGGAAGGGGCCTACAAGGCCATCGAGTCCAACCCCCTGCTCAATGCATCCCCGACAGATGGCTGTCCAGCTGCACCTTGAATGCCTCCAGATTGGGAGAGCCCACCACCTCCCTAGGTAGTTGATTCCATTGTGTTATTGCTCTGACAGTCAGGAAATTTTTCCTGATGTTTAGGTGGAATCTGGGTTCCTGTAACTTGAGCCCATTATTCCGTGTCCTGCAAACTGGGATGATCGAGAAGAGATCCTGGCCCTCCTCTTTATGACATCCCTTCAAGTACTGGAAGAGTGCGATCATATCTCCCCTCAGTCTCCTCTTCTGAAGGCTAAACATGCCCAGTTCTTTCAGTCTCTCCTCATAGGGCCTTGTTTCCAGTCCCTTTATCATCCTTGTTGCCCTCCTCTGAACCCTCTCTAGATTGTCTACATCCTTCTTAAAGTGTGGTGCCCAGAACTGGACGCAGTACTCAAGATGAGGCCTAACCAGTGCCGAGTAAAGGGGAATTATCACTTCACGCGATTTGGAAGCTATACTTCTATTAATGCAGCCCAAAATAGCATTTGCCTTCTTTGCAGCCACATCGCATTGCTGGCTCATATTCAGTTTGTGATCTACCACAATTCCAAGATCCTTCTCACTTGTAGTATTGTTGAGCCAAGTGTCCCCCATTCTGTAACTCTGCATTTGGTTTCCTCTACCTAGGTGCAGCACTTGGCATTTATCCCTATTAAATTTCATTCTGTTGTTTTTGGCCTAGTGCTCCAGCCTATCGAGATCGCTTTGAATTTTGTTTCTGTCTTCCAGAGTATTAGCTGTTCCACCCAACTTTGTGTCATCTGCAAATTTGATAAGCATTCCCTGCACCTCCTCATCTAAGTCATTAATAAAAATGTTGAAGAGCACTGGGCCCAGGACCAAGCCCTGTGGTACGCCGTTCGTTACCTCTCCCCAGTTTGAGAAGGAACCATTGATAAGCACTCTTTGAGTCCGATTCTGTAGCCAACTATCCACCTGATAGTTGTTCCATCTAGTCCACTTTTAGCTAGCTTGCTAATCAGGATATTATGAGGCACTTTGTCGAAAGCTTTGCTGAAGTCCAGATATATTATGCCCACAGCATTCCCACAGTCCACAAGGGAGGTTACCCGATCAAAAAATGAGATCAGATTAGTCTGGCAGGATTTGTTCTTGATAAATCCATGCTGGCTTCTAGTAATCACTGCATTGTTTTCAAGGTGCTTGCAGACTGACTTCTGTATAATCTGCTCCAAAATTTCCCCAGGGATTGATGTCATACTGACTGGCCTATAGTTCCCAGGTTCCTCCTTCTTGCCCTTTTTGAAGATGGGAACAACATTTGCCCTCCTCCAGTCATCTGGCACTTCACCTGTCCTCCATGATTTCTCAAAGATAATAGACAGTGGTTCTGAGAGTTCTTCTGCCACTTTATCACTCTAGGATGCAGCTCGTCAGGCCCTGGAGATTTTAAACTCGTTCAGTTTAAAATGGTCAAGGAGCAGAGGTGCTCCTTGACCATTTGCCTATCAATCTCAAGCTGCAATCCTGCCCCTTCAGTCTGCACTTCAGGTTTGCCCGGGGGGGTCATAGACCCTCTTTTGGGAGAAGACCGAGCCAAAGTAGGAATTGAACACTTCTGCCTTTTCTTTGTCTTCTGTTATCAATTTGCCATCCTCATTGCGTAGTTGAACCACAATTTCTTTCCTCTGTCTTTTACTGTGCATGTATCTGAAGAAAGCTTTCTTGTTGTTTTTAGCATCCCTCGCTAACCTTAGCTCATTCTCAGCTTTAGCCTTCCTGACACTATTCCTGCAGTTCTGTGCTACCTGCCTGTACTCTTCTTCCCTTGTAGCCTGTCCTACCTTCCACTTCCTATACGTGTCCTTTTTTGTTTTCAGGTCATCTTTGAGTTTATTGTGAAGCCACATTGGCTTCTTCTGTTGCCCTCTGCTTTTTTTCCTTGTGGGAATTGTTTGCAATTGTGCCTTTAAAATTTCCTTTTTTAAAAATTCCCACCCATCCTGGGCTCCTTTTCTCATGAGAGTCACTTGCCATGGGACCTTACTTATCATTGTTCTGAGTTTGTTAAAATTGGCTTTCCTAAAATCCAGGGTATGCGTATGACTACACTCAGCTTTTGCTCCCCTTAGAATCAAGAACTCTAGTATAACATGGTCACTTTCCCCCAGAGTTCCCGAAACTGCCACTTTATCCACTAACTCGTCTCTGTTGGTTAGAATCAGGTCAAGGATAGCCGATCCTCTAGTTCCTTCTTCCACTTTCTGTAGGAGGAAGTTATCAGCAGCACAACTCAGGAATTTCTTGGAGGGGCCATGCTTGGCTGAATAAGATATCAGATATCAGGGAAATTGAAGTCACCCATTACTACTACATCATGCCTCCTTGAAACATTTGCAATTTGC
Source organism: Shinisaurus crocodilurus (assembly GCA_021292165.1). NCBI lineage: Eukaryota > Metazoa > Chordata > Lepidosauria > Squamata > Shinisauridae > Shinisaurus > Shinisaurus crocodilurus. Next base: position 136,904,752 of record CM037880.1, read on the forward strand.
TTTTCAAAAGTTTCATCCTCGTCTTCTCCTTGTTTGGGTGGTCGGTTGTAGACTTGTGTTTGACATAAGGAATCTTTTTGGAAATACAAACCTCAAAGTACATGGATGAATGAATAAATCTTTTGCTTTTTTCAGTGTGGCTATAAATGAGCAAGAAGAGATAATTTGCCAGAGGTGCAGGAAACAAAATGATAATTTTTCAATCTTTAGTATTTTGGAGAGGTGGAAGTAATGGTTTGGTGTTGAATTCAGATAGAATTCAGTGCTTGAATTATGGAGGAGGGAGCCGGGCCCCTTACCTAATGTGATGCCCCCTTAGCCAGGGCCGGCGCTACCGCTAGGCAGACCCAGGCGGCTGCCTAGGGCGCGTGGCGGAAGAGGGCGCAGCGTTTCTGCGCCCCTTCCTCGCCTCCGCCGTGCTCCTGCCCCGCCTGACGCCTCCGCTGCGCCTCCCCGCCCGCCTGCCAGCCGCTGCCGCCGCCGCTGCACCTCCCCCCCCGCACGCGCCCGCCCGCCACCTACCTACCTTCCCGTCGTTTCTGGAGCCCCGCCGGCGTTGTTTTGGCGGGAGGAGGAACCAGGGCAACAGGGCTTAAGCAGCCCTGTTGCCCTGGTTTCCCCGGCAAAAAAAAAAAAAGCGTGGGGGTCCCGTCGCGTCGGAGGAGGAGGCGGCGGAAGCGGCAGCAGCAGCCAGCAGCCAGCAGCGGGGGCGGGGGGAAGGTAGGTGGTGCTGGTGGGGCGGCGGCGCGGGGGGGGGTGTTGCAGAGCAGGGCTGCTTTGCTCCGGAGCCCCCCCCACGGCACGAGAGGGGGGGCGCTAAATATAATTTGGCCTAGGGCGCCAAACAGCCCTGCACCGTTCCTGCCCTTAGCTAATGCTCTTAGAAGGTTATACAGGAGCCATCATTTGGCTAAAGTTGGGGGGGGGGAATTGGGTCGGGGCTTGTGGATTTTATTAAGCTCCTCCCTATCTTTCTCTCTGTAATTTGAGCACTGATAGAATTGACATTTTTAATGTGAATTTATGGTTGTGGTCTCTGGCCACCTGCTTGGTGTGGATTTTGGATCTCCCATAAATTTGCCCAAGAGATTTCTTCTGATGTTTTCCTCTTTATGAAGCCCTGACCTTCCTATCCATCCTGTTGAGCTGGGCATGAGGAACACCTTTCACAATCACAACTGAATCTCCTCATTAAATGCTCCATCAGCAATTTCTCCTCTTGCCCATGCAGGCTTTTTTCCTCTCATCTTCTCCAGCACTGCTGATTTCTCCAGTGCTTCTTGTATCCCCATCTTTCTTCTTATGCCAGACGCTTCTCTAGTCATCCTTCTTCCTCTTCTTTGATAGATGTCATAGTCCAAGCAGTATTGGTTGCTACTATGTCTTTCTTCAAGAGTCTCCTAAAGTTATTGCTGCCAAATAGAACGGATGTCTTCTTTCTTCTAATACACTGCTTCCATTCATGTCGTTTAATGGCAATAGTTCAATGATCTCTCCCCTTTTTTTGTTCACTGAACTCATTTAAAATCCAAACAATTTCGGCTGTCAAGTTGCCTATTTGTGACTGTTCCTCTGTTTACTCAGCATCCCCCTCCTATCAAACTGTTCCCTGCTGCTGCTCACTGTTGGAGTTTTAGTGCTTCTCCTTACATTTCTAGGTTTTTAAATCTTTTTTTCCCCAATTGATATTTTAGTGTGAATTTTTAAATATCAAAACACAACCCCCCCAAAATAAGGGGAAAAAATCAAGTATTACAGTTTTCTTACATAGGATTTGAATGTATATCCATTACAATAGATACATATGCAATGTGTACCCTAATCTATTTTTATATGACAAGGTATACTACTATTGTTAGGCATAATTATGCATAGACTTCATCAAAGGCAGACCAAATATCCGTGTATTTGTCCATTCGTAGATTATGCCTAAAGACCACCTATTCAAAAACTGAAAGCATCATTAAGTCCTCAACCCACTGTATTATTGACGGTGTCCGTCAATGTTGTAGTATTAGTCTTTTTGCTGTCAAAAGGGTGTGTAGAATCCATTTGCTTTGACCTTGCGTTTAGTTCCAAGAAGCAGGTTGAGAAGAACATGCACATCAGTAAATATTAATGAGTTTTCCATTACAAGGCTTATCCGTATTATCTCCTCCCAAAAAGAGGCAGCCATTGGGCATTGCCAGAACATATGGGTGAGAGAAGCATTGGCTGTATTACACCTCCAACGTTAGCTGATTTTGACAAACCTTTGAACCTTTATTAAAAAGATACTATGTTGAATCATTTTGTGCACAATAATCCTTATCTACTTTTTAAAATACTGTGCTTCATCCTGTTTTCAGAAATTAAGGCTACACTTGTCTGCATGTTTACTTGAGAATAACCTCTATTTAAATACAATAAATAATAAATAAATAAATATTTACTACAATGGAACTTTCAAATAAATGTGCAAAGGGTTACATTGGAAACCATCAAATCACATCATGGCACTTGATCTTTGATACTGTGAATGGAGGTTCTTTTTAAATGCTACATGATCAGCTTCTTATCTTGACATATAAATGTCCTATTTTGATGGGATCGGATTATTTTTATTTATTTATTTAATTAAGATCCTGCCTTTCTGCCAAAAATCAGCACTCAAGGCGGCTAAAAATAAAATCCGAGTTAAAACAAAATCTTAATTAAAATATAGCATTGTACTAAGACTTACTAGATGAACAGTTATAAAACAATGAAGCAGTACCTAGAAATACTTCTGAAATCAGAAGTTCATCTGGCACTTGCATTTAAGTTTGGTGAAGAAGCTTTTGAGGAACAGGCAATATAACGCCCATCATGCTTTCCCAATGTTTTGTGCAGGGTTAGCCTTAGGGATGTTTCACACATTACAGTTTCCCTGTATAAAGATAATCATGTTGGAAAATGTGTTTACCATAATGTGTGAAGTGTGGCATAATTGGTTTTTATGCTGTAAGGACATGGATCAGGCATACACCACAGGCAAGGGCTGCATGATGCATTTACTCACTGCGCAAGAAAAACACCACTCTTCACACATTTATGCTAAGCACATTTTTCCTCATGGAGATTATCTTCGTGAAGGAAAATTGTAATCTATGGAACAGCTCTTAGAATATTATGTCACCTGTGACTGCTTGACAGTGTAGGAACTTGCATCAGTAAAATGCTTATTAATTTTTGAACAAATGTGTAAGCCGTTGCCTATTTACTACTATAGTAGAAAGCAAGGTATGGACAGCACTCTGCTTTCAAAGGAGGAAACTGCCCAAGAATATTATACTCAAGGCCTACTAAAAAGAAAAGAGTCAATTTCCCATTGTATAACAGTTACATAAAGGGCAAGAGAGCAGAAGGTGCTCAAACGCATGAATGGTTAGCCAAGAATGGTGTATCTATATGGCAACTGCAAAAATACAATTAACCTTGTTGAAACCCAGCATCACTTCTTGCATCCACCATCTCTCCCTACACAGCATCCAACATTTCCCTTAAAACCTTCGTATTTGGTACTGGGAAAGATCTATTGGTAATTAAGCTGTCAGAGCTGATGTGATTACTAGAGTTTGTTGTACCTGCCTGCAAAAGAGCTTCATAACGTGTAATTAACAATGCGATGGAATATTGTGTGCATTTGAGAAGGCTGTTAATAAGAGATTGTTGTCATTACGGTTTATTCTTTATACAGTACTATCAGTATGCATCGTCTTTATCATAAGGTAGCTCAAGAAGTCACTGGATTGATGAGCTTACATTCTTAAGTATGAAAGTGGTAAAGAAAAAAAATATATCAGATGCTGCTTGGGTATAAGCTTCCTTTTCCTCCTTCACTGGACTGATCTCCACCCTTTTGCCCACTGCTTCTCTTTCTTTTCATGCTTGAGGCTAGGTGTTGACTGGTCTGCCAGTCACAGGTCTCATCTGTTCCTCAGATGAAAGGGCAAATCAGAAGGTAGCAAGGAATGAAACAAAGCCCTGTGATGCTGACACCCTCCCACTAACTTTGGATTTTAACTGGTGAGTTTAATTTCCTCAAGAAAGCAGAATGAAAGGGGGAAACAAAAAACGGAAACAGCCGGGTTGTGGATAGTGGGGGCAGTAAGGGAAACGGCAGCTGTTGTATTCAGGGTTAATCAGGTGTGTCTGGCTTTATGTAGCATTTGTCTGCTACTGTTATGGTGCCACATGTGAAAGGGGAAGGAAGGAAGAGAGGCATTCATGTTCAAAGCCTTCAGCACTGACCTCTGTCTCTGTCTCCTCAGGGTTCGAGCGCCTGTCTATTCATCTGGCCCTATTAATGTAAGATGTGCAATTCTGTTCTATCAGGCCATCGTAACCATCTTGATTGGATGTTGTTCAGATTGCCATAAAATCGAGTCCCACCATGCCAGCTTCCATTTTGTTTCACAAATGACGTTTCAGACTATGTTTCAGTGAAATAAATGGCAAGTTTTTCTTGTCTAAGGACTCAATAAGGAAAGGTTTTCAGGGAAAAGTTCCAAAACCAATAATCCATTCTATCCTAAGTTGATTTTGGACTGCTGACAAATTCCCCAAGAGAGGAATAAGCAGGACCCATATATGTATATATACCTGCCAATTTTAAGAGTCTCTCTAGTTCACTACTCTGTGATCCATTCCATGCTTTGATAAAATCTCTCAGGTAATTTTCCTTTTGATACTGTGTAGTGAAAGAATAAATAAATAAATAAATAAATAATTATTATTATTATTATTATTATTATTATTATTATTATTATTATTATTATTTTTCCTGGACCCATTTCAGTCTGGCTTCTGACCCAGTTTTGGGAATGAAGGAGCAGGACCTCTGTCCCAGCACCAAATGTGCAGGGCTAGGCCCCTGGCAATGTGCCCTCTGCCTTGGTGCTGTTGCCACCAATCACTCAGGCCAGCCTAAGTCAGGGTGAGGGAGATTCCTATAATTTATGGCTTATTTACCCAGTAATAGGGAGACTGTCCGCCAAGATCCCAGTCTGTACTGGTCAAGCATTAGCCCATTTCCCTCTCTTACCTCCCACTAACTTCAAGCATGTAGTGTAACTCAAGTAGTCTGAGCAACATGGAGAAAACCCTGTCTCTTGTGTGATACAGAAAACCAGTCAAGCCCAGCTTCCAAATTAATTAAACTTGATTATTTGATTAAAGAATAATATAAAGGGGAAATGGGAGAAAGGCCGTGAGTATGTGTGATAAAATAGCTTACTGGTCTATCTAAGCCTATACTAAAGAGTCTGACGTGGCAAGCACACTTATGTAGACAGTCAGTGTCACTCAAATGCTCGCTGGAGATGGTTGGGAAGTGACAAAGCAATGGAGACGTTTTATGTTATATAACCAGGAGGGTCATGATTGACAGCTGAGGAGCAATGAGGTGGGCTGATAGGGTGAGATGAGAGTCATGCGTAGGCAAATAAGTTCCTAGGAAAAAGGTGATCAACCCAGGGGAAGCACCTCAGGAAGGGAGGATGTGGCCAATTCTTTCCTGCCAGATGGGATACCTAGTGCCACGATGTTTGTATTATCAGCAGCAACTATTTTGAGAATGGCCACTGTTAATAATGTGATTGTAATTGTCCGTGCTTTCTGCATTTCTTTTCCTTCTGATTTTACCGCTTACAATTCTCTCTCTTGCCCTCCCACCATATGCAATGTACCGGTATATATACCTGAAACTCAATGACACTCCATGTGTTTCTTAGAGGTGGTGCTCTAATTGCAGAACTCTAAGCATATTTGTCTGGTGCCTTTGTTACCTCCCTTTAAGCACCAATAAAATTTGTCCTGTTCTCTTGGGTGTTTAATGACATTTGATTGCCTTTTACGATATCTGATTCCCCCTTTTATACTGGATGCTCATTTTAAAAGTGTTTTATTTGCAGACTCTTGTGTTTGTCTTCAATATTATTTGTGGCTTTTGCTGGTTTTGTATTTTTTTTTTAATGGTCTGAAATATTGATCAGTTTTGTCAGCCACCTTGAGGCATTTGTGAGAAGGCAGGATATAAATTCCTAAGTAAATTAATAAAATCACCAGTATCCTGAGCATGCTGTAGCCATAAGTCTCAGTCAAGCTGAGGCCTGTCCTTTGTTTTAATTATCTGATAATTTTCCTATATATAGCAAGTCTCTTCTCCTGCTCCCTGCACGGGGATGCTTTAACATTCCCTGCAGTTTAGGACTGTTCCCTTTGGCAAGACAATAGAGCTGTGGCCATATTCTCTCAAGCAGCATAAGGAACAGAGCATTTTCTGTGCAATCTATATCCCTTTTCCATATTAATAGTGGTGAGAAAAGGGCCACTATTTTCTGTGCATGACTTATGGGGCAGAGAAGTGTGGCCCTCCTCCTGAACATGACTCAAACCCCCAATTCTTTTCAACCTGTCTTGATTCCTGTTTCACTAGGATTTGTGGCAGGAGTGCCATTTTCTATTTCAGTGGGAAGTGCACGGTGGTGGTAAAGGGCCGTAGTAAGGACAGGGTAGTTTCAGCAATATCCAAAGGCTCACACCTAGCGTGCTTCTAGACGAGGCTGTTATTGGGCATTTACCCTGCCTCAAACATGAAATGTTATCGGGGAGGGTCCAGACATTGTCTTCTTCCAGTTGTAACCCTCCGTTAAGGAGGGAAAGATGGAATAGCTGCACAGTGTGTTTTCATGGTAGCCAGTGGCGTAGTGGTAAATTGTGCAGGCGCTCATCATGATGGTCCCCGTAGCCATGCCTCCAAGGAGAGTCCAAAAATACAGGCAGCTGTGTTCATAGATTCATAGATCATAGAGCTGGAAGGGGCCTACAAGGCCATTGAGTCCAACCCCCTGCTCAATGCAGGAAACTAGAGGAGGGGTCTCCCATCCAAGTAATAACCAGGCCTGACCCTGCTTCGCTTTCCACACTCAGACAAGCTGAGCCAGGGTGAGCCACAGGCCTGTAGATCCATATCAACAGACCAGTTCTAGCAGCTTTCACCTCTGGGAGCAGGTCCTTTGTAAAACTAATGGGTCTTAATTGCCCATTCAAAACCAAGCTACCCCGAAATACTTTGCATTATAACATGGAACAATATATAGGATTGTTGGGAAAATTCATTTCCCTCCAGCAACTGTGGGGATTGAGACTAAACTCAGAGGGAACAGGGAAGCCGGGAGGTGGCAGAAGCCGCCAGCTTTCCTGCTGATAAAAAGGTTCTGGCGCTGCGACCTTGCAAGCCCTGGCTCCACTACACCACTGATGGTAGTGGTATGAACTGTCCATCTGGAAGCACTCCTAGATGCCTTCAAGGTTATATCACACAAACAAACAGCACTGCATTTCAGGAACATTTGTTGTGATTATTTCCTTTTTTTAAAAAAAACAAAACACCTCACAATAGCTGTATCCATGTTATCAACACAGGACAATGTCTTCCCCTTTTAAAAAAAAACAAAACCCCCAAAACATTTTAAATGAAGGCATTTGTGTCTACGAAATGTATTCATAGCAGCACATTGGTCCATCTAATTATATATAGCACTCATTGTGTAGAAACCAGTGGAGTGTACAGAGATATGGTACTCAGTGGAAGAATCACGTTTGGACTGCAATACGTGTGTGTGAGTGTGTGTGTATGCGAGGGTGTGTGTGTCCCTGATTTGTCCTATGAAATCTGCATGTATGAAATTCAGTAATGCCTGTGCAATAGCTAAAGGTTTCTAGTTTTATTATGAGTTTCTTGTTCTTTCGCTGATTGGCAGGGATGTTGAAG